>CM062815.1:374739931-377198606 GCA_031772625.1 Pinus tabuliformis | reverse complement strand
ACAGGAAATAAAGAAAAAATGAGCCAATACTGGATATTGAGAAGTTTGATATGTTTTTAGAGAGCAACATGGATTGATGGATATTCCCCTTTCAAACAAGGGTCTTGGTTGATCAAGAATATTGAGCAGTGCTCTTCCCCTATGGTTGTGCTCCTAGGGTGAAGCATGGAGCTACAGGGATCTTGGGGATGAGAGATCTCTGAACGATAGGGTTTATAGTGATATGGGATCCCCCCTACTCAGAGTATTCCGTAGTTATCATCCTACCCACTTCATGGTATAACCTCCCCATCTGGCCAATGGGATGAGGGACTTGGGATAGAGTGTGATCCCTACCCCTTGCAGTAGGTGTATCTCACCCAAATTTGTGGATGAAAGTTTTCTACCGTATGACTCTCAAGGGTCAAGATGGGAGGATCAAGGACAATAGGTTAAAGTGTGATCCTTACCTTAGGTAAGTATATCTCACCTATTTTCAGGGACTTTGGGGATAGAGTGTGATCCCTACGCATTGGGGTAGGCTTGATTTCACCCACTATCTTTGGATATAGGGTGGTAGCTGGATTCTCCCCTATGTGAGATAACATGAGGTTTGAATGTCCCATGACCTTCCTCATTGTCACTGGATTCCATGTTGTAGCATTTGGCTCCCCACTCGCTGATGTTCTGATTTGAACTAGGCCCCCTGATGTGGTTCCATGTTGAGCCGAACTCCCTGATGTTGTTTTGGATTGAGAAAAGCTCCTTGATGTTATTATGGGTTGAGTTGTGCTCCCATATGATGTCTCATTCTTCTTCATATTTGAGATTCTTCAACAAATGGAGATGAAAAAAAAGTGTTGAAACAAGATATATGATGACCATATGGAAGAATTATGTGGGTTGAATTGGGTTGAGATGTATTCTCCCTTGATGATTCTTCTTCAAATGATTGGATTGATTATTGGATACATGATTCAAGTAGGATGCCTCCGTATGATAATTGTTGAGTTTAAAGGGTGGTATTTGAAGCTCCCCTGTGATTCTTCTTCTTCTTCTTAGATCGAGATTTTTCAGTTGATGATCAAAGGAAATTGAGACGAGATGTAATGATGATGCTGATGAGACAGGATGTAATCATGATGCAACCGCATGCCTTCTTGAAACATGTAATCAGAGATGAGTCCTGATGAATCATATTTGTACATCTAGTTCTAATGCAGATGGAAATTCCTCCCTAGATGAGAGGGAGTGTTGAAATGTGGGGCAACATCAAGATGAATTTCCCAAAGGGAAATCCTCAAGCCCCTAAGTAAAAAAAATTTCCCAAATAGAAATAAAATAAATTAATATTAATATAAGATTGGGCATATCTTTCAAAATTATTTTCTAAGGCTCAAAACTAATGTGGGCTCGCGTACATTAAAGCTTATGGAAAATATTGTTGAGAAAATTTAAATTTATTTTTTGGTTTCCCTCCAACAAAATTTGGCTTCTTATTTCGGCCTAACTTCAAAGGTCACGTCCTTCCACTCATGGGAACCACTATATAAACTCAATCAAGTTAGTCTCTTACAGAAGAAAATTTAAGGATTTAGATCTCTTTTTTGTACTTCACATTGGCTCAGGATTCAAATCTCTTTTTCCCATGTCCCTGTTGTGTAAACATCCTTGATTTAACATATCTTTTCTACTTGCAACACAATATATCTTTCATATGGCTACATAATGGTTTCTCTTCTCACATAAGGTTACTCCTCTCACAAGTTTATAGAATGGAATCTCTTCTTGCATGGAACTTCGAATGGTATTTGGTCTCTTGTTATTTTGACAAGGGTATGGTCTAGAACTACCCTCAATACTTATGCTACAGGTCCTCCTTTAATATGTATATAGCCTCGCATGGAATTACAGTTTGAAGTCACAATATGGAGGCTCACATATCATCACAGCTAGAAGGCTGACATATCATTTTAGTGTGATGAATTGCATATGGCATGCTCCAACATCTATTCTAGATGACTCACACTTGGATACAACACTCTCAATTTGGTTTGCAATTCTCATCTCTGGTATGGTATCATTATCATCGATCTTTGTTATTCTTATAAAATAAGTGTCTTGGTCCATTGACTCCTACGAATAGTATTGGCGTTACTTCTTTATATATTATGCTTCTCTTCATATAGTATAGTCATGTTGAATATAATATGATTTGGAAGAGTCACAAATACTCATATGATCTTGCTCCAACTACAATGTTGCTCTCATGATGTTTTCTCTATTTCTCTGTGTTTCTAATAACATTCATGATATCCTTTTATTGGAAGTATGATCCTCAGTGTTGCTTATATCTATACAGTATGGGTAATCATTGTGATATTAGAATTGGAATATTTAATGATTCACAGAACAACAGTGGTATGGAAGTATAGTAAATGGCATGGAAATATAGTAAATGGCATTAGAAAATTGATATGATTCCATCTCATTCTGAGCTCTTTTTAACTAGAATCCTATAGAGAAATTCTTATTATGCTACCATGATGTTACAATACCCCCCTTCTTCATATGCATAGTGTTTTTCATTTGAATATTGTTCACAATTGAAGTTGTGAACAAGATTTGGTTAGTCCTTAGTTAGCTTGATGTAAAGGATTATGTCTCAAAATTTTGTACTTTGTTTGCAAGGAAAGGAATGAAGAGGCTAATGGATTGTCAAAGGCTAGAATATTTTGGATGTTCGTCAATGTAACGTTTGGGAAGATATGGATGAGTAGTCCTTTGAAGCTGATCATCCCACTTTTTTTATGACAGTTGTATCATGAAATATGTTTATGTTTCTTTTTGAGGGTATCTTGGGATGGTACTTGGACTTCAATTAATGATACATGCAAGTACATTAGAAGATGGGGGTCACTAAAGACCTATGGTTCTTAACGATATAGTTTGTACAAAATTTTTATGTGACTTTGTTAGCTTGGTACAATAAAATAATTTAATATTTTTGTAACAACTTTTCAGATATGTTTAGTGTGGGTTCATTTAGATGTTCTCCATTTCCAATACTGCTGGGAAGAATTATAATTTATTTGAGATGTTTTTTTTCTATAACACTGGAATTCTTTTGAGGGATCTAAGACAAGCTATGAATCATAAAAAGAAAGTGATTTTTTTTATCCTTAAATGAGATTTTTTTTCTTTTTTTCCAAATGGAAAGGAAAATAAAATTAGAACAACAAACTAACATGGCCAATTTCAACCCTAAATTCCTGGGCTTGTATTCTTAGTTATATCATTGTTAATATATTCAAATTTCAAGTGAGACTAGGTGAATTATCAACGCTAGTACAAGTTGATTAATGAACCTTCAAGAATAAATAACCAAAAATGATTTTGACTAAGTTGTAGGTATTTGAAATGAAAATAGACTATCCTTTCAATTGTTGTCACCTCATAGCAAGATAAACTCATATTATTATCAAAGATAGGGTAGAGGAAAAGAAACGATTTTGACTAGGGTGTAGGAATATAACAAAAAAATGAATTTCCCTTTCACTTGCTACCACCCAATGACATGAAAAACTTGTATAAGTATATGCTTAGAGTAAAACCATTTCTTAATGTTGTGGAATATCTATAGTAAATCTCTATAGGAATTTTTTTTTTCATATATACACAATTTACATTCAAGTGATGGGTAGAGTATACATCCAAAATGTGGACAATTTCAATATGTATACACAATTTACATTTGAAATTTTGTACATTTCCACATATATATATACAATCTATATCCAAAACAAAACATGCATAAATTTTTGTTTGAATGATATTATCCACTACCTATCAATTAATGGGTTTGGATCTTATCACTGACAGGGTTAATTGTACCAATTAGGTTTAAAAAGCCCCTATTGTGTGAGAAATACATACCTGGAAATTTTTTTGGGTGGTTATATCAGATCCCATATCCACCTTCATTTATTTGAATGAACTCATCAATAAAAGGATGAGGGTAAGAATTATCGAAGTTAATCTTTCCTTGAAGATGGTATATGAACTCCCGATTTGTAGGGTCAAATTTTATTTTGGAAGGAAGGCTAGGCCAATGTTGAAGAGCATGTAACCAAAAGAAAAATTCTTATAGTTAACTACATGTAGGAATATAATTAGTGGGAACCAAAATTATTATTTTTCTAGTAGATGGGCATATAGCGAGCCATATATATATTCTCCCTGGATTGAACTTGTTTAGTGGGTCTCCTACACCATTAACTGTAACATATTCCTCGTGTCAAAATATAAAAAGTGAATAGTTGCATAACTCTTCGTGTTAAAGTTGGTCACCACATGTAGGATATCATTATAGTCATACCTTATCCTACTAACCTTTTCCAGACAAACTTCATATTCATAACCCAAAGCATTATAAACAAACATTCTAAGCTCTTAAGTTCAATTCTAAGCTTGGAAACTACTTTTCCTAACAACCAATCACAACCCACAATTTCTTTCTTCAATTCCAAAACTTAATAAACAACTGAAAGAAAAGCATATTTAAATAAAACAATTGAAACACAAATAGATATGGATATATCCACACCTCTCTATCCTAGCCACACTAAAAAAAATCCCATAATTAAATATACCAATCTCTAGATGTTCATAAAACCATAATTCCACGACTCCACTTAACATGTTGAAAGATGAAAAATGGGTTCAAATACTCACCCAAAAAATTCCAAATAAGGAAATAAATACCAAACCCTAGAGATGTGAACTCACCAATCAAGCACTCCTAAGGATTTTGAAAATTAGTTTTGAGGAATTGATTGACCTAGTTTATGTGTTCTTCCATAAGGTCTTTGTTCTAGGTAGAAGAAGAAGTGGTTGTAGTCAGGGCCCTATGGTCATCTCATCACAAACATCACACTAGTTTTTGGAAGCATTAGAGGCGGATACCATCAATCTCCTCATGTTTTCATATAAATCCTCTAACTCCCATGAATTTGGATTCCCCTAATGTCCATCCGAGAACCCCTACCTGAAACCCATCTATCTCTCCCTTTTCTTTTGAATCGGAAAATCCCTTTGCAGGTTCCACGACCATGACTCTTGGGTCTTCCACAACCATGTCTTCTAGGCATGAAAATGGCATCAAAATATAAAAACCATCCATTGATTCTTCATATAAAACAATGAGTGGATGAATCCCCTCCCCATTTTCAAGGGTACACTTGAGGGAAATGCAAACATAAAGACGTTTCTATTACCTTGCATCTTTGATGAAATATAAACCAAACATCATATTATATAGGAAACTGAATAACCTCCTTTAATAAAACACCTTCGGCGTAAAGAGAGAAATTTAAGACCTTTTTTTAAGACAATTTGAGTGTCCATGATGAAAAAATATTTTCATCTTGAAAAAATGTCTCAAACTACCCTCTTCTATAGTAGTTTGCAACCATGTTCACTGTGGAAGAGGAATTCAACAAATTTTTCATTGATTCCTTAAATTGTTGTGCAAAAATTATGGCTTTAATCATTTCTCTATGTGTTATTGTGTCCAAATATGCTCTTTATCTCCACTTTATTGAGTCCAATTCTATAGCACGAAGGGCTGAAGAATTCTATAATTATCTTAGGCATTTCTGGTATGGAAAAATAATTCCCAATAATAATTCTATAATTATGCTACTTGTTGTGAAAGGTCCTTCACAAGAAGTATTCTTACTACGTCCATTTCTAGGAGACAAAGGCTAAATAAATCTATACTTACAATAGGAATTTATGTTAAGGAAAAACAAATCCTAAGAAGAAATTTATAACTATGTTACTTCAAAGAACAATTATATAATTATATTATGTGCTTATGTTATGTAAAATCATATTTGTTGACCAAAATATAATAACTTTACCAGATGCATGTATAAAACTACATGAAATGCATTAAATAAAATAACGAAATAATACCATATGTGTATCGAAACTGCAATTCATGATATTTGTCTACCAAGATAATGAAACAGTTCCATATGTTTAGTAAAATAAAAAAAAATTGCACATATAATTTTTCAATTCAACTTGGGGCGTCCATATCTTCTATTTTTCATGATCGAGTTTCCCAGGGACATCCAAACCCACTAACGACCATCTCTGTTGTTTCCGTCTACATTTGACCGGCCTTAGGACTATACTTAGATTTGGAGAAGCGTTATTTGGTCACTGTGAAACCTACTATACTTTACGTCTAAATACAACTTTGATTTGGAGAGGCATTTTTTATTCATTGTGGAATTTACTCTAGACCTATGTTTAGCTAGGGCCCCCCTAAGTTGTTATAGCCATGATAGGGATCTTCATGTTTAATTTGAAGCTCAATTTTAGAAGATACACATTATTATATTCATAGAGATTGGTAGATGAATTACACAGTATCAGATAGAAGCTCACTGCCTGAAAAGAGGATAATCAATATGCACAATAGTCTGGTTGTTTCCCAGCGTCGACTAGAAACTACTTTATTGGAATCAAGACAATAATTTTTTAATCTAGGAATGAAGCTCAGTTGGATTGAGAGAAAATATGATTCGCTAAAGCTACAGATTTTGAATAGGAAAGTAGTTAGCATTCATTTCAGCAAGAAATGTATGGAGTCAAGTGGGCCCTAATATTTATTATATCTTCCCTAATCATCCTGTTCTTGATCACTATTTTTGGTCCTGTCCTTGTGCTAAGAACTATTGGTTTCCTATATTTATGGTCTTTGTTATTGATGATGTTGAATATAGGTTAAATCAATGTCATCCTAATTAAATTTGATAAGTTTTTTTCCTTAATAGTGGCATAGCTCAAGATTTTGGTTTGATAAATCATCCTAGCTAAGGAAACCACTTCTTTTTGCAATTCAAGTAGTCCTATAACCATGATTTCACATGTTGGTAGCATGACCTTCTTCCCCAAACAAAAAAGAAAAAACTTATGATTTTAGGCTAAAATAAGAGGTCAAGTATCAACAACAATTAAGGGAAATGATATATTACCAATACTTAGTTATGGTTTAGCCACAAAAATTTATGAGCTTATCTGTTGATTATGGGATTTGTTTTCACTTGGGTTTTGGTTATTGTAAAAAGCGGTTTTGATGTCACTGAATCAATCCAAAGCCTTAAAAAAACCCTAAGTCAGGCCAATTCCATTGGAGTTTGGAACTTTTAATACATTAGAAGCTAACGAAAAGTGATGAAACTAGACTAGCGTTACAACATTTTAGAAGAGACTATGTTACATCATGATTGATTGCAAGATTTATGTTTAATCTACTTATGCTTGAAGCTTTCCAAAAAAATCTGACAATAAGGTGGTATTACATCAAAATTTATCGGTGGTTGTTCAAGCTTGACACTGTCTATGCAAAAGTCAAAACTCACATTTTTAATTCACCCTCGTTTGGTGATAGATCCTTTGACATGATCCATGACCTCATTTTCAATGAGATTTAGATTTGTCCTTTTCTTCCATGCAAGATAGTTTGAAGCCCCAACCAATTTTTAGCTTTCCTTGCAAAAATACATTTTAACATATTCAAATAAGGACATATACTTATTTTTTAAGATTCTTCTTCCTTGAATTTGATAATGATATATATGATAGAAACTTCTCCTTGATGATGATAGAAACATTCTCCTTGATGGGGCTGTTAATGTGATTAATGGTTAATGTGATTGCTATTGGAAACTAAATTGGAAATTTTCATTGCCATAAACCATACCATTATTAACTAAAATTAACACCTCCCCACTTTCAAGGGTATGATTGAGGGAAACACTAACACAAAGCCAAATCTATTACCCCACGTCCTTGATGAAATATAAAGAAAAAGTCATATTCTATAGGCAACAAAGTAACCTCCTTTAATAAAATGCCTTAAGTGTAAAAAGGGCAGTTTAAGACATTTATTTAACACAATTTAAGTGTTTAAGACAAAGTATTGTTTTCGTCTTAAAAAAATAGGCACAAACCACCCTCTTGTGTAGTAGCAACAAAATTATGATTGTTGCCCAGGGTCCACTCAAACTACTTTATTGGAATCAAAACATTCATTTGTTAATCTAGGGACCAAGCTCACTGAAAATGGATTGAGATAAAATATGCTTTACTAAAGCTACACTTTTCGAATAGGAAAGTAGCTAGCATTCATTTCAGTCGAAAATAGATGGAGTCAACTGGGCTCTAATATTTATCCTATCTTCTACAATGATCCTATTGATCACTAATTTTTGGTCCTCTCCTTGCGCTAATAACTTTTGGCTCCTTATAATCATGGTATTTGCTAGTGATGTTGTTGAATCTGGGTTAAATCAATGTCAACCTAATTAACTATGATAAAAATCTTTCCTTAATTTTGGCATAGCTCAAGATTTTGGTTTGAGAAATTATCCTAGCTAAGGAATCCATTTCTTTTGGCAATTCAGGTAGTCCTATAAATATGATTTTTCATGTTGGTAGCATGACCTTCTTCCCCAAAAAAAATTTCTCTTCTCAGTACGAGATAAAATAAAGTCTAAAAAATAATTAAGGGTTGTGATATATTATCAACACTTAGGGTTTAGACACAATTTTCCCAAGCTTATCTGTGGTTGATGGGATTTGTTTTCACCTAGGTCTAGGTCACTGTCCCAAGGGGTTATCATGTCATTGAATCCATTCGAAGCTTCTAAAATCCCAAAATCACGCCAGTTTCATTAGATTTTTGAGCCTTTGTTTCATTAGAGGCTAATGAGTAGTGATAGAACTAGATAAGCGTTACAAAATTTTAGAATAAAATTTGTTATATCAGGACTAATTGCAACATTTATGATTAATCTACTTATGCTTGAAGTTTGGCGAAAAAGTTGTGATAATAAAGTAGTATTAAGTCAAAATTTATTGGTGGTTGTTCAAGCTTGATAGTGTCTATGAAAAAATCAAAACTCAAATTTTCCAACCACCCTCATCAGAATTTGGTAAAGAAAATCATTAATATTTACATGCCACCCAACTCACAAATGGATTCGATGATGCTAAGAAAACCCTTATTTCAAAGTGTGAAAATATCACATTTCAGAGGAAAAACAAAGGGTTGCAGAGAATAGTTTGTCTGACGCAGGGCTAATACCCCGCTATACCCACAGTATGCATATAGTATGAATATTCTCGCTTATCCCATGAATTCCTATGACCACCTTGGTCAACCTTCATAATCTAAGGTTAAGGTCCTTCATTTAATCTTCAAGTAGAAACATTTCATTAGACTTCCCATAGTCTAACCCTTCATTCGTCACCCTATCGAAACTTTATAACTTAATTCTTTATTAAACTCAACCCAATCCTTAAGCCTTATAACTCAATAGATATACCTTCGAAGCTTTCGACTTGTGATTTGCGACAACCTTCCCCACTTTTGATTTCTTACATCCAGATCAACGGCTATATCACTATTGCATCTAGTCATTACATGCCTCCTTTTCCTCTCGCATGCGATGTGCGATTACAGCCAGACTTCAATTAAAATTAAACCCCACCTATAACCTCTTCGGTTCTGCCTTCTCTATTCCTTTGTCGTGACCTTTATCCATCGTCAATCTTGTCCTCGATCCGACAGCTGATATCTTTTCTTGATCACCAAACTAGCCTGACGTTTGTGACCATTGATCTAGATCCACGTGATCTAACGGTCCAAAATGATGTCGGGTGGAACACTTACACAAGGTTTAACGCCTTTTCAGACCCGACGGGAATTATAAACCCTCAAGTTATAAAATTTTGGGTCCGCCCTTAAGTTAATGCCTAATCAATTTACAGCCCAATATCCATTGGATGACGAGGCCTTTAAATCCTATGGTCCAGATTTATTCCTCTTTCCCCTTTTGCCAATACTAATATTGAATCTCCATCATTCATTTCTTAGTTTTATCTTATGAGTTAATCCTGGCCACTCATCACAAACAAATCTTGCTCGTTGATATTCTAGATCCAATGGCTACTGTGCATCAATACTTCACTTCTTCGCTCTTCTCTTCACTTGGTTTCCACATCAATTCTTTAATATTCCTCTGTGGTTTCACTTCATTCAGGGTTTTAGTCCTTCATCGTTCCGCCACAGTTCTCTCCTTAATTTAACTCCATTTGTTCCTTTATGTTCCTCCATCTTCTCTATAACACTAAAGGCTTCCTTCTATACTGTCCATCTGTACAAAGCTGTAACACTTCTCTATGGTTCTCTCCTCAAACCTCTAGTTGACAAACATTTCTACCCAACACTTCTCTTGCTGGAATTGTTGTCTCTAAGACAACTCCACCCACAATCGCAACTGTGGAGCTGCCTTAACAACTTCTACCCAATCGTAGCTGGAATTTGTTCTGTTACGCTTCTCTGTATTCCACCTCTATTCTGCACCTACAACATAAGTTACACAGAAACACTCTAGCCACACACAGATTATAATTCAACATAGTACACATTGTACAAACTCTGAATCGAGTTGTTTGTATTAATAAATGAGTATTTACACAAGAGTCTCTCTCTGGCCTGATTTTTTGGTCAGTGACCTTTCTTCTCCTACCCGTAGGCTTATAATCTGACTCTTTTACTCACTAGCTACTCTCTAGCTACTTCTTTAACCTACTGACTACTTTTAGGCTTACCTTTATACAAAAAGGTTCTGTTGAACTAATTCTAGTTCAAATCCTTAATTTGCTAAACTAACTCTTCAATATTATCTAAGTCCACTTTTAACTCCTACTTATCCCTAAGAGTCCTCTCTAGCTCCTCGAATCATGAAACCATTTTCTAGTCCAAGATTTTCACTTGATTTCTAACTCTCTCAACATCATTAATTACTCATGTTATCCTCCATTCAAGAGCATTTACAAATATCCTCACTCTTGTCTAAGTAACCACTCAAAACATTAATAATTACATACATAGGAATCCAACTTACTTCAAAACACAAGACCCCCTATGTCTACTACAGTACAATGATAGGTTTGAGCTAATGCTCCTGCATCAGACTCCCAAAGTAGAAAAAATTCATGATCTCCGGATCATGTGTCTTCAAGTGTTGATAGGAACCTCCAGGGTCCCAAACTTTAGTTTTTAGTTGTCTGAATGCTTTGCACCTTTGTTGTTGTTGTATCTTGGTTGTCTTCTGTTTCATCTTCCTCTCCTTGTCAATCAATTTCAAGTTCTGATTGATCATTCCTCCTACTGCTGTCAAATTCCTCCATATGGACTACATCATTAACTGCCATAACTCTTCAATCTCCATCTCTAGCATATCTTTGGGCTGGTCCATATTCTTCCATTCACTATTACCTCTTTCTCTCTGCTTCAGGTTGTTGCTATTGTCCACTAACTCTTCAAATTGTTGTTTATTATCTTCTCTTTGAAGTTGTCAGATTCTTACTGCCACCCTTTCATCCTTACCCTCTTTCATGATTATCTCTTTCTGCATTGAATCTTGACTTTCCAGCATTCTCTCCAGTAATCTAACATCTCTGTTCCATGGATTAAATACTTCCACATAATATTCTTCTTTCATTTTTATTTGGCTGCTCATCTGTGCCAAATTTTCTCCATCATCTGCAACTAAACCTGCACTCACAAAAAAATTATTAAAATAGAAAACATAAGGCCTTAGTGCCTCTTCTTCCTTTGGCAACACATCAATATGCTGCTCTATTTTCTCCTCCTCTATCAGCATATCAGTCTGCTGATTTGAATTCTCAAAAGAATTCATGAGACTGTCAGCTAGTCTCTCCTCCATACCATCTTCTTCAATGATATCTCTCTTCTCTGGTTCATAGTAATGAACTCCTCCTTCTGTAATGTCAATTTGTTGAACTTTCATTACCATCTCTTTCTTCTTATGATTGTCATTCATGACAATTTTTTTTCTTCCTTTTTCAGAAATCTATCTTGAGTATATATCTTCTATTTTTCCAACTCCCTTCTTTGAAAGTCTAATTTTCCATATAACTTGATAATTTCAATTGGAGTAGAATTTGGAAATTTCACACAATTTTCCATACCTTCCTTTGTTATTGATAAATCATCAGATGTCCTTTTTCCCTTTGCTAAGTCTTTTGCATAGACTTCTTCTTCAATACATTTTTCCTTGTTGTCCCTCTGTAACTCTTCTCCCAGAGTTATCCTTGTCTCATCATCTGCAGTAATATTCTCCTGCATTTGTTCTTCATCAATAACATTAATCAAATTCATTAGACTACCTCTCTGAGACAATATTCCTTCATTCTTCATCAGAATAAGATCCTGATCCTCCATCTCTATGTCAGCTTTAAATGACTGTCTTCTCTCATTGAGTAACTCATCCATAGACTCTTCATCTATTTTGAGGACATCTTCAAAAGGTTTCTTTTCTCCTGCAATACCTGGAATCATACACAAACTACAAGTTCTAAAAACATAAGACCTTGTGGTCTCGCTTGATGCTTCAGTCATCATATCTCCTTGTTGTTCTGAATCCTTCACATGATTCATAAGATCTTCCACAGATCTCTAGTCTTCATCCTCACTTAGAACTTCACCCTGTTCTGTTTCACAAATGGACACTTCCATTTCTAACTCAGCCTCTCTAAGTTCTTCCACCAAGCTCTTCACTTTCCTCTAATGTAGTCTTCTCTATAGCTTAGACCACTTCACTGCCCTTTTCCTCAAGACCCAACCTTGCCTTTGGCTTTCCTCCAGTATCCTTCTTAATGCATCGAGTTGTTCTTTTAACTCTGTGATCTCCTTGTCACGTTGACTCATCCTCTTTCCATTTACCTTGGCATCTTCCTTCTTCACTTTTCTTCTGTTGTGGTCTTCTTCAGAACCTTTTTTACCTCTGTTATGACTATTAGTAGTCATCTTATTCTCTATCTTCATGAGTTCCTCACTCACTTACTATGAGCTCCTTGAAAGCCTCTACAATAGCAAGTGCTTCCTACTGTCACTTAACTCACCAATCTTTCCTCTGTACTTGGTCTTTTTGGCAAGCACTTGGTTCTCTATTCTCTAGAACCTCTTTGAGAACTTCTCTCTGCTCCTTCTAGGCTTCAACTCATCGGCATCTTTTAACAACACAACTGTCCTCTTGTACTTCAATCACAATGAAATACTAGGTTCTAACCACCTCTTCTTTCACTTAGAAAGTCTTATCAGCTTCCTTCATCCCTTAGCAATTCTACCCACATCCTCTGTGGAATTTCCCTTATGACCTTCTTATGAGTTACAACAATCCTCTGTAGTAACAAGTCTCCTTCTTGCTACATATGCCTCACTAAGCTTCTCTCCTCTGAGCTCAGTCTTTTAGCGTTTCTCTGATTCTTTCCTCTGGAACCAATTGAGCACTCCTTGCTCTATGTTGTTGCAATCTTCTCACCTTGCTCTGTTTTTCACCTACATATCAGTGATATTCAAACCAAAGATCATTCCCAAGCTTTCAAAGCTTTCTTCTCAAGTTCCTTCTAAGAACACTCTTATCCTCTCTGTCCAACCTTTAGTTGGATTCTTTAGGTTCACTGTCACTGCATGGCTTCATAAGCAGTCTCCATCCATTCTTCACATTTGAGTGAATCTCCATTCTCCTCAAGAAAACAAACATCACTGTGTTTTCTTTATGCTTCTGCAGTCTCTTCTTCTTAGAGTATCACTTACTCTCATCTTATCTCACGCCTTCTACTTATCAGATTCAAATAACCTGATCTCTTCTTTCTTTTGCAATCACTCTTGTATTCTGCACAATTTTGCTTTAATCAAAAGAGCTTAACTTGCTCTGATACCACAAATGATGCAGGGCTAATACCCCGCTATACCCACAGTATGCATATAGTATGCATATTCTCACTTGTCCCAGGAATTCCTATGACCACCTTGGTCAACCTTCATAAGCTAAGGTTAAGGTCCTTCATTTAATCTTCAAGCGAAAACATTTCATTAGACTTCCCATAGTCTAACCCTTCATTAGTATCCCTATCGAAACTTTATAACTTAATTCTTTATTAAACTCAACCCAATCCTTAACCCTTATAACTCAATAGATATACCTTCAAATCTTTTGACTTGCGATCCGCAACAACCTTCCCCATCGTTGATTTCTTTCATCCAGATCAACGGCTATCACACTATCGCATCAAGTGATTACATGCCTCCTTTGCCTCTTGCATGCGATGTACGATTACAACGGACTTGAATTAAAATTAAACCCTACCTATAACCTCTTCAGCTCTGCATTCTCTATTCCATTGTCGTGACCTTTATCCACCGTCAATCTTGTCCTCAGTCTGACGGCTGATATCTTTTCCCAATCACCAAACTAGCCTGACATTTGTGACCGTTGATCTAGACCCGTGTGATCTGACAGTCCAAAACGATGTCGGGTGGAACACTTACACAAGTTTAATGCCTTTTTAGACTCGATGGGAATTATAAACCCTCAACTTATAAAAGTTCATGTCTGCCCTTACGGTTAACACCTGATCAACTTACGGCCTAATATCATTGGATGACGAGGCCTTTAAATCCTACGGTCCAGATTTATTCCCGTCTTTCCCCTTTCGCCAATACTAAGATTGAATCTTCATCGTTCATTTCTTAGTTCTATCTTATGATTTAATCTTGGCTACTCATCACGAACAAATCTTTCCCATAGATCTTCTAGATCTGACGGCTATTATGTGTGAATACTTCACTTCTTCGCTCTTCTCTTCACTTGGTTTTCACATCAATTATTTAATATTCCTCTGTGGTTTCGCTTCCTTCAGGGTTCCGGTCCTTTGTCATTCTGCCACAACTCTCTCCTTAATTTAACTCCATTTGTGCCTTTATGTTCCTCCACCTTCTTTGTAACACTAAAGGCTTTCTTCTGTACTGTCCATGTGTACAAAGCTGTAACACTTCTCTATGGTTCTCTCCTTGAACCTCTAGTTGACAAACAATTCTACCCAACACTTCTCTTGTTAGAATTATTGTCTCTAAGACAACTCCACCCACAATCACAAATGTGGAGCTTGCTTAATAACTTTTACCCAACTGCAGCTAAAAGTTGTTCTGTTACGCTTCTCTGTATTCCGCCTCTGTTCTGCACCTGCAACATAAGTTACACAAAAACACTCTAACCACATACAAATTATAATTCAACAGATTACACATTGTACAAACTCTGAATCGAGTTTTTTGTATTAATAAACGAGTATTTACATAAGAGTCTCTCTCTGGCCTGATTTTCTAGTCAGTTACCTTTCTTCTCCTGCTCGTAGGCTTACAATAATACTCTTTGCTCACTAGATACTCTCTAGCTACTTCTCTCACTACCTACTGACTACTTTTAGGCTTACCTTTATACAAAAAGGTTTGTTGAACTAATTCTAGTTCAAATCCTTAATTTGTTGAACTAACTCCTCAATATTCTCTAAGTCCATTTTTAACTCCTACTTATCCCTAAGAGTCCTCTCTAGCTCCTCGAATCATGAAACCACTTTCTAGTCCAAGACTTTCAAATGGTTTCTAACTCTCTCAACATCCTTAATTTCTCCTGTTCTCCTTCATTCGAGAGAATTTACAAATATCGTCACTCTTGTCTAATTAACCACTCAAAACATTAATAATTACATACATAGGAATCCAACTTCCTTGAAAACACAAGACCCCCTATGTCTACTACAATACAATGATAGGTTCGAGTTAATGCTCCTGCATCACCGTGGGAAAATGCAAGGAGGTCAATTTTCAAACTGTCACACACACCTAACCCAGTATCTGCAACAAACACATTGAACCCTACAAAGAAGCCCTAAAACCTGCCATATATTCTTATCCGAGCAAGAAATTGAAAGAGCTTAACCCATATACTTTAAATATACAAAGGTTGAAGGGAAATTTGATAAAATCCGTTAGGAAATAGTTTGTTCAGATTAAATATTTTGGACAATCAAGGGTTTGAAAAACAATTATAAAAAATATCATATCAAGCTAAAATAAGGGTTTATTGACAATTAATAGAAAAAACAATCCACTAGAGGAACAAACAAAGAGAAATGAAATGCAAAATCCTTACTGTCTGAGCCAATTTGATTATGAGAGAGCTGTCGCCCTTGGTCAAGCCCTGCAAACCCTCGTTGTCACTTTGGAATGCTCAATGTTCTTGAAATACACAAAATTGTGGTTCCATTGTGAGTACACCATTATACTATTGATCTCCAAAAACTTAATGAAATTTTCCATGGGCATAGGATTTGTGGTCTCACTGGATACATTACTTAAACAAGTAGAGCTTCCTCCTCCTCACCTCCCTTCACTTGGAGGGAATTCCTTGGCAGTGTCCCCCCATGAGGACCATGGTTGAAAGGAGCTTCACCAATGCAAGGAATTGCATTCTGCATTAAAAAAAGGTAGCTTAAGTTAATAGGAATCAAAAGAAAAATCAGTCCAAATGAATCCATATATACAGTCATTGTGGTCGCATACTGGGCCGCAGTGTAGGGCCTCTTGGATTGGAAATCCATCGGTTAGCTCACAACCCTTCCTCACTAATTCTCATCGCCTGCCAATGGAGGTATTTATCTATCACCTACCAACAGAGGTATCTAAGAATCACATCAGCAACTATGGGCTAGCACTGCCATAGGCAACCTTCTTCTTGTCCTCCCACTAGTCCATGCCCTGATAATTCTCATGAGAAAGAGGAGAAATTGTATAACCCTCATACTATTCCATGCTCTAATAACTCTAATGGGAAAGGTGAAATTATAAAACCCTCTTGGGAAAAGAGAATAAATTGAACTCACCAGTGATGGGAAAAAATCAAAATTCTATAATTGTCGTGCAAAGAGGGGAGAAAATTTGACAGAAAAATTTATAAGTTGAGACAAATAAGGAAACTGCCATTTTTAATTTATAATAATTAAAAATTGAATAAGTTGAGACAAATTTTAATTTAAAGATAAAATGATATTTTTTTCTTAAATAAATGTTTTAAAAGCCTCCTTTTGTGCAGCGTGTATTTTTTGGTGCAATTTTATGCTGGATAATTTGATTCTATGAGGATATAAATGTTGCATGAGGTGGAAGGGAATATTTCATATGCATATATCATTTTCTCTTGAGGACTAGTTTTTTTGCTCAATATGCTATTTCTTTTAGCATAGTATCTCTATGTGTATAGCTGGAAATATTATTTTATGTGCCCACATCGCACTAATTTTCAACAGAACCTTTTAGCTCATTATCATTCACAACTCTTTCTTGGAGAAAGATCTCATAACTAGTGAAAAATTTCTTTGTCGCATTTAATGCCTCTTCACATTTCTACTATTTTTCCTTAGATTGTGAAGACAACCCTAGATTCTCGAATACTTCATCATCTATTCTCTTCCCTACTTGTGCATGTCTTCCTTTGAACTTTGTTGTGTCTTTTTATTTTATATATATATATATATATATATATATATATATATATATATATATATTTATATATATATATATATATATATATATATATATATATATATATATATATATATATATATATTTCTTCATGTCAATAGGCCATGTCCTCGAGGGTAATTTTATTTTCCTCCACCAACCTTATCAAATCATTAATTACAGGATTAATTTCAATGCTTCTTGTTAAAAAGAAAATGTTCTTACAAAAATGTCGTTATAAATGCAACTGGACCAGCCTAACATAATACCTTGAAAGCACAAGTACATTTCTCCTTACCATCCACCAAATGGTGCTCAGACCGATGAACCTACTTCATAACGGCATCAAAAAATATATTATCTTCACCGTCACTTAAGGAAGAAGCACATATTCTCCATTCCCTTTTTCATTGCACAATGGTGATTTTGAAGCTATTTTGATGAGAATCGAAACCACAACCTCACATTGTCTACAATTTTTAACTCTTCTTCCTAAAGAAGGTAGTCACCCTTTCACACTTATACTATTTGGCTATCTTTTCATGTTGAACCCCACAGTTGGTGCCTATTGTGAGTAGGATGATGATGGTAGGTGTGCAAGTTTATTCCTTGTGACTCAATAATAGAGGAAACTAGTGGCATCATGGGGACACAAATGGACAAGGCAAGAAGTAGTTGAATGACCTAATACTACAAATTGAGAGACATTGGCAGTATTAAAGTGGCACATTGATAAGCTTCAAGATATATTGGAGGACATGGTTATATCCATGGAGATGCTAGCTGATGCACTTGACTTTCAGAGTAAGTTCAGATGAATACTATGGACGATAGGATGTTAGAATGATTTGAATATCATATAGGTGAATAGATCACATACTAATTGTGTGATGAGGTGAATTCACAACCTTAGTATAGGCATGCCAAAGAGGAATTTGGATTAAGCACAAATATTGGAAATGTTGACACCAAATCTTTGGGATTAGGAAAACTTATGTAAATATTCTAAATAGAAAAAAAATAAAGGAAGATAGAATATGGAGAGACATTGGGATATGAAACCCAATAGTCTCACTCTCGTATATATTCATATTCTCTTTTAAGGAAAACCACAATTTGCTTCTAAGTTACAAACCTTGCCTGACATGGTATCATAGCAACAGGTCCCAATTCACCTCTCTTCTCTTGTAACTCTTATTCACTTCCATATTCCCTAACATTATTTCCTTTCATATTATGTCCCTCTGCACCCTATATAGCTATGTAGTTATTCCAAGACTGTGCCCCTAATGTATATTCCCCGTGAGGTCATTTGAAGTCCTGAGAAGACCATTGAATTGTGCCTGGAATTCCTACAAATTGTGACTGATTCTTTCAATTGTGTGTGCTCTCCTTCAAGAATGTTTATTTTTTGCATGAAAACCCTATGTTGAAATGCGTTGGATTGGTATGCATTAGAATGTGAGTTGTTAAAAATGAACACTATTATAAAGGAGTCATGGCATATATATTACTTTGTTCATAACCCCTGATAATCCTGAGCATTATTTAAGTTCTAAATAGGCTTACAAGTTGTGTGTATGGATGGTTGGATGGTTATTTAAATGTTGTGGTGAGTCCTTTTTAATGGTCGTGAACCATGTTGTTTGGTGCATTCAATGCTCTCTGTGTTGGAACTATGTTGTTGTGTGTTGAATGCATTGAATATTGTGAAGTGTTGGGTTGTGTTTGATATTGGTCTAAATTTTTCTCGGATGGTATCATCACAACTGGTTTAAGGACTGAATGTTACCTGACATTGAGAGCCAACACGCAGGCATCAAGCATGTGTTCCCTCAGCCTCTTTAGAGCCTATGGTATCTTGATTTGAGCAAGCTCTTAATTGAATGGTGCATTTGAACTATGTATACGTTGCGTTAAATTTTCTGGAGGACTAAATGCTACATTGAATTGGAGACTCTTCATCTAAACGTTGGTGAACACTGGTTCGTTGGAATGAGACCCCTATAATATGCATTGATGTCTAGTGGTTCATTTGTTCATCAATATGCGTTGGTTCATCATTGTGTGTTGTTTTGTATGATAAGGTTATTGCAGTGGTGCACTACCTATGGTAGCAAAATTAAACAATCCTTCATTGAACATGGTAAAATACCTAGTAAAGGGAAAGGAAAAGCATCTGAATCTGCTCATTATGTTGTGGCACATTGCAACATTGGAGTAACTGAAGACTTATTTAATGCTTCACTTCCTTCATGGAAAGAATCTTGGTTGCCTAATTCAGGAGCAACATGCCACGTGACTTTATAAATATGTTTCTTTGAATAATTCATTGAGAACAATTGACAGCCTAGATACTCTTAACGTTCTCCTCCATTACTAGTTGACGACTTTGATAGCTGCCTGCAATGGATTCAAATTCAAAAGGTTCTTAATAAGGACTTGATGGAGTAGAATAATTGTACGTTTGATCCTTGGGAAGTATCATCCCTTGTACTTGGTTTCAATTTGGTTGCCTTCTACATTAGGTACTTATTGGTTTGGTCAACGACTATTCTATGTCTTGTTTTGATAGGCTAAGTGTGCAATGCCTTCCAGGGTTCTAATAAACAATCCTTAAATGTGGATATATATACTATTCCAATACGTGCACCCATCATTGTAATGATCACACACATCTCATAGTACTTACACACAACTAAGAATGGGATCTGAGCAAAAATTTTAATGGTCGTCTCATACCAAATTTTGTGAGGTCTCGTTGGGGCCTCATACCAATGAGAGTCACAAACTATTGTTGGGAAATTTTTCGTTATCAACAGGTATGTGAATTATGGAATTGAGGTCCAAAATAAGGTTCATACCAAAAAATGTGGTCATCTAAGGCCTCAAGATGGATCCTAAGGATTTTCTCCAGAAATTTTCAAGGTGGGAGAAGTAGTAAAAATGACACATAAATTTGATTCCTCCAAATATTTATATAATTATCCAACCACAATTATTTATACTTTCCTCTTGGATCGTATCAAACAACATATGAACGAATTGCTTTACCTAGAAAATCTAAGTAAAAGGCCTACTCACATTTCTTAGAAGAACATAATATTCCATCCTCGAAATTCTCCACCTCCTCAAGTTTGAAAATAAAATTAGGGGAAGGAAAACTCACTTTGAATCCTAACACACCAATAGGATTTTTCTACTTGTTTTATCAACAAATATAATTATATTAATGAAACAAGATGACTATGTAATCAACAAATGTTAATGCTCAAAATAGTTTTGTGAAAAAGTTCCATCACCTAAGGAGAACATATAGACCAAGGAGATACTAAATATGAGGCTCCCATAATAGGTACAACTTAACCTTCACCTTGATCCAGGTGGATATTGGTGGACACCCGCTAATTCCAAAAAATCATCTTTTCCGTCATAGTCCTTAGAGAGATCTTTCCAATGGGCTATCATGCACGTCAAATGGAGATAATATGACCAATTCGTGACCACTGGAAGTTGGCTATCCAACTCACCCAAACGGGGCCCACAAACTCTTAGTGTTACATCTCCTCGGGTTAGGGTTTTGGTTGTTTAGGGTTGTATCTTGTTGTTCAATAATAAAAAGGCCCTTGAGCCTCATTGTAAGATAGTTCAGAGGCATGTAGCCACCACATCTCTGCTCAGAGATAAGCTACCATCGCCCTAGCTGGTTTATTTCCATTATTGTTTGTAAGCATATTTTAGTATTTTACATTAATGAAATGAAGTATTATTTCTGCTGCATATCTGTGTTTATGGTTATCTTTGTAATTTGTTGCGTTCCTGTTTAAGTTCGGATCAGTGGTATCAGAGCGGTCTGCTTTTTCTTTGTTTTTCTTTGCATGTCCCCAACGAGGTCAGGATATAAGGAGTTAGGGCTTGAACTGGTTGAACCTTTGAAAGACCAGCCTCACAAATCCCGACAGCCTCCCATGGCGGATGAGAAGAAAGATGAGGGGGCAGGAGATCCTATCAAACTCTTGCTCAAAGAAGCCCTCGAGCGACAACGGAACGCGATGATGGACAACTTTTCCCAGATCCTTCAACGGCTACTCAGAAGCGAAGCATCGGCTTCCAATAGATACTCTGGAAACACCATGCCCTTTAAGGTACAAGTTAATTTTGAAATCCCCATATTTGAGGGTTAGATAGACATAGATGTTGTAGATAAATGATTAAATATGCTAGAGGGTTATTTTTCTGTTCATGAATTTTCGAGTCGGGAAAAGAATGTTTTCGCTCTTCTCAAAGAAGCCCCCCACGTCAAGGACTGGTGGGAAACCTACTGCGAGCAGAAGGATGAAAATATTGGGTCACTATTTTGAGCCGCACCCACTTGGAATTCACGGGGTGCCATTAGGGAGCAGTACTATCTTGTTGGAAGCTATGAGGATGAATACATAAAGTGGACCACGCTGCAGCAGGGAAGGGACCAAGATGTGTCAGAGTTCACCAATATTTTCCATACCCTTCGCACAAAGTTGGGTATCAAGGATTTGAAGCAACATTTGAGACTCAAATACCGTGGCTTCCTACACAAGTACATCCACGAAGAAATAGAATTCCTGAACATCTCCTCGCTCGGCACAGCATACCGATATGTCGTCAAGGTTGAGCAGAAGTTTAAACAAAAGAAGTGAGACTTTGGATCTACGAATCCGAAGCAAGGGAAAGGTGCCCCTAAACCATAGAACAAAGGACAAAGCTAAGGTGAGGCAGCCCAAGACAACCCGCCAAAGCTGCAAGCAAAGAACAATGCCACGAAGCTGAAAAAGGACACGGAAAATGGTGTGAGTTCCATAAGAGCTCCACTCACAACACAAGTGAGTGTCGGGCCAAGCAGTCACTGGTGGCTGAGCTAAAGGTTTCAGAATTAGATGCATGTTCCAACTCTGAGTCAGAACCCGACAAGGGGAATGACAAAGGGAAGCATATCATTGATGTGGATCCCAACGCCACTATTGCTACTGCCAAGATCCAGAAAAATGAACCCGAAGATCCAGAGGAGGAGGAGCGTCTCTTCCACTCCCAGATGTGGGTAAAGGGCTCCCTGCTATAGTTCATTGTCAATAGCTAGAGCCAAAAGAACCTCATTTCAGCAGAGGTCATGAAGCGGTTGGGCTTACCGACCACAACACATCCACAACCGTACACCATCAGGTGGCTTCACCAAGGATGGGATCTTTGAGTGAGCCAGTAGTATCGCCTTCCATACAACATCAAGCCCTTCACTGATGAGGTATTGTGTGACATTGCTCCCCTTGAAGTTTGTGATGTATTATTAAGACAACCATACTTGTGGAAGCAACATGCTGTGTATGAATCAATGCCCCGTGCTATTATTATTACATTGGGAAATAATTTGTACAGGATACCTGAGGTGGCACCGCCTACCGCCATCTCTTTGATTACTGCAAAACAATGTAGTAAGCTCATTTGCAAAACTGGGAAATATGTTTTCATGATGATACACCCTCAAGGAAAGAAGAAGACGGTGGCCACAGTCTTCAGACAGGGCCCCTCCGCACGACAACTACAGATGACAAGGTCGTGGAGGAGTACGAGGACATCTTCACCTCCCCCGCAGGGGTTCCTCTGCACTGTCAGGTCAAGCACTCCATCGATCTGACCCCAGGTGCGCCGCTACCCAATGGACCAATTTATCGGTGCTCCGCTCTGGAGAACGATGAAATCAAGAGGCAAATTCAGGAGCTGTTGCAAAAAGGTCACATCCGTTCGAGTTCATCGCCTTGTGGGAGCCTAATTATGTTGGTACAGAAGAAGGATGGGACTTGGAGACTCTGTATTGACTATCGGGCGTTGAACAAGATCACTGTTCGTAATAGGTACCCGATCCCACGGATTGATGACCTCCTGGACCAACTAAAGGGGGCAAAATATTTCAGCAAGATCAATCTGAAGTCAAGATATCACCAAGTACCAATCGAACCCTCTTATGTGTGGAAGACTGCCTTCAAAGCCAAGGAGGGTCTTTTCGAATGGTTGGTTATGCCTTTCGGATTGACGAATGCTCTTGAAACCTTCATGAGGCTAATGGATGAAATCTTGCGGCCATTCAACAAATCATTTGTAGTGGTATACTTGGATGACATTCTCATCTTCACCCAGAGTTGGGAAGAGCACCTCCACCACATCCGGCAGGTTCTCCAAACACTGCGGCAACACAAGCTATGTGCCAATTTGGAGAAATGCACTTTTGGCATGACCCAGGTTCAATATCTGGGATACATTATTGATGAACATGGGTGCATGTGGATCCAGCCAAGGTCCAAGTCATTCAGGATTGGCCATCTCCAACCACTCTGACAGAGCTCCGCAGCTTTCTAGGTCTTGCCAACTTCTACCACAGGTTCGTGTTGGGGTTTTCTCATATCACTTGGCCTTTGAGTCAAGTCACCAAGGGAGGAGCAAAAGCGAAATTCTTTTGGTCTGAATCTCAACAGAAGACATTCATAGAGTTGAAAGATCGCCTCTGCACGGCACCAGTGCTTGCATTACCAGATTTACAACAACCATTTGAGGTCGAGACAGATACCTTTGACTATTCTATTGGGGCAGTCCTTACTCAACACGAGCATGCAGTGGCATATCACAGTGAAACACTTTAAGACACAGTCCGGAAGTATCCCACTTATGATAAAGAGATGTATTCAATTGTGCAGGCGTGCCGACAATGGAAGCATTACATTTTGGGGAAGGAAACGGTCATCCACATAGACCACCGACCCTGCAGTTCATACAGACCCAAGGGAAATTGCAGAATGATCGCCATCAGAAGTGGTCCACATACCTGCAACAGTTCCATTTGAATATCAAGTATAAGAAGGGCAGCACCAATAATGTTGCAGATTGCCTCAGTCGACCACTGATCATGGCGTTAACCACCGTGCTCAACTCTTGTGGGCACGAGACTTCTGATTGGCCACCGCTCTACAAAAGCGACCCGGAATTCGGCCACACATACCAGACTCTCTTGAAGGGTCAGCATGTTCTATATTTTCACCTCCAGGATCGCCTGTTATGCCACCTGGGTCACCTTTGTGTTCCTTCAAGCGAGCATGCCAAGATGATTTAGGAATCACACTATAGTCGGGCTGTTGGGCATTTTGGGGTCAAAAAAACGGTGGCAGTACTGCAGAAGTATTTCTATTTGCCGAATCTTCGACAGGATGTCGGGAAGTACATCAGATCATGCATTGCCTATGCCATTGCCAAACCAACCATCAAGAAGCAAGGCCTCTATACCCCGCTACCTACCCCTAGTCGACCTTGGGAATCCATCTCCATGGATTACATGTCAGGCCTTCCTTCCACTAAGCATGGAAATGACTGTGTTTTTGTCGTCGTCAGCAGGTTCTCAAAGATGGCCATTATGGTGGCCTGTAAGAAGAATATCACAGTAGAAGCCACTGCTAAACTCTTCTTTGAACGAGTGTGGGTACACTTTGGGATCCCACAGTCTATCATCTCAGATCGGGACATTAGGTTCCTCAGTACATTTTGGTCCAGTCTCTGGTCGATGCTGGACACCAAACAAACTATGTCCATAGCCTTCCATCCTCAAACTGATGGCCAGACAGAGGTTGTCAACAGGATGATCATACACATTCTATGCATGTACAACTCAAAGAATCCACGCATATGGGATGAGAACCTCCCCTATGTTCAACACAGCTACAACCGGGCTCTCCACAGTTCGACTGGCCACAACCCTTTTCAAGTGGGCTTGGGATTCTAGCCACTATGTCCCATCGATGTGGCCATGCCATTTGCAGCTACTCAAGCAAATTCTGCTCATGTCCAGTCCAAAACAGATAAGGCAAACAACTTCATTGAGCACATCCAACATATTCGCCAGTAGGTCCATGACATTCTGGGGAAATCAAATGCTAAGTACAAGCAGCGACATGATCAACATCGGGTGCCACACAAGTTTCAGGTGGGCGACAAAGTCTGGTTGCATTTGCAAAACGAATGCCTTACCAGAGCCTATCAAAAACTCAGACCACTCCGATATGGTCCTTACACCATTACCAAGGCTGTGGGAGACAATGCATCTGAGCTCAGCATTCCCCCATTCCTTGGCCTGCACCCAGTGTTCAATGTGGACTACCTTCGGCCATGCTTTCCACCATTACTAAACACGTCGACATTGTAGAACAACCCACACCCACAGAGTTAAATCCAGATTGCATGGAACAAGCTGCAACTGATCGGATCATGGACACACAGATCAAGCACACTCGCCAGCAGAATATCCAACTGTATCGAGTTGTCAAAGCAGGCCAACTCATTCACCAGGGCAAGTGGCTCACCAGGGACCAAGTTCAGCAGAAGTTCCCTCATCTCATGGAGGAACTCAACGCAATGGGGACCATTGCTTCCTGAGGGAGGAGGAATGATCCACGTGGATATTGGTGGCCACCCGCTAATTCCACTTGGAGCCCTACCAGTGCTTCTTTCAATTTTTCAGTTTCCTTAATTATAGCATAGTTTACTATTTTTAGCAGTTTTTCGAGTCCTAAACTTCCGGAGCCATTTTGAGGCCCTAAATGACGTTTTTTGGGAAATCTACCACCAGTGATTTTTTTGTCAAAAAATCATCTTTTCCGTCGTAGTCCTCGGAGAGATATTTCCAATGGGCTATCATGCACGTCAAACGGAGATAATATGACCAATTCGCGACCCTGGGAATTTGGCTGTCCAACTCACCCCAATGGGGCCCACAAACTCTTGGTGTTACATCTCCTCGAGTTAGGGTTTTGGTTGTTTAGGGTTGTCTCTTATTGTTCAATAATAAAAAGGCCCTTGAGCCTCATTGTAAGACAGTTCAGAGGCATGTAGCCACCACATCTCTGCTCAGAGATAAGCTACCATCGCCCTAGCTAGTTTATTTCCATTACTGTTTGTAAGCATATTTCAGTATTTTACATTAACGAAATGAAGTATTATTTCCATTGCATATCTGTGTTTATGTTTATCTCTGTAATTTTTTGCGTTCCTGTTTAAGTTCGGATCACACCCATCACTATCCCATTCTACTGTAGTTTGAGTTTATTTGATTGTCCCTCTTTAATGCATCCATCACTACAACACATGAACTCTTGAAGCCTAATATTTTCATATTTTGAAAAGGCTTCGTTGATCTAATCCATCTACTCTAGTACTTCTCACATGGATACATTGTAAAGATATTGTGTGTAAACTTAAGATAATTTGTGTTCCCATCTTTGGTACCATGAATTAAATATTCCCATCCATTCTCTACTTTATTTTGTATAAACATGAGAATGAGACATAAAAACTTGACTTACTAGTGTCAGCACTTTTGAATAGTCCACAACATCATAATATGATCCATAGAAACATCACTAAAAGTAAACCCATATTAAATAGTTATCAATTTAATAATTCATCATGTAGTTTAATACATGTTATTTTCTAAATAAACCATGGTTGATAATAATTTTGTTAACAGTTACAAAAAGAATTATATTTTATATAATAGAATATGTTTGTGTGTTTTTTCGTTATCAAAAAAAAAAGTTGATCATATTTCTATTTGATTTGAAAAAAAATACACGTAGAAGATACTTATAACATTCACAAGGAACTAAGGTCATTATATTCTCGTTATAAATTTCTATCTCAATATTTAAAATTCCTGCAAAAAAATTGAGAAGGCCACGACCCTTTAGAAAATTGATTTTAAACATCTAATATTTTAAATATTTATAATTAAATTGTACCATGATAAAAGTTTAATTACTTCCAATAAGAAAATCATTTACTCTATCGTCGCCTAGAATAAAGTACTCTCGTAAAGGTCTATGTAGATATGACATTCTATTCACTCAAGATTGATTATTACAAAAAATATTTGGAGTTCTACTCTTCACCTAGCCATAGACCTTGTTGCTCCAGATATTTCAATAACAAGTCATGCATCAGCCATCAATCCATTACTATGATGTCTCTTGTTAGCCTTGTCCTCAATTACAGAAGAAAAATTTATGCCATCTTCTCCTTCTTCCCCCTCCTTATATAGAATACATCGACGATAAGGAACCCAACCCCTATGGTCCACCTATCATTATATAATTCTTCCATTTTCTTAACATTTTCATTTCACATAAACCTACATTATTGTTAATGTTTTCTCTCTTATTACATAAGTCATCGTCATCGTCGTCATCATCATCATTGTCATCGTCGTCGTCATCATCATCATCATCATCATCATTTTTTATTTCCTTTCTATTCTACTTTGAAATGTGTTTATATATTATTTTTTTATTATTATATTACTTAGTATTATGTGGCATTAAATACTACCCCTTTCAAGAAACTTTGTGCTGAAAATAACTTTAATTGTGTAACGTATAATTTCTTTATTTATTTTATAGTATCTCATATGAAACACTCTTTTTGTAACTATTATGAGTTCCACCCATGTGACCATACATGTGACCATAGAAAGCATTGAAAGTTACATCAAAACATTAGGAGAACTATCAGCACTGTCACGATCTTCCCTAACCATTTAGAACTATGTTAAAAGTCCATCGGTCTACCAGAGCCCCAAAGCTCAAGACATAATATACACCATGGTATTCCTTTCTCCCAAATAAATATTCTTCACTTTGGAAATTAGATTTATTCCCAATTCATGCTTATGATGTCCCTATAATGAGCTAAGAGTTGACAAGGAGTAGCATGTCATGAGGAACAAGTCAAATCTCAAGCCCAACAAAGAGTATAAATTTCCATAAAATTGTATTGGTCTAACATGCTAGATGGCATACAAGATGAAATCACATAGGCAAATGCTACATAGTAGGAAAGCATGGGTGTTTAAAAAATTTTGAAGCGGTTGGGGAGGTAACAAACTGGGTGCTAGACATTAGGCACACTAGACATCAATAGATGTATAGAATTGACATATATAAGTATTTGAAACTTCTTCTAGGTCATATGTTACCAAATCATAATGAGGCTAAGGAGGAAATCCTCCTCATGCTAGATGAGCTACAAATCTATATGATGAACTTGGACAGGTGTTTGAATCAAATTGAAAACCATTTGGTCCTTCCTATAGAACAAATAAGCTCTCTAAGGAATAACAAAGATTCAATTGTTGTGGATGAATCAAAATCCTCAAAGTCTAAATGAAGGGTCATAGTTACCCATTTTTTTATCTCCTTCAATTATTTTTTCTTTATGTCAAATAATATATTAAGATGTACAATTGTATAGTCTATATACAGGAGCAAAGGTCTCCTCATAGTCAATTCCCTCAATTGGAGAGTACCCCTTGGCCAAAATCTAACCTTATACTTCTCTATGATTTTGTATACTGCCTTATTCACCTTGAATATCGATATCAAACCCACTATTGATTTATCTTCTGGTCTTGGGACCACTTCCCAAACACTGTTCTTTATAATGGATTCGTATTCCTTCACCATTTGCATCAACCCATATAGGTTTCTCTACTTCTTCCTCGAAAGAGGATGGATTAGTCTCTATATAGTTATTTGAAACTTCTTCTAGGTCATATGTTACCAAATCATAATGATCTAAGGAGGAAATCCTCCTCATGCTAGAGGAGCTAAAAATCTATATGATGAACTTGGACAGGTGTTTGAATCAAATTGAAAACCATTTGGTCCTTCCTATAGAACAAAGAAGATCTCTAAGAATAAAAAAGATTCAATTGTTGTGGATGAATCAAAATCCTGAAAGTCTAAATGAAGGGTCATAGTTACCCATTTTTTTATCTTCTGGTCTTGGGACCGCTTCCAAAACACTGTTCTTTATAATGGATTAGTATTCCTTTACCATTTCATCAACCCATATAGGTTTCTCTACTTCTTCCTTGAAAGAGGATGGATCAATCTCTATATAAGTATTTGAAACTTCTTCTAGGTCATATGTTACCAAATCATAAAGAGGCTAAGGAGGAAATCCTCCTCATGCTAGAGGAGCTACAAATATATATGATGAACTTGGATAGGTATTTGAATCAAATTGAAAATAATTTGGTCCTTCCTATAGAACAAAGAGTTCCCTAAGAAATAGCAAAGATTCAATTGTTGTGGATGAATCAAAATACTCAAAGTCTAAATGAAGGGTCATAGTTACCCATTTTTTTATCTCCTTTAATCATTTTTTTATCTTTATGTCAAATAATATATTAAGATGTACAATCGTATAGTCTATATACAGGAGCAAAGGTCTCCTCATAGTCAATTCCCTCAACTTGAGAGTACCCCTTGGCCAAAAATCTAACCTTATACTTCTCTATGATTTTTTATACTGCCTTATTCACCTTGAAGATCCATATCGAACCCACTATTGATTTATCTTTTGGTCTTGGGACCACTTCCCAAACATTGTTCTTTATAATGGATTCATATTCCTTCACCATTTGCATCAACCCATATAGGTTTCTCTACTTCTTCCTCGAAAGAGGATGGATCAGTCTCTATAATTGCAGTCATAAAATCCATGTAACTAGTCTACCTCTCAAGTTACCTCCTTTGCCTACACAAATTTAAAGGAGGCTCTCACATTCTCCTTCATATCTTGCTCAAGTCTATCAACTTCCCTCGTTCTTTTTCTTCCTTATTTGGATGGTTCTACTTCAATGAATGTCTCCACTCTCTACTCCTCAATTTTTGGTTACTCCATAACTTCTTGAGGCTCTCCTTTGGAGCTAAAATATCCTCTTCTAGTGGGATCTAAAGCCCCCCCTTATGGGATCACCACATCACTTTCTCCTCATCAAACTTTACATCCATTCGCACAATTATTATTGAGGGATGGAAAGTACACACAGTATTTGTGGGGAGTTTCTATGTAACCCACAAATGCCCCAATTTCGCAGTTGGCTCAAGCTTATTCATTGATTCTTTGGAGACATGGAAATAAAAAGAGGCTCAAAAAATCTTGAAGTACGACACTTCCGATTTTCTCCCAGAAAGCCTCCTCAGGTGTAATCATGCCAAGAATCCGATGAGGACTTCGGTTCTTCAAATAGACCATTGTGTTGCATGCCTCAACCCACAAATGTAGATGTAGGCCTTGTTCATGCAACATCACCCTTGTTTCTCCCACAACGCTATGGTTCTTTCTCTTAGCCACCCCATTCTACTGTGGTTTATGGGGTGTTGTCAACTCTCATTGAATGCCTTCTTTTTCACATAAATTTTTAAATTCATTCGACATACTCACCTCCATTATTTCTCTTGAGAGCCTTCACCTTCTTGTTGGTTTATTTTCAACCAATGCTTTGAATTCTATGAACTTGGAGAATGCCTTATCTTTATTATACATGAATATCCAACAATTTTGTGAGAAGTCATCAATAAAAATGACAAAATATTTGGGTCTGGTAGTGGAGCCTATGTAGAAAGGTCCACAAGCATCAAAGTGGATCCTTTCTAGGACTGCATGTGATTTGTTGTCCTAATCATGGAATGTGAATTTTGAGTACTTCCCCAACGTACATCCTTTGCATACATCCTGTTTCTCAAGTTATCCTTTAGGGGGGCATGTGGTTATTTGTTGTATAATCTTCAAGATACCATCATGAAAATGGCCAAGTATTCTATGCCAAAGTTCACCAACATCATGGACCTACACTTTCTCCCTTAGTTCTTAATGAAACACAACCTTCCACATTTAGCTTATATAGGTTCTTCACATGAACCTCGATCTGCATCTCCTATCCCATGGCTATGTATCTCAAGAATTATTTTCCTTTGTTGAAGATCACATCGTAACCATGGTCTTCCAAAACTACAACATAGATGACATTTTTTTTAGGCCTATAAAAAAATGACATCCTTGAGCCTGAGAGGGGAACCTGACTCCCTCTAAAAGGTGATGTACCAATACCGGTCGTGTTGTATCTTTTGTCTTCCCCTAGCTTGATGTGCATCTAGAGATCTTTCTCCTTAAGGTCACTGAAAAAATCTCTACGCTGTGTCATTAGAGAACTTTTGAGGTCTAAATTGGACCTCCTAAGAAAATGGTACAACCAAAATTAAATTTATAAGAACCAATAGGATTCAAGATGATGATGTCAACAATGGGGGATGATTCACCATTTTTGGGCTAAAAAATTAAAAATAATAAATAATAAAACTATCTTTTCAACTTGTATTTTCAATTTATATCCCTAAGATTTTACTCAAATTTCGAGCGAGAGTACTTGTTGGATGAAAATTTTAATTCCTCATCGAAGGAGTACCCATGATGCATACTTTCGATGGACCCTACTACATGAAAAATGAGAAATACATGAAAAAACATGATTTCAATCATGTTTCTCATGTATTTCTCATTTTTCATGTAGCAAGGTCCATCGAAAGTATGAAACATGGGCACTCCTTGGATGAGGAATCAAATTTTTCACCCAACAAGTGTTCCCACTCGAAATTTGAGTAAACCATAGGCAGATATGTTGAAAATATGAGTTGAACAAGTAGTTCTTTTTTCCCTCTAAAATTTGATGATGTAATCTAATCTTAGTTTACTATTTCCACTATTATTTTATAATTTCCTTAGGGGGGCCATTTTAGACCTAAAAATTCCTCTAATGCATGTGGAATGATGCACCTGAGTCCAAGTACAACATGCTCCCCATAACTTTATTGTACATGCATGAGATAATGGTAAAGTAAAGCTTGAACTGTGAAGCTAAGGGTTCACATGTTGCTCCTCCTAAGGTCTTCTTTCTTTCCTATTTATTTGGACACTTCATGGCATAGTGCTCGTATTCATGAAAATGAAAGCATTTAATTTTTGACAAATCTTTCTTCTTTCCCCCTTGGCTGGATTCTGGTTTGGTTTGAGATTTCTTCCCTTTTCCCTTCTTTCCCTTTCCACCCAATGCAACAAAAATTCATCCTCACCCTTGGATGAGGACCCATCTCTGGTATTCCACCTTATTTCCTCCTATACCAAATTAGACCATAAGAATTCCCAATTCAATATTCTCCCTTTCGTTCACTAAATCTTGAAAGTTATTCTAGCTCTTGGGAAGGCCCATAAGGGCTAGGCTTACCAAATCAACCTTTGAAACAGTAACATAAACTCCTGCAAGCCCATCACGAACTTGTGTGAACCTGCTCAGATACTGCTAGATAGTATCATTATTCTGCATGTTATATTTCAAAGTTTATCCTTGAGCGACAACATCCTGTGGTCACTACTATTTTGGAACAAATATGTCAATGCCTACCACATTTCATAATGGTTTTCTTTCCCATGCAGATTGGTGACAATGTGGTCTGTACTCCCTCCAATATTATTCTCCTCACCTTGGCTACATATTTCTTCCATTGAGAAAGGTTTTGGGCATCATATTCTGTTGGTTTTGCAACATCTCTCTTAATGTATTCTAGCAATCCATTGTCATCGAATATCTCCTCCATACAATCCTTCCATGCGATGAAATTAGAGGTGCCTTCCAAGGCATACTCTATCCTCAACACGTTGAAGGTCATCTTCTCGTCTTTGAAGAGATCCTACTACACTGAACTACAAATTCGAACCTTCTGAGAAACAACTTCGAAATTCCTATCTATGTGAATCTTGCTCTGATACCATGTAGAAATTATGGTGTAGATTTGAAACTTCTCATGAAGTTTTTTCAAAATTACAAGTTACAAACCTAGTCTACTGCTCTGCAGAAGTTAAATCACAATTTAGAACAAAAATTTCAGATATGCAATAAGAAATAACACACATGCACAAAATATTTTTCCAAGGAAAGAAATCTGCTAAAAACCCCAATGCCTTCTTGCATCAATCTGATGAATAAATATGTATTACAATTGATTTTCTCAACTAAGCACAAAATGAAAATGAATAACATATCTCTCTTCTCACTTAGAAACTATGACATAAAATTAGTCAATTTATGCCTTTGCTTAAGCCCATGTTTCCTCGAGCAATTCATTGAGAAATTATGGCCTTATTATTTAGGAATTTTTCCAAAATAGATTGCACAATTGCTAAGGTTGATCACATGACTGCATCCAACACACGTACACTCAAGACTAGTCTACAATTGATGTTACATTTCCTTGGAATCTCCACCACAACTAGGGAACTCGAATTCTTTGCATGCACTAGGTATTTTTGAATGATTGATCACTTCACTAGATGATCACTGAGTTTTACTGATGTCCCACTACACAACTGACCTTCACTAGTTCCTCCAACAGTTAGAACTGGTTTAACTCAAAACGACTTGAGATAACCGACTTTGATTGCTAAAAAATAGCAATCACACATGCTTAACTGAACTCCAACTCCTCCAACTCAAATTTATTGAGTAAATTGGGTGACACAAGCCATGTCATATAAGTTAATTGCATCCAAGTTGTCTGCTGATGTAGAAATTCAAATTTTCTCAATTTCATCAAGGTAAAATCAAATTGAAAATTTATTGCTGCATTTTTCAACAATACTTCCTATGAATCTAATCCATGTTTCCGATGAAATTCAGGAGTTATACCACAACAATGTGTTGATAACAACAACCAGTGGATAGAAGTATCATTCAAAATAAATGAAGCAGTAAAAATACACATATTAAAACACAATCGATGGAGACCCTGAAAATTAATCCAAATATGTTAGTGCCTATCCACGTTCAGCGAAAGTGCCTCCATCGCTCCTCTCACGAAGCCCACCTCTTTTTTTGGCCTCCATAGCCCTAAATCCCATCAATTGTTTCAGTCTCCTTCTCTCTACCTCCTGAAGAACCCATCAACAATGTAAAGATGAACTCCTAATCATTTACCTTTTTTATTAGCACCTTGTATTGAAAATTTCAAGACAAAATATTTCTTTTGTCTTAAAAATTGTGTTAAAATCCCCCTCCGTGTAGTAGTGTCGAATGAAATGACAGATAAGTTGTCTCTAATCATATCAACAGAGATTGAAGGGACACAAGAGGATTTGTTGTTCCAGGAAACCTTGTGAAGAAAAGTTGTTGCATTCTTCAGAGTCGACTACCCCGACAAAATGAAGATCCCAACAAATCGTTGTCTTTATATAAGATAACGAGAATGGTAAGTGAAATAAAAGCCTCGGTATAGGCACGAGATAGTAGTAGCCTACAAGTTGGTGGACTTAGGGCACATTGCTAGAGTCAATTTTGCAGTTGTTGGACAATGTTTTCTTAAATTGATATGTTTTTGTCTTAATTGTTAATTGTCTTAAATGGGTTTCGTCTTAAGTGGCCATTGTCTTAATATAGAGTTTTGTATTCAAATATTTTTGTCTCAAACTTCTTTTGTATTAAATATGAGGTTTTTTCTTAAAATATTTTTCTCTCAAATTATTTTTGTCTTAAATATAAAGTTTTGACTTAAAATATTTTTGTCTTAAATGTAAAGTTTTGTCTTAAAATATTTTTGTCTCAAACTGCTTTTGTCTTAAATTTAAAGTTTTGACTTAAAATATTTTTGTCTCAAACTGTTTTTGTCTTAAATTTTATATTTAACACATTCAATTGATATTAAATTTTAATGTGAAATCATCAAATAAAAAGTGACTTTAAAGACAAAATATTTCTTTTGGCTTAAAAAAATGTCTTAAAAGCGCCCTTGGTCTAGTAGTTAACCCGGAAGCTTTGATAATAGAACCGTTCTTGAGTTCCTTATGAGTGAATAGATACTCTAGAATCATAAATACTCAACGCTCTTAAAAAATAAATTTAATTGAAGTGATCATCTTGTTTTCAAGATTATAAGCCATAGTACCTCAGGTATGGATATAACGTATGATAATATTTTGGTTTCCATTATTATTTTGACTCTCATTTTAAGTTTCTTTTTAATAAAATATAAAACATGATAATATTATCTATAACTCAATTTACGCTACCATGGATATCTTGATAATAATATTCACGTTGGCCTTTGAAATACCAATTTCGTGCATGATTTATGGTCTGCCTATTAGCATTATATTGAAGAATTCAAGGCAAGGCCTTCTAGTTCGATTCTGTGTTACTGCCTGCTGGGATTTCAATGATTCCATATCCCTGGAGGGTTGTTTTTGTCCATAGAATTTGGCCACAGGATTTTCATGCCATGTTCTTTCTTTTTGAAAAACATTAGAGTTGAAATTGTGTATTGCTATGGGTTCACGTGTGGCGATGTGTCTGATAAAGAAATTGTTTTATATATAAGAAGTATTTTCAACCTTTCGATCTTATTATTTATTTATTCAACGTTCCCTATGCTTTTATTGTAGCGGCTGCAACACCCTCCAAAATTTTGGCTTGCACTTAAAATTCAGAGCTTTCCTTGGTCATTCCCTCTATTTTTGCAAACACTTTAGCTCATTTTATGAGCTTTCTTAGAGTCTTTTCACCCCTTTTGCATATTTGATCAAATGTCATCTTTTGGCACGTTGATTGTTTTACCATGCTTGTGGCCCTTTGCACATTGGAAGGTTGGTCTTTGTGTATTCGATTTTTCCTAGCTATGTAAACATCTGTTGCACTCATACACAAAGTTTTAAGCAATGTCACACAACTGTCGTCACGGTCATCCTAAGTCCATCTCAAGTGTTGCACTTGTCGCTTTACATTTTAGGACAGTCTCAAAGAGGGTAATTCTTCGTATTGTTGTTCCTTTGGTCTATGTTTTCATGTCATTGAAGTATGCTAAGTGTGTGATCACAATTTCAATTTCCTCACAAGTTCCCTTTCCTCCTGCACTTAACCATTTCTCTAAAAATCCTTCCAACCTGGCAACTCCCTTTCACTGGATCCCGACTGAATTGTGCACTGCACAGTCTCAGTGCTCAATGATGCAAACTTACTGCTCGAAACTACACAGTGCACAATCACTGTCCCCTGGGGAAGTTTCGCTTCGTAATTCCAGAGCTGAGAAACTTGCCTTCATCCCAAGAATTGTGCAGTAACTCCTCCCAGCCTGACCTGAACTGCACATTTCATAAGATCATTCCTCAAGCTTCCCCCCATTTCCTCATAGAACCCCACAATGCATAGAGAACTAAGCTCGCCTTGCCTCCCAGAACTATGTAGAAGTGTCCCCTAGTGTCCTCCCTCAGCTAGGACTCACTGATCTCAAGAAATACGTAGATCTTCCCTCTAGGCCACTATAGTGCCTAGTCCTGCCTTCCCTCTAAAAATTGCATAGACCTGCCTCCAGGGTCCCATCCTGCATCACCCACTGACTTTCACAACTACGCAATCCTGTCTCCAGTGGCCCCTACGCAATTTTTCCCCACGGTAAGCACTTTGCTCAATAGTTCCTCTACCAAGCCTAAGTGCACTCTGTGCAATCTTAGTGACCAACCCCCCTCACTATCACCTCGAACTGCACAATGGATAGTTACTAGGCTCTCTTTCCTAGACTATCACTTGTCCCGGGCCCAGTCCATGGATAACAATGCATCATTTTATACTAGGGATTTTTTTGATTGATGTCATCCCACCATGAGGGAATTGTAGGAACATGTATGTTGTTAGATCATGGCGAGATGATGAAGAAGGAGAAGAAAGATAAAATGTTCTAGAAGACTCACTTACAGTTGGACAGACAAAGAAGCTTATCAATAACAAGCAAAGGAACACATTCATGCAACCACCTCTCAAGACCGAAGATCATTGAAGACCCCGCATCATCAAGCTATGCGAAGGAGAAGAGAAAGCACATCCAAGAACACATCTATCACTCAGCAATGAAAACGACTTGAAAATGCCACCTCAGCAAGCTAGTCCATGCTAGCAGTGTCATGTCGAGTTGTGTCATGAGTTGTCAAAGGTCACATCACTATTATGAGCCACATATATTGTAAATCAAATGTAATGTAAAGTGGAAGTCTAATGGACACAAATGAATATGAAGAGTCATGTGAGTTCAAAAGTCATAGGAATTTGAATAATAATGAGGGAAGTAAAAGATTCACAAGGGTCAAGAATCACCCCTTGGTTATAATATACCCCCTAATTGTATGAGAAAGTGACTTTTCACCTTGTCTCCCACCTCAAAGCATAGAGAGTTTCAGTCAGTTATTTAAGGACCAAGGAGTGGCTCCAATGTCCCACTACTGGGGCTAGTAGTAAATATGTATGATGTAAATATGTGTCTTGGAACTTTTTCTTAATACATAATCCATTTTCAGACCAACACTTTTCCATGCATGACTTATGGATGTTTGTGAGACTATTTCGTGAGCATTTATATTTCAATGTTTGTTTCACATGTACTAAGATAGTTGAACTATTTTGGTTGTTTTAGTGCTTATCTTGTTGGGAATGTGATGTAATGGTTGTCACGATTGTCTCATCCTTGTGGACCATTCTTCAAGATACTAGACATACCTTTCCCACTCATTGGTTATAACAACCGTGACATCTGTTGTGGACTATTCCGCTAGATGGTAGATGAATCTTTCCCTGTTCTTTGGTTTTAACAACTGTCACATCTGCCATGGACTATTCCAATGGATGTTGGATAGGTCTTCTTGGTTCACATGTGTTTCTTCCTAGGTGGTACTATTACCTCTCACTTAGGGGCTCACTTTTCTCCCCCCTTTTGCAGTAAGAGAACCTAGACACAATTACATTGCACACTCACCTTGCTTTTCGAAGGGACCATTGCAACACTCTCATGTGCTCACATCTAGAGCCGACAAAAATCTATAAGTATTTTTAAACGAGACCATCATACTGGATGGGACTCCTACAATAAACAGTGCGAGATATAATTGGGACCTCATATCAGGGAGATTCACTGAATGTTAGTGGATCCATCACCGTCAACATTTCTAGCACTAGAAGGAGGGTTGTTAGTATTTTATGGTTGATTTTCCCATTGACCCCACTCATCCATTTTTTGGTCAAGTCAGTAACGTTCATTCCCTATCCCCTACCCACAACTTTGAATTTGGTAATTCCTCACCTCCCAGGCCTGAATGTGAAATCTCGTACCATCAAATCCAGGCTCTCCATCCCATCACCCATCAATTTGCAAATTATGTTCGACTGATTCTGCGAGTGTTCACTCTTCCATATTCTCAAAATAAGAACAAGACTACCCCCACAAGAGTAGTAGTTACATCTATTGAAGAAGCGATCCTTGCCACTCTTGAAGAGATAGTAGAAGTCATGGAGAAGGAAGAAGTACCTCCGCTCTTTTAAGGAGAACAAGAAGGTCAACCCTTGTTCTTGAGTTTAAAGTTCTGGCAAGGAGTTGGAGGGGAAGGAAATGAAGGAAGAGGAGGAGAATAGGAGGAACCAACAGATTCAAAAGTGGAATCATCATAAGAGGAAGAGGAAGAGGAAGACAATGAGGAAGACAACATGGCAGACCAAAATATGGATTGGATGACTTAGGGCCTATTGACACTTCTGGGTTTCCTACACAAGATGCCCAGACACGCGGAGAAGCTCTTAACAAAATATGATCCTGACAAGAAAATGAAGGAATAAGATCACTTAAACAATTTCTACCTACAATTGTAAACACTTGAGGTACGCTATGATGATGTTGCATGTAGATTATTTCCATGTACCTTGGATGGTAGAGAAGTTGTATGGTACCACAACCTTCATCCAAACTCCATCTAGAATTGGAGGGCATTCAAAAGAATCTTTCTTTAGAAATTTGATGAAGACAAGACCCCTCCCATGTTACTAAAGGAGTTGGGTAGTCTCAAGATGGAGTAGAAAGAAAAGGTCAAAGATTCAAATCAGAGGTTCAATCGAATTTTGAACAAGTTCTTAGTTAGAAAAAAACCTCATGACTTCATCACTATCGACTACTACACTTTTTCCTTGCCAATCAGTATTGTGTAGCTTGCCAAGCGAGCTGTGAAACCAACTTTAACATAAAACGATGAAGAGGCTATTTCATAGAGAAGGACATGTGCGCTATTGGATTCATTGTAGACGATGAACCCACTATAGACTCCAAAGATGTGGGTAAGATGTCTCAGACCTCTGTGAGAAAGGCCAAGGAAAAGGAAATGAATGATATTGAGAGCCTTACTTGTCTCGTCAAGTACCTGACCACCAAAATGGATGAAATTAAACAAATGAAAATTGAGACTACCATGAGCAACAGGCCCCAGGTACACGCAAAGGAAGAACATAACTTCTTGCAACAACAGAAGACAACCGACCAAATCTGCGTAGAGCTCCAACATGGTTATGAACATTGAGAAAATTGACACAAATTCATACTACATGTTCCACCACGAAAATCATTCAGAAACAAAAGTGCCGAGAATGGAACCATGGAATGAGTAGTCTTGTTACGTAGTTGTGTGACAAGATCATGGTTGATGAACAAATGGAGCTTGATGATTAAGAAGAATTCGCTACAGTCGATGAAGCTCCAACCACTGGGCATGTAGTAAACATGTATCAGTACGTTCTCACAACCTAGAAGAACACTACCGATAAGGAGCCTCCAAGTGACGGTCCAGCCCAGAAGAAAAATAACCGATACAAATTGAGAAGTCAAGGGGCCACCACTGTGATTGAGGTACCAAAACAAAAATTCAAATAAAATATTCTAAGGAAAATGGGTCCTCTAGTCAACTCAACCAAGAACACTTAGGGCAAGTCCGAGAAGATAGCTTCAACGAAAAGTGTTTCCACAAGCAGTAAAGACAGAACCATCCTACTGGAAACCATGAATTTAGTTTCACCCCCATATACCTTGGTGAGTCTTCCTGCAATAGCGTATAACATTTTAGAAGACATGAAGAAGGCTCGTGCAAATATTTAACTGTTTGAACTTACAAAAATCACGAACCAGTGAGACATTCTTCTACGAGCACTTGGGAAAACCTCTATTGTGGGTGGTACCTCTTCAAACAAGGGATCTAGTAAGTCTCTCGATGCTCTCACATCAGTTCTTAATGAACTCTAGAAGGAGGAGGAAAAATCAGTATGCCCACCATTCTTGCTTTCATTTGAAATATTTAACTTCAATGTTCACAACTGCTTGGTTGCTTCCAGTGCATCGGTTAATGTCATGCCACTTTCCATGGCTATGAAAATCAACACTCAATGGAGCAAGACAGATGCATAGATCATCCAACTAGACAGAACTTGTGTTCTAACAATTGGTGAACTCAAGGATGTGATCATTTGGCTATCATCTAATGAATGAGTTCATCAATGCATAAATATTGTAGCTGTGGACATCCCATAAGCATATGGCATATTGCTAAGCAGAGACTAGTCAAGCAAGCTGTAAGGATACTTTTCCACTGAGTGGTCACACTTGTGGCTTCTGTACAACAACAGAAAAAATTAGATCCGAGTACTATCATAAAGAGACATGAAACATAATGTACCTCCCTTGAATGGGCATAATGAGCCATTGGCTTTCGTGGAAATTGTTTTCATAAATTATTTTCTAGAAACACACTTGGGGTGCTATCTTGCAGAGCCATCCCCTATCCCACCAGACACATAGTTGGACCTCCTTCCATGTTCAACTGTCGAAAATGAAACTTGTGTAGTAAGCAGTAGTAATAGTAGTAGTAGTAGTAGTAGTAGTAGTAGTAGTACTAGTGCAATAATATGTCCTGTACAGATGATATGTGGACCATGTACTTTGATGCATCCAAAATGCAGGAGGGCTCTGGAGCTGGCTGTGTTTTAATAGGCCTGATGTAGAGAAAACATTTAATCTCTAGTTGCTTGGAATTTGAGTGCATGAACAACACCGCAGAGTATGAAGCACTCGTCTTGGGCTTACAAAAATCCATTGACCTCAATGTTGTTGTCTTGAAAGTGGTAGGTGACTCCGAAATCGTGGTGTGTCAGGTACGTAACACTATGCAATGCGTGTCATCTTGTCTTAAGAGTTATCAACAAGAGGTATGGCGACTCATTTCTCACTTCCAAGCTTTCAATATTATCTTAGTACCAAGAATGTGTAATGCATCTGCGGATACCTTGGCAAATGCAACTGCTAGGATGTTACCGTTAAGGGACAATTTACTATTGAAATTTTGTATAAACCATCCATCCCAAACAACATAAATAATTTATGCATTTTTTATGATGATCAACAAAGACTTTAGTTTATGTCCAATGCTAAAGAATTCAAAAACATAGTGATAGACGAGGATGAGCATGAGCCAACGCTGTAGGAAACAACTAGTACAAGCAAAGGAAACCTCATCCCCAAGGGTGTGGTATCAATAGAAAAGATGTATGGTCTGCAGAACTTTTTCAGGGACTTGTAAATGCTAAGACCCATAGATTTACATTATTGCATGAGTAGATCAATGTGGGAACAAAATAAAATTCGAAGTATGTGAATCTCGGTACTTGTTGTACACCATAAGAATGAAAAGCCTTTATCCGCCTTTCCAAGCAGTACTGTGATATTTTCACATGGACGTATGATGATCTAAGACATATGACACACGAATAATCCAGCATGTGATATCGATCAATGAAGGGGCTAACCCTTTTCAACAAAAACTGAAGAAAGTTCATCCAACACTTGAGCCCCTCATACAAAAGGAATTGACAAAGTTTCTCGATGCTCAGATCATTTACAAAGTGCAACATTCAACATGGGTATCTAACTTAGCCCTGTAAGGAAGAAGTCTAGGGAGATCTGCCTCTATGTATATTTCTGCAACCTCAATCATGCGTTGGACAAAGACAATTACCTAGTGTCGTGCATGGAGTACATATTGCAAATAGTATCTAGGGTAGAAATGTCTTCTTTATTAGATGGTTTCTTGGGCTACAACTGGGTTCTAGTAGTAGAGTTTGACAAGCTAAAGACTACATTCTATACCAAGTGGGGTACGTTCATGTTTCACTAAATTCCGTTTGGGATGGTTAATGCAGGTGCAACGTTTTAGCATGCAATGGACATCACCTTCTGCGGGCTTATTGGATAGAGTGTATTGTTCTACCTCAATGATGTAACATTTTCTTCAAGGCATCAGTTAGACCACCTACGCCACCTCAAGGAAATTTTTAAGTGATGTTAGAAATACGGGATATTATTGAATCCAAAGAAGAGCATATTTGCAGTTTCTGAGGGTAGCCTACTTGGACACATTATTACTAAAAGTTGGATCAAGGTAGATCTATATGAGGTTCGTACTATCACAGAGATTCCCCACCCCATGAACAAGAAATCCATGAAGTCTTTCTCAAGGAAGATTAACTTCCTTAAAAAGTTCATCTCTGACTATGCTCAAATCATCAAGACTCAAACCTATATAGGAGACGGTCAAGAAGGATGAAGTCTACAGTTTGAGAAAAAGGGAAAAGGATGCATTAGGCCATAAAAAGCAAGCAATAGCAGAAACACCAACGTTATACAACCTGGACTTCAGCAAAGACTTCCTTCTCTACACTTTCGCTTCTGAAAGTTCTCTCATTGTTGTGCTCACTCAAAAGGACGAGTTGAACAATGAACGGCCCATCTCATTCATAAACGTGAGCTTACAAGGACCAGAGCTCAATTATCTCATCGTGGATAATAAATATTATACAGTATATAAGGCAGTAAAGCACTTCAAACCTTATATGTTGAAAAACTATTGTATTATCTTTGTCCCACACCCAGAAATCAGATCACTGCTTGTTCAAGAAGATCTGGGTGAGAGAAGGGCGAACTAGATGACTGGATTACGGGAATATGATCTTGACATCAAACCAGTTCACACCATCAAGGGTCATGATCTTTGTAATTTAGAAGTAGAAGCAGTGAATGAACAAGAAGAAGAAGAAGAAGAGCTCACACGTTGGGAGCAAGAAATCGAAATGAGCAATGTTGAGAGAGCCTCTCCCACTTCAAACAGAAACTCTTGGTACACAAATGTGCATCGGTACCTTGAGAATGGCATCGTGCCCTCTCATTTCTCTATGTGGAAAAAGAGGGCACTTTGACTCAAAGCACCATCATACTAGCTGGTGCATGGGTGTTTTACAGAAAGCACCACATTGGAATATTTATCATGTGCTTGGAGTCACAGTATTCAAACAAGGTTTTATGTGATCTCCACGACGGACCAATCGGGGGACACTTCACAAGAAACACCACAACACACAAGGTCATGTGGGCTGGTTTCTACTAGCCTACATTATTCAAAGATGCTCATGTCTATGCACACAAGTCTCATGTTTGTCAAAGGTGTGTCGAGAGAATTCAAAAGTCAACAGCCCCGCTGCAGCTTGTTGCATTCAAAGAACAGTTCCAACAATGGGGCTTGGATATCATTGGGGAAATTTTCCCTCATTCATCGAAGAAGCACCGCTATATTTTGACAGCTACATATTATTTCACGTGGTGGATAGGGGCAGTTCTACTGAAACAAGTGAATGACAAGGAAGTCATAAGCTTTCTACAGCGAAATATCATTTCCAGAATTGAAGTTCCTACGTCATTTTTTATAATGCAACATATTTTTCTTTGTTAAATATTTATGCTTTTGCATTGGAAAATGGTATTGTCTTGAAACATTCTGCTAACTATTATCCATTGGGGAATGGTCACACCAAATCCACAAATAAGAACTTCATTCATATCATCAAAAATACCATTTTCTATGAGCAACGAAACTGGCACTCTTCTTTTCGAAAGCTTTATGGGTTGATCGGGTCAGACCGAAACCTTTCCTGAATAACTCCCCTTACTTCCTGGTGTATGGAAAGGAAGTCATCCTTGCGCCAAACATATACTTGCCTTATCTCCAATTGTCCCGAGAATCTGAGGGCAAGGCATGTCTCTTAGTTCAGCGTAGGATGGACACTTTGCACAAGCCACAGGAAGGAAGGCTGAAAGAAAAAAGAAAAAAATTATCTCCATAAGAACCTTATCAAGAGATGGTTTGATAGAAAGTCTACAAGGAAGGCTAACTTCAGCATGGATGACTTAGTCTTGAAGTGGGACAAAGGCCACGAATATAAAGGAAATCACACTAAGTTTCAATCCCTGTGGATTGGTCCATACACAGTCCACAAAAAACTTGGCCAATACACGTATCATCTTCAATCACTTGACGGAAGATTGACTCTCTCCATGTCAATGGCCAAGACTTAAAATATTACTTTCAATGAAGGTCTGAGGTTGCACCCCGCACTATGTCCATAGCCTTTTGTTGTTTTATGTTATGTTTTCTTTGGTTTTTTGTTGTTTTTATTATGTAAGTAAGTGTTGTGCCTTACTATGTTGTGGCTTCCAAGTGTGTGTGTGGCTGAAGTTCAAAGAGTCTTGTGACACTGCAACCCTTTTCCAGTCCTGTGGCTGCCTTCTTTGTATTGGTTGTACCTTTTGGCCAATGAAGTTCTAACGGAAAATATGATCCGTCCGTAAGGAGAGTTTTGGTCCAACCATGAACCTATGTCCAGTTTGGCAACCTCATTCCTATACTCAATTTTTTTCTTTGGTGTTTTCAAGCTTATCCAACAAGTAGAAATTGAGAAGGGGGAAATCTAAACAAGAAAACCTAAACAAGAGGTATTTATATACTTCTCTGAAGGAACAACCTCTCCTACTCTCAACAATTCAGGATCCTCTTCCGCCCCAAAATAAATAAGTGATGATGCACAATTCTATGTAAATAAATAAATAAAGGTGAAAGAAGATAAAGGCTTCCTACGTAGAGAGGCGAAGTAGGCAACTCCACCAGGGTACTATCCAAGCTCACTGGCAGTGGAGAAATTCTTGTGTTCCTGCATGACTCCATCGGGATATTATCCATGCCTTATCGTAGTGGAGAAACACTAGAGATGAAAAACTATACTCTGGAAATATGAAGCTCACTAGCTAAACTACCCTTCAGACTTCGAAACACTGGGGTATGGTTGATCTTACGTTGTGTTCAACTAAGAAGGTACAAAGAAAACCATGTCTGCCCATGGGGTAAGTGGGAAGCCAAAGTAATCTACACAATGAATCAATACTCCCTGAAGGACCAAGGCCTTGCACTAAAAAAATGAACCAAGATAGAGAAGTTGGTATTCAACTAGTGTGTCACCAAGTGTTGTAGTAGCTACAACACCCTCAAAAATGTTGGCTTGCACTTAAAATTCAGAGCCTTCCTTGGTCATTTCCTCTATTTTTGTAAACACTTGAACTCATTTTATGAGATTTCCTAGAGTCTTTTCAACCCTTTTTCTTGTTTGATCAATTGTCACCTTTTGGCACGTTTGATTGTTTTACCATGATTGTGGTCTTGTCTTGGTGACGTCGAAGGTTGGTATTTGTGTATTCAAGTTTTCCTAGCTATGTAAACATTCGTTGCACTCATACATAAAGTTTTAAGCATTGTCGCACGAGTGTCACCACGGTCATCCTAAGTCCATCTGAAGTGTCACACTTATCGTTTTCCATTCTAGGACATTCTTATAGAGGGTAATGCCTTCTCCTGTTGTTTTGATAATCTATGTTGTCATGTCGTCGAAGTATTCTAAGTGTGTGATCAAAATTTCAAGTTCCTCACAAGTTCACTTTCCTCTCACAATTACCCATTTGTTCGAAAATCCATTCGACCGAGAAACTTACTTTTACTAGACCCTGACTGAACTGCACACTGCGCGGTCTCAACCCTTAGTGATGCAACCTTGTTTCCGAGAACTACACAGTGCGTACTCAATATCCCCCGGGTAGTTGCACTGCGCAATTCTAGAGCTAAGCAATCTGCCTTCATCCCCATAATTGCGTAGTAACTCCTCCTAGCATTACTTGAACTGTGCATTTTGCAAGATCAGTCCTCAAGCTTCCCCCTTGCCGACTGGAACCATGGAATGCGCAGAGAACCAAGCCTTCCTTTCCTCCTAGAGCTATGTAGAAGTGTCCCCCAATGTCCATCCTCATCTAGGACTCATTGATCTCAAGAACTGCAAAGATCTTCCCTCTAGGTACCTCTGCTGCTCAGTCCTGCCTTGCCTCTCAAAATTGTGCAAAACTCCTCCCAGGGTCCCATCCTGCATCAGCCACTTCCTTTCACAATTTTGCAATCCTATCTCCCAGTGGCCATTGCACAATTTTTTCGCACAATAAGGACTGTTCTCATAAGTTCCTCAATCAAGCCTGAGTTGTGCTCTATGCAGTCTCAATCACCAACCTCTCTCCTTGTCACCTAGAACTGTGCAATGTGTAGTTACTAGATCCTCTTTCCCAAAATGTCACATGTCCCTGGCCCAATCCATGGATAACAATGCATCATCTTAGACTAGGAATTTTTTCGATTGATATTGTCCCTTCATGAGTGAATTACAGGAACAAGTACACTGCTAGATCATGGCGAGATGATGAGGAAGGAGAAGAAAGAAAAAACATACTAGAAGACTCACTTATAGTTGGATGGAAAAAAGAAGCTTATCAAGAACAAGAAAATGGAACACATGCATCCAACCACTTCTGAAGAATAAAGATCATTGAAGACCCTGCATCATCAAGTTATGCAGAGGAGAAGAGAAAGCACATCCAAGAACACATCTATCACTTAGCAGTGACCACTGCTTGACATTTCCACCTTAGAAATCTAGTCCATGTCAGTGGTGTCATGTCAAGTCATGTGATGAGTTGTTAAAGGCCACATCACTACTATGAGCCATGTATATTGTAAATCAAATGTAATGTCAAGTGTAATTCCAATGGACACACATGAATATGAAGAGTCATGTCAGCTGAAAAGTCATAGGAAGTTGCACAGTCATGAGGGAAGTCAAAGAGTCACAAGGGTCAAGCATCACCCCTTTGTTATATATACCCCCTCATTGCATGTGCAAGAGAATTTTCACGTTGGCTCCTCTCGCAAAGCATAGAGAGTTTCAGTGAGTTCTTTGAGGAGCAAGTAGTGGCTCCAATGTACCACTACTGGGGCTATCATGTAAATATGTTTCATGGAACTTTTTCTAAAATAGAAGCTTTTTTTCAGCCCAACACTTTTCCATGCATGACTTATGGATGTTTGTAAGACTATTCTGTGAGCATTTATATGTCATGTTTGTTTCACATGTACTAAGATAGTCGAACTATTTCAGTTGTTTTAGTGTTTATCTTGTTGGGAATGTGTTGTAATGGTTGTCACTATTATCTCATCCTTGTGGACTATTTTGCAAGATACTAGACAGACCTTTCCCGCTCATCGGTTATAACGAATGTCACATCTGTTGTGGACTATACCACTAGATGGTAGAGGGATCTTTCCCTATTCTTTGGTTTTAACAACTACCACATCCGTTGTGGACAATTCCGTTGGATGTTGGATAGGTCTATCTGGTTCACGTGAGTCTCTTCTTGGGTGGTACTATTACCTCTCACTTAAAAGCTCACTTTTCTCCCCCCTTTTGCAATAAGAGAACTTAGACACAATTACATTACACACTCACGAGGCACACTCACCTAGATTTTCAAAGGTACCATTGCAACGCTATCATGTTCTGACAACTAGAGCTCAGACAAATCTCTAAGTATTTTGCAACCAAGCCATCATACCGTATGGGACTCCTGTACCAAACGATGTGATGTCTAATTAAAACTTCATATCGAGGAGATTCCCTAAATGTTAGCGAATCAATCATTGTCGTTAGATTTTCCAACTACCCAAATTTCTCGTAAAGAAGTCTTGTTATTTCGAAATTTTGGAATAATCGCTGTCCTTTCGACGTCCGAGCGCTTAGAAGCGAAGTTAACCACTGCTACACGCTCACCTTTTTGATAATCCTTAATTCACTACACTTTCTAACGACTCTTATGGCCTCGGGGGAAGAAATGAATGTGCGGGCCATGCAATCGAGAATAATAACATTTTTAAATTTTATGGTCTAGTAGTTTTTAGAGGGTGTGCTTTTGGATTGTTGCATTGGGGATTTAATTAATTTTATTTTTAGCTCGTTGTTTTAACCAAATTGGGTAATTTTAAAAATAATTCAAACATAGAAGTGAAAAGTTACCTAGCAAAGTTCCAAAATAGAGGTAGAACATTGACTTTCAACATAGTTCCTATTGGATTTAGGGTGGGCTGGTCTTAATTAGATTTTTGTCAAACCATTTTGTAAAGTCTGTAATAAGTATGCTTTAAATTGTTTTATTTTATTTTAGTTATTTGGAAAAAAAGGAAGAGAAATATATATGTAGTCTTTTTGGCTTTATTTAATTGATCACAAACTTATTCCAGTATTTTCGTGGCAAGCTGAAGCCATTAATGATTATATAAATGTGAGATATGTAATAGATTTAATATTGTGATAAAATATATACTATTTTAATATCTAAATAATATAGATTAACATGATTTTAATTTCTAAATATAAATAAAAAATATTGAAATTGTCATTCTTAAATATGGTTTATATACATTTTTATATATTATTAAATTAAAAAATCCAAAAATAATATTTGTTTCTTTTAAATATTTGTTATAAATATTTTTTAGGATAATAATAATGAACAACAAAAATATTTGTTATGATAATAATAATGAACAACAAAAAATAATACATACTCAAAAACAATTTCTCATTTCCAAAAAAAACATAAATTTTTAAATAAGTCTTTTTTTTTACTTACATCTCGTGGAATATCGCAATGCGTCCTCATTTAGATTTATCTATGGTCTCTTGGTCTTGCCTGAAGAAAAACTCCAGTCCCCTATTTGGCAAAAAATTACCATATTCGAAGCCGGGCAATTTACAATTTCATGTAGTTGTTGGAAAACGAGAGCAATTTAATATTGCAGATTCAGATCTCGACAATTTGCTACTTACAGTGGCTATTAGAGTACACATCTAGAAGAATCAGTTCAAATATAGACAAATCTAACAGGTGCATGCGTTCCCACCTATTCTCCTCTTGTTGAGTTTTTCTTATTTTCACTATCAGTACTTCTCCTCATCTTTCTAAACCCCCCTCTAGCAAAGAGAGACCAAGTAAAATTACCCTATAGAGTTTTTATGAGTACATTGAGTCTTTAGAAAGACAGAGAAGAAAGAGAAAACCATTTTAAGCTAGAATTAACTAAATGGTTGACAATAATCACAAATCATTAGAAAATAAAATACTCTCACTCGACTCTGAACTCCAAGGAATGAAAGGTAGAATTCAAGAAATCGAACATAGAAAACAAGCAATGGTTAAAAAAAAGGACACTTTGGAAAAGATATTAAAAATCTAAAACAACTACATAATAACTCAGCCCTAAATAACACAGAGAATAAATTAAATATTAAACCCATAAAATAAGATATTAATTAACTAATCGTACTCGGCCCTGAGTGCCACAAAAGATCCTTACACCTTATAATTTCTGGTATAGAAGAACAAAACAATGAGGACACATTAGAATTAGTTAAAGAACAATTAAAGAGAAAATATCAAATTCAAACAACTTATCTCACCAAAGCTATAAGGGTAGGAAAGATACTTGAGCATAAACATAGACTAATCCATGTCAAGGTCAGTTGTAATGACCATAAATTATATATAGTTAGGAAATCCTCAAGCGTAAAAGGAACGAGAATCTTTATAAATGAAGACCCATTCTAGAAGACCAAGCTGAACTTAGGAAAGAAGTACAAAAAGTAAATGAGGAAAGAAAAGTGGGGAAATGGGCAATCATTAGGAATAGAAAAGTTATTATTAGAGACAAGTCCCAAACATGAATGGTAAATAGTTAATAACATCACTTTGGATCCTCTTATAGAACTTCCATGGTTTTCCATGGTGTAAAGGTCATATGTTAAGTTGGATCTCGAGTGATATTGATCTTATTCTTTTAGTTAAAACTCGGGAGCATGACGAATCTAAGGTCCCTCACCTTGAAAGGTTCACTCTTTGTTTTGCCTGGAATAAGAAATCCTCCAGGAGAGGTTTTGGTGGTATAGCCTGTTATATTAGGAACAATGTTTCCTCTCACATCCGACTTCATAAGATCGATCCCTTCAATTAATACATTTGGATCGAGATTTCTCATTCCACAACCAATAGGATCTTCTTTGCAATCTTCTATTTCACCCCTATCAACTTTACATCCTATAATAAAAACAACCTCGATATTGGGGACTTTAATGCTCGGGCTGCTACTAACCAAGATATAATGTTAAGTAACAACTCTAACCCCAACCCCTTCTGACTTGATGATGATGGTCACTTAGCTAATATATCCAAGAAAAAATATGAAGACATAATCGAGAACTTATTCAACACCAAGCTCCTCAAACTTTGTAGTTCCTAAGACCTAATCATTTGTAATGCTATTAATAAATGGCCTTTCTCTGGTTAGATGACCTTTTTCCATGGGCTGAGTAGCAATGCCATGGATTATCCAATCTTTGGCATCCATGTCCTCAACCATATTACAAACTTTGAGCTTCTTAATGGGTACGAGCCTCACTCTGACCATAGAACTTTGTCTTTATCCCTCAATCTTGCTATGCATACCATCCACATGTAAGAGAACAGTGAAATAAAAAGTCACATTCACTTCGATAAAAGTAATGTCAACCTTTTCTTAACGGATCTGGAAAGGAATTTAGGATCCCTGAATTATAATAACAACATTGGTCAAGTCTATTACCATTTTACTACTACCCTTTCCACCACCATTAGAAAATTCTCTAATAAGAGTTCATATAAGAAAAATAATTGAACTTCCAACCCTTGGTATGACAAAGACTGTAAAATTGCCAAGAAAGCAATCAGAGATGCCCCCAATGAAAGCATTAAGCTCTAGAATATAAGTATATACAAAACACTCATTAAGAGGAAGAACAGGTCATATATTAATAAGAGACAAGAGCATCTTTTCGACCTTTCTAAAGTTGTGCCCATAAAGTTTTGGCGGAATGTGTTTGTTCACAAAACTAAAGATAATCATTCTATCCCCCAGAAAATTGGGATAACTATCTTAAGAAACTGTATGACTCTCTGAACACCATGGGCACTATATTAAACACTCCTATTAAAGATGACATTTTTTCTTTGGAAGTCGTTAAGTTTGGGGAGTTTGGGATTAATAAGCTCGTTAATGGGAAATCCAAAGATATTAAAGGTTACCAAGCTGAGAGCTTTAAAATGAAAAAATTAATCCTCATCTCTACAAACTTCTCAATACCCATCTTGAAAAGTTAGACTCAAACATACAAAAATAGCGCTATTTTATTAATTTTAATTTTTTACACTACCCCATTCAAACATATTAAATTAACCATGAATATTTTTAAGTGAAAGATATATACTTTTCGACTCGAGTCAACGTGGAAATCCCATATATATGTAACTAAGCAACTTGCAATTGCATGTGATATTTTAATTTTTTTTTGGAAAATATAGGCATATTTGGTAAAGTGTAAATTGTATGTGATATTTTAATTTTTATTGGTGGAAAATATGGGTATATTTGGTAAAGTGGTATTTTATTTGTATAATTGTGTTTTTTTAAAAGATTTTTAGTTTATTTTCTTATTTAATTGGTTTAAAACGTAATAACGATTCATTGAAATAACAAGTTTTATAGATTAATTTTACACAATGGAAGTACTAACAGGGTGTTGCATGCACAATGAAAGTACACTAGGGGTTTTTCAGGATATTTAGTGCACAATAGGAGTGCCCTAGCTATGTTGAATAGGTAGTGAATGCACAATAAGAGTATCTTCGGGATGTTGAATGAACAATAGAAATATTCTATGAGATTTTCAGTCTTGAATCTATATACTTACTAAAAAAAACTAGTTTAAACGACATAAATCAAAATCAGATATACTTAATAGAAAAACCAATTTCAACTACACCAATTTCAACTACACCAATCAAAATCCAATGAAAAATTTTTTGAAGCCAAAAATCTACAACAGACTACCAAATAAAATAGATCATTCATGTTTTTAATAGAAGCCACTAGCATTGCCTTAGAATTTCAATTGACTATTTGACATTTTCTTTTGAACACGATCTCCCATCTTCATTCACTCATAGCGCCTTTACGCTACGTTTACATTTTTCTGTGTTCTCCTGCTGCAAATTTCGTCCACAAGACTGCACATAATCTAACATAGTTACATAATAAATCAGGCGGTAGCTACAACTAGTTGTTAAGAGATTAGGATTGGATACAAGTACTATAGCATTTTGGTAGAAACTGGTAATTTAAACTTCATAATAGAAAGTTTCGTTCTGTCACCTGAGCCACTTCAATAAAGTCTCACCACACTCAATTTTTGTTTCAATCCTACGGTAATTGAAAGACATTTTACAAACCTAGAGAATGAAACCCACCCAATCTAATGTGAGCAACGATATATCTATATTTGTTTCATCCACGCCTTCATGCAATACATGCCATACTCGAATTTCCCCATCGAGGCTACCCATATGCATCATGTAGCAGTTCATCAAATCATCAATGCGTGCACTAATACACTTTACTGGAGCTATATGGCCTTCCAAAGCTACTACACACCTATGCAAACTACCCCTTCTCTTTTCCAAACTTGAATGCTCTTATCAGCACATCCATAACAAACCATGTCAGAGACTGTTGCCAAGCACAACACAGATTGTCTGTGTCCTTTAAACTCGCCAGTGACAGATATGCTCCATCTGTCGACCAATTTATCGACCTCCCACATGAAAACAAAAGAATCACCTCCACCAACATAGAGGATCAAACCGTCCGGGCTTAGAGCGAGACCATTCAATGCAAATTTATGCTTATCCAAGGTGGTCACTAGCGAATGTTTTTTATGGTCGATGTATTTCGTCCAGACTTCTATTGTGTTGTCTGTGGAGGCAGTGTACACTAAGCCACGAGAAGAAACGATCATTGCGTTTATGGCGTCGTGGTGCGCTGGAAATGAGTCCACAAAACGAAAATCAGAGAGCCTCCACACCTTCACCGTTCTGCCCCACGAAGTTGAATATAGATTACCGTTTTTTACCGCCATTGTAGATATTGTATCTACATGCTGGATCCAACGGCACTACTTGTGCCTGTGTATCTCCACATAATTTTTCAGCGACAGAAAGTTGAGAAAATAGTCCTTCACGGTGGTTATCATGCACAGGATACTACGATGCAGAGAAGAGTCCTGTCGAGCCTTATAACATTTCCATACTCTAATCCTGTGATCCTGGTGGGCACTGAATATTTTATCTTCGACAACCAAAATAAATTGACTGCTCCACCTTTGCAACCGACTCTGCAGTGTTCTACGAGTTCACGGGAAAGATCATATTGTTCACATACTCGAAGGACCTTACCAACAAATTCTCTATATATCAAGTTACATTCTTTCACAAATGCAATGGAATATAGGCAACCCTCATGACCTTTGATTGTTGACACGCATCCATATTTTTTGTGTGGCAGAATGGAGTCAAAGATAACTGACATTCTAGAATGACCTTGCAAGCAAAGAAGTGGCAGTATTTTGATACTACAAAACGATGTTCGCTTCCAACTCCATCTTCTTGATCTAAACTTGCAGAGGGAACTGAATCCATTTCTTGGTGCTCTTCCATGGCTGTCATGGGAGCTACAAACACCTCAACTACAATATGAATGTATATTCGCAGACTGCATTTCTCAGATCTCATGAACAAAGATTTAGTTCCTCGAATACATGAAATTTCCAAGACAAGAGACAGATCAGTATAAGCGCACTCTAAGATCAATAAGATGAGGGTACGAGTTAACGAAAAACAAAAGCTATGAACGAAATATTACGGACAATAGGTTTCTGCTCATTTATAACATTGCCTACAAAAGAAAATATGCCATTATAAGATAGTGTTTTCGACGCGCAATAATCGGATTGACTAGGATTGTGCCTACTAACTGCTAGATGTAGTGCAGGTGGGGTTTCCCTCACCAACCAGTCGAAGACTCCACCATGAATAAAATCGTGGCTAGACATTTATATATCGACACGCAAAGGTTGAAGTGGGGCATATAGATGGGATGATTCTCTTTGGTTTTTTCTCTCTATTTGGGAGTCCGGGGTCTGGTGTAATTTTTTTCTGAGGCAGCATCAGGGGCAATACATTAATGGAAAAAATAGCTTCTGTGGATTCTTTTATTCCACGCAGGTGAATCTCTGAGTCTGCAAACTCTTTCGCCGAAAAGATGAATGAAGTACTTTATCCGTTTTGAGTGCAAAAAACCATTTCGACACCTAATAATCTACACCTGTTGTCTCTATATTAATTGGCAAATGACATCCACCATTAAACCTACTCCGATAGAGTTATATCAAAACACAATTATCCAAAATCAATCATTAAAAATTTAGACAACCTGCCTAAGAATATCATCACTAGATGCATCACTTCTGAAGATTATAACTATTATATCCATTTACATTATAACAAACAAAGAAAATGTCAAAAAGTCATGTTTGAATTAATAAAAAATACCCACTGATCAGCTCTACGAAAAAGAGTCTGAGCTAGGAGAGTCTGGCTCTGTAGAACACTCTACATTGTCCATGTACATCACACATTATATAGTAATCATAGTTTTAGGGAAGTTAGAACCGTACCCTAGAAAATAGAAACTAATTCCTATCCTAAGGTACCGTGAACGAATTCACTATTCTAGGATATTCTCCATTATCTCTAACACTCCCCCTTAATGGAGAAGGGGTTCACAAATATGCCTAACATCTCCCTAAACATTTCAAGTTTAATTTTGCCAAGAGGCTTACTGAAAATGTTTGCAATATTATCACATGTATTACAATATACAAGATGGATTTCTTTTGATTGCACTTTCTCCCTGACAAAGTGGAATTGTGTATCAATGTGTTTAGTGTTCTTGTGAAACACCAGATTATTAGCAAGTTTGATTGAACTCTAATTGTCGCATCTGATTGTTGTTGCATCTTTCTGTTTTTCCTCTACATCCTAGAGAAGTCTCCACAACCAAACTACCTCACATGTTGCTACGCACATGGCTTGATACTCTGCTTCCGCTAAAGACAAGGAAACTGTGTTATGTTTCTTGCTGCTCCATGTAATCACCCCAAATCCAATGTTGAATGCATAGGCTCTTATTTATCTGTGGTCGTCTACATTTCTAGCCGAGTATAAATATATAAATCCTGTCAATCTAACATCAGAGGAATCAATATAAATAATACCATAGTTTATAGTACCTTGTAGATACCTTAGAACAAATTTCACTGCATTCCAATGACTGTCAAGTGGCTTGGACATGTATTGATTTAGCACACTAACTGCATAAGCCAAATCTGGTCTAGTAGTGGTCAGGTAGATTAGACTCCCAACCAGCTGTCTATAAAGTGTCGCATCTACCTCTTTAGAGCCATCCTCACTCTGAAGTTTAATGTTTTGCTGTAGTGGTACTGCTGCAACCTTACACTGATCCATCCTGAATCTTTCGAGTAGACCTTTGACATACTTACCCTAGGACAAAAAAGTTTGTCTCGAATTTCTCCAAATCTCAAGGCCCAAAAAGTATCTTAATTCACCAAGGTCTTTCATTTCGAGCACCTGTGACATTTGTTGCTTGATTTCTTTGATTAGAGCAATAACATCACCTGTAATAATTAAGTCATCTACATACAAAGAAATCAACACTATGTGCCCATGTTCGTATTTCATGGTATACACACTAGGGTCATTTTTACTTCTGTTGTAGCCAAGTTGCAGAAAAAATGAATCAGTCTTTTCATACCAGGATCTGGGTGCTTGCTTTAGTCCATATAGAGCTTTCTTTAATCTATAAACTAAATGTTCTTTCCCTTTATGGACAAACCCCTCAAGTTTCTCTAGATTAACCTCTTCTTTCAATTCTCCATTTAAATGACATCTAGTTGGTGAATCATTCAATGTTTCTTAGTAGCTAAAGCAATCAACATTCTGATGGTATTTAGTTTAGCTATGGGAGCAAAGGTTTCTTCATAGTCAATGCCTTCTTTTTGTGAATACCCCTTTGCTACCAATCTGGCTTTAATTTATCTATGGTTCCATCTGCATTAATCTTTGGTTTATACAACCATTTACAATCTATGGTTTGTTTCCCTTTAGGAAGTTTAACCAGCTCCCAAGTGTTGTTCCTGATTATAGATTCATATTCCTGTTCCATAGTTGTTTTCCATTCACTACATTCATTTTCTTTCTTATAATTAGAAGGTTCAACAACATTCATCATACTAGTTATAAAAGCATTTTTCCTATATCTTGTTGGCAACTAAGCTTTCCTACCTGATATCCTGAGTGGTGGGGTAGCTTCAAACCTTATCTGATCATCATTTTCAGGACTTGGCTTGATAGCTATATCATCTTCTTTACCTTCCTGCTGCTGTTGTTGTTGTATCTGTTGCTGCTCATTTCCGTCACCTGATTCATCACTTCCTTTTTCGACCAAGAACGGAATATCCCATTCCTCATTGCACTTATTAGATTCTCCATGATCCTTCTCATGCAATATGACATCTCTACTAACGAAAATCTTGTGAGTAGAGGGATTAAATAATCTATAAGCTTTATATTGTGAACAATACCCTATAAAGGTACATCTGATGGCTTTTGAATCTAGTTTTCTTTTGTCTTCCTTTGGAATATGTGCAAATGCTTTAGACCCAAACACTCTTAAATGTTTTACTGCAAGCTTAAATCCATATAATGATTCATCATGAGTTTTTAACTCATGACTCTTTGTAGGACTCATATTTTCAAATAAACTGCAGTATTCAATACTTTAACCCAAAAACCATTCGAAAGATCCTTACCTTTCAACATGCTCCTAGCACATTCCACCAATGTTTTATTTTTTCTTTTCGTTACTCCATTCTGCTGAGGAGTATGGGGCACTGTGAATTGCTGTAATATTCCATGGTCTTGACAATACTTGATAAGCTCATCCTTCCTGTATTCTCCCCCTTAATCAGAGTAGAGAATTTTTATATGCTTCCCTGTTTTCTTTTCAATCATGTTTCAGAACTGCTTAAAGTATTCAAATATGTGACTTTTCTTGCTCAAAAAATATACCCAATAAAACTTTGTGCAATCATCAACAAACAGTAAAAAATACAGTGCACCTCCTAATGACTTTGTTTGCATGGGTCCACAAAGATCTGTGTTCACTAATTCAGGTATGTCTCTCTGTTTCTTCTCTACTCGAACAGGAATTCCTCTCTATGCATCTTTCTTAATGTACAGGCATCACATTACGCACTTGTGTTAACATAGGAAGATCTCTTACCATTTGCTTTTTCTGAAGTACCAACAAATCATTGTAGTTGATATGACCAAATCTCTGATGCCACAGCTCTTCTGTAGTCAAACTCGCTACTGTCAAAGCTCAAACTAGTGCTGGTCTTATGTCCAATTTGTACAAACCTCCTTTTCGAATTCCTGTACCAATAGTCTTAATGCCATCTAACAAATCTTTAATATAACAGTTAGATTTAAAAATTCAACTTTAAGATCTTGATCTGTAATAATGGATATAGAAATCAAGTTCTTTGTTACACCGGACACATACATGACATTATGAAATTGTCTTACAGTACCATTAGGTAAAATGACAAAAATCTTTCCACACCCTTTGATCTGATGACTTCTATCATCACCTAGGTAGATTTGTGCTCCGTCGTTGATTTCTTTAAAATCTTCGAACCATTTCTTGTTCCCCGTCATATGTGTTGATGCTCCCAAATCTACATACCAGATGTCTGCATCAACATTCTTATCAAAGTCTTCCATAAACAATCTAAAGTTCTACATATGATTGTCATTTACAAGATGACCTGCATGTCATTTCTACTTCTGTTGTTGTTCATGATATATCTTCTTCCTGCACTCCTTAGCTATATGACCAATTTTTCCGCAATAAAAATATTTAATTTCAAAGTTGTTTCTATTCAGATGCATACCTTGAGTCTGATTTGGTCTTTTCTGTGAGTTTCCTCTATTTTTCTGTTGCGGATTTCCTTTTTGCTTTGAAGAAGTTCTTCTTTGCCATCAACGCAAGATCTGCACTCTAGGGATTTAGATTCGATCTTCTTTCTTCTTGTTGCATTAATATTCCTGTCAGTTCTTCAAACTTTGGGATTTTCTCTCTTGCATTTGTCCGAGTGATAAACATTTGGTAGTCATCGGTCACACCATTCATGGTAATTGTTACAAGATCTGTATTTGCAACTGTATCACCAATGTCTGCCAATTTGTTCTCCATATCTTTCATCCTAGCTATGAAGGAAGCAACTGTTTCATTTTCCTCCATCTTCAAGGATAAGATCTTTCTCTTCAGGAGCAGAAGATGATCTGTATTCTTGATCTCATACGAATCCTTCAAAATTCCCCAAATTTCACTTGTTGATTTACATTCTTTGATATGTGTTATAATGGAGTCTTTCACTGACATCTTCAGCAGTGTCCTTGCTTTACTTTCTCGCTTCTCCCAATCTGGGATCGATGCCAATCCAACTGCTGGCTTCTGGTTATCTCTATTTGCAATCGTTCAAGCACTCTACACTTCTAATAGAGTCTGCATCTTGAATTTCCAATTCGCATAATTAGAGCCATCGAGCTTGTTATGCTTATTCAAGTATGCTTCAATCATTTCATTATTCATCTTGGCGATTAAAAAATTAACAAGTAAAAAAAAGTGTATGTTAGATTTACCTCAGATCTATGTCAAAGACAGAAATTGTTGATCTCTGCGAGTCTGATTTCTAGTATTTTCAAAAGCCTCTAGCACTGGTTGATCCCTTGTAGTCTGTGCGCCCTCTCCACGTATAGGGTCGTCGCAGCCTTCTCTTGGCAGACCTCGGCCTCCACGCAGCATTCTCTCGGCAGACCTTGGCCAAGACATGACCCCTTTTTTTTGTTTGCACGGTCGGCGCAATTAGCCAACACGGGTTCGCATCGGTTGTCGTGACTATCCAAGATTATTGAGTGACAGTCATCCAAAACAAAAATGTGGGAATTCTGAGAGTGGGATTAGAGCGATTTTTCCCTCAAACGCATGCAACGATTTCGCCTCAAGCGCACCTTTCAAATCCTTCACTCAACGAGCAGGGTTCTCAGCTCTGACGCTCTGATACCATGTTAAAAAGTGATGTTTAAATTAATTAAAAATACCCATTGTTCAACTTTACGAAAGAGTCTGAACCAAGAGAGTTTGGCTCTGTAGAACGCTCTACATTGTCTATGTACATCACACATTATATAGTAATCATAGTTTTAGGAAAGTTAAAACCATACCGTAGAAAATAGAAACTAATTCCTATCCGTGAGGTACTGTGAACCAATTCACTATTCTAAGATATTCTCTATTATTTCTAACCGAAAATTGGAATCACTATAATTGCAAGTATGACATGGCCATGATGGTTTCACATAAAATATGAGTGCTTCCACAAAGTCAATTTGCCTCGCACAAGGCATTCACTGCAATATATAAATTGCAACATGAAATTTAGAAAATCTCAAACGAATTTTTCTCCATCATTTCATATATTTATTCTTGGAGCAAGTGACTTCGATCATATATCTTGTATTTTTGAAGTGGACAAAGGCTCGTTTGACGGGCAACTTGAAGTATAAATCATGCATTTCGTTTGAACAAAACGGGCCGTGAATTACACCTTAATCAATGTTAGAAACTTCATGATAATTCAGCAACTTGCAATAATCAAGGTTGGAAAATTCATAATTATTTAGTAACTTGAATAATTGTTAAGGAAAAAGAATCTTCGATCAAATATACTTAACAATTTCTTTACTATTTATACAGTAATTTCTAGATATATATTTTTTATAGGTTTAAAACTTCGGTCATCCACCGCCCTCCTAAACAAACATACAAAAAAAACGTGCAACGCGTATTAAATTTCAACTTCCGCCCAAACTTTCAAAAAAATGTAAAATGATCGTTATACCAATTCACACGGTATTTAGACCAATAAATCGTGGTAAGGCAAATTTTGGAACCTTACATGATCATCTATCAAACTCCAATCAGAGAACAAAAAAACTTAACATTGTTTTAAACTTCCTCTTCACGGCACCACGTGCCTTTGCCTAGCGTAGGACAATACCAATATTACCTTTCATTGTTATAATCAATTTTCTTGTTTCATACCACTAAACATGGTTACGCAGGGCTTATTCAATTCTCAGTGAGGCTCATGGTGTGGCACTATGAAACGGCCGTCAAATGGGCGTCTGTCCTCGTGGCACTCGATCTTGATATTAGGCACATCAAAATCATCGATCACCGAGGAAGCTATGTGGAAGACAGCCCCACAACGCGAATGGGGAAGTCGCTGCAGACATATTGTCATTGCTGAACTCCGCTCAGTTTGAGAACTCGTACGCTATATGTCTTATGGTCTGCCTGAGTGCCATGTTATCTTAACGTCCATGAGCTTCCATTTCTTGGCCTCCAGTTGGGAAGGCAACCGGTTGCCATTTTTCGGTATACGGAGAAGCATGAGAGTCAAGCCAATAAAAACCGTCTTTGGTCCCGAATTGGAAGGCCAGCGCACTGTAAAAGGTGTTTCTATCCGAAATTCCCGTTGCAAAACTCTTGTGTTGGAATGACGTTGTATATAGAGGCCACAATTTTGAGGGATTGTATTTCTCGCTGGAATCCACCCATTTTTTTTTAAATATAGAGTGTTTGGATCATTTCCTTTTTAATGATTCAGCCCCATCCAAAATCCTAGGGTACCCTAAAATCAAAAATATCTACCAAATTTTATCAAAAGTTTGGAGAATTTCTATTGTTTTCCGCCCAAAATTATAGCCTGGTTAGACTACATGTTGGAATTGTAAAAAAATGAAAATGATATATATATATATATATATCAAAATCCAAAATTTATGTGAACATGAATATTCATAATTGTGAGGTGGCACTTAATGTAGTTGTTGTGATGATATCAAAGTTATATATATTTAAGAAGCCTCAAAGAGACCTGTAATGTTGTAGTAAGTTTGATGCCAGAAGATTGTAATTTTGTTAATTATATTATGTAATTTTTTTTGTGCTATGCACGTTTTCATGTTTTGTTGTTTCACTTTTTCTTTATAATTTATATTTAAGGAGATAGGTCGTCATAAGGAATTGTCAGATGGAATTTTAACCTTTTGGCATTTTTATTGTGTGAAATTCCTTTTCTCAAAGGTTACATGACGAATGTGAATGGCACACCGACATCCTTGTTTATTTTTTCTTTAATTGAAGAGAGAGTATAGAGTATAGATGTGGTATTCTTATGAACTGTGTTCAAGGGCATTCTTATTGCTATACTACAGTAATATTGTCTTTATGCTTACTTGCCTTACTCTAATTATGGTACTTTATGCTTACTTGCCTTACTCTAATTATGGTACTTGCTCCATGTTCATTTATAGTGTTGTTAATTTCTCTGCTTTATAGGCAATGGTGACCAATATGCCTGCGTATTAAGATGGGGCATGTCATTCTATGTATATGACTATATGTCATTAGTGATCTGCAAAGCATATAGAAACCTAGGGTCTACGTGTCTTACTTCCCTCTTCTCTTTGTCATCATCAAACTGTTCCTTCCCTCTGTCATGGTTAAATTGATCCTCCATCTATTTAAAGTGAAGTGAGAATTTAATGGGTATTCCAGGTATCTGAAGTGACAAGCCATTCCTACATAATCACCTGCCCATCATCTCACATTCAATATTCACTTACAAAATTCATTCATTGTTCACTTCATTTATGGCCAGGCTCTCGGGTTGCTTGTTTATGCATTGAATAGGCATGGAGGAATGGCCTTTGTTTAGTATCTCCATTCAATTTTTCCTGCACTATGACTTGCAGGTGCCAATGTATACTAAAGAGGGGCACATTCTTATGTGTTTTTGTTTCAAGAGGAAAACATCGAAGTTGAAGGACATTGAACTTCATCAAACCTCAAAGACCTCAAGGATTTTCTTTTGAAATGTAACAGGTAACTAGTTTGTACCAAAATCTTCATGCAAATATTATTTTCAATCTTTATTTTTCTCGGTAATGATTAAATCTATTAAAGGAAAGTAATGTACAGCAGGAAATTACAGCCAGGAGAAGCAAGAGCGCAGGCATCCGGAAAGGATACGCTATCCACCTCGGCTCCTAGAAGAAGAGAGAAGAAGGTAGAGCTGAGCAGGAAGTAACTAGAAGAACCAGGGAGCGAAAGCAAAGCATAGGATTCTACCCAACATCGACAGAGTCAACTATTCGGCACTTTTTCCCTTTCTTTTACCAACTTTGACCCATTCAAGAGGGCAATGCTGAGCTGGCAAGGTTTGCAAACTGAGCTAGGCTAACTGAGAGTTTTCCTTATCTGAGTCCGAGGTAGAAGATTCATGAATTCTTTTCTGAGAGAATGGCTGGATAGACAGATTTTCGGGCTCAGCCGAGGGCAGATCCTGTGCCATCTTCGCAACCACTTCCTCCTCATTCTCCTCCTCTTCATCCGAGCTGAAATCAAAATCGTCCATGGGGGAGGGTCATGCAGCTTCCAGCTTTTGGATTTCTGCTTAGGATTGGATTTCTTTTTTTGGGCAGGCATCGAGGGAAAAGAGCTCTGAAGGTGCCCTATGTGATGGCAGTTGTGGCAACGGAAGGCTGTGTTCTCGTAATCCAAGTTCTGAGTCCAGTGGAAGTCTCCAATCTTGAGATTGATCTTGTCAGGGAGACCTTTGCTCATGTCTATTTCTGCACAGATTCTGGCAAAGGTGTATAGGCCCTTTTCCCCTCTAGACGTGTCTGTGTCTAGAAAGCGGCCTAGAGAATTACCTATCCCTTGGAACACCGCAAAGTGCCATAGATGTGCCGGGAGATTAGGAAGTCTGACCCAGATTGGGAGCTTGGTGATGATTGCTGTAGATGGATCGAAGTCTGGGAACCAGGGGGTGAGGAATAGACCTGCTGAGCCCCAGAACCATGGCCCTGCTTTTAAGGCTTTTTGGTAGTCCTCATCAAAAGCAAACACTGTGATGAAAAAGCCTTTTGAGCATAATAGAACCTGACAATTGTTGGTCCAGTTAGAGTGAATCCACTAGTAGAGGTCTGCTGTGCGCGGCCATAGCCCATTGAACCTGCATATAATGCCATGCTCTGCATACTTTTGGGTTTGCTCATCCAGCGTTGGATGCCCGATTTCGATGGAGGGGGTTTCCTCCAGTTTGTCCACCAGAAAAGGTTTGGGAGCCTGAACTGGTGGAACTGTTTTTTCCTGCTTCTGTGCATGGACAGCCTCTTTGTATGAGTATGCCTTGGCTGAGGATGATTGTCCTGCAGCTCCCCCTCTCAAACGAAGGGCAATACTAATGGAAGCATTTCTCTTAATGCTGTAAAAAGAAAGAGAGTATAGATCCTCAAGTTGTTTACCTTCATAGAGAAGTCGTTGAGCTGCCGAGGGGATCCCCAGCTTGAGATCCAGTGCGTGCTTGAGGTCCTGCACTAGATCCGTAGAGCTCACCCATTGTAGCAGGGTTTTGCCAAAGATGAGCTTGATTTGGATCTGAAATGAGACAAGAAGATCAGGGTTCCTCTTTCCTCTGCAGATCTGAGACGAAAGGACGCAGGAGCTTTGTTGGGTATTCTTTTTCTGAACTTGCCGGAAGGGCATGAGAGAAGAGGATGGGGGTATTCCATCGTCATTGAGACTGTCGATGCATCCCGCGCCATCAGGCCTCCATATGGACCGTCCAGATAGATCCAGGGTTCTGAGAAAATTCTGGAGATTAAAAACAAAGTACTGGCTATTCTTGGGAGGCAAAGGAGGTAATAAGAAGGTTGAGCAGCCTTCTGGATCATAGAACGTCTTCCCATTTGCCGCCATCTGAGGAAAAGCGTGAGAATGATCCACCTGATCATCCTTGGCCATCATGTTTGCAGTCTGAGGGGAGCGAAGGGTGCCAGAAGCAGCCACAGAGGGCCGCAGTCTGGCAACCCCAGAAATCCGAGTGGAAGCTAAAGAAGAGCGGGAGGCGTTCAGAAAATGATGAAATACCTGCAAATCATTGCTTCAGGGGAAAACCCGCACCCTGTGGCTGAAACGCGCTCCGCCGACAACATCAGGGCTGAGCAGAGGCCAGGCGGCGGCCAGAGAAACGGAGGCGGCATCCAGGAAGTTAGGGATCATCGATCCAGCCTGCAGATCATTGCTTAAGGGGAAAACCAGCGCCCTGTGTCTGAAACGCGCTCCACCGTCAACATCAGGGCCAGGCAGAGGCCAGGCGGTGACCAGAGGAAGGGAGGCGACATCCAAGAAGTTAGGGTTCATCGTTCTAGCCCGTAACAGAACCAATATTGTTTTCAATCTTAAGATGCATCTATATAATAATTTTTTAAATATTTCCAATTTTGAAGGAGTAGAAACCAAAAAAATGACCACACATAACCTGCACGACAATGAAAGGCAAAGGAGGCTTTAGTCCCATGAAATTCACATGCACCTACAACACCTTGATAGCAAATCTCTTGTCACAAGGAACACTTTCTTTCAACTGAAACACATTTCTTGGAAACCTTGCTTGATTTAAATTGCCATTCCACTTTCGGATGTTGCCAGAATGAGGCTTTTCTGCAACCAATGAAACGTTTGTTACCTCCAGCCAACGTACCATTTGTTTTTTCCTCAAGTCTATTTCACCTTCCCTTTTGTCTTTGACTCTCAGTGTTGACCAACTTCTCTAGATCGTCCGCCACACCGACCAGTTACTGCATGGTGCTCAACAAAGAATCCATTGTCATTTTTCAAATATCTTTGCCATAATGGTGTCAGTACACTATGGACAAGAACGTGCCAGTATTTGCATATGGAGGTTATATGATGGTTGAGATGTTGCAGAATGGTGTGGAGGCCCAAAGGCCATAAGTTTTTTTCCTTCTAAGCCTCGAGACTTTACACACATTTCCATCTATTCATGATTTTTTTTTACACGAATTCTATCTCTTCTTTACAACTTTGAATATAAAAATATTTGGTCATGTTATTACATGTTACTCACCCTTTATAATTCCAACTGTCAGCAAAACCATGAACATATGTCAATTACCATAGTCTCCACCATCATTTAACCTCTACATATGGATACCACTGTCGATGGTCATTGTCCTGAAATCCTAATTTCGGTTGACAAAATCCTAGAAATCTCTGTTAATAGGAAATGTTCATATGATTTGAGGGTTTCAGAGTCTCAGCAGAAACTTTATTAAGTTATAGAGGTTTTGAAGCAACTTTTTCATTGTAATGGAAATTTTATCAGGTTTTTGGGGTTTCAAATGTTCACTTATTGATCTTCAACGATTTCCACATCCACATCCTTATTAGAGGCTATTATAATTAAATAAATAGCTACTGAAGGAAGGTAAGGTATTTACCTAAAAGCCAAAAAAAGTAGTTTAATTGTCATCATGGGCAAGGCTATTACCAACCCCATGGGAGAAAAGTCCATAACATTTTAATGGTCTACGAGTATATCTAAATTGAACTAAGACTTTAATGGGTATTTCAGGCATCGGAAGTGACTAGCCATTCCGACGCAATCTCGTGCCCATCACCTCATATTCAATATTCACTTAAATATTCATTGAATTTTCACTTCATTTATTGCCAGCCTCTCAAGTTGCCTATTTATGCATTGAAAAACATTGAATATGCATGGAGGGATGGCCTTTGTTCAGTACCTCCATTCAATTTTTCCTGCACTATGACTTGCAGGTGCCAATATATACTAAAGAGGGGTGCATTCTTATGTGTTGTTGTTTCAAGAAGAAAACATTGAAGCTGAAGGAAATTGAACTTCATCAAACCTCAAAGACCTCAAGGATTTTCTTTTGAAATGTAACAAGCAACTTGTCTGTGCCAAAATCCTGATGCAAATATTGTTTTCAATCTTAATATGCATCTATATAATAATTTTCAAAATATTTCCAATTTAAAGGAGTAGAAATAAAAAAAAATGACCACATATAACTCGCATGATAATGAAAGGCAAAGGAGGCTTTAGTCCCTTCAAATTTACCTGCACATACAACGCCTTGATAGGAAATCTCCTATCACAAGGCACATTTTTTTTCAACTGAAACACATTTCTTGGAAACCTTGCTCGATTTAACTTGCCCTTCCTCTTTGGGATGTTGCCAAACAAAGGCTTGTCTACAACCAATGGAAACATTTGTTACCCCAGCCAATGTCCTACAAATAATCGAACCATTTGTGTTTTCCTCAAGTCTATTTCACCTCCCCTTTTGCCCTTGACTCTTAGTGTTGGGCAACTTCTCTAAATCGTCTACCATGCCGACTAGCTACTTCATGGTGCTCAACAAAGAATCCATTGTCATTTTTCAAATATATTTGCCATAATGGTGTTAATACATTATGGACAAGAACATGCCAGTATCCGCATATGGATGTTATATGATGGTTGAGATGTTGCAGAATGATGTGGAGGAAAAAGGCCATAAGTTTTTTTTGTTCCAAGCCTCCAGACTTTACATAGATTTCCATCTATACATGAATTTTATCTCTTCTTTAAAATTTTGAATATGGAAATAGTTGGTCATGTTATTACATGTTACTCACCCTTTCTAATTCCAACTATCAGAAAAACAGTGAACAAATGTCAATTAACATAGTCTCCACCATCATTTAACCTCTACATGTGGATACCACCGTCGATGGTAATTGTCCTAAAATCCCAAATTTAGTTGACAAAATACTGTAAATGTCTATTAATAGAAAATGTCCATCTGAGTTGAGGGTTTCAGAGTCGCAACAGAAACACTATTAAGTTATAGAATTTTCATAGCAACCTTTTTCATTGTAATGGAAATTTTATCAGGTTTCTGGGGTTTCAAAAGGTTCACTTATTGATCTTCAGCGATTTCGACATCCAAATCCTTATTAGAGGCTATTATAATCAAAGAAACAACCACTAAAGGAAGGTAAGGGATTTACCTAGAAGCCACAAAAGTAGTTTGATTGTCATCATGGGTCATGGCTATTACCAACCACATGAGAGAAAAGTACTTAACATTATAATGGTCTATATGTATTTGTTGTGCCATAGTCCACTCATTTTTTGTTCACTAATTTATTCATAATTTTTTTTCAATTCGTGCAAGTTAATTCAAAATAGATCATGTTTAAAATAATTCAATCAAAAAACATGGATAACTACCTCAAAAAGATAGGTTTTTTTTCATTCATCCCATGTTGGGGTTCATGTCCATCTCAAGTACTGCTAGATTGTAAGCTTCTAGTTAACTTGTAGTAGTTGTTCATTTTCTTTAACTAAAACACATTGCTAGGCCTTGAAAGTAAGAGGTCAGGTATGCTATGTATGAGTATTATTCTTGACACAATACCTATAAATTAGATACTATTACAACTTGTTGTCTTATTTCAAATTTAGTATACCAATATTGTAGGACAATAAAATGAAATCATATTACTTATAGGAGTATCAATGTTTTTCCTGAATATGATGAGAAATTGCAAGCAATACTCTCTAGTTTGAAAATTTCTTAGGAGTGCCTTGTCTCGCGGTGAAGCCATGTGTGAGGCAAGAACATTTTGATTGTTCTTTTGGAAAAGGACTTTGGAACTTAAGTTAGTAATATTATAATGGTCTTTCAAGTCATGCATGGTAATTCAAAAGAGCTCATGTTAAATAGAATTCAATCAGAAAACTTGGATAATTTCCTCAAAAAGACGGGTGTGTTTTCAGTCATCCCCATGTTGGGGTTCATGTCCATCCCAAGTACTACTAGATTATAAGATTCAGGTTAACTTTCCACAACTGTTCATTTTCATTAACTAAAACACATTGCTAGGCCTTGAATGTGAGAGGCTAAGCATGGAATATATGTGTATTATTCTCAACAGAGTACCTATAAATTAGATATTGTTATAGCCTATTGTCTTATTTAAACTTTTGTATAAAAATATTGAAGGAGAATATAAGGCAATTGTATTCCTTACAGGATTATCACTGTTTTGGATGAATATGAAGAGCATATACACATGACCACCATTTTTCTTGCAAGATCTCATCAGACCCAACCGTTAATGTGTAGTATCCTTTAAAATTTCCTTTGAAGGGTTAAACTATTTTCAAGTCGGTTCTTCTCTTGCAATGGCATATTTCAAAATGTAGATTCTTGTTAATATTAATATTACCTTGTTTTCTTATACTTGATTTCTTCTACCGATAAAGAGGCTACTAAGGAGCTCATATTGGGATCTATGCATTTTAACATTTCAATTTAATACTTGTGTTGAATTGGTTTCCTTGCGATATTTTTTTTTAAGCCATTGAAATGTTCATGTGGAATTTGCATAGTTCCTTTTTTGTTGTCAAGCATCCACTTGGACTCCTATACAACAAGATGGAAACATTATTTTATTGCATTTTATTTATAACTTCTAAACTTATGCCATCTTTGATTCACAAAGCAAATATTTTTGCAATGTGAATTAATCAGATTTGTCAAACATTTTAAATATTTATCCATATGATGTGAATCTCACCTTCATTGTCTATTTTTTCAACCACTAGGCCCTAAAGATAGATGGATCTCTACAAAAAATTTAGCCTTCAAAATAAGCTTTGACACCTATATCACTGTACTCCTACATCTAATTTCTCTTCACACTCTACCACAACAATCCACCCACTGTAGCATTGTAATGAGCATCCTAGATTCCATCATGTAAGTTATTTTGTGGGAGCTCCATAATGGACCATTATCATTGCTTACATCTTACTGGTGTACCTTATATTATTTATTAATGATTAGTAATACAACATAGTTTTCCTAGCCTCATGGATTGTATAATCCAAATCCCTTTCGATTTGGTCACCATATGTTCCACTAACACGTAGACTTAATTCTCTTTCATTTAAAACTTATTCTAAAACCTTTTATTTGTGAAGGAAATCTTGTCTTATCCTATTCTCTGGAATCATATGGACATTTTATGTGGATAGCCTAGGTCAATGTATTTAAGTGAACCCAACCTTTGCAGGACTAAATTCTCTTTCATCTAGACGTGATTCTTGAACCTTTTATTTCCAGGGACTTAAGGGAAGCCACATTGGTCCACCGATACAATTTTCAATTTTAAAGATATTTTCCATATCCGAAGGATTCTTATTCAACAGTAAAATTATTTTTAATTTGTAGTTGTCATTTCTTAAATAGCCATATATAATATCTAACCTTTGCAATTGATTGCAGGGACCTTTTGAAATTAGGAATTTGTAAATAGTCATATATGGTATCTTCTTTACCTCCTACATATATTTGGCTAATGCTTCATGTCGTGATTTGCAACTTGGACAACTTCTCTTCATGTTCATGATTTGCAACTTTGACAGATTATGTTCATCTTCTTTGAAAGCTTGTAGGCGTTTTTACCCTTTTGGATGGATAATGTACAACTCAAAAAGAATATATTCTCCTCGGTTGCTTTTGACAAAATTTTAAAAAATTATTACTCATTTACTTTGCTTAAATAATATAACTTGTGATTTCTTCTCAACTTAAAGACTCTTATGGGCATAAATATTTGAACACACTTCCCTACAGGCTAAACATCAAATTTTGCAATGCATTTTGTAGGGTGTTTTTTTGGAGAATGAGAATAGGAAGAAAAACGAGTGTTGGTGGTATCCACCCACTAGATATTCAAACTTTGTGTGAAAAATGTCTCTCACCTCTCTTGGTTTTTCCACCTCTAAGTAGTGCTGCTATGCTTCCTGCACTAACCATTCCTTGTGTGACAGATTGGTCTTGGAAGAGACCTTCATTTCCTGTCAACATTGTCCCCAAAAGGACAAATCTAGGTAGACTCATCAATGTTATCTGTTTGTTTGTATTTTTAGCCCTATTTCTATCTAGAATTATTTTCTTGATGGCCCAAACCTTCTTCCACTCCTAATGTCATAAAAAAATTAGCAACCCCTGCCTCAGCATCATTATTAGAATGTACCAACCCTTCGTGTACCACACTAAAAAACAAAGGAAGTTGTTATACTCTTATAACTATTGAACGATGAACTGACATTTCTCCTCCTTCTTCTTAGCTCTAGTAGTATGGAGGGAGACCTTTGGCTTCTTTTGAGTTGTATTGACATATGCTTGTTGTTGTACAATCTAAAATCTCTGGTGAGTTCTGAAATGGATAGAAACATATTCCAGATGTAGTAAATAACTACATTCATGAAACTACATTTTGGTTTCTTTTTTGTTTCTGTGAACTTTTCTTCTTGACCCTCACTTTCACTTTCTATCTTGTTTGCACCCCAATATTGCTCAAAATATATTCCTCATTTATATGTCTTCCTTGGTTCTTCTAAAGCCTCTACATATGCTTTAGATAATTCTCCTTCTAATGATGCTTTCCTTTCTTTCTCTACAACTCCTGTTATCTTCTATACTTTTTACATATGTTTGCCTACAGTCTTCATATCATGATTTCCAACTTTAAGAGCTTCTCTCATCTTCTCTAGAATCTTGTAGGCCTTTTTCTTTGTTTCATTGGGCAGTGTCCAACACACCAATATTATATTATCCTTGGTTTCCTTTTGACTAAGTTTTAAAAGAAACTTATTGCTTCTCCATTTTTCTTAACCATTTTATGTTATGCTTTCTTCTCAACTCGGAAATTCTTTTGGGTGACAGTATACAAAGACTAAATAGTAGCAATTTAAAACAAAGGGTTGTATATTGTCACTCAATATTGAATATACAACCAAGATGTGTTGTATATTGTCACTCTAATTCATGCATGTGCTCTTTCAATGCCTATGGGCATCTTCTCATTCATGCAACTACACTTCAGTCCCATGCCTTGACAACTAATACGAAAGAAATACTCATGGATATACTTGTGCATATGCCCATGTTTGCATTCATACACATATAGTTCATACCCATACTTGGAAAGCCCACATGCAAGCCTTGCAATTGCAAGTATAGAAGTTTAGTAACCAACCTAGATGTTCTTTCACACACTCTATGTTGTGGAGAATGCCACATGCTCTTGTATATTGAATATGGTGAAAGCTTTGATCTCACGAGAATGACTAACCTATATTTTCTTATAGAATATTAGACGACCTAATATATGAATTAAGTTAATGAGACAAGTTTCAAGTCCTTATTTATGACGTATATTTTCCTTCGCACACTCTTTGTTGTGGATAATGCCACATGTTCTTGTATATTGAATACAATGAGAGATTTGATCTCACGAGAATGAGTAGAATGTCACATGCTCTGGTATGTTGAATATAATGACAGCTCTGATCTCATGAGAATGACTAGCGTATATTCTTCTTATAGAATATTAATGGACTACAACTATGAACTAAGTTCTTGAGAAAAGTTGCAAGGTCTTTTGAATAAGGTGGAAACTTGTACTTGACAAAACTGTAAAAAAACACTTTATTTCAAAAACAACTAACATAATTGAAACTATTCTTCCTCCTTTGTCGTGCTACTACCAATACGAATATTGCTAAGACATTCTTGCAACAACTTGAAGGTCTATTTGCTTGATCAATACCAAGATGTTACACTCAAATTGCCTTTTATTGCACCCCCTCTAGCAAGCAATCCAAAGGTATAGCTGCTCCTTCCAATCCCTTCCTCTCTTCCCTCCAAACCTTTTCTGCACTCAAGGAAACTCGTTCCATAACATAAGTTGTTCTTTTTCCTTGCTTGGACATGAAACCTTTTCCTTTTGCACATTTTCAAGTCCATCTAAATTCCATAATTGTTTTTGACTCACAACACCAGTCACACAATATAGTCTGTAAGACATAGTAGTTGTATTGCCTTCTACTCTTGACTTTCCCCAACTATCTTCTTCCTTCATCAACAACATATGCCCATAAAACCCATAAAAACTAGATCTTTGTTGGTTAAGCTTAAATTGTGTAGTGTACACAAAATAAAATTATATATATATATATGTGTGTGTGTGTGTGTGTGTGGGAATGAGATCAAATCTCTCTAAATGTCTATCTTTTTCAACTTTTGCACTCTCAAAAGAATTATATCTCAAGAAAATTAATATCTCTTAAATAAATGTGAAACAACTCTAAATAATATACTTAAAATATAATCAAAATATCAGCAACTTTTCATGAATGCAGGTTAACGATGACCTATGATTAAATATAAGTGATAAAACATTTAATATAGGGTTTTTATTAAACTTCCATTTTAATTTTGATGATTCATGGAAAGCCTTGTGTTTCATTGTGATTGATAAAGATGGTGAATTAGCCATTAATTAAATTTTGATATTTAATTAATTTTTGTTAAAAAATATTAATAACTAATTTTTATAAATAAAGTAAATTTAAATTTAATATTTTAAATGTAATAAAAATATTACAATAGATTCTTATTAAAATAAGTAATAAGGATGACTTATTTTAAAACTTTATCCTAAAATATTTCATGCTTAAAATTTCTATTAAAAAATTATGATCTTTTTGATTTTGATGTATATATATATATATAATTTCATTAAAATAAATATGTGATATTTTAATTTCAATAATTATAAGATTAATAACAATTAAAACTAATTAAAATAATCATATAAATTAAAGTGTTAATAAATGTTAATAGGTATCAATTTTTCATAAATATTAAATTACTTATTAATCATAAAATTCTAGCCATAAATTTACTTTTGAATATTTATTAGTTGAACTTTAGCCCATATATTCTCTAAGTAACTATATATAAACATTATTAAAAAACCTAATTCCACTTTCTTAAACAAAAATAAATAAAGTTATCATTCTCGTTTTCATGACTATAAGCCATGGTACATGCTACTCAGTTATGAACATAAAGTATTACAATATTTTGATTTCCATTATTGTTTTGATTCTCATTTTAAGTTTCTTTTAGATAAGATATAAAACACTATAATATTATGTATGAGCCTATGGCTCAAGTTACGCAACCATGGATATATTGATAAAAAATTATCGTTCGCCTCTACAACAAAAATTTCGTGCAGGATTTATGGTTTGCCTATTAGCATTATATTGAAGGAATTCAAGGCAAGGTCTTCTAGTTTGATTCAATGTCGCCGCCTGCTGGGATTTCGATGATTCCATATCCATGGACGGTTTTTTGGTCCACAAAATTTGGCGACAGGCTTTTCATGCTGCGTTCTTGTTTTTTTGAAAAAATTAGAGTTGCAATTGGGTATAGCTATGCGTTCACGTGTGGTGATGTCTTCGATAAATAAATTGTTTTATATCTGAGCAGTATTTTCACCCTTTCGATATTAGTATTTATTTATTTAACATTCACTATGGTTTTCCATGTGCCCAAATTTCTCGTAGAGAAGTCTGGTTATTAACGGTTTAACTGTCTCGTTGTTCTTTCGGCATCCGAACGTTCAGAAGCGAAGTTGACCAGTGCTACACGCTGCCTTTTTGATAATCCTTAATTCACTACACTTGCTAACGACTCTTACGGACTCCCCAGAAGAAAATTAATGTGTGGGGCCATGAAATCCAGAATAATAACATTTTTTAATTTTAAAGTTCCGTAATAAGTATTCTTTTATTCCACGGAGGTCAATCTCTGACTCTGCAAACTCTCTCGCCTAAAAGATGAATTAAGTACTTTATCAGCTTTGAGTGCAAAAGACCATTTCGAGACCTAATAATTTAGGCAGTTGTTTATAATGTGATTTTTTGGTGGGTTTTTTTGATAAAAATCTGGCAGCAATTTATTGGAATCTCAAAGTTTGATAGCTAGTTTCTGCACAATCAAAGCGTCCCAAAGGTTTTTCAGGGTGCTGAATCGAAATATGCAGTTAAAAAACCATTTTAACTGCAACAAATCAAGATTTAACGTCAATTTCTTCCCCGGATTCCGTCACCGAAATCTCCAAAAAATCGCATTATAGACAACTCCATAATTTACACTTTCTGTCTCTATATTAATTGGCAAATGACATCCACCATTAAACCTAATACGATAGAATTTTTCACCATTGAACCTAATCCGATAGAATTATATCAAAACACAATTATCCAGACTCTGTCCATAGAAATTTAAACAACATACCTAAGAATATCATGACGAGATTCATCACTTCCGAAGATTATAACTGTTATATCCATTTACATTATAACATACAAAGACAATTGTAATCGCAAGTATGACATGGCCACGATTGTTTCACATAAAATATGAATGCTTCCACAAATTCAATTTGCTTCGCACAAGGTATTCGCTGTGATATATAAATTGCAACTTGAATTTTAGAAAACCTCCGACGAATTTTTCTCCGTGATTTCATATATTTATTCTTGGAGCAGCTGACTTCGATCATATATTAGTATCTTGTATTTTTAAAGTGGACAAAGGCTCGTTTCGCGGGCAACTTGAAGTACCAATCATGCATTTCAATTGAACAAAATGGGCCGTGAATTATCAATTAAACCTTATTCAATGTTAGAAAATTCATAATTATTTAGCAACTTGGAAAACTGTTAAGGAAAAGGATCTTGGATAAAATATACTCAACAATTTCCTTACTATTTATAGAATAATTTCTCGATATAGTATATACTTTAACAATTTCACATTAATTTCTCAATATATTGTTTTTATTATTTATATACTAATTTCTCGATATATTTTTTTTTATAGGTTTGTAACTTTAATCGTTCACAAGATTGGAATTTCAAAATAGACTTATCTGTCAAATTTGACGGTTTTCATACATTTCTGATTTGTTTCCACAATTTCAACAAAATACCTTGACAATCTTGTAAAATTTCAAGTTGTATTTGATGGGCAAATCACCCCATCCCTGGTTGTCCACTGCCATCCCCAACAAACCTACAAAAAAAACGCTTATTAAATTTCAATTTCCACCTAAACTTTCTAAAAACTGTAAAATGATAGTTATACCATTATTATTATCTAATTAAAGGTGCAACTTATTAAATTTCAATTTCCACCTCAATTTTTTAAAAAGTATAAAAATAATAATTATATTTAATTTAAATAGTTATTTAAATAAAAAAACATATATATTTTATTCTTAATTTTAAAACATAATTAAAAAAAAATACATGCTGTTAACTATTAAATCCACTTAAACTATATCATCATATCAATTCACACTGCACTCACACTATATTTACACTATATTTATTAGTGCACACTATATTTACACTAATAAACCGTAATAAAGCAAATTTGGAAACGTTACATGGTCATCTATCAAACTCCAATCAGAGAACATAAAAACTTAACATTGTTTTAAACTTCCTCTTCACGGCACCTAACCAAATTATGCATGCCTCTGCTCAGTACAAGAAAATACCAATGTTACTTTTCATTGTTATCATCAATTTTCTTCTTTCAGGCCACTAAACATGGTTACGCACGGCTTATTCAATTCTCGGTGAGGCTCATGGTGTGGCACTATGAGACGTCCGTCCAATGGGCGTCCGTCTTCGTGGCACTGGATCTTGATACGCACATCAAAGTCATCGATGTCCGAGAAAGCTATGTGGAAGACAGCTACCCACAACGCGAATGGGGAAGTCGCTACAGACATATTGTTGTTGCCGGAAAAATTGCTTAACTCCGCTCGGTTTGAGAAGTCGTACGTTATATGTCTTATGGTCTGCCTGAGTGCCATCTTATCTTAACGTCCATGAGCTTCCATTTCTCGGCCTCGAGTTGCCATTCTGTCTCGATAATCTTTGTTTTCGGTATATGGAGAAGCATGAGAGTCAAGCCAATAAAAAACATCTTTGGTCCCGATTTGGGAGACCGACCCACTGTAAAAGGTCTTTCTATCAGAAATTCCCGTTGCATAACTATTGCGTTGGAATCAGGGTTCGAATGGTTTTGGATCTTTACGTTTTAAGGCTTTTCCTTCTGAAATCAACTCCTCTCTTTACTCACTTCTCATCTTTGTATTGCATATTGCATATAAGATTACAGGTTAGACTATTGTATATAAGATTACATGTTCGACTATTGCCAAAGTTTCAGTGGTACAAATTCGTTGCGGAAACGGTTTGTGGACTACCCGGCAAATCTTGAATTCATCATTTCCAACATTTTTCTTAGATCACAAGAGCGAAGCTCCATATTCGTTTGTATCATAAATAGTCCTCGCGCTGCTGACTTGTATAGCTGGATTTCCAGTCAAGGGATTGCACAGAGCTTTGACCAGTCAGTACTTTGGTCTCTTCAATGATTCCAGTAATGGGAAGGATTATAATAATATATTTGCGGATATTGAGGATAATCATCTGGGTATCGATATTAACAGTCTGATATCAAATATGTCTGCAACAGCTGCGTACAAAAATGGCAATGGGACAGTTCAGACATTTAATCTGAAAGCTCGTAAAAGCATTCAGTGCTGGATAGATTCTGATGGTGCAGAGAATAGGTTTAATGTAAGTGTTGTACCTGGGGGATACCCAAGCCTGATCGGCTATTGATATCTATTCAGGTTAAGCTCTCGGTTGTCCTTCTTGATTATATGTATGTGGAGTTTAATTATTTTAGCAAAACTGGGGCTGTTACACAAAAATACCCGGAAGGGGTCCAGTTGCAAGAAGAAATTAATAGCTTCAAAACCAATTGATAGTACACGATTGGTAACAGAGACTTGGTTATCATCAATATTATTATCTTCGTATTAGTTACACTAACGCATACTATTCTTCATCCATCAGATATATTGCAAACCACCCTTTTCTAGAAAATGCTTTCATAATGCTTTCATTAAAACTCTTGCAAACCACCCTTTTCTAGAGAATGCTTTCATTAAAACTCTTACCCCAAAACTTATTGACTTGTAAGTTTGTATCACACCTTAGTTTCTAATCTTAGGTTTCTGATCATGTTATGATTGTTGTGATATCTTCTGCACCTCTGTGTATTCTGAGTAGGCAGAGTCCCCAGCTTGGGGATGTGGACTATTTTTGATGGTGCGTGAGGGCCTTTGAACTTGAAATGTACGCCTTATATTTTCAATAATAGAGAGGTTTAAGACATTTTCTCTTTATAGGAACAGAAAAAGATTCCTTTAAAAGAAGAATATGATATTAATTAATGGATTGGAGTGTTACTTTTGAAGAAAAAATGTTCAACAACCAAGGAATTCTCCATTGTCTTTTGTACGAGGCAGCTATAAGAATTTACTGTCTCCTTATGGTGAGCATATATGTGGTCAGGTATGAATTGGACCTTCAAACATTAGCGTCATTTATATGATTTATGATTTATTGGTGATAAGGTTATTGGATATTCAATCCAACAAATATTCATAGTAAGGCATGGAATCTACGTCAGTGACTAATTTGATAGTTGCTTAACATCTTGGTTCTGGTGGTTAATCAAGGAAGGCATTAAGAATTCATTTATTGGTGTATGTCCAAAATCCTAACCCAAAATCTCATATTCATGGTTTAGGTGGTTAATCAAAGAAGGCATTAAAAATTCATTTATTGTTGTATGTCCAAAATCCTAACCCAAAATCTCATATTCATAAATGTTGTTTGATTTCACAAGTTTGCAGATAGTTGATTACATTTTCTTTCATTCCCCTGAAAGTGATTTCTGATCATCACTATGATTTTTAAAAACTTTCAAACGTTCTTCCTGGTCTTGCACCTGACATTGGTCATGGGAATTCATCTTCTTAGAATGTTGTGTTGTGTAAATGAATTTACTTTAAGCTATTCATAATCTGAAAGATTTGGGCTTTGTGATTTCTCTTCATTTTCATGATTGTTATCCGTTTTTGTTTTCAGTTACATTTTCCAATGTTCCCTAGGCATTTTACACTGGTAAAATAAATGCTCCATTGTCACCCTTTTTCCTTTGTTCCTAAAGTGAATCCATAAACATGATAGACGAATGCAACACCCTATAAATTCAAAGGTTTTTTTTTTTCAAGTAAAAACGCTCGTTATTACTAAGTATAAATAAATAACCAGTACATTGTAAATTCAAAGTTTTTTTGGTAAGAAACGCTGGTTATTATTAAGTATAAATAAATAACCAATACATTGTGTTCAGAATGAAGCATCATAACCAGTCCATAATAGGTCAGAAATATGCGTATGTGCCAGAGCGCCTAGGTGTAAATTCGGTGTTGCATACATTATGCAAGCAATATGGTCAATAATAATAATTTGATCAATTAAAATTTTAACATCCTTTTTCCTTTATGACGTTGGATAATGTTATATCCATAACCTTCAATGATGTTACCATCTAAGAGAAATAAGGCAACTAGCTGGTCTTCATCTTTCAAATACTTTATTTATTTCTAGTTATATTACAGTCCTTAGTTTGGAGATTAACAACCCTCCTAAAGTTTCTATCACTCTTCTTTCCCAGAAGTTTCTAACTCCAAAAAAGCATTAATGTCATATACTTGTACAACCAACTGACTATTTTTGGAAGCTAAAATGCTAGCATTTGTATGTATATTTTTTTAATTTCTAATCCAAAACTATTATTTCTTCATTCAAGTGCTTTCATGCAGGTGTACATTTGGCAGTGAATATAAATTACCAAATTTCAAGTTGCTTGTACACGCTCTCCAAATTGAGAGTAAATAAGTACACAGGGCAATTGGTGAACACGTGGTTGCCATGAAGATAAGATAAGATCAAATTGCCATTTTATAACTGGAGTAAATAAGTACACAGGGAAATTGGTGAGCAAGTGGTTGCCATGAAGATAACATAAGATCAAATTGCCATTTTATAACTGTAATGAATCTCGCTGATTACATTTGAATAAGTTGGAACTGAATGTTGCAGTGGAAAAATTAACTAGAATGTGAAACTAGAAAATCTCCAGTTTGGGAAATGGTTGCTAGCGCCACTATAAGAAGAAGATTTCACATGGAATGATTTTTCTAAGAAGGAAATGGAGACTCAGAAGGTTTGGGGCTGCAAAAGTGGAAGGGAATACCTCCTCCATTAATATGTTCATTGTAAAACTAATTTTCCTTTGAATGATCAGGAGCAACTGTATTATCACCGTTGGCCATATGATATATGCTCCTTTTTAGCTATTATCTTGTGATATCTTTTGTATTGTACTGTCATTTTTAGTAGCTGTTGGGTGTTGATGACACATCATTTGTGCTATAAGAGCCAGCATTATGGCAGGTAGAGAAATTGCCTTCTGTTAAGGACAAAGAGGAAGGAGAATGGCCAGAGACCATATACAAGATCAGGTGACTGGTGCCATCTAAGAAGAGTTGTAGATGTTACAGCAAAGACTTGATTTTCAGATCACAGAAAGTAAGAAATATGTTTGTACATGAAAGTGATGCAGAGCCCAGTGAGGATGTAGAGTGGGAAGAACAAATGTAGGGCATGGACGACACAACTCCTTCAGCATTAACAAAGTTGGCAGCGAATCAAGGACTATTCTTTCCACATATTCTCGGATCCTCAACATAAAAATGTTGGTCCATTGGATAATGATATGAATAATTTTTTACTTGGAACAAATGGAGGACTATGAACTTGTCAAATTTGCATGCATATAATTAAATAAAATATAGTTTTTATGGTTATTTGGAAAGTGTTTACACTATGTTGTGGGTGTTTTATGTAATGTGGAGTACACGGCGTGTTGACTACCCTTAATTGTATTATAATAAACATGTACGTTGGAGATAGTTTACTCATACTTGGCATACCTTGACTAGATGCTAATGTGGCACATTTCCTAGGATGTTGGATAGGTATGTGACATGGTTACATCTTTTGTATTAATTATAGGTTGTTGTTAATGTGACATGATATAATTTGTAATAATCATCACCGCCAGATCTGATTTTGAGTACTTGAGTACATAGAAAAGTTGAGATGCAGCATATCGGAAATGAGAAACATCGTTGAAGCTGAGTCATGTTATAACTTATATCAAATTGATGAATAAAAAGGCAAGTAATCTGTTACATTGTGCAGGCTATGTGCGGGAAATGACGTAGACATAGTTGTCATGGCTTTCACTCTCGATCAAATATGATGTAATATTAGTAGTAATTTTCAATTTCTGATATGTTTCTCTGTGCTATATCCTTAGATGAGCCGTGCCACAAATGGGTTGGTTGAACACTTATTTCTTTTCATGAAGTGGAGATGTTTCGTGCTCCGAAGCGCATTTGAATGGGCTATTTAATCTTAATTTCTAGTGGAGCTTTGATTTGAGTATTCAATATATTTTTATCTTTTATCAAAGTATTTTTTTTGTTGTATCCGCGTTAGATAGATGTGTCTACTAAATGGTTCTAGTTAATGAGGTCATTGAGTTGAAGTATTTTTTTTGTTGTATCTACCCTAAATAGAAGTGTCTACTACATGGTTCTAGTTGGTTCTAGTCAATGAGGTCATTGAGTTGAACTTTCAATATATTAATTTGAGCATTTGGAGTTGAGTTTTCAATATCTGTGTTAGATAGATGTGTCTACTAACCGGTTCTAGTCAATGAGGTCATTGAGTTGAGCTTTCAATATATTGATTTGAGCTTTTTGAGTTGAGTTTTCAATATATTGATTTGAGCGTTTTATCCTTTATAAGTATTTTTTTATGTGTCTATTAAATGGTTCTAGTCAAGGAGGTCATTGAGTTGAGCTTTCAATATATTGATTTGAGCGTTTTATCCTTTATCAAGAAAAGTTAGGTTTAGAATTTTACTTTTCAATCATAACGTTTTTGATAATAAATAAATATTTCAAACAATAAAATTTTGAATTAAAAAACAATTATGAATAATATATTATATTACACGTTTTCACATATTTATAATAATAAAAAAATTCTATAACACATCAATGATTTATTCAACTTTAAATTTTATTATTCATTTATAATTAATAATGATAATATATGCTATCTTCTAAAATATAATAACCAAATTCACAATTAAATTAAAATTAAAATTAAATGTTAAAGATTAAAAGTACATGATTGTAAGTCTTGTTCAAAAAATTATACACAATTTTTAGTAGAAAAAAATCATTCAATAGGCTCACTTTGAAAATCTTGATATATTTTAAACTTAAAACAAATCAGAATGGCTCATTGATTTTAAATTAAAAGTTGTTCTGAGTTTAAACTAAAAATTGATTTGAGGCAGAGTAGAAGAGTGGATAATTTTACACTAAAATATGTCATAAAACAAAGTAAAAGCAATCTTTATATTATATAATGGTTTGTTGCAGAAGTGGAAAATAACTCACAAGATCGTGAAAAATAACTACATAGACTACCCAATAAAACAAAAATGAACTGGGTAACTAAGTTTTCTCTGGAAAATTCATAACTACATACACTACCCAAAAAAACAAAAATGAAGTGGGTAACTAAGTTTTCTCTGGCAAATTCATGTTGTCAGTTATTTTCCACTAACCATAATATTTTCCACTCGCTATTTTGTAAAGGTTGCAAAGTGGGCCAACATTATTTTCCACTAACCATTTTGTAAAGGTTGCAAAGTAAGCCAACATTATGGAATTCTCTGGAACTTTTCTGAAATATTAATATTTTCCACTCGCGATTTTGTAAAGGTTGCAAAGTGGGCCAACATTACTTTTCTGAAACATTGGAGTGGCAAGGCCTTTTCAATTGAATTTTGTTTTGGAATTTTATTGCATAGTAATCTTTTCAAACTAGAAAATGTAAAACTGATTAAAAACCACTCCCTTTTTGAATGGTTTAATGGAATGTTGAGATAGAGGAGACGACCTCCAAGGTTGGCACAACCAAACAAGTAATCCCCCACATGCAATGCAATGATTTTAGAGGAGACATTGGTTTTACAAGGCACAAAAAGTTTGGTGTACACGTGATTCTTCAATTGCATGTTACGTCCCATCCATGATCTAGTGCTCTAGGTGTGGAGTCAATGTAAGTTGTCCCATCCATGATCTAGTTCTCTAGGTGTGGAGTCAATGTAATTTGTCCCGTACGCTTCTCTACTTGTGGAGTCATCGTAAGTTGTCACTTACACAATTTTTAAGAATATTATAGGCATGATTTGGAAATAAATGAGTCAATTTCACTGACCGTACTCCATTGATACATTAGTTGAAGATCATAAATTCTCTAATGTAATGTGTCAAATAAATTGCCATCATACATTTTAGTAGATGAGAGAGGCGCAAGGACACACCATGACACGCCTAGTCCAAATGAAACACAACTTGATATACATTATTAAGAATGTTTTCAGAAAATAATAACCCATCAAAAATAAGTTTTGTAAATTTTAGAACACATCACAAAAGACTATTATGCGAAATTTTTAAACATGAAATACAGCCAAAATGCCTTGTGATGGGAATTTTGCCCGTCAAATCCAAGCCTGATTGGAATGGCATTGTCTATCGATGCCACAACTTTGTAGGGATGGTAATTTCTCCCTAGAATCTAGTTATTTTTAAAAAAATCTAATTATGGAGTGTTTTAATCATTTTTTTTTTATGATTCTGCCTCATCCAAAACCCTCAGTATCCATAAACCTTAAGTTTGACAATTGTAACCCAAATTTCCCAAAACGTCTACCAGATTCTATCAAAATTTTGAGGAATTCCATTGTTTTCTACTGAAAATAATGGCTTGGTTAGATTACCCATGTTGGAATTGTGACAGCAATGGAAATGAAATGTTTTTCCTTTTTAACAAAAACCAAAATTTACCTCACCATGAATATTTCGTAATTGTGAGGTGGCACTTAATGGAGTGGTTGTAATGATATAAAAGTTATGTATATTTAAGAAGCCTCAAAGAGACTTGTAATATTGTAGTAAGTTTGATGTGATAAGATTGTAATTTTGTTTCTTATATTATGTAATTTTTGTGTGCTTTGCACATTTTCATGTTATGTTGTTTCACTATTTCTTTATAATTTATATATTTATGTAGATAAGTTGTCAAATGAAATTGGTGTGAATTTTCTTTCTTTAAACGTTATGCGGTGAATGTAAATGGCACACTCACTTCCTTTCTTTAAACATTATGCAGTGAATGTAAATGGCACACTGACTTCCTTGCCTATTATTCCTTGATTGAAGAGAGAGTACAAATATAATACTCTTTACTAATGAGTTGCTTTCAAGGGCACTCTGACTACTATACTACAATATATTTCCCTTATGCTTACTTGCCTTACTCCAATCTTGGTACTTGCTCCATGCCCATTTATAGTGTTGTTAACTTCTCTGCTTTACAAGCAATGATGACCAACATGCCTGCTTACTAAGTTGGAGCATGTCATTTTATGTATATGAATATGTGTCATTAATGGTTTGCAAATCATATAGAAACCACAGGTCTACTTGTCATCCTTCCCTCTTCTCTCTGTCATGATCAAATTAATCCTTCCTTCTGTCATGGCCAAACTAATCCTCCATCTATTTGAAGTGAAGTGATAATTTAATTGGCATTCCTTTTTTCTGAAGTGACCATCCATTCCTACGCAATCTCCTACCCATCACATCACATTCAAAATTCACTTAAATTTTCATTCAATTTTCACTTCATTTATTGACTTGCACTCGGGTTACCTATTTTTGCATTGAATTGGCATGGAGGCATGGTTTTTGTTTAGTTTCTTCAATCAAATTTTCTTGCACAATGACTTGTAGGTGCCAATATATATTGAAGAGGGGTGCATTCTTACCTATTGTTGTTTCAATGGGAAAACATTGAAGCTGAAGGACATCGAACTTCATCAAACCTTAAAGACCTCAAGGTTTTTCTTTTGAAATGCAACATGCAACTTGTTAGTGTCAAAATATTGATGCAAATATTGTTTCAATCTTAAGATGCATCTATATACGAATTTTCAAAATCTTTCCACTTTTAAAGGAGTAGAAACCAAAAGAATGACCACATATAACCCACACGAAAACGAAAGACAAAGGAGGTCTTAGTCCAATAAATTTTACATGCATCTACAATGCCTTGATAGGAAATATCCTGTACAAGGCACATTTTATTTCAACTAAAACACATTTCTTGGAAACCTTGTTCAATTTAACCTGCCCTTCCTCTTTGGGATGATGCGAGAATGAGGTTTGTCTACAACCAATGAAAATGTTTGTTACCCCCTACAAACGCCCGACAAATAATCAAACCAAATTTTTTTCCTCAAGTCTATTTCACCTCCCCATTTCTCCTCGATTCTCAGTGTTGAGCAACTTCTCTAGATCGTTTGCCACATCGACCAACTGCTGGATGGTGCTCAATAAAGAATCCATTGTAACAGCCCTGGTGAGAATTCCATGTAATAAAGTTACAAACAATAACCACGGATGACTAAGACACTCATTCCAAGCTGAATGTTGGACAAGGCATCCTAGGGGGTGTTCATTTGGTTGTTTATTGCTAAGTAAATTGGCAAAGGCAATGGCTAAGGCATTAAAAGGCATTTTGGCACAATTATTTATGAAAATAATGGAAATTAGGAGAAAAAGGAGGTGAAAGGTCACAGGTGCATGTGAGGAGGAAAATGAAGGAAAATAATGGAAAATGAAGAAAATAGAGGCCTCATACATAAAAAGGCTTTTGAGGATCAATTGGTAACCTTTTTTTTCAGATTATCCTTTCGTCAGTTCAATGTTGGAGCTCTCTCATTTCTCTCTCTCTCTCTCTCTCTCTCTCTCTCTCATACTCTTGGATACTTAGAGTTTTCTTGGAGCACTCTTGGAGGGTGTCGTATACTTGGATTCTTGGAGCAAGAAGGTAAAGGAAGAGTAGGAAAGTGCGAGAAGGCATCGACATTAGAAGCTACATTATATTTTCTTGTAGGTACCGAGTTGCATGTATGATTCCTTCACTAGTTTTGGCATGCATGGCATATGCATGTGGCTTCTTGTTTGTGATCTGTCATTGGCATGGAGGATTGCTTGGATCGACAATGGATTTCCTAGCCTTGCCATTTCCTAGATAGCCATGGTGATTGTGGGTTTACTTTCATGATTTTTTTTGGTTGGTTCTCATGATTCCTTAGCTTGGGTTGAGTTATTAGTTCCTGGATGCCCTCGCTAGACAAACGCTCTAGAAGCCCTCTAACGACTTGGGTTGATCTAATAGTCATGGAAGCCTTGGTTGGAAAAATGCTTTGGAAGCCCTTGGTGGGTTGAGTTACTATTCGTAGAAGCCTTGGTTGGAAAAAACGCTTTTGGAACCCTGGAAGGCTTGGATGGAGACCAATCTGATGATGGTTTTGTGATGTCCGAACGTGAGCTAGAATCACTATTTGATGCGTTGAGGTGGATTGCCTTTGGAAGCCGTCAATGAGTTTTGATTGATGTATTTTATGAGACCCCACATTCATGATTGGAATATGGCATGGGGGTGTATTGTTGAATAGAGATTTGGCTCAGCTGTTCTACGATTGGGTGGAACGTGGCAGTCCCATCTCCGGTTGGTTCATTGCATTCATTAATGAGAAATCATTTCCCTTGATTTTCATGTGTAAAGGTACTAATGTATTTATGGATTTGATGGCTGATATGTTTATTGTATTTATGTCCCTATTATGTTGGTTATATGCACATTTTATGACAACAACTATGTATGTCTCTCAACATGTTTTTACTTGTACGTGAATGGATAATGTGCCTATGTTCTAATATATGATAATGAAGAAAATGGCATGCGGGAAAAATGGTTCATAGATATTCTTAGATAAGTATGAGATCCCTACACTTAATTCTATGTTTACACCTATAGATTACATGTTGATAATATGTTTGACGAAATGCCTGTCATGGCTAGTAGGGATCCAATCAAGGTCTTGAACATGTATTTTCTTTAGTACTTTCATTTCCATGTCTCTTTACTGATTTGAAGAGATGGATCAGTTTTGGGAAGTGACCTGGGCTCTGGGCCTGAAAAAGTGGCTCAAACCCCGAGTCGTTGGCATAACGTTGACAATTTTGGTCCACAGTCGCTCGTAGGCATGCTTGTGAGACTGAATTTAGATTGTTGGTCGCTCCCCTGCCCATAGCATCAAAGCGACTATGGCTCAAGAGGCCTAAAAAAACAGTGGGACCTAGGGACATGTTGTCTGAGTGGCTGACTTGTCCTCTAAGGGTTTTTTTGATGATGTTGGATGTCCGTATGGTGTTTTTCTGCCGGTTCCACTTCCTTAAGGTGACTTAGGAGGTCAAATCATATCATAGTGTCCTCTCGTCGCATGTTTACCTCAGACGATGGTTCACCCCTCGGACTTGATGGGATATGTGTTGGTCATGCATGCATGTCAATTGCATGTGTGTATCTTACAGTTATATACCTGTTATATTTGTTTGGTAATTGATTAGGGTTGTAGTATGGTTATCATGGAGAATTTGTTATGGGTTTCATGAAGTATAATTGAAATGAGTATATGACTGACAATGTATGGATTATATGTCGCTTACATGTTGATTTCATGATACCTACTTGCATCCTTGTATGTTGTGTTACATTTTTGAATATTTTTATTACATGCATTAGTCTTGTAGGTTGATTACAAGAACCGATCGATTATGTTTGACTATAAGCGATTATGCGTATTTGTAGTTGGTTTGGCATTGCTTATGCATACTGTTGGTTTCATGTGGCAATGTGTATAATGGAGTAAGTGTTGTTGCCATAGATGAGGTCATAGCATGCATTGTTGGTATGACCTTGCATTGATGACTGGATCCTAGTTAGAGTAATGTTTATGAGTTCATACATCTACTCGCATTTGTCCATATGCTATTATGATTATGTTATACATGTATCACGTTGATTTGGTAATATTACAGACAAGGTATCCTCCCCAAGTTATGCTAAGGTACATGATTTATTGTGATTTGGTTTATCTGACAGATTATGCATTGCAGATGAAAGAAATATCAAAAGGCTAGAAAGATGGTTGACTATAGAGACTCTCCCTACGAATCTGAAGAGCAGTATGGTGTTGGGAACTCTTCAGAATTGACAGTGACACTAAGAAGCCTAAAGGAAGAGATAAGAAGTTGTAAGGAATATAATGACAAAATCATAAAGTCACAGGAAAAGTTAGCAGAGGTAACTGCAATCATACTTTAGAGGTTGTTGGATTTGCAACAATAAGGACTAATCTAGTTCAGTCATGAGGAGGAGGACAAAACTAATGGGGCATATGGCAGCAGGTCTCACAGTAGACATAGGTTAGATAGGTTTGACACCATCTGAGATGGAAAATTGTTGGACACTCCTTAGAGGAGAAGGGATAGACACATGTATGATTCTAGTTTTGATTCAGATAGGCAATATGATCATCATTGGTATCATCCTAATAGGAGGAGTGATAGGGGGTATTTTCTAGATGAATTTAAGAAAGTAAAGCCACCTAATTTTTACGGGGAAATGAAGAAACTACAGGATGTAGAGGCATGGCTACTTGGCATGAGGAAGTTCTTAAGGTTGCATGATTATTCAGAGAACATTAAAGCTAGAGTAGCTACCTTCAGTCTCAAAGGTAAAGCGAACATCTGGTGGGAATAATTGAATAAGTTCAGCTGTATTCATGAGGAAGATTTGTCTTGGAGTGAACTTGAGCATCTATTTAAGAAGAAATACTTTTCATAAAGGTACTTTAATGACAAAGAAAAAGAATTGTATGAACTAAAGATGGGTTCTATAACAGATGATGAGTACACTAGCAGGTTCTTGGAGTTACTGAGGTATGTGCCTTACCTCACAAAGGAGAAGGCTAAGATTCAGAGGTTCATTAGTGGATTGTCGGTTGCATTCAAAGACATGATTGAATTCGATGAGCCTAGATCATTGGAGGAGGCCATTCAAAAGCTAAAGCATTGCTATGAGCAATTGAAGCGCATAAATGAGACTAAGCTAGACTGGAGAGGTAATGAAAAGAACAAAGGAAAATGGGATAAAAAGCAAGCAAGGCCACAGGGTATAGATAACAAGGATAATGTTGCACCACGTAAGAGGTTCAATGCATCCAATAGAGGACCAAGACATAGAGCTGAAGAGAAGAATGAGGATGGACGTTGGAAGCCTATAAAGTGTTGGACGTTCCACCCGATCATAGGTATTTGATGAGCGATCACATCGGATTGAGGTATTTGTTTGAAAAGCCAAATCTAAATGCTGGGCAGGCTAGATGGTTGGTCACGATCAACGAGTTTGATTTCGAGTCAGGTACATCAAAGGTAAAGGAAACAGGGTGGAAGATGCTCTTAGTAGGTGGGTACATGTGAATCACTTGGAAACTATGGACTCTTATGGGATCGATTTACAAGACAAGATATTGTGAGCAAGATAGCAGGATGTTAGGTATATGGAGATTGTGCACAGGTTGCAGTAGAGTATAGGTATAGGTACAGGTGGTGGTACAAGTATAGTTAAAGGTGATGGTATAGGTACAGGTACAGGTGCTGGTGCACAGGACTTCAACTATTGTCTTGCAACAAATGGATTGGTCAGGTTCTGAGATAGGATATATGTGCCAGATGAAAATGACCTCAAGAAGGTGATCTTGAGGGAGTTTCATGCAAAATCGTATTCAGGTCACCCAAGTTACCAAAAGACACTCATAGTTACAGTGAAGAGGTATTACTATTGGATGAATATAAAGAGGGATGTAGAAGAGCTTGTGGCGATATGTTTCGATTGTCAGTGAGTAAAGGCATAGTGTAAATATCCAGGTGGACTGCTATAGCCGATTGCGATTACGGAGTCGAAATGGGATGTCATACCCATGGATTTCATCACAGGGTTGCCAAAGATAGTGAAACAACATGATTCCATCAAGGTCATTGTGGACAGGTTAACAAAGGTTGCACACTCTACATTCTCGGCTAGTGATGTGGCACATGTATTCATCCAAGACGTGGTTAGACTACATGGTGTTCCAAAGAAGATTGTATCAGACAGGGATGTGAAGTTCTCTTCCAAGTTTTGGAAGGAGTTATTTGCAGGTTTGGGCATAGAGTTGGCCTTCAACACAACTTATGACCCACAGATGGATGGACAAAAACAGAGGGTCAACAGGTTATTAGAGGACATGCTGAGGATGTATGTGATGCATTAGTAGTGGAAGAGGGAAGAGTATCTCTCGTTGGTTGAGTTTGCATACAAAAATGGTTATCAAGAGTCATTAAGGATGAGTCCTTTTGAGGCATTATATGGAAGGAGTTGTAACACTCCCATCAGTTGGAGTGATCCGGTTGACAGGGTATTGATTGGACCAGATATGTTGGCAGACATGTAACAAGAGATGCAAGTGATCAAGAAGAATCTCAAGACAACAAAAGATAGGAAAAAGAGTTATGCAGACCAGAACAGGGTGTTAAAGGAGTTCTAGGTTGGGTAACATGTGTACTTGTGCATCAAACTGAAGAAGAGCTCCTTACGGATTGAGTCATGTGCCAAACTCCCACCATGGTTTTGCGGACCCTTCAGTATTATTAAGCCATTTGAGCTAGTAGCCTATCGACTTGCACTGCCTCCGACAATAAAATTCCATGATGTTTTACGTTTCTCGTTTCTTAAGAAGTATGTTAAAGACATTGATCATGTGATTAAATGGTCTGTATTGCAGGTGGAACCAAATGGAGAATTCTAGTTGGAGCACAGTTGGAGCCTCAGTATATATTGCAGAAAAAGGTGCTCATGCTCTGGAACCAAACAATCGAGCAAGTCAAAGTGGAGTGGAAGCACTTTGGGCATGATGAATCTACATGGGAGATGGTGGATCAAATGCGAGCTATGTATCCTTCCTTGTTTGCCGATTGAGGCAAAGCAGAATTGATTGGTTGTTTGGTAGTTGCTTTATGGTGGTTTAGTATTTTCTTATGGTGGTTTAGTAGTTTCTTTATTGTGGTTTAGTAGTTTCTTATGATGGCTTGATATATGCTTCATGGTGGTTTAATATTTTCTTTATGTTGGTTTAGTATATGCTTTATGGTGATTGATATATGTTTTATGATAGTTGATATATGTTATATGTTGTTTTGATATATGCTTAGATATGGTGCTTAGTATATGTTTTGATATATTCTTTGGTATATGATTTGGCATATGTTTGGTATATATATATATATATATATATATATATATTTTATGATGTTGCTATATGTACACTTGTGTATGGATGTAAATACTGTAGCGAGCTATGTTATAAAGCTCCACTATCTAGTATGAGTGTCATGTTATTACGTTATCATGTGGTTATGTTGTCATGATGTTGTGATGTAATATGAGTTGGAACTTAGTAGGATGATCATTGTAAATACCATAATGAGTTGTGTTATAAAGCTCCACTATGCGGTATGTTATCATGTTGTCGTGATGCTTTGTCTTGATCAAAACTTTCCTTGTAAATACTGCAACGATTTGTGTTATAAAACTCCATGATAAGTATGTCCTCTTTCAGCAGGTTGCTGAGGTATATATGTGATTGAAAACCGAGGATGGTGTCCCCCCAAGGTGGAGGGTTCTGTAATAGCCTTGGTGAAATATCCATGTAATAAAGTTAAAACACGGATGACTGGGACACTTATTCCAAGTTGAATGTTGGGCAAGACATCCTAGGGGCTGTTCATTTGGTTTTTTATGGATAAGTAAATTAGGAAAGGCATTAAAAAGAATTTTGGCACAATTATTTATCAAAGTAATCGAAATTAGGAGAAAAGTGAGGTGAAAAGTCACATGTTGTATGTGAGGAGGAAAATGAAAGAAAATAATGGAAAATGAAGAAAATAGATGTCTCATCCATAAAAAGGCTTGTGAGGATCAGTTGTTAACTTTTTTGTCAGATTAACCTTTTGTCAGTTCAATGTTGGAGTTCTCTCATTTCTCTCTCTCTCAGTTTATATTGCAGAAAAAGGTGCTCATGCTCTAGAACTGAACAATCGAGCAATTTAAAGTGCAGTGGAAGACCTTTGGGCCCGATGAAGCTACATGGGAGATGGTGGATTAGATGCAGGCTATGTATCCTTCCTTATTTGTCGATTGAGGCAAAGCAGATTTGATTTGGTAGTTTGGTAGTTGCTTTATGGTGGTTTAGTATTTTACTATGGTGGTTTAGTAGTTTCTTTATGGTGGTTTAGTAGTTGCTTTATTCTCTTATGATGGATTGGTATATGCTTCATGGCAGTTTAGTATTTTCTTTATGTTGGTTTAGTATATGCTTTATGGTGATTGATATATGTTTTATGATAGTTGATATATGATATATGTTGTTTCGATATATGCTTAAATATGGTGCTTAGTATATGTTTTAATATATTCTTTGGTATATGATTTGGCATATATTTGGTATATATACATTTTTTATTATGTTGCTATATGTACACCCGTGTATGGATGTAAATACCATAACGAGCTATGTTATAAAGCTCCACTATTTGGTATGAGTGTCATGTTATTATGTTATCATGTGGTTATGTTATCATGATGTTATGATGTTATATGAGTTGGAACTTAGTAGGATGATCATTGTAAATACCATAATGAGTTGTGTTATAAAGCTCCATTATGTGGTATGTTATCATGTTGCCATGATTCTTTGTCTTGAGAAAAACTTTCATTGTAAATACTACATCAATTTGTGTTATAAGGCTCCATGAGCAGTATGTCATCTTTCAACAAGTTGCTAAGGTATATATTTGATTGAACATCAAGGATGGTGTCCCCCAATGGGGAGGGTTCTGTAACAACCCTGGTGAAAAATCCATGTAATAAAGTTAAAAACACAGATAACTGGGACACTTATTCCAAGTTGAATGTTGGGCAAGACATCCTAGTGGGTGTTCATTTGGTTTTTTATGGATAAGTGTTATAGGAAAATTTGAGCACACAAACCCCAACTTCCAGATCAGTGATATTAGGGTCCATCAACCCCTAATTCAATTGTTGTCATTCCCTAATGAAGTTAACCTACATCATGCTTGCTTCCTAAGAGTTTCATGACACCATTCATCCAAAAAATGTCCCTAAAGAGACCATTGTAGGTAGCCTTCTATCTGGTTGCAATGAATGGCAGGAACTACACTTCCTGGGTGCTATGCATAGCACCTGGCATTTGTATCACCTACGATGAGCAAGATCCATCAAATTTTTCAAATGAATCCATTGTATTCCTCATCCAATGGATGCTTTTAGAGGTTTCTAGAAGGATTGGGCTCACTTTTGGATGAGGAATGAGATGAATGAACCTTAATCCATTATCCCTTCCTCCATGGAACCACTTCCCATATATGGAAAAGCACTCATGAGGTCCATTAATGGCCTCACCTCCTCTTTTCAGCTATAAAAGGACCAAGCTCTCATTGGCTGGTTTAGGTTGAAACTTCTTAAGATAAGGAAATGCTGCTTGGATGAGATTAGTAGAGAGAGTAATTTTATCATGTCAAATTGTTGTTTCATGAGGAGAGAAGGGTTTGAAGCTGGAAGGATGACACTAAATCGGACATGCATCTACATGGGTTGTAATCTTTCCTTCTATTAATAAAGAGTTCTATGCTTTGTCCCATTCATGTATTATGTGATGTATATTGTACTTTTGATTCTATAATATGTTTAGTTAACATATTGATATGCATGCTTTGATGGTTTTCTGTCTCAGCTTGTGTGCAGGTACCTTTCAAGCGAGTTAAGTATGGAAGGGAGTGGTGAAAGCGGTCAAAGGGAAGAGGGATCGAGCGAGAGATACAGGTCGGTACTTTTGCTCCTATTTCTTTTATCTGTTAGCTATAGGAAAAGCAATGGAATTACTTTAACTGTTGTTCTAGACTTGCTACTAGGTCTAGGGGTTAGTCATTCAAAAAGACACTAAATTTTCCCATAACAAATTATCAACCTGTATCTCTCGCTCGATCCCTCTTCCCTTTGACCGCTTTCACCACTCCCTTTTGTACTTAACTCACTTGAAAGGTACCTGCACACAAGCCAAGACAGAAAACCATCAAAGCATACATATCAATCTGTTAACTAAACATATTATAGAATCAAAAGTACAATATACATCACATAACACATGAATGGGAAAAAGCATAAAACTCTTTATTCATAGAAGGAAAGATTACAACCCATGTAGATGCATGTCCGATTCAGTGTCATCCTTCCAGCTTCAAACCCTTCCCTCCTCATGAAACAACAATTTGACATGATAACATTACTCTGTCTACTAATCTCATCCAGGCAACATTTCCTTAGCTTAAGAAGTTTCAACCTAAACTAGCCAATGAGAGCTTGGTCCTTTTATAGCTGAACAGAGGAGGTTAGGCCACTAATGGCCCTCATGAATGCTTTGCCATATTTGGCAAGTGGTTCCATGGAGGAAGGGATAATGGATTAAGGTTCATTCATCTCCTTCCTCATCCAAATGTAGGTTTTAACCCCATACAGAAATTACCTGCATACGAATTCTAAAACATAGAAAATAAATAATGCGAGAGGAGAACACATAAAACACATATACACAAATATTTCCCCTGTATCCCAAAACTGGGACTACAAGATTGATTTTTCATTATGTTCCTTTAAATGTTACAATACATATTTATACATGCTGAAGCATCCAATACCATAGACCGAAAACCATCGCGTCCAAAAACATGTGCAAAAATCATGCACAAAACCATAGGTGGGTCCGCCCAACCTAACATAGTGTCCAAAACCAAAATTTTCCAGGGCACTGCCTCAGACCCCATAAAGTGGGGTTACGGGTGCCCTTCAAACCCCTTGTTAACTAAATGGAAAGAATATAACACAACCCAACATTCTCCCACTTGTTGTTTTCTTTCCACAGGGGGCCACGAGAGAGCCTAGTCATTTTCCCAGCCTTGAAATGCCCATTGTCTCTCTACAACAAGAGAACTTCTTAGAGCTCACATATTTTGTCAATGCATCTGTAGTATTCTTCAAAGTGTCCACCTTTACCAAAATACCTTTTTGTCTTCTATCATATCCCTCACAAAGTGATACTGAACATCAATGTGCTTTGTCTTTGAATGATATGCAGGGTTTATGCCAAGAAAATTTCACTTTGGCTGTCACAGTCTATCCTTATAGCTTCCTGTACTAACCCCATACTTGAACATAATCTTTGCAACCAAACTGCTTCCTTGCTTGCATGAGTGGCTACCATGTATTCTACCTCTGTAGTTGATAGTGCCACTACAGATTGTTTCTTACTCATCCAACTGACTGCACCTCCAAATAGGTTAAACACATACCCACTTGTAGATCTTCTCTGATCCAGATCTCCAGCCCAGTCTGCATCAACAAAGCCATGAATATCCAACACTCTGTCCAATCCTGGTCTTCCTTGGTAGCACAAACCATAATCACTAGTGCCATGCAAATACCTGAAAACCCACTTCACTGCTGTCCAATGCTCCTTTCCTGGTTTTGACATAAACCTACACAATACTCCCACTGCATGTAAAATGTCTTGTCTAGTATAGACCATTGCATACATCAGGCTACCGACTACACTTGCATATGGATCACAGGACATGTCCTCTTCCTCTTCTTGTGTCTTGGGACACTATTTAGTAGATAACCTTACACCTACAGGAATAGGAACCTTCACCGATTTACTATCCTACATATTAAACCTCTATAATATTGTCTTGAAATACTTCCTCTGGTTTAACCAGAGCTTCCTCTTTGCCCGATCTCTTTTAATTTCCATGCCCAAAATATAGTTTGCAGCACCAAGATCTTTCATGTTGAATTTGGAGGACAATTGGGTCTTCAAATCCTGGATAATTTCTTTGTCATTTCCAACCAGCAACATATCATCCACATACGAGACCAGATAAATTACACGGTCACCAATTAATTTAAAATACACACAGTGATCTGCTTTGCTTCTGGTGAAGCCAAGTCCTCGTATAAATGTATCAAATTTCTGATACCACATCCTTGGTGACTATTTTAACCCATACAAAGACTTCTTTAACTTGAATACCAGTTCTTCCTTGCCCTTCACTACAAAGCCTTCAAGTTGGTTCATGTAGATTTCCTCTTCCAGATCCCCGTAAAGAAATTTTGTCTTCACATCCATCTGTTAGACTACCTCAAAATCAAAAGCAGCAACAACAGATAAAAGTAATCTAATAGAAGTTACCTTGGCAACAGGAGAAAAATTATCACCAAAATCAATTCTCGGCACCTGGTAATAACCTTTTGCTACCAACCAAGCTTTGTATTTCTCCACTTTTCCATCTGCATTTGTCTTCTTTTTGAACACCCATTTGCTGCCAATGGGTTTCCTTCCAGCTGGCAACTCCACCAGATCCCAAGCCTCATTTTTGTGCAAAGATGCCATTCCATCAACCATGGCCTCTTTCCATAGTTTTCCATCCTCTGAATCCACTGCTTCCTTCACAGTTCTGGGATCATCATCAGTAACAGACAAAGCAAAATTTGAGCAAAAAGCAAATGGACTATACCTTTCTGGCTGCTTTCTTTCTCGAACTGATCTTCTCACAGCTGGAGTTTGTGGCTCTTCATCTTCTGATTCCTCCTCTGCTGTAGAGTCTGATTCTTCCTTCTTTAGCTCAAACTCTATCTTCTCAAGTTCCTTTGGTTGGACTTCATGTTTAATAACATCTTTCACCTCTCTGAACACCACATCTTGGTTGTACACAACCTTCCTTGTTACTGGGTTCCAAAGATTATAACCCTTTAAACCATCCTTATACCTAGTAAAGATGCACTTTTCAGATTTACTATGCAGCTTGGTTCGTTTCTCCTTTGGAACATGTACATATGCATCACATCCAAATACCCTCAGATGTGAAAGAGAAGGTTTCTTACCAGTCTATACCTCTTTTGGAGTCTTATCCTCCAACGTTGATGAAGGTGACCTGTTGACCAAGTAACATGCAGTATCCACTGCCTTTGCCCAGAATTCTTATCTTAACCTGGCACCACTGAGCATGCTTCTTGCCCTTTCCATCAACGTCTTATTCATTCTTTCTGTGAGTCCATTTTGCTGAGGTGTATATGGAGTAGTCTTCTATCGTGCTATACCACACTTCTTACATAATTCTTCAAATTCCTTGCTGCAAAACTCTCCACCATTATCTGTCCTCAGCACCTTTATCTTCTTCTCTGTCTAATTTTCCATTAGAGCCTTAAATTCTTTAAACCTGTCAAAGACTTCAGATTTCTTCTTAAGGAAATATATCCATGTATTCCTTGAGAAGTCATCTATAAATGATACATAGTACACAAACTTACCCAGTGATGGAACCTTCACAGGTCCAAACACATCACTGTGCACAAGCTCTAATATTTGTTTTGCCCTCTTACTACCAGAGGGGAATCTCACCCGATTCTGCTTCCCATATACAAAATTTTCACAGAAATCAAAATCCAGAGAGCTATTACTCATCCCTTCTACCATACCTTTACCATGAAGTATTCGAAGGCCCTTCTCTCCAATATGTCCAAGCCTTTGATGCCACGACATCGTATTCTCTCTAGAGACCACTAGATTTTCTACTCCACTTTCAAGAACCACAGAACTGTTTCACCCATCAACAACAGTGCTACCTTGCCGCTTGTACAGAGTTCCAATCCGAACCCCCCGCATCAATACCAGTGCTCCCCAAACCATCTTGCAGGTATCCTTCTCGAACACTATTCTTACACCTGCATCATCCAGCTTGCTTACAGAAATCAGATTTTTAGCCAATGCAGGAATATACAGAACACCTGGAAGTGTTCTAACTCTTCCACCTTGTAATTTCAACTTTACTTTTCCGCGACCAATGATTCTAGCCTTCCTATCATCCCCTAAGAAGACATCACGACCATCGTATTTCTCATATTCACAGAACCACTCTCTATGGGGAGTGAAGTGAAAGGGTGCCCCTGAGTCAATCAACCATGCCTCATGATCTACATGTGTACTTGAAGAAGCCAAGTACACATCCCCACCTTCATCTAAGGTGGTTTTTGCCTCTACAGAAGGAGCCTCATCAGATCCCTTTCCTTTGTCAAGAGCTTTAGATTTAGAGTCCCTTTTGAAGTGGCCTTCCTTTCTACATTTCCAGAACACCACCTTTACAGGTTTTCCTGGAGATTTAGATCTCACTATAGATTTAGATCTCCCACTCGATGAATTATTTTTGTTTCTATTCTGGGATTGTCCTCGTATAGACAAGGCATCACCATTTTGTCTCTCCATATTTTTGCATCTCATCTCCTCCATCAACAAGGTTGAGACTATTTCATCAAACTGCAAGGTAGTTGCATTGCTACCTATTGCAATAACCAGATTATCCCACGAATCTGGTAGAGAACACAACAAACTGATGCACTTATCTTCATTTGAAATTTTAATAAACATAGATGCTAACTGACTTACCATAGTATTAAATGCATTCATATGCTCTGTCACCGAGTCTCCATCTTTCATCCTCAGGTTATATAGCTTTTTCTGCAGGAACAGTTTATTCACCAAAGACTTAGATTGGTACAAAGTCCCTAACTTGTCCCACAAGCCTTTGCTGTAGCTTCCCCTAATACATTCAACAATATTGAATCTAAGACACACAATCGTACTATGCTCTTTGCCTTCCGATCCAACTTTTTCCATTCTTCATCAGACACTCTTGTTGGTTTAGTACCCGGATCTACCGCGATCCACTGGTCTTTATCCACCAACAGATCCTCCATCTTGAGTTTCCACAACTCAAAAATTTGACCATTAAATTTCTTTATCTCTATCTTTCCACTGCTCGACATCTTCTTTCACCACCAGAATCGATCTCGCAGATCTCCCACTGAATAGGGTCTACCACAGGCCCGAGAGAAACCCCTCAGCGACAAAGGTGTCCCCTTGAATCCAAAACTGCTCCAATACCAAATGTAGGTTTTAACCCCATACAGAAATTACTTGCATACGAATTCTAAAACATAGAAAATAAACAATGCGAGAGTAGAACACATAAAACACATATACACAGAGATTTTCCCCTGGATCCCAAAACCGGGACTACCAACTTGATTTTTCATTATGTTCCTTTCAATGTTACAATACATATTTATACATGCTGAAGCATCCAATACCATGGATTAAAAACCATCGCGTCCAATACCATGGACCGAAAACCAGAGCGTCCAAAAACATGTGCGAAAATCATGCACAAAACCATAGGTGGGTCTACCCAACCTAACATAGGGTTCAAAACCAAAATTTTCCGGGGCGCTACCCTGGACCCCATAAAGTGGGGTTACGGGTGCCCTTCAAACCCCCTGTTAACTACGTGGAAAGAATATAACACAACCCAACACCAAAAGCGAGCCCAATCCTTCTAGAAACCTCTAGAAGCATCCATTGGATGAGGAATCCAATGGATTCATTTGAAAAATTCGATGGATCTCACTCATCGCACGTGATACAAATGCTAGGTGCTATGCATAGCACCCAGACAGTGTAATGCCTACCATTCATTGTAGCCAGATAGAAGGTTACCAGCGAAGGTCTCTTTAGGGACATTTTTTAGATGAATGGTGTCATGAAACTCTTGGGAAGCAAGCATGATGTAGGCTAACTTCATTAGGGAATGACAACAACTGAATTAGGGGTTGATGGAACCTAATATCACTAATCTAGAAGTTGGGGTTGATGTGCCCAAATTTTCCTATAACAGATGCCCCCTAAAGCATGAAGTCGAAAATAACCATGTCGAGTGAGATGCTTTACCACTTTGGAGAGAAGGTTTCGAAGCGGAAGGTGACCTGCATCAGTTACAATACAAATATCATGATACTTTGATTTCTTCTTATAATCTCGCTAAGGGAGGGCATACCCATGCTCATCTTTATAAACTTTCATTACATGTACAAATATAGTCGTCTATAGATGTAGACGCATGAATGGATGACCATGAATGTAAGGCCATTGTACATTTGATATAGTACTCCTGAATATATTGCAGCCCAGATGGATGAAACTAGATTCGGGGTCTTCAATCTCGTCCAATATTTTGCTCAATGTACAAGTCTAACCATGTGAATAAATGATCTGAATTTGAACATGGAGAGATATCGTCTGATTACCAGCCAATGATGTAAGCCATTAATAGACACGAGAGGAATCACCGATAATGATGATGACCCTCAAGGTACTGCAGTACATTTCACAAGGTGTGAATAAATAATTTGATGTCAAACACCAGACGAAGTCTTTCGGTCGAAGGCCATTGATGTGAACCAATCGCCGAAAGCGAGAAACCTGCCATTGATGTATGCAAGCCTCAAGGTACTGAAGGGGTGTTTCTAAGTCAACTTCTTGGATGATGCACTAATGTCAACAAGAAGAGACTCGTTGCAGGAGGGCCTTGATGTATCCCACATCAACGACACGAAACGATGTAAATGATTTTTTGAGATGAAATATTGACTGACGACACAAGGTTTAGGAATGGCGGGCATGAAAATGAAGGTTTATTGTATTGTAAAGGATGAAGTTTTGAACTAAATGACTTCTCTTGACATATCGGCGACACTAAAGTGAATTGGTAGCATTGAACCAAAACAAAGTGATGGATGGTATGATAGACCAGTGGTGTGATAGCCATCAAGCTGAATGACCCAACCCACATAGTCATAGCGATGAGGTGAAAGTGTCATGTTCAAGAGTGACCTGCTACCATAAATTGTTCCTAGCTTTTTCCATTTTCCCTAGTCATTTCTAACTAGTACCTCTTTATTTTTTATCAAGCTTGAGGAGGATAACATATGCTTGTTGTATAATTTCACCCTTCCGGGTGAATCCATCACTATTTGATGTTTTAATGAGTCTAGAAAAGGTGAAACTCGGTCTTGTCTAGATGGACAATTTTGTCGCTATTTGATGGTTTTAACGAGTTTAGCGATAAAGATAACTCGGTCCTTTTCACATTTAGAGAGTCTGAAAAGGGACTAAAAGGAAAATCCACAATTTCTTTTTCACACATTTGTCTCTCGAGCCCGAAAAAGCATAAAAAAATACAAGAGAGAACCTATTCATCATGTTTGACCAATGAGTACCTTTTTTGTAGCTAATCTATTTCAGCCCGAAGAAGGGGTAAAACTATACTGAGTAGATATCGATTCTAATCCATTAACAAGCTAGAAACGACAAGTGCTTGGCAATCTTTTCATGTTTAGAGAGTCTGAAAAGAGCTTAAAGAGGACTCCATTTTGAGGAACGAGTGGTGTCTAGGGTAGCAACTGGTTCCGGTGATGTTGGAACTTCTCAAAACATGTTGATTTATGTGAAGAGATTGGCTAATAAGACCACTCATTGCAATTGTTCCTCAAAAAGGGTAAAACAACCAAGTGAAAGCGTATGATTGGCCAAATAGATGGTGGCAATGGAATGAAAACAACCAAGGCTCATCTGACAAAAGAGGCTGATAGAATGGCAATCACAAGAGTTAAACTGGAAATGGGTTCATTTTTACATAAGCTTGAACCATAGGGAACTATTCTTGGATTCAATTTCATGTTTACACAAGCTTGAAACAAACAAACTATGCTTGAGATTGGTTTACATGCCCCCAGCATAATGAAAGGGAAAGTCTCATGTAACTAGATGGAAATCGCTGTGGTGAAGCAGGACAGTTATCCAATAGCTATTTGGCATCATCTAGATAGACAAAGGTGAATGGGGTGATTCCCTTCACAGAACCTACAGGGAAAATTAACTTTACCACTAGGTGCATGCCCCCCAAGCTTCATTACATTCACCTAGGTAGACTACTCATGGCTATCAAGTGGATGGAATGAAGGTTCTTTTATGAGATCAAGTGAAAGACTCGATTGAGATTTTACGAGATCTAATCAAAGACTCGACTTGGAACTTTTCTCCAAGGGACCTTGTTTCATTTTTAAAAGAGCTTGACACAAGATAAGAAACTCTGCTCTGATTCCCTATTTCGTCTTTTAACGAGGTTGACACAAGACCAAGAACTATCCTCATAGGAGCTGTTTCATGTTTTAATGAAGTTGACATAGTAAAAGAACTATCCTCATATTCCTTATTTCATTTTTTAACAAGGTTGACACAAGACAACGAACTATCCTTGGATTCGTTGTTTCATTTTTTAACGAGGTTGACACAAGATAATGAACTATCCTCGAACCCTTTGATCACAACTCATAAGTGGTGATGAAGAAGAGATCTGGCTCCAATGCCCCCAGTACATGATGTACAACATCACTGAATTGATCATCAGTTGATGTCGGCATGGAACAGGTTGCCACATAATTAACCCGTGGCGAGGATGATACCATTAGTACAAAAGGACCATTTAGGGAAGATGGTTGACTAGGAGCCATATTTGGACCGGGAAATGAAAGATGGTCAATGGTGACAATTCTGCCTTCATGCGGGAAATAAATCACTCGAAAGAGTGTTGAAACAATAGCTCCCATGTCATAAACATAGTCATGCCCAAGAAGTAAATTGTAATCTAATGGGCCTGGGACTACCATCACGTTCAAAGAAACGTTTTTCCCTCCCAAAGTAATAGGTAACTGAGGGAGGCTCCCTAGTGGTTGACTGGTTCCTCTACTAAAACCCAATAGATTTTATGTAACAGGCACAAGCGGCAGCGAACTGAGCGCTTGCCAAGCAGTTGAGGAAAGGATACTCACTGATGCACCTTCATCTATAATAGTGCCAGATACAATCATATTACAAAATTGTGCTATGATTTGGAAAGGCACATAAGAAGGAAGGCGAAATGCTGCTAGTCGATTCCAATCAAAGGAAGTGACTAGACTACTTGGAGGGGGTACTGTGGAAACGGGAGAATGAACCCCTTGAGTTACAAGAACTGGAGGATTTTCCTCCTATATTGAACAGGCGGATTGCCCCCAAGCTCATTTGAATCTAAAGAAACAAAAAGAACTTCAGTGGTATCATGTTCACTCTTTTCAGGAAAGGTATGATTTGTTGAAGGTGAAACTGGGTCAACTATTACCTCGACCTGTTGATTTGGGTCGGGTATAGACTTAGAGGATTCACTTTCAGAGAGAGTGGGTTTGACCGACAGTTGATTTTGGTCAGTCAAATCATCAACTAGTGAAGGATTTAAGGAGAGTTTCCTGTAACAAAATGGAAGTCGTTGCGGTGAGGTAGGATGGTTATCCAACACTCTTTTGGCTTCAGCCAGATAGGGACAAAGGTGAATGGGGTGATTCCCTTCACATAACCTACATGGAAACTTAACTTTTCCCTTCTTTCCATGAACTTTAATATCACTAGTTGATGATATGTCACCAACATGATCTACAGAGGTTGATGACATAGGATGATGTGAATGAGAAGACCATTCTTCTAAGATCTAAGGAATATCAGGACAATTTTGAAGAAGGTGGTCTCCCACACAAAGTTTGCATGGATATCGAACTTTGTGAGGCTTGATGGACAGTTTCTCATTAGATTTTATATTCAAAGCAATGGTTGTTTGGTTGCCCCTCTGTTGAATTTGCTTCTTCTTCTTCTTCCCTATCTTCTTCTTCTTAGCCACTTGGTTACTAGTACCAATACTTTCACCAAGCGAAGAGGAAGAAGGGGAGGAAGAAACAATCGAAGAAGAAGGCAAAGGGTAAACTTTAGGATCAACTGGAGGTTGATTTTGTCCAATTGGAAGTTTACTCGATTGTGGAGAAATCACAACATTTTGAACCAAGGAGGTTGAAAACAACCATATTGGCAAGCCAATGGTAAATCCCGGAAGGGACAATGTAGCGATATAAGGAGTATCAATATTTCTGAAAGAAGGAAAAGGACTAGGATTCCCATCAAAAGGAATTGCTTGATTGGTGGACTCTGGATTTGTCACCATATGTTCCAGCCTAAGATCAACTAAAAAACAAGCGTGGAGGATGTTATCCATGGCCAATTAATTTTTACGAAACTTAGAACTTAACTTTGCTTTTTCATTTTTTAAGAGTCGAGAAAAAGAAAAAGATGACTCTAGTCGCTTTCGTTGTTTAATGAGATTGAAAGGACAGGCGCTCAGATGGACCTTTTCTTTTAAGGAATCGATAAGGAACAAAAGTGACTACTTTGGAGATACTAAGCAAGAGGGTTTGCCAAACTAATAACAAAACTACAATATACACCTTGGTGGTAAATTAAAGAGAAACTACCAAGGATTTACCATACACTAGTCAGTCTTCCCGAATGTTGTGTTCGATGCATTGTGATCGGTAAGGCAACAAACTCGGCTTCCTAGGGATAAAGGATGTAAGCATATTGGGGCCTCCCACTATATACACGATGATACAGGGAGCACAAGTCTGTACTATTACTTACCGGTACAGAGAGGAGGAATCACCCAACTTCAATGAAACGATAGCCACTAGGTTGTTGAGACGCCGAAACATACCTCTAGCTTAGACACCTCTAGATGTTTGTTTTAAATTCCAATGCATTATTAGGTTAATTGAGGTTAATTTTACATTGATCTTGCTTAAAATTTGCCTTTCGGTTTAACCACGTGATGTTTTCCAAAATTCCTAAGAATGCAACTAGAATGAGAAGCACTCTTTCCATTTGTTTCAACAATGAAAATCCTAGCTACAAGGGATAGAGAAAACAATTACTTTTTGGATCAAACAACAAAGAGCAGTCACTAATGCAATTCCCTAAACCATTCCTTTCAAGCTCACACATTCAATCTCCTAAAATGCAATTACATGTATTTATTTTTCTTTTCAGTTCTCCTTAATGTGAATTATGCACTAAAAAGAATAAATGCACAATGATTCAAAAGATTTTTCACAAAAATGTCAATTTATGACAATTTCACTTAAAGATAAAGGAAGACTAAACGACAATTTCAACTTAGGAAACGAATATTTTCGACACTTAAACGAAAATATGAATCAAATGTACAAAATAGACCAATTGATTATTCAATAAAGGAAGATTTTAAGGCAATTTAGAAAAATCGACTGAAACTACTTTCGACTAAGGACTGCAAATGATAAAACAAATACATAAACAAACATTTAACAATCCATTCTAAAATGGGTCGAAACAATGGAAAAAAGACTAGTTTCAGAGACAATAACTCATCTAAATCCAACAGACAACTTGAACAACTGAAAATTGACTGAAGGATTCAACTCCTAGATGGGAAAACTGCTCCAAAAGGAACCATTGCAGGCCAGAGTGAGGGATGGTGCAATGCATAGCACCGTCTGAGTGCATAGGGTACCATTCATTGCACTGTCTCAGTTACAGAGCTGCGATGATTTCAGAATGAATATTTCATGCTCAAAATTGACTCAATTTCAGTGAATTGGAATTAAATTCGATGAAAAACAGAGGGTAAAGTATGTCAAAGTGTTTCAAGAGATGGATTAGCTACTATAAGGGATAAAATCATTCCCCAGCGGAGTCGCCATTTTGTTATGGGAAAATGTAGTGTCTTTTCGAATGACTAACCCTTAGACCTAATAGCAAGTCTAGAACAACAATTAAAGTAATTCCATTGCTTTTCCTATAGCTAACAGATAAAAGAAAGAGGAGCACAAGTACCGACCTATATCTCTCACTCGATCCCTCTTCCCTTTGACCACTTTTGCCACTTCCTTCCGTACTTAACTCGCTTGAAAGGTACCTGCACACAAGCCGAGATAGAAAACCATCAAAGCATACATATCGATCTATTAACTAAACATATTATAGAATCAAAAGTACAATATAAATCACATAACAAATGAATGGGAAAAAGCATAGAAATATTTATTCATAGAAGGAAAGATTACAACCCATGTAGATGCATGTCTGATTCAGTGTCATCCTTCCAGCTTCAAACCCTTCTCTCCTCATGAAACAACAATTTGACATGATAACATTACTCTCTCTACTAATCTCATCCAAGCAGCATTTCCTTAGCTTAAGAAGTTTCAACCTAAACCAGCCAATGAGAGCTTGGTCCTTTTATAGCTGAATAGAGGAGGTTAGGCCATTAATGGCCCTCATGAATGCTTTTCCATATTTGGGAAGTGGTTCCATGGAGGAAGGGATAATGGATTAAGGTTCATTCATCTCCTTCCTCATCCAAAAGCGAGCTTGATCCTTCTAGAAACCTCTAAAAGCATCCATTGGATGAGGAATCCAATGGATTCATTTGAAAAATTCAATCGATCTCGCTCATCGCAAGTGATACAAAGGCTAGGTGCTATGCATAGCACCCAAACAGTGTAGTGCTTGCCATTCATTGTAGCCAGATAGAAGGCTACCTGCGATGGTCTCTTTAGGGACATTTTTTGGATGAATGGTGTCATGAAACTCTTGGGAAGCAAGCATGATGTAGGTTAACTTCATTATGGAATGAAAACAACTAAATTAGGGGTTGATGGACCTTAATATCACTGATCTAGAAGTTGGGGTTGATGTGCCCAAATTTTCCTATAACAATAAGGAAATTGGCAAAGGCATTAAAAGGCATTTTGGCACAATTATTTATGAAAATAATCGAAATTAGGAGAAAAGGGAGGTGAAAGGTCACATGTTGCATGTGAGGAGGAAAATGAAGGAAAATAATGGAAAATTAAGAAAATAGATGCCTCATCCATAAAAAGGTTTATGAGGATCAATGGTAACCTTTTTGTCATATTAACCTTTTGTCAGTTCAATGCTGGAGCTCTCTCATTTCTCTCTCTCTATCTCATGGATACTTAGAGTTTTCTTGGAGCACCCTTTGATCCAAAATGGATTTTGGATAGATTCCTAAGTCTAAGTGTTCCTCACAGAGGAAAATGAAAGGCCAAGGAAGTTCCTAGAAATAGCCCCATGGCAGATATCTTTTCATTCTAAATCTACTGCAACTTGAATGGGCAAAAATGAACTTAGGATGCAGAAGTTATCACAGAAAAAAGATGCCCTTTGTTCTTTGGAAAAAGAGGCAAAATCCCCTAAAATGGGCAAAAAAACATTATAAAGGGAAATCACATCGGAGGAGGTCCAAAATGCGGACTTAAGCGGAAAGGGGAGAAACCCCCGATTGCTGATCCTTGACATATTGGGTCAGAGGCAGGCTTGTGCATATAACCTAAGGTAAGGACACCGGGCCGATGCGATATTGTGATCGTCGATATCGGAAAATTGGCATCGGTGATGCCACGAGACAAGGGATGGACCCCTGGGCCAATGCAACTTGTGATTGCAATATATTGCATTGCAACGTCATGTCGCAGCGATATAAAGGGGAGATTACAAGCCGGACCCGATGGGTTTTATAAACCCGTCCTGATAAAGTTCGAGTTCTGTAAGCGGGATTTCAGGTAGGCCTTAGGCGGTAAATGGTATTGGTCCTGCTCCGCCTGATCCCATACAATGAATGATGCGTGGCTGGCGGAGGAGAGAGGAAAACCACCTTTTCAAGTGGGTAACCTCCGTATTCCTAAGCCACCCGAAATGGTATATTGACCATTGGATCAGAGATCCCGTAGATCGATGGTGGAGCTTGCGTTAGCAGCCAAAGGTGGACCCGATGTGATTATAGGGCAGATGCGATAAATTTTGAAGTCCGATAGAAAGCGCTTTCTCAGGATTTTCATGTATTTCTCGTGTATTTGGGATTCTACCCAAAACACTTATACGATACGATATGCTACCTAATGGCAGGCCCAATAGGGATTTTAGGGGCGATTGAATGGGATTTCAAGTCCAAAAATCACGCCCAATAGTGTATTTTGTAGACATTCTCTGTGTAATGAAATTCTCTCCATTTTCGGGTTTTTTCCTAAGAGAAGGCCCCGAAACCTCTGTAACCACTCTAGATCCTCATGCCATGCAGCAAGCATGCATTTTTAAAGGAAATGATGCATTTTGAAGCCACGGAGCCGTAGAACCAGATGGCCAATCGAACTAACAAGGATCAGGGAAGCCGCAAAGGCATAGAGAGATGATGATATGCAGAGAAATGGCTAGGGTAGCCGAAAAGCCGGAAAAGCACCTCAAAGGAGACAGAGAGATCAATTGAGAGGAGGAGAAGCAAAGAGAGTAGAGAGAGTGAAAGCTAATGCACAGAGCAGTTGAGACAGTCACTTGGAGGTCAAGCAGACTGCTGAGAGCTCAAAGCAGCCCGAGCCGAAGAGCCAGAGCCAGAGCTAGAGCCGAAGAGCCAGATCCAGAGCCAAGAGCCAGAGCTAGAGCTAGAGCTAGAGCCGAGAGCCAGAACGAGAGCGCAGATCCAGAAAGTTGAGAGATTCAAGAGATAGGGATAAGATGGTGTCTAAACCCATTGTGTTTTGTATAAACCAATGGAGTTGAGCCAGGGGCTTGTAAAACGACTTATACCATAATCCTAGAGAGCCTAGTTGAGTTGACTAGAGCTCACGAGGACGTAGCCCAAGAGTTTTGGGTGAACTGCTAATTAAATCGTTGTCTTATGTGTTTGTTTTATGGATGCATTATTTACTGTTATATGTATTTGTATATCATCTTAAGCACATCAACTTAGAACATAAACAGTTTAAAACAGACCAGCATACACCTATTTTCAAGCATTATTAATTCCACAATTGGTTAAGCATAAAGACTTGGGAACATTTAAGCTTTGGAAGTGGGAGAGGTTCTTGTAAGTTCACAAGAAGCCTTAAGCCCCATTTTCAGATTAGGTGGTATCAAAGCTTGAGATTGATTAACCCCACCTTCAAAGAATGTTATATCAAAATGCTTGATTGACAGAGCAAATACTACTTGTATAAAAGGTTTTTAATAGTCAGAGGTTGATTGTATGCTTTTTTAGAGACTAACTATTTTCTGAGTTTGCAGAGGTGAAGGGAAAGCTATTGATAGCTCAGTCCAGGAAGGACAAGAAGGAAGAAGGGCTTAAGGCATTCTTTTATCCCAAAGGACCTCAAGGCAATCCTTGAAGCACAAGAGGTTTGTTGCAAGAGGTTGCTGAATAAGCTCTTTATTAATCTTGTTAGAAGTTTTTTTGTTCACTGGTATAATGACAACTCCTACAAGTGAGTCATAGAATTCTTCTTTCTTCACAAGAGTCTTTGATGAGGACATGAAGGAAGATTTTTTCCACCATGATGGATATGGTGAGAGAAATGTATGAGGATGGAAGGAAGAGCAACATACTTAGAGAGAAGTTGAATTCCGTGGAGGAAGAGAAGTAGTTGCTTTCTTACAAATTACAGGAAATGGAGAGGCAACTTCATATTGCAAATATGAATCTGGAAAGTATGCATGAGTTGGAGGCACAAATCTGTGTTGTACAAGAAGCCTTGGTCAAGTATCAACTTGAAGAAGAGGTAAATAATTCCATTTTGTCTTCAATTTCCTCTAAGAATGGTTATATTGGTTTTTCTGAAAAACATACCAAAGGCATAGGTTCCAAGATAATGTCCAAGATGGGCTATGAAGGAGAAGGCTTGGGTAGACATGCACAACGTATTGTTGAGCCAATAATAATTGAGGAAAGGCCTAAGTATTTAGATCTTGGCTATGTACAAGCTTATGAAGAGAGTTCCAAAGTTGCTATGAGGACCATTGAAACAACTGAAGAAGGAGTTGCATTGTAGGTCTTCCACCTCAAGAGTGTGAAGATTGTATTCAGGAGGAATACAATAGCTTGAAACATCATTTCCAAGATGCAGGTGTTCAGAAGCACACACTTGAACCAGAGAGTTGTGGAAACTCTGACAACCTTGAAGAGATTGATGGTGTTCCAAAGGAAGCCACTTCTTCATTTGCTTCACCTCCTCATGAAGGCAATAAAGGTGAAAGAGAAAGGTATAAATCTGGTTCTAATCATCTTAGTTTTGATTTTGCAAAGCATGATAAATTTCCACATAGATATGGGAAAATAATTACATGTTCCTTTTGTGGTTTGGATAACCATAATGTTTCTAAATGTTGGAAGAGAATGGCCACATACAGAAAACTTTTGAAGGAAAGGAAGCAAGAAGCCAAAGGTCCATTGGACAAGGCAAGTCATGTTGTCAAGAGGATGCACATGCAGTGAAATTACTGCCATAAGCAAGGACATCTTGATGGAAAATGTTGGACTCTGAATCCAACAATGATTCCACCAAAGCTGAAGAAAGTGGAAAGAGAAGATGGTAGAAATGGAAAGGAAGATTCCATGATTGATGTGTTTCAGGATGATTCACATTTTGATGCTTATGTGCAGACAAAGGTAGTACCTTTGAAAGGGATTGGTGAGGAATGGTTAGAGTTCTTATCCAATTAAGATTGCATGTCTATTGATGCATCTATTTGCATTTCTTTGTTAATGGAATGCAAGTTGCAGGATTTTACCAAGTAGGTGAATGGAGAAGTTGAGCAGGAGACTCACTTTATTGCTACAACATTATATTTCATTTCAACTTCGAAAGTACAGTGTGCTTAAGTGAAAGTTGAAAGATGAAATGCATGCATAAGCTTGATGTGCATGAACACAGGGATGCTAATGATTTCCTTGTATTTGAACATGTATGTGTAATTAACTTGCAGGGTTGATTACTTTGACATGCATGTAATGCAATGTTGACTTGGGAGATGTTAACTTTGTCTCTAAGGTGGCGATAATGATGAAATATTTCATCTTTTGAAAAAGAGTCCCAATGGTCTTTTTCTACGTGCTTGACTTGAAGGGTCATTTGTTTTAAAGGCATGTTTTGTGGGCTTGTTATCTACTCCATCATTTGTATGCAGATGTAAGACATGGAAGTGTTCACAAGATGTGAAATATGTTTCTTTTGTTGAAGCAGGAGTTTAGTCCATCCAAATTTTGTTTGTATTTCTGTTGTTGTTAACAATTGTTGTTGACAGCTTTTCAAATAGGTACAAATGAAAGTTGTGTGGAGCAGGTCTACTTCACACTTGTTTGAGCCACCTTGGATCGATGATCAAGGCAGAGTCAAGTTCAAACTACCTTCTATGACCATTTCAGCAGGAGTTCTACAGGAAGGCAAGGAGGAAGACAGTTCTTCCCAGGAAGACATGCCCATCCAGGAAGGGAAGTGGTCAAAGAATTTGGTTCAGAGGCACTATGCAAGGCAAGTGTATGAAGGATGAAAGAAGATGGTGCTGTTACTCTCATTTACTGTTCATATCAGTATATTAGTCTTTTGGAGACCAAAATTTCTTTTAGTGGGAAGGTGTGATCCAAAATGGATTTTGGATAGACTCCTAAGTTTAAATGTTCCTCACAGAGGAAAATGAATGTCCAAGGAAGTTCCTGGAAATAACCCCATGGAAAATATTTTCATTCTGAATCTACTGCAACTTGAATGGGCAAAAATGGACTTAAGATGCAGAAGTTATCACAGAAAGAAGATGCCCTTTGTTCTTTGGAAAAAGAGACAAAATCCCCTAAACTGGGCAAAAAACCGTTATAAAGAGAAATTGCATTGGAGGAGCTCCAAAAGGCAGAGTTAAGTTGAAAGGGGAGAAAGCCCCGATTGTTGATCCCCGACATATCGGGCTAGAGGAAGGCTTGTTCATATAACCTAAGCCAAGGACCCCACGCTGATGTGATATTGCGATCGCCGATATTAGTGGATTGGCATCGGTGATGCCATGAGACAAGGAACATACCCCCGGGCCAATGCGACTTAAGATTGCGATATATCGCATTGTAACGTCACGTTGCAGCGATATTAAGGGGTGATTACAAGCTGGACCCGGTGGGTCTTATAAACTTGGCCTGATAAAATTTGATTTTTGTAAGCGGGACTTCGAGCAGGCCTTAGGCGGTAAATGGTATTGGGCCAACTCCACCCAATCCCATACAATGAATGACACGTAGCTGGCGGAGGAGAGAGGAAAACCACCTTTTCGGGCGAGTAACATCCATATTCCTAAGCCACTTGAAATCGCATATTGATCATTGGATCGGAGATCCCGTAGATCGATGGTGGGGCTTACGCTAGCAGCCAAAGGCGGACCCGATGTGATTATAGGGTGGATGCGATAAATTTTGAAGTTCAATAGAAAGCGCTTTGTCAGGTTTTTCACGTATTTCCCGTGTATTTGGGATTTTACCAAAAAAACTTATGCAATGTGATATGTTGCCTAATGGTAGACCCGATAGGGATTTTAGGGGCGATTGAATGGGATTTCAAGTCCGAAAATCACGCCCGATAGTGTATTTTGCAGACATTCTCTGTGTAATGAAATTTTCTCTGTTTTTGGGTTTTTTCCTGAGAGAAGGCCCCAAAACCTCTGTAACCACTCTAGATCCTCATGCCACACTGTAAGCAAGCATTTTTATAGGCAATGATGCATTTTGAAGCCACAAAGCCGCAGCGCCAGATGGCCAGTTGAACTGACAAGGAACAAGGAAGCCGCAGAGGCACAGAGAGATGATGATACACAGAGAAATGAATAGGGTAGCTGAAAATCTGAAAAATTACCTCAAAGGAGGCAGAGAGCTCAATTGAGAGGAGGAGAAGCAAAGAGAGCAGAGAGAGCGAAAGATAATGCACAGAGTAGCTGAGATAATCGCTTGGAGGTCAAGCAGATTGCTGAGAGCTCATAGAAGCCAGAGCTAAAGAGCGAGAGACAGAGCCAGAGCTGAAGAGCCAGAGCCAAAGCTAAGAGCCAGAGCAGCCAAAGCCAGAGCCAGAGCCAGAGTGAGAGCGCATAGCCAAAAAGCCGAGAGCTTCAAGAGCCAGGGATAAGATCGTGTCTAAACCCATTGTGTTCTGTGTAAACCAATGGAGTTAAGCCAGGGGCTTGTCAAAGGACTTATACCATAATCCCAAAGAGCCTAGTCGAGTTGACTAGGGCTCACAGAGACGTAGCCCAAGAGTTTTGGGTGTACTCCTAATTAAATTGTTGTCTTATGTGTTTGTTTTATGACTGCATTATTTACTGTTATATATATTTATATATCATCTTAAGCACATCAACGCAAAGCACATAAACAGTTTAAAACAGACCAACATACACTTATTTTCAAGCATTATGAATCCCACAATTGGCTAATCATAAAGACTTGGGTAGATTTAAGCTTTGGAAGTGGGAGAGATTCTTGTAAGTTCACAAGAAGCCTTTAAGACCCATTTTCAGATCACTATTGGAGGGTGTGGCATACTTGGATTCTTGGAGAAAGAAGACAAAGGAAGAGCAAGAAAGTGCAAGAAGGTATTGACATCAACAACTACATCATATTTTCTTGAAGGTATTGAGTTGCATGTATGATTCTTTCACTAGTTTTGGCATGCATGGCATATGCATGAGGTTTCTTGGTTGTGATTTGTCATTGGCATGAAGGATTGCCTAGATCGACAGTGGATTTCATAGACTTGCCATTTCCTGGATAGCCATGGTGATTGTGGGTTTAATTTTATGATTTTTTTCACTTGGTTCACATGATTCCTTAGCTTGGGTTGAGTTATTAGTTCCTGGAAGCCTTGGTTGGACAAACGCTCTGGAAGGCCTCTAACAGCTTGGGTTTAGTTACTAGTCATGGAAGCCTTGGTTGGAAAAATGCTCTAGAATCCCTTGGTGGGTTGAGTTGCTAGTTGTGGAAGCCTTTGTTGGAAAAACACTCTAGAAGCCCAGTGACAGTTGTGGGTTGAGTTACTAGTCCCGGAAGCCTTGGTTGGAACGAACACTTTGGAAGCCCTGGAAGGCTTGGATGGAGACCAATCTCATGATGGTTTTGTGATGTCCGGTTGTGAGGTGGAATCACTATTTGATGGGTTGAGGTGGATGGCCTCTGGAAGCCCTCAATGAGTTGTGATTGATGTGTTCTATGAGACCCCACATTCATGGTTGGAATATGGCACGGGGGTGAATGGCAGAAGAGATATTTGGCTCAACCATTCTACGGTTGGGTGGAACGTGGTAGTCCCATCTCCGGTTGGTTCATTACATCCATTAATGAGAAATCCTTTCCCTTGATTTTCATGTGTAAAGGCATTTATATATTTATGGATTTGATCGCTGATATGTTTCTTGTATTTTTGTCCCTATTATGTTGGTTATATGCACATTTTATGACAACAACTATGTATGGCTCTCAGCATGTTTTTACTTGTATTTGAATGGATAATGTGCCTATGACCTAATAGATGATAATGCAGAAAATTTTGTGTGGGAACAATGTTTCATAGCGATTCTCAGATAATTATGAGATCCCTACACTTAATTTTGTTGTTTACACCTGTAGATTACATGTTAATGATATGTTTGGCGAAATGTCTATCATGGCTAGTAGGGATCCAATCAAAGTCTCGAACAAGTATTTTCTTTAGTACTTTCATTTCCATGTTACTTTACGGATTTGAAGAGATGGATCAATTCTGGGCAATGACTTAGGCTCTGGGCCTAAAAAAGTGGCTCAAATCCCAGAGTCACAAGCATAGCACTGACAATTTCATTGAACAATTGATGGCAAGAAGTCTTGTGAGAGCGACTTTAGGTTTCTGGTCGCTCCCTTTCCCATAGCATGAGAGGGACTATGGCCCAAGAGACCTAAAACAACACTGGGACCCAGAGATAGGTTGTCTCAGTGACTTAATTGATCTCAGAGGGTTCTCTTGATGACGTTGGATTTCTGTAAGGCGTGTTTCCATCGGTTCCACTTCCTTAAGGTTACTAAGGAGGTTGAATCATATCATAGTGGCCTCTCGTCACATGTTTACACTAGTTGTTCGGTTGCTTGGGTATATGTGGGAGGAGGATATTACAGTCTACAACCAATGGAAATGTTTGTTACCCCCTACCAACGGCCTGCAAATAATAAAACCATTTATTTTTTCCTCAAGTCTATTTCACCTCCTCTTTTGTCCTCGACTCTAAGTGTTGAGAAACTTCTCTAGATCATTCTCCACACCGATCAATTGTTGGATGGTTCTCAACAAAGAATCCATTGTCATTTTTAAAATATCTTTGGCATAGTGATGTTACTATGCTATGGATAGGAACGTGCCAGTATCTGCATATGGAGGTTATATGATGGTTTAAATGTTGCAAAATGGTGTGGAGGCCAGAAGGCCATAAGTTGTTTTCCTTCAAATCCTCGAGGCTTTAAACAAATTGCCATTTATTCATGATTTTTTTTACACAAATTCTCTCTCTTATTTACAACTTTGAATATGCAAATAGTTGTCCATGTTATTACATGTTACTCACCCTTTGTAATTCGAATTGTCAGAAAAATCGTGAACAAATGCTAATTAACATAGTCTCCACCAACATTTAACCTCCGCATGTGGATACCATCGTCGATGGTCATTGTCTTGAACTCCCACTTTTGGTTGAGAAAATATTGGAAATGTATGTTAATAGGAAATATCCATCTGAGTTGAGGGTTTCATAGTCACAATAGAAAATATATTAAGTTATATAGGCTTCATAACAACTTTTTCATTGTAATGCAAATTTTATCAAGTTTGCATTTTTTCAGAAGGTGCAATTATTGAGCTCCAACAGTTTCCACGTCCACATCCTTAGCATAGGCTATTATAATCAAATAAAAAACTACTAAAGTAATCTAATGGATTTACCTAGAAGCCGGAAAAGTAATTTGATCATCATCATGAGTAGGGCTATTACCAACCCCATGAGAGAAAAGTTTGTAACATTATAATGGTCTACGAGTATTTATTGTGCCATGGCCACTCATTCTTTGTTCAATATTTTATTTAGAGTTGTCTTTCAAATTGTGCAAGTTAATTCAAATAGCTCATGTTGAAAAGAATTCTATCAGAAAACATGGATAACTTCCTCGAAACGACATGTGTGTTTTCAGTCATCCCTATTTTGGGGTTCATGTCCATCCCAAGTACTGCTAAATTGTAATATTCTTGTTAACTTGTCGTAGTTGTTCATTTTATTTAACTAAAACACATTGCTAGGGCTTTAAATTAAGAGGTTGAGAATGGTATCTATGTGTATTATTCATGACATAATACCTATAAATTAGATATTATTATAACCTATTGTCTTATTTCAACTTTACTCTACCAATATTGTAGGAAAATATACGCAATCGTATTCCTTACAAGAGTATCAATGTTTTTCGTGAATATGAATAACAATTGCAAGAAATACTATCCAGTTTGAAAATTTCTTAAGAATGCCCTATCTTGCGATGAAGCCATGTATGAGGCAAGAACATTACCAATATTATTTTGGCAAAGAATTTTTTAATTATGTTCGTAACATTATAATGGTCTACAAGTGTTTGTTGTGGCATAAGACAATCATTATATGTTCACTATTTTATTCAAAATTGTATTTTGATTCGTGCAAGGTAATTCAAAAGAGATCATGTTGAAAATAATTCAATCATAAAACTTGGATAATTTCCTCAAAAATACATGTGTGTTTTCATTCATCCCCATGTTGGGGTTAATGTCCACCCCAAGTACTATTAGATTATGGGATTCATACTAACTTGCCACAATTGTTCATTTTCATTAACTAAAACACATTGCTAGGTCTTAAAAGTAAGAGGCTCAACATGCTATGTATGAGTATTATTCTCAACAGAGTATCTATAAATTAGATAGTGTTATAGCATATTGTCTTATTTAAACTTTACTATAACAATATTGTAGGAAAATATAATGCAAACGTATTCCTTACATGAGTATCAATTTTTTGGCTAAATATGAAGAGCATATATGCATGACCACCACTATTCTTGAAATAGCTCTTCAGACCCAACCACCAATGTGTAGTATCCTTTAAAATTTCCTTTGAAGGGTTAAAATATTTTCAAGTTGGTTCTTCTCTTGCAATGGCCTATTTCAAACTCTAGATTCTTGCTAATATTAATATTATCTTGTTTTCTTCTACTGGTAAAGACGTTACTCAAGAGATCGTATTGAGATCTATGCCTTTTAACATTTCAATTTAATAACTGTCTTGAATTAGTTTCCTTGCGATAATTGTTTTTTTTTTTAATCCATTGAAAGGTTTGTGTGAAATTTGAATAATTCCCTTTTTGTTTTCAATCATCCACTTGGACTCCTATTGAGAAAGATGGAAACATTATTTTATTTCATTTTATTTATAAATTATAAACTTATGCCATCTTTGATTCACAAGGTAAATGTTTTTGCAATGTAAATTAATCATATTTGTCAAATATTTTAAATATTTATCGAGGTGATGTGAAACTCAACATCATTCTCTATTTTTTCAACCACTAGGCCCAAAATATAGATGGCTCTCTACACAAATTTTAGCCTTCAAAATAAAATCTGACACTTATAGCATTATACTCCTACAACTAATTTCCCTTCACACTCTACCGAAACAATCTACCCACTATAGCATTGTAATGAGCAACCTAGCTTTCATCATGTAATTTATTTTGTGGGAGGTTCATAATGGACCATTATTACTATTTACATGTTACTAGTGTATCTTATCTTATTTCTCAATGATATGCAATACAACATAGGTTTCCTATCCTCATGGTTTGTTTAATCCAAATCCCTTATGATCTGGTCACCATATGTTCCACCAAAACACCTACACCTAATTCTCTTTCATTTAAACCTAATTCTAAAACCTTTCATTTCCAAAGGAAATCTTGTATTCTCCTATTCTCTAGAATCAAATGGATGTTGTATGCAGATATCCTAGGTCAATGTATTTAAGTGAGCCCACCCTTTGCAAGACTAAATTGTCTTTCATCTAGACGTCATTCATGAACCTTCAATTTCCATGGACTGGAGGGGAGCCACATTGGTCCACCGATACAATTTTCAATTTTAAAGATATTTTGTATATCCAAAGGATTCCTATTCAATAGTAAAATGTTTTTTAACTCTCAAATGGGATTTATTAAATTTTCGTATATAATATCTAACCTCTGCAACAGATTGCAAGCACCTATTGAAATTAGGAATTTGTAAATAATCATATATGGTATCTACTTTACCTCCTAGATATCTTTGTCTAATGCTTCATATCGTGATTTACAACCTTGCCAACTTCTCTTCATGTTCATGATTTACAAATTTAAGAGATTCTCTTCATATTCTTTGAAATATTGTAGGCCTTTCTACTTGTTTGGATGGATAGTGTGCAACTCAAGAAGAATATATTCTCCTCATTTGCTTTTGACAGATTTTTAAAAACTTATTTCTCCTTTACTTTTCTTAAATAGTTTAATTTGTTATTTCTTCTCAACTTAAATATTCTTATGGGTATAGATATTTGAAGCATGCTTCCATATAGCCTAAACATCAACTTTTGCAATGCATTTTGTAGGGTTTCTTTTTGAGGACGAGAATAGGAAGAAAAACGAGTGTTGGTGTTATCCACCCACTAGATATTCAAAATTTGTGTGAAAAATATCTCTCGTCTCTCTTGGTTTTTCCACCTATAGTTAGTGATGCTCTGTTTCCTACACTAACCATGCCATGTGTGATAGATTTTTCTTGGAAAAGGGTTGCAATTCTTGTTCGAAATATTCCCAAAAGGACAAATGTAGGTAGACTATTCAATTTTCTCTTTTTCCTTTTATATTTAGCCTTGTTTCCATCTGGAATTCTTTTTTAGATGCCCCAAACCTTCTTCCATTACTAATTTCATCAAAAGATTGGTAACCACTACGTCAACATCATTACTACAACCCTTCCTGTACCACACTAAAAAATGAAGGAAATCGTTATACTCTTATAACTATTGGCCAATGAATTGACATTTATCCTCCTTTTGCTTAGCTCTAGCAGTATGGATGGAGGCATTTGGTTTCTTACGAGTTGTATTGACATCTTCTTCTTGTTGTACAATCTAAAATCTCTTGCGTGTTCTAAAATGGATAGAAACATAGTCTGGATGTTGTAATTAACTACATTCATGAAATTAATTTTTTCCTTCTTTTTTGTTTCTACATACTCTTCTTCTTGACCCTCACTAAATTAACTTTCTTGCTTGTTTTCACCCCAATATTGTTCAAAATATATTCCTCATTTATATCTCTTCCTTGATTCTTTTAAAGCCTCTACATATGCTTTAGATAGTTCTCCTTCTAATGATGCTTTCCTTTCTTTTTATACAAATTTTGGTATCTTCTCTACCTTTTACATATGTTTTCTTACAATCTTCAAATCATGATTTCCAAATTTAAGAGATTCTCTTCATCTTCTCTAGAATCTTGTACGTCTTCCTAGTTGTTTGGTTGGGGTGTGTCAAACACAATAATATTATATTATTCTTGTTTTCCTTTTGACTGCTTTAAAAAACTCTTTTTACTTCTCCATTTTGCTTAACCATTTTATGTTATGTTTTCTTCTCAACTCAGAAATTATTTTGGGTGGAAATATTTCAAGAAAGTGTTGCTTCGTGCTCAACATCAAATTTTGTAATGCATTTTATAGGATGATTTTTTTTTAGATGGGAATAGGCAAAAAAATATCTAGCGGTACTTTCCACCCCCTAAATTTTGACTTTCTTGGTCACAAATTTGTCTTGCCTATTTTGGTTTTTCCTCCTATAAGTGGTCTTTCTATGTTGCCTAGCCTTTATAAAGAACCATGTTTTATGTGACATATGCATTTTCATAGATGGTTGTACTTCTTGTTTCCAATATTTCATGGAGGATAGGTTTGGAGGATTTCATTTAGATGTGATTCTTGAACCTTTGAACAAAAATTGTACCGAAATTTCGATGAAGTGGATGAAAAAGTTGAATGTGACGATCGACATATATCTTGTGAAAATATGCATATATCCAGTTCAACATGGTCTGACCTATCTTGAAATTCCATGCAAAAATTCCTTTAATGTCATTTAACAGTCTGTGTAATTCTACCTGTCTAGCAGGGAAGCCAAAGGTATACCTCCTCCTTCCAATGCCTTCCTTTGTTACCTCCAAACCTATCCTGCACTCAAGGAACCACATTCCATAATATAAGTTATAATTTATTCTTTCTTGCTTGGATAGGAATCCTTTTACTTCTCCACATTTGCAAGTCCATCTATATTCCATAATTGTTGTTGACTCATAACACCAGTCATGCAATATTTTGTAACATCAGAGTTGTGTAAATTATTTCCTTCTACTCTTGACTTTCCCCAACTATCTTCTTCCTTCATCAACAACATCTTCCCATAAACCCATATAATCTATCTTCTTCCTTCATGAGCAAGATATGAACATAGACCCATAAAAACTAGCTCTTTGTTGTTTCAAATTGCTACTATTTAGTCTTTGTATGTACAATCCATAAATCAACATTTCCCTATAGATATAAGATTTTCTAACTCGAATTCGTCCATGTTCTCTTTCAATGCCTATGGGCATATTCTCATTCATGCACCTACACTTCATTCCTATTCCTTCATAACTAATACAAAAAAAAATATTCATGCCTATATGTGTGCATATTCCCACGTTTGCATTCATACACATATATTTCACAAACAAACTTGAAAAACCCACACACAAGCCTTGCAACTTCAAGTATACAAGTTTAGAAACCAACCTAAATGTTCTTTCACACACTCTATGTTGTGGAGAATGTCACATGCTCTTGTATATCGAATACGGTGAAAGCTTTGATCTCATGAGAATGACTAGCCTATATTTTATTATAGAATATTAGAGGAATTAATCTATGAATTAAGTTAATGAGACAAGTTTCAAGTTATTACTTCTAACCTATATTTTCCTTCACACACTATTTGTTGTGGAGAATGCCACATGCTCTTTTATATTGAATACAATGAGATATTTGATCTCACGAGAATGACTATAATGCCACATGCTCTTGTATGTTGAATACAATGACAAATTCAATCTCACGGGAATGAGTAGCCTATATTATTCTTATAGAATATTAATGGAATGAAACTATGAATTAAGTTCATGAGAAAAGTTGCAAGGTATTTTGAATAAGGTGGAAAGTTGTACTTGACATAACTGCAAAAAAACACTAAATTTCACAAAAAACGAACATAATTGAAAATATTATTCCTCCTTTGCGTTGCTACTACCAGTACAAAGATTGTTAAGACATTCTTGTAGCAAATTTAAGGTCTATTTGCTTAATCAAGACCTCGGAATTACACTCAAATTTCCTTTTATCTCATCTAACAACCATCTAACAATCCATGTATTTCTACCCCTCTAGCAACCAATCCAAAGGTATAGCTGCTCCTTCCAATCTCTTCCTCTTTTCCCTCCAAACGTTCCTCCACTTAAGCAAACTCATTCCATAATATAATTTGTGTTTTCCTCACTTGGACATGAAACCTTTTTCTTTTTCACATTTGCAAGTTCATCTAAATTTCATAATTGTTGTTGACTCATAACACCAGTCACGCAATAGTATGTAAGACATCGTAGTTGTATTGCCTTCTACTCTTTACTTTCCACAACTATCTTCTTCATTTATCAAAAACATATGCACAAAAACCCATAATATATATCTTCTTCCTTGATGAGCATGATATGAACATAAACACATAAAAACTAGCTCCTTGTTGTTTAAGCTTAAATTGTGTACTGTACACAAAATGTAATTTAAGATAAAGATATATATCAAGGGCAAGGGGAACCAAATCTAGATAAATGCTTATCTTTTTTAAGATTTTATACTCTCAAGACATTTATATCTTAGAGTATTTAAATATGAAGCAACTCTAAATAATATATTTAAAATATAATCAAAATTTGAAAACCACTCTTCATGAATAAATGTTAACGATGACCTATATTTAATTATTAGTGATAAAACAATTAATATAAGGTTTCTATTAGCTTTCATTATTTTTTGTTAGAAAATATTAATAATTAATTTTTATAAATAAAGTAAATTTAAATTTATTTTATTTTAAATAATTAATAAGGATAACATATTTTAAAATTTTATCTTAAAATACTTCATGCTTAGTATTTCTATTAAAGAGCCATGTGTTGAGATTAATGATGAAATGTATTAATGGAGTGACGGTTCAACAAAACCTTAGATTAGGAGTTTGTTCATGATTTCTAGGGTGTTTTTTCAACTTCCCTAATTATGTGTAAATTATATATTTATCATGTAATGATTGTAATTACAGAGCGTGTTCTGCAGAGACAGTCTCCAGGTGGTGTTCCACACCTGTGAGATGCTCAGGTTCAATTCAATAAATTTGATTCTTATGTTGTTAACATGGTATGAGAGCTACAGGGTTGAGGACTGTCTGTAACCCTAAGTGGAGGAGTTATAGTGAAGGTTGAGAGGAAGATCTATGTGACTGGGAGGTAGATCTATGTGAAATTAGACCGACACATTTTTTAAGGGAGATCAGCGCAGGATCCAGCGCCATAGTCGCGTCGATCCAGTCCTGCCCTCGTGCGTTTTTATTTTCTAGAATGACACGACTCTTCTATAGTCAATATTTTCCAGAACGATGCGGCTCTACCATAGTCGAAGGGCATCAAGTCTGCCGTGGAGGAGGCCGCCATTTTCTTTTCCTTCTTGGTCTGTGGAGGATCTGAGCTCTGTGTGGAGAAGAGGGGAAGCGCCGATTGCTGTGGTTGACTTGTTCTCACTTGACAAATGGTGGATCCATGCTCTACTTAGCCATAACACAGTGTGGGGGTGGAGATAAATAAATAGCATTGAGAAGATGGGCATGCAGAGGCTCGAGTAGGCACACAGCGTGTGAGGGGACATGCTGAAGGAGTGATTTTTTAATTTTGTATTTTAATCGCGATATCTCTGCTGCATATATTGATTTGTAGGTGGGCAATCTCTGATAATGACAATGAGTCATTTATTCTAAATGCTTCCTACTAAAGGTCTGACAGAGAACGAGGTGCTTCCGGAACATGGGAGAGTTGTGTCGATGAAATAGTTGGGAATAATGAGGATGATAAAAGCGAGGGACTTGATGTTTTTTTTTTGTTGAGGATATGAGACAGCAAATATTCGATTTTTTTTTTAAATTGAGATTTTAATTAAAGTCTTTTAAATTAAAAGTTTTTTTTTTTTTAATTTAATTCTTTAATTAAAAAAAGGGGCTCATTATTTGATAAAGGGGGAGAATCTTTTTTTAAACAAGGAATTTGGAGTAATCTCTTAGAAAATGGATCTGGGCTCAGTTTTAATTGAGGTTTTTACTGGATCTCGCATTTGCAGTATTTTTTAAGATTTGGGGTTGTTTTTAATTAAGTTGTTGGGGCTGTTTTTTTTATTCAAGATGAATAATCAGTTAGCAGAAGCATACCTCAATGAGAATAACGAGCCGGATGGATCCAACTATTTTGGCTGGAAATTTAAATTGTAGACCCTGCTTGAGGGACACAATGCATGGGCAATTGTGAATAATGATGAGGTGAATTTTAACGTGCTTGCAGAAGGAACAACAACAACAATCCAAGACTAAGATAAGTAGGAGACTAAGGCAAGAACGCTCCTTGAAATTGTCAGTCAAAGATTGCATTATTCCCCATATCTGTGATTGCAATACTATACCAAAAATCTGGAAGACACTCAAGGATCTCTAGGTTCAAGAACAACAATCGATTGCTATTCTTGAAAAGCAAGATTATCTCCATCAAGATGGAGGAGAATGAGACAGTTGTAGCATTTATTTTGCGGATCAAGGAGCTCAAGAACAAGCTGTGTGACATCGGTGAAGTTATGTTAGATACAGATTTGGTCACGATTACCATGAATGGTATGACTGACGAGTATCAGATGTTCATCATTGGCTTCAATGCAAGAGAAAAATCCCTCGTGTTTGAAGAATTGATATGGATCCTCATGCAAGAGGAGAAAAGGCAACTGACTCATAAACCTCAGAGTTCAGATCTGGCCTTAATGGTGAAGAAGAAGCCCTTCAGAGGAAAGTCAAATGCAACACAGAAGAGCAGTGCAACCCCATAGAGAAAGATGCCCCCACCTCAAGGTACGTCTTTCAACATAAATGACTTTGTGACCAAATGTTTTTATTGTGGTAGAACTGGCCATATAGCTAGATATTACATGAAGATGAAGTCTAATGAAGGCCAAAAGAGACATAAACAACATGCAGGTCATTTTGTTGATGAGGAACAGAGTCAGAACCTCAGACTGTTCATATTTGACTCTGCGTTTTCGGCCAAGGATGATGAAGCAGATACCTAGTTTGTGCACTTAGGTTCTTCCATCCACATGACAGGGAACAAACATTGGTTTGAAGAATTCAAAGAGAATAGCAGTGGAGCAAACATCTATCTTGGTGATGATAGAGGGTACCAAATCAAAGGTTATGGTAATATTCATGTTGTTTTGCCTAATGGAAATATTAGACATATTCATAATGTAATGTATGTACCTGGGATAAAAAATAATATGATCTCTATCTCTATGATAACTGATCAGAATCTCAAGGTAGAATTTTATAAATCATATTGTGTTATTAAATACCTGTTGGATTGTATGAAGCCTATTGCATCAGGTATTCATTTGGGAGGATTGTACAAGCTAAATGTCAAAAGCGCACCACATCAGGAATTGACATCATATGCCATGACTACATTGGACTTATGGCATCAAAGGTTCGGCCATATTAACTTCAATGATCTACTGCTATTACAGAAAAGAGGTATGGTCGAAGGTCTTCCTGTTTTAAAGCCTATCCATATTGATTGTGATGCATGTGTACTTGGAAAGATGCATAGAGATGAATTTCCTATAAATATTGATAGAAGGAGGAGAGATATACTCGAGTTTGTAAACAAATATTTATGTGGGCCTATGCAGATAAGGTCATTAGGTGGTGCATACTATTTTTTACTGTTTATTGATGACTGCACTAGATTTACTTGGGTGTATTTCCTTAGGAAGGAGAGCCAAACTTTTGAATACTCCAAGGAGTTCAAAAGTATGGTTGAAAAGAAGACATGTGAATGCATCAGGATTCTCCACTCGAATCAAGGGGGAGAGTACAAGAAAGCTTATGTCCTCAAGTACTGCAAAGATCATGGAATACAACAACAGTTTACAGTACCCCACACTCCTCAATAGAATGGAGTTGTAGAGAGGAAGAAATGAACCCTTCTGGAGTGTGCTCGCAGTATGCTAAAAGGTAAGAATATTTCTAATGGGTTTTGGGCTGAAGCAATTAATACTGCAGTATATCTAAAGAATAGGAGTCCAACAAGAAGTTTAGATTTCAAAACTCCTTTTGAAGCTTTATTTGGCTATAAGCTTGCAGTTAAGCATTTGAGAGTTTTTGGTTCTAAAGCCTTTGCTCATGTCCCAAAGGAAGATAGAAAGAAACTAGATTCAAAGGCCATCAAATGTATTTTTGTTGGGTATTGTACAAAATTTAAGGCTTACAAACTGTTTAATCCCTCTACTCATAAAGTTTTTGTGAGTAGAGATGTAGTGTTTCATGAGCAAGTTAATGATGGAAGCCATGAGAGTGTTAATGAAGAATGGCATGTGCCCTTGTTGGTGGAAGAAGGAAGTGATGAATAAGGTGACAACAATGAGAAACATCAACAACAAGAATGGAAACAAGATGATGTATTTTATGATAGATTTTTCGGCGAAAATCACATGAGAAACCATTTGTCATGTGACAAATGGTTTCTCATGTGATTTTCACCGAAAAATCTATCATAAACTTGTTATGGATCACAGAAACCTCAACTCTACAAGATGATGTAGTTGTCAAGCCAAGTCTACAAAAGGATGATCAGACAAGGTTTGAAGCTATGCCACCACTCAGGAGATCACATAGGAATGTTCAATTCCCAGCAAGATATAGGGAAAATTCTTTTATAACTAGTATGATGAATGTTTTTTAACCCTCTAGTTATAAAGAAGCCAGTTAATATAGTGAATGGAGGGTTGCTATGGAAGAGGAATATGAGTCAATCCTAAAAAAAAATCCTTGGGATTTAGTTAAACTACCTGAAGGAAAACATCCCATAGGATGCAAATGGTTGTATAAGCCTAAATTCAAATCAGATGGGAGCATAGATAAATATAAAGCTAGGCTGGTTGCAAAGGGGTATTCGTAGAAAGAAGGCATAGATTATGATGAAACATTCGCCCTTGTAGCAAAACTAAACAAAATTAGAATGATAATTGCTTTAGCTACCAAACGCCATTGGATGATTCACCAGCTAGATGTTAAATATGCTTTTTTAAATGGGGACTTAAAAGAAGAAGTCTACTTAGTGCAACCTGAGGGGTTTGTCAAACAGGGTAAAAAAAAATTAGTTTGTGGGTTGGAGAAAGTGATGTATGGACTAAAACAAGCACCTAGGTCATGGTATGACAAGATTGATTCATTTTTCCTGCAACATGGTTATAAAAGAAGTAAGAATGACCCTAATATTTATACCGTGTTTGATAAAGAGGGGACGATTGTTTTGATTTCTTTATATGTAGATGATCTAATCATTATAGGGAATGTTGATAATCTCATTAAAGAAATCAAGGAGAAGATGTCATAAGTCTTTGAGATGAAAGACCTTGGAGAGCTACATTACTGTTTGGGTCCTGAAGTCTGGAGGGATTATGGACAAAATTTTATGTCACAAAGTAAGTATGTTAGGGGCTTATTAGAAAAGTTTAGAATGTATCAGTGCAAAGCTGCAGCAGTACCTTTACAACAGAATATAAAACTTCAGAATGATGATGGATCTAAGGAAGTAGATGCGACCTTGTATAGACAGCTGGTTGGGAGTTTAATCTACTTGACCACAACTAGGCCAGATTTGGCTTATGCGGTCAATGCATTGAGCCAATTTATGTCAAAACCCCTTGAGAGCCATTGGGTTGTAGCAAAAGGTGTTTTAAGGCATCTCCAGGGAACCTTAGATTTTGGTATTGTTTATACTGATTCATGTGATGTTAAATTGACAGGTTTTTTAGACTCCGATTGGGCTGGAAATGTAGATGACAGATGATCCATAATAGGCTATGCATTTATCATTGGATCCAGGGTCATTACATGGAGTAGCAAAAAGCAGAACACAGTATCCTTGTTGTCTAGTGAAGCTGAATATCAAGCTATGTGTGCAACGACATGTGAAGTAGGTTGGCTGAGGAGACTTCTCCTTGATGCTGAAGAAGAGCAGAAGGTTGCAACAATGATCAAATGTGACAACCAGAGCTCTATCAAACTTGCAAATAATCCAGTATTTCATAAGAACACAAAGCATATCGATACAAAGTTTCATTTTGTCAAGGAGAAAGTTCAGTCAAAAGAAATCCATATTGAGTATTGTAATAGTTGTGACAATTGTGCTGATATTTTTACCAAACATCTTTGTAGAATCAAGTTTGAACTATTTAGGGAGTGTTAGGCATATGTGTGAATACATTTCTCCATTAAGGGGGAGTGTTGATATTAATGATGAAATGTATTAATGGAGTGACGGTTCACCCGAATCTTAGATTAGGACTTTGTTCCTGATTTCTAAGGTGTTGCTTCAACTTCCCTAATTGTGTGTAATTTATATATTTGTCATGTAATGATTGTAATTGCAGAGCATGTTCTGCAGAGGCAATCTCCAGGTGGTGTTCCACACCTATGAGCTGCTCATGTTCAATTCAATAAATTTGATTCTTCTGTTTTTAACACCATGATCTTTTTGGTTGTTTGCGAGCAAGTGATAATAATTTTTTATGTCTCCGTAAAAAAAAGTTAATGTATTTAAATTAATTTTTTTTATAGTTTCATTAAAATAGTTCCAAGATATTTTAATTTTAATAATTATTAAATTAACAACAATTAAAAGTAATTAAAATAATTATATAAATCAAATGGTTGGTAAATGTTAATACTAGGTATCAATTTTTGATAGACATTAAAAAGCTTATTAATTCTTATTTAAAGCAGAATTCTAACCATTAATTTTCTTCTGAGTATCCATTAGTTGAGATTTAGTCTATATATTCTGTAATGTTTAACTAGCTATATATAAACATTATTAAAAAAACCAATTTGTAATAGTCCCATTGATTCGTATTTTGAAGGTCTTGTTTCCACTTCCACAATAGCCAAATTCTATACCACTTCAAAGATTTAGGCAACTTCCATCACTATTATTACTCCCAATCAATATTTCTACCTAATTTTGTGCAACCAAAGAGTTTTGTTAATATAACACTTTTTGAGGTTTTTTTAATCAGTAAATAGAGACCCTACAAATCATAAACCTACAAATCATAAATCCCTGCCATGTTAAACCAAAAAAACAATTAAAGTTATCAATCTTGTTTTCAAAATTATAAATCATGTCATCTGAGGTATGGATATAAAGTATTACAATTTTTTGGTTTCCATTATTGTTTTGATTCTCATTTTAAGTTTCTTTTCAATAAGATATAAAACACTATAATATTATCTATGGCTCGATCAAGTTAAGCAACCATGGATATGATGATAATAAATTCTCTTTCGCCTCCACGATACCGATTTCGTGCATGATTTATGGTCGGCCTATTAGCATTATATGGAAGGAATTCAAGGCAAGGCCTTCTAGTTGGATTCAACGACGCTACCTGCTGGGATTTCGATGATTCCATATCGGCTGTTTTTGTACACAAAATTTGGCCACAGGCTTTTAAGTTGCGTTCTTGTTTTTGGAAAACAATTAGAGTTGAAATTGGGTATAGCTATGGGTTCACCTGTCGTGATGTGTTCGACAAAGAAATTGTTTTATATGTAAGCATTATTTTCACCCTTTCCATATTAGTATTTATGCATTCAACGTTCCCTATGGTTTTCCATCCAAGTCTTATTACAAAATTTTGGAATAAAGCTTTCACTGGAGCGAAGTTAACCACTGCTACACGCTGGCTTTTTTGATAATCCTTAATTCACCACACTTACTAACGACTCTTATGGAATCGGGGAAAAAAATGAATCCCTGGCCATGCAATCTAGAATAATAACATTTTTAAATTTTATGGGAAGGTAGATTTTAGAGGGTGTGGAAAGATCCAGGTAGAACATTGACTTTTAACATAGAACTTGATTTTAAAGTATAAAGAATTTTTTTGGAAGAAATTATATTGAAGATTTAGGACAACACATTTCAAACCAGCAAGTATGGTTCATCTTCTCTTGAAGATGAACCACACTTGCTGGCTTGAAACGCATGACCTAAATCTTCGATGTGATTTCTTCCGAAAAAATTCTTTAAACATTATGATATAGATCACAGAAACTTGAATTCAAATAACCAGATTTTAATTTTTAAATATAAATAAAAAATAAAAAATATTTAAATCTAATTTTTAAATATAATTTATATACTTTTTATATATTATTAAAATAAAAATAAAAAATTCCAAAAATAATATTTTTTCACTTTAAATATTTGTTAAGATAATAATAATAAAAAAATAAATATAGTTAAACTAAACATTAAATATATGAGATTCATTTTATCGTTTAACAAAAATATAAATACTTTATTCTTATAACCATTTATAATCATTAAAAAAATAATAAAATGGAGAGTAAATTTAAACTCGTGATAATTTAAAATAAATAACTATAAAAGGAAATATATGTAAACGTGCACAACGTTATAACCTGATTTATTATATAATAAAATGGAGAGTAAATTTAAATTCGTAATAATTTAAAATAAATATCTAAGAAAGGAAATATATGTAGACGTCCACGACGTGATTTATTATAGAAATAAGCACGATGTTTTAATACCCACTTTGAAAAGTTAGACTCAAACACACAAAATTAGCGTCATTTTATTAATTTTAATTTTTAACACTACTACCCATTCAAAAATATTGAGTCTATCTATCTAAGCTATACAAGTTTAATTATCTTGTCTACATCTATACTTTATTTGCTTATACATATATATGACTCTAAATTGGAAATTAAAAGTTATTCGCATAAAGACTAATAAAAAATAACTAAAAGCAAGCATTCTATTCATCTTGCTCGGCAGAGACAGATTCGACTGAGGTCAAATCTTTAGTAATGGAGCCTAACAGCTTTGTCTGTGAGAACATACAAGAGAAGTGTCTCTCAGTGTGGCCACGACATCCTTCTTGTTTCTAAATTTGAAGTTGCAGCTTCTGAAAATCCTTTTTATAATTAGGAAAATCTTGAACAACAGTCGCCATGCTCACCGAGATTTGCTCCATGGTCTTGCCCAGGAGACTTTTCATCAACCAATATAGATACAGGGACTATTTAAATTAAGTCACTCACCCTCTAGTGTGACCAGGATTCGGAACTAGGAGTCTCCAGTGCTCCATTTCGACTTCATTCGTGCTCGCCTGACAGTTTAATTCCTCCTCCCATTATTCTATCATCCTTTTGATCTCGCCGCTAGTGCCTTCCCTATATGTCGTGGTCACTTAATTTATAAGGATAGCCACTGAATTTTTTCCATGTAGATTGCCCGAGGAGCTTGGTTCATCCTCTGAATATGTCACCGAAGGTCTCTTGCATCGACCATTATCTTGCGTCGTTTTGCCCATTGCCACACCATCTCGGTGCTTGCCTGTAAAATCTTGTGGAAATGAGGAGACTAGCCTCGATACTCTTCGCACCTGAGAAGGATTACCATGTTGAGGACTTGATATGGAAAAAAAAACACCAGAATTGCCAGAACATTATGTTTTGTTTTTCCATCACCCGTAGGCTGTGCCATTCCACAAAGTCCGCCACCCCAACTGGGCTTGCATTTGCTAGGCCCCTAGGTTCAATTGCATAACAATAGAATTTAAAGATCCCACACCCAGATGAACATTACCTGCACGCTGGTACAGATCCCTTTTCCCCAGCCAACACCTCGTCGTAACCATTGCCTTGTAGATGCTTTGACCTAGGCCTTGGGTGTGAGGCCCCAACCATCGAGAATCCACAGACCTTGTAGCAGGGTGACCAAGTTCGCTAATTTCAAGCCCCTCGCCTCAACTTCCGACATTTGTATGAACATTCCCCTAACCCGTGTGACACAACACCACCTCAACAGTACCCTTACTGAAGCTGCAACATAAGCTCTGAGCACCTAGCCTCGAGAAACAACTAGCCATAACCTTGCTTGCCACCCAAATTCGACTCAACCATCTGAGGCTGGCATGTCCAACACCAGATTCGTGCCCATTCCCAAACCCTAGATGACCCCGCCCCTCGACAGCACCCCCACAGCTCTTTCAACTCATGTCCTAGGTGCACACCCTCAAAAGCCAACTCATCAAAACCTCTGCATCAACCACAGTGAAGACAATATAATAGATGTTGACAGTATCACAAACGTTGACAATATCCCAACCCCTGACCCCCCTGGTTTACAAGACAAGCTAGACAGAAGCATACCCTTGGGCTGACACCCTTGCCCCTAAGCCAAATTAGCCCCATGTGAGAGAGGAAATTCTCATAGCGGATTAACACCAAGGAGGTTCCAATGGAGCTAGGGTTCTGCCACTAGAATCACAATGTCATGCACCTCCCCCAACCCGACTTACTCCCACGCACTAGCTAATTGCCCCCATACATATCCAAATTATCGAGCCACACATAGGGGAGCATGATGGAGGGAAAAAGAGCTAGTTTACATACCCCGTAGCCAGCATTTGGAGCTGATGGAACCTCCACCAATTCTGAAGCCGCTGCTCCACTCTCACCTCTGGAACCTCTACACCTTCTACCCGCTTACTGCTATCCTTTTCAGCGATCTAAAAGCTTTCCAAAATGTCTCTGCCACATTTCTCCATGACGGTTATCTTAAACATGCCAAAGCCGCTCGCACCCATCACCTCAAGCATGTGGGGGGAGGTGGCATTATTCTTCTGCGTGCTAATCATAAAGATTGTCTTAATGGAGTAGTCCAACAACTTGCACCCTGATCAAGGGGTTGGGTTTGTTGTTTGGATACACTACTAACTTTGTCTCCAGTTGTGCTCCAAGATCTCTTCCAAGGGCCGGAACTGCTCAATCCCGGGTTGACATAGCCATATTTTCTCAAGAGGGGCATTTTGGTGACTACAACCCCAGTTTGAAATGAAGCCCACCACTCTGTTACCATCCCTTCTTACATGGTTATTCATTATAGAGTTGAAGTTGTGGACGAGGTTTCCTATTTCCTTGATCAACGTTGCAGTTCTCCAATGATGGCAAATATTTTCCCATTTGGTTACTAGCTTGGAATCACCTTCAACTACAATATTCTTATATCCTATTTTGATAGCTTTTTGTAGGCCTTGTCTAACAACAACAAATTCTGCTTCATTGTTACTAGAATACCCACAGTGATCGACATAGATGACATTGGTGTTGGTTCTGGGGTCTCGAAAAAGACCTCCCAGGCCTACAGGACCTAGATTACCCTTCGATGCTCCATAGAAACTCAACTTCATGAATCACTCCAGGGTGGCACTGAAGCAGTTGAGAGAGTTTTCTCCCCTGAAGATGACCTTCTAAGAGGATGGGGTGATCATCGTCGGCGATAGGTTCAATCTTTACATAATTCTAGCCTTGTGGGGGGGCACTTGCTAGTCCTCTGGATGCCATTTTTTTGCCAAAATTATTTCCTTGATATTATGGATAATCCCTTCCCAGACAGCCCCATGAGGAAGAAGATGATCCTTAAATAGTTGAAGATTCCTCTCTTTCCAGATGGTTCAAAGTGTTATTCCCAGTGCAAGTCCCTAAGCCCTATTGAGGACTGGGCTAGAAAAGATGCCTGCTCTTCAGAGGAGGATGGTTTCTCGAATGCTCTGGTTTCCTTGATCTATTCTTCCGAAGAGATCCTCCATCTATCGCCACTTTTTTTTAGAGAAGGTGCAAGTGTTGAGCATGTGTTCTAGATCCTCACTATGTTGTTTACAAAACGGTCAAAGCGAAGGACCATAGAAACCCCATCGTTGAAGCTGATCCCAGGTTAGAATGCAGCCTCTGCATACTAGCCAAAGGAAGTGGGCCACCTTAATTGGCCACCATACCCATTTCCAAATATTCTTCCAAATCATCTTCTAGCATCCCAGCTTGCGGCCTATCCTTAGATCATAAGCCTCCTTGATAGTAAAGGTTCTTTTTTTAGTGTAGCCCCATGTGAGGATATCTGGTCCATTTAGGATAGATATATTTCTAGAATATAATTCCTTACCTAGCTGAGTCCATTGTTATGACTCACGGGCCTACGGCCAGTCCGATCTCTCCTTCCATTTCCTCCATCCTTCCCAAGCTTGTTCTACTTCCCAAAATTTATATACCTATGAAAGTTCCTCCCATTCGTGTATAGAAAGAGGTCACTTAAGTATTGCTTTCCAAGAAGTTTATCCCGTTGCTGCGAGGAGTCTTGCCATAACAGGGCCGTTTTCCCATTCCTCATTTCCCATAAGACATGTTGTTGTATGAGGTCTCTGTTTTGGGCTGTCATGTTCTAGATAGCCGCTCCTTTAGCAGGATCTCGATATATTAGAATATTTTTTTCCTAGCTAGCATGTTGCATATTAAAATCCATGTTTGTTTACATAGATCAGGCTTGCCTCCCATTCAATTCCACCATAGTTTAGCTCCCATTAATTGGTTTAGGATATAAGGATGTTGAAGGCCAAGGCCTCCATCCATCTTATGCTTGGTTAAGTTGGGCCAAGATAGCAAAGCCCATTTCTTAATTTGCTGAGCTCCTCTCCATAAGAAATACTTAAATGTTTCCACCATCTTTGCAAAGGACGTTTATCGTGCTGCCATCCCTGAGAGTTGATAGATCAGAATAGATTGGAGAACTGGTTTGAGATTAATTGTCTGACTCGCAAAGTTTAAAAAATGGACGGGCAAGCTGTTGAGTTTCCTAGTGATTTTTTGGAGCAGGGATTGCCAGCAAGAGGTATTTAGGGAGTTCACTGACAGGGGAAATCCCAGATATTTGAATGGTAAAGAACCAATACCAAACCCTAGAACTTGAGCAAGATATGGTTGGATATTCCCTGGGGTGTTGAAAAAGAAGATGCAATATTTGTGATTGTTGATCATTGTCACGGAGGCCTCCATAAAAACATGAAGAGCCTCTTTTATGCGGCGAGATTCACGCAGTGACATATGACAAAAGAAACAAAAGAGCATAAGATCATCCGCAAACTGCTAGTGGGTAATGGGGAGGTCATTTCCTCATAGCCTTAGACCTTTGATTTGGGATAGCTTCAGTCTTTAGGTCTCGGCCCAGACCTTCTACTACAATAATAAAGAGGAACAGGGGAAGGGGATTTCCCTGGCACAGACCATGCGAGGGGTTAAAGGTATAAGAGGGGGAGACATTAAGCAGAATGGAGAACACAGGGGAGGACACCAAAGAAACGACCCATTAATCCATCTCTGATCAAACCCAAAAGACTTGAGAACATTGTTGAGGTAATGATAGGGAGTTTATGATATTTGAGAGAGTGCACTATCTCTTGGGAGGTGACAAATCCATCTAGGATCTGCCATCCTTCCACGAAACCAGTTTTTTCTGGGGAGATAAGGTGAGGAATCAGAGGCTTGAGGCGTTTGACAATCACCGTGGTTATGATCTTATAAATGACATTACAAAGAGTGATGGGTCTAAAATCTTGAGGATCTCTAGATTTAGAAGATTTCGGAATTAAAGAAATGACCGTAGAATTTAAGCTAGGACATTCCTTTTGATTATGGCGTGATTCTTTCACCACCTCTAGTATATCAGGCCCTATAAAGTTCCAGGCAGCTTAAAAAAATTCCGCTGTAACGCCATCAGGTCCAGGGGCCTTATTTTTTTCCATTCCCTTGACTACCTCCTCGACTTCTTCCAGCGTTACTGCTCTCAAAAGGGCTACATTCTAATCTCTTGAAAGAAGTTTTGGAATGTTCCTCGTGATCCTTTGTATAGACTTGATGCCATCTTGGGAAGGTTTAGTTAGCATCAATTTGAAATGGCCTACCAACAAGTCCTCCATCTCCTCCTGTTGGACTACTCAATTTCGAGCTTCATCCTTTAGAGAGTAGATCCAATTATGTTGTTGATGCTGAATCATAGCTTTATGGAAGAAACTGGTGTTCTGTTCTCCTTCCCATAGCTAACTGGCCCTTTCTTTTTGCTTCCATAATATCTCCTCTTGTTTTCTCCTTTATCATAGCTGATTGATTAACATCCCTTCTTCCTCCGTAAGGTTATTAGTTCTGCCATGCTGGACAATCTGTTGTTGTAAATCTTAGATTTTGTTAGTCAGCTGGTGTTGGTCTTTCATGATATGGCCAAACTCTTCCTGATTCCATTTCTTGATCTTCTGTTTGATCTCCTTTAACTTCAGTTGGAAGGTCTGCATGTAATTTCATCCACTCTCTTGAGTCCTCACTGTCGTTCCACCATTTTTTTATTTTTTCATTAGCTTAGGGTTTCGTAACCAAAAGGCTTCGAATTTGAATGGGCGATTCTTTGATACAATTTTTAAATCCATCTCCAGGCGGATGGGCCAATGATCAGATCCCATGCATGGAGGTATCAAAGCTTCAAGGAAAATGTCCCTTCTAATGGCTTTCCCCAAGATCAGAAAATTGTCCAACCAAGAAGCAACTTGATGGGTTCCTCCCTGTCTGTTGTTCCAGGTATAGACTCCATTATTCGTCGGTAGGTCCACTAGGTGCAGATCTACTATGAGATCCCCAAATGCTTCCATGTCTACCTCTGTGTGCCAGATACCTCCTCTCTTTTCTTCTAACAGTGGTATCATATTAAAATATCCATTTGCTATTCAAAGGTCTTAAGGGTATACTTTTCTCATTTTTGTGAGGTTCTGTAGGAAAAACCATTTTTCTCTTGGAATGTGAGGCCCATAAACCCCTGTCAAGAGGACCCAATATCTAGATCCAATATGTCAAAATTTACCTGAGAGTATCCTCGAAAGACTAACCCAGTCCTCAAATATTACCTCCGTTGGGTTCCAGAGGATAGCGAGGCCTCCAACACTACCCCTAACATCCTAAGCTATTACTTCATGATAGGGTTTGTAGCTCTTAGGATTTCTTTGAGCTTTACTTATGCAATCTTGTTTTCTTGGAGTATCATAATGCTCTACTTATATCTTTTAAGTATGTCCTTTACGTACCATTGTTTGACGTTGTTGTTGAGGCCTCATACATTCTAGGATGTAATTATCATTTCAAAGGTTTATTAAGTTGCTGGAAAATCAGTGACAACGACTCCACCCTTCCAAAATTTACCAAGGTTTCCCCTACCATTTGAATGGATTCACTCAAGTTTTTCCTTCCTCATTTCTTCCCTCCTTTCCCTTGAGGTCCTTGTTCCATCACTTGCCTTGCTTGGGAGCCCAGATGCTCTAGTTGGTCCGTCACTAACATGCCCTGCTTGGCTTGGTATTGTTGAAAAGTGACTTTGTACAACTGTTTCTCATCCTCTGGGATTAATATCTCATCAAGATGCGACCATTTGTTTAGTAATATTTTCATCACTTGTTCTTCTGTGCTGAGATCCACCTTTTGGCTACCGATCTCCATGTTGGCTTGGTCAACCAATTTCATGGTGACTTCTTTTTCCTAAGGTTACTCTTCTGCTTATTGATTAGTGTTTCTCTGTCCCCTCTAAGAGTTTGGTTTATTTTCTAGGCCCATCTTCAATTGAGGGGTTTCTACACTCTCCTCGTCCTCTTGAAGGATCTCGTAATGATTGTGGTTGCGGAGGTCTTTTCCACTTGGGCCCTGATCAGGATTTGGCGGTTTTTTTTGTTTCTTTTCCTTCTCTAGACTTCTTGGAAACCCTTTGCGTCTTCTTTTTCTTTGGTCTCACCATTTGCATTAGGTGCTTCTAATGATTTGTGTTGATTCAAAGGGCATGCACGAAACAGGTGCCCATACTCATGGCATCTACAACATCTGAAGGATATGTGCTCGTAATACAAGGGTTGCTACCAGACCTCATAATGGTATTCCAGATCTATGAATTCCGATAATGTCTTTTTTATATTCATGTAGACACAGATCTGGGAATGTGAAGTGTACCTTCCCTTCCTTGTGGAGTTTGAAACCTTGACAAAGTTTCCAATGGAATTGCCAATCCCCTCTAGGATCTCCGGATCCCAGAAGTTGACTCGTAGGGCGAATAAAAGAACCCAAATAGGTGTTGCTAGGATTTTTTCCTAATCACGGTTGTAACATTCCTCCCAATGACTCATAAAGAGGCTTGCGTTGTTGAAAAAGTATGGGCCTTGTTCAAAGGCTCGTTCCCTGTCTTCGAGATTGGTGAAGATCACTGTAAAAAAGGCTTTAGCTCCCAGAATTAGCTTGATATGGCCTTTTGGTTTCCATTTGTGGTGGATCCATTTGACTAGATCACTTTCTGCCATCCAAATCTCAATAAGCTTGCGGATTAGGGTGTGGTCTTTCATATACTTCCTGTATGTTTCTAGTTTGTTTTTAGGTATGATAAATCTCATCTTTTTTGTAGCCCTTGGAAGACACTGACCTCTCAGACGTGTTTGCCACTGGGCTCCAAGAGCCGAAGGTCCTCTACTACTACCTCCTTCATGGCCAATTGTCATTGTTCCTTGGTTACTTGTTTCTCCTGTCGCTACATTCGGGTAGGAGGGGATCTCTCCCCCTGTTACTGTACTCAAACCTCTATCAGCAAAGCTTGCGCGTGGTAGGTATGGATGATAGCTTCTTCTGAATTTGAGGTTTTTCTATAGGGACATCGAGGATTCAAGGCGTCAATGTTTTCATACTAAAACCCTAGCCAGGACAAAATTACCATGTGTACTTTCATCACATGTTCGTAATATAAGGACTTTTTTAAAAAGGAGCTTTGAAAGTTTTTGAAAGGAGAAATTTAGGGTTTTCTAAACAAAGAATTTTTTAAGAAATATGGCTTTCTCAAATTTCTAGCCCTACTTCCCACTGTTCACATGGAAAGATTATGATGTGTGGGCCATTAAAATGGCGACCAAATTGTAGGCTCATGATGTTTGGGATTATATCCAGTTTGAGCTTTCAGAACCTAAGGATGAAGCAGAAGAACGAGATCTCACTAATGGAGAGAGGGAACAATGGAAGAAAGACAAGAAGAAGCATGCACAAGCGTTGCAACGTATTCAGCAAGGAGTGGACTGAGTAGTGTTTCAGAAGATTATGATAACGTCTCGAGCAAAGGAAGCATGGGATACCTTGTTGACAATTTATAAAGGTATGGCCAAAGTCAATATTGTTAAGTTGCAAAATACTAGGAGAGATTTTGAAAGTATGTAGATGAAGAAGACAAAGGACATCGATTCTGCCATGAATCAGGCCATGACTATCATAAATCAGTTAAAACTTATTGTGAAGAAATTAAAGGTCAAATAGTGGTTGAGATGGTTCTCAAATCTTTGCTTAGATTTCGTGGTTGCAGTGATAGAAGAACTTAAGGATTTGACATCACTAATAGTTAATGAGTTGATGGGATCATTTCTATTGCATGAGGCAAGGATAGACAGAAATAAGGATTCCACTTTAGAGACTGCTTTCAAATGTTAGGTTTCTATTTCAAGAGACGGAGGTTGAGGCAAAAGTAGATCGAGAGGGAGAGGACGAGGTGGAAGACATGGTGGTTAGAGAGATGGCTGAGAAGAGCATGAACATGAAAGTGGAAGCAGTAGCAGAAGCTTCAACAATGATCAAAGAGTTCACAAATCAAAGGTGAGATGTTATTTTTTCAATAAATTTGGTCAATATGCCCTTGATTGCAGGAACAGGATAGCTGATCAAGGGAACTATAGAGCTAATTTCACTACAGAGAGTACTAACTCCATGTTTCTAGCTTGTCATACCATGCGTGAACCTTCTAATAATGTGTGGCTATTAGACAGTGGTTGCAGTAACCACATGACAGACAACAAGAATTTGGTTGCAAATTTGGATCAATTCGTGAAGACAGAGGTAAAGTTGGGGACTGACAAGACTGTGGATGTAGATGGAAAATGAGTGGTTAACATTTTCACCAAGTAGGGGAAGTCGAAGACAATCTCAGAGGTATATTATGTCCCTGGTCTCAAACATAATTGGATAAGTGTTGGTCAATTCACACAGAAAGGATACATAGTTATCTTTCAAGGACAAGAGTTTTTTATATATGCCAAGCCCCCAAGTAAGCAACTTATAGCAAAGGTGCAAATGACGAGGAACATACTCTTTCCTCTTGTTATGAATTACTTTGATCAGGTTAGTTATTTTACAGTTGCATGTTCAAATGATTATTAGTTCTGGTACTTTCGGTTTGGACACTTGCACTTTTCTGGTTTAAGATTGTTGCAGCAGAAACTGATGGTCCGAGTATTACCTCCCATTAAAGAACCTGCTAGCACTTGTGAGTGTTGCATCTTGGGAAAGAAACACCGTGAAAATTTTCCAAAGGGAGTTGCATATAGAGCAAAGAAACCTCTTGAGATAATGCATACAAACTTGTCTGGCCTATGAGGACACAGTCGATTGGGGGAAATTTTTACTTCCTCACTTTCATTGATGATTATAGCATAAAGACTTGGGTTTACTTCTTGAAGCAAAAGTCTAAAACTTTTGCAAAGTTCAAGGAATTCAAAGCCTTAGCAGAGAACCAAAGTGATTGACAAATAGAGGTATTGAGGTTAGACGGTGGTGGAGAATATGACTCAAAAGAATTCCATGATTACTACAAACAACATGGAATGAGAAGACAATGTACAACTAGATACACACCGCAACAAAATGGTGTAGGAGAGAGAAATAACGGGACAATTATGAACATGACAAGAAGCATGTTGAAAGGCATAAACTTATCTAATGAGTATTGGGCAGAAGCAATTGCATGTGTTATTTATGTGATTGACAAATCTCCTACAAAGAGTGTGATGAGAAGAGTACCATGACAAGCATGGTCAGGTATGTCTTGCAGTGCATCTCGTCTCAGAATATTTGGATGTGTAGCTTATGCACATGTGTCTAAACAACTAAGAGGAAAATTGGAAGACAAAAGTGAAAAATGCATATTTACTGGTTATAGTGAGCAATCAAAAGCTTATAAATTGTATAAACCTGTTACCAAGAAGACCATAATTAACAGAGATGTTGTGTTCAAAGAAAAAGAGTCATGGAATGAGATTGTAGAAAAAAAAAGTTGATGCACAAGTGCCACTGCTAGAAGAAGATGATGTAGCAAAAAAGGAGCAGCAAGAATCACAGGTGAAGACACCAAACAAAGACACACCAACAAGGACTCCAAGATTTTATGAGTAGCATGGATCTTCAAGCAGATCAAGATATTGAGATTTTCCCAACAATCAACGAGGTGATGAATCAAGCAATGGTAAGAGAAATATGAGAAGTAAGAAATATATTTATGATGATTTGGATGTTAGTTCAAATTTTTCATTGTTTTCATTCCAACCTTCTTCGTTTGAAGAAGCAATCAGAGATGAAAATTGGGTGCAAGCCATAGATGAAGAAATTGAAACTATTGAAAATAATGATACATGAGATTTGGTTGAATTACCAAAGGACAAAAACTTTATTGCTATAAAATGGGTGTACAAGACAAAGTTGAATGAGAAAGGTGAAATTGACAGATTTAAAGCATGATTTCTAGCAAAAGGATTCTTGCAGCAACCGAGAATAGACTTTGGAGAAACGTTTGCTCCGATAGCCAAATTGGATATTGTAAGAGTGGTTCTACCACAAAAGTTCATAACAAGTGGAAAGTATATCATATGGATGTGAAATCAGCCTTCTTGAATGGAATTCTAGAAGAAGAAATTTATGTGCAGTAGCCTCTAGGTTATGAAGTTGAAGGTAAAGAAGATAAATTTTATAGGTTGAAAAAAGCGCTCTATGGACTAGAGCAATTGCATAGAGCTTGGTATAGCAGAATTGATGACTACATGATTAAGAATGGATTTCATAGAAGCAACATTGAGCCTACCTTGTACACAAAGGTAATGAGCATGGATAAATTTTGATTGTTTTCTTATGTGTTGATAACATGATTTATACAGGAGATTTTGAGTTAGATGAATTTAAAGCAGCCATGATGAAAGAATTTGAGATGACAGATCTTGGTCTCATGAAATATTTTCTTGGCATAGAAATTGAGTAATAGGAAAAATGAATTTTTATTTATCAAAATAAATATGCTAGAGATTTGCTAAAAATATTCAGGATGAAAAATTGCAAACTTGTCCCTACACCAGTTCCACTAGGTACAAATTTAAGCAACGATGATGAGGGATCATATGTCAATCCAACTCTATTCAAAAGATTGGTTGATAACTTCATGTTTCTCGCAGCTAGAAGACTAGATATTATGCAAGGAGTAAGTTTGATTTCCAGATTTATGGAGACTACAAAAGACACATTGGAGTGTAGGAAAAAGAATTCCGAGATACATAGCAGGGACAGAGTTTGTGGCATAATGTATGCAAGCACAAAGAAGAAGGATTTGATTAGATATATAAATAGTGATTTTGCGGGAAGTTTGGATGACAAGAAGATCACTTCTAGTTATGTGTTATATCTAGGTTCAGGTGTGATAGCATGGGCATCTAAGAAGCAGCCCATTCTGACACTTTTGTCAGCAAAAGCAGAATATGTAGCAGCAACATCAATAGCATGTCAAGCAGTATGGTTAAGAAGAGTATTTGATGGACTCAAGCATAAACAACAAGGATCAATAGCAATATACTGTGACAACACCTCAACGATTCCACTATCCAAGAATATTGTGTTTCATCAAAAGAGCAAGCACATTGATACTAGATATCACTTTATTAGAGAACTTGTGAGCAATGGATAAGTTCACTTGAGACCTTGTAAATCTAGTGATCAATTGACTGATATATTTACTAAGCCATTAGCAAAATGTGTAGCTTGAGTGTTGTAAGCTGAGTATTGAGTGTTGAGTCAAGTCGAGTTAAGTGATAGTTGAATTGAGTGTGTAGTTGATGTCAAGTTATTTAGGGTAGTAGCTAGTGGAAAAAGTTAAATACCCTTCATAGGATCATTGTAACTATCAAGTATTTTGTGTAGCCAATAAAAAAACTAGTGCTCATATATTTTGTGTGAAATTTGTGTTTTGCCTCCTCTACCTTTCCAACATTCAATAAAATTGCACCGCAAACCGCAATCAATTTCAGGGCAATCCTACAATAATTAAAATACGTTTTACAAACCGAGAGAATGAAACCCGCCCAATCTAATGTGAACATCAATTTATCTATCCGTTTCATCGACTCCTTCATGCAATACATGCCATACTCGAATTTCCCCTTCGAGGTTACCCGTATACATCATGTAGCAGTTCATCCAATCATCAATGCGTGCAGCAATACACTTTATAGAAGCTGTATGGCCTTCCAAAACCGCCACGCACCTATGCAAACTACCAGCTTCTCTTTTCCAAACTCTAATGCTCTTATCGGCAGATCCATAACAAACCATGTAAGAGACCGTTGCCAAGCATAGCACAGCTTGTCTGTGTCCTTTCAACTCGCCAGTGACAGATATGCTCCGTCTGTCGACCAATTTATCGACATCCCACACAAAAACGGAAGAATCACCTCCACCGGAACTATGTTACCAGAAACGGGACGGTTGCCACCGTTCCCCGTATAAAACGTGTAAGAAACGGAAACCAGACGGAAACGCCGTTTTCTACGGTTATTTTAGCTAACGGGTGCATATATTTTATGGGAAATTTTTTACAGGTGGTAGTTCGCATTCTCAGCTTGTATTTTCACTCTTTATTGTAGATTTCAGTCATGTATTCATTCAATAATCTAGAGGCTTATGCCAAGTATATAGAAAGTTGATTATTTATGTACTATTGTCCCTTTTTTAGTTGATTTGTTTTCCTTTAACACATATACGATTAATTTTCTCTCTCCTCGTTTCTTAGAGTGCGAAACCTCCCAACTCCGTTTCTCGTACCGTTTTCGTTTCTCGTTTCGTTTCCCGTTTCTTGTTTCTGGTAACATAGCACCGGAATACAGGATCAAACCGTCCGGGCTTAGAGCGAGACCATTCACTGCAAATTTATGTTTATCCATGGTGGTCGCCAGCGAATGTTTTTTATGGTAAGCGTATTTCGTCGAGACTTTGATTGTGCCGTCGGCGGAGGCAGTGTACACGAACCCACGCGAAGAAACGATCATTGCGTTTATGGCGTCGTCGTGCGCTCTAAACGAGTCCACGCAACGAAAATCAGAGAGCCTCCACACCTTCACAGTTCTGTCCCACGAAGCCGAATATAGATTACCGTTTTCTACCGCCATTGCAGATATTGTATCTACATGCTGGATCCAAAGGCACTGCTTGTGCCTGCGTATCTCAACATAATTTTTAGGCGACAGAAAATTGAGCAAATAGTCCTTCACGGTGGGTATCGTGCACAGGAGACTATGATGCAGAGAAGAGTCCCGTTGAATCTTAGAACATTTCCATACTCTAATCCTGTGATCCTGGTGGGCACTGAATATTTTATCTTTGACAACCAGAATACATTTAACTGCTCCACCTTCGCAACAGACTCTGCAATGTTCTACGAGTTCACCGGAAAGATCATATTGTTCATATACTCGAAGGCCCTTACCAATAGATCCGCTGTATATCAAATTACATTCTTTCGCAAATGCAATGGAATAAATGCAACCCTCATGACCTTTGATTGTTGACACGCATCCATAGGTTTTGTGCGGCATAATGGAGTAAAAGTTAACCGACATTCTAGAACGACCTTGAAAAAAAAGGTCTTGCTGTTTACTACCGGAACGTCTTTGGCAGGTTTTTGAGACTGCAAAACGCTCTTGCCTTTCAACTCCATCTTCTTGATCTAAACTTGCAGAGTGAGCTGAATCCCTTTCTTCTTGTTCTTCCATGGTTCTCATGGGAGCTACAAACACCTCGACTACAATATTAATCTATATTCGCGGACTGAATTTCTACAAAGATTTAGTTCCTCGAATACGTGAAATTTCCAAGACAAGAGACAGATCAGTATAAGCGGACTTCAAGATCAGTAAGAAGACGAGGGTATGAGTTCACGGAAAACAAAAGCGATGAACCAAATATTTCCGACAATAGATTTCTGCTAACGTATAAGATTGCCTACACAAGAAAATATACGATTATAAGATAGTGCTTTCGACCTGCCATGGTTGGATTTGACCAGGATTGTGCCTACTAACTCCAGGATGTAGGGCGGCTGGCTTTCCCCCCACCAAGCAGTCGAACACTCTTCAATGAATAAAATACTAGTTAGCATTTATTTACCGATACGCAAAGGTTGAAGTGGGGCATACAGATGGCATGATTCTCTTTGATTTTTTCCCTCTATCTGGGAGTCCGGAGTCTGGTGTAATGTTTTTCTGGCACAGGAGCAGGGGCAGTACATTAACGGTAAAAGTAGCTTCCGTGGATTCTTTTATTCCACGCGATTAACTATTTGACTCTGCAAACTGAAACGCCGAAAAGATGAATAAGTATTTTATCCGTTTTGAGTGAAAAAACAATTTTAATACATAATAATTTACACATGCTGTCCTTATATTAATTGCCAAATGACATCCGCCATTAAACCTAATCCGATAGAATTATATATTGGTGTGGTCTACCAACACAACAAAAACAAAATAGCTAATAGCTAGTTTTTTCTGATTTGTTTTGTTTTTTTTTTAATTTGTTAAAAAATAATTTAAAACTTTAGGTAATTGAAGTGTTTGAATTGATTTTTTTTTAAGAGGCATTTAAAATCTTGAAATTTAACTATTCTAATGAAGAATTTCAAAAAATTTTACTCAAATATTTTTCTATTTTTTAATAATCCTGTTGAAATTTCTGAACTATTTCTAAATTTTTTAGACACCATGTTATATATCTGTCTATAGAAATTCAGAAAGCATGCTAAGAAAATCATGACTATACGCATCACTTCCGAAGATTATAAATGTTATATCCATCTACTTGATAACGTACAAAAAATTTGTTATCATTTTGATAACATAAAAAGAAAATTGTTATCATTATGATTGCAAGTATGACGTGGCCACGATTGTTTTCACTTAAAATATGAATGTTTCCACAAAGTCAATTTTCCTGGCACAAGGCATTCACCGCGATATATAATTTGCAACTTGAAATTTAGAAAACGTCAAACGAATTGTCTACCATGATTTCAAATATTTATTGTTGGAAGAGGTGATCTCAATCATATATCTTGTAATTTTTGTTGGGGATTTTTCTGTCAAAATCTCAAAAACAAAATCACAGAACATAGAGACAATGCTCTGTTTTAAACACAGGATCTTTAACACAACAGAAACTTAAAAAAAATTATTTGCAGCAGACAGAGTTTTCACACACCACACATTTCTATTCATTAATAAAAGCAACTGGTGTTACAAATTTCTTCCTCTCTCTCAGAGGGATTCACCAAGAACATTTAACAAAAATTACTCTGTCTTCTCCTGAGATTTTACAGTGCTGTGTGTAAGAATCTCTTCTACATTCACTGCTGTAAAAACAGACTTCAACTACAAAAAGAAAATTACTTTCACTGCTGTGTGGAAATTACACAGATTTTCTTCACGCTGTTGCGTGGGTTACAATACATCACACTGCTGTGCCTCACTCTTCAATTTCATTACTTCGCACTGCTGTGCATTACATTTCATCATCTACAATACACGAAAAAACATTACATATATATGGCAATAAAGCAAAAGGACTTACATACGTTTTCACTTCCCATGCTTTCGTAAAAAAAGAATTAAATGTTTTTAACAGCCTTTACGTGTGCCCATACTCCCGCTGAAACAAAATTAAAAATTTCACCAAAACTTACCAACCCACAGTAAATTGCATTTACTGTTTTACTGACATTTACTGACGGTAAAGAGACTTTTACTTCACGTCAAATTTATTTGCTGCTGGCTTGTACTTTAACCATTGACTTCATTTATATCGCATCGCAAAATCTCTTTTAGCGGAACACTAAAGTGGAGCACACACACATTACTGCGATCTGCGATATGCGATCAGATCGCATCGCACCATCGCGATCGCAGAAATCACAACACATAACGGAGGGTGGCAGGATGTGATTGCGATTTGCGATATGCGATAGATCGCATCGCAAAAATAAAGCTTCAGTTGAAATTATTATTTCAACACTCCCCTTTAATTTCAACTGCTGGGTTATCAATCATACCCAAACGCTTCCTTAAAGATTCAAAGTTCTTCTGATCCAGTGGCTTGGTCAGAATATCCGCAACCTGTTCCTGAGTGCTGCAATGTTGCAAAACAATTTCTCCATTGTTCACCAATTCTCTTATGTAGTGAAACCTTGTATCAATGTGTTTCGTTCGCTTGTGAAACACAGAATTCTTGGACAACGCAATAGCTGAGCTATTGTCACAGAAAATAACTGTTGCTTTTGCCTGCTCTTGGCCTAAGCTCCTCAACATTCTTCTCATCCAAACTACTTGACATGCTGCTGCTGTAGCTGCCACGTACTCTGCTTCTGCTGTAGACAACGCTACAATGGACTGCTTCTTAGAAGCCCATGAAATTGCTCCTGAACCCATGTGAAAAACGTAACCGGAAGTGCTTTTCCGATCATCCACACTTCCAGCGCAATCGCTATCGGTGTAGCCAACTAAATCTGAACTTTCTGAAAAAGTATACAAAATGCCAAATCTTTTTGTACCTTTGACATACCTCAGAATTCTTTTTGCTGCCTGCCAATGTGCCTCCTTTGGCCTCTCCATGAATCTGGAAATCAAACTAACAGCAAACATTATGTCAGGCCTAGTTGCAGTTAAATACATAAGGCTGCCAACTATGCTCTTGTACAAGCTAGGATCAAAATCCTTGCTGCTGTCCTCTCTGCTGAGTTTTAATCCCATTACTGTGGGAGTGATCGCTGCTTTGCATTCTTGCATGTTAAATCTGCCCAACACTTGATTTACATATCTAGATTGTGAGATAAAAATTCATTTTTCATTTTGATCTACTTCTATGCCTAAGAAGTATCTCAAGAAACCCATGTCAGTCATTTCAAATTCTTCCTTCATGACTGATTTAAAATTCTCAATGAGCTGATCATCATTACCTGTGAAAATAACATCATCAACATATAAAACAACAATCAAAATTTTACCATCCTTTTCTTTGATGTAGACTGTGGGTTCTCCTTCACATTTGTCAAATTCATTATCCAATAGATATGAATCTATTCTGTTGTACCATGCTCTTGGCGCTTGCTTTAGCCCATAAAGAGCTTTCTTCAATTTGCACACTTTGTGTTCTTCACCTTTCTTCTCATAGCCTAGAGGTTGTTCAACATAAACCTCTTCCATTAACACTCCGTTTAGGAATGCCGACTTCACATCCATTTGGTAAACTTTCCATTTGTTTTGTGCTGCTATGGACAGCACTGCTCTCACGGTTTCCATTCTTGCAACCGGTGCGAAAGTCTCCTCATAGTCTCTTCCATACTGCTGCTTGTATCCCTTGACAACAAGTCTTGCCTTGTGTCTTTCAATTTTGCCTTCAGCATTGCACTTGGTCTTATAGACCCATTTGACTCCAATGACTTCTTTACCTTTTGGTAGCTCAACCAAATCCCATGTCTTGTTTCTTTCTATGGCATTAATCTCCTCATCCATAGCTTCTATCCATTTCTTATCTTTAATAGCATCTTCGAAATGAATAGGATCATCAACATGACAATACAAGGCAAATAAGGAATTCATTCCTTCATTATAAATGTCACTTAAGTTTCTGAATTTCTTACCTCTTTCACTTGGTGTGCAAGTGCTTGAAGATGCACTTGAATTTCCTCCTTGTGGTGTGCTTGGAGAAGCACTCTCATTTCTCCTCAAGGGTGTTCCTTGTTGTCCTTGTGTTGGCGTTGCTGTTTGGGGATGTATTTCTCCCATTTCCTCATCATCTTCATCATGAGACAAACAGTTTTTAACATTAACTGTTTTCTCTATGCTTCTATCCCAAGCTTCCTCCTCAATAAACTGAACATCTCTGCTCACAAAGAATTTATTGGTAGATGGGATATACAGCCTGTAAGCCTTGGATTCTTCACTATATCCAATGAAGATGCATTTCTCCCCTTTGCTGTCCAACTTCCTCCTTAGCTGATCGGGAATGTGTGCATAGGCCACACATCCAAAAACTTTCATGTGGGTGACTCCTTGCTTTCTCCCACTCCATGCTTCTTCCGGCAGTTTGTTCATCACAGCGTTTGTAGGACACCTATTCAAGATATATACAGCACAGTTTACGGCTTTAGCCCAATAATCATTTGACAAATGCTTTGCCTTCAACATGCTCCTCGCCATATCCATGATGGTCCTGTTCTTCCTTTCAGCAACTCCATTTTGCTGTGGGGTGTACCTTGCTGTGAATTGCTTGTGAATTCCATTTTCTCTGCAAAAACATAAAAATTCTTTGGAGATATACTCACCTCCTCTATCTGTTCTCAAGACTTTGATGCGCAGCCCACTTTGATTTTCCACAAGTGCTTTGAAATTTCGGAATTTTTCAAACACTTCACTTTTATTCATCAAGAAATAAACCCATGTCTTTCTTGTAAAATCATCTATGAATGTTAGAAAATATTGGCTGCCTGCTAAAGATTGATTTTGCATCGGTCCACATAAATCTGAGTGGACAATTTCTAAGGGTGCTTTTGCCCTTATGCTTCTCCCGCTTGGAAAACTTTCTCTGTGCTATTTTACCAATATGCAACCTTCACAAAGGCTGCCCGGTTTCTCTATCAATGGTAATCCTCTTACCATTCATTTTCTGCTCAACAAGTTACGACCTCCAAAGTTGAGATGTTCGAATCTCAAGTGCCACAACCAATTTTCATCCTTTGGTTGGCTTTGGAGAGCCTCTTGGGTAACTGCTGCCATTGCATCTTTGTTTTTCAATTCTGCTCTTATTCTGAGCGGGAACATTCTGTTCCTCGTCATCTTCACTTCAACAATGCATCTTTTACTGGGTGGAATATCCATGATGGTGCATACATCATTCTCAAAGAAAACATTGTAACCCTTTTGAACAAGCTGTCCAATACTCAAGAGGTTACATCTCATTCCAGAAACATAATAGACATCTGCTATGGTTTTCCTTTCACCTTGCTTTGTAAATATTTTAACTTCTCTTTTACCCATAACAGAAATTTTGCTATCAGTCCCAAGTGTGACTTGTGACTTCACACTTTGATCTAAAGCAGAAAACAAAGCTATGTTTCCTGTCATATCGTTGCTGCAACCGGAGTCTAGAAACCATATATCTTCACTATTTGTTTCAGCCATGTTGCAAGCTAACAATACATTATCTTGGCTGACATTTTCTCTAGTAATATTTGCACTAGAGCTATTATTCACATCATGCTGCTTCTTTCTACATTCACTGGCATAATGCCCATATTTTTTACAATAATAACATTGGACATTAGATTTTTCATACCTTTGTCCTTGAGCATGATGTTGTCCTCCTTGTTGGCTGCTGCCTTGACCTTGGTTCTGATTTGGATTGCTGCCTCTTCCTTGAGCATTCGCTGGACTGTTCCTTCCACCTCTGTTCTGGCTTCTACCTCTTCCCCTCTTGTTTCCTCTGCCCTGACCTCTTCCTCTTCCAAAGGACATCTAGGTCTTGAAGGCTTGCTCTAGAGATGAGTTTTCATTTCTACTCAACCTCTGCTCATGTGTGATCAGTGATGCATGAAGCTCATCAACTGAAAAGTTTGAGAGATCCTTTGTCTCTTCTATGGTGGTGACAATCACATGGAACCTTGAGGGTAGGCACCTCAATAGTTTCTCCACAATCCTCATTTCTTCAAGTATCTCTCCATGAGATCTTATTTGTGTGACCAGGCCAATTACTTGAGTGAAGAATGAGTCAATATTGTCTGACTCCTTCATGCACAGATTCTCAAAATCTTTCCTCAGCAACTGTAGCTTTGCTATCTTCACTCTCTCCATTCCTTGATACGCTGTTTTAAGTGTTTGTCATGCATCTTTGGATGTCTTAGCTGCTGCTAACCTTGGAAGCACGCTTCCATGTACTGCTTGATACAAGAAGAAAAGGGCTTTTGAGTCCTTCTTCTTGCAGCTCTTTAACAAATCTTTCTCTCCCTGAGTTAATGCATTAAACTCATTTTCATCTGCTGGTTGTTCAAAACCATCATCAACTATTTCCCATAAGTCTTGGGAAGCAAACAAGGCTTTCATTGTTATTGCCCAATAGTCATAGTTTTTACCATCAAATAATGGGAGCTGCACACCCATGCTATTGTTGGTGCTTGTGCCAGCCATTTTTGCACTCTTAACTATGCTTCAAAATACAATCAAGTATTTAAGAGAAATACCTTGGATTCTTTTGCTTGAGTCTTCACACTGCTGGAGAAGTTGCTGCAATAAGAATCCTTCTTTCAGCTTCTTTGAACCCTTCAAAGAGCCTAGACCAGCTCTGATACCACTGTTGGGGATTTTTCTGTCAAAATCCCAAAAACAAAATCACAGAACACAGAGACAATGCTCTGTTTTAAACACAGGATCTTTAACACAACAGAAACTTAAAAAAAATTATTTGCAGCAGACAGAGTTTTCATACACCACACATTTCTATTCATTAATAAAAGCAACTGCTGTTACAAATTTCTTCCTCTCTCTCAGAGGGATTCACCAAGAACATTTAACAAAAATTACTCTGTCTTCTCCTGAGATTTTACACTGCTGTGTGTAAGAATCTCTTCTACATTCACTGCTGTAAAAACAGACTTCAACTACAAAAAAATTACTTTCACTGCTGTGTGGAAATTACACAGATTTTCTTCACGCTGTTGCGTGGGTTACAATACATCGCACTGCTGTGCCTCACTCTTCAATTTCATTACTTCGCACTGCTGTGCATTACATTTCATCATCTACAATACACGAAAAAAAATTACATATATATGGAAATAAAGCAAAAGGACTTACATACATTTTCACTTCCCATGCTTCCGTAAAAAAAGAATTAAATGTTTTTACCAGCCTTTACGTGTGCCCATACTCCCGCTGAAACAAAATTAAAAATTTCACCAAAACTTACCAACCCACAGTAAATTCCATTTACTGCTTTACTGACATTTACTGACGGTAAAGAGACTTTTACTTCACGTCAAATTTATTTGCTGCTGGCTTGTACTTTAACCATTGACTTCATTTATATCGCATCGCAAAATCTCTTTTAGCGGAACACTAAAGTGGAGCACACACACATTACTGCGATCAGATCGCATCGCACCATCGCGATCGCAGAAATCACAACACATAACGGAGGGTGACAGGATGTGATTGCGATTTGCGATATGCGATAGATCGCATCGCAAAAATAAAGCTTCAGTTGAAATTATTATTTCAACACTCCCCTTTAATTTCAACTGCTGGGTTATCAATCATACCCAAACGCTTCCTTAAAGATTCAAAGTTCTTCTGATCCAGTGGCTTGGTCAGAATATCGGCAACCTGTTCCTGAGTGCTGCAATGTTGCAAAACAATTTCTCCATTGTTCACCAATTCTCTTATGTAGTGAAACCTTGTATCAATGTGTTTCGTTCGCTTGTGAAACACAAAATTCTTGGACAACGCAATAGCTGAGCTATTGTCACAGAAAATAACTGTTGCTTTTGCCTGCTCTTGGCCTAAGCTCCTCAACATTCTTCTCATCCAAACTACTTGACATGCTGCTGCTGTAGCTGCCACGTACTCTGCTTCTGCTGTAGACAACGCTACAATGGACTGCTTCTTAGAAGCCCATGAAATTGCTCCTGAACCCATGTGAAAAACGTAACCGGAAGTGCTTTTCCGATCATCCACACTTCCAGCCCAATCGCTATCGGTGTAGCCAACTAAATCTGAACTTTCTGAAAAAGTATACAAAATGCCAAATCTTTTCGTACCTTTGACATACCTCAGAATTCTTTTTGCTGCCTGCCAATGTGTCTCCTTTGGCCTCTCCATGAATCTGGAAATCAAACTAACAACAAACATTATGTCAGGCCTAGTTGCAGTTAAATACATAAGGCTGCCAACTATGCTCTTGTACAAGCTAGGATCAAAATCCTTGCTGCTGTCCTCTCTGCTGAGTTTTAATCCCATTACTGTGGGAGTGATTGCTGCTTTGCATTCTTGCATGTTAAATCTGCCCAACACTTGATTTACATATCTAGCTTGTGAGATAAAAATTCCTTTTTCATTTTGATCTACTTCTATGCCTAAGAAGTATCTCAAGAAACCCATGTCAGTCATTTCAAATTCTTCCTTCATGACTGATTTAAAATTCTCAATGAGCTGATCATCATTACCTGTGAAAATAACATCATCAACATATAAAACAACAATCAAAATTTTACCATCCTTTTCTTTGATGTAGACTGTGGGTTCTCCTTCACATTTGTCAAATTCATTATCCAATAGATATGAATCTATTCTGCTGTACCATGCTCTTGGTGCTTGCTTCAGCCCATAAAGAGCTTTCTTCAATTTGCACACTTTGTGTTCTTCACCTTTCTTCTCATAGCCTAGAGGTTGTTCAACATAAACCTCTTCCATTAACACTCCGTTTAGGAATGCCGACTTCACATCCATTTGGTAAACTTTCCATTTGTTTTGTGCTGCTATGGACAGCACTGCTCTCACGGTTTCCATTCTTGCAACCGGTGCGAAAGTCTCCTCATAGTCTCTTCCATACTGCTGCTTGTATCCCTTGACAACAAGTCTTGCCTTGTGTCTTTCAATTTTGCCTTCAGGATTGCACTTGGTCTTATAGACCCATTTGACTCCAATGACTTCTTTACCTTTTGGTAGCTCAACCAAATCCCATGTCTTGTTTCTTTCTATGGCATTCATCTCCTCATCCATAGCTTCTATCCATTTCTTATATTTAATAGCATCTTCGAAATGAATAGGATCATCAACATGACAATACAAGACAAATAAGGAATTCATTCCTTCATTATAAATGTCACTTAAGTTTCTGAATTTCTTACCTCTTTCACTTGGTGTGCAAGTGCTTGAAGATGCACTTGAATTTCCTCCTTGTGGTGTGCTTGGAGAAGCACTCTCATTTCTCCTCAAGGGTGTTCCTTGTTGTCCTTGTGTTGGCGTTGCTGTTTGGGGATGTATTTCTACCATTTCCTCATCATCTTCATCATGAGACAAACAGTTTTTAACATTAACTGTTTTCTCTATGCTTCCATCCCAAGCTTCCTCCTCAATAAACTGAACATCTCTGCTCACAAAGAATTTCTTGGTGGATGGGATATACAGCCTGTAAGCCTTGGATTCTTCACTGTATCCAATGAAGATGCATTTCTCCCCTTTGCTGTCCAACTTCCTCCTTAGCTGATTGGGAATGTGTGCATAGGCCACACATCCAAAAGCTTTCATGTGGGTGGCTCCTTGCTTTCTCCCACTCCATGCTTCTTCCGGCACTTTGTTCATCACAGCTTTTGTAGAACACCTATTCAAGATATATACAGCACAGTTTACGACTTCAGCCCAATAATCATTTGACAAATGCTTTACCTTCAACATGCTCCTCGCCATATCCATGATGGTCCTGTTCTTCCTTTCAGCAACTCCATTTTGCTGTGGGGTGTACCTTGCTGTGAATTGCTTGTGAATTCCATTTTCTCTGCAAAAACATAAAAATTCTTTGGAGATATACTCACCTCCTCTGTCTGTTCTCAAGACTTTGATGCGCAGCCCACTTTGATTTTCCACAAGTGCTTTGAAATTTCGGAATTTTTCAAACACTTCACTTTTATTCTTCAAAAAATAAACCCATGTCTTTTTTGTAAAATCATCTATGAATGTTAGAAAATATTGGCTGCCTGCTAAAGATTGATTTTGCATCGGTCCACATAAATCTGAGTGGACAATTTTTAAGGGTGCTTTTGCCCTTATGCTTCTCCTGCTTGGAAAACTTTCTCTGTGCTGTTTTACCAATATGCAACCTTCACAAAGGCTGTCTGGTTTCTCTATCAATGGTAATCCTCTTACCATTCCTTTTCTGCTCAACAAGTTAAGACCTCCAAAGTTGAGATGTTCGAATCTCAAGTGCCACAACCAATTTTCATCCTTTGGTTGGCTTTGGAAAGCCTCTTGGGTAACTGCTGCCATTGCATCTTTGTTTTTCAATTCTGCTCTTATTCTGAGCGGGAACATTCTGTTCCTCGTCATCTTCACTTCAGCAATGCATCTTTTACTGGGTGGAATATCCATGATGGTGCATACATCATTCTCAAAGAAAACATTGTAACCCTTTTGAACAAGCTGTTCAATACTCAAGAGGTTACATCTCATTCCAGGAACATAATAGACATCTGCTATGGTTCTCCTTTCACCTTGCTTTGTAAATATTTTAACTTCTCCTTTACCCATAACAGAAATTTTGCTATCAGTCCCAAGTGTGACTTGTGACTTCACACTTTGATCTAAAGCAGAAAACAAAGCTATGTTTCCTGTCATATGGTTGCTGCAACCGGAGTCTAGAAACCATATATCTTCACTATTTGTTTCAGCCATATTGCAAGCTAACAATACATTATCTTGGCTGACATTTTCTCTAGTAATATTTGCACTAGAGCTATTATTCACATCATGCTGCTTCTTTCTACATTCACTGGCATAATGCCCATATTTTTTACAATAATAACATTGGACATTGGATTTTTCATACCTTTGTCCTTGAGCATGATGTTGTCCTCCTTGTTGGCTGCTGCCTTGACCTTGGTTCTGATTTGGATTGCTGCCTCTTCCTTGAGCATTCGCTGGACTGTTCCTTCCACCTCTGTTCTGGCTTCTACCTCTTCCCCTGTTGTTTCCTCTGCCTTGACCTCTTCCTCTTCCAAAGGACATCTGGGTCTTGAAGGCTTGCTCTAGAGATGAGTTTTCATTTCTACTCAACCTCTGCTCATGTGTGATCAGTGATGCATGAAGCTCATCAACTGAAAAGTTTGAGAGATCCTTTGTCTCTTCTATGGTGGTGACAATCACATGGAACCTTGAGGGTAGGCACCTCAATAGTTTCTCCACAATCCTCCTTTCTTCAAGTATCTCTCCATGAGATCTTATTTGTGTGACCAGGCCAATTACTTGAGTGAAGAATGAGTCAATATTGTCTGACTCCTTCATGCACAGATTCTCAAAATCTTTCCTCAGCAACTGTAGCTTTGCTGTCTTCACTCTCTCCATTCCTTGATAGGCTGTTTTAAGAGTTTGCCATGCATCTTTGGATGTCTTAGCTGCTGCTAACCTTGGAAACACGCTTCCATGCACTGCTTGATACAAGAAGAAAAGGGCTTTTGAGTCCTTCTTCTTGCAGCTCTTTAACAAATCTTTCTCTCCCTGAGTTAACGCATTAAACTCATTTTCATCTGCTGGTTGTTCAAAACCATCCTCAACTATTTCCCATAAGTCTTGGGAAGCAAACAAGGCTTTCATTGTTATTGCCCAATAGTCATAGTTTTTACCATCAAATAATGGGAGCTGCATACCCATGCTATTGCTGGTGCTTGTGCCAGCCATTTTTGCACTCTTAACTATGCTTCAAAATACAGTCAAGTATTTAAGAGAAATACCTTGGATTCTTTTGCTTGAGTCTTCACACTGCTGGAGAAGTTGCTGCAATAAGAATCCTTCCTTCAGCTTCTTTGAACCCTTCAAAGAACCTAGACCAGCTCTGATACCACTGTTGGGGATTTTTCTGTCAAAATCCCAAAAACAAAATCACAGAACACAGAGACAATGCTCTGTTTTAAACACAGGATCTTTAACACAACAGAAACTTAAAAAAATTATTTGCAGCAGACAGAGTTTTCACACACCACACATTTCTATTCATTAATAAAAGCAACTGGTGTTACAAATTTCTTCCTCTCTCTCAGAGGGATTCACCAAGAACATTTAACAAAAATTACTCTGTCTTCTCCTGAGATTTTACACTGCTGTGTGTAAGAATCTCTTCTACATTCACTGCTGTAAAAACAGACTTCAACTACAAAAAAAAAAATTACTTTCACTGCTGTGTGGAAATTACATAGATTTTCTTCACGCTGTTGCGTGGGTTACAATACATCGCACTGCTGTGCCTCACTCTTCAATTTCATTACTTCGCACTGCTGTGCATTACATTTCATCATCTACAATACACGAAAAAACATTACATATATATGGCAATAAAGCAAAAGGACTTACATACGTTTTCACTTCCCATGCTTCCGTAAAAAAAGAATTAAATGTTTTTACCAGCCTTTACGTGTGCCCATACTCCCGCTGAAACAAAATTAAAAATTTCACCAAAACTTACCAACCCACAGTAAATTCCATTTACTGCTTTACTGACATTTACTGACGGTAAAGAGACTTTTACTTCACGTCAAATTTATTTGCTGCTGGCTTGTACTTTAACCATTGACTTCATTTATATCGCATCGCAAAATCTCTTTTAGCGGAACACTAAAGTGGAGCACACACACATTACTGCGATCTGCGATATGCGATCAAATCGCATCGCACCATCGCGCACCATCGCGATCGCAGAAATCACAACACATAACGGAGGGTGACACGATGTGACATCGCAAAAATAAAGCTTCAGTTGAAATTATTATTTCAACAATTTTAAAGTGGACAAAGACTCCTTTGGCGGGTAACTTGAAAAATAAATCATGGAACAAAATGGACCGTGATTAAACCTTAATCCATGTTAGAAAATTGATAATTATTTAGCAACTTGCACTAATCAATGTTAGAAAATTGATAACAACTTGCATCGTAGCAACTTGGAAAATTGTTAAGGAAAAGATTCTTCGATCAAATATACCTAAAAATTTATTTATTATTTATAAAGTAATTTCTATTTTATGATTTCCTTCCTCCACCGCCCGCAAACATACCAAAAACGTGCAACGTGTATTAAATTTGAACTTCAACCCAAACTTTCTAAAAGTGTAAAATGATCGTTATACCAACCCACACGCTATAGAGAGCCACGCGTAATCTAATGATGCGGAGGAGTTGGGCGGAAGGTTATGGAAATTTTGGTTATATTTTCAGAAAATTTGGCAAGTATTTTTGTAAATCCACATTATAGTTGTTAAGCTTCAAAATTTTTGGTGTCTTGGACGTTAAACACGATTCAAACACTGCGTTTACAAGATTTTTTGAAATTTTTTCCATTTTTGACCATCCTAGCAATTACTTTGTTTTTGATGGTGCTGAATCCATTCAAAAACACGATTCAAACACTGCTTTTATAAGATTTTTTGAAATTTTTTACCAAAATTCCAACCATTTTTGAATGTCCAAATAATTCCTTCACCTCATTAAACGACTCCACCTGACACCAATAAATCGTAGTAAGTTCCAACATGGTCTATCAACTCAACATTGTTTTAAACTTCCTCTCCACGGCAATTAATCACATTCTACATCCCCTTTGCGGGTCATATATTGCAAATTGCAATTGAGCAGGAATCAAGTTTTCATTAATTAATAAAATTTAAAATCTCACAAATAATAATTTTAATTCATTATAAAATCTATTTACTTTATTAATTAAAATATTAGAGTAATAATATTTTATTAAAAGTAAAATACATAAAAATACCATCTTACCTTTCATTGTTATTATTAGTTTTGTTCTTTGATAACACCAAATATGGTTGCTATCGTGCACGGCTTATTCAATTTTCCGTGAGGCTCATGGTGTGGCACTATGAGACGCCCGTCCAATGGCCGTTTGTCTTCGTGGGACTGGATCTTGGTCCGGCATTTGGAAGCCAATGTTACCTCTCATTATTCAATTCTCGGTGAGGCTCATGGTGTGGCACTATGAGACGCCCGTCCAATGGCCGTCTGTCTTCGTGGCAATGGATCTTGATATTAGGCACGTCTAGAAAGCTATGTGGATGACAGCAAAGCAAAGGCGGAAGCCACTGCAGACATATTGTCGTTGCCGGAAAAGATGATGAACTCAGCGCAGTTTGAGAAGTCGTACGCTATAGGTGTTATAAGTCTTATGCTCTGCCTTAGTGCCGTGTTTTTTTAGCGTACATGAGCTTCCATTTGCCGGCCTTTAGTTGGGAAGGAAACCGGTTGTCTTTTTATTTCGATAATCTATGTTTTCGGTTTACTGAGTAGCATGAGAGCCAAGCCAATACAAACCGTCTTTTGTACCGAATCGGTAACCGGTTGTCCTTTCGTCCCGACAATCTTTGTTTTCGGTTTACTGAGTAGCATGAGAGCCAAGCCAATACAAACGGTCTATGGTCCCGAATTGGGAGACCCGTGCACTGATATTATATATTTTATTTCACCTGTAAATCCATTGCAACGTTCTCTAAATTTTGATTTTTGAATCTAAGGAACGCATGCTAAACTTCGTTTTGGGACGGAGGACACTTTCAGGAGTCAATGAATACAATTACATCCTGAATAATTCCCTCATGAGCTACGGTGGATCTGTCTCCAAGTTGCAGTATTGTAATGGTCTTTCTCAAGGCCCCATGGAGCTTGAGCTTGACCATGGTTTTCCTGGTCATCACATTGATTACAGCCCAAGGTCAATCAAGGTATTAGAGACCATAATGCCATTAATGTGCACATCTGTGGCTACCGAGATCCAAGTACTTTGGGGAGATTACCCTCCCAAACATGAGTTGTCCAACAACATTGATAATGGGGATATCTCTTCTTCTCCTCCCGGGCCTTTTGAAACACTCTTCCTTAATAAGCTTGTTGTAAATGGGGAGATCAATGATGGCCTCAAGAAGGGGGCATTTTGATACACGCCTACTTTAATTCCCCCATAAGTTTAGCCTATTCTAGGGTATGTTGTTTAGGGTGGACCAACCTTTCAGGGTAAGGAGGTGCATTGGCTTGAGGTGCACTCTCCTCCTATTCCTCAAGCTCTCAAGGTGGAGAAGGTGGGTGATTATTTCGGAGCAACTTCTCAGACCAAAAGTTGATCTCTTGGATTTACACAACATAAGCAGGATAGGGTGTATCCCCACTATAAACATGTTGTGCATGCTTATTGTTCGGGTTCAGATTGGGTTGAGGAGACATTTGAGGTTGCTTAGGTGGGGTATGGTGAGGGATTTGTGGCTGAGGTTGAGGTGGAGGCATTAAAGTGGGAGGTTGGGTTGTTTAAGGCCTCTGCGCTTGTGAGGGGTTGCCCCATTGGAAAGATTGAGGTGGATATAGCTCAAAATGAGGGTTAATAGGTTGAGGAGGATATTGAGGAGTATAAGGCCAATAAGGAGGTGTGGTCCATGATGGATGACTGGAAGGGTAGTAAGGATGGAAAGGTGCATTCTGATTTGGATTGTAATGATGATAGTGTGCACCTTGCATGCCTTGTTGATATGGTCGAGGGCCTTGAGCGCTCCTTTGGTTAATGAAATAGAGTTGTGTTGAACCCCCTTCTGCCCCTTGACATACAACTTTCAGACCTGGCAGAGAAGTACATTTGTCTGTTGCATGGTTTTCTTTACAGACATTGCAAACTTCTATGACATTCAATGGGCACTCATTCTTAGGGTGTCTATTAGTGCATCTAGGGAAGAAGATAGCTAGTTCGCTTTTTTCTTCCTCTTGCTTCTTTTTAATTTGCATAGCATCCATCTGTAGGGAAAATGTATGCAACATTTCACTCTTAAATTCTCCAACATACTTCCTATCTCATGTTTGATGGCTAATGTAGAGGGAAATGATCTAACCAAGCCTTGGCTACACCTACCCTTTTTCCTAGTAGCCCTCGAGTGATTCCTGGATATTGTTTTGATGTCATCATAAGGCAATTGGTAGATGTCTCCTCTAGATAACATGTTTAGTGTTTCCATTACATCCTCCCTGATCCCTCAGAGAAGGACTAGATTGAGTGACTCAGGGTCAAGGGTACTGTTAGCCCAACTATAATCGAGTTGGAATATTTCCTCATAGTTATCCAAGGATTTATTTGGTCCTAGGGCCATCCTAAGTATTTCCTCCTTTGTTTCTTTCAACCTACAGTAATCCTTGTATGTGTCATTGAAGGCTTGTTTCATTTGGCCCCAGGTACTGATGTTGCCTCTAGGTAAACTCATAAACTAATGCAATGCTGCATCTTTGAGGGTAGATGGAAACAACTTCAATGTCTGTTCATCAAAGGCATAGTCATAGGTTTGACAAACAACAAAAAATTCAAACATGAAGGTGTCAGGATCCTCATAGGTTAGGCCATGGAAATGTGGAATGAAAATAGGGGTTATGTTCTTAATTCTGCCCTTCCCATTGGTTTCTTTGAAAGGAAAAACTTCATTTTGTCTATTTTCAACCATGGTTTGGGTAGGTGAGGTGGGTTCTTCTCCCCTATGGGTTCCTCAAACAACTATGGTTGCTCACCTAGAGGGTCTTCTAACTCCCCTGTAGTTAGAGAGGGAGGTTCACAATCACTAAAGAAGAATGAAGGTTGGATGCTTGAAGGGTTGGGGGTTTTTGGTAAGAATTTCCCTTGGCTATCCCTACTCTTATGAGGAATGAAAGAACTAGATTTATTTATTTATTTATTTTTTCACTCTTTTTTTCTTGAAGGTTTCAAATCAATAAGGGTAATGCAAAACAGAAAAAGAAAAAACAAGTAACTCCTAGGTAGAGACAACACCTACTTAGACACCTCCCTAAAAACGATGTTAAAAAGTGATGAACCCTGGTATTTCATCAAGGATGTTGCAACTTCTATGGTTCTTAACTTAGATTATCAACCGGGATTTATACAAAATTAGAGGTGATAGTGCTATATGCATAAGGTTATGTTCTACTCATGTAACCCTTGCTCATTAGATCAAATCAAGGTACACAAATGCCACTCCTTCAACTAACTACAAAGTTAATTTTTAAGAAAGCATATCATGAGTGCAAGAAAATGAACATGATTCTAACTACATAAATGAAAATGTCATTGATTAAATGTCAAGGCTAATTGTAATCACATGAAAGGAATAGACTATTATAATTTGATAGATAAACCATGTTACTCTAATTTTACACTACTCAAATCGATATTCTACTTGCATGAATCATTTGTCTAGTTGCCCGTTGCTTGGCAAGGAGGAATTCAAAAAACTAGGTCTAATTCTACTTCTTGTTTTGTGTTTGCAGTGAAGAAAATATACGGTTGGAGTGGTATTTGAGTCTCCTTAATCATGAAATCAAATTTTGGGTGCCATTATTCAACTTCAAAGTTCAAGAGTCAAGGTCTAGGGAAAATCTAGTTAGATTTATGCAGTGCTATAAGTGACCCTGTTTTGCTATAGCAAGGCCGTGTGTTTGCTACAGGAGTGGGTTTGAGAGATTTTTGAGGGAAAGGATGTTGTCTTGGAGGTGGAGGAATGTGGATGAAGGTGAATAAAGGATTTGGGAGCCCTTTTTTCAAATCTTAGTACCCTTCGGAGTCTTATCTTGTACAAAATTTCATGCCCACGGTGTCCTTCATTGGTCCTGAAAGGTGATCTTGGTGGTAGAGATTGAGAGAAGTATGAGGTGTCCAAGAGTTATATGGAATGACCTAGGTGGATGTGGATGAGTGCCCCACTCCTTCAAATCAACAACAATCCCTATAGACTAATCAAGTGCATGCATTAAATGATCAACATTACAACAAAATGAATCAAAGTGGAAAAGATGAGTTGAATTTTATTTCCTTAAGATCTACTCTATCCTATAGCGTATGTCTACTCTAATTGCCAAATCAATGCTACTAACTTCTAAGTTGCAAAATCCAAACATGCAGAAGAGGTACAATTCAAAACTTAAAAATTTCCAAGAAATAATAAACAAATGTTTTTGGCTTGTTGTCATATATCCTCCAATCACACTTCCCACAAGAGAGGTGGTGGTCAAACCTAAAACTGCAATTTTTGTAATAAAATCCTACTTAATCAAGGAAAGAAATGCAATGAATTGAAAAAGGATAAGGGAAGAATACATGAGAGGGACTAAAGCCTCTAGTTTGGGCCCAAACCCAAGGGTTCAATGATGGAGCACATTAAGTAATTTATTATTAGTTAATAAATAATAATATTAAAACTAATAGTTAATATTATTTATTATTTAATTATTGCCTAAAAATATTTATCAATCCCAAGGATCAATATTATTTAATATTATATTTTTTGTGAATAAGATAAAATATATTACTGTGAAAACTGACAGATTACATAATTTGGGTTGTGTGGGAGAGAGAGCCTGACACAAGACCCACTAGAAATCCCTGAAATGGCCATAGAATTGTCGTTTTTACAATGCGACCATGACAAAAGTGGGTTCTGAGTACATAGGTGGAAACCGAGAGGAACCCTCTTTACAACATTCTCAAAACTGAGAGTATAGAAACCGAGAGAAGAGAAGAAAACCTTAGCGAGGTTGACCAAGCAAAAGAAATTTTTCTCTGTGACATAAAGCCCTTCGCGGAGAAAGAAAAAAAAAAAGTAAGTTGACGAAGTCGCTCCTGGTTGATGGTTACTAGATCTTCGGCCTAATGAATGGGAGTCTCCTGAGAGCTTCCCTCCTACTGCGTGATGGTGTTCTGTTGACTCGTGTAGGCCCTAGCAGCCACTTTCTTGATGCTTAGGGATCCTTCAGTAGTCGAATGGACCTTCGTCACTGACTTCTTCTTGATAACTGTGTATTGTAGTGCATCCCGAGTGATGAATCTACAGTGGTGGATGGCTTCGACATACATCACAAACTTCTCAGTCAGCTGGTCAATATTTGTTTCTAGAGCCTTGGTGCGCTCCTCTTGCTCCTGCATTGCTAACCCCATGATTGTTTTCATTTTCCACCATGTTTCGATAGTTCACGTGTATAGGTTTTGGTGCGCTCGGGTGAAGGCAGGGTCCGGAATCTAGGCAAAGTTAGCGTCGACTTCCTCAGTAGTGACCTCTCTATGGAGAACATTTTCTTGGGCTTCTAATTCGGCAATGCGCTACTGAGTTTCAGGATTTATCACTGCCGTGTAGCATAAAGTTGCACGCCTTGCAGAGGTCTCCACGTGAGCGGTCGGGGGGCGAACCCACATACTGCTAGTGGGAGGTTGCGTGACTACGTGCACCTCCTCGACTAAAACTAGGGGTCGAGCAATTCTTCGAGGCCATGAGAGAGGCAGAAGGGCTAGGGAGCGAGGGGAAACAACGTGTGAAGGACCAACCAAGAGGGATAAAGGTAGAGAGAAGAATGAGGGGGAGAAGGGGGAGGGGGAAATATATAGAAGTCGAGCGATGGAGGGAGGCTGGGAGCAGGGAGAAGGGGCGGGAAGGGGAAGCATGCGAAGTTATGAAGCATGGTGGTGGATGAATATTTGAGTAGAGAGGATGTGACTGGGAGGCTACAGTTACACAAGGGAGAGGGGAGGTGGCATTGCAGGCACTAGAATCAAGCGAGCCAAGGATGAATCTATGTGTGTGTGCCATCCACCTATCCTTCAAACAGAACAGAGAATCAACCTTGATATGATGAAGGGTATAAGAAAAATTATTGTTTCGTAGAGTGGTTATCTCTGTAATTGATTGATGCGCATTTCTAACAGAGTTCACCTTCTTCCAATTCCTGCCACGCTCTGGACATCAGGAGTAGGGTACCAACCATACCCTCATTTGCCAGTTTTTCCGCGAGTTTATTGCCCTTCCTTCTGATTGCTTGAAATTGGAAGCCTACCATGCTGTCAATTCCCTGCTTGATCCATTGTATTATTTTTTTTAGGCTCCAGCTTTTTGAAATTTTGTGCACCTCGATGCCATGCTGAAGTTTTTTTCCAATCTGAGTGGTCAACGTGGAATCTCCTTCTATAATAAGAGGATTAAGCTTTAAATTGTGCACTGTGGTGATGCCATTTTCGAGGGCATGAAGTTCTGTGGCATTGTTCATGGCTGAACCTATATTTCCTTCATATATCTAGATTATCTCTCCTTTAGAGTTTCTGAAGACTCCTCCAAAATTGGCTGGGTCTGGATTCCCCTTAGCTAGGTCGTCGTAGTTGAGCTTGAAAGTCCCCTTCTCTAGTGGCCTCCAGGTTTTTCTCTTATTTTCAAACCTAGAGAGGGGAGTGACTTCGTGGACCTTGATTTGAAGGAGATCCTGCATTGAGAGAATTATCTCTTCGAAGAAGGTGTGAGGGGCTTTGAAAGTCTGAGAGGGTAGAGAGGTAATTGTTTCTCGTATCGTACTTTTGGTCTTCGAGATTACGATTTCCTCCTAGGTGGAGATGCGATGAAATATTCTTGCGTTATGCTCCTTCCATAGAGCCCAACATATCAAACTAGGAATTAAATTCCATGCATGGTTTACTAAAGGATGTGAGGAGAAGATAGATCTCCAGTACGCGATGGTACTTTGAATAGAAGAGGGGTCCTGATCAAAGTTGTTGAAGACTTGAGAAATCCAATCCCATAAATTAGACGTGAATGGGAGTACATTTAACAGATTATTGGGGGTTTCTTCTTCTTGATGGCAGAGAGGGCATCTCGATGGGCCAATAAAGCCTTTTTTCTTAGGTTTTCCCATGTTAAAATATTTCTATGCATGACTAACCATAGAAAGATATATATTTTAGGGCAGTGTTTCCTGTCCCAGATTGCATTCCACTTCGGTTCTGGTTGAAATTGATCTTGCTTAGTTGTGTATCTATAGGCTTCTTTTAAATTGAAGTGTCCTGCTGAGTTTTTCCCCCATCTGAGTTGATCCTCGACATAGTCAAGGAGGATTTGCATTTTTTGAAGTTTTGATGAGAGGTCCGACCAGGCTTGGGGGTTCATATGGGGAGTCCAATCCTCTTGTTCCATCAAAATTCTCCATCTGTCCTTTTTGTCACTCGTTTTCCAGTACTGGTTGACTTTGATCTTCCCTCTGTTTTTCATATTAGCCTTGATTTGGTGATAATTATATTGATCAAGTTCAGGCCTTTGCGTCCTCCCAAAAAGATCATTGTTTCTGTTGCCTATTTCCTAGAAACTATGATTTTAAATGATATCCCTGTTCTCCCATGCTTGGTTCTAGATGATTGAACCTTTGATATTTCCATTTAGATTGATGATTTTCTCTTGCAAGAGGGAGGGGGTATACTTTGCTTTCCATAGGATTCGCCAAGCGGAGTTGGGGTTTGTAACCCATCACCATAAGTTTTTGGCTCCTAGGGCCTTTCCCACGAGGTCTATGTCTCTAAGACAAAGGCCACCATCTTTTTTGGGCTTGCAAATTTTTACCCATGCCACCAGAGCCCATTTATGTTTCGCTTCTACACCTCTCCATAAGAAGTTCCACTAAAGATTTATGATTTTGTTTGAAATCACTTTTGGGACTGCCATATCCATGTACAAGTAGAGCAGGATGGCCTGTAAAATAGATTTGACTAGGATAAGACAGCCTACCAAATTGAGAGATTTGAAGGTCCAGTTGGCAATTCTTTTCTCCATCTTGTTAATCAGGTTCTCCCAAGTGGCCCGGGAGAGAGGCCTGTTTGTAAGGGGAACACCAAGGTAAGTGGAGGGGAGGGTACTAATGGGAATGACTAGGAGTCTGGCAATGTTCCTGCAAATGGGCAGCAAAGTGTTAAAGAAGAACAACTTGGATTTCACAGGGTTGATGGAGGTTCCAGATGCAACAGAGAAGTCCGACAGAATGGACATGAAAGAGGAGGCTTCTTTGATAGTTGGGAGGCCCATGAGAATGGTATCATCCACAAATTTTTGGTGCATTGATGGGGGAGTAGAGGCATGGGGCTAAATAATAGAGAGCGTATTATCTTGCAGGACAACAGAGATAGAGCAGCTTAGCCCTTCAACCATTATAACAAAGAGGAAGGGATATATTGGATCCCCTTGCCTAATACCCATGGAAGGATTAAAGGGTTGCGAAGGGAATTGATTCACGAGGATGGAGAAAAAAGCTCCCGATACCATAGCTATGATCCACTTGATGCTTTCTTTGTGGAACCCAAATGCTGCCAGGACCTGTCTAATATAGTTCTGGCTAATTTTGTTAAAGGCTTTGGACATATCTAGCCGAATCATCCAACCAGGTTTTTCTTGGGATTTAAGAGAGTGGATAAGTTCATGAGAGAGGATGATGATATCCATGATTTTCCTTCCTTCCACATAGCCACACTATTGATGGGAGATGAGGAGAGGGAGGATGACTTTAATTCGATTGGAAAGAACTTTGGGAATTATTTTGTAGATGACATTATAGAGGGATATGGGCCTAAATTTGTCTAGGGAATATGCATAGATTCCTTGGAAATCAAAGTTAGGAAGGTGGAGTTAAGGGCTTTAAGGACACACTTTTGAATTCGAGATTCTTCCACAAGGGCATACACTTCCAAATTGATGATATGCTAGCAAGATTTGTAGAAATAAATGGTGAAACCATCTAGCTTTGGTACTTTGCCATTGGGCATTCCCATTACCACGTATTACACTTCCTGGAGGGAGACTTTCCTTAGGATCATTTTTTTATGGTCCTCCGTGACGCTTTTGGGGATATTCTTGGTGATTTTTTTGATGTCCTGATCCTGGTCATTACTTGGCTCTTTGAGAAGAGAGCTAAAATAGTGATTTAGCTCTATTTCCAACTCCTCTTGAGAGTGAATGAGATGACCATCTTAGTTCTTCAAACCCAGAATTCCATTGTTTCTCCTATTATGTATCATTGTTTTATGGAAAAAAGTTGTGTTCCTTTCCCCACATTTCAGCCAATTTATTCTGGATTTTTGTTGCCACAACTTTTCTTCCTGGATGGCTCTTTCCTCCCTCCTTTTTTTGTAGTCATTGTTCCTCTTGCTTACTATACTCTGTTAGCCCTTCTTCAATTATGTTTTGTTTGAGAAGTTCCAATTGATGCTCTATTTTTTTTTTTTATCCATGAAGATGTTGCCAAATTTTTCTCTGATCCATTTTATGATTTCCTCTTTGATATGTTTTAATTTTTGTTGGAACGTGTACATTTTGTTTTCAGTTCTGATGGGATTGTAAGACCACCATAGTTTGATTTTTTCCATGAATTCTTGGTGATACAACCTGAAGGCCTCGAACCTGAAAGGCTTATTTTTTAGGCCATTTGAAATTTTAATCTTGAGAGAGATTGGCCAGTGATCAAATCCTGCTTGTTGTACGATTCTCACCTCCGTTTCCTAGGAGGTAAGATAAGTTGCCTCAGATAAAAGGAAGTGGTCTAAACGAGAGGCAATTTGACGGTCTCCTCCTCCTTTGTTATTCCAGGTGAAAATTCCATTGCTGGTGGGAATGTCGATGAGGTTGAGGTTTTCAATGGTGGTGAGGAAACCCTCGGAGTCCTTATCGAGCTTTCAGATACCTCTTTTCTTCTTAGACAAGTTAGTTATCATATTAAAATCACCTGCTATGATTTTGAGAGGATGGTGAAGCGGGTCAAGGAGATTGGAAATGTTTTGGAGAATTTTGATACGGTCTGTCACCTTGTGTGGGGCATAAATATTAGTTATGAAAATGCTCTCATTGGTACCTATGATTCTTAGGATCACCATTATGGAATGATGAGTGGCCAGAGAGGATATGAGGTCGAATTTGGAGTTTTCCCAAAAGGTCATTATGCCCCCCGCCGTACTCATAGCCATGTTGGCCAAGGAGTTGTATGGCTTGAAGCAAGAGTTGAGAAGAAGGGGTGGGGGGGTGAGTCGAATTAGTCAGTTACGACTACCTCTCATGGAAATGGTCATACGTGAATGACTTACTTAACGCAGTTGAATCCCAAAATGATATCTAATATAATGCACTGCGTAAAACCCCCATACTTAAATTCAAAAAGAGTTAAGGGATCTCTACTTGAATGGTTCATGAGGCACAATACTTGCTAAGGTTTTGCAAATGGGGTAGCAAGCTAAGTGGGCTTGATTGTGGGGAAAACTCCACAGTTAAGCACGCTTGAGCCAGAGGAGTTCTGGGATGGGTGACCTCCTGGGAAGTCCTGGTTACCGGGTGCAAGCCTCGGAAGTGATGATTGATGCTATGTGATCTTATGATGCTCCTTCTGTAGAGGTGAAAACCACCTCAGATGAAGGTGGGGATGTGTACTTGGATTCTTCAGGTACACATGTAGATCATGAGGCATGGTCGATTGACTCAGGTGCATGCTTTCACTTCACTCCTCATAGAGAGTGGTTCTGTGAGTATGAGAAATATGATGGTGGTGATTTCTTCTTGGGGGATGACAGGAAGGCTAGAATCATTGGTTGCGGAAAATGAAAGTTGAAGTTGCAAGGTGGAATGGTTAGAACACTTCCGGGTGTTCTGCATATTCCTACATTGGCTATAAATCTGATTTCCATAAGCAAGCTGGATGATGCAGGTGTAAAAATAGTGTTCAATAAGGATACCTGCAAGATGGTTTAGGGAGTACTGGTATTGATGCAAGGAGTTCGGATTGGACTCTGTACAAGCTGCAAGGTAGCACTATTGTTGATGGGTGCAACAGTTCTGTGGTTCCTGAAAGTGGAGTAGAAAATCTAGTGGTCTCTGGAAAGAAGACCATGATGTGGCATCAAAGGCTTGGACATATTGGAGAGAAGGGCCTTCAAATACTTCATGGTAAAGGTATGGTAGAAGGTATGAGTGATATCTCTTTGGATTTTGCTTTCTGTGAAAATTGGTGTATATGGTAAGCATAATTGAGTGTGTTTCCCCTCTGGTGGTAAGAGGACGAAACAAATATTAGAGCTTGTGCACAGTGATGTGTTTGGACCTATGAAGGTTCCATCACTGGGTAAGCATGTGTACTATGTATCATTTATATATGACTTCTAAAGGAATACATGGATATATTTCCTTAAGAAGAAATCTGAAGTCTTTGACAAGCTTAAAGAATTTAAGATTCTGGTGGAAAACCAGACATAGAAGAAGATAAAGGTGCTGAGGTTAGATAATGGTGGAGAGTTTTGCAACAAGGAATTTGAAGAATTCTATAAGAAGTGTGGTATAGCACGGTAGATAACTACTCCATACACACCTAAGAAAAATGGAGTTGAAGAAAGAATGAACATCACATTGATGGAAAGGGCAAGAAGCATGCTCAGTGGTGCTGGGTTAGGAAAGGAATTATGGGTAGAGGTGGTGGAGACAACATGTTACCTGGTCAATAGATCACCTTCATCAACGTTGGAGGATAAGACTCCATAAGAGGTATGGATTGGTAAGAAACCCTCTCTTTCACATCTAAGGGTATTTGGATGTGATGCATATGTATATGTTCCAAAGGAGAAAAGAGCCATGTTGGATAGTAAATCTGAAAAGTGCATCTTTATTGGGTATAAGGATGGTTTAAAGGGTTATAAGTTTTGGAACCCAGTAACAAGGAAGGTTGTGTACATCCAAGATGTGGTGTTCAGAGAGGTGAAAGATGTTATTAAACATGAAGTCCAACCAAAGGAACCTAAGAAGATAGAGTTTGAGCTTAAGGAGGAAGAATTAGACTCTACAGTAGAAGAGGAATCAGAATATGAAGAGCCACAATCTTCGGGTGTGAGAAGATCAGTTCGAGAAAGAAGGTAGCCAGAAAGGTATAGTCCATCTGTGTTCTATTCAAAATTTTCTTTATCTATTACTCAAGATGATCCCAGAACTGTGAAGGAAGCAGTAGATTCAGAGGATGGAAAACTCCGGAAAGAGGCCATGGTTGATGAAATGACATCTTTGCACAAAAATGAGGCTTGGGATCTGGTGGAGTTGCTGGCTAGAAGGAAACCCATTGGCAGCAATGGGTGTTCAAGAAGAAGACAAATGTAGAAGGAAAGGTGGAGAAATACAAAGCTCGGTTGGTAGAAAATGGTTATTCCTAGGTGCTGGGAATTGATTTTGGTGATATTTTTTCTCCTGTTGGCAAGGTAGCTTCTATTAGATTACTATTATTTGTTCCTGCTAGTTTTGATTTTGAGGTAGAACAGATGGATGTGAAGAAAACGTTTCTTCACGGGGATTTGGAAGAGGAGATCTACATGAAGCAACCCGAAGGTTTTGCGATGAAGGGTAAGAAAGCACTGGTATGCAAGTTAAAGAAGTCTCTGTATGGGTTAAAATAGTCACCAAGGATGTGGTATCAGAAATTTGATACATTTATACGGGGACTTGGCTTCACTAGAAGCAAAGCAGATCATTGTGTGTATTTTAAATTAATTGGTGACCATGTTATCTATCTCGTCTTGTATGTGGATGACATGTTGCTAGTTGGAAATGACAAAGAAATTATCTAGGATTTGAAGAACTAGCTATCCTTCAAATTCGACATGAGAGATGTTGGTGCTTCAAACTATATTTTGGGCATGGAAATCAAAAGAGACTGGGCAAAGAGCAAGCTCTGGTTAAACCAGAGGAAGTATGTCGAGACAATATTGCAGAGGTTTAATATGCAAGATAGTAAACCGGTGAAGGTTCATATTCCTATAGGTGTAAAGTTATCTGCTGAACAATGTCCCAAGACACAAGAAGAGGAAGAGGACATGTCCCATGTTCCATATGAAAGTGCAGTCGGTAGCCTGATGTATGCGATGGTTTATACTAGACTAGACATTGCACATGCAGTGGGAGTATTGAGTAGGTTTATGTCAAAACTAGGGAAGGAGCATTGGACAATAGTGAAGCGGGTCTTCAAGTATTTGCATGGAACTAGTGATTATGGTTTGTGCTACCAAGGAAGACCAGAATTGGACAAAGTTTTGGATATTGATGGCTTTGTTGATGCAGATTGGGGTGGAGATCCGGATTAGGGAAGATCTACAAGTGGGTATGTGTTTAACCTATTCGGAGGTGCAGTCAGTTGGATGAGTAAGAAACAATCTGTAGTGACACTATCAACTAGAGAGGTAGAATACATGGTAGCCACTCATGCAAGCAAGGGAGCCGTTTGGTTGCAGATATTGTGTTCAAGTATGGGGTTAGTACATGGAGCTATAAGGATAGACTATGACAACCAAAGTGCAACTTTCTTGGCAAACAACTCTGCTTACCATTCGAAGACAAAGCACATTGATGTTCAGTATCAATTTGTGAGGGATATGATAGAAGAAAAAAAGGTGTTGTTGGTAAAGGTGGAAACTTTGAAGAATATTGCAGATGCATTGAAAAATTCTGTGAGCTCTAAGAAGTTCTCTTGGTGTAGAGAAATAATGGGCATTGCAAGGCTGGATAAATGAATAAGCTATCCTTTGGCCCCCTATGGAAAGAAAACAACAAGTGGGAGAATGTTGGGTTGTGTTATATTCTTTTCACGACTAGCCTATGTAGTTTATTAGGGGGTTAGAGGGGGGGTGGAGCCCCCCCTTTGTTGCGCCGATTGCGCAGCGAGGGGGTCACAGGGGGTTTGAGGGGGGGCTGGTAGCCCCCCTTTATGGGGTTCAGGGCAGCGCCCTAGGGAATTTTTTTTTGGACCCTATATTAGGTTGGGTGGACCTACCTATGGTTTTGTGCATGGTTTTCGCACATGGCTGTGGACGTGATGGTTTTCAATCCATGGTTTTGGACACGATGGTTTTCCGTCCATGGTTTTGGACGTGATGGTTTTTGGTCCACGGTATTGGATGCTTCGGCATGTATAAATATGTACTATAACATTGAAAGGAAAATAATGAAAAATCAAGTTGGTAGTCCCAGCTTTGGGATCTAGGGGAAAATTTCTATGTATATGTGTTTTATGTGTTATGCTATCGCATTGTTTATTTTCTATGTTTTAGAATTCGTATGAAGGTAATTTCTATATGGGGTTAAAACCTACAATGTATATGTTCATTTTCTTTCAAACGGATAGGTTTCTCTTTGCAGTGAAAAAGCTTGATCAACAAGGAGAGTCATAGACTATTGTCTTCTGGACCTCCTTAATCAGAAGAAAATAACAGGAATTCAACTTCACAAACTTCATTGATCAATTTGTGTATCCAACAACTTGTTTGTTGAGTAGCCAACATATTCCAAGGATAAGTGAGGACATTCAGAAATTTTTACAGCTCAGTGAACATGTGAAAATAGGAGACTAGTACCTTTACCATTCATTCACAGAAATTAGAGTTTATGGTTCAAATCTGCCACCATATACATTTCCAAAGTATCTTCCAATGAAAATATTTTCCTTGGATTACATCAATAAAATAATTCGCTCTCACAACATTCATTTCATGGAAGCCAAGAAGAAATCCCAGTTTCAGATTAAGACATAGATAGGACCTTTCATCTGCAACAATAGAGCAGCAGAAGAGGAAGTAAAACTCCTATTGAAACAAATGAATTTCCCTTTTAGTTTTACTTGGCCCTATGACCCCTTTGGGGTGATTTCGAAATTAAGAGTGGAAGAAAAAGAAACTCCCTATGTGCATACTCAAAGATGAAAAATAGAGAAGTATATGAACCATCACACTTGGGTGGAGAACACATTGCAGGAAGCCGAAGATAAGGTACTTTCCAAGACAACTTTAGAGACTCCCATACTGAGAGAAAAGATAGATAAGAGACCGAGAGATGATGACTCTAAATTAGTTACAAAAGTCTCAGCCAAAGAGTTCAAAATATAGACAAAGAATATTAAAACAGGCTCCAAAAAAGACTTCCAACCACTAGAGGATACGCAGGGTATTATTGTGCTCTCAGGCTTTCAAACTTTTAAGTTGGGTAGCGGTACCACAGAGTCTCCATCATCCTTCGCTACTAAATAGATTCCAGCTACTGTACCTCACATACTAGATTCATCTATAGAATAAAGGAAGATGGATATTTTCCAGAGATATAAAGAGAATAAATAGAGTAATGAGGACATTCATGATAATATCTCTGCTCAATTTAGGAAGCAGTGTTCCTCCATCGAGCATAAGCTTATTTCAACATATGATATGAGAAGGGAAGAATGCATATGGCGTTCTTGCAGGCCCAGGTCCCACAACCGAATTCAACAACAGATTTCAAATAAACTACTTTTGAATTTGAGGAAAAGGATGTTCATCCTTTGGATCAAATACATATGCATAGGAAAATTGGAGAAATGGCATACTCTACCTTCACACAGACTGCTATAACTACTTCCAAATTACAACTTACCTTAAATAATGTGTAGTCTCAGCTTAAATTGGAGAAAGTGTCCTCTCTTCCCAAAGATAAAAAAATTAAATACCTGTAGGAAATGGTGATGAAAGCAGGCTTTGATCCAGATAATTCAAAATCCATGGAGGAGATAATCAAGAAGAAAAATGTTGACATAGTAGCACTAAAGAAGAAATTGAAGTTTCCTGCAATAGAAGATCCCTAGGCCAAGGAAATTGGAGAGACAAAGCTACAAAAAGAAGAGATGTTGAAGCTTCTAGTGGAACAGAGTGCACAGATCAAAGAGATGGAAGCAAAGATGGAAAAGCCGATAAAGAAAAGGAACAACGTTGACAACTATTAGTGGTTCCTCTTGATGTAGTTCCCATTGCATCTCTAGTTGAAACATGTATCCCTCAGCAGCCATGACAACATAAACATCCCGTTCTATGATAGTTCCCACATCAGTTGCAAATGATTCACTTAAGTTGGTTGAATACATGGAAAACATGTCTATACAAGTAGAAGAGATAAAGAAACTGAGGCAAGAGGTGAAATCCCTATAGGAACAAAAAAAAAGATTTGAAAATTCCTTCCTGATAGAAACACAGAAGTCCCAAACATTGTCCCAATGATTGCAGAAAATGGTAAAAGACGGTGCCATGAGTAATACATTGGCATAGGTAAAAGAGAATATTTGGAAACGAATCAATGAAGACATGATAGACATTTGGCCTTCAATAAAAAAAAAAAATTTGCAACAAGAGTTGATTGAACGGTCCAATGAAGCCATTGAACAAGTCAAAAAGAAGTTGGGAGATAAACCTAGTGAAGCCACTGAGCTCATTAAATTCCTTAACTCCAAAAATAGACATGAATTAGAAGAGTTGGAAATTGAAGACAGAACAAAAACAATATTGGAAGTTAGGAAGGTGTTGAATAAAAGAAATCTAACAAGACAACTTGAAGAGAAGTATCAGATTATGGACACTGGTGTGCAGAAATTCTTCACCAAGCTAGAACCCCTCTACAAGAAAGGACTTCCAAAGTTATTATTTTTTAATGATAATCTCAACACATGGTCGGGTTACAGTGAGAAAATAATGACAAAGGCGAGAGACAGTTCGAAGGTTGATGCTGGAAGATTTAGTATGAAAGAAAAGGCATTCTCAGAAGCATTGTCATATGACCTCGACATTTAATATGCAATTAAAATCCTATTCATCACCAAGTCGACATTTGCCAAATATACACTAGTTGACGAAGTGTAGATAAAGTTGTTGAAGATGGCTATCCCGAGTGAACAACACTGGGATAAGCTATGTGAATTACTAGAGTAAAACGTAGATTTGGGTACACAACTCAGCATCATAGCACATGCAGATTTTGAGGACCAGACAACCAGTTGTTCCACCAATTTAGTGCCACCACTTTAGATAGTTTGAATTTCCCTAATATCTTTGTAATAATTTAGATTAATTCAGTTTGGATTATTTTTAGATACATCATAGTCATTTTGACAAGATATTTTTGTAAATTAATTATAAAGACTTCATCTTCAGAAGTATCAAGGGCTGGTTTTCGAGCAAAATAATACTATTGTATATTTCTGAAGCATCAACGAATTTACTAGTAATACAGAAAGATCATTCACAGGATTCTTGTGTCAAGTTGTTGGTGAAGTGAATCTATCATCTTATTGTTTATATTTCTCTATTTATAGCACATATTTGTTTCCAAATATGAATTATTCAATAGATAAGTAAAGGGCAGAATTTGTTTAAATCTACACTCTGTACTCAGTTACGAATAATTTCAATGTTTTCTTCTAATCTATAAATATAGAATTTAGGTAACAATGCTCTATATTTGAAGTGAAGCTTAACATTTTATTCCTTCCCCATTTCATAGACTTTAAAGAATCCATTCAGTTTGGCTACCCTACCTTGTGAGATCTATCTGTAGACACTGCAGTCGATCCATATTTTATGTAACAGACTCCATATCCCAATGGTAATCTAGTTATCAACTAACCATTCAAATACAAATCAAACCTTAAACTTCATAACTAGCCTAATATTCAATCCAACAAAGTTAAATATCACAGAGAGAGCCCTCTCTGAAGCTGGCAGGGCTATATCCCAGCGTCCGAAGTTGGTTTGTGGTTACCTTTGTGATTTTCTTTTGCAACCTGAGAAAATTACAAAGTGCTAACAACAAATTATATTATGCCCTTGGAATCTCCATAGATTTGTATCTGGTTAATCCCTAACCATTTTGCCAGAATCAATACACCCACCAACCAACGCACATTTCCCATTAGGATTTATAGAATTTGAAACATGTTTCTCCAAATATATGATCTATGAGTTTTCTTTCTTACCCCATTAGAGATCTAAGTTTAAAAGGATTTTCCATACATATATTTGTCCTCGATAATATCCGCCTAAATACCTTCTCCCGCAACTACACTCCACATGTTTTTAACAATGAGTGCCTTGTTGAAAGTACTATGATCAATAATACCCCAACCTCCAACCTCAACTAGTCTTTCTATCAGTGACCATCTTATCAGATGAATCTTGCATGCTTTATCTACATTATGGGTCTCTGTCCATAAGAAATGTCACGTATCTAATTTAATATTTTTGATAATTTCCTTAGGAAATAGAAAAAGATGCATCCAATATACTCATAAATTTTGTAAAATAGATTTAAGCATAACCACTCTCTACCCCAACGTCATACATTTATGTTTCCAACAATCCAATTTGTATTTAAACTTTTTAATTAACTAACCCCAATCCATGATTCTGTATCCACAAGGTTTCAAAATGAATCCTAAATAAATGAAACCATCATCAAGATGAGTGGAAGAAATCCCAAACAACTGCCTTAGTTCCTCCAAAATTACTTCATGTTTACCGTTATGTATTAATTTTGACTTCATTTCATTCATCAACAGTCCAAACACATCTCCAAATAACTTGATGCTATTATGAAGGGTGCTCCACTCATCAATAGAAATTTGTCCTCCAAATAAAAGATCATCCATGAACATAAGATGTTTTACCTTTATATGTTTTTGGATACTCTGAACCATATGATGAGGACTTTATCCTGCAAATCCTTCAACTTCTTGCTTAAAGTATCTATAGCCAGCAAGAACAATAGTGGTGACAGTGCACATCCCTGTTTCAACCCCTATAGGCTGAGAAAAACTTTGAAGGTATATTGTTGACAGTCAAAAATAATTTGTTGTTTTAATACATCCCATAATCCTTTTATAATTCTGAATGCTCATACCCAAATTGATCGATATTAAAAACAAAAATTCCCAAGCAATGCAATCATAGGCTTTTACCAAATCCACCTTAAGAAGACATGATCTCTAATCTCCCAATTTAATAATATGGATCATCTCTTGTGCTATTCCAATTGTGTCCGGAATTTGTCTTCCTTCCATAAATCTAAACTATTCTTGAGTTATAATATTAGATAAAATCGATTTAAATTTTCTAGCTACTAGTTTAGATATCACTTTATAAATTGAATTACAAAGGGATATGGGCCTATAATCAACGAATGTCTTTGAGTTCTTATTCTTAGGAAGTAGTAAAATAAACGTGGCATTGATCGCCCCCATAATATATCCCTTATCCTTGATTTCCTTCGCCACCTGTAGAAGATTTGGAAGCATCAAATCCTTAAAAAATATGAATAGTTCTTTCACACACTCTTGCAGTGTCTCCAATAGTTCTTCAACTGTGATTAGATGACCCAACCTCTCATTATCGTCTTGAGATATCCTATTCAGGATCAAATCAATGAAAACTTCCTGGTCCTCATATCTACAAAACTTTTCCGAGTATTAATTTTTAAAATGTGAAACAGTTGCATGTTCCAAAGTCTCTTGGATTTTGTATCCAATACCTTCTTCATCACAAATTTTCCGAATATGATTATGCTTCTTCCTGATGTTGCACTGTCCATGTAAATATTTTAAATTTATGTCACCTTCTTTTATCCATGTGGCCCTTCTCTTCATTCTAATATCTTCCTCTTATGATTTCAAAATTTCACTTTTGTGTCTCTCCAACTCAATTATCTTATCTTGATATGACATTGAAAAATAAAGATGATCATTTATATCATTCAATGACTTCAACCTATTTTCAATCTCCTTTAACATGTTCAAATCATCCCTTTTTTTTCTAATCCAAATGCGGGCTTCTGTTTTCAGGATTTTAAGTCTATGATTAATAATCTCCATCGGTGAACGAGAAATATCAAGGGAAGGACAATTCGAAACTTTGTGAACCACAGCATCAAAATCGGCCATTTGCAAGCACCTAGGATTGGATTTAAGAGAATAAGCCCTCTTATCCACCACACCTTTCAAGTCAAGCATAATCGATGTATGATCAGATATAAATAGAGGAATAATGTTGGATTCCACCTCCTAGAAATTATTGAATAGAATCTGACTAATCAAGAACATGTCTAAATGTTTATAAATTCCCTCCATGTTGGCCCTCCCATTCTTCCATGTATGTGCCAATGGAACCGACATGGCATTGACCAATGTGGATGATACCATCAACCTTTCAAAAAAGGATGAGAGATTGTCAACTCTTTCTTATTGACCTGAATTTCTACTTCTCCCAAGGAAAAATCCAGATTCCCCACCACAATCAAAGAACTTAGATTCAAGATTCCCGAGCTCATGATCCTGCTCCAATAACTCCTTTTCCTTGTATATGGAGCATAAGATTTTATAATGCAAATTATATTGAATGAAATTGACATGTAGCCTACTAAGTGGATACTTGTGCAAGAATGAAAGGCCTCCAGCTCAAAATGTATGGGGTTCCACAACACCCCTAGGCCTCTAGACAAAACAATAGCATTTGTAGCACAAACATGCCACTCAGAACAGATGTTTAACATAGCCCCCCATGCTTTATCATTGTCCACCATGGTTACTTGTAAAAGAGTCATAGATGGCTTATACATATGGAAAATACCCCTAAGCGAACCGATTTTGGGTTCAGTTCCAAAACCCGAAATATTTAGGGAAATTATAATCATGGGGGCACACCAACAACCTATTTATCCCCTTCAAGGACCTGAGAGCCGTCTATATTCGAAATCAAAATTTTCCCCACAGTATATGCCTCACCGATTGAAAACATGGGTTCTGGGAGTGACCTTCCATTTGTTGGTCATCCTCCTCTGGTGTTGGGTGCTGATGCCTTTTGGAAAAGTGTGGAGAGACTAAGGCATAAATCTTTGGTTCGCACGTGGTATCATTTGAAAATGTGAAGGGAACAAGTTAAGAATTGGGCGAAGGAGAGATGGTTTTCAATATTGAAGTGCAGGCCGAAGATAAGCCTATTATTCAATGGTTGGTTCTATTTTCATTTTCTCAGTGAAGATGATGCAGAGAGAATTATAAAAGAACCGTGGTTCAAGAGGAGGGGATTTTTGTTACTGCAACATTGGAAGGCGAGATTTGACAACTTTGCAGATATTCCTCGTCGAAATCTATTCTAGGTCAAATTTCCTGGCTTACAATTAGAATTATGGAACTCGGTGGCGGTGTAAGAGATTTCTAACAGAGTCGACAGGTTCTATTATTGGGATGAGAGTTGTTTCAAACATCTTGATAAAGGATTGGCATGGCTTTTGGTGGATGGAGATCTTGGTAGGGGGCTGTTAGCAGAGATGGATATTTACTAGAGTAATTTTACAGTTAAAATACAAATTGATTACAAGGGATTTCCATATAGGCTCCTAAAATGCCATCAGATGGGGCACTTGTACGGGGCATGTCCATCAATTAGGGAGCAAAATGTAGGATCCTGTAAATCGGATATGTGTGAATTCTCTTTTGGTGGCCTTGAGGAGCATGATTTCAATGATTACATTACCACTATGGGTGTTCTTCCATGTAATTATAAACCCTCTTCAATGATTGAGTGTGAGTTTTTTTACTGAATCACTAAAAGTCTCCGCACAATCTCCAGTTGCTGTGATTTATTCCCATCCTCAAGGCCTTGGTTATGCATCTTGTGTGGATATCTCTTCCCCTCTTCTTAGGGTTGATGAGGGTATTATAGGCCATACTATGGCTATTGAGAGTCAGATCCCCCCTCAAGTGTCTAGTTAGACAACCCTCCTGTCTTTTGAGCTGCCTGGTATTCACAAGCATGCCCATGTTCTGTTTGATATCCCCGTTAATAACAGACATGTGCCCCTTGATATTATTATGAATGTCAAGTCTAATCTATCGTCATCTCCTGAAAGAGAATTGGATTATGTTATTGATTTGGCAGAAGAATTGGAGCCTCTCATCATAAATAGGTCCTTTTTCGATCTGATAAAGAATCATGAGCCACTCATCATAAAGAGGTAATTTTTCGATCCAATAAATAATCCTAGAGATCTTCTCTCTTTCAAAAATGTTACCATGAGAAAGAAAAGACATCCAAAACTCAAAAATCTCAAAAATCAACTAACTTACACCTCACAAATAATAAAAAAATTAAAATGTATAATCTTTACAAAATCATTCAAGCCTGAATTAAACTCATTCTAAAGCATTATAAAGAAAACACCATAGCTTGTTTTTCCTGAAAATAAATATTTTAACACTAACCATAAATCAATCAAGATTATGAAATATATGTACATACTTTAAAAAATTACAATCACACACTCTCGCTCATGAAATTCCTCATGCGATAAGTGATCTGTTAATGAAAAAGGTATTATAGACTTCATGTGAAATTTTCTTATGTTACTTAGTGCAATGGATCGAAAGGATTGCAAATAACATAAACACATAATAAAATTGAAATATAAACATACACATCAACACAACAAAAATTTGATAATGGAGTTCACCAAACTTCCTAGCTACCTCTCCAGGTCCTAGCTTCCAGTGTAACCACTTTATTAGTCTTCAAAATTCTTTTACATACATGAGCTCAAAAACAGAGACTCAAATGAGAAAAAGGATCTCACCATTGTGTTCAGCTCAAAATTTTGAGTCAAATGAGTATAAACTTGCCCATATTTGGCCAATGTGACCTCCAGACCCCCTAAAATGTGTAAAATCACCTTTCACTGACAGAAGTTGGCCAATGTGACCTCCAAACCCCGTAGAATGTGTAAAATCACCTTTCACTAACAGAAGCCACCCTCAATGCTGTGGAAACTACCTTGATCTGTGCACCTTGGTTTTGGCTGGTTCGGCTCTACAATAGGTTAGTAAAAAAGTTGTTCGGCTTTGTTTCAAGCTCGAACTAATGGTATGTTGGTTAGCCCGAAGGTGTGAAGGCATTGGTATATAATGCTAGAGGTCGGTGGGTCGAAACCCCTATTCAACACTCCGGCGTTTTGATATGGATTGACATTCATATATAGCAACATATATTCGCTTGAGCCTTTGGTGGCATATCTCTATGATCTGTTGTTGATATATGTGTGGTTTGGTTTGATATATATGGCATGTTATTTACCATATCCTGTTGCATGTGGGATAATTTTGAAACTTAATTAAGGGGTTCGACGATCATGGGGTTGACCCCGGCCATCAGCCCTTTTTTTCGGCGCCTTTTATCCGCAACCATAAATACAATGTCTTCCCCAATCCTAAAAAGACTCAATGTAGCCCATCCAGTATGGCCCTTCGAGTGAAAACTCAACCTTCTTGGAGGTTAGGGGTTTGATCCTCCCTGATCCCCAAAATTTTGGAAAGAAGGCCACATTAGGCAAAATCTGGGATGCCACGTGTCAGCTCTGGATTGGCCCATATTAACAAATCACACTATGACACGTCATCAACTTGCTGACATCATCCTGGACAAGTGGTGTATTCTTGGGATGACACATGTCCTGATGACATCATCCTGTTGACCTGGTTGACCGTTGACTGTTGACCTTTGACATTTTGACTTTTACCCTAATTTTCCTAAAAGCTTTGACTGGCTCTAAGTCTTTCATCCAGACTCGGATTTACGCGCCGTTCACATTGTTGGAATCGTATCAGCGAGAACTTAGACTTGATCCTACTTTCATCTACATTTGAAGACTTTTATCTGGAAGCAAAACTGGATCCATTTTGGATCACTCCTCCCCACTGAAGCTTTTGGACCACCAAAAGTTGGTTTTAGCTATCGAGTAAGTGAGGATAAAATTACTTCACTTTTCAAATCTTGATCCATATTTCTTTACATGAATTTGTACCTTTGAGTCCAGCTCGAAAATACTCAATGTTTCCCCATTGCGAAGTCCTTATCTTCTTGTCAAGAACTGTGTCCTCCTGTAGCTCATTGAGATACTTAGGCAAAATATCTTCAATGGAAGGCAACTGACGTTTCTCTTCAGGATCTTCAATCAATGAAGGCTCATATAATCACAAGTTTTCAACATTTACGATAGAATAGATCTACATATAAGTTGGTAGATCTAGGCAAAAAGCATTCTCACCAATTTTTTCAAGTATTTTGAAAGGACCATATCTAATTGGTTTCAACTTCTTACCTTCCCCTTACAGTATTTCTTTGTTGATGTACAACCAGACTTGATCACCAACTTGAAAACTATGCTGAACTTGATGCTTGTCATGCCACGCCTTATACTTTGCTTGGCTTCTTTCCAGCTGTTCCTGTACTGCCTGGTGAATTTCCTGGATTTGTTCAATGATCCTGGTTACTTTGTTCACATCACTGTGTCCATCAACTGCTATGTCTTTACCAAAGAAAAAATCGAAGGTAGACTTTGGTATAAAACCAAAACAAGTCTCAAAAGGATATCTCTGAGTAGAAGAATGTTTTGCATGGTTGTAAGCATGCTGCACATAACACAAATGCTCATCCCACAGTTTGGGATGCTTGCTGCAATATCCTTGAAGCAAATGTATCACTGTCCTGTTGAACACCTATGTCTAACCATCTGTTTGCGGATGAAATGTCGTGCTCTTCTTTAACTTTGTGTCCATTAACTCCCATAGAATTGACCAAAATTTCTCGACAAATTGAGAATCTCGATTAGATACAATAGAAGTGGGTAACCCAAAATGAACCCATACATTTTGAAAGAACAACTTTGCTGTTTGTTCAGCTGTGACCTATTTATTACATGGTGTTAAAATACGTATCTTACTAAACCTATCCACAACTACATACAAATAATCATGACCCTTTCTAGACTTTGGCAATTCCCCAACAAAATCCATGGAAATACATTCCCGAGGATGAGAAGGAATTGGAAGTGCAGTATACAAGCCTAATTTTCTATTATTTATCTTGCTTGTGGCACACATAGTACATCCTTTAATATATCTCGAAATTGTCTCATTCATTCATAGCCAATAGCAGAATCTTTGTAATTGTGCAACTATTTTACTTACACCAAAATGACCTGATATGAGAGAAGTATGTGCTTCTCAAATTATTTTAACTCTTTCAGTTTGTGGAATGCATAAATTTCCCAAATGATATAAGAGTTTTCCCTTTATGAAATAATCCAATTCTTCTATTTGCTTGCCATGACTTAAAGTTGCATATACATCCTTAAAATCCATGTCTTGAGCATATTGTTCAATGTAACTTTCTTGAATTACTGAATTATGCTTAAGTATTGTAGATGCATTTATAACTGGCCTTGATAGCATGTCTGCAACCTTATTATGTGTGCCTTTCTTATATCTGATAACAAGATGAAATTGCTATAAAAATCCCATCCATCGATAGTGTCTTGATTGTTGCAATTTAGTTTGTGAGTGTAAATATTAAAGTGGTTGATGATCTATGTGTATGATTGTTTATTTACCCATAATGTAACGTTTCCACTTTTTAACACTCTGAACTAATGCATATAATTCCTTATCTTATGTAGGATAGTTAACTACTACTGATGTGAATGTATCAGAATGAAAGCATATAGGCTTTTTGTGTTGCATCAACACTGCCCCCATGGCATATTCACTTGCATCTATCTCAATCTCAAATGGATGTTGAAGATTTGGTAACACGGGTATTGGCATTGTACTGATCCTTTCTTTCAACGTGTCGAAGGCTTTCTCTTGTTTGCCTCCCCATTGAAACATCTATTTCACACTTGTCAAAGCATGTAAAGGAGTTGTGATAAAAAAAAAGTTAGCAATAAACTTTCTCCAATATTGTGCTGCCCCTAAGAAACTTCTAACTTTTATAGGAGTATTGGGCTTAGGCCAATTTACAATGACTTCGACCTTAGAGGGATCTACCGTCAATTCACCACCCCCTACAATATAACCCAAATAATTCAAATATGTCATGCCAAATCCACATTTTGACAGTTTTACATAGAGATTTTCTCTTTTCAAAACATCTAAAACCTACTTTACATGCTTTAAATGTTCATCCCATTTTCTACTAAAAACAAGAATATCATCTAAATAGACTATTACAAAATCATCAATGAATGGTCTAAATACATCATTCATGGCTCTCATGAATGTAGCTGGAGTGTTAGTTAAACCAAAAGGAATAACCATCCATTCACAGAGTCCTTGCTTTGTTTTGAAAGCAGTCATCTATATGTTCTATTCTGCAACTATGATATGATGGTAGCCACTTTGCAAGTCCAATTTAGAGAGGTAAACTGCATCTTTTAACTGATCTAAAAAATCGTCAATATGAGGAAGAGGATAATGATTCTTTATTGTGATTTTATTTAATCCTCTAAAATCAATGCACATCCTCCATGAACCATCTTTCTTTCACACTAACACAATAGGTGATCCGCATGGTGATGTGCTTGGTTGAATAAACCCTTGATTGAGCAACTTTTGTACCTTCTTCTTTATCTCTGCATTCTTTAGAGACAATAACTTGTACATTCCAATGTTAGGTAGTGGAGCATCTTGCTACAAATAAATCTCATGTTCTATCTCTCTCTTGTGTGGAAGCCCTTTAGGCTCTTGAAAAAGAATATCATAATCGGAAACAAATTTAACTAGATCTACTTTTTGTTTAGGATTACAGCCTTAGAAAGCATCGGATTTATCAATATCCTTTGCTTTTAAAATCATAAGAAAAAATTATTTATTTGAATTTAAAATTCTTTTCATTTGTCCTAATTTTATGAGAAAGAATTTATCTTTGAGTTTATGAGCCCTTATAATATATTCAATTCCATCCTTAGTGAGTTGATACTTATTTTTAGTTCAATAGAAGATAGCATTTCTATCATACAAGTATGGGCTTCCTAATACAATTCCACATATGCCCAATGGAACTATGTCTAATTCAACATCATCTACAAACTTTGACCCAATAGAAAAATGAAGTTTACATTGTTTTGTAACTTGTAGCTTAGTTTTATCACACACCTAACCTAATGGATATGTATTTTTACGAGGTTTTGTTTCTAGACCCAACTTCTTTACAATTGCTTCAGAAATCAAATTAACTTGTGAACCACTATCAAATAAAGTATCAATTTTAGTATGCTCGGAAATGACTCTAATGTGAAATAGCTCATTTCTTTTCCTCTCATCCTTATCATTATCAACAGAATGCGAAGAAGTACTTGTAGATGCTTTAGAATCTTTATCTTTTATACCTGTAGATGTAATCATTATCTCGTCACTTGAATCTGATCCCAAGTCCTTTTGAATAGCAGCAACATTCTTCTGCTCCTTACTCCCAAACTTCTTAGTTAGCTTCAATTCTGGATGCAATGACCAGCAGTGTGCCTCATCGTGGCCTTCCTTCTTACAATGAGTGCACTGAAGGTTTATCTTTCTTCACATTGTTTGTTTTCTTCTCCTTCCATTTAAGTTTCTTCTTGCCTTTATTCTTGCTTTCAATAGTTTTGGATGATTTTTCAACATCTTGGGTTACATTTTTGCCTCTAGCTTCTAGATGAGTTACTTGGACCGATACATCATCTAAGCTAGTTGGATTAAACATAAGTATAGTATGCCTCAAATAACTATGAAGAACACCTATGTATTTCAACAATGTCTCTGGTGAGTCTAACGATATGCCTAATGTTAAAGCTCTCTTACATAATTCCTGAGTATAACTTTGAACACTTTGAAATTTTAATTGAAAAAGTATTTGCCAACTCATAATTGCTTGTTGCATATAAGCCAAAGGATAAAATTTCTTTTTAATAGTAGAAACAAATTCATTCCAAGTTGAAATGATTTTACCATGTTTTTTGAGATCTGCTTGCGGCTTTCCTTCTCGCCATACAAGTGCAGTTCCTCCAAGTCAAAGGCTAGCAAGATGGATCTTTTTCCTTTCTGAAACAACTTTCTGCACCCTGCAATACACTTCAATTTGTCTTATCCAACTATCAAGCTTTTCAGCATTAAGTTCTCCATCATAAATTGGCAAATAAAATTTTACATCTAATTTGATCAAAGAGGATTTCTTCTTTTTCTTCTTAGAAGGACTAGATTTATGAGAAGAATAGGATGATGATGACAATGATTTTGATGATGGAGGAGATGGTGGAGGAAGCATTTCTCCCTTTCCCTTATCTTCTTGGTCTTTAGGTGATGAAGTCCCTTCATCTTTGTTCTTCTTAAACTCATGATACATCTCTTCCACCATTGCACTTATCGTCATGAAACTATCCAGGAATTGAGATTCTGACCCAAGTGGGGTTTCATCCGCCATCCTTCTTTGTGAAAAGTCCCTTCCAATCTCTAGATTTGTTTCAACAAGTTCACCTTCACCTCATCCGAGCCTTAACCTAGTAAGCATTCAAATATTTACACAAACTTGTCAGAACTTAAAAACCTTTCTTCTCTGACACCACTTGATACATTAATGAAAGAGGTATTACAGACTTTATGTGAAGTTTTCTTATGTTAGTGAAACGGATCGAAAAGATTGGAAATAACATAAACACATAAGCAAATTGAAATATAAACATGCGCATCAACACAACGACAATTTGATAATGGAGTTCATCAGACTTCCTGGCTACCTCTCCGGGTCCTTAGCTTCCAGTGTGACCACTTTATTAGTCTTCAAAATGCTTTTATAGACATGAGCTCAAAAACAGAGACTCAAACGAGAAAAAGGATCTCACCATTACATTCAGCTCGAAATTTCGAGTCAAATGAGTATAAACTTACCCATATTTGGCCACTGTGACCTCCAGACCCCCTGGAATGTGAGAAAACACCTCTGCCTTATGGAAAACCACCTTTCGTTGATAGAAACTGCCCTTTGTGCAGTGGAAAGAAGCTTGGTCTGTGCGCCCTGGTTTTAGCAGCTTCGGCTCTACAACAAGTTAATAAAAAAATGGTTCAGCTCTGTTTCAAGCCCGAACAGATGGTATGTTGGTTAGCCCAAAGGTGTGAAGGCATTGGTATATAAAGTTGGAGGTTAGTGGGTCAAAACCCCTGCCCGACACTTTGACGTTTTGATATGGATTGACATTCATATATAGCAACATATATTCGCATGAACCTTTGGTGGCATATCTCTGTGCTCCGTTGTTGATATATATGTGGTTTGGTTTGATATATATGGCATGTTGTTTACCATATCCCGTTGCATGTGGGATAATTCTGAAACTTAATTAAGGGGTCTGGCGGCCATGGGGTTGACCCTGGCTGTCGGCCCTTTTTTTCGGCGCCTTTTATCCGCAACCATAAATACAATGTCATCTCCAATCCTAACAAGACTCACTGTAGCCCGTCCAGTGCGGCCCTTCCGATGAAAACTCAGCCTTCCGAGAGGTCAGGGGTTTGATCCTCCCTGATCCCAAAAATTTTGGAAATAAGGCCACACTGGGCAAAATTCGGGCTGCCACGTGTCAGCCTCGGATTGGCCCATATTAACCAATCACACTGCGACACGTCATCAACTTGCTGACATCATCTTGGACAAGTGGTGTATTCCCAGGATGACACATGTCCTGCTAACATCATCGTATTGACCTGGTTGATTGTTGACTGTTGACTGTTGACCTTTGACTTTTTGACTTTTACCCTAATTTTTCCAAAAACTTTGACTGGCTCTAACTTTTTCATCTGAACTCGGATTTACGCGCCGTTCGCACCGTTGGAATCGTATCGATGAGCACTTCAACTTGATCCTACTTTCATTTGCATTTGAAGACTTTGATCTAGAGGAAAAACTGGATCCATTTTGGATCAATAAGACTAGTCAAACAAAAACTCTTTCAATTCCATTCACCATTATTTTAAACCAGCATTAACCAAGACTTGCCTCTAGATGTTTTGAATTTCTCAACACCGAGACTCAATACATATTGACGTATATATTTAGTTCATTGAAGCCTAGGAAGCATTCGATAACCACAATTTGTGCATATTTTAACAACATGACCCTACTTTTAATAGAAAAATCTTGATTATAGAATGGCAATTGGAACCGGAGATGCCTAGTGGAAAGGTTGTTTACCTGCAGTTAATGAAAATAATTCACTTAGAATGTTGAATCTTGATCGGATACGGGAAGATGTTAAACACGTTATCAAATTAGATTTATTTTGGTTGTAAATACCAAGTTAAACCCTTTATAAAACTATATTTATTTTGGTTGTAAATTTGAATAGAAATTGAAGGAATTTTCGATGATAGTTCGAGCTTTATTATGATTTAAATTTCATGGTGAATAGAATTTTGTTTGTGTTTTTACGAAGTACGAAATTTTTTTTATATAGGTTTGATTTGGATAATGTATAGGAATATAAATTGGGAATACTATTCCTAAAAAAAATAAAATTAGAAATAAAAAATAAAATTAGGAATACTATTTAAATTAGTTTTCTTAAAATATAATGGCCTAATACCAAGGCATAATTCAATTGCTTCAATATGGTTTCTATTCTTAATATTTTTTTCTCATTCTGAACCTAAGAACTTAATATGGACTAAACTCCACATAAACCAACTAATATATACCTAATGAATAATAACTAGCAATTGCACACAATTTTGTTTCTTTACTAGTCTTTCTTTTTTATCATATGTTATGTTTTAGGGAGATTCCAACCATGCCAATGTTCCATAATCTGTTGAAAATGAAGGTAATGCAAAACATGTTATTTGCAAAAGATTTCTGAAAATGTTCTTCATTAGGATTGAGGAATTGTTTTAAGTAAAAGGTGTTGCACTAAAGCAACGATGTTTTACCCCCCAAGGAACTTTGTTTGCTTTCTCAAAACACTCCAAGAAGGCTCTAGGAACCAATTTACCATACTGGGTCCCAACAGTAAGAATGGCCATGTGATTTGATTCCTCCATTTCTCTCCACTCTAAAATAATCAATATGGATGATGAAAAACATAATGACCCAATCAGGATCAATGATTGATTCATGAAAATTTCTCTTAACAAGGACAACATAGGAATGTTGTCGAAAATGAACTATGCATGAAAGAAGCACATAATTTTCCTAGTACTTGCAAAGGGGTAACATGAAGATGAGAGTCCCACCAAAATATCATTTGAATGAAAAGAGACACAACTGATGGGTAAATAAAGGGAATGTAGCGAACCTCCAGATCATACGATATATTTTTTATTTATTTATTATTATCATTACCTCAACAGACTATATTTATTATTTTGTCTATGTGCCTTTGTTTGGACTTTAGACATAATTAGTATACCTTGTGATTTTGCACAGGTCCTTCTGTAACTATGAAGTTTTTTCCTCTCATACCAATATATTTTTGTATAAGCAAGGTTTCACCATGTTCATACTTAGATTTTGGAATCATTAGAAAAATCTCTTCATCCTAGTATCTTAAATTCACCACCGAGATTCATGTACCTACCATAGCTTTATCATTATTTAATATATATATATATAAAAGGTAACACATGATTGGACATATCCTAATTCTTACCCTCCACCCTCCACTATCTTGATATGGCTAATGTTTAACATATGAAAGTACCTCATATATGAGTTCATATAACCGAGTTGCATGAACTTTTATTTTCTTTATTATCTTTATGGTATATGAGTAACCTACTCCAAATGCGACTTTAACTACCTTCCAATTTAAGTCCAATCCAACCTTGTGTCTTTATACTTTTATTATCCCATGAAATTTTAGTCATGTATATCCCATTACTAAACTTTGCCAAACTTTGCCACATGGAAGGGCAGTCACTTAAGTCTAAGTATTATTCCCTTTCCTAATAGGTACCAAAAGTACCTCGGAGTACATATATGCTTTTCATTGGTGTATTATTAACAACGGCCTTAGAAATGGCTAGCATTAAAGTATGTATTGCCACGGATTTGTTTCCCCCAACAAGAGATTTTAATGAATTTATGAGAGACATTTGCAAATGGTCATGTTGCAATATGACTAATAAGCACATCGCCCACTTTATGCGACCCTCATGTAGATGAAAATTTATTCATGAATCCATAATAAGTATAGAACCTACCTAACACGTAGATTGTTGTGGGGATTTACCTTTTGTATATGATTTCCTAGTTAACTCAACCGTGTTAAACATAATACGCATTGAGGCGATGTTTTGTTGGGTTTTGTACCCAATGGCAATGCGCCACTTATTCTTGGCCCATGTGACTTCCGCATGGGGTATTTCTTGAATCTGTGAACGGTGGAGAATTACTCGTACCAATCCAACATTGGCTAGCACTAACCCTTACCCCAACTTGTCCAGATCATTGTCTACCGACTAGAATTGCCTCGATGGTTAGGTGGTGCGATGCGTGTAGGGTGTCACCATGAGAACTGTTTGAGGCACCGCGCGTTGTGGCTGCTTGCTAGGAGTATTAGTTAGCATCCAGGGAAAATGCAGATGGCTAGTTTGAATTCTATGGATATAGTGAATATCTTTCCCTTCTTTTCGAAATATTTTACATCCTCAATCACAGGGTTTTCCTTCTTTAGCTAGGGTTTTTCTTTCCACGTTTCAGAAGCATTTCTAGCCTATGGTTATGCCTTTGCCTCAATAATTTACTAGGTTTCTTTTTAATTCATTTGCCTTAAAATTTATGGATAAACAACTTCATTCTGTACTGGATTTCGGTCTTCACTTAGTTGAAAGAGTGATATATGCCACTTTTCGACTTTACAGGTTTGGTTCACCGTGCTAGGAGGAAAATAGTTATTGCGGAAACTCTAGGTACATACACATATCAAATTTTCTTACAGCTTCCCTCTGGTATTTTTATTTTCTTGTTTTTATTTTTCCGTTCCTTTGTTCTAGAGTTCCTACAGTAAATTCTACTCGTTCGATCTATGTTGAGTAGTGGCGGAAATTCTCCTGTACTTTGGGTTACAATTTAAATATGACCTGCCTGGTTGTCTGGTGGTATTTTCCTTGATTCATATTTACGGTTGAGTGCCTATACTTATCAATACTCCCTTTCTTGTTACATGTACGCACATACCGGTCAAGGTTGTTGGTTTCCATGGGACCGAGAATGCGTAACTGTCTCAAATTTCGCATGCTACAGGGCGGTTTCTATTATGTTCTCCTCCGACTGACCCTAGTCTTTTCAAAGCATCGAGAACAATTACTTGGCTTCGTTTCTTCCATTGTTATCTTGGGAATAGATTTTTGGTCTTTTGTACCTACACGTGGAGTCTTCTCTAGGGGCATAAACATTCTATTAAGACATTTCTTTTCCCTGGTATTTTGATTATTTGTGAGTGAAAGATGAAAGTATTTTCTTCTAATGTATCTATCTGTGGCATAACTTGTTATCGTCATTATAATTTTACAGAGTTTAGAGGCTATACACCCCTTGCTGTTGTAGTTTTCTACCTATTTTATCTTGGGACTCATGAGGTTTTTTTTTCTCTTTTCTAATGTTTATAATACTAAACTATAAATTTAGCCCTCCTGTGGAGACGTATCAATTTGTATGTATATGTACTTCGGGTAATTTAGGATGCTTCCTTTTTGTTCATGGAATCTATTAGTCTTTATGTCATACTGGTTTTATTTTAAGGACTACTATGCTACTATTTGATGGTCCATATCATATTGATTTTTTTTATGATTTTGTTCTATAGGTAATCCATCATATTACTTGTGCTACTATTTAAGCTTTCATAACATTGTCTATTTTTCCTATTGCTTAATAGCAATTCTCATGTTTCCGTTTAGATAAGCCCTTTCAATGCAGTCTCATTCAAATGATACATTACTTCCTGTTATGTGGTTTGTAAATTAAATAGTGATTGTTACCATGATTTTTAGCAACGATCTACTTTAGTTATCAGATCGTGTTACTAGATTCAAACTAACATGGCCATTTGATTTCGTGAATTAGTTGTTCTCTGTGTTAGTAGTGCCAGGTACACTACGTTGTTATTTACTGAACATATGTCATAGTATTCCCATTAAAGTTTTAGGACAACACACCTTGTCCTTCTTTAAATATATGTATATTATGATTGTGGGGTCAACCAAAAATTAAGAGAATTTGGGTATGATCTACAGTATTAAAAGTGTAAGGCATATACCATCGCTTGGTTCCATTTCCCTCGCGTGGCTAAATAGCTATTAGTCTCTGTAATGAATTTCCTCCGAATTCTACAGTGGAATTACTAGATTGGGGAATATAGGTAGCTCAGTTTTTCATTTCTTATTTTTCCTTTTAACTGATCTAAGTAGTAACCTTTTCAGTTTCTCGTTATAATTTTCTGATTATTTAATGAAATCGCATAAACTCCACCTTGAAATTCCTTCTTTGTGTTTAAGCCAACAACTTCAACTAAACCTCTATATATATGATACCTACAGTATTGTCGATACATATCTATGGTCACCAAAATAAGCATATGCCTTTTAAATGAGTCATATTTCATCCTACTACCTACCCTCATATGCATTATGAGTCTAATTTCTTAAAAATTAAATGGATTAATACAATACCCAGGTATGTTAACTGTAAAACCAACTTGGTCACAATTACCACATCATCAAAACCTCTCTATTTACCATAAACATAGGTCTGGGTATAGTGTAATATATAGGATTAATCTCTAGGAGTGGGAGTATTTATCCACACTAGATTACCTACATATCCAAGTTAGCATTCATTTGTGCAATCAAATAATTTTATGTCCCTGTGTTCACTTTTATAGGTTGCATGCATAACCGTTTGTTACTGTTTATGCGTATCTATACTTAAGACCCTGATAAAATTTGTTTTATGCCATAACCGTAACGTAAATTCTCAAGTAAACCAAAAGTATTATTACTAATTTCCAAGCAAATGCAACACCTATTTGAAATTTTATACATTGTAAACTTAAATGAGAATAATAAACAGTCTAACTAGAAATTCTCCCTGTAAGAGAAACATTGGGAATCTCACACCTTTTTTCCACCCAACTAGAAATGATTTCCTCCAGTTCACCCCCGAGCTGAGATCTCCTTTACCAAGAACCAATTCCCGCTTGATCCACTTCTCAAGTATTAAATACTTGTATTTCATGATGATGTTTCCTTTTTGCGATGTCTCGCTTTCGTGGATATTCTTATCCACTTGCCTAGGATTTTTCATAAAAGCTTTCCTTTCTCTTCCCTGGTGCTTTTAGGCTTTTCTAAGCTTAGAATCTTTCTCCAGCTAAGCAACTTAATTGATCTTTCTCTCCCATCCATTAAGCTTATATAGAACTTTATTCTAGAATACTTATCATGAAAGAACTATTAAACCTCATTTATCAGTGAGATTTTATTCTTTTATTTTGGCAAGAATCGTGTTTCTAGGTGTCTCATTCCCAAGTATTTCTGCCCCATTTTGCTTATCTATTTATTCAAATTATCTATTTACATAACATATTCATGTCTCCCATAGCCTTTTACCGTTACGCCCATTGACACAATATTGTCTTAAATATTTCATTACATCCACGGAGTGATATTACATTCTTCCCCCCTTAAATTCACACTGTCCCTGGTGTATCTATTGCTAGTTCCTTCTTTTGTACTTAGTGTTGGATAAAAATTCTCTAGTTTACTTTCTCACCCCCAGGTAGTCACATTACAAGTACAATGTTTCTTTTAGTACTTGAATCTTGATTAAATCTAAAATTTGAAGGCGTTCCACTGACCATTCTCCTTTGAGTGCTACCTATAACATTTGTTACAATAAATGGTGTGAGAGTTATCAATTGCATATTCTGGAAGTATTTCTACATAAAAATAAACATCATAAGCTTTAGATAAATTCCTCTTTTGTTCCCAATTGAACCATGACTCCCCATTTTGCACTTCCTTGCGTTTCTAACATCAGAAAAGAGAATGCCTTCTTTGTCACTATGTGCATTTCCACATTTATCACTTGCCTCCTACAATCCACTTTCTTTTTTAATCTCTATCCACATGCATTTGACGATGTCAGTAACTCTAATGTAGTAATATTACAATGTTCTATATTTATTTTCACTTACTCCTTCATTGCTAGATTTAGTAAAGTGAGTGTGATTCACTGTAGAGCATATCACTTACATAGAAGAATTAATAATTACCATGCTAATTTGCATTATTTTATTTTATGCCATTGGCCTGATATCTTTGTATCTAATAAACATTTATCAAGTGTATTTTCACATGAGACAACAATTTATTACCTCCAACTCGGTTTTCCACATGACTCTCGGCATGTTCAGGGTAGTCGTTTAATATATGTTTCCATTCTCTTCCATTAACTAATGAAGGTATAGGATTATTGCCATCATAAATGCTTATGAAATTTCTTAATACCCTTGGTTCTTATGGTAATTTATGAAATTTATTTACTTTGTATAAAACCCTAAAAATTCATACCTTTTTATTCATTCCATGCCCTTTTCTAGCATATATGTTAAATATATTCTTTATAACTTCCACCTGTATTCAACATATTATTTACATGCAACCAATAAGGTCAACACTAATATTTATATATTAATTCAATGGACATGAGACCATGTACCTTATCATACCCATGACTCATTTATAGCTTCAAGATACATAATAGTATCTTGTTTTGCACATTTCTCATAGAAGAAGAAAAAAGAAAAATCTCCATTAACAAGAGTTGTTTATAGCAAGGCATAAAATAGATATGAGTTTCTGACTTGTGCATCTATGGTTTCAGCTATATCATAATTTGTTTGATATATTATTGGGTGATCATTAAAATAACCTGAAGGTGATCTCAACAATGCCTACTCTTAACTAATCCCTACTACCGATACTGGTAATTAATGGGTATCTCATTATTCACCCATGATCAACATCGTGTCTTCACACTTTATGACACCTTATTTTTCTTTCTTCCTTTAACACTACAGGTTTTTAAATTCCAACTTTTTAGATTATTCCACTCTTATATGTACTGCGAGTTAAGTTTGTTACTGTCTTGTTAGTGATTAGTATCCCTTTTTGTTATTATTTTAGTACAACATTCTACATACGGATAACTCAAATCATTGATTCCATTTCAAGGCGATTTTCCATCTTACTTATATTACAACCACTCACTTCCTAGCACAAACCTAGTCCTTGTTTCCATTATATATATGTCTCTAATGGAAAAGTCAAGAAGATCACTTACTCCAACCATCTGCTTCCCTGGTGGAAAATCACATTTTCCCTCACTTTTACCAATTGTTCTAGTAACTTCCTACAACCTTCCTTTGTAATTTAGTTCACAATCCGAAAAGTGCATTATCAGAAATATAGATGTGATCAACATTTCTTTTCCTAATAGTTGTATTTCAATTTTATTACTCTAAATACTAACTATGCTCAAGAAAGTTCCTTTTCCCCCACCTATTGTATGTTGTTAATGAGCTTAATACTTTTTAATCTTGTCTTTTCATCCTCTATCTATGGTTATATATGTCACATTGACTTATATTTTCTCATCGTTTTATATCCTCCTTTCTTACTCAATCAATTTATTTAGCAATGATGGGTCATTCCTAATTCCAACTTACATTCTTGCTTATCTTACTATGAACACCTATAATATATTTTATGTGTTACCCAGAAATTAGATAATGTTCCATAAATAAGGTTACTATTTCTCATTGCCTCTTATTAATGATTCCTACCTTTGGTGGATTTATCATGCATTGCCAGCAAGACTTCATTCCCCCTGTACAAATGTTTCCCACACACTTCTCTCTTTAAGCCACCCATTTTCTGTAACACATTTTGTGGATTTGAGTGATTCTATTTAGTCATTAACATTAGGTGCCTTATATTACTAACCTTTCAATCTTACTTGGGACTATAGGTAAGCATGACATATCCACTTTTTGTCAATTTAGACCCAAAGCCAACAATCTTCTTTATGGTAACATATATTTATATCAAATAATAACACATATTTCTCTAATCTTAGTATTCCAAAACAACACTCTAATTACCATATTCTTATAGTGAGTAAAACATATCATCTAATTAGGCACATCCTCAATTGGCCGGAAAGAATAATGATTATCACCTTTATGTTTTTATATAAGAACAAGAATATGTACTCTCGTAATGTGGCATAGGTGTGAATTAACTTCCTCTCACATCTAGCATGTATCTTTTTTTTTATTGAAATCAAACTCATGTATTTCCCAATTTATTTATGTGATCTTCTCAAACAAAACAAATCCCCTCTATGGGTTTTTATTTTAAACTTGAGCTAAGTTCAATTGATTTCCTGTAATATTACTTAACTCCTAGCTTCCTTGTTCTTTTACTAATACCACTCAATTGTTAGTGACAAGATTGATACTTTGTGCAAGTACATTAATAACATGGTTTTTGTCTATTCCTGAGAGCTTCTATATATATATATATATATATATATATATATGTATGTATAGTAAGTTTAACGATTTTCCTCTAGCCTTGGCAATTTATAATAGATTTACACTAATAATTTATAATCCCACAAAATTTTTATGACCATTTTCCCTCATCATTGGCTCTCCAGCCAGGATTAATTAGGAGTTGTGTGCTGGTTTATTTAGTTATTTTAGTATTAAACTGATAGTTTCTTCCTTGCTTCCGTACTTCTAGTTAGTGCCTTCATACTTGTTTAGTTTTTTCTAGACATCAATTCTCAGCATATGCCACTTCATTTTCATGGTCATCACTAATTGAGCTACCCCAAAAATTATTTTTTTATTAGAAATCCAACTAGTTTTTCTTCTTTCCCTGGCTATCTTAATACTTATTATTTTGTTACTGCAATTAAAAGTCTTTCACTTAGGGATTGAGATTCAACTGAAGTAAATCCTTCTTGATGTTTCATTATGTCTCCTAAATTTGCTAACTATCTCCAATCCTGCTCTTTTCAAAACTTATATGTCGGGGTCACAATTTTCTCTTTATAGCCCCTTTATCAGGTTTTCTTACTCTGCAGGTGTATTCTTGCTGGTTATGGGATTGTTTCATCACTATTAGGAAGTAAATTTCCTTTGGCAACTGGTGCATCGGTCCATGTGCGTTTCCTTTAGAATTTCAGAACTGGATTACTTTTCTTTGTTAGGTCCCTATACTACTATTGTAACCCCTTATTGTTATTATTGCAACTGCCTTATTGTATTATTGTGCCCATATAGTCCCCATGTTGTTATTATTATGCCCCATAGAATCCCACTACTCTTATTGTTGTACCCCTACAATATTATTGTTATGTAGGCTCTGATGGTATTGGGACCCCTTAGACTCCTATATATAGAAAGGAGGTCATGTCATTTGTATCATCCAGTAATTGTTCATTTGTGTAATGTAAAGGAGGTCTTGTCATTTGTATCATCCAATAATTGTTCATTTGTGTAATGTAAAGGAGGTTTCCCCCTCAAAGAGGTTGATTTTTAAGGTGTTGATCTATATTTTCTTCTATTTTGTGATCTGGTTGCACAAAGTTTGGTATGAGAGCCTACATACCAATAATATTGTAGGGGCACAAAAATAACAGTAGTGGGCTTCTTTGGAGCATAGTAATAACAACGTGGGGACTATATCGGCACTATAATACAATAAAGGAGTTGTACTAATAAAAATAAGGGCTTACACTAGTAGTATAGGGACCTAACATTCTTTTCCTCCATTACCCTTGATAGCTATTATAGGTAGTCTTCCTTACTCCATTCTATGATAACGCCCATTAGTCCCAAGAGTTGAGCCTAGGCTCTGATACCATTTGTAACAAACCTCCAGATCACACACACACAAACACATATACTTTTATTTATTTATTTATTATTATCATTACCTTAGCAGACTTTATTTCTTATTTTGTCTATGTGCCTTTGTTTATACTTTAGACATAGTTAGTATACCTTCTGATTTTGCACAGATCCTTCTGTAACCATGAATATGTTTTCCACTCATAACCATATGTTTTTGTATAATAAAGATGTCACCATGTTCACCATGTTCAAACTTGGATTTGGGAATCATTAGAAAAATCTCCTCCTCCCCATATCTTAAATTCATGACCAAGATTCATGGAGCCTTACTAGGTTTTCAAGTATGTACCCCATCATAGTTTTATCATTATTTGATATATATATATATATATATATATATATATGTGGCAACACATGATTGGACTTCTCCTCATTCTTACCCTCCACTATCTTGATATGACTAATGTTTAATTTATGAAATTACCCCATATATCATTTCATATAACCCATATAACCCAATTGCACGGACTTTTCTTTTCTTTATTATCTTTATGTTATATGAATAACGTAATGGAAAATGCAACTTTAACTACCTCCCAATCTAAATCCAATCCAAACTTTGTCTTTATATTTTTATTATCCCATGAAATTTTAGTTATGTATATCCCATTACTAAACTTCACCACATGGAAGGGTAGCTACTTGAGTCCAAGTATTATTCCCTTTCCTATTAGGTACCAAAAATACCTCGAAGTACTTATATTATTTCATTGGTGTATGAATAATGAAGGTCTTAGCAATGACTAGCATTAAATTATGTATTTCCATGATTATAACTTATTTTATTTGGATTTGTTTCACCCAATAAGAGATTTTAATGAATTTATGAGACATGTTTGAAAATGTTCATGTCGTCATATGACTGGTAAGCACATCGCCCACTTTATGTGACCCTCATGTAGATGAAATTTTATTCATGAATCCATAATAAGTGCAGGACCTACCTAACGTGTAGATGATTGTGAGGATTTACCTTTTCTATATGATTTCCTAGTTAACTCAACCTTGTTAAACAAAAAAATAACATTGAGGCAATGGTTCATTTGGTTCTATATGCAATGGAAGAATGCCACCTATTGTTAGCTCATGTGACTTTCACATGGGGTAAATATTGAAATCTATGAACAATGGAGGAGCTAAACCTTACCCCAAATTTTCGATGTCATTCTCTAGCTGCTAGAATTCCTTCGATGGTTAGGTGGTGCAGCACCTGTAGGGTGTCGCCATGACACATGGGGTAAATATTGAAATCTATGAACAATGGAGGAGCTAAACCTTACCCCAAATTTTCGATATCATTCTCTAGCTGCTAGAATTCCTTCGATGGTTAGGTGGTGCAGCGCCTGTAGGGTGTCGCCATGAGAACTCTTTGAGGCACCACATGCTATGGCTGCTTGTCAAGATTATTGGTTAGCGTTCGAGAAAATGCAGATGGATACTTTAAATTTTACTAATATAGTGAATATCTTTCCCTTCCTTTCGAAATATCTTACATCCTCAATCACATGGTTTTCCTTCCTTAGCTAGTCTTTTTCTTTCCATGTTTCGGAAGAATTTCCAGCCTATTGTTCTTCCTTTGCATCAATAATTTACTGGGTTAATTTTTAATTCATTTGCATTAAAATTTGTGGCATAACAACTTCGTTTTCTACTAGATTTCAATCTTTACTTATTTGAGAGAGTGATATATGCCACTTTTCGACTTTACAGGTTTGGTTCACCGTGCCAAGAAGAAAATAGTTCTCGCCGAACCTCCAAGTACATACACATCCGAAATTTTCTTACAACTTCCCTCTGGTATTTTTATTTTCTTGTTTTTCTTTTCTCATTTCTTTGTTCTAGATTTCCTACAGTAAATTCTACCGGTTCGAGCTGTGTTTGTTGGAGATCAGATGCACAGCAGATTAAACAAAAAATACTCAGCAAATAAATCAAGCACATAAGACACAGGAATTTAACGTGGTTCACCCAACCAATCTGGGCTACATCCACACAACATAGGCATCCGCAATTCTTTATTAATCAAACAGGAGATTACATATTTAAATCTTCACAAACTCTCACTCACATAAAATAATCCGTATGGATACCTGTTATATAGCAAAGAGAATCTAACTGCCTCATAAATCCTCTCACATCAAATTTATGATGCATTAACTCCCTCCCAACAAACTGGAGCTAATCTAGGAACTAATTCCTATTGTTGCCATCTACTGAGATTTTGCCTATTTTATTCAAAACAGAAAATCTCAACAATCTCCACCTTGACAACAATTAGCCTGATGCCTTGTTATTATTATTTTATCTTTTTTGCAAGCCAAGAGAAGCCAAACACCAGTGCAGCTTCTCTAACAAAACTGGTTTCGTGAACATGTCTGCACAATTCTCCTTTGTATGCACCTTTTCAAGAGAGACTCCCCTTTCAGTAATAACCTGTCTTACAAAATGGTATTTGATCGGTATATGCTTTGATTTACTATGATAGGCCAGATTCTTAGCCAAATGTATTGCACTTTGACTGTCACAAAATAACTTGATGTTGTCCAGCAACCTACCAAATTCACCAAACAAACCTTTCAACCAAACCGCTTCTTTGCAAGCATGAGAAGTAGCGATGTATTCTGCTTCAGTAGTGGATAAAGCAACAATGTTCTGTAGCTTTGACATCCAGCTAATAGCTCCACCTGCAAGAGTAAAGACGTACCCTGAAGTTGACCTTCTCTTATCCAAATCACCTGCAAAATCGGAATCAACATATCCACAAACAAATTCACTACTCTTATTGTAAGTAATACAATAACTACTTGTGCCTCTCAAGTACCGAAGCACCCATTTCACTGCTGACCAGTGTTCTTTACCCGGATTTGCCATGTACCTGCTGACAACCCCAACTGCATGTGAAATATCTGGTCGCGTACACACCATCGCATACATTAAACATCCTACTACATTAGCATATGGAATTCGAGACATATAATCCTTTTCTTCATCTGAATTAGGACATAAACTCGAAGAAAGCTTGAAATGGGAAGTGAGAGGGACTGACACAGGCTTCACGTTATTCATACCAAACCTCAAAAGTATTTTCTCAATATACTTTTGTTGTGATAGCCATAGCTTACCATTGCTCCTGTCTCTGAAAATCTCCATGCCCAAAATCTGTCTTGCTGCTCCTAGATCTTTCATATCAAATGTCCTTGCCATCTGAGCCTTCAACCTATTGATTTCTTCTATGCTTTTGCTTGCTAAAAGCATATCGTCAACATACAATACTAAGATAATGAATATGCCATTTTTCAATTGCTTAAAATAAACACAATGATCATATTCACTTCTAACATATTTCTGACTCAACATGAAAGAATCAAACTTCTTATACCATTGCCGAGGCGACTGCTTCAGGCCATATAATGACTTCTTGAGCCTGCAGACAAATTTCTCATTGCGATGCTGAACAAACCCTTCCGGTTGTTCCATATAAATTTCCTCATCTAAGTCACCATGTAGAAATGCAGTCTTAACATCTAATTGCTGCAACTCTAAATCAAGCAAAGCCACTAATGCTAACACAATTCTAATTGAAACAATTTTAACCACTGGTGAAAAAATCTCATGAAAGTCAATACCGGCTTTCTGAGAAAACCCTTTTGCAACCAGCCGCGCTTTGTACCTGTCTTCCGTATCATTCACACCCCGTTTCAGCTTGAAAACCCATTTACACCCCACAGTTTTCCTGTCTTTCAGAAGCTCAACCAGATCCCATGTGCCATTCTTACTTAAGGCCATCATTTCGTCCTTCATGGCTGCTTTCCACTTATCACTTTTCGAACCTTCTATTGCTTCCTGATAGCACAGAGGTTCATCGTCATTAGCAGTAAATGCAACAGAAGTGACATAATCATCATACCTTCTCGGTGGCCGTTTGATTCTTGTCGACCTCCTTAAGGATGTTTCTGGCGCTTCCTCGATTGGCTGACTACCATCTGTAGGAACTTCTTGCCGATCAGTATCTGAGACCTATTCATGATATAAACCTGAACCCTGTTCATGTTCTGATTCTGAAACCTGTTCATGACTAGTATCTGAACTATGGTCATCATGACTATCATTAGAAATGCTATCAAACTGAATGTGCTAAATTCAGATACATCATCCTGTTTCAATCTACTATCTACATCTAACTGTACAAGAGAGGATTCATTAAACTTTACATCTCTGTTGATGATGATTTTGCGGGTAGTAGGATCCCACAATCTATATCCCTTTGTTCCAACACCATACCCAACAAAGATATACCTTTTAGACTTTGGATCTAGTTTAGTTCGCTGATGTTTAGGCACTATAGCATATGCATCACAACCAAACACTCTGAGTTTAGAATAGTCACAAGGGTGTCCTTTCCATACCTCTTGCGGAATTTTGCAGTCTATCGCCGTCGATGGAGATCGGTTTATCACATAACAAGCTATTGCCACTGCTTCCATCCACAACTCCTTTTGCAACTTGGCGTTACTCAGCATACTCCTTGCTCTCTCTAGAAGAGTCCTGTTCATGCGTTCAGCAACTCCATTTTGCTGAGGAGTATAAACCGTGGTCTTATGTCTCTCGATCCCTGCATCCTTGCAATAGCTGTCAAACTCCTTGGACGTAAACTCACCACCATTGTCAGTTCTTAAACATTTTATTGTGCTACAAGTGCTGTTTTCTACCAATGCTCTAAACTGCTTGAAAACTGAAAAAACATCAGACTTCCTTTTCAACATGTAGACCCACACTTTCCTAGAAAAGTCATCAATAAATGATACAAAATAAGACGAACCACCATATGAAGTTGTAGGGGCTGGTCCCCAAACATCTGAATGGATATAATCAAGTATGCCTTTACTAGTATGTTTGCCTATTTTAAACTTCTGTTTACTTTGTTTTCCAAACAGACAATGCTTACAAAAATCTAACTTTCCAGACTTTAGATTTGGAAGTAACTTGCAATCAGCCAGAATTTTCAACCCTCTTTCACTCATATGCCCCAATCTTTGATGCCATAAGTGAATGGAACTACTGTCATGTTTAGACACCGTAGACACATAATATGACCCTGTACTTCCTTCTAACTGAAATAGATTTCCTACCTTCTTAGCTTTCATAACTAGTAAAATTCCTTTGTAAATTTTCATTACTCCACCTTGAATTACAGTTTTATATCCATTTGAATCAAGTGCTCGTAATGAAATCAAATTTTTTCTTAAATCTGGTACATGCCTCACATCAGTTAATATTCTAGTTGTCCCATCAAACATTTGTAGTTATATGCTCCCAATCCCAACAATATTACATGTTACATCATTACCCATGTACACCACTCCATCATTAATTGATTTATATTCCTTAAACCATTCTTTATGGATACACATGTGGTTTGATGCACTGGAATCTAACAACCAATGTTGACCGTGATTTGACACATTAACTGATAATACTTCATCACTCATACCTGAACCAGATGTCGAACCTGTATCTGTCGTATTCGTCTCCTTCTTCTCTGTCGAAGAAACTGCTTTAGAAGTTTGCTACTGTCGCTTCCAGCAGTCCTTCTTTAAATGCCCTGATTTGCCACAAAACCAACACTTTAGCTTACTCTTCTTCCCTTTCGACTTTGAACGTGAGTCGCTCGGCCTCCTGGAGTGTCTTTCTTTCGAACGACCTCTAACCATCATAGCTTCTGATGTAGAGGTTTCAGAATGTGACCTTCTCCTTGTTTCTTCCGATAATAAGGATGCAACTACATCATCAAACTCAATAGTTTCTCATGAACTAAGACTTATAGAAGTAACAAAATGATCCCATGATTCGGGCAACGAGCACAATAAAGTAATAGCTTTATCCTCAGATGGAATATTTACCTCTATACTTTGTAATTGCACAAGAAGAGTATTAAAAGCATTTAAATGATCAACAATCGATGTACCTTCCTTCATTCGCAAACTGTACAACTGTCGCTACAGGAGAATCCTATTGGTTAAGGATTTGGTCATGTACAGTTTCTCCAGTTTCGTCCACAAACCAGCAGCTGTTGTCTCCGACACGATATTAAACATGACATCATCAGCTAGACACAATCGAATAGCACTTATCGCTCTTTCATCCATCTCGGCCCACTCATTATCTGTGATGTTGTAAGGCTGTTTGGATTTGCCCAACAATGCCTTTGCCACACCATGTTGGACAAGCAAATCATACATCTTCACCTTCCAGATCTCGAAATTATTTTTGCCATTAAACTTCTCAATTTCAAACCGGGCACTTTGAGTTTTCGCCATCTTGTATCAGCAAAAAAACACAATAATCTCCAAAAAACCAACTTTAAATACCAACAATAAAAAAAAACTGCCTATGCCTTATAGCCGTTGCTTTCAAATATCATGGCTTATTACCATTTAAAAACAACAAAAAAAAATTGTTTTGCAGCCCTGAAAAAATCCCGTATGCATGTTCAGTAAAAGAGAGAAATCAGTATCCTTTTAACTTTCGGGCAAAGTATGAATCACCAGTACTTCAGCATAAAGATTTCCAATACACCGGAGATAATTCAATACAATCTTGAGTTCACACCATGCATGTTTAAGCATCCATAATTAGGCAAGATGTTGTCATCCTAAGAAAATGTGATGGCATCCTTAAGAACATCTCTTATGGCATCGTAATTTCACCTTAAGAACATCTCTTATGGCATCGTAATTTCACCTTAAAAAACATCAATGCTTATAATACCGAAATCACAAAGCGAACTCGTTTTGCATTTGACTAATTTCTTTAAGGCATTAACACGCAGGACAGCCACGCTAGCAGTGAATTAAATACCAGCAATCACATACGCAGGTTTAAATAAAAATACCTCTACTACACCAGCGCTGTCATACCACCTCCAGCGTCAACGAAACAGGTTTAGAATGCGGACCTGCGGGGATATGGCAGTAATAAAACATATACACAGCCAAGTCTATTCCATTGAGCTTAGGCGCAGCCCGCTCCAACCGTTTTTCACCCTGCGACTATCTTAAACTAACTCAAGATACAAGAATCTGCTTTTCAACGCTCCAGGCTGCCGTTCAACGCACCTTCACGCAGCGCCAATTGTCATACGCCATCAACGCAGCACTCTGCATTCTGTAATCAGCTCTCTCATCAACTGTGCTCCAGCATTCAATCAACGCAGGCGGACAGGAGTTCAACATAGCCAGCGTTCCACCTCCAACTGCTCTGATACCACTTGTTGGAGATCAGATGCACAACAGATTAAACAAAAAATACTCAGCAAATAAATCAAGCACATAAGACACAGGAATTTAACGTGGTTCACCCAACCAATCTGGGCTACGTCCACACAACATAGGCATCGGCAATTCTTTATTAATCAAACAGGAGATTACATAATTAAATCTTCACAAACTCTCACTCTCATAAAACAATCCGTATGGATACCTGTTATATAGCAAAGAGAATCTAACTGCCTCATAAATCCTCTCACATCAAATTTAGGATGCATTAACTCCCTCCCAACAAACTGGAGCTAATCTAGAAACTAATTCCTATTGTTGTCATCTACTGAGATTTTGCCTATTTTATTCAAAACAGAAAATCTCAACAGTGCTGAGTAGTGGCGGAAATTCTCCTGTACTATGTGTTAGGATTTAAATATGACATGCTTGGTTGTCTGTTGGTATTTTCCTTGATTCCTCTTTCTAGTTGAGTGCCTATACTTATAAATACTCCATTTCTTGTTACAGGTACGCGCATATCGTTCAAGATTCCTAGTTTCGATGGGACCAGGAATGCGTCATTTATCTCCAATTTGTCATGCTACAGGTCAGTTTCTATTATGTTCTCGTTCAGCTGCCCACAATCTTCTAAAAGCATTGAGAACAGTTACTTGGCTTCCTTTCGTCCATTGTAATCTTGGGAATATATTTTTTGCCTTGTGTACCTACATGTGGATTCTTCTCTCCAGGCATAAACATTGTGTAATGACACTTCTTTTACTTGGTATTTTTGTTGTCTGTGAGTGCAAGTTGAAAGTTTTTTCTTCGAGTGTATCTATCTATGATATAACTTGTTATTAGTTGTATAATTTTAGAGTTTAGAGGATATACACCACTTGCCATTGCAGTTCTCCAAATTTTTATCTTGGGACTCATGAGGGTTTTTTTTTTATCTTTTCTAATGTCTATAATACTAAAATATAAATTTCTCCCTCCTATGGAGACTTATTAATATGTATGTATGTGTACTTGTCATCATCGGGTAATTTAGGATGCTTCCTTTTTGTTCATTGAATCTGTCGGTCTTTATGTCATACTGGTTTTATTTTAAGGATTACTATGCTACTATTTGATGGTTCCATACCATGTTGAATTTTTTTTATATTTCTATTCTATAGGTAATCCACCATATTACTTGTGTTTTTGTTTATGCTTGTATACACTGTCTATTTTTCTTGTTGCTTAACAAAAAATCTCATGTTGTCATTTAAATAAACCCTTCCAATTCATTTTCATTTAAATGATACATTAATTCCTATTCTATGGTTTTTCAATTAAATACTGACCCTTACCATGATCATGATTTTCAGCAATGATCTACTTCAGTTACCAAATTTTGTTCCTAGATTCAAACTAACATGGCCATTTGATTTCATGAATCAGTCATTCTCTATGTTAGTAGTGGTAGGTCCACTACGTTGTTATTTACTGAACATATGTTATAGTATTCCCATTAAAGTTTTAGGAAAACACACCTTGTCCTTCTTTAAATATATCTATATTATGATTGTGAGGTCAACCAAAAATTAAAATAATTTGGGTATGATCTACAATATTAAAAATGTAATGCATATATAAACGCTTGGCTCCTTTTCCCTCGTGTGGCTAAATAACTATGATTCTTTGCAATGAATTTCCTTTGAATTCTACGTTGGAATTATTGGATCAAGGAATATAGGTACCTTAGTTTTTTTTTGCTTATTTTTTCTTTTTGACTGATCCAATTAGTAACCTTTTCGGTTTCTACTTATAATTTTATGATTATTTCATGAAATCATGTAAACTCCACCTTGAAATTCCTTCTTGTTGTTTAAGCCACCAGCTTCAACTAAACCTCTATATATATGATATCGAAGTATTTTCGATAGTTATCTAGGGTCACTGAAATAAGCACACACTTTTTAATTGAGTCATATTTCATCCTACTACCTGCCCTCGTATGCATTATGAGTCTAACTTATTAAAGATTAAATGGATTAATATAATACCCATGTATGTTAAACATAAAACCAACCCAGTAACATTTACCATATCATCAAAACCTCTTTATTTACCATAAAAACGGGTTTGGGTATAGTGTAATATATAGGATTAATATTTAGCAGTGGAAGTTTTTATCTGCACTAGCTTACTTGTATATCCAAGTTAGAATTCAATTGTATAATAAAATAATTTTATGTCCCCGTGTTTACTTTCATAGGTTGGATGCATAACCGTTTATTACTATTTCTGCATATCTATAGGTAAGATAGTGATAATTTTTTTTTATACTATAACCGTTATGTCAATTCTCAAGTAAACCAAAAATATTATTACTTTCCAATCAAATGCAACACCTATTTGAAATTTTATACATTGCAAACTTAAATAAGAACAACAAACAATCTAATCAGAAATCCATCATGTAAGAGCAACTTTTGGAGTCTAACACCTTTTTTTCAACCAACCTAGAACTTATTTCCTGTAGTTCACCCCTGAGTTGATATCTCCTTGCACGAATCAACTCCCTCTTGACCCCCTTCTCAAGTATTAAATACTTGTATTTCATGATGAGGTTTCCATTTTGCGGCAACTCGATTTCCTAAATATTCTTATCCACTTGTATAGGCTTTTCCTTAAAAGCCCGCCTTTCTCTGTCGTGTTGCTTTTAGGATTTTCTATGCTTAACATCTTTCTCCAACTAAGCTTAATCGATCTTTCTCTCCAATCCATTAAGATTATATAGAACTTTATTCTAGAATATTATCAGAATATAGAATTATTCAAATCTTATCATTTATCAATCTCATTTATTTTATTCTTTTATTTTGGCAAGAATCATGTTTTTAGGTGTCTCATTCCCAAGTATTTTCGCCCCCTTCTGCTTATCTATTTATTCAAATTATTTATTTACATAAAATATCCATGTCTTCCCATAGACTTTTCCCGTTATGCCCATTGACCCAATGTTGTCTTAAATAATTCATTACATCCACAGAGTGATATTATCGGAAAAAATGAGGACTTAAATGTCTGATTGAGAAATTGGATGAATGTGATGATGAGGAGAAAACTACAAATGGAAGCACACAAGGGTAGCGACATCGATGGAAATCTCCTTATGAGTGGATGAATGGTGGTATTCAAATAAAGGAATCATCACAATATGGATGAAGTGAATGGTTTGTGATATGTGATAATCCAACAAATATTGGTCAATAGTGTGGGAGTCTATGGATTAAGGCTACGAACACACCAAAAAGTGATGCATGAGGCTTAACCCTAGGATGTAGACTAAAAAAATTCCTAATCATTTGGATGATTGAATGACATGCATGAGGCTCAATCCTAGGATGTAGACATAATAAAATCCTAATCATATGGATGATTGAATGGCATGGGCACCAAAACTTAGTAAGGGTCACCATGGTAGGACACTAATTAAAGGAATTATCTATGTCTAGTTATATGATAAATGCTAAATATTAATGGGTTAATTTATCTATGTTAGGTCCCTATACTACTAGTGCAACCCCTTATTGTTATTAGCACAACCCCCTTATTATATTGGCATGCCCATGTAGTCCCCATATCATTATTATTGTGCCACATAGAAGCACACTATTGTTATTATTGTGCCCTTACATTATTATTGTTATGTCAGCTCTGATTATATTATGACCCCTTAGACTCTTATATATAGAAAGGAGGTCTTGTCATTTGTATCATCCAAGAATTTTTCATTTGTGTAATGTAAAGGAGGTTTCCCCCTCAAAGAGGCTTATTTTGAAGGTGTTTATCTATCTTTTCTATCTTTTTGTGAGCTGGTTTCATAACATTTGGTATTAGAGCTTTGGATTCTAGGGTTTCACTGCTCCAAATAGGTCATCATGGCATTTTCACTATAATTTTTTTCTTTGAAGTTTCGGAAGCTAAAAAAGAACCCATTTGAGAAGAAATTGGTTTAAACCTCGGGTCTGAATTTCAGATCTTGTCTAACTATATTTTCGGATCTATGATTTGATGAAGTTAGGGTTTTTTGAAAGCTCCAGAATTTCATTTCAAACACGTCATCAAGGAAGTTTCACTATAATTTTTTTTCCAAGAAGATTCAGACTTTGAAATTAAAACCCATTTGAGAAGCAATCTTGGTGAAGCTCGAGTCCAAATTTTAGATCTTGTCTCGCTATATTATTGGAGATATAGTCTAAAGAAGTTAGGGTTTTTGTAGACTCTCGAATTTCATTTTAAATAGATGACCTTGGGAAACTTGTAATAACTTTCTCTCTGAGCATGAGATTGAAATTCCGTAAGAAGTTATAGAATGAGGACGGACTGTAGTTTTCGGTGTATAGTTTTTAGATCCTAAGGTTGAAACAGTGACACGTGGTACTTCGTACAAGTGCGCTCTATTGAACTAGTATATAATTAGGTCATCGTGGGAGATTTGACATAACTCTTCCTTGCGGAATCCATTATTGATCAAACTTGCAGGGTTAGAAAGAGAATGTAGGGGCCTACTGCAGGACTCAATTTCAGAACTTGGAGATCTGAAGTTACAGAGTTGCAATAGTTTCAATATTGAGCTCCTAAAATCAAGAAAAGATGATATGAGGAAGTTTGATGGAAAGGATATAGTAAATTGGATACTACAGATGGAGAAATATTTTGATCTACATTAGGTGAAACTATTACAAAATGTATGTATTGCATCTTCATATTTAAAACCAGATCAATTTTTATGGTATAAAGGGATTTGTTCACGTAAACCACTTGTTACGTGGTCAATTTTAATGGAGGAAATGATAGCACATTACGAGGATACAAAGAGCAATACCTTCTTTAGCCAATTGATAAATCTCTAACAAAAGTGTTCAATGGCAGAGCACATTGAGGACTTTCAAAAATTGAATATAAGGGAAAATTATATTCCAGAGAAGCAGAGGATTGATGTCTCCATAGGGACTGTCTAGTCAATTTAATGTCTTAAATTGCTCTACATAAATTATCAATCCGGGTATCGTAAACTGATGAAGTGTGGTGCACTATATGTGCTTAGTTAACCTTTCTCTTACTTCGTTGTTTTATAGTTTATGTTGTTTTTGGGGTTTTGTTCTTGTTGGTTTTCTAAAGTGTTTAATGCAAATGGAAATCCTATTCTAAGGTCTTAAGAATACTTTTAAAGGACAAGTATGGATAAAGATTTCAAGACAATGCCTATGTCCCTAATGGTAACTTCCAAAACTTAGCACTTCAAAAGAACTTAAAACATGTTATTGATGGAGTTAGTATTTAAACAAAAGTGTAAATATACAACTAGTTCAATCAAAATAAAATGCAATAATCAAATAATGAGAGAATGACTATGAGACCCAGTATCCTTGCTGCTTCAGCAAAAGGACAAGATGATTCTATCACGTCATTAGTTCATTAAAAGGCTATGTGCATCACTAATCTACAATCAACTTGAAAGCAATTTATGTACAGCTAATATACATGGTGAAATGAAATGCAAAAATAAAATGACAACTATACAAGGCAGGGGCCCCCTACTACCTATGAAATCAAATGCTTAAAGGAAAATAAAGACATCAAATAAAGGACTAATGACATCGGCCCAGTATTTCTGCTGCTGATTAAAATGAAAATGAAAACTTAATCTAAGCAATATGAAATCTAAGTGACACTACATAAAGGAGACAAATCACACTACTTTAACCTTTTCTTCACCTTTTTGCCTTTCAGCTAGATTTATCATGTGAGAACAGTTATGAACAAGTCAGCAATGTGAGTCTTAAAGAAAACTAAACCAAGCTGTACTAAGTGATATTTTGACTCCAATAAAGTTATTTGATTATGGAAAAAAGAACCATCAATAGATGAACAACTTGATATCTAAGAGCAGAAAGTAAAGTGCAAGTTAAAGAAATAATACTAATGAAAATCAAACTGCAGAAAAATAAAGGTCAGCAACATAGATAAGATGATCACACATGCCACTAGTCATGAAATCAAAGCAAAATTGAACACACTTGCATGAATTAAAATTGCATGAATGAAAAATCTAATCTACCTTACATTCTACAAAGCAATATTTACAAAATGAAATCTACTCTACCTTACATCCTAATATGCTCCATGACATCTACTTCACATCTCCTTCCATGTTGAGAACATCCAATCTTTATTCAATTTCTTCAAAAGTGCAAAGTACAACAAAGTTCTCCAAAGCTTTCAAAAGCCATCAAGGAAGAACTACAAACTTAAGAAATAGGGACTAAAGAGACTAAAAAGGACTAACTAATGAAGGAGAGAGATCTCCTATTTATACAAAAAGATGAGAGTCATCTCATTAATGAGAGTCCATGAATCTCTCCCTCTACCTCTAGAGTCCTAATCAAAATAGGAACTGATAAGACACATGTCTTCTTAGAGTTACAATACAATTAGGAGATGTGACACATATCCTCATGATCCCATGATTCTTTCCAACCAAATTCGAATTTGGCCTTAGAGTGCCACATAAGGGTCTTCTAGAAGTCTCCTTTCAACCTACACATGTCAACAATCTCAACCCATTTGTTAGGTATAAGCATATGCACATTATTTTCTAATGTTTAACCACAAATTCACTTAAAAAGCTTAGAAATAATAAATATTGGAAAAACATAAAAGTGGCCCAATGATAATGAAAGTGGGATGAATGTGGTGACATAGTAGTGAAATGGAGGTGATATAATGGACATAATAGTGAAAGTGTAATGGAAATGAATGACATTTTCAAGACTCAACATACCCCCCAACTGAAGCTATTGCATGTCCTCATGCAATATATATTACATTAACTCTTTTGATCCTTGAGCTTTGGCTTAACTTTGCATGATATCATTTGATAACTTCATATTTCTGCAAAGTGTTTTACTTGAATTGCAACATGGTTGGTTCTTGTGTTACAACCAATTTTATTTTTTATTGTTGCCTTCTATTTTGATCTTTGAACTTTGCATAATGATATTTTTATTATTGTTGCAAAGTATATCTTTATTGGATTGCATGACGGTTGGTTCTTGTGTGACAACCATGATTTTGTTTGTATCCAATTTATCCTTTAAGCACTTTTTCAAAAGCCATTGTATGCTCATAATAGCAATGTAATAATTAATATATGTTGGAAGTATGTGAGCTCCTGAATATGATATATACATGGCAAGATATGAATATGAATGTATTCCCCCCCCAACTGATGGTATTGGCAATTTTATGAAATGAGGAAGAGAAATGTTTTTCCAACAATTATCATTCTAGCTTTTTATGGAATTTTATGGTCAAAAGTTAGAAAATGACGTACCTTCACTTACCCTTTGGAATGGATGAGTTGTATGTGTGGTGGCTGAAAACTTCTGATCATATTCTTCTTCAAGTGGCTGAACAAGAGGAGTCATGGATAGAAAGATAAGATGACTTTTATTGCTTCTACTAAAACTTGCTGAATCTGCTCCAAAATGCTGAAAATAATAGTCTTCACGTCTTCAAAACTCATTGGCACAATTCCTACTATGTGAAAAGATGTTCTGATGTCGAACATAGTAGGAAATTGTTGGCTTAGTGGCCATTAATGGATGCCACTAGTCAACACGAGAACTCTCACCATTGATGACAATGAGAGTCAAGATGCCCAAACACATCTTGCTAGGTACGAATGAATTTGCTGATGTCGAGTCACCTAGAAGATCTAACGAACAAGGGACATTAATGTATTCCCATTGTTTGTCAGCATGAGGACTTGCCATTAAGGCATGCAAGCCTCAAGGTGTTTTTACAAAGAAATTAGACTCAAAGGACTATGGACTCAATAATTTGCATTGAAGCAGGGCTTATTTGCGGAATGAAAATGACAAGGAATGGAAAATGAAAATGGAAAATGGCAATGGAGAGCAGAAATGGCAATGGGTAATAAGCATATGAATGAGCCTCTTGCTTTTATTTGTGGGTTATGAATGGACAAAAAAAAAAGATGGAAAGTGTAGATGAATGAAAATGGAAAATATGGAGTGGAATGAGGTGAATGGTTTATTATGAAGTATGGATGTGATGGATGGATGTGATGGAAACAAAAGTATCTGAAAGTTTTTTTTTTTTTTTTTTTTCAAGTTTTTGGATCTGATTTTGCATCAGCATATTTCCTCTTTGTTGTTGATCATCCTCTTATGAAACAAATTGGTCTCTTAGAGAGACACCATTCTCTTGTAGTCATTTGTCCTTCCTCTTAGAACCTGCAAAAGAAACTAATACTTCTTCTACAATGGAATGTAAGATTATCAAAGGAGAGAGGTGATCAATCTCTCTAGTTATGATATTTACACACAAAACTAAGAATTTGTATTAATGAAACAAGTTCTCAAAGGAGAAATCAAAAGAATTTATACCTGCTTTGAAATTGGTGCCCAAGTTGAATGTTGCTTCTTTTCAGCAATTTATTTCATTATTTGTCATTTCAAACTCTAATGATAGATTTCTCATTATATAGATCTTGTTGAGATCTTTCCAATGATACTTAAATCATCAAAATCTGATTTTGTATGAGAAAGATAGGCTGATTTGAACAATGAGGTTTTTCAGGCTGTGGAATTGGAGAACAACTGCGGAATGTGCACAGTTCTGTAGCTAAAAATCTTGGATACAAAGTTAGCCATTCATCTTTCATCATCAGTCCAAAATTAATCAATACCTTCAGAAAAGTGAGAAAATAACTTGTTCAATTCATTGATTCAAAATTATTATTTTTTCTTGACATGCAGCGACTTAGTGTGGCGACTTAGTGTGGCGACTTAGTGATAACACACAATTTGACTTCCCTTTGACCGGGGTCTTTTTCATCAAATTTGATCGAATGAATAGGACACCATCCATGTACCAACATTCCCCCAGCTACCCATGTGACTTGTTTTGCTTGATGACACCTGCAACCTAGAGTTTAACAAAACAGCTGCGGAAAGTTTGAGCTAGCTGCAGAAAGTGGCTAAAACAGTTTGATCATCAATTATTTTTTTTTTTTAATTGTCTGCAGAGAAAAATAGTTTTATTGATGAAAAAAACAGTCTATAACCATTATCATGACTATTTGACCCTTTCATAGACTTAAGCCCTTCCGGTTCTGCCTTTAGTTCAGTTTGACCATATTTGCCTCCTCGTTGACCACGGGTTTTGATGACCGGTTTGGATGAGCTGGAAGGACACACACCATGTCCTTGATCCCACAAACTTGCCCATGTGGCTCTTCTACCCGGAGGACACCTGGAACATAGCATTTAAGAAAACAGCTGCGGAATCCGGGATTGGCTGCGGAAACCGGGATCAGCTGCGGAAACCCTGTGTGAGCTGCGGAAACGCTGTGTGACATTAATAGTTTATAGCATCAGCCAAAAGAAAGTTAAGGTGTAAACGAACTGATCTTCCATATGATAGCCTTTTCCATGGAAATAGCAAAGGAACCACCCTTTTTGATTGCAGAAGTGGTGAACCTAAAGGATGTTGTGCTTGACTCAAAGTCCATACACGTGAAGATTGTAAAATGCAATGTTTCTTCTACTTCAAAACTCACTGCAGTAAAAGACTATTGTAGCAAGAACACAATTGCAAATGATGGGAATTTACACAATTATGTATTGCTGGAGACTACAATGGCAGATGGAAAACTATTCCCATGATTAATGCTACTGACTGCTAATCTTTTGAAACAGTGTAAGTGCCCCCTCAAGACAACTAACTTAACTAATGCAATTCAAGGTTCAGCTCTGCCAAGCTTTCTCATTCTCGGCTTTCAACTCCGGCTGAAAATTTTACTCTGTGTGTGGACGTTCAAGGGAAACACAAGCTGATTACGCGATTCTTGAGGCAAGTGGAGTGGCCATAATCGAATTGCAAGGCGTATTGGTGACTGTAATCAAGGTTTGAAGCACAGCCGTGGAGTTTGCAGTGGGAATGAAGAGTAGAAATGGTATGAGTATGAGGGAGTAGAAGATAAACAATGGAAATAAGAGTTATACGGTGGAGAAGAGCCGTAATGAAACTGGTCACTTGGTTCACGCCACGTCTATCAATCGGCTGTGAAGAGCCGTATCCAACCAGTTTATGTAATGGAGCGCCGTCTGGGATTGAAACTGCTGGTTTTAATGAATTGCAACGGGTGGCATATGGGCAGAGGACGTGGTGGCAAAGAGTCCAGCACATAATCAAATTGGAATTTTCCTTCTTCAGGCACGCGGAATACATCACATTGTCAGTTAATAACTCAATTTCTTTACGCGGCGGCAAAAAAGAGGCTCCAAAGAAACGAAGATTTCTCCCAGACCGCCACAAATTTCTTCAAACGGTTTCTGGGTTATCTAATTAACCCACCTGGCAAAAAAACCCATGTTTTATTTTCTTGAAATTCATCTCCATTTGGGCAAATCGAACATTTGAAGTTTGACGTTTTTTCTATGTTTACGTTTTTCCTGAGTTTTACTGTTCTCACTGTTCTGCCTTTTATGAATTTGCATTCGTTTTTCTTGTTTGATCTACTATTTTGCAGGTGTGTTAGACAGGTTCAACCCTACTAATACAATACAATCCACTTGCAACCGCAGTCACACCAGGTATACTGGTGGTCAGGAATCGAAGAGGTGAAGAACATATTGCAACAAGCACACTAAGGATTGATGCTGCTTGACCACTTCGACCAACATTAATTCCCTCAATCACAAGCAAGTCAGTCTTACAGTAGATAGCAAAATCTTCACAGTTGTTCTTAAAGACATTGTACAACCCAAATCCTTTCTGAAATAAGTATGTCGCTCTATGCACCACAGTCTCAGCTGGGTCTTCATCAGCGAGTGTGCAAGTTCCACCTCGAACTTTTGCAAGAAAGAAGGCAGGATTGACAGAATATTCAAAACGGTACAGCGCTCCTCCATCAAGGAAACAATCAAGGCAAGAACAGATTACTCCATTTTTGTCTTGTTGATAGCCGCATATCTAATTACAAGAATCATATACGATATGTATGAAGAGAATACATGAAACTGATAGGAAGGAAGCAAGTATTAACACTCCAAAGTCCTTAGGGTCTGAGACAATCATTCCCATGACATAACCCAGCAAGCCCATGCATGATTGAAGAGAGTTTTGAACCCAAATTGAAACCACACATGGCAACAAAATCCACCACTGAATCCAAATGGACCAAAGCTTGATCAGGGAGGTAGATTTTTTATTGAAGCCATAGCGAAAACTAGGAATGGAGATAGCCATAGATTGTGTTTTTTTTCTTTTTTCTCTGAAATTGTGAATTTTTATATTGCTTAGTCATACCTGCATTTTCATTTTATTGCACTAACTGTAAGTTTGAAAAACAGAGTGGTGGCTGCGGAAACCGGTGTCAGCTGCGGAAACCGGTATCAGCTGCAGAAACCAGTGTCACAGCAACCACTTAGCTAAATAGAGATAGTTAGGCAATTTTAATGGAAATTATCACGGGGAAATAACTTTTATTGATGAAATGGATGGCATGGAGTGAAAATGGAAATGAAATGAAGTTTATTTTTTCTCTTCTCCTTTTTTTTTCTCTTTTTTTTTCTTGAATCAATTGAAGTGATGAAGTTTATTTTGTCTCCTATTTTTTCTTAACAATTCTTTTTCTGATCCTCCAGATCACACAAAGTGTAGGAGGAGAGCATACTCAAGAATTATTATTTTTCTTTTTTACTTAACAATCATTTTTCTGATCCTCTAGATCACACAAAGTGCAAGAGGAGAGCATACTCAAGAATTATTAACCTTTTTTTTTTTTTTTTTCCAGATGTAAGAAATAAGGTCTCCTAATTACACTTCCCCGGCAACGGCGCCAAAATGTCTAGTCAATTTAATGTCTTAAATTGCTCTACATAAATTATCAATCCGGGTATCGTAAACTGATGAAGTGTGGTGCACTATATGTGCTTAGTTAACCTTTCTCTTACTTCGTTGTTTTATAGTTTATGTTGTTTTTGGGGTTTTGTTCTTGTTGGTTTTCTAAAGTGTTTAATGCAAATGGAAATCCTATTCTAAGGTCTTAAGAATACTTTTAAAGGACAAGTATGGATAAATATTTCAAGACAAGGCCTATGTCCCTAATGGTAACTTCCAAAACTTAGCACTTCAAAAGAACTTAAAACATGTTATTGATGGAGTTAGTATTTAAACAAAAGTGTAAATATACAACTAGTTCAATCAAAATAAAATGCAATAATCAAATAATGAGAGAATGACTATGAGACCCAGTATCCTTGCTGCTTCAGCAAAAGGACAAGATGATTCTATCACGTCATTAGTTCATTAAAAGGCTATGTGCATCACTAATCTACAATCAACTTGAAAGCAATTTATGTACAACTAATATACATGGTGAAATAAAATGCAAAAATAAAATGACAACTATACAAGGCAGGGGCCCCCTACTACCTATGAAATCAAATGCTTAAAGGAAAATAAAGACATCAAATAAAGGACTAATGACATCGGCCCAGTATCTCTGATGCTGATTAAAATGAAAATGAAAACTTAATCTAAGCAATATGAAATCTAAGTGACACTACATAAAGGAGACAAATCACACTACTTTAACATTTTCTTCACCTTTTTGCCTTTCAGCTAGATTTATCATGTGAGAACAGTTATGAACAAGTCAGCAATGTGAGTCTTAAAGCAAACTAAACCAAGTTGTACTAAGTGATATTTTGGCTCCAATAAAGTTATTTGATTATGGAAAAAAGAACCATCAATAGATGAACAACTTGATATCTAAGAGCAGAAAGTAAAGTGCAAGTTAAAGAAATGATACTAATGAAAATCAAACTGCAGAAAAATAAAGGTCAGCAACATAGACAAGATGATCACACATGCCACTAGTCATGAAATCAAAGCAAAATTGAACACACTTGCATGAATTAAAATTGCATGAATGAAAAATCTAATCTACCTTACATTCTACAAAGCAATATTTACAAAATGAAATCTACTCTACCTTACATCCTAATATGCTCCATGACATCTACTTCACATCTCCTTCCATGTTGAGAACATCAAAGCTTTATTCAATTTCTTCAAAAGTGCAAAGTACAACAAAGTTCTCCAAAGCTTTCAAAAGCCATCAAGGAAGAACTACAAACTTAAGAACTAGGGACTAAAGAGACTAAAAAGGACTAACTAATGAAGGAGAGAGATCTCCTATTTATACAAAAAGATGAGAGCCATCTCATTAATGAGAGTCCATGAATCTCTCCCTCTACCTCTAGAGTCCTAATCAAAATAGGAACTGATAAGACACATGTCTTCTTAGAGTTACAATACAATTAGGAGATGTGACACATATCCTCATGATCCCATGATTCTTTCCAACCAAATTCGAATTTGGCCTTAGAGTACCACATAAGGGTCTTCTAGAAGTCTCCTTTCAACCTACACATGTCAACAATCTCAACCCATTTGTTAGGTATAAGCATATGCACATTATTTTCTAATGTTTAACCACAAATTCACTTAAAAGGCTTAGAAATAATAAATATTGGAAAAACATAAAGGTGGTCCAATGATAATGAAAGTGGGATGAATGTGGTGACATAGTAGTGAAATGGAGGTGATATAATGGACATAATAGTGAAAGTGTAATGGAAATGAATGACATTTTCAAGACTCAACAGGGACTTTAAAGGATAACATTCAATATGAGGTTCATCTTTGGGAACCTGATTCATTAGAGAAGGAATTCAGGTTGGCAAGAAAAGTGGAAAGCAAAATTATGGCAACAAGGAAGTCTACACTCACAACTATAAATATGGAAGTGTTGTTTCTCCTAGCCTTCCACAACCTACAAAGTTGACACCATGAAGAAAAAAGAGTAAAAGGGCTTTGTTAGAATTGTGATAACAAATACATTAAAGGTCATAAGTGTGATGAGAATAAATGATTTTACATAGATTGTGAAGAGGAGGAAGAAAATTATCAAGGAACATCAAAATAAAAGGATATACACCATGAACCAACCCTAGAGAAAGTAGAAATGAATCCGACCATATCTTGTAAAGCATTGGAAAGAATTACCACTCCTCAAACTCTCAAGGTAGAAGGACATATCAAGAAGTAAATGGTTCAAGAAGTGAAAGATCACCTTGAGAAAGAAGAAATGAATCCGACCATATTTTGTAATGCATTAGAAAGAATTACCACTCCTCAAACTATCAAGATAGAAGCACATATCAAGAATAAAAATGTTCAAGAAGTGAAACATCACATTGAGCATCAAGAAATGATCCAACCATATCTTGTAATGCATTGGAAGAAATTACCACTCCTCAAACTCTCAAGATAGAAGGACATATCAAGAAGAAAAAGATTCAAGCAGTGAAATATCACATCGAGCATCAACAACAAGTTCTCCAACTTTAAAGGATAACTCCACTTTGGTGCAGAATCAAGTGAAACAACAGGTAGATCAACGTCGTAGTGAAAGAGTTTTTGATGTAGGTGATTCGAAATTTTTATGGCTAGATCTCAAGCAAGCTATTTATGAGAAGGAAATGTTAGCAATACTACATGCACTTAAGACATGACGACCTTACCTAATGGGAAGACACTTCAAGGTAAAAATGGATCATGATAGTCTTACATACCTTTTAGAACAAAGATTATCTTTAGAAGAACAAAAAAAATGGGCTACAAATATGTTGGGTTATGACTTTGAAATCATCTACAAAAAAGGGGAGAAAAATATTGTTACAGATGCACTCTCAAGAAAGGATGAGGATGTGGAAGCATTGTTTTATGCTATTTCTATTATCCAACCAGATTGGATAAATGAAGCAAGTGATGAATGGAAGAAGGATGAAGAAGTGTGTCCACTCATTCAAAAGTTGCAGAAGATTCCAATTCAAAGAATATTGCCAGAATTTGATGAGGAAGGAAAAGTCATATTGGAACCTGGAGCAGCCATAGAAACAAGAACCCGACAACTATGAAATCAATCAATTTCAGAGTATCTCATCAAGTGAAAGAACCAACCCACTGAATATTCCACATGGGAGGACAAAAATTTTATACAGAAGAATCAAGAACTACTCAAGCTTTTAGGACAAAACTTTTTGAAGGAGAGGGGCCTGTTAGGTCCCTATACTACTAGTGTAACCCCTTATTTTTATTAGTACAACCCCCTTATTATATTGGTGTGCCCATGTAGTCCCCATATTGTTATTATTGTGCCCCATATAAGCCCCCTATTGTAATTATTGTGCCCTTACATTATTATTGTTATGTCGGCTCTGATTATATTATTACCCCTTAGACTCCTATATATAGAGAGGAGGTCTTGTCATTTGTATCATCCAAGAATTGCTCATTTGTGTAATGTAAAGGAGGTTGGCCCCTCGAAGAGGCTTATTTTGAAGGCGTTTATCTATCTTTTCTATCTTTTTGTGAGCTGGTTTCATAGCAATCTACGAAAGCATGGATGGTCCTATTGGAAATCTTAAGGGGAAAGAAAGGTAAATACAACATTCTCAAGAGAGATATGTTATGCTAAATACCACTTAAAGGAATATAATTGAAGAGGACCACATTCCATAGAGATATAAGGGCATGTATGGATAATTCCTAAATGGAATCAAATCAATATTGAAGTTTAAATATTCTTATGAAAAGAAAAATAATGCATAAATATTTGAATTGAGAATGTTACCTACTTGAATGAAACCAAGAGTAAAGGCTCCCTGAAGAAGTTTCAAAGAAAGAAAATCTAACCATGGCATTTTGAAGGGCTTGGAAAAAATGGCATAGGTGGCTTATCAATTATAGTTTGTATGAGTTTGTACAAGGAAAAAGAAAAAATAATGGTTTCTTTCAAAATACTAAATCCAAAAATTCAAATTTATTTTTTCATACCAAATTTGAAGAGGAGGAGGTGGTCATAATATGTATATGTTCATCATAGGCATATTAACTATTGGAATTCTAGTTAGTAAGTTTAAAGGCATGTATATCACAAACCTCATCTTCAAGAATAGGTGTATGCTCAATAGAATGTACACAATCCCACCAATTAGGATATTAATAATAAAGAGAAGAGAATGGACTTGTATATTACCTTATGAGTTCTCAACAAGAAAAATAAAATGTCAAAGAAAAATCATCCCGAAATTGTCAACAAAAATTATGATAGAAGACCTCGATGCATCACGCATGAAATACTCTTAGACAATGAGAGTAAATCTGCGATCTATATCGTTCAAATTTTAAACATTGTGTAATTGAAACCATTATACACTTTTAATCAAAATAATGTATATGTTAAACGGTGTGCTAGTCTTAGAGAATTAAATTTCAATTTGAAAGGTTGTTATGTATGAAATTGATCTAGAAATATTCATCCATTTTAGTTACTGACATGCCTGTATCCATTTTATTAGCATGTATGCTTATTATTAACATGATTAGGCATTCGTTTGAATAGGTGTAATGTCTCATATTATTATGTAACTGCGGGGAGCAGTGACATATATTATCGATTCGTTGCTATTATTTTGGGTCGTACCAAAATGCATCTATAAATTTCTCTTGCCTTGCCATGCCAAACTATAGGTTTGGTGTTTTCAAGAGAGATGATGTCTCAGTGCCACTAGGTTGTGCTCCAAACCCCAAGGCATGACTTCATCTAGTATTGGGTAATAATATCAATGGATTTATGTCGATTAAAATTCATTGGTGTGACAAAAAAATAATGGTGTTTATAATCTTGTTTGCATGTCTTTGCATAATGGCAGATGCTTATATTTATGTTAAACGAATCTGATGAGGCTCATCAATAGGTATATCATAAGGGTCAAAATGCCATCCTCCCACTTTAAAAACACCTCTTTCGCACATTTATTTACAAATTTTGTTATATTTTTCATAGTGTGAGGGGTAAATAATGTGTTGCTATGTTAGGTGGCATAATATGTTTTAAATGCAGGAATTGGAGCAATTTTGAGATAATGTGAATGCATGATCTTGGAGTAGACAAAAAGGAGTGATTCTAGGAGATTGTCCACCTCCTTAACTCCTTCAATCAATCAAAGGTCGCCAATTTATCTCTCATCAACTTGAGGTCATTGGCAGTCAAGAAGGAAGAGGTCATTGGTAGCCAAGCCAGTACAATTGAAGGAATATCTAGATCCACCCTTCTCAAGTTTTGGAGACAAATATCTCTATTTTCTAGGGAATTTTTGGTATCTACCCTTTTGTATAAATAAACATGTCAAGTAATTCATTAGGATTCGAATTTTGGTTGTAGCTAAGAGGCTATTGTGCTCAAGCACTTGTGACTGCTATTTTTTATTATTATGTAATGTATTTGACATTTTTGTAGTGATAATGAGAAGTTTCGTGTTGATCCATCACTGCATTAGTCCAAAGGGTTGAAGCTCTTGGGTTTGGGCCCAACCCTAGTAGCTTAGGTCCCTCTTATGTATTGATATTTCTTTTAGCTTAAAATGTTTGATTAATTGTTGCATATTAGTAGAATATAGTTCCTCAAAAAGTCTATGACTATGGCCTCTATCTCATCTCTCTCATGGGAGCATGATTAGAGGACTCCACCATCACTTCCCAAAAACATTTTGTGATTTCTTGTTTATTATTTCTTGGAAAAGTCTACATTTGTTATATTTCTTTACATTTGATTGTTGTAGCTTAGAATTTAATTCATTGGATTGATCGAATTTCTTACCATTAGTTAGATAGTTTCCAAATTCAACTCATATTTTCCACCATTAGTTGTAATATTTTGTAAATGAAAAGAAGAGCAGGTGCATGTGATGTTGCAGGATTGTTGGAATTGTAAGCAAGGGACCCTTTCACCATATCCATCCAAGAATTCTCCACTCCCTTTTGATGAATGCCAACCGATGTTCTTGATCTCTATTTTTAGGTCACTGTGTGTAGCCTCCTAGTCCAAAATTGGCCTTTCTAAAGTGTTGAGCTTGGTTAGGGGTGTTGGCCGCCTTCCACCCATCCACTACAACCTTCATCCATCTGTCAATCCCTTGATTCCATTATTCTTACCTTCCAAGCCCTCTCACCACCCTTCCTGTATCATTTCAGGACATCCTGTAGTGATACAGGAATCTTGTAGCACTCCTATAGCGGTCTGTTTTTCCCTTGTTTTGACCTACAATGCTAGTGTAGCTTGGTATAGGAGTATGTTAACCCCTAGCTTGGACTCCATGATAAAAGGTACCACCTAGGTCATTCCCTCCATTCCCTTTCCTTTACTACAAGAGAAAATAGCATTAGTTTCTTCATCAGAGATTTGGCAATTAAGGCATTACTTAATATGCAAGTGTGAAATAGATAAATGATGCATTAATTGTTGAGTTGTGAGTTGGTATAATAATTTTCTATTATCAAGTGAGTTTGATAGCTAGATAGTTGATTTCAATTAATGTAGTTTCATTTCTGCACGTATCATAATTATTGTGTTCTTTGATGGATAGATCTAGTAGCATTTGCAAGTTGACATTATTTACAAGTTAGAGTTGAAAATCATTTAATTTTTTTGCACTACTACTGGATTTTGAATTATGCTTTCAATAGTTAATCTCCCCTAGTTTAGTAGAAGAATGGTCTTGGAGCCCTAATGATCAAATGATGTAGTTGAGGGTGGCATGAGTAGAATTCCATCTATTGTGTATATAGCACTATCACCTCAAATTTTATACAGACCCCAGGTTGATAAATAGAGTTGAGGAGCCTCTAGGAGTTGCAACACTCTTGGTGCAATGCCAGGGCTCACCACTTTTTGGTGCCATTGTCGGCGAGGTTTCTAAGTAGATGTTATTTCTTCTTTTATTTCTTTTTTTTTCATTTAGTTAAAAGAAAAATCTTATGAAAGAAAAAAAATTCTTTCATGCCTCATAGGAGTAGAGAAACTCTACGAAAATTCTTGTGAAACACCCCCATACCATCAAACAATCAAACTTCACTCTTCTTCAATGACTGTCAACTTCCCTCTTTGACTACAGGGGAGTTAGGAGAATCCTTAGGTGAACAACCCAAGATCTTTGAAGAACCTATTGGGGAAGAAGAAGAACCCATTCCACATACCCACACCATGGCTAAAAATAGGAATGATGAGGTTTTCCCTATCAGAGAAACTAATGGAGATGTTAGAATGAAGAATATAAGCCCTACCTCCCTTGCTCACTTCCATGTCTTAATCTCTAAGGAACCTGATACTTTTATGTTTGAGTTTGTTATTGTGTGTAGAACTTACAACTATGATTTTGATGACTAGAAGCTAAAGTTATTCCCACCTACCCTTAAGGATGTATTCTTGCGCTGGTTTATCAGTCTACCTTGGAATATCATCACTACTTGGGCTCAGATGTAGCAATCCTTTAACAACAAGTACATGGAATATTTTAGGAACATAGAAACCAAAGAGGAAATTTTTAGAATAACGTTTGGACTTGATGAATCCCTAGAAGACTATGAGGAAATATTCCAGCTCAGTTATAGGAGGGTCTGATGCACCCTTGATCCTGAATCACTCAAGTTACTCCTTCTCTGAGGAATCAGAGAGGAGATGCTAGAAACTCACAACTTGTTGTCTGGGGGAGATACCTATCATTTACCCTATGAAGACATCAAAACAGTGTTCAAAAACCATTCTAGGGTAGCTAGGAAGAAGGGTGGGGCTAATCAATCTTTGGTTAGATCCTCTACCTCCATATCATCCATCAAGAATGAAATTGGAAACATGTTGGAGGACTTTAAAAGTGAAATGTTGCATACATTTTCTTTGCAAATGGATACCACGTAGATCAAGAGGAGACAAGAGGAAGCATAAAGGGCCTTAGCTATATTTTTCCCTAAATGCGCTACAAGGCACCCAAAAATGAATGCCCATTAAATGTTATAGAGGCCTTCTTAGTCTGTGAGGAAAACCATGCCCATAGATAAGTGTATTTCTTTTCCTAGATTGAAAGTTGTATACCAAGGGGAAGAAGGTGGGGATGAGAAACTTTGTTTCATCAATCAAAGGAGGACTGAAGGACCTTGTCCATAATAGAAGGGCATGCAATGTGCATCCTACGCTTATTAACATCCCAACCAGAATGCACCCTTGACACCTTGGTACTCTTCCACTCATTCATCATGGTCCACACCTCCTTCTTGGCGTTATGCACTTTAGTATCCTCCCCAAACTATTAATAAATCATTTAAGCCATATGCTTCTCCACATACTCAGTCGAATAACCCATCACAAGGGCGGAGGCCTCAACTCGAGAAACCTCCTACTTTACTACCTCCACCTCCATCACAACCACAAATCACTCATCTTGCTTCACCCAATCAACCTCAGATTCATGCTCAACCCAATCCGAACTTGAATAACAATCAAACACAACAGGTGTATAGTGGAGAGACATCTTACCCTTCCTATGCTATGGAGATTCAAGAAACCAACCTTAGGTCTGGAACAGTATTCCCAGATAACCAACCTCCATCTCCACCTGAGGATCTTGAAGAGGAAAAGGAAGAGAGTAACCCTGAAGTAAATCCACCTCCTTTCCCTAAGATATTGATCCATTCTAACTAGCACACCCTAGAAGAGGCCGAATTTCTGGGAGAATTGAAAAATATGTGTTAAGATTCAACTCCTCCAAGATATCAAGGATATTCCCATCTACAATAAGCTTATCAAAGAGAAATGTTTCAAACATCCTGGGAGGAGAAAGAAAGACACCCCCACCATCAATGTTATTGGTCAATTATCTGATTTGATGCTAGGGAGAGTGATTTTCCCAAAATATCTAGACCCTAGAAGTCCTATGGTAGATGTACACATTGATGGCATCATTGTCCCTCACACCTTGATTGATCTTAGGGTTGTCATCAATGTGATGACTAAAGAAACCATGCTAAAGCTAAACCTCCAAGGGTGCTTGAGAAAGACCACTATATTGCTACAACTTGCAGATAGATCTACAATGGCTCCTAAGGGTGTTTTTGAGGATGCAATGGTCTCTATTGACTCTTGGGTGTACATATTGACTTCCTGGTTCTCCAGCACAAAACCAAATTCAATGGTTATCTTCTCATCCTTGGAAGACCATGACTAACCATTATCGATGCTTACATAAGTTATTGGGCCGGGAGCATGACCATTAAGAATGGAAATTTGTCTAGAAAGTTTGTATTGTACCCTCCTGCTGAGCCATCCATTGAGCATGAATTACCCCTATGGTTAGAGGAAAGGGAGGAAGGTGAAGTGTATCATACAACATCTCATCTAATATATACTGTAAATACTGTTATAGGAGGGGGGAAACCTTATGAAGATGATCTCATTGACCAAATCCTCTAGAACCATCCCCCCAATATCTTGCCTCTTGATGAGCTTGTTAAGGAATATGAGGGTAATCCTTGGACTAAGTTATACCTAGTTTACCCAAGTCCTACACATGTCAAACATGTATAATTTTGTCCATCTAGAACCTTGAATATTAACCCCTGTCTCTCAGCCAACCAAGAAGAGAGGTTATGTAAGATGTTGAGAGAACACTTAGATTATTTTTCTTGGAGTTATAAAGAATTGAAAGGGGTGCATCCGTCCATTTGTACTAATCACATATACATCAAGAAGGGATGCAAACTTGTGCACCAACCACAGAGGAGAATGAACCCAACCCTCAAAGACATAGTCAAGGAGGAGTTGAAAACATTGCTAGATGTAGGGTTCTTATACCCCATCTCAGATAGTAAGTGGGTGTCCCATTTATTTTTGGTCCCAAAGAAGAATGTGAAGTGGAGGATCCATGTGGAGTATAGAGAGCTGAACAAACCCACCAAGAAATACCATTTCACGTTACCTTTCATTGATCAAGTTTTAAATGGTTGTATAGGGAAGAAGTTTTCCTCTTTCCTGGATGGATTCAGTGGTTACAATCATATCCAAATCAACCTTCAGGACCATGATAAAACTACATTCACCTATCAGTGGGGTACCTTTGCTTATAGGGTCCTTCATTTTGGATTATGTAATGCCCCTTCCACTTTTGAAAGGGAAACTCTGAGCATATTTTCTGATCTAGTCCATGACTTTGTAGAGATCTACATGGATGATTTTAATCCATATGGTTGTGACTTCCTGGAGGCTCTCTTTAACCTGGGGAATGTCCCAAAGAAGTGCATTGAAATGGACCTCTCTCTTAGTCCTGAGAAGTGTGAATTCTTAATGAATGCAGGGAATTTCCTTGGCCATTCAATATCCCAAGAGGGAATACAAGTGGACCCAAAACTAAATTTCCATCATAAAAAGGGTCCCTACTCAAAAGTAGAGGGATGTTAGAACTTTCTTGGGCTTAACTAGATATTATAGGAGTTTTATCAAGGAATTCAGCAAAGTAGCCTCACCATTGTTTGGATTTTTGGCGAAGGACTAGAAATTATACTGGACAAATAGCTACCAAGAGGCCTTAGAGATCTTGAAAGACAAATTAACCATTGCGCCCATACTTAGAGGCCCAAATTGGACTCTTCCTTTCCATATCCATGTTGATGCATCCAAAAAAGCTATGAGGGAAGATTTAGGCCAAATAGGTGGTAAGTTACCTTATGCCATTTACTTCATTTGTAAAAATTTGTCTAATGATGAATTGAACTACACCGTAACTGAGAAAGAACTCTTAGTTGTTGTACACTCCTTCAACAAGTTCAGACAATACATCACTTGATACCAAAATTTTGTGCATAATAACCATGCAACTATCAAATACTTGATGAACAAGCTTGATGTGAATGTTAGAATTATTAGATGGCTTCTATTGTTACAACAATTTGATTTAGCTATCATTAACAAGCCAAGAAGAGAAAATGTAGTTACAGATTTTCTGTCTAGACTTTCTTTGCCTACATGTGATGAAGGGATGGTTGATGCTCAGATTCTAGATGAGCACTTATTTTCTATTTCATTGCTCTCTCCATGGTTTGTAGACATGGCCAATTACCTAGTTTCTACAAAATTTCCTCCAAATTTGTCATCGAGGGAGAATAACATAATTGTAAGGAAGGGTGCCCTTTTCACTTGGATTGGGGGAAATCCCTTCAAGCTAGGACCAGATCAAATATTGAAGATATGTGTGAGGGAAGAGGAAGTCTTTGACATCCTCTCAGCCTGTCATGATGGGCCCTATGGAGTTCATTTTTCTTCCAAGCGAACAACTTCCAAAGCTCTACAAGTTAGCTATTACTAGCCTAACCTCCACCAAGATTCAAGAAGGTATACTAGCAGATGTGATCAGTTCTAGTGGATGTGAAAACCCACACCAAAGGAATAAATTCCCTTGCAACCTCAAGTGGATTTGGAACCATTTGACAAGTGGGGCATGGATTTCAAAGGGCCAATTGATCCACCATTAGGGTAGAAAAATATATCATTGTGTTCACTGATTATTTTACAAAGTGGGCTGAGAGAAAGGTGGTCAAGGCAGCAATAGGAGAGAAAGTGGCTGAGTTCTTAAGGGAGAATGTGCTCTACAAATTTGGGTACCCCAGAGAGATAGTCACTGATCAAGGAGCTCAATTAACTTCACATCTAATCGAGAATCTGTTAAGGCAACATCATTTAAAGCACAAAAAAAATACTTCTGATCATGCTAAGTCCAATGGAAAAGTAGAGGTTACAAATAGGGCATCCTCACCAAGGTTGTGATTAGTAGTAGGAGGGATTGGGCAGACAGATTAGTGGAGGCCACTTGGGCCTATAACACAAATTGGAAAACAACTACTGGTCTTACCCCATATGATCTGGTCTATGGATTGAAAGCTCTGCTCTCTATTGCGTTTGAGTATAATACTTTGAGAATGACAACCCAGTTGGATTTAGATGTCACAAAAGAACAACAAGAGAGGCTAATCCAGTTATATGGCTTGGATGAGTTTAGAATTCATGCCCTCCTACACATCAAAGTTATCCAATTGTAGAGGAATTTCTAGCATGATAGGCATATCAAAGAAATTTTCTTTTCAAGAAGGGGATTGGGCCTTAATATATGGCTCTAGGTTCAAGGATTTCAAAGGAAAATTGATGACGAGATGGTTAGGCCCATACGTGATAGAGAAATGCCATGACAATGGAGTTTTTCAAATCAGGACCATTGATCAGGAAGGGATTCCCTCGCTTGTCAATGGCTATAGATTGAAGGTGTACATAAACCCTATGTCTAAGGAAGAATTCATCAACACCATCAACAAAGAGGTTAATGTGATTGGAAGTGTCATAACTTCCAAGTCACAACATTCCTAGATACTATTTTTTGTAGGAAAAACAAAAGAAAATATCAAAACCCAATAAAAGGCCTGGATGAAAACCTTTATGAGGCATATGAGGTCAACTCTTGGGTCGAGAACCTCCTTCAGGCAACCCAGGAGTAAAGAAAATAAAAAAATAAATATCTTGGGGTGAAAGCCTCTCTTGAGGCACTTAGGGTAGGTTTATAGGTTGAAATCCTCTCCTGAGGAAACTTGTGTGTCTTAAAAAAAAAGGATCGCAAAAAAAAAAAAAAAAACAAAGGAGAATCTTAGGACATGGATCCACAACCTCTCTGTTAATTGTTTTTGTCATTTTGCAGGTTTGAGGACTGTAGTGAATTCCATAGCTACAGGGCGAACATCCGCAATATTCTCTCCACTTCTACCTCCATCCACTCCATATCCTCCATCCAAACCCATGTTATCACCACTTTGAATCATCTCAGTAGCTCAAAAATAAAATTTCAGCCCCTCTCCGGATTGCTAAAGGAAGACTATAATTGCTACAGGAAGATCATGTAGCACTATATGAGGAACCCGCAAAACTATAGGAAGAGGATCCGAATGAAAATACAACCAATAATGACCTTGAAAAAGGTTAATAGGTTTCTCCCACCTTGATCCACCATCCATCCATCATTCATACATCCCAGTTCACAAGAAAAATCAATATCTTTCAAAACCAACCCTCCACTCTATCTCATCCTGAAAATTTCTTGAAAATCACAGAGCACATCCTCTCCATTTTCACAAACCTACACTACTCAATCAAAGCCCTAGCATCATCCTCCAAACCCTATACACCCTTTCTCATCACTCCCATGTAGTTAAAAGACCTTGGAAGGGAAGGAAAGGGCCACTACAAGAAGATAACCTCCTCGTGTAGCACCCTATGTAACCATTCCAGAAAAGTCATTATCCTAGATTTTTCTTTTCCCATCAAGTAAAAGGGGTGATACCAACTCATGAGCTACTCTATAGTAACCATACCACTCTAATAAAAACTCTGCACTAGTAGGGGCAACACTTGGGACATCAATACAGGACTTGTACACATTGCAACATCAACAATCAAATACCATGAGGAGAAGAGAAGATATACATAAGAGTAGAAAAACACAACAAGACAACTCCCTTGGCGATAGTACAAAGGTCCAACACTCTAGCATGCACATCCCTGCATCAGTCAATCACGAGGTAGGCAGAGGTATGGAAACCTCTCATCTCTTCCCTATGTGTAAATAATGAAAAATGTATGAATGTCAAGAAGAGGTATTTTTATAAGCTAGAGGTGCCCAGTTAACTTGGCCACCCTCGGTCAATAAACAAAAAGTGATTATGAACCCTCAGGCAATGTGGAGGTGTCACATCAGTCAATATTAGCTCATAGAGAGTGGGTGGTGATTAGGAGGGGTGAGGGAATGATTACTCCAGGTGGGGAAAACTATCCAAAGGTGGAAACCTCGTGCCTCTGCCAAGTCATCACATCACTCTAAGTCATAGCCAAAAGTGGAATATAATGTACTAGGGATCGAATTCTCTTGCATCTATGCTAATTTCAAATATAGTTAAGGTGAGGACGATTTTGGGGATCCTTTGAGGAGATTTGAACCCCTCTTTGTCATTTCTAAAAGAGGAAGATACATGAAGCTACATGAAGCTATAGGTCTGCAAATGCTACAGGAAGCCCGAGAAATTGCTACAGGAAGCCTCAAAGGGTGAAAGAATGTTGCCAAGGGTCAATTTGGTCTCCAATTATCCTTATCCCAAGCCATGTGGTAAAAAGTAAGTGCACCCTCTCATTCATCTATCCACAACTTATATGTTGGTGCACTCTGAACTCTAGAGGAAATATCAATCATTTTGTGCATTGAAAGAACTTGTCTGGCTGTAGAATAGATGGATTATAACAAATTGGCAACAACTAGGAATTTCAACCCTCTAATTACACTTAATTACACATCATATCTATTGTAGGAATAATCCCTCCTTCACCTACTTAAAAAAAGAGGAAAGAGATGGTAAGGGGATTCAATAGAAGGGTGCCTATAGACACTAAAAGAATTCTTCTTCATCCTCCTTTATTAGACATTTTTCGAAAACATTTATGGCTAAGATTCTTTGAACTGCTGAAGGGATATGATGATGACATTAGATATGAATTTTCCATGTCCCTAAACTCTCATATAGGAGTCAGTGCCACCACTGTGGGGAGGGAATTAATTATTTCAATCAGTAATGAGCTAATTAGTAGGGTGACAACCCTTCCCCTAGGATTCCAATGTAGAAGAGAAGACAAAATCTCTAATTCCATTACCAAAAAAAACTTCTTCACTGTTGATGAAAAACCTATTGAAGACAAGAAAAAAGTTAGGAGGGAAAGCCTACCCTATCCCTCAGATGAGGTGGCATAGCATATCTTAAAATATATCTCTAGTGAAGGAAGGCTAAGTGTACTCTATGGCTACCACTTTAGATTAATCCATGAACTAAGTTTCTAAGAAGAATTTCCCCTAACCCAAAGACTCAGTGTACCATATTTCCTCCTACAGTCCATCAGGGACATGAGCTAAAGGGTGAGAGAGGGAAAGCACGAATACCTAGCCACCATGGCCTCATCAAACTAATAGTGGTTGATGCATTGAATAAACTAAGGATCCCAATCCTTTGGCCCAAATTGAGGGATATGGACAAAGACACCTTCATTAACACTCAAACCCTCACACCAGGTGAGACCCTAGCCTCTAGTGTTGGAGGAAAAGAAGGGAAAGAAGAAGAAGAAGAGGAAGAGGCAGAAGAGGAAAGAGAGACAGAGGCAGAGAAAATAGAGGAGGACCCAGAGGCAGAAGTAGAGAAATATCATGATGAAGAAGAAGAAGAGGAGAAATAGGAAAAACTAAGTCTCGAGAGAGCTACTGCATCTAGAGAAGAAGGGGTAACCCCAGAGAAAACAAGTTGGTCTCTAGGACCTAGTGACAAATGGGTAGCTGCTACCTTAGCTACCTTGAGCACACTAGTCAAACCCAAAAGGAAAAGGCAAAGGAAAACTCTCCTCTACTTTAAAACCAGGAAAGGCACTAGGATTAAGAAAGGAAGGCCTCAAAGTCCCACAAAGGCCGCTATCACAATTGAAGAGACCCCAAGTAAAAAAGAGGAGGTAGGACCCAATGAAAGGAAAGTTGAGGAGGTCAAATCTCCAGAAAACATATTAAAGACTCCTATAGCATATGTAAGGAGGCCCATTACTAGATCAACGTCCTTTAAATGACCTAAAACACCTATCACACTCCAATAAAATGGAAAAGGGAAGCTACAGGAAAAATAGAGCATGCTACAGGAAAACCAGAGTGTACTACAGGAAGAACATAAGGTGCTACAGGAAGATCAGAATGAGAAATAGGAGGGGGACTCTTCCTAAAAAAAAATTGTGAAGGATTTCCTAGAGCTACAGGAGCCTATTCCATAACCTAGTTTGAGCTCCTATTGTAAATTCATTGAAGGAGGGAGAGTTATTCCCCAAAAATTTGCAATCCCACTTTTCATTGAACTTGAAGAAGAGGAAGAACCCACAGATGGATGCATATTTCTAAATCTAAAAAGGTGGAAGATGTGGGCCTCATGGAAGATAAGGTCCTTGAAAGGGGAAAGGAGTTATGTGAGTTAAGGGAATTATTACACAATCAGAGAACAAGTGCAGGTAAAAATTAGATGGTTGACGAAGAAATTGAAAGAGAAGCAAACCCAACTGGCCATAATGGAAAGCCTCTGCATGGAGGCACTACAGTGCAGACAACCATCCAAGTCTTATGCACTCTTTCTCAAAGAGAAGTGGATGCAGTTCCAAATAAAGACCTTAGCACAACATGGATCTATGTAATTTTAGGACTACAAACAATTAATTGAATTGTGTGACCGAAGTAGCATAGAATACAGAGCTAAATTGGTTGAATTATATGAGAATGACCTCACCTTCACTGATATGAAGGTTTGGGATCCTAATAAAAAGTTGGGGGACCTGCAACTGAGGGTCCTTGCATCTTGGATGACTCATGAGGAGGTAAAGAAAGTAATGGCAAAGGAAGAAAAAGAACCACTCTATATCAAGGCAGAGCAGATAAGCCCAGTGGTTGTAATTAGTACTCACAACATCATCTCCAATGATGTTGATCTAGCACCTAGATACCTTGCCACCGAGGAGCATGCCATCTCACATTTTGAAGTCACACTAAGGTTTTTAGGGACATAAAGCCAACAATCATGCTAGATAATAAGGAATGATTTATCCCACAGTATCCAGATGAAGCAGTATCACTCTCTTAAAAGGTTGAGGAATGCATTGGAAAGGACACCCCTATACAAAAGACTCATGCTATGATTAAAATTCAACTCGATTGGAATCAATCTCAGTCCACCTTTGTTGTTGGGTCTACAGGAAGGAAGGAATGAAGAAGAGGAAAGGATGTTGGGAACGGGTCCCCTAGGGCCAATTTTGGGGTTAAAAGCCCAATTTTTGGGTCTAAAGGCCCAAGTTTTGGGGCTAAAGGTCCACGTTTTGTGTAAAGAATGTAAATTCTTCACATTTTGTGGTCGTGGAGCGCAAAGATGTAAGAAGTCAAAAGGGTTTCCACCCTTAGTTTAGATAGTTTTTGTTAGCTTAATGAGACCCGCCCTTGGTCCGTGGACCATGGGATTGTATAAAAAGGGAGTCTTAGAAGAGTCTAAGGCATCTAAGTTTATAAGTTTTTGGTAGAGTTCTAGGTAAGTCTATGGGTCTGTGACACCTAAGAGAGAAGAGTCTTAGCGTAGGAAAAGGCTCTGCAGCTGAGTGCGCAGAGGCCTAGGGTAGAAGTATGCAGCTGAGTACACGAACCCCTGCAGCTGTGTACGCAGGATAGTCAGAGTCTGTACTCGAAATCTCGATTATCAATAAAGAGAAGTATTATGGAATTATCTGTGTATGCGTTATTTTACTTCTGTTATGATTGTTGTGATTATGTTATGTTTAATACTGGGGTTATGAATTAATGCTATATTGATGTGCGAATCTATGTATTTTACTTTGTCATATGAATGCATGTAAGAATATCTGTTTACGCGAAGATAACCGTAATGCATGTTAAAATCAACCAATACTTAAGCGAATATGAGTAAATACATAAGTTAGTGTAATCACAGAGGTACGTAAGTGCTTGATCTGTCTATTTAGGGTCTGTGAAGGAAAATTAGAGACTTTCGTGGAGGCTTCAAGGATGAATAGGAGAATTACTTTGATAAGCCCAAAATGGCTTATCAATTTGAGCGAAGCAAGGGTTATGGAATATAACCAATATCACAACCATCTCAGGGTGTAGAAACTTGGTTCCTACATCCCCTCATACTGCTTCAGGTGAGACTTCAGTCCTCGCTCCACGGATTGATGCCAAAACGGCCAGTGGTGTAGGGATTTTCTTGGCTACTTAACATTGAACCTTGGTCAGGGCCCAATAAGTCAACAAAGGAAGCAGTGGAAAAACATAGAGAAGGATGAAGGCTTCTATCCTTAATAAGGCACACCATATACAGAACCTTGGGATGTTAGATAGGCCACCAGGGCCATGAAAGACATGGACATAGATGAGTAGGTTGCTCAGAGGATAAGAAACAATTTCAGTAGGGGGGTGATGACGAGGCTCATCAATAGGTGTATCATAAGTGTCACACTGCCATCCTCTAGCTTTAAAACAATCAAATTCTCACATTTATTTACAAATTTTGTTATATTATGCTCAATGTGAGGGGTAAAATATGTGTTGCTATGTCATGTGGCCTAATATTTTTTAAATGTAGGAATTGGAACAATTTTGAGATAATTTGAATGTAGGAGTTCGGAGTAGACAACAAGGAGAGGTTATAGGAGATTGCCCACCTCCTTAACGCCTTCAATCAGTCAAATATCACCACTTTATATCTCATCAACTCGATGTCATTGGTATCCAAACAGGACGAGGTCATTGGCAACCAAGCCAACGCAGTTTAAGGAAGATCTAGATCCATATTTCTTGAGTTTGGAGATAAACATCTCTATTTTCTAGGGAGTTGTTGGTAGCTACCATTTTGTATAAATAAACATGCCACTAAACTCATTAGGATTTTAATTTTGGTTGTATCTAAAAGGCTATTGAGTTCAAGCACTTGTGACTACTATTTTTTATTATTATGTGATGTATTTGACATTTGTGCAGTGATAATGAGAAGTTTCTTGTTGATCCATCACTGAGTTAGTCCAAAGGACCGAAGTTCTTTGGTTTGGGCCCAACCCTAATAGCTTAGGTCCCTCTTATGTATTGATGTTTCTTTTAGCTTGTAATGTTTGATTAATTGTTGCATCTTAAAAGAATATAGTTCCTCAAAAATTCTGTGACTGTGGCCTCTATCTCATCTCTCTCATGGGAGAATGATTAAAGGACTCCACCATCACAACCCAAAAACATTATTTGATTTATTGTTTATGATTTATTGGAAAAGAATACATTTTTTATCTTTCTTTACATGTGATTTTTGTATGTTAGAAGTTAATTCATTGCACAGATCAAAGTTCTTAGCATTAGTTAGATAGTTTCCAAATTCAACTCATGTTTTCCACCATTGGATGTAATATTTTGTAAATGAATAGAATAATAGGTGGATGTGATGTTGTAGGATTGTTGGACCTATAGGAACGAGATATTTTCACCATCTCCATTAAGAACTTCTCCACTCTCTTTTGATGAATGTTAATTGATGTTCTTGATATCTCTTTTAGGTCACCGTGAGCAGCCTCCCAGTCTAAAACTAGCCTTCTTGAAGTGTTAAGATTGGCTAGGGGTGTTTTTCACCTTCCGCCCATCTACCGCAACCTTCATCCATCCTGTCATCCCTTGATTCCATCATTCTGACCTTCCAAGCCCTCTCGACACCCTTTCCGTACCATTTTAGGACTTTTTGTAGCAACTTCCTATAACACGCCTGTAGCAGCCTATTTTGCCCCTGTTTTAACCTGCAATGCTAGTGTAGCTTAGTATAGGAGTAGATTAACCCCCCACCGTGGACTCTATGATATGAGGTAGGGCCTAGGCCATTCCCTCCATTTGTTTTCCTTTATTGCAAGAGAAAATAACATTAGTTTCTTCATCACAAATTTGGCCATTAGGGCATTACTTAATCTGCAAGTGTGAAATAGATAAACGATGCAAGAATTATTGAGTTGTGATTTAGTAGAATAATCTTTTATTTTCAAGTGAATTTGATATCTAGATGGTTGATTTCAATTATTGTAGTTTCCTATCTGCGGGTAGCATAATTCTTGTGTTCTTTCATGGATTGATCTAGTAGCATTTACAAGTTAAGAACATTTACAATTTAGAGTTGAAAAGTATTTACTTTTTTTGAACTAGGACTAGCTTTTGAATTATGCTTTCAGTAGTGAATCTCCCCTAGTTTAGTAGAAGAATGGTATTGGAACCCTAATGATAAAATTGCCTAATGAGGGTGGCATGAGTATAATTCCATCTACTGTGTATATAGCACTGTCACCTTGAAGTTTGTACGAACCCCAGGTTGATCAATAGAGTTGAGGAGCCTCTGGGAGTTGTAGCGCTCTTGGTGCAATACCAGGGCTCACCAGCATCCTCGACATATCAGATGTTGAATGCAAAAAAGAGAATCAAGACCTCATATGCTTTGTTGTCGATGAATACAACATGCAACATAATGTTGTTATTTTTTTTCCAAGGTGGTAAAATCCCAAGAGCAAAGGGTCTTGGGCTTGCTGTACTACCTCATAAAAGGGATCAAGGAAAAATTAAAAACTAAACTGCATGTAGCCAAAATATGAATGAAGCCATGGGCCAAATTGAAGTAGTTGTAGGAGTTCAAGACTTTGCAGCCTTTGCATTGAAAACAAATTCAATCCACTTTCAATCTTTTTTAAGAAAACCGAATATGGGACACAAAAAATACTAAAGATGGGACCGAGAGAACGCTCACCTATATAATATTTTAGAATATTAGTAAGTGTAACCGATGGTACTTGTATTAAGTTTGCATAAATAAAAACAAACAAGTTATTGCTTTATATGAAAAGAATAGCAATGGGTTTATGCTGATAAAATCTCAGGAGAACCTCGGAGATGGTAAATCTCCAACAACTTTTTTCGTTCTTGTTTGCTTGACTTCTGGGCAAATGGATTTTGTGATGGGGTTTAAAAACCCCGTATCACCATTACGTGCCATCTGCAATTGAAACTTTGTCGCTTCCAAGTAGTGTCAATATATGTCTTGAAATAGATCTTTGGAAAGGCTAGTGAGAGGTGGCTCATTTGATACATGAAGCACTTGTTCTAAAACTATGTGTAGAAAAAAAAAGAGAAGTGACATGGCCACCATGTGGTTTCGGTTAAATTCTGTTAAATTAATTAATAATAATAATAAAAGGTAAAATATTAATTAATAAGTATTAAAATAATAAAAGAAGGTAAATAATAATAGTAAATAAATAAAATAATGAATAATAAAATGAAGTAATAAATAAATAAATAAATAAATTATAAAATTAGTAAGAGCAAATAAAGTAAATAAAACTTAAACATAAATAAAATAAGAGCGAGCCAAATTAAGGAAAACATTGATTTAAGGGAAACTTTAGACCAAAAATAGAAATTAGCATGATGGCATGGATTGTGTGCATGAATATTATCTTTCCATTTTTTGAACAAATGTTCTCATTTCACGAATGAAAAGGAGGATGAGAGGTATTATTATTTCCAAAGGATAATTCCAGGATATAAGGATTCACTGGATAAAGTAGTTGGTTAGTTGGTTGTGCGCTCAAGGGTGGCTAACTTTCAAAATAATTAGTACAACTAAGCCTATGGTTAGGTAGAGAGTTGTTGCAGTTAGTGGCAGCCATATAACACAATGACTCTAAAATTTCCAGTAAGCTAAATATTCATTTTATAAATAAGTCCTCATCCCTTGTGGTTTCATAGATTGTATAGCAATTAGATTATATATATATAGGCTATTAATGGATGTAAATAATTTTGAGCCATTACAAATGGTATCAGAACCTTGTTCCAACCCCTTGGACCCGTGAGTCTTGGCACATAAGTCTATTTTTTAGTTAAAGATGTATATGTAAATTGGATTCATAGATTATATAGCAATTACATTAATTAATTAATTAATTTTATATATATATATATATATATATATATATATATATATATATATATATATATAGCTATTAATTGATGTAAATAATTTTGAGCCATTACAAATGGTATGAGAGCCTTGTTCCAACACCTTGGGCATGTGAGTCTTGGCACATACGTCTATTTTTTAGTTAAAGATGTATATGTAAATTGGATTCTTAATTTTATTAAATATTTCTATGAAATTATTTAGTTAGATAGAGAAATAAATTAATATATCATTCCCTCTTGAACAAGAAGATATTAATAAAATTAATATCAATTTCTTTATTAAAATAGGAAAATAAATTTTGAAAAAATTTCACACTATATAATATTAAAATAAAAATTGGTATTGATAAGCCATGGTATTGTAACGAAGCTTATTTATAGGTCAAGAATCTCCATGGTAAAGTGAGGATGTATTTGTGTTGAGCTCATATCTTAGTTTTTTTTATCAGTAATAATAATAATAATAATAATAATAATAATAATAATAATAATAATAATAATTTAAAATCATTGGATGGGGTGTTTAGCAAAAGTGAAGGTTGGGGTTGGGCTATTGTCATCCCACCTAACTCTACAACCTGGGGACGTAGAAACATCCCTCATTAAAGTTCATCTATGTATACTAGCTCATGCATAGGGATAGCTCCTCCTCCATTGTCTGATGCAATGCGAATGACTTCTCTTCCAACTCAATTCAATCTCTGTCAAATATGCCTCCTCTAGGATCCTGTTTTGATAACTTCCTGCGTGACCTTGCCCAATGCAACAAGGAGTGATTCGTTGTCACTAAACCTAACATTTAATGAGTTGTCCATGGATTTCAATTGCATCCATCTTGAAAACACTCTTGATTAGCTTAAAAAATAGGTTCAAATTGCAAACTTCAAGGCTCTGATAGAAAAAATATCCTGTAGACAACAAAGTTCAATCTCTTTTCATCAGTATGACCTTATCAGTTCCTTAGTGCACCCTTTGATAAACCCAAACTCCTTGGGTTAGTTTAGAAATTTTTTTAGGAAGGAGCATGTGCCCCAGGATGTGTTTTGCTCCACAAAGAATGTTTTTTCTCTATACATTTCAACTTGTCACTCCATTTATTTAAATTGTAATAGTTGTTGGATGGTGTTCCATTAAACTCATTGAATTCAACTTTTGCACTTTCTCACAAGGATGCATTCTCTCGACAATTGAGCTTATTTTTTAACGAGAAGTCTCAACTTTATTTTCTTTGGTTAATTCCATTCCTCTTCCTTTACAATATGCATGGTTTCATTCTTTATATTTGTAGTGGCTAGGATTTGGACTGCAATTTTCTAACAGCTAAGCTCTTGCTTTCCTAGAGCTACCCTTTTCTCTCTCAAATTTCTCTTTCTAGTGGCACCCTGACCTTTGGGACCCTCCATCCACCAGCTCAACTTCACCATGCCCTATTATAAGTATTCTAGCCCCCTTTGTTGAGGTCACTATCCTAGTTCAATATTTTGGATAATCGCCCTTCTTTGTTCCACCTTCGTCCTAATTCTAATACCTACCTCTTAACTACTTGTCATTTTTCTCCCTCTCATTCAGCTATCATGATGTGCTAGAGAGGTCATGTTCATAAAGTTGTTGCATACTGCCAAGAGAAATCTAGTTGAGGCATCATGCACACATGAATTTGAGTTGAAGAGTCAATAACCTATTTTGGTGATCTCACCCTGCCCCCTACTTGCACAAAAATGGAAGTTCCCAATCAAGAGTAGTTCTTCTCAGGCACAAAAGTAATGGTTGATTTAGAGGATTCATGACCTAATATAGGGTATAAATGTGGGTGATTAAATGAACACATGCACAAAATGGACCTGTGTTAACACATTGAGTTTTCATTAGGAGTCTTTTTATAAAACTGTCATGCACACAAAAATAACTTGCTCGTGTTATGGAACAATAGCACCACATCGCGAATACTTGGACCATTAACTGGAGTGTTTCAAAAATCACCTGGACATCCCTCCTTCTGGCTTTTCACCCAACAACACCATAGAGTCAATCTAGGTCGGAGACAAAGATTCCGGTCCCTTTTCCTAATTTTCATATACTTCTTATGTCTTAGGCTTATCATCTTTATATTTCTCTAAACTTTTTCTCATGGACTCACTGACTGATTGTCAGTTTATGCATTCATATTTTGAATCTTTGGTTAGTGTTTCACCTTTTTCTTCTTTGAAGAGGGTTCATTTTTTGCTTTGATAAAACATCCCCAGTGACCGGCTAAACTAAACTGATTATTTCTTCATGTAATCTCATATTATAATAGGCACAAATATTATCCCTAATAATCTTTGTAAATTGGTCATAACTTGGGGATTTAAATTTTGGATCTCTTAATTTTTACAAATTTCACATTATTTCAATAATTCCCTACTACTAAATTTGAAATATTTTATTATAAATTTTTAATAATAAATTATCATTCACAATTTTTAATAAAAATAATATCTAATTATATTTAAAAAATATTAAATTAAAAATTAATTAACCTAATTATAAAAATTAATTTAGTACCATAATACTTTTTAATATATATATATATATAATGTCAAAACTTCATTAATCACTCATTCATGATTATTATTATCACGGATAATGAACACAAACACAGTCATTTCAATGAACGATCAAAACGGTCGTGTATCGTTAACAGAAACTCTAATATTAAATATTTTCTGAGACATATTTAGAAATAAGTCATCCTTAACATTCGTTCGTGAAGAGTGGTCTTTCATATTTTGATAACATTCATGAAGAGTAGTCTTTAATATTTTGATAAATTTTAATTCATGTTAACGGTAGAGCTGTTTCGTTTAATTATAATTTCTTTTGAAAGTAAAACGTGGACAAACCGTTCAAATATTATAAAGATTATAAAACTTGAAAGCTTTGAAAAGATAACACAATACCATTATTAATTTTATGTTTGAAATATTATACTACTTGCATTCATGGAAAAAGAATACAATATACATATTAGTAAAACCGTTGATGTTTTCAAGGCACTTGTTCTACTGGAAAAGGAATACAATATACGCACTGGTAAAGCCGGACAAGTTTTTTATTACAGAGGTACTAAAAACGAAATTTTCTCTAAAATTTCTTTGAAATAATATTATATTAAGTTTTATGTCTTTGTAGGTAGTTTAAATAGTGATAGCTTTGGAATGATATTTTTTTAGAGTAGTTTAAGTGGTGATGGCTGTGAGATGAAGTTTTATTTAATCTGAAATTTTGGAATGAAATTTTACTGAACCAAAAATCTTAAATTTGAATCTTGTATTATTCTTCCTTTCAATTATGTTAAGAAGTTCTTATACTTCTTTTTATAATGAAAATAATACATTACATACTGCTCAAAATGCAATAAACTGAAACTTTACATATGATAGTCTTCAAAAATCTTAAATTCGAATCTTGTACTACTCTTCCTTTCAATTATATTAAGAGGCTCTTATACTTCTTTTTATAATGAAAATAATAGGCTCAAAATGAAATAGACTGGAATCTTATATGATAGCCTTCAAATTGAAATCTACGACGATTCGGTTGGTAATGACTGTACTGCTCACAAAAGTAAAGTGGGCAAAAGTTTGAAAAAATAACCCTCCCAAAAGTAGAGTGGGCAAGAGTTTGAAAAAATAAAACATATATATTTCCTTTATTAATTTAAAAGGCCTATGTGACTAGGAGAGCTTGCTTTTATGAATGAACACAGAATTTTCTATTACTATAAACGTTCCATATGAACGTAATACATTCTTTTTTTTTTCCTCTTTCTCATGCTGCCGCAAATTTCCTTCACGGCATTTGGTGTTGCACGTAATCTAATACAAACACATATGTTCTCACACCTAACAGAGTGGAATTTTTTCTTGTACATAATCGAACGCATATACATATATTCTCACATCTAGATAGACATTTGAACTGTGAAGACATAAGCCATTCTTTACAGTTCAGTTATCAAGAAATAAAGGATTGGATACAAAAGAACTACTCTTAAAATTGCCACTTCACTTCACAATACAAAGTTCAGTTGTGACAACCATGCAATCTTAAGCACTGACATAAAATATCAGAACAACCAATGGCAGCCATCAGTTTCCTAGCAAACATTCCGAGTGTTATAACTCGCACATGGAGGCGGTGCTCCCTTTATACATTAATTTATTTTCATCGATTCAGACATATAATCATCTATTCACTTCTTTGGCTGCTGGATGTAAGATACGCGACTGCTGGATGTAAGATACGCCATGCTCGAATTTCTCCATTCAGGCTCCCGGTGTAGATCATAACACAGTTCACGAGTTCGTCAATGAGTGCAGTAATACACTTTACTGGAGCTGTGTGGCCTTCCAAGACCGCTAAGCAACTATGAAAACTAGCCGCTTCTCTTCTCCAAACTCTAATATTCATATCGGCAGATCCATAACAAACGATATCAGATACCGTTGCCAAGCACAAAACTGGTTGTCTGTGCCCTCTCAACTCGCCAGTGACAGATATGTTCACTCCGTCCACCATTTTATCAACCTCCCACACGAAAACAGAAGAATCACCTCCACCAGAATACAACAACAGACCATCCGGGCTTAGAGAGAGAGCATTCACCGCATGTTTATGCCTATCAATGACCTTAACTAGAGAATGCTTTTTATTGTCAGGGTACTTCGTCCACACTTTAATAGTCGAATCGGCGGAGGCAGTGTATAGGAAACCACCAGATGAAACGACAAGTGCATTTATGGCGTCACTGTGTGCTCGAATCGATTCGATGCAACGGAAATCAGGAAGCCTCCACACCTTCACCGTTCTGTCCCACGACGCTGAATATAAATTGCCGTCTTTTAACGCCAGAGCAGATATGGTATCTGCATGTTGAATCCAGAGACAATGTTTGTGCCTGCGCACCTGGATATAATTCTTAGGCAACATGGAATTTAGCAAATAGTCCTTTAAGGTGGGTATCGTGCATTTCAACTTATGATGCAGAGCGGAATCTTGAGGAGCCTTAGAGCGTTTCCATACCCTAATTTTGTGATCCTGGTGGGCACTGAAAATTTTATCTTGGGCAACCAGAATGGACTTAACTGCTCCTCCTTCGCAGCCAAATCTGCAATATTCTACCAGTTCTCCGGACTGATCAGATTCTCCACATACTCGTATGTCCTTTCCTATAGATCCACTATAAAGCAGATTATATTGTTCCGCAAAGGCCATAGAGTGTATGCAGCCGTCATGACCTTCAACTTTCCACACGCATTCATAAGCGCTCACATTGTTAGATCTTCCAGTAACGCCGATGAGCGACGGAATAGAGCACATGTTAAGTGGAGTAGTAGAACAAGCGGCCGAGTCAGTCTCATAACGATCTTGCAGGGAAACAAGGGTCTGCTGCTGACTGCCCGAACGCCTTTGCGATTCCTTTGAAACTGCAAAAGACGGTTTCCTTTTAACTCCATCTTGATCTAAACTTATAGATGGGGTTGATTCCTTCTGTCGGTGTTTTTCTATGGCTTTCATCCTAGAAATCCTTCGATCTAAATAACAATATACATTCATACACTAAACTACTTAAAGGTCATGAAAACAGGCTAGTAAAATAGATCAGATTCCAAATACAAAATGCAAATCAGTATATGCACACTGCAAAATCAGTACTATCAATAAACTTCACTGTAAAAATAAGATGAATGTAGGTTTTTCAGGAAAGCCGAAGCTCTAAATAATAGAAATGAGGATATATTGATAGTAGGTGTTGTCGAGATGTGCGGAACGGGATTTTGTTGTAGTCTGTATCTTCGGAGCCAAGGAAAACCAATAGGAAGGCTAAACAAACAGCAAAGGCACAGGTCTCCACAAACCGTCGATATATAATTATAAATTAAGGCATCATGCATTACGAACTCCTTAGATCCATTCCGCGCGAAGATCATAACTCTTATCCATCTAGTTGACCCAAGACTAGGATTAAATTGCATCTCCTATATCGAGACTCGATACATATGTATAAATTTCAAATATTTTAAGTTCATTGACACCTACCAAACTTCCGATAATCATGATTTGTACATATTTTAGCAACATGGCCCTACTTTTCATAAAATATTTTTGACTGCACAATGTCAAATGGAACTGGAAATGGCCTTACTAGAAAGGCACTGCAAATGGCCTTACTAGAAAGGCTGGTTACCTGTAGCAAACGAAACAAATCTACTTGATTGGGAAGGCTGGATCCTCGTTGGACATGGAAAGAAGTTAAACAGACTATAAACTTGGAATTATTTTGGTTATTGGTTATAAATTTGAACGGAATGGGATGGAATTTTCGATTGCAGTATGAGCTTTATCGTAATTTAAATTATAGTTATTAAGTTCAAATTCGGATACGATAAAAATTCGAATTTTTTAATTCTAAAATAATTTCATAATATACATTTTAAACACATTTTGGGTAATATATATTTTAAAAATTTATTGTTTTCTTGTAATTTATTTTAAATTTTAAATAATAAAAAGCATTTTAAATAAAATTCGAAAAAAAAATATCTACCTAACTCTTCTCTTTAAAACTTACATTTTTTTTTAAATTTAAATATAAGAACTTACTATAATTTCAAGGCTTATTCATGTAAAAAGCTTATCATAATTTCAAGGTTTATTTATGTAAAATCCACAACAGATGCATATTTAAAAAATTAATATTTAAAATTTATTTTATTTAAAAATTTTCTATATAAAAAAATCATTTATATAGAAAAATCTATTCTTTTTTATCAAAATTAGATTGGTATTGCTTTTCAAGTTTTTGGGAAAAAGTAAAATTGAAAAAAGAAATTTCTCAATTCGGCAATTACTTCCATTTCGTTTTCTTCTCTATGAAGAGGGATTATGCCATCACCCATCACCAGGGGATTATGCTTCACCCATGGGGATTATGCCTCACCCGTTTGTGTCATAGAAAAAGAATCAATGAGAACGAAAATAAGATTCAGTCTTACCATCTCCCATCACCTTCAAAAATTGAATCCACCCTGCATTTTTCCATGGTAACATAAAAACTGTTAGAATTTTTACCTTTTCTTCTGTCAACGCGCCATACAACACATGCACACGTAGTTCCATTAGCAATGTCGGCTATTAAGAATCCATGTGCTTAAATGATGAACTATGGATTTATAGATTTTTGTTAACCACCCATATTGCGAACCGGATATTCTAATTGTATTGACAAATTTTTTTTTGTCCTAATTTAGGCGAATTTGGTAATATGATTTAAATTTGATCAACAATGAAATTTTACAAACTAGAATTACTTTTATATAAATTTTATTTAAATACTATATATAAATATATATTAAAAATACTATTTAAAAAAAAACAATTAAATTAAAAGTAAAAAATAAACCTCTATTTTTTTACAAATCCAACCTATTAAAACATTCTCTTAAATTACTTATCTCAGCAAATTAATTACTACATGATTACAATTACAATTAACTCTTTATTTAGAATTAACTCTTTGGCTAACTAAAGTGATTTATACTCACTTCACCAAAATAATTACTACACAATTAATTATAATGTGCACTTTAATTAGAATTAACTTTTTAGCACACAAAGGTCCTATTTCAATATAGTGAGCTTAACAAATATATGTGAATTTAGCATTACATTAATTTATCACATACTATATTTTTATTTGAACTAAATATCTATTAATGCCCATAAATATTAATAATAACTAAATAGGTTATAACAATATCATTACTATTATAATAATAAGAATTAATATATAAGAAGATTTTAAATTTTAAATTTTAAATAAATTTTGTTACAATATCATGAATAATATTAAAATATAGTTCAATTATTTCAAAATGATTTCTATTTTCAACTCATCTTCATGAAATTTGAAAAGTCTAACCAAAACTAAATTTCACACAAACCAACTAATTTATACTTCACAAATAATAAAAAATTAAAATGTATGGCTTTTGCAAAATCATCTAAATCTAAATTAAACTCATTCTAAAACATCATAAAAATAGCACCATTCCTTAATTTACCCTAAAATAAATTTTTAACACTACCATAAATCCACCAAAAATATGAAATATAAGTACATAATTTTAATAAATTCCAATCTCACTAACGAAATGCCTCATACAATAACACCAGTCAAACAGAAACTCTTTCAATTCCATTCACCATTATTTAAAAAAAGCATTAACCAAGGCTTTCCTCTAGATATTCTGAATTTCTCTAAATCGCGACTCGATTAATATTGACTTATAAATTTAGTTCATTGAAACCTACGAAGCATCCGATAATCATAATTTGAAATTGTACATATTTCAACAAAATGGCCCTACTTTTAATAAAAAAATCCTTGATTGCAGAATGTCAATCGAAACTGGAGATGAAACTTCCAATAATCATAATTTGTGCATATTTCAACAACATGACCCTGCTTTTAATAAAAAAATCTTGATTGCAGAAGGCAATTGGAACTGGAGATGCCTACGGGAAAGGCTGTTTACCTGCAGCAAACGAAACGAATTCACTTGGTTGGGAAGGCTCTATCTTCATTGGATACGGAAAGATGTTAAACACGTTATAAACCTAGATTTATTTTGGTTGTAAATTTCAAGTTAAACGCTTTATGAACTTAGATTTATTTTGGTTGTAAATTTCAAGTTAAAAACTTTATAAATTTAGATTTATTTTGGTTATTTATTTCAGTTGTAAATTTGAACCGAAATTGAAGGAATTTTCGATGACAGTTCGAGCTTTATTATTATATAAATGTGATGGTGAATAGAATATTGTTTTTGTTTTTATCAAGTATTGAATTTTTTTTATATAGATTTTATTTGGATAATGCATATGAATATAAATGGTGAATATTATTTATCAAAAAAATTATATTAGAAATTTTTGCAGGGTTTAAATTCAAATTAATTAAAATTTTATTTTTTTAATCATCTCAAAATAATTATCGCATAATTATTTATAATTATTTCCTTATTAGAATTAGCGTGTTTTTAAAGAAGAAAGTGATAGGTGAATTTAGGTTTATAGTAATTTATCTTTATCTTTATTTGGTTTATTTACTTATATGATTATAACTAGCATAATTATATCAACTAAATGATTAATGAACTACTTAAATATTAATACAAATTAATTAAATTAAATTATTATTATTATAAAAAATTTAATATATAAGTTAATTATATATATATTTTAAATTAAAATAAATTCTTGCACATACATAGGTGATTTTACTATTTAAATTGTTTTTCTTACAATATAATGGTCAAATATTAAGGCATAATTCAATCGCTTTAATATGATTTCTATCTTCAATTCTTCTCCCTGATTCTGAATCTAAGAATCTAAGACAAACTAAACTCCACATAAACCAATTAATATATACCTAATGAGTAATACAAATAAAAATATATTAACCTTATAAAATCATTGAAAAAAAGTCAAACTCATTCTAGAAATTGATTAAAAAAAACCATAACTTGCTCCAATTAAACAAATTCAAAATTTTGATTTATTAATAACTAACTACTCCAAAACTCGAAATATTTTTACTTAGCATAAATATTTCTATCATAAAAACAAATCCAAATCCAAAAGAAGAAAATTGATAAAAAAAAACCATAACTTACTCCAATTAGACAAACTCAAAATTTGAATTATTATTAATAATTAACTAGTAAAAAATCAAAAAATCTTTTAGTTAACGTATATATTTTCTATAATAAAAATAATCAAAATTAAACAAAAACATAAAATATAGATATCTACTTTCTTCGGAAAATTCCAATCCCACACTCTCACTTACTAAATTCCTCAAATGATAAGGCAAACCCAAACTCTTTCAATTCCATTAAACATTATTTTAAGCAAGTTTTAACCCAAACTTCCTTATAGATATTCTGATTTTTTCGTATGAACTCTATGTACGTAGTTCACATTTATAACAAAAACGAAATAAAATATTTAGGTTTTTATGCTGTGGCTTTTATGATTAGGTGTTTGTAATATTATTCCATTCAACATTAAAATATTTAGGCTTTTATGATGTGGTTTTTATGATTTGGTGTTAAAATATTTAGGCTTTATTTGGTGTTAAAATATTTAGGCTTTTATGATGTGGTTTTTATGATTTGGTGTTTGTAATATTGGGAGGTAATGTTTTAATGTTAATTTTAGAGTTGGTTAGGAATTTTGTTGAGAGAATATCTCAAATTTTATATTTATGTTTGGAAGTAGTTGAATTTGAAAACAAGTGTTATAATTGAATTTAATTGTGCAATAAAAAAATATTATTATATTTATTTATGAGAATTATTTTTCCAAATTTAATTTCTTTGTTGGTATTAGATTAGGCACTTTCTTCAATCCTTCATTGGGAGGCCATAAAGATGAAAGAGATTTGAATGTTGATTCTTTGTACGTAGGTTAGCCAACATAGACCATAGGTTAGTGAGTGTGAATAGATGGCTTCGTGTGTGAAATATCATTGTGAATATTTGTTGTAAATTCTTGAGATAACAGCCGTTGGGGAAGAGATTGTGTGACCGCTACTTTGCTATTAAGCGTGCATGGAGAATCTATTAAATTGATGACATAACATCGTATGGATGTTGTTTCTTTCATATCACTGGATTGTTTTTATCTAATGGCACCATCTCATCGAGAGCGATTTCCTTGGGAGTATGCTAGAATGGACCCATCAATCCATATCCTACTGTAGATACCATGGGAGGATTGACTAGCTAGCCTTTCTATTCAAGATAAGGTGTCGTGACATAACTGAATCAACAGACAAGGTAGGAGCCATAATTAGAGCCATTGGTTTTCTCTACGTAGTTGGTGATGAAGAGGGCACAATCTACAAAGAAGGGTATTGGTGTCAAAGCCTCTCTGGTACTGTTGGCAACAACAAGCGCAATAAGTTTTCCTTTCACATTCTTGATCCTTGAAACAATGAACAAATCCCTAGAAGAATTATTTGGTGAGAATGATGGACAACAAATAGTCCAATTTGGATGCTTCCGACTAGACAAAAACAGGTCTGCTCCAATTGAATATTTGCTAAATATAAATTTATTGGGAAAAGTCTTGTGAAATTACATGCAACAAGTTGTGTTTATATTCGTCTGCAACAAAATTATCACTGATTAAAAAGAAAATGAATTTTTCCATCATCGTATTTAGTTCCTCGTGTTTAATAGGAGGACCACACATTTAGCTAGGGACTCAATTTCAATACACATTTATGATATTCTACATGGCAACTAGCTAGTGTAATCACTTCAATGGTCGTTGAATGCCACTTATCAGAGTAACACAATAGAAGTGAAAAATGTTCCATAAGATTCAACTGTCTATAGATGAATTGCCAGGAAATGCTACTCGTAAATAGAGGGAGTGCTAGCCATTATTAGTTAAAGAAAAGAGTCCAGATCTACAACAAATTCAGACTAATGCGTGTTTCTAATATTTAGTTTGGTGGGTTTGATATTTACTAGTTTGCAAAGTTATGATGACTCATTTGTAAAATTTATATTATGAAAGACCAATTAGTGAACAGAGTAATGTAATCAAATTAATGGTTCCTAACGTTCTTCTATCCCAAGATAACATATAATTAATTTGATTATGTGAGTGATATACGTTGATGGCTATTTCTTTTCTTCAATGCTACAAGAGCACGAGTTATAGGTTATTCTTATGGGTATGTAAGTGTGTATGTGAAGAAAGGCCAATTGTATAATTGATTGTTGAATGCACTCAGTACTTAGAAAAATTACTTATATAACGACTAAAATTGTAGTTCATTGCATTTTGATAGATGAAAGATAGTCCATAGACTGGTTCAATGTCGAGATTTTCCTTTGGGAGCTCAAGAAGCATTATTTATGTAAGTTCATCAATGATGGCTAGATGCAGTTATATTTTAAATGGAGTTCAATAAATAACTCAAATTTGTGGGAGGGTATTAGAGGTAATGCTTTCATTTTGAGTTTAGAGTTGATTAGGTATTTTGTTGACGGAATATCTCAACCACGATATGTATGTTTGGAAATAGTTGAATCTGAGACCAGCTATATAAATGTGTGATAAGAATTCAATTTCATAATAAAATAATATTATTTTGTGTACTTCTAAGTACTATGTTTCAAAATGAAATTTCATTGTGTAATACATCTCAAGATGGAATTCCAATCTTACACTCTCACTCACTAAATGCCTCATGATAAGACAAGACAAACCTAAACTCTTTCAATTCCATTCAACATTATTTAAAAAAAAACTTTAACCAAGACTTCCTTCTAGATATTCTAAATTTAATGTATAAAAACAATGTTTATGGACATATTTTAAATTTCTTTTTCTTAATATAAAATATTTTATGTTTATTTGTAATCAGATGTCTTATATGTTGCACTTTTTTTTCTTTATTAAAAATATTTCAAATATTAATGTTTATCAAATCCCACTTGTTCATATCTTCTATATGAGTGGCACTTCTCCTCCATAATGATCATTTGGAAATATTAGAAGATCATCTATGAATTTGCAGAACTTTTTCTTAGATAATGTGTTGGTGAATATATCAACCACCTATTCATTTGTGTCTTGTAGTACTCAATCTCGATCACTCCTTTCTGAGCCAAATATTGAACAAAACGATACTAAATATAAATATTGTTGGTCTCCTTAAGAAAAAATAGATCCTTTGTCATTTGAATAGAATTTTTATTATCACATATCAACTAAGTGGGTTTCTCTTGTTGCTCATGTAGATCCTCTAGAATTATTCTTGACCAAACTTCTTCAAATGTTGTTTTCATTGTTGCTTTATACTCTGCTACTGATGTGGAGAGAGAAGTTGTAGGCTACTTGTTAGTACTCCGAGAAACTGCTAATGAACCCATCTTGAATGTACACTTTGATGTTCATTTCCTATCATGCATGCATCCAACCCAATATTAATTTGTATAACCAACCAACTTGAATTCTTCTATATACATGTATACCAAACTATAACCAACCATTCTACTCAAATATCTTAAAATCCTCTTTGTTGCTTTCCAATGAAATTCCTTGGGGTTTTCCATAAATCTTGATACCATGCTGAGTGAAAATGGAATATTTGGTTGAGTTGTAGTTAATTATATAAAACTTCCAACTAATTGACGATACAAAGTAACATCAATTGAATTTGAGTCATCATGTCCGTATAACTTCAACCCAAATTCCAAAGGAGTTGTTGCTAGCTTTCAACTCAACATTGTAAACTTCTTGAGAATGTCCCAAGTGTACTTGGCTTGTGGCATGAAAATACTATCTTCCTTCTACCAAAAATCAATACCGAAGAAATAATGTAACTCACCAGGATTTGTCATATCAAACTCAACAATCATGTGTGACTTAAATCTTTGAATTAATTCGTCACTATTCCTCATGTAGATCAAATCATCAACATATAAGAAAACTATTAAAATGTCCTATCTTGACTAAAATATAGAGATTGAGCTCAGATAAAATTTTAACTAAGCCATGATCCTGAAAATACTTATTAATTATTGAATACCATGCCATTGGCACTTGCATAAGACCATATAAGTCCTTCGATTTATAACCATAATATTTTTTCATGGCACTTCAAAACCATTACACTGCTCTACATAAATTTCTTCATCCACATAACCATTCAATTTTTTTTATTTAGCATCCATCTAAAAAGTAGGCCATTTGTAATGAGAAACTAATTCAAGAACCATCTTTATTATATCCAACTTTTCCACTAGGGAAAATGTATGAGTATAATCAATTAATTCTTTATGTGCATAACCCTTTTTAAATAAATGAGTCATGTACTTATCAATTGTGCCATCTGATTTATACTTGGTTTTATAAATCCACATAGTTCCCATTACATATTTTACTTTTGGTAATTTGACCAAGTCCCATGTATCATTTTTCACTAAGGAATTCAATTATGCTTCCATAGCTTCATTGCATTATTTATTTCTTGATGCTTCTACATAATTGTGTGCTTCATCCATTTTCATTACCTATCCCATAAGTGCATAATTCACTAGAGAAATTGGAGATTTAGTAACCCTTCTTTCAAAATTTCTAGTCAACATAATGCTTTCTCAATGACCCCTTTCAAGGCACTTAAGCTTCTTCTTAAATTCATCTATCTTTACTAACCTGTAATTTGACTCATCACCAATATTTACTACATCTTTCCTCAATTCAAATTGTACCTGTTGTGGTTGATAGATTCCCTTCTCATCAAACAAAACAGCTTTTCCTATTATCACCTTCTTTTATTTAGGATCAAACAACCTATAACTTCTTGTTTAAATATTGTATCTAATAAAGATAAACTTCACACTCTTATCATCCAATTTCTTCCTCTTTTCCTTGGGAACATGTGCATATGCAGTACAACCAAAAAATTTCATATTTGAAACACTTGGTTTGTGTCCTGACCATGTTTCTTCTAGAGTCAAATTGAACACAACATTTGTAATAAATCCATTAAGAGTATATACTATTGTGTGCATTTCTTCGACACAAAACTCATTTCCAAGAGACTTAGTTTTTAACACGATCCTAGCCATTTCAACTATGGTCTCGTTTTTGCTTTCCGTGTCTCCATTTTGTTGAGGAGATTATGAATTAGTAAAAAATTTCTGATACCAAAAGAAAAAAAACAACAGACTAGTTTTTTGGCTCTTGTGTGTCTTCACAAATAATTCACATATTTCACAAAATCTCATATCTCTGGCTCTAATACGAAATGAAAAAACAGATTAGAAAAAAACAAATAACAAAAAATAAAATAAAATTTAACTATAATGCACACAGGCTCACTGACTTTAATTATCGATCACATATATTTATACATGAGGAGAGATCTTCCATCTCCTATAATCTCTCAATCATTTCCTATAATTTCTCAAAAATCAGTTCACAAATATCTCATCAATCATTCATAAATATCTCCATAAATCTCTCACTAAAAATAATAACTTTAATAGTTTCAAATGGATCATTATTCCAATAATACTTTTTCATTTAATTGATTATTATTTTTCTTTTCAAAGAAAAAAATGAAGAAGCTTTATCCTTATGTTTCACAAGTAAATCATTGTATTCCAAAACATTAAGTCAAGATTAAATATTATTCATCTCTAGTGACCATCCCAGCTTCCACCTCTTCAATTAAACATCCTAGAGCTTTTTTTTCGAGGTTCGACAAAAAGCAAAAAGACTAGCTATTTAGAGCATTTCTAAAAATGTATTTTTTGAAGGAGAACATCCTAGCTAGGTTGACATCTTCCTCATCCTATAGCACATAAAAGAAAATAGTGGTTTATTTATCATTAAATTTCATACCTATAACTATGAGATAAGTGTCTAGAATACTCATCTACAGTCTGACCTCCTTATCAATGTTATTGGAGAATAATAACCAATTATTAACAAGGAGTAGATCTAAGAGATGTACAAAGTGGTTGGTACTTAGCTCTAAAATAAATAATTCTCTTCACATCCGTAATTGATCTAGGAAAACCCTATCCTATCCTATTGAGAGGAAAAGTAAAGGACATGTTTGTCATTATTATTTAAGTGTCACTTAAAGTAATTAATGGTAAACCATTTATAAAAATAATCTAAAGAATATAAGTGATACACACCATAATTTAGGAAATTATTGGAACCAAAAACCCACTTAAACCATAATCAACCACAAATAAAATGAACTCAGACAAACATAACATGATGAGTCTAGTTCAAGATTATAACAAAAATATTGATATCCTTGATGAAATCTAGTTTCTTCTAAACCCTCAAAGATTTGTTTCCATAAAAATAAAATAAATGCGAGATATAATATTTGAGAATTTTCAGTTAATCTATATATATTAGGATATTTTTTATTGTTTTAAACAAACAATTTCATAATATAATAAGTTTAAATTCCCCAAAGTATTTTGTTTTATATCTATTTGAGATGAGAGAAAGAAAAAATGAGCTCGGATATCCTAAAATCCTCTCAAATCTCCTCCAAGAAATTGAGAATATCCTCTTCCACCATACCATAAAATCCCAAATTTAAAAATATATTCCACCAATTTAGACCCATATTTTTGTCTATATTTCAGGATGATATGATACATTTCAACTCCTTTTTTAGTATCTCATCCATCATCATTATTATTTTACTCTTCACATACAAAAATAGGAGATTGCGATGTTAGTTTTATTTTACTCTTCACATACAAAAAGAGGAGATTGTGATGTTAGTTTTAGGACTTTTTTTTAATATCTTATCATGCATCATATTTATAAATGGATTGTAATAATGTCTCTTCAAGTATTAATTATCTTGAAAATGTAAATATAGACATCCCTACTTTATCGTGTAACTTCTAAGTTATATTTTTTTTTTTTCATGATTCACAAATTTTTAAAAAGATTAATGTTTCATAATCGTTCTTAAACCATGTTATGAAATCTTTATCATCAAATTAATCTCTCTTTAATTTATAAATATCATTCCCCACCCGACTTCCTATTTACTAAATCTCAACTAAACCTATTCATTGGAAACACCTTCCACATTTTGATTTAACAACACACCTATCTCACTTTCAAATGGAATAAGATATTAATACTTCTCCTTCATTCTATGAACGACCATTAAATCCAAATTATTCCTCAAATACTTGAAAAATTGAAAACTTGCAAACTCCCAAAAGTTTACATTGAATGGTAGCAAATTCCTTTAAACCTAGCCAAAAAATATTTCTCCTTTAACCATTGAAAATTGAATTTAATAGCATAGGTAACTTATCGTTGTACCTTTTAATTCCATATGAGAATTACCCTATTGTGACAATCCTACAATAAATACACCCATGACCTTATTCTAAAAGAATCAATAATAAAATTATACGATATTAAAAACTTATCCAATATCCTCATGACCCTAATCTATGTGATTTATCTAAATAGTTATGAAATTTACATCCTTCAAGTTAGCTAAACATGCATCCTCTATTTTCCTATTGAACAAGTGTTCCATATAATAACTTTGTAGATTGTCCTCCCTTCCTTAGCCTTGTATTATGTGAAGTTAATTTGTCCACAAATAATGACATTTTCCTCCTTTCTGTAGTATATAGAAAAAATCATATTTCAATATCCTTACCTATTCTTATGTGTGGCATAGAAAATTATATTGTATACCCTTCGATTGATATCATTAAAATAAAATTATGTCCAAATACTTGTACGAAACACAACATTATCATACTGAAATAAATTTCTTATACCCTATAAGAAGACCAACATAATTACCACAACATTTATGGATCTGAAATACCATCCTAAGAAATTTACTCAAACCCTCGTATATCTTATTTCCATCAGTTATTGCTTCTTACATTAGGAAGACATATTTTCTCTAAACTTATACCAATCATATCAATGAAAATTTTTAAAATTATTCTTCTAAACTCTTGAATTCAATAACCTAATTTCTTTTAACTCTACAGGGTTGGTGTCATGGCTGGAGTACTATTTTTATGGAGTTAGTTTAGCTTGTTGAATATCAATGAGTACCTTCCCATACACATAATGCGGCAAGGATTTCTTTCAGGTGTTAAATGCACTAAGGTCGTTTATTACATTCAAAAAAGTCCCAACATAGGTCCATTATCCTATCCCTCCTTGCAACCATTTCATGATATCTAGAACTTCCTACTATTTTCTCTAGTATTTAACACTTCTACCTAACTAAAGACTTCTTTGTGAACCACCTCTTTATATGAGGAATATTTAAATGAGAAAAGTAATATGGAAAGAAGACTTTAATTTCCATCATTATTTATACATGAATGGATTCCTTCTTTATAATTGAAATACTATTTTCAAAAACCTTTTTCAACCTCCTTTTAAGATTCATAGGAGATTACAAACAAGAGGGATATACATTATTATTTCCTAGATCAAAATTATAATTAAACTCTCCAATGGTACATAAACTAAATTTAACTTATTGTAAAACATGTTAAACATTTCGATCCCCAAATTCACTTAGAATATAGATAGCATAATCATACTTAAAAGTGGAGTCTTCCTTCATGACTATTGGGAAATTCAAAAAGTGCTAAACATTTTTAGAAATTTAAACCTCTAACACTTTCATGTTCATCTAATTGTATTCATGCCCTCAAGTTTTCTAAGTACACTTCCATCATCGAACCCAAAAATATTAGAAAACATCTCATATTATATCTACGTGGTGCATCTTTGACTAGTCATTAAGATCCCCCTAATCCATCATTAAATTTGACACCTTTTCCTCAAAACATTCCATGGAAAGAATGATTATAGACTACAAGAATGTGTTCACAAATGATAATAAGTGTAGTGAAAAGGAATATTGTTATAATCCAAAATATAAAATGTACCATATGTCCCATGTTAATGTCCATATAATCTAGTAGCTAGTTGCTTAGGTTTATCTTTAGGAAAACACTTATATTAGTCAACTTATCACTTGCATGAAACCCTACATTATGATATGGAATTTTCCATAAACCACTTCCTATTTCTTACAATATCCTATCAAACTATACTTTCATTGGAAATATATGAAATTCAACTTAGATTTGTTCCATTTGTGCGTTTCACGTGTCAATTAGGGGAAACAGTCTAAGATGCAAAACCTAGAATAGTTAATCCCTACTACAATCTTTCCTTGAAGATTTTTCTAACGTCCTCATTAGATTCATAATGGAATTAAATCAATCCTCCTGAAATAAAGTCAAAAATAGGTCCATAACTAGTTGTTACAACCCAAAACGAATAGATCTAAACATTCTATATTTTCTTAGAAATGAATAATTCAGGAATTTTCTAATAAATTGCTTGCTAACTTACACCATTACCTTATTCATCATCACGTCCACCAAAAGAAGCATTATCACTCATGGCCCTTTTAGCTTCATATATTTCTTTAAATTCTTAGTCTTCTAGGCCTCTAGCGGCGATTACTAATTACACCTTCCACCTTCATTGACCTATTAAAAACTCTTATGTGAAGCATTTGGCACCTGAACCCCATTCATAGATGTAGAGATTCACCTCAGCTCTAAAAACTATGGTTTAGGTTATGTTTCAAATAAACTACTTAAATTCACAATTTAATAAACCTTAAACAAACAAAATCAACCTATGGAACTTAGTAAAACCCATATCGATCAATATTTAAAATATTAATTCTATCTCCATTGATATTTAAGCCCACTAATCTCTTTGTAAGTTCCTTCCTATGTTATAAGGAACAATACTAATGCTTTAAGTTCTATTGTTAGTAGTTTTATTGTTAGTAATGGACTGTGGGGCCCTCTAATCTTCTTTGACATCAATTTCAGTAATGGACTATGTGGCCCTCTAATCCTGTTTGACATCAATTTCTAAATTTTGATCCACTCACTTTGAGACCTTAGAGGTTATTATTAACTTAAATGTAATATGAATCATGAAGCTTGAATGTTTAAAATATGTATGGTTGCTCATATGGATCCTTAGTATAATCAAATTTTCCTTCCTAATACTTCATCCAAAGTTATCCTCTTCCAATAATTATGAAAGAAGCATTACAAGTTAAATTATACCACATTTTGAACACCATAATTATTAAAATTTGAAATGTATGGTTAGAAGTTGTTGATGCAACTAGCTATTTCCAAACATTATTGTGTTCATTTGCATTATCAAGTTTGAATGTCTCATTAAAATAATTCTAAATGAATTTCTTAACAATTTTGCATTCATTATCATACTAATAACCGGTTTCGTTATTGGAATTTTTACATTATCATACTAATAACCGGTTTCGTTATTGGAATTTTTACAAACACTTAGAAATTGTTAGTAAATGTAGAAATCGATGTTGTAAAAGTATTGTATCAATATTTGATATTATAAGTGTAAGTTGTGAGAATTAATTCATAATCAATATTTTTTTACAATTTATATACATGAAAAATATAAAACTCAGATATTTTGACAAAGAGATATGTATATGTACTCATTACATATCAATGAAATTCTTTCAATTTAATAAACTTTATTAATATAATTGTTTAAACAAAAATTCAAAATAATATTCATTATATATCACACACAACTATTTCTACACTTTAAATATGTAGTTGGAAAATGCCACATTGTTTCTCTTAGGAATAAGATCATGGAGCAATAAAACCAAAATTAATGGGAAAATGAAACACATATAAATTCCTAAGATCACTGAGCAATAAAACCAAAATTAATAGGGAAATGAAACACATATAACACAATACAAGAGACACAATTATACACGATTCACTTGATTTATGCCATTTAAATGGAGGAATAACTCCTCGCTTTTATCTTGTCTAGCAAAAGGAATGAGTACATCTTCCAACAAATTTATTGTATCATCCTTTTCAATCCGCCATATTATCCTCTCTAAGTTACAATACAGTCTCAAAAATATATAGACTAAATAAAATGTTGTCATAAAAGAAAAGATTCCTTATGGGAGGAAAACATATAACATGACTTCTATTATTATATTTATGACCTAATGATGAAAACTATATATTGACTACAAAATTATAATATTTTACAAGATAATTTTCCCAAAAGTTTATCTTCAAGGGTGCTAAACATAAAGGTTGATTAAGGGGGTTTCCAAAGGATTGTCACTCAACCCCGAGATCCTTGGTGATAGAAGTTTTGTGGAATTCCCCCCACACCCTCCCAATAGGGACTCGTATCCAATTGAAGTTGAAATGAGACATCTAAGTTAGAAAGAGAATGAGTATTCACAGCCAAGACTCTATTTCCCAATGCACAAGAGTAAGCTAAGGAAACTTTGTTGGATAAGGCTTATTTTTTCCATTTTCATGTTTTCTCTTTGCAAAGCAATAATATAAAGAAATAAAATGAACGTCGTGTTTTATGTTTTTGCAATCAAAATGGATGTTAATAACAATCCATACTTTGGTATTTTCAAATTTTAACAAAATGAGATGTTTTTAATACCTTGTTTGGCATGTCTATTATGGAATAGGACATCCAAAATTTTAATTTGATTATCAATAATTACAAGTGGATGGTAGGGATTCAACTTCCACGTAATATTGTAGGATATTATAAATAGTATTTGCAAATGAAGAGTTGATATTTATCTCCAAAGTAGTTATGCCCTTTTTTCCCTTTTTAATTTAATTGATTAATTAAAAAAAGTCATATGAACAAATGTCTTCTAAAATGAGTTATCATTTTTCAGCATGTGGCATTAATAAGCCATGTTATTGTACAATGGTATTGTTATGCTATTTTTTCCATATTAATTAAAATGATTAATTAAGATAATGTCATATGAAAAAGTGTCATATAAAATAAGTTATGATTTTTTAGGCATATGGTATTGATAAGTCATGGTATTTTCACATGATATTGTAATAAATTCTATTTAACGATTAAGCATCTCCACAAAATAATGGAGGTAATCTCCATGGTTAAAAATCTTGTTACATTATTTTGTTAAATGTTTACATGTTTAATTTATATATTAATTATTTTTATAACTAGTAATAATAAGAATTTAGAATAAAATTTTAATTTAGTTAACTTTTAAGATAATGTATCATAAAACAAGTGTTTTGATGGTTATTATAAAATGATGCATATTAACTTTCACTACCCATTTAATTCATATAATAGCTAATATATACCATATCAATCTAAAAATAAAAATAATTTATAATTAACACATTTATCTTAATTAAAAGATATTTATGAAATTTAAACATTTTTTTATATTTACTTTTGAAAAATAACTTTAATTTTTAGTTAACCAAATAATTCTGAAACTCAAATATATCGTTAACGATACATGAAAAAACACACACATTGGATAATGAAAAATACATTTTATTATAGCTAATTCTATAATTAACTTTAGTATACTATATTACCTATTATAATTCATAATTATATAATAGGTGCTAAAATTTAACTATAATATTTAATATTTATTAGGTATTATTATTAATGTAAAATTTTGATTTTATATAAAATTTAATTTATATTAGATAATTATTTATTAGGTATTATTATTAATATAAATTTTGATTTTATATAAAATTTGATTTATATTAGATAATTATAGATAGTTAAATAAAATGGAGGATAATTTTAATTATAATTAAATTTATTAAGTATTAAATTAAAATTTATTAACATATATTATTTTATAATATTAATTATTCTATTAAATATATAATAAATAATAAATAAATACATAAATTGAATTATATATTATTATAAAATTCAATATACTATATACTAAATAATAAATAAATACATAAATTGAATTATATATTATTATAAAATTCAATATACTAATTATGACGATAGGTACCTTTATTGGAATGGAGCATTTTATCTGTTTTTTTTAATTACAGATTTTAAAGGAGGATTGAAAATGAAATATATTGGTATATTATCATCTTCCCCACTCTATCAATGGATATAATGAAAGGAGGTAACTTTGTATAATTAAATTAAGTGTTTAAGCTTTATTTAAATTATTTTTTTACATAAATTATAATTAAAAAATTATTATGTCATTAATAATTAAAAAATCTGATTCACTTTATTGAGTCAAACATAATGAACCATATCATTCAAACACAGTCAAACAAAGTCAACCTTTATAGTGAATGTTTAAATAGTTGACCATGATCAAAATTAGTCAAACCTATGTTTACCATATTTAATGATAGTCAAACTTATTCAGTCATAGTTATCATTACTCAACATAACTCGCCCATATTTAGTTATAATCAACCATGCTTGATCAAATTCAAACATTACCAACCTTACTCAACTAAGGTCATCCTTGCTCGATCATAATAAGCCATAATCAACCAATATGGTTAACCAAGATCTCTATGGTTAAGATGGTTGAATATGTCAACCAAGGTCTCTATGGTTGAATATGGTCAAGCAAAATGGTCAATCAATTTATCAATGGTCAACCATGGTCAATCATGTTCAACCATGGTCAACCATGTCCAACCATAGTCAACCATGGTAAAACATGATCAATTGTGGCCAAGCATGATCAACCATGGTTGAATAAGGCCAACCATGGTTAAATTTCATCAACCATGATCAAGGTATCTATGGTTGAATTTGGTCAACCATGATGAACCATGGTTGAATATGGTTAGTCATAGTTAATGAGTGTCAAGTATTATCAATAATGATCAAGCATGATCAACCAAGTTACACCACAAAAAACCATGGTCAATTAATGTCTCTATGGTCAACCATGGTTAATTTGTATATGGTGAAGTATGTTGAAGCATGGTCAACCATGATCAATCATGGTCAACCATGGTTAATCATTGTCACTCATGATCAACCATAGTCAACCATGGTCATCCATTATCAACCATGATTAACCATGATAAATGATGGTCAATAATGAATAACCATGGTTGAATTTGTCAACCATGATCAACCATGGACAACTGTGATGAACAATGGTTAAATATGCTCAACCATGATCAACCATGGTCAATCAATGTCAACCATGATCAACCATTAATGTAACCATTTTTGTAACATTAACGTAACATTAGCATTAACAATAATATAAGCTTGATCGTGGTCAACCTCATCAACCTTGATCAACCACAGTCAACCATGATCAACCATGATCAACCATTGTGAACCTCATCAACCTTAAAGCAATTGTTTGTGTGTATATCAACTATCTAATTGTTAGAAAAATTTTCTCTTTTTTGGGGTATCCTTTCCAATCAATTTTATCTAAAATCTAGTGGAGATTTCTTGAAATTTGAACTATGTAATATGCACAAACGAGTGCCTTGGGAGGTCCTTTTGTTGGTCATATTGCCATTGATGCCATTAATCACATTGGTGATAATTTATGTTGAACGTCCTTATTGCAAAATGGTTTGAATGCAAAAGGTTGAAAGTGATGTGAAGTGCAAAGGTGAAGTGCAAAGGCTGGTCATTACTAACCATGTTCCTCATTTTGGAATTTGATTATTAAATATGTTGATTGATTACAATGTATGACTTGCATTCAAAGTAAGAAATGACACATTATATAGGACATAAGCTGAAAATGTATACTTTCATTGAACAAAATGGTACAAATTTGAATAATGTAGCTAACACGAATCTGAGAAGTTTTCAAAGATTTGTCTCTTGCAATCATTATCGTTGAGCTACATTATTTCAACTCCTTTTGATATTACAAAATTCGATTTTTGAGATATGAAATCAAAGAGAGAAGTTGCGAATAGTTTTTGAAGAGAAAGAGACGATGCTTCATTTCATATTTCTGCATAGAATACAAACAACCAATAAGCTATAGTTATAAAATATACATTGTTGAATGTGAAAATGGACATTTTGGAGTTAAGTAGCTTGTATGAGAAGGTTCATGAGTAATAGCAGAAGAGGAACAAAATTGAAGAAGAGAAACAGAGAAGATGTGAAGCAGGCTTGAGAGCATAAATTAATTTCAGGTAAACAAAACACTTGAATATTTATTGTTCTTGGGAGATTGTAGTCCCTTTTCAAGTTGTAGCTTGATAAAGAACATGTTGTAGCCTGTTGAGGTAGGAGCCTCTTCTGGGTTTTAACTTGCATAAAATTTGTGGGAGTTGGAGCTTCCTTTGAGGTAGGAGCCTACAAAAATATGAGGTAATGAGGAATTATGAGTGTTCCTTCACATTAATTTCAGCCAAAAATTTGTGGTTTTCTCCCTTACGAGTTTCCACTTACATTCGATGTCTTCATGTGTAGTTCATTGAATATTCTAAGAATGCTCTTGAATTTTGAATAAGTATATTTGCAAATTTCTCTCTCTAGTAACAGTAAAATGAAACCATTATTAATTGAGTATATATCTAAATCATTATCTACATAAGAAGAAATTTAAGTTGAACAAAAATTGAAGTTTTAAAATTATTAATTCATTCCCCTCTTAGTAATTCCAAAACATAAATATCACTTTTAAGGTAGCGAATATATTATTACATTCAAAAACTTATTTAAACAACTAAAATTCAAGATCTAACCAAGAATTGTAATGTTCATTCCTAAAAAAATGCAAAAACATATAATCATTAAAAAAAAATGCAAAAACATATAATCATTAGAGTGTTCTTATAATGATTTTTCCATTTTTCCATATATTTATTAAAAATGCTACTCTAATAATTTAACACCATATATTATAAAATAAATGAAATTGACATTATAATATTTTAAACTATTTTTCATAAAATGAATAAAGTTAGCATTATAGTAATTATATATATATATATATATATATATATATATATATATATATATATATATATATATATTCCTAAACTATGCAATAAACAAAGTAGCATTACCAATTAATTATTAAGGTAACCATGTAGTTAAATGTTTGGTAAAGGCCAATAAATATTTAAAAAAAGTTACCTCAAGATATATCTCATATTGCCAGGACTAAAAAATATCAAAATTAATTAAATTATAACTTCATTATTATGATTATTGTCTGTCAAAAAAAAGTAACATATATATACTTACTTTTAGAGAAAATATATGACAAGATTTTGAACATAGAAATCTATTCTATATCGTAAATGAAGTTTTTAATTTGTAAATAAACTTTGTTACAATATCATAAATTACTAATAAAACATGCTAAACTATCTATAATTCATTTTCATATAACAAATTTTTAAATTAATTAATCTATTTAAAATAAAAACACAAACATAAATCTTTTTAAAATAATTTTTAATTTTTAATTTATCAATATATAAAAATATTTTAAAATATTCCAAAAAAAAGTATTATCTACTCAATTAAACCATATCCTCAATTACATCAGATATCTGGTATCCAATTAGCATCAAATAAATAAAATTAAGCTCACAATACTTTTATATTTTTATGTCTGTGTTATGACTTTTCGTTAATCGTATTATGTTTTTAATGGTTTAATACTTCCAAAGTGTACTAGGTATTTTATTATTTATACTTTTTCAATGACTTTTGGATAAGCATGTTATGTTTTAACGATTAAAGAGTGCAATTTAAGTTTTGAATTCAAGAACATTTACAATAAAATAGAAACTGGTCGGTGAAATCTGCGACGTTCCATAAATTGCAACCTGCCTAACCTGAGGATTATCATGAGCTCACATTTTATATTCCACTAAAACCTTAAATCATAAAATTAATCTGCATCTGTACCGGTTGGTTGGTGCTCCATCAAAAGTCCACTCAACAACTTGCAATTGCAAGGAATTTTTTATAACGGCCATTCATAAAGTTTGGCGGTATTCGCAGCCAGCTACATTGCACTCGAATTTCAATGGACTATTTCTCAATTGTTTTAAATAGAATTACAGAGCCCTGACATTTTTCTGCACTTCTGCCGCAATTTTCGATGCGGATATACACATAACAATACATTTTCGGGTTTGATGATGAATCAACCCAGAAATATTTGCATTTATTTCTTCTGGAGCAGAAGAAAACAAATAGCATTGACACTGTTATCCAAGGACTGTCCAATGAACCTTCGAAATTAAGTATGTCGCGACATGATTAGATGTATCACGCGCAAGATTATGACTGTTATATCCATTTACTTGACCAGATACAGAGAAATACAAGGTCGCATATGAAGACTAAACGCATTATCTTTGAATTTCAAATAGTATCCATTAGCCAATCAAAACCAAAAGAAACTTCTAATCATTAAAATTTGCAGGTATTACACGGCCACGTTTTCCATCCATTAAAATATGAAGTCTGCAACCATGTCCAATTGAATTCGACGGTGCCATGGTCATGGCGGTTGCAATGAGAGGAAAGTAAATTTGCTTTTTCTTTAAACCAATGAAGTTTCCTCAATCATTTCACACAACTATGAATCCAGACAGTCATACGACACTATAATGTGATTTTCCCGTGGGAACAAGGAGTAGTTGGCTTTTTGCCAACAGCTTTATTTGAACGCTCCGATTTAATTGAAACAGATTATATCATAAAATATAATTATTTTTGGAAGAATATTTGTGAAAAAAATTAGTTGAGTTATAGTGATAATTTCAAATATCAATTAGTAAAGCCATATAAATCTAATATGAATTTAGAGGATCTAATTTTTTCACATGTAAAATTTTATCTATATTTTTTATTTATAACACATTAATTTCTGAATTCTTCACATATCTAATTTTGATGATGATTATAGAGGATGGTTCGGAATGTGGATATAAAAAATAGTAAATGCGATGACTCCGGAAGACATAACCATACAAAATACAAATCACAAAAATCTCAAATCTATTATGTTTTATATAATTATTTATTTGATTTTTTTATTTTTAAAATTTTTATTTTATATAAACAAAATTTAAACTTTAATAGCGAATCTATATCATACTCCTCTCTACTCAATAATAAACTGTAAAATAAATATCTCTACTCAATATAAGTTTTTAAAAAATACAACAAAAGATAAAAATGAATCCTGTCGAATTTATTTCGAAAATAAAACCTACTTTGCAATTTTTTTATTAAAAACGTCCAACGAAACTACCACCGTCCACCACATTGAAAATGTTAAGTTTGTTTATATTTTATTATTTAGCTTCGTACAAATTTGGCTAACCGACTGTTCCGTTTCCTGTGGGGGACCCGAGATTGCGTCTGAAGTTTGAGTTATAAACTATATTAACGAAAGGCGCTGCAAACGACTTTCCTCCACTTGATTGAAAATGTCTCCTTTGTCTTTTTCTTTTTTTTAATGTTCATTTTTTATTTATAAGCTTTCGTGCTATTTTCCTCCCCCAAAAATGGGAAATTTTAGGAGAAGTGCTATGTACATTTTTTTTAAAAGAAAAAAATAATTAATATCACAAAGTTACTTCAACGTTTTTAACTTGTAGTTTTGGAAATGTACATTGATCTAATAAAACTGTAACACAAATCAAAAATTGAGATGACGTATTCAAGGATAATGGTCATACAATTAATAAAACTGAAATACAAATTAAAAGTTGAGATAACGTACTCAAGAATAATGGTTATACAACATTTGAGTGTATAAATAAACTAGATTTTTCATTTTAATTTTTGAAGCTCTCATAGTACATTTATTTCTATTTTTTCTAAATGTGAATGAACGGATTATAAGAATATGTAAGAAGACCTAAAATACCGTTACATAAAACGTTTAAGGCAAAGTTGCTTATATAATTTTTTCCATATGAATATTAAATCTGTAAAGTTTTGAATATGAATACGAATTACGGTAATTTTTCTGGCAAGATTTAAAATTAGTTTTAAAATTATTATTTTATATATTTTATTATTTTCCTAATTAAAATTACGGTAATTTTTCTTGCAAGATTTAAAATTAGTTTTAAAATTATTATTTTATATATTTTATTATTTTCCTAATTAATATCAATTTTATTTTATGGAAATGTTATGATTTGAAGATAAACATAAAATTCTTCATAATACATTTTTTTGAGAATTTTTTATAATACATTATCAAATTTTTTTAAGAGATCCTCTTGTTTATTTCATTTTTTCTTTAAAAATATGTAATTGTTTTTCTTATAAATTTGGGTAGACATTTAATATATTTATTGCCGAAACAACATATTTAAGAGGTAAAGCTATGTTATTTTCAAGCATCTTTAAGTTTCACAAGCCATGCTAATTACGTAAGGTTACTAATTAGTGCTTTGATTCTTGATCTATCCTTTCTTCAACACCATGTTGTAAAGGATTCTTCAATAGTTTGGACTTCCCAAAGGTTCATTCCCCTATCGTTCTTCTCACCTCTTTCCATTCCTCATTGATATATGGTAATTTCTAGGTCATATCGTACATGGTTTCATTTGATTAACAACGTTGATTGCACAATCATGGCTCGATGAAATTCCTTTTCTCAAGGACCTTCCATGTTGGGCCTTGTTGTATAATATCTATGACGCAAAGATGTTCCTTTTTATAGGGATTTATTTTAACTTCTAAATAATTTCCACCATTATATATGATGACAATTTTGTTCTTTGTACTAGTGCTTTGTAAAAAATCCTAGCAACATAATTACAATAGGGTTCAATGACCAAATCAAATTATCCTTGTCTTTTTTAAGTATAAAATTATATTTGTTTAAAACATCCGTGTAACTTTCCCATAATTCAACATATTCTTCCCCAAAACCCATCTCTAAGCATGACAACCTGTAGTCCTTTCCTAATGTGTAACCTCTGATTGTGTATATTATCCTTTATCTCGTCTATCATCTTAAAGGATAGTCTATGTATCCCTTTTGTCTTCACCTATGGGTGAAGGTGAATTTGAACTTCAATTTGAATTTTAATTGAATTTTTAAATAAATTGGTAATTTATTTGAAATTTTAAAAATCGATATTATCAGTTCTTTGTCTTCTCAATTTGATATGTTACAAGTGAGATAGTAGCGATTTGAAGTAGATAAATCTCTTTCAATATTCTTCCCCAATTGTCAGAAGAATCACCCCCTCAAAGAGTGCCCATTGAATGATGTGGAAAATTTTAACGTTTGTGACCAAGATCATTTGAGATAACATTGCCCATTGTTGCTAGGGTTAAAAGAAATATTAAAGGAATCACATGAAGAGATTGAAATAACATATTTTATTGGCTCTAAGAAACCATAATAGGCTCAACCACGAGCTATGGCTCATGACCCATCATGTTCTTTTAATACCTAGGATAATATGTATAATCCTTAGTAGGTTCCTCAACAATTGTTGTACACTACAATCCCTTGGAAGTTTCCTAACCCTCCTTTGATTTAGTATCATGCACCATGACCCCAATTTCCCTCTCCTTCAAATAAAACATTTCCATGGCCTCAAGGGTGGCACAAAATCTCTTTTCCAAAAAGGTTCATTTTACAATTTCCGATGTAGCCAAAATTCCATCAAGTAACCCTCCTTTGCAACACCAACTACCTATACATGCTAACCCAAATCCAAATAATAATGTAGCAGAACAAGTAGAAGCCCCCATTTTTCCCACTTGATGTCCTCTGTTGGATATAATGAAGTACGCTTGTGGTATGGGAGAATAGTAAATCCAAGGGTTTCCCCTATTATTATAGAAAACAAAAAATAAAAATTACCGAGGGGAGAAACTCTAATCCAAGAATCGTTAGATGAACAACATATTGAGACTCCTATAACAACGAATTCCACCTCAACTATTCAGACCACTATAATAGTTAATGTAGTTGTTACCATTGAAACTCTTGTAACAACTGATGCTACTCTTGCTACTAAAACTCCTTTGAATCCACCTTATTGATAGACACTACTCCACAACCTCAGACTATTTTTCTGAAGGAGATGAAAAACTTGTACATGAATTCCATTACTCCAACCAATCAGATATGTCTTGATCTATATGAAAATAGTAAGGGAATGTTACATGAAGACACCTAGTAGGAAGCTCCCAATTCCTCCCATTGTCCATGCGATGGAAAAACTATCTGAAATAATGTTAGGTGGAACTTTTCCTACCAAATGTGATGATTTAGGGAATCTAACAATAACCATTCACATTGGAAAATTGGTTGTTTAAAATACATTGGTTGATTTAGGCATTCAAATAAATGTGATGACCAAAGAAACTTTTGTGTTGCTCAATTTGAGCAATTTGAGACCAACCCCAACTAAACTAAAAGTTTTTTATAGATCCAAAATTCTACCTAAGAGAATTCCAAAAGATGTTTTTATTTTCTTGGTCTTCCAAGAGAATCTGGTTGATTCACTAGTGTTGTAGCTTGAGATGTGCCTCAAAGGACACCCACTGATCTTGGGAAGATTGTGGTTAGCCATGGTAGATGTATTCATTAGTTTCATATCATGTTTTAGAGCTATATCATGGAAATTCTATAAAGAAACCTTGTACTCTACCCTCCAACCAAGCCAAACGACTATGAAATCTCTTTATAAGTTGAATTTCAACTTACCCTCCAACCAAACCAAACTTGATTATGAAATCCTTTGTAGATTGAATTTGAACCGAAAAAGAATAATGCATAGCCACTCTTCATGATTAGTAAACTTTTTTATTAAAAAAAAAAACAAAAAAAACAATACTAATAATTGTCATAGTGATCTTATGTTTACAACATGTATCTAAACTCTTAAATTCCATAATTAATGAATCTAATTTGGATAATACTAGTGATCATATTGATGATCTTACTGCAAAAAGGATATAACTACCCCAAACCTTAAAAGTGTTCCAATTAAAATTGAGCCCATAAATCCTTTAAACGTTAACACAAATTTGTCTTCTGAGCCAACAAAGAGGTTGACTCATTGCTACAAAAGCATAAAGAAGATTTTTCTTACGATTACACGGACATGAAGGGAATCCATCATGCATATATTTCCTATGAATGAGAAAAAAACAAATAGCATTGACAGTGTTGAGAGTGTCCTCCAAACAGGGATGGAATTTGATGGACCCGTCATGGGATGATTTGGCCGTCAAATACACTTCAAAAAATTTAAAACCGTCAAACATTCCTTATTAAAATTAAAATTGTAAAAACAGGTAGGGAAGTGTGAAGAACGGCAAATTTGACATGTGAACCTGCTTTGAAATTCCAACCATGCCTCCAAGTAACGTCCAATGAACTTTAGAAATTAAGGAAGTACGCTAGGACATGATTACATTTAGCACGCGCAAGATTTTGACTGTTATGTCCGTTTATCCAGACTAAATGCATTATCTTTAAATTTCAACTATCATCCATTAGCCAATAAAACCGAGGAAACTTCCAATCATTACAATTTGCAGGTATTACACGGCCACGTTTTCCATCCATTAAAATATCAATTCTTCAACCATGTCCATTTGAATTCGACGGTGCATGGCCATGGCGGTTGCAATGAGAAAGGGAAGTCAATTTGCTTTTTCTTTAAACCAATGAAGTTTCCTCGATCATTTCAGACAGCTATGAATCCAGACAGTGATACGACAATATAATGCGATTTTCCCGAGGGAACAAGGAGCAGTTGGCTTTTTGCCAACACCTTTATTTGAACGCTCCGAATTACTTGCACCATATCATATCATAAAATATAACTATCTTAGGAAGAATACGTTGGTTGCGACGAAAATTCGGAGGAGTTACGGTAATAGTTTCAAATATGAATGAATCAGAGACAAGCTTTTGGCAAATACAGCGAAAGATGCAGGTAAGTGCATGATGTGGTGGTTGAGGTGGTTGGCTTTCGCATCTCTTAGTTATGTTTGATTTTTGCGGGAGCTGCAGGATGCTGTAGCACATTTGTTTAGATGATGATGTATGTGTTTCGATGTTGACGTAATTCTGTTCACTTCTGTGATAAATATTGTATGATAAAATCTGCTTACTTCGGTGATATATATTATATGATGATTCTTCAGCGAGGATGCTTCTCCCCACTCGAAAAATACAAAAAAAACAAAAAATAAAAATGGAATACTTTCAAATTTATTTCGAAAAGAAAGGATTCTTGGCAAATTTTATAGCATTATGGGGCAGCTAACAAGAAAATGTCCAACGAATTTACCACCGTCCACCGCGTTGAAAATGTTAGGCTGGTTTATATTTTATTATTTAGCTTCGAACAAATTTGGGTAATCGATTGTTCCGTTTCTCGTGGGAGACCCGAGATATGAATATTAACAAAGAAAATTGCATGTGAAGTTTGTGCTATAAACTATATTAACGAAAGACGCTGCAAACGACTTTCGTCCACGTGATTCAAACTGTCGCCTTTGTCTTTTTCATTTTTAATATTCATTTCTTATTTATAATCTTTCCTGCTATCGTCCTCTGGCCTTAAATCCGAAATTTTAGCAGAAGTGCTATAAATTAACTAATATCACAAAGTTACTTCAACGATTTTAAATTATAGTTTTGGAAATGTACGCTGATCTGATAAAAGTGTAATACAAATTAATAGAACTGTAATACAAACTAAAAATTGAGATGGCGTATTAAGGATAATGGTTCTACAATTAATAAAATTGAAATACAAATTTAAAATGGAGATGATGTATTCAACAATAATGGTTATACATAGTGGAGTGTATAAATAAACTAGATTTTTCATTTTAATTTCGTTGTAATTTTTGAAGGATTCATAGTACATTTATTCCTATTTTTTTTTCTAAATTTGAGTGAATGGTATGTATAAGAATCCGTTAAGAAGACCTAAAATATCATTACATAAAAGGTTTAAGGTAAACTTGTTTATATAATTTTTTCCCTACGAACCTTGAATATGTAAATTTTTGAATATGAATCGAATATGTAAAATTTTGAATATGAATTACACTACATTTTCTTCTCGGGTTTAAAATTAGTTTTAGAATTATTATTTTAGAGATGTTATTATTTTCCTAACTAATACTATTTTTTTGATAGAAATGTTATGATTTGAGGATAAGCCTAAAATCTTTCATAAACATTTCTGAGAAAGCTTTCTTATAATATAGTATAAAAAAAAATAAAAAAATCTTTTTGTTTATTTCATTTTTTCCTCAAAAATATGTGATTGATTCTTCTTATAAATTTGGATAGGTACTTAATGTATTTAGGGCCGAAACAACATATTTAAGAGGTAAAGCTATATTATTTTCAAGCATCTTTAGGTTTTGCCATCCATGTTAACTACACAATGTTACCAATTAGTGATTTGATCCTTGTTCTATCTTTCTTCAACACCACGTTGTAAAGGCTTCTTCAATACTTATGACTTCCCAAAAGTTCATTGCCCTATCAATTGTCTCACCTCTTTCCGTTCCTCATTGCCATTGGTAATTTCTAGGTCATATCATACATATTTCCTTTGATTAATGAAGTTGATTGCTCAATCATGGCCCAATTAAATTCCTTTTCTCAAGGACCTCCCATGTTAGGCCTTGTTGTATAATATCTATGACACAAAGATGTTTCTTTTATAGGGATTCATTTTAATTTCTAAATAATTTGCACCATTATATATGATGAAATTTGTGTTCTTTGTACTAGTGCTTTGTGAAAAAACCTAGAAATATAATTACAATAGGGTTCAGTGACGAAATTTACTTATCCTTGTCTTCCTTAAGTATAAAATTACGTATTTTTTAAACATTTGTGTAACTTTCCCATAATTCAACATATTCCTTCCCTAAACCCTTCTCTAATCATGACAACTTGTAGTTAGTTTCCAATTTGTAACCTCTGATTGTGTATATTACCCTTTAGATCACCTATCATCTAAGAGAAGAGTGTATGTACCTCTTTTCTCTTCACCATGAGTGAAGACAAATTTGAACTTCAATTTGAATATTTTTTGAATTTTCAAATAAATTGGTAATTTATTTGAAATTTTAAAAATATTATTGGTTCTTTGTCTTCTCAATTATATATGTTACAAGTGAAATAGTAGTGAGTTGAAGCCAACAAATCTCTTTCAATATTTTTCCCGAATTGTCAAAATAAGCACCCCCTCACAAAGTGCCCATTTAATAATGTGGAAATATTTAACATTTGTGAGCAAGATAATTTGATAGAACATTTCCCATTGTTGCTACGGTTAAAAGAAATATTAAAGGAATCATGGGAAGAGATTGAAATGACATATTTTATTGGCTCTAAGAAAGCATGGCAGGCAAAATTTCCAGCTATGGCTCAAGACACATTATATTCTTTTAATACCTAGGATAATATGTATAATTCTCACTAGTTTCCTCGACAACTGTTGTATGCTACTATCGCTTGGAAGTTTGATAATTCTCCTTTGATTTAGTATCATGCGCCATAGCCCCAATGAACCTCTCCTTCAAATAAAAAAATTCCATGGCCTCAATGGTGGAAAAAAACTTCCTTTCCAAGAAAATTCCTCGTAGAATTTCCCGTGTAGCAAAAATAGTTCTAACCTCCATCCAAAAATCCATTAAGTAACCCTACTTTGCGCCACCAACTACCTATACCTACTAACCCAAATCCAAAAAATAAAGTAGAACAACAAGTTGAAGCCCCCATTTTTCCCACTTATTTTATCTCCTCCGTTGGACATAACAAAGTACACTTATGGTTTGGGAGGATAGTAAATCGAGGGGTTTCCACTATTATTATAGAACATTAAAAAGAAAAATCACATAGGGAAGAAACTCCAATCCAATAATCGTTAGATGAACAACCTATTGAGGATCCTATAATAGTCAATGCCACCATAACTATTGAAACCGCTATAATAGTTGATGATGTTGTTACTATTGAAACTCCTGTAGCAACCGATGCTCTTCTTGCTACTAAAACTCCTTTGAATCCAGCTTACTGATAGAGATTGACTATAAGTCAACACTACCCCACAACCTCAGTGCATTTTTTTGAAGGAGTTGAAAAAAGTGTACATCTAAATTCCATTACTCCAACCAATCAGATATTTCTTGATCTATGTGAAAATAGTAAGGGATTTTTACATTAATACACCTATTAGGAAGCTCCCAACTCCTCCCATTATCCACTTGGTCGAAAACCTATCTGAACTAATGTTGGGTGGAACTTTTCCTACCAAATGTGATGATTTAGGAAATCTGATAGTAATCATTCACATTGGAAAAATGGATATTGAAAATACAATGGTTCATCTAGGAGTTTCAATAAATGTGATGATCAAAGAAACCTTTGGATTTCTCAGTTTCACCAATTTGATATCAACTCCAACTAAACTAGAAGCAGTTGATAGATAAAATATTTTACCTAAGCAAATTCTAGAAGATGTTGTTATTTTTCTAGACTCCTAGTACAATCTCGTTTATTTACTAATGTTGTAGCTTGAGAAGTGCCTCAGAGAATACCCACTAATCTTGGGAAGATGGTGGTTAGCCATTGCAGATGTATGCAATAGTTACATATCATGTTTTAGGGCGATATTTAATGGAAATTCTATAAAAAACCTTATGCTCTAACCTCCAAACAAACCAAAATTGATTATGAAATCCATTTATGGGGTGAATTTGAACCAAAATGGGATCATGCATAGCCACTCATGATTGACAAGGCCATGCATTTTAATAGTGAAACAAAGGAAAATAATACTAGTAGTTTTTCTTAGTAATCCTCCTGTTGTTACAACCTAGATCTGAACTCTTAAATTCCATAATTAGTCAATATAATTTGGATGATACTGTTGATGGTGTTGGACCCACCAACATGTCAGGGGATCTCTCCAGTAAGAAGTCCCAATTAGACCTCAGATCATTTGGTGTCGGAGTCCCAGCAGTGGGTCATATGATAATGCCTTGACCACGATTTCGCACAGAGGCAAGTAAGATAACTCTACTGGTAGCAAGGGTGTAACATATGCAGTAAAACAAGGAAGGTGCATAAGAGGTTCTAACACATGGAGATTAAGATGAGTGTGCCCCTTAGAAACCTTTGATTGCATGGAGTTAAGAAGGGAACACATGAGTAGAGATGCATCACAACATGGAAGGTAAGTTAGCTAGCAATACAAAGTGAAGGTTAGACCAATAACACATTTCAGAAAGATTCATACATACATACATAAAAATACATATACATGCAAGTGTAAGCAAACATATACATATATCATTTAAAGTAAATAGATAGCTAAAATACAATACAACATATGCATGAAATGTGTTGGCTCTTATTATACTAAGAAGTCTAAGTTCCAATCATACAATACATCCATGTCCAACCACTAGTTTCGACAATGGAATGTTACAGCCACAACTACCTGCTCCTCCAAAGAGATGTACTAGCTTTGCACAGTGGAGAACCCAAGGCTCGTTACAATACTGTCCAAGCTCTCTCTAAGATAGTCCAATTGGAAGCTTGGATGAACAAAATCCTATACAATGAGCTATGATGTATTATTTATAACAAAGGGTGGGGTGACCCTTGACATTCCCCTTTGAGATAGTTCATCTACCCTCATGACTCTTCAACTACTCTATGACTATTACATTCAACTATCAACACTTGAACTTCCACTTGACAAGGCGTTACATTACAATGCACATGTGCCCATGTGAGACAAAATGGATTGAGGAAGCCATGTAAGACATCACTAACACTCAGACCATTATGGTGAGACAAACCTTTTGGCATGCTTGTGATGCTCGAAGGTGATGAGCTGATGCCAATCTTGGTTGTCTGTGATGGTGTCCATGTGCTCAATGGTGACATATTGTTGAAGAGAACTCTTGCCTTCATTGCATCCAAGTGCATTGATATGGCTCCTCTCTCCAACTTGTCTGATAGCAAGTGCACGATCATCCTGGTGCGACCAAACCGGCAACATGTTGATGCATAGTGTCTATGAACAACTCAATGTCCTTGTGGGTAGGCATGTTCATAGACACTTGATCGACTGCATCCCCAAGTGTGCTCTAAACGGTGTCTTCAACTCTACTTTCCTGGAAACTATTGTACCTATGCTACTCAGAGGTAGATGAACACCTATGGTATGTGGAGACATGGCAACACTCATAGCAAGCAATATGTTAGTCGACAACTAAAATGAACTTGAGAACTGACTTGCAATGTGCCTGTGTAACTGATCATGAAGGTTGCACAATTTCCGCCGGGAGGTTAGGGGAATGACTACCAAAACTACGCAAGGAATAGTCTGGGTTATCATTAGGCTGACTGACTGATAGAACTTCATAATTCATAATGCATCCTGGCCTGCTAAGGATTGAAACTACGCAATGCGCAATTTCAGTGAGCAGTGACATGCAACCAGCAAACTGCATTACGCAGTTTCTGGGGCCAGCATGACACTACCTCTAAGAATTGTGCAATGAAAGTATAGAGGTCAGTGTTGGACCATACATGCCCAATTTCTAGAGGGAAGGCAGGTCTTCGCTTCCAGAAATGCACAGTGCTAATTGGGTAGGGCACGGTTCGCCCAAGGTAGCCCAGTATGATCGACGAGCAACTGAAAACATGAGAGGTTTCAATGCATGTTTAGATGAGTGAAAATAAGAGTGAATGATCATTCATGTAAACAAAAAGCACAGGATTCAAAAAATAAGAAAACGTGCATGTGTGTGAAGCTATTTTCCGCAGTGATGACTATCCGTGTAAAACAGTGTCATGCATGCTACAACAATGAGATGGTAACGAAAACCAAAACGGTGCTAGTACAAGCTATTATGCATGTAAATGACAACAAATTCTCACTAAAATCAAGTAGACAACACTCACACAACATGAAACACAAAAAGAGACAGGAATGCAATGAAAGTCATGAACAACAGGCTTACCCCAACATAACTGAGATGAATGTGCCAATGATTCCTAGGTGCAATGTGGGATGTCAGAGTTGCAAGGTTTATGTGAGGAAAGAGCTTTGTAGTGTCCAATTCCTGTGTTTTGATCAAATCGAAGATGTGATGCATATGCCACAAATACAGGAAGAGCGACACTTGGTGGGAGGTTTCTGAAATGATCCTTGCATGCAACCTCCAGCTGCTAAAAGTAGATCCCTGAATCAAGGGATGCCTTTGCATGCTACCTTGGGAGAAGCAAGCCATGCATGCAAATCAATTTTTCTCGGTCCCAGAGGGAAGTGGTCAACGCAACTACACATGCAACAATATTCTTAGCTGGGAGGAGAAAAATGCACATTTCTGGGAGGGAGCTGGGCTACCTGCCCAAATGATTTGCAAAATTTCTGGGAAGAGCAGCTTACTGCTGCCTAGGATTGTGCAATTTCTGAGCTAAGGAGTCTTACTGGGAGGAATTGCATAATTTTTCCAGTGAACAGTGACAGGCATATTTACACAATTCCGGAGCCCAACAGATTTCCAGATAGAATTGTGCAATTTTTGTAGGGAAGGCTGGTTCCCCTCCAGAATTGCACAATTTCATGAGGGAGATGCTCATCCTGCAATTGGACCAAGTCCAATGAAATAGCCTGTGATGGGATGCAACAAGTTTTGATGGACATGCTATCATTCTGCAAGAAAATCACTGAAGCATGTGTACTTGACAAGGCAAGACATTCTGCTATGAAAAGTTAGTAGGGAGGCTCCAAAACGAAGCTAAGGAAAAATTTTGGAGGGTGGTTGTACCCACTATAACACTTGGTGACACACTAGTAGAACTATAGCTCTATGAATGGACCTTGTTCGTGAAAATCAAGTCTAACACCTCAGGAAGTATTATTCAGTTCTCAGTTCTTCTTAGTTTCCACACTTGTTTAATTGTAAGATGTAGCATCTGCCAAGCTCTTGGTCAATTGACACACATTCCAAGCCAAGTCAACATGGTTGTTTGGATTTGGGTTGAGGGTTATATTTGTGTACAAGAAGTATAGTCGTCAGAATCTTAGTTTCATCTGTGGTGTTGCTATGCTGCCAGCAGGCCTGGACAGTACCTTGGCGGAGTCACGTAGGAACCCAAGCATCGCTTCGCTACCAACGACCCTGGTTAATACCCCGACGGAGTTTCCTGCATCGCCTCTCTACACAAAAAGCCTTTCTCTTATTTCACCTTATTCATTTTTTATTCTTTTTATTTTTCACTTTTCATTTTTTCATAGCTGTGCATAACACTTATTAATTGCAGAGGTGGAAGACGGATCCTGACTTATTGAGAGCAAAAGAGGTTATTCCTTCAAAGAAGTAGTTTATTATATACATATGACATGCCTGTTAAGGTTTTCCCCCTCACCTTACTCTACTTTACTGAGTTGACAAGGGTTAACCCAAAAACAATTGACTATAGTAGGTGACACTAGTTAGCACACAAGCATTGTGTTTTCATCAAGGTTCATTTCGAACAATACATATTTTCCATCGACGTATCATGGACTAAAAGTAACAAGTTCCTCATACAGAGGCAGGATGAAAGATAACCAAGCAGTGATAGCTGCATAAGGCCTCCTATACTTTACCCAGCTTGTTTCAAGAGTCATGCATGGTTTCAAGCGAAACTAACCTATGAACAAAAACAAGAAAAAAACAACAAAGAAAAGCAGAAGCAGAAGTAAATGCAAAAGAAAAGTGAGTAAGCAAACAAAATAGCAAGAAAACAAACACACAAGGAAAGAAGAAAACATGCATGTAATAAAAACAAATAAAAAATAAAACAATACTCCTACCCCTAAGCTAATAGTGCATGGGCCTGATCACGTGAAGTGATCCTTCCAATGGAGCCATCGGTGCATTGGTTGACCTACGTTGGTGAAGTCATGGTTCACGAAGAAAACAACCGTGTGAAAAAACACACATGAAAGATAAATCAATGAATACAAACACACTCCAAGCTTACAAGAGTCCACAAAACAAAAATGAGTGAAAGAGAATGACATGCAGTCTATGGACATACCATGATGCTGTGTGACACTATGTGCAAATGTTAAGAACACAAACACTATTGACTGTGACATACAAGCACACATGAGGAAGGTAAACCACGTAAATTGCGCAAATGTGCTTACTGAGTGAGATTCCTCTAATGCATGAGTGAGGGGATTGTCTAGTTCGTGTGGAGGAAGTGAGATATGAGTGTTATATTGATCTTCAATGCATATATATGAGTGATGAGGATCCTTGCATGTTTGAACGATTTCCTGATCAGAAGTGAAACCAACCTCAGGACAGCAAGGGCCTGACATAACCATCAGCTCGGGCTGAAGTGCCTCGACAGTCTATGGGGTTTCGACTTCATTGGTAGATGGATCATCATAGACCAATGGATTAGACAAATTAACAATGACTGAATCAACATCATGATGAGATGATGAGGTAAAGAGATCATGACAACCAAGATCAGAAAAATCAGGATGTTGGTCAACATCCTCATGATTTGATGAATCACACAGAGGGGTAGATGAGAAGCAAGAATGTTCATCCTTTTTGTTTCCAAAAAAGATAGATGAAAAATCAAGTGGATGTTCAAAGAATGATTGGTCCTCAACGTTGTCAAATGATGGACTAACATCCATTGTGTCTTGTAAATGATTAATAATGGGTGCATCTCTGGATGGAGATATAGATGAAAAATCCAAGATGGAAAGATCACCAAGGAGGTTAGGAAAAAATGGAGGAGGTACGAATAGACAAGGATGGTCCTCTGCTATTGGTGGATGTTCAAGCTCCCAGTCATACTCTTTGTGAATGATAACACATGTTGGTTGTGAAACACCAAGTGCATCGATAGATCGATCATTGTTCAAAATAGGTGTAGAGTCCGAAACAGAAGAACACAAGACAGTGCAATCTGGAGGATGATCAAAATATGAGGATAGAGGTTGAGGTATGAAATACATGTGTTAAACCATGGGATTCCCAACCAATATTATGCGAAAATATGAAGGAGCGATGTTGGGAGAATGTGATGGTTGAACAGATGTGTGTTCATGCTCTCCCACATCACTCTACGATGGTGGAGCTATTTGATGAGTGGCCAGTGGATAGTCAATTGTGACAGCGACCGTTTCTGTCTTTGATTATGCAACTCCATCACCAAAGTATGCTGAGTGGGGTTTGAGATTGAAATTATTCTTGCGATTGACAGATTGGATAAGGAAATATTTGAATCTATCCATGAGATACTAAAATTTCATCTAGCTTTTCGGGGCTTCAAACATGAATAGACGGAAGCACTCTCAAAACTTCATAGGTGATTTGTGCGGGGCCTTACATTGTTTTAATTTTTTTTATCAAGTACTTCACGATCAAAATCGTGGAAAATAGATTTGATTAGATTGTTGAACTACTTGAATGAGTGCACAAAGTGATGAGGTAGTGTGCCACACCATTATGATGGGTAGTTACGAAGTGTGTGTATGACCAGTGAACAGACCTCTGTTTCATTAAAATCTTCCATGCCCTCCATGAGCGCATGGAAGTCATATAAGTGCTCAGGCTAGGCCACTTTGCCTTCACCATCATACATGATTTGTGACAAGTGATCCCAGAACTCCCTCTTGATGTGAAAGATATGTCCGTTGGACAGACATTTCAGAGGGCGAACTATAACAAAATCCATGATAGATGTGCGAAGATTCAAAACAGATGATGAGGACTCAGCTTGTCATCTGGACCTCCTTCTAGTGCCAGAAATGTTGACGGTATTGGACCCACCAACATATCAGGGGATCTCCCCAGTAAGAAGCCCCAACTAGACCTTAAACTGTTTGGTGTAGGAGTCCTAGCAGTGGGTCGTACGGTAATGCCTTGACCACGATTCACACAGATGCAAGTACGATAACTCTGTTGGTAGTAAGGGTGTGACATATGCAGTAAGACAATGAAGGTGCATGAGAGGTTCTAACACACGGGGATTAAGATGAGGGCACCCCTTGGAAACCTTTGATAGAACAGAGTTAAGAAGGGAACACACGAGCAAAGATGCATCAAAACATGGAAGGCAAGTTAGCTAGCAATCCAAATTGATGGTTAGACCAACAACACATTTTGGAAAGAGTCATACATACATACATGGAAATAGCTATACATGCATGCATAAGAAAACAGATACATATATCATTTAGAGTCAACAGATAGCTGAAATACAATACAACATAGGCATGAAATGTGCTAGCTCTTGTTATATTAAGAAGTGTAAGCTCCAATCATACAATACATCTGTGTTCAACTAGTAGTTCCGACAACAGAATGTTATAGCCACAACTGACTGCTCCTCCAAAGAGATGTACTAGCTTTGCACAGTGGAGAAGCCAAGGCTTGTTACAATAATGTCCGAGCTCTCTCTAAGATAGTCTTATCGGAAGCTTGGCTGAATAAAATCCTATACAATGAGTTATGAGGTACTATTTATAGCAAAGGGTGGGGTGACCCTTGACGTTCATCTTTGAGACCGTTCATCTACCCTCATGACTCTTCAACTACTCTATGACTGTTACATTCAACTATCAACACTTGAACTTCCACTTGACAAGACATTACATTACAATGCACATGTGCCCATGTGAGAAAAAATGGATTGAGAAAGCCATGCAAGACATCAATGACACTCAGACCATTATGGTGAGACAAACTCTTTGACATGCTTATGATGTTCGAAGGTGATGAGATGATGCCAAGCTTGGTTGTCTGTGATGGTGTCTGTGCACTCAATGGTGACATCTTGCTAAAGCGAACTCTTTCCTTCGTTGCATTCAGGTGCACTGATATGGCTCCTCTCTCCAGCTCTTTTGATAGCAAGCACATGGTCATCCTGATGCGACCAGACTGGGAACATGTTGATGCATAGTGTTTACACTTCTCTGCAAGCATATGTTGGTGGTTGTGTGCATTAAATTTCAAGGTACATGTTCAGCTCCAGTTAGACTTGCTTCTTGTCTTCACCTCTGTGAGTGTGCTGAATGGGTGGGATCGCATGTGTGCACAAAATGGCATGAATGTTGCTACATTCCCTTGCATGCGATCAAAAACACTTCTCACCTTGTCTGCTCCATGCCAGCTGCTAGGATGGATCTATAACTTGTATGGGCTCCTCTCTCCAACTTATTTGATAGCAAGAACATGGTCATCCTGATGCGACCAGACCGGGAACATGTTAGTTTCTACGCTTCTCTCCAAGGATATGTTGGTGGTTGTGTGCATTAACTTGTCGAGGTACATGTTTAGCTCTATTTGGACTTTCTTCTTGTCTTCACCTCCGTGAGTGTGCCAAATTGGTGGGATCACATGCGTGTACACAATGACATGCATGTTGCTGCATTTGCTTTCATGCGATCAAAAAAACTCCTCACCTTGTCTACTCCGTGCCCACTGCTAGGATGGATCTATAACTTGTATGGGCGCAGTTTCATCCATGAGTGCATGTTGCACCCCTTGCTGTATCTGTTCTTGCTGCAACACATTCTCTCGTCTATGTAGCTCATGATCTTCCTTAAGTTGCTTCTTTAGCACACGCAACTAATTCTGTGTTTTGTTCTCTACCTTCACACAATCTTCATGTCCCATCGTCAACTCATATCCCGAGTCTCAAAATTTTCTTACATCACAAGTGGATCTACTTGAGTTTGCAACTTTGTTCCGCCTTTATGTTGTTAAAAAACGTCCTCTTCCATTCATTGCATCTGGTACGCTGCCTTCAACTGCTATTGATGGTGCTACTTGTTGTGATGCTACTGCCATCATATCTTGATTTCCTTTTCTACGAACAACTCGATGTCCTCATGGTTAGGAAATTTCATAGACACTTGATCGACTGCATCCCTAAGTGTGCTTTGAATGGTGTATTCAACTATGCTCTCCTGGAAAGCATTGTACCTATGCTGCTGAGAGGCAGATGAACACCTGCTGTACCTGGAGACATGGAAACAATCATGGAAAGCAATCTGTCTGTCGAAAACCAAAATGAACTTGAGAACTGACTTGCAACATACCTGTGTGAACGATCGTCAAGGTTGCGCAATTTCTGTCGGGAGGTCGGGAGACTGATTGCCAAAACAATGCAAGGCATAGTTTGGGTTGTCAGTAGACCGACTAACTGCTATAATTGTGCAATGCATAGTCCAACTTGGCCTGTTGAGGACTAAAACCGTGTACTGCACAATTTCAGTTAGCAGTGACATGAAACCATTAAATTGGATTGCACAGTTTCTGTGGCCAGCAGGACACTGCCTCCAAGAATTATGCAATGAAAGTGTAGAGGTCAGTGTTGGGCCAACCTTTCGCAATTTTTGGAGGGAAGGAAGAACCTTTACTTCCGAAAATGCACAGTGATAGCTGGGCAGGGCACAGTCCAGGCTGAGGCAGCCTAGTCCGGCCAACGGGTGACTGGAAACATGAGAAGTGTGAATGGATGATGAGATGGGTGCAAACAAGAGTGAATGATGACTCATGCAAACAACAAGTGCAAGATTCAAAAAATAGGAAAGAATGCATGTGTGTGAAGCGAGTCACCATAACGATGACCGTTCGTGCAAAATAGTGTCATGCATGCGACAACAATGAGATGTTAACAAAAACTGAAACAGTGCTAGTAAAAGCTAGTGTGCATGTAAACGAAAACAATCGCTCATTGAAATCAAGCAGAAAACACTCACCCAACTTGAAACAAAAGAAGCGACAGAAACGCAGTGTGAGTCATCAACATCAGGTTTACCCCAAGAAAACTGAGCTGACTTTGCCTTCAATTCCTAGATGCAATGTCGGATGTCATAGCATCAAGGTCAATGTGAGGAAAGAGCTCTACAATGTCCATTAATGATTTTTGATAATATTGAAGATGTAATGCTCATGCTACAAATCTAAGAAGAGCGACACTTGGTGGGAGGTTTCTGAAATGATCCTTGCATGCAACCTCCAGCAACTAAAAGTAGATTCCTAAATCAAGGGATGCCTTTGCATGCTACCTTCGAAGAAACAAGCCATGCATGAAAATCCATTTTGCTCGGTCTCAGAGGGAACTTGTCAACTCAACTGCACATGCAATAGTCTGCTTAGTTGAGAGGAAAAAATGTGCATTTCTAGGAGGGAGGTGGGATACTTGCCTAAAATATTTGCTCAATTTCTATGCAAAGCGGCTGACTGCTGTCTAGGATTGCGCAATTTCTGGGTTGAGCAGTCCTTATGGGATGAATTCCACAACTTTTCCAGTCAACAATGACAGGAAGATTTTGCAATTCTGAAGCCCAATAGGTTGCCAAATATAATTGCGCAATTTTTGGAGGGAAGGCTAGTTCCCCTCCAGAATTGTGCAATTTCTTGAGGGAGTTTCTTAGCATGCAGCTAGACAAAGTCTGGTGAAACAACCTATGAGGGGGATGCAATAAGTTTTGATGGACAGACTATCATTCTGCAAGAAAATCACTGAAGCTTGTGTACTTGAAAAGGCAAGACATGCTGCTATGAAATGTTGGTAGGGAGGCTCCAAAATGAATCTAAGGAAAAATTTTGGAGGGTGGTTGTAGCCGCTACAATAGATACTATTGATGGTCTTACTACAAAAATGATACAAACACCCCAAACCTTAAGAGTTTTCCAATTAAAATTAAGCCCAAAAATCCTTTAAACATTAACACAATTTTTTCTTTTGAGCAAATATAGAAGTTGATTCACCTTCTACGAAACCATAAAGAATTTTTTTCTGACGATTACACGGACATGAAGGGAATCCAACATATTTTATGTATCCATGATATCTACCTAAATATGGATACCATCATGTTCAATAACCACAACAAAGAATGAATCCAACTCTAAAAGATATTGTTAAGGAAGAAATCCAAAAATATTAAATGCTAATTTCATCTACCAAATCTATGATAGCCAATGGGTGTCCCCATTGTTCATTATTCCTAAAAAAATGGCAAATGGAAAAATTTGTTGACCACACAACAATAACATTTTTTTTAATTTTTATTGCTGAGGTCATTAATAACCTTTCTTGTAAGAAATTATTTTCATTTATTGATATATTTAGTGGTTACAACTAGATCTTGATTTCACCTAAAGACTAGGATAAAAGAACTTTCACCTACCCCTGGGGTACATTTCCATATCAAGTCCTCCCTTTCAGACTTTGTAATGCATCACCTACCTTTTGGTGAGCTATATTGGAAATATTTTAGGCCTTGTTAATGACAATCTAGATATTTTTATGGATATTTTATGTTGTATGGCCATGAACATTATGTAGCATTAGCTAATCTTGAGAACATACTAGACCAATGTAAGAAAACTCACCTTTCTTTGAGCACTGAAAAATTCCATATGATGATGAATGAAGGAATTGTACTAGGACATTATCTTTCTTCTGTAGGGATAGAAGTTGATCCAATGAAAATTGAGCAAATCTTAAGAATTCCTACACCAAAATCATAAATGGAGGTACTCATTTTTCTAGGGAATTCAAGTTCTTACAATCATATCATGGAAAACCTTTCTATGCTTGTATCCACATTGTTTACATTAATTTCAAAGGATGAGGAATTTATGTGGACTGATAAATTTAAGGATGATTTTGTAGGTATAAAAGGGTGTGTCAAAAGATCCTATTTTATGTGGAGCTAATTGGACCTCACCTTTCCATATTTATATATTTTTCTATAACACTATTGTTGGGGTTGTGTTGCAAAAGAAAGAAGAACGAAAGCCTTATGCCATCCATTGCATGAACAAGAATTTAACCTTTACTGAATTGAACTATACGATAACTTAAAATGAGTTTGTTTTTTTTGTACATGTTATTCATAAGTTTCGACATTATATTATAGGCTATCAAACTTTTGTACATACTAAACACTCTCCCAATAAATTCTTAATGAATGAATACATTACCAATGGTAGAGTTACTAGGCAATGATTTTTAGTGCAAGAATTTGATATCACTACTATGGATGGCCTTAGAAAGGATAATACTGTTTACGAATTTCTTTCTAAACTTCCCAACAATAGGGATGATTCACCTATTGAGGATTCCTTTCTAGACTAATATATTTTTGTATTATCCACTCACTTAGAGTTTTATTCATACATCACTAACTATCTTGTTGTAGGAATATTTCCACACCACCTTTCTCCTAAATAAAAATGGAAAAATATTCAAAAAAGTTCCCAATACTCTTGGGTGGATGGCTTTCTCTTTCACCCGAGATCTGATCATGAAATTATACAATGTGCGAGTGAAGATGAAATCCATGATATATTGAAGGATTTCCACGATGAGCCTTGTGGTGGACACTTTGATGATAAGAGCATAGGTCATAAAGTACTTTGTATGGGCTACTTTTGGACTACCATATTTCAAAATGAAAATATGTACATGCATGGGTGTGACTACTGCCAAATGAAGGGCCAACCCATTTGACTAGATGACATTCCATTACAACCTCCATTGGTTATTGATCCTTTTAAGAGATGGTATTTGGAATTTTTCAAGCTTATCAATCCCCCATCTCTTAAAAACTCCTATATTGTAGATTGTACAAATTATGCTACCAAGTGGTTTGAAACAAAGGAACTCATTGAGGCTATTGAGCATGTTTCTTTCTCATTATGGAGTGAATAGGGAGAGAGATACAAATGGAGGGCCACAATTTAATTCCACCTAATTGAAAATCTCACCAAGACGTTCAAGATTAATCATGGGATCTCCTAACCTTACAAACCACAAGACAATGGATAGGTGGAGATTCCTAGCAATATGAATGAGGATATTCTTAAAAATACTATGACTAGTTACCATCGAGATTAGGATAAGTGACTTCTAGAGGTATTGTAGGCCTACATAACTATGTGGCATAACACCTCAGGCTTCACTCCACATGAGATTGCGTATGGTAAGATTCCTATTTTCCCTATTAAGCTCAAGATCAACTCACTCATAGACACTTTAGCAAGGAATTTGGATTTGATTAAAACATAGAGACACAATTTAGATGAAGTAAATGAATTGGGATAAATGTGCTCGACTTCCATACAATGCACTACTATCATTTAACGACAATGCACCATGTGGGATGACATGTTTCTTAAGAAGAAGGTGCTTCAAAAAGGTCATCAAGTGCTACTATATGATCCTAGGTTAAAGGATTTCAAGGAAAGCTTCACACCATGTGGCTACGTCCTTATGAAGTGGAAATAATATTCAATAATGGGCATATTAATTTGATAAATATTGATCGATCACAAACCTATTCTCTCACCAATGGAACTTCCCTTAGTCGTATCATAATTTTTTTTCTAGTGATTCATTTTATCACATTTCGTCATATTCAAATCTTGAGATTGTTGGGGCAAGGGAGCATCTTCCTACACCCCCAACTACCTAATTGATTTTCCAAACAAAAAAGTAATAATAATAATAATAATTAGATAAAATGATAAATGTAATGGTGAAATCTCCTTTGGGATGTGGTTAGACAGGCGACAACTAAAAGCTATATTGTTGGTGATTGATGCATTACATTCTTTCTTTGAATTATATTTTTAATAGTAACAAATTTATATTTCAGGTGCATCTACACTTGTTATTATAGTCACTACTAATACACTAGATATTGATGTTGAAGACCACTTCCATTTCCATCCACTATGATTGAGTATTGTTGTGACTGCTACTAGAATCACACAATTTATTTTTTCTAAAGGAAACCACTGAGGAGATTTTTCATGAACTCTTCCGGCATTGTACCTCCTACCATGTGAACATCATCCTAAACCAAATGCTACATCTTGGCATAGGAAATGAATTTGACAAATTACCTCTCTCACTTGCTTGCATCACTGCAATTTGTGTGACATGACCGACTAGCCTCCACTTCAGTTGTTGGGGGGGGGGGGGTTATTTCATACTACTACATGAAAAACCATGTTACATGCTGCCTATAACCACTTCTTCCATATGTGCCCACTTACACCGAACTACTAGGGTAAACATGAGTTTAGGGATACTATCACATGACTTGACCTCCTAGATCAAATTAAGGAAATGGAGTCGACAATATGAAACCTTACTGACCTTACTCAAGAGCTATAGGATCCACAAGAGCTAAACACCCACTCCAGGTTCCCAAACCTTGAGCTAACATACCTTTTTAGTGATCTAGACTCCCAATCACTTGCATAATAAGCCAAGCCAGCAGTTGGGACCCTCTAGTCGCATGGAAAACCCTGCCTCCCAATGACTACAATCTATATTTCCTAGTTCTTAGCATGTGACCCTAGAATATGAGCCACTTTTTAGGGTTAGTGTCTAGACCTCTGTCGAAAACTTGATATAACTTTCCAGAATGATGAATGACACAAGGAAAAATCCATTAATGCAAAACTAGTTGAGAAATTGACCTAACTAGGTCCAACCATGACAAACATTTCATCAAACACATTGTTTACATGTAATCTATAGGTCATATACAAATATATAAACATAGGGGTATCATACTTATCTAAAAATCATGAAGAAGCTCTAATTCCCTCTCACAATAACTGCAATAACAACTATTAGATCATGCATTCAATAACCAATTATTTACCAATCAAAACATGATAAGATCCATAACTGGAATCTGTCATAAAACCATGCATATAAACAACATATAACCAAAATAATAATGATGATAGAATAACTATAAATGTCACATCATAACAAGTACACTTACTCATGATATACAAGAGGGAAAGAGATCTTATTAACATATGTAAAAGCCAACCTAGTTAGGGACTTCCATGTACTACCCAACCATATATTTGGTTGAAATAAATATTTCTTTTAGCTAATCACCCTCATGCCACACTCCAAGCATTAAAGTGGTACTCACAAAAAGAAACCATACCTTTCTTACGTTTTATTGCAATCCTGCCAAAACTAGTCAAGGGACTCCTAGTCGTGAAACACGAAACTACCCAACTAGGCTTTACTGCAATCCTGCCATTACTATTCAAGGGATTCTTAGGCCCAAAAAAACATACAGTACATGGCTATACTGCAATCCCACCAAAACTAGTCAAGTGATCACTAGGCCATAAACATGCTTGGATGCCTCCAGATTTCTTCACCAATACCTTGAGGAATTTTCCCATCTCCACCCTTAGGATTTACCACAATCCCTCCATTAATGGTCAGGGCTTCTTAGGCCCTTGGGATTTTTCCTAGGACCACCTCACTCGGTTCCAAAACCATTCGGCAATCCAAAGCTCAACCAAATGAAAGAACCCTATCACACCATGGTTATTTGGAAATGGAAAGGCAAGGTTCAAACCACTATCACACTTGGAAAAATACATGCCAATGAGAGTAAGAGAAGAAAATACACATATGCATGTACCATGCATGCCATAACTAGTAAGTGAATCATACATGCAATGTGATACCTACAAGAAATCACGTTGTAGCAACTTGATCCAACTGTTCCTTGCTTGATCCTTGCTTTCTTTTATTTTCTTGTCATTCATTTACATTCCTTTCTCCAATACTAGAGTGCTACAATAATTCTCTAAGTGTGAAATAATATGAGAGAGTAGAGAGAATAGAGAGAGAGAGCTCCAAACTAAAATTGATAAAAGTTTTGAACTAATTCTTAGAAGCCTTTTTATCATTGAGGGCTCTATGTTCTTCATTTAATTTTCATTCAATTTCCTCCTCACATGCAACATGTGACCTTTAACCTTCCTCTTCTCCTATTTCCCTTTATTTTCATAAATGCATTCTAATTAATACCTTTTACCTTTTCAAATCCTTTGTCAATGCCTTTTCCAATTTCCCTTTTCCTTAATAACCAAATGAAAACACTACGATGCTTTTCTCGTGATTCAACTTGAAATGTGTGTCCCATGATCTTGATATTATTTTTCTTTTATTAACTTTGTTAGAAGAACTTCTAACCAGAGGTTGTTACAAACCCCTCCCCCTTAGGTGAACACCATCCTCAATGTTCAATGACACCTATAACCAGCAAGACTACTGAAAACCAAATCATATTGTCCTTGGATATTTATAACTTGTCAAAAGGTAGTATTTACAATGAAAAACCCGCTCAAAAGAAAAACCATGATGACAAACTTGACAACCATACCTCTTATTGGAGCTTTATAACATAACTTGTTGTTGTTTTACAATAAAAACCACACCTAAATATATACTTATACCAAAGCTCCTTTACCTTAACTAAATAATGAAGGATACATAGCCCACATTTGAGAAACCATCTCCCATATAGCTTCATCAGCCCAAATTGTTTCCATTGCACTTTAATTTGCTTGATTGCTCGGTTATGAAGAATGAGTTATTTCCATTGCAAAATGCATTGAGGTTGTGGCTAGAATTTTCTTTTGGCTCCACCTGCAATACAGGCTAATCAATCACATGATCAAAATCCTTTATATATATTTAAGAAACGAAACATGGAGAACATCATGTACTTTCACTGTTGAAGATAGTACAAGTCTCTAGGACACTGGCGCAATCCTCTCAAGGATCTCGAAAGGCCCACAATATCAAGTTGCCAAATTCGCACATGACCCAATCCTCAAAGAGCTCTTCTTGGGATTGATGAACAAGTATACATGTTACCCAACATGAAACTCCTTAAATTCCATATGCCAATTTGCTTAAATATTCTATCTATATGTTGTTGTTGTTGTTTTCTCAGTGTGTGGATGGATTGGAGACGGGGACCTGCTCCACTACCAACACTGATTTACCTAGATTCTTAATGAATTCTTGCTTGGAAAGGGGATTCCTGTAGATCTTCAAACTATGCCCATTGACGAGCATGGGGATGGCTTCTTCATCTATGGTCCGGATAAGGACTGAACCATTGTCATTGCATTTTTCTACTATGTATGGTCCCAACCATCTTGTCCTCAGTTTGCCCTTCAAATCTTTATATCTTGAATCATACAGCAGCGCCCAATATCCTTGCTAGAATTTTTTTTCTTTGAGGTGTCTGTCATGCCATATTTTTCTTTGAAGTTGGACTACCTCAGAGTGGATAAGGGCCTGCAATCTTTGTTCATCCAATCCATTTAGCTGAAGCAATCTTTCCTTCTATTCATGGATGAGATCTAGGTCCAGCTGAGTTGCCATCCTTAATGTGCTATATTCAAATTCTATGGACAAAAAAGCCTTCTTCCCATAGACCAACTCATAGGGTGTGAAACCTGTGGTGGTTTTCCAAGTAGTGTTATAGGCCCAGGTGGCCTCAACCAATTGATCTACCCAATCTTTTTTACTGTTGCTCACTACCTTAGTCAAAATCCCTTCCAAAGCTCTATTAGTGACTTCCACCTATCCATTTTCTTGTGGATGATAAGGGGTGTAATTTTTGTGCTTAATCTTGTGATGTGTGAGCAAGTCTTTAATTAGATTGGAATTAAACTGACTTCCTTGATCTGTGACTAATTCTCTTGGATAGCCAAACTTGTAGAAGATATTTTCCCTCAAAATATTAGCTACTTTTTATTCTATTGTTTCCTTGATCACCTTTGTTTCTGCCCATTTTCTTAGGTAATCCGTGCACAAAATGATGTAAGATTTCTGTTTTGAAGGAGGGTTGATAGCACCCACAAAGTCCATGCCCCACTTCTCAAATGGCTCGAAAGTCACTTGAGGTTACAGGGGCATCTCATCCCTTGGATTAGGTTTCCCCATCCATTGGCATCGGTCACATTGGCTGATGTATCTCCTGACATCTTGATGAAGAGTGGGCCAATAGTAAGCTACCTGCAGAATTTTGAAGGCAGTTCTCTTTGCTGCAAAGTGGCCCCCACAGGGCCCATCATGACAGGTTAGGAGAAAGTAAAAAACTTCCTTCTCCCTGACGCATTGTCTCAAAATCTAATTTGGTCCAAGTTTAAAAAGGTTGCCCCCAATCCAAGTGAATGGGGCACTTTTCCTCATGATCTTGCTCTTCTCTTTTGAGGACAGGTGAGGCGGAAACTGTGTTGAAACCAAATAATTTTCTATATCAACAAACCATGGGGAGAGTACTGAAATAACAAATAGGTGTTCATCCTGTATTTGATCATCCACCATTCCTTCTTCATATACAGGAAGATCTAGTCTAGATAGAAAATTAGCAACAACATTTTCCTTACCTGGCTTATCAATAATGGTCAAATCAAATTGTTGCAATAAAAGTAACCATCTAATGATACGAGCATTTACATCAGTCTTATTCATCAAATACCTAATTGCAGCATGATCAGTGTACACGAATGTTTGATAGCCAGTGATGTAGTGTTTGAACTTGTTTCGGGAATGTACTATAGCTAGAAGCTCTTTTTCGGTTACAGTGTAGTTTAATTCTGCCTTAGACAGGTTTTTACTGACAAAATATATGGCATACGACAGCTTCTCTTCGACTTGCCCTAAGGTTGCTCCTATAGATTTGTTCGAGGCATTTGTGTGAATGTGGATAGGTAGGGCCTAGTTTGGACCTCTCAAGATTGGGGCAGTTACTAGCTTACCTTTCAAGGCATCCAGAGCCTCTTGACAGTTGTCAATCCATATGAACTCAACATCTTTTCCCAAAAGACCAAACAATGGAGAGGCTAGCTTACTAAAATCCTTAATGAATCTTCTATAATACCCTGCTAGGCCTAGAAAAATACGAACATCTCTTACCTTTGAGCAGGTGGGACCCTTTGGATGATAGTAATTTTGTTGGTATCCACCTGTAATCCTTGCTGATAAATTGTATGACCTAGCACGGTCCCTTCAGTCCTCAGGAATTTGCATTTTTTAGGACTGAGGGATAGGTTCATTTCAATACACTTGGGTAAAACTTTCTTAAGGTTAGTCAGAGCTTCCTGGAAGTCAAAACCATAAGGAGTAAAGTCATCCATATATATTTCCATCGAATCATGAACTAGTTCAACAAATATGCTCAGTACTGCTCTCTGGAAAGTGGCGAGAGCATTGCACAACCCAAAAGGAAGGACTCGGTAGGCAAAGGTACCCCATGGACAAGTGAAAGTGGTATTATCTTGGTCTTGCAGGCTGATTTGGATCTGGTTGTACCCGCTAAACCCATCTAGGAAGGAAAATAATTTCTTCCCTGCCAAGCCATCTAACACTTGGTCTCTGAAAGGCAAAGGGAAATGGTCCTTCTTGGTGGCCTTGTTTAGTTCCTGATAATCTACATAGATTCTCAACTTCCCATTTTTCTTTTGCACTAGTACCAAAGGAGAAACCCATTCGCTGTCAGAGATGGGATAGATGAATCCTGCATCCAACAACTTTTGCAGTTCTTCTTTGACAATGTCCTTAAGGGTTGGATTCATCCTCCTTTGAGGCTGCCTGACTGGTTTACAATCTTTTTTAATGTAAATGTGATGAGTACACACTGAAGGGTGGAATCCTTCATCTCCTTATAGCTCCAAGCAAAAGCATCCAAGTGGTTGTTCAGTAAGCTACACAGTTCTTTCTCCTGAGAGGTGGATAGGGATGAGTTGATCTTCAAGGTTTTTTTCTGGGCTGAATTCCACATTCTTAACTCGGAGAGAGGCCAGATCAGCCACACAAAGATCAACTAAAGCATTGGCTTGGGTTTCTTTCACCAACTCTTCTAATGGAAACACACTGGGGGGTGGATTCTGAATCAAGTTCTCAATAAGATCATCTCGATTTGAGGAACCCCCATGGTAGCTTTCACTGTGCACAATGGTGCGGGGTAGACTTCATCCTCATCTTCCTCCTCCAACCAGAGAGGTAAGTCATGTTCTAGCAGAGGTTGGGCAGGAGGATATAGGACTAGCTATTTGGACATATGCCCATTCTTGATGGTCATGCTCCCAGCTCGACAACTGATGTAAGCATCTGCAGTAGCTAACCAAGGTCTTCCCAGGATGAGAAGATACCAAGTGAGCTTTGCCTTTGGCTGAAGAACCAGGAAGTCAGCAGGGTACTCCCAGGAGTCAATAGAGACCATTACATCTTCCATAATCCTCTCAGGGGTCACGGTGGAGTGATCTGCCAACTACAGTACTGTTGAGGTCTTTCATAGGGAACCCTGAAGGTTGAATTTGAGCATAGTGTCCCTGGTCATCATGTTATTGGTAGCCCCTAGATTAATCAAGGTATGGGGGATTATGGTGCCATTGATGTGGACATCGATTACAGGACTCCCAGGGTCTAGATATTTTGGACAGATTACCTGCCCCAACATCAGGTCGGACAGTTGTCCTATGACATTGATAGTTGGGGCATCTCTCTTGCACCTGCCTAGGTGCCTGAAGCACTTCTCCTTGATCAACTTGTTGTAGATTGGTACATCTTTTATGGCTTGGAGAAGTGGTATTTTTACACATAACTGCTTTAGTTCTCCTAGAATTTCAGTTTCTTCTGGGGTCGATTGTGTGGTTCTAGTTAATCTCTCAGGAAAGGGTGGAATGGTTTTTGTTTCATTTTCCTATTTTTCTTTCTCATCCTCCTTAAGAGGAGGTTGGCTATCTGGGAGAACCTTCCCAGATTGTAAGTTAATCTCCTGAATCTCCACAACATAGGTTGGGCATGATGTTTCCCTAGTATATACCTATTGGGCCTGTCTATTGTTGGGGTTTGGGTTCGGTTGAGCAGGTATTTGGGGTTGTCTTGGAGGAGCAGGAGGTAATGGTTGTGGTTGAGCAGGTGGTGGAGGAAAAAGAGCAGAAGGAGAGTTGTATTGAGGCCTCCACCCTTGATGAGGTACATTCCATTGAGGTTGTGCCTGAGCATAAGAGTGAAATGAATGAGCAGCTGGTTGAGTATGATATTGAGATGGATACAACCAAGGAGGGGGTGTGGACAAGGAAGGATGTGTAGGGGGACCCCAAGAAGGCATGGAAGTGGCTTGATTGGGGTTGTAATCAGTCTGGGATGTCCCTTTCATTCCCTGCTGGTAAGGTTTGGGTCCATGTGGCCTCCTTTGGTTCATGAAATAGAGTGGTTCAATGGCTCCTTCAGCCCCTTGGTACATAGCTTTGAATCCAGGTAAGGAAGGGCATTGATTTGTAGGACGGTCTTCTTCACAAACAAAACACACTTCTACGGACTGCAATGGACATTCATTCCTAGGATTCTTTCTAGTGCACCTGGGACAAAAAATGGCCAAAGCCCTCTTCACTTCCTCTTGTTTCCTTTGGATCTGTAAGGTATCCATTTTCATGGCAAGAGTCTACCTCATATCGCTCTTGAAATCTTCCAACTAATTCTCAAGTTCGTTTTTAAGGGTGAACTGGATAAGGGGGTACTGGTTAAAGATTAACTTCCCCTACCTCTATTTTTGGCTGCCCTAGAATGGTTTCTAAACACAGTATTTATGTCATCATAAGGTAGTTGGTAGATATCTCCCCCAGCCAGCAAATGGAGGGTATCTAAAAGGTCTTCAGGGACTCCTCTGAGCAGAACCAACTTCAAAGATTCGAGATCAAGTGTGCACCTGGACCTTTTATAACTGAGTTGAAACCTCTATTCATAGTCTTCTAAAGATTCATCACTTCCCATGGTCATTTGGAAGATTTTTTTCTTGGTATCCTTCAACCTACAGTAGTCCTTGTATTTGTTGTTAAAGGCTTGTTGCATCTGAGCCCAAGTTGTGATACTATTTCTAGGTAACCCCATGAACCACTGTAATGCTGCATCCCTGAGGGTAGAGGGAAAGAGTTTCAACCACTTCTCGTATTCTACATAGTCATAGGTTCGACAGAGAACAACATAATCAAACAAGAAGGTATCAGGGTCTTCGGTAGTCAATCCATGGAAGTGAGGTAAGGCTGAGGGACTTATGTTTTTCATTTTTGTGTCCCCATTGGTCTCTCGAATAGGAAAGGCACCTTCTATTCTTCCCCATTTCCTTTAACGTTTCTGTTTTCGGCCATGGTCTCAGTAGGAATGGTTTCTTGCTCTTCTTCCATTATAGGATCTTCGTATATCTTTGGAGGTTCACCTATAGGTTCTTCTAGATCACTGCCACCAAAGAAGAGAGAAGGGTGACTTAGTGATGTGGTGGGTTTGTTGGGTAGGAATTTTCCTGAATTGTCTCTCTTCCTATGAGGCATGAAAGGAAATCTCTTTTTGGGTGATTTTTGTGTTTCCTTTTCTGCTTTTACCTACAAAAACTGAAATGGATTGAACATCGAATTGCAACTAACTAAAATAAGCCTTGCTAAAATGAAATTGCAGAATTGAAATGAAAGCAACAGATGCCTAATTTACGCTTATTGAAATGAAATTGCAGAATTAAAATGAAAGCAGGAAATGCCTAATTTAGTTTTTTGGAAAGGAAATTACATAATTGAAATTACAGAATTGAAATGAAACAACTACTCTACTCTTGCTGAAATAAACTATTTAACAGAATGTTGCAGTAGAAAATAGAAGAAAAGTAGTAGTCACAAAGTACTCTGACACTTCCCCAGCAACGGCGCCAAAAATATGGTGAGCTCCAGTATTATAGCAATAATTTTGCAACTCCTGGGGCTCCCTATTTTACTTTTATCAACCCGGTAGTTCGTAACAAACTTGGAAGCAATGGTGATGTATGCACAAGTACTAGCTCTTACTGCATGTTGTTGCTTGATCAGCTGGTGCAAGTTCACTAGGAGCTTAAGCCAACTTCTATGAATTTTCAGAAGAAGCTTTTAATTGTGATGGAAGAAAGCTAACTCGAAAGAGGCTATTCTACTTGCAAAAGGAGAATGAAAACTAAAATGAAACGCAACCCCTAGCAAACCCTAGTCTACCTACTAACCCTACTGTTGCAGGAAAGGAGATCAAAACTGATGAAATGAGTGCCATCAACTACTGAAAAGGTAAATTACATTTATTCAAGCTACTGCTAAAGAGAAATGAGAAGAAATCATCTTTTTGTACTTTTGAACATTTTTATGTGGAATTATTATGCTTGTGTTTTAACTTGTTGTGACTGTGTAGAGGTTTGGTGCTGAAAGGAGATGGAGTTGGATTTTGCAGGAGGTGAAGAAGGTGTGAAGGGGTCCTAAGAAGTCCCTAGTACCCTTCTGGAGACTTCCATTATGATCAGACTTTGAAAAATCACTCGCATGAACTTCTACAGGAGGTCGTAGGGGATCTATAGGAGTTTCTACAGGAAGATCTATAAGAGGAGGCCGAAAGTGGTTTTTGGAGGATTTGAAGGTGGTAAAATGATGGGAAGAGGGAAATTAAGGCTAGATGGAGGTGTTGAGGGGTATAGGACTCTATCAATGAAGATAAAAAATGAAGGAGATGGTTGGATTTGTTCAGAGGGCAAGAAAGCAACTTTGTGGAAAAATGCAGAAATTAGGGCAAATTGGCGAAATGCGGTGAATGAGTGGGGAAATATTGATAGATGAATTGGTATAGGCTGTGTTATGGAGGAACAATAAGCTATAATGTTCTATAAGAGAGCTATGCACTTACTTATCAAAACTGACCTAAGCAAGAACCAAAAGATAGAGTTTTGTCTATTTTGACCTAAAATCTGACCTAAAACCAGAGAAACACTGAAAAAAACTTTATGGATAGAAAATTATGCGAGAAATATATGGTAAATGAACATGAAATGATCTAAGCATGTGAATCCAAACTAATATCAGCTTCTCCAACTCGAAATCTCACACTAGCAATTGCATTGGGAAATCAAAAACAATATTTTTGGTGGCAACAATAGTTCCTTGATCTCAAATCATGGTCCCAAGGAGGGAGAAAGGAGATCAAAACCTGCTGGTAGCCTCTTTTTGGATCTTTTTGTATTACTGCAGCAAACTATCTAATCAACCTGAAGCAAGAACAACTATTCTAACCATCAAAAGCAAGCTAATTAACAAAGCAAGATTTAACTTAAACAACAGAAAGTATCTCATGAATGTAAGAAAAAGAATATAAATACACAAAGGAGGTGCTGGGAAACTCGGGTTGGGCCCTAACCCAAGAGCTTCAACCCTCTAGGAAAGATCAATGCTGGTTCAAAACTAGATTCATCTTCATTTATCAAAAAGTAGCAGTTACATCACAAAACTGTCTTCAAAAAGAGCTCGAAAATGAGTTGAGTACAAAGCTGCAAAAAAGTGCAAAAAAATACTATGAAATGGCTAACCTAAAGAGGCTTGAAGCCTTCTTATTTATACAAGTGGGGACTCCCAAAAGTCCTCCTAAACTTAGTAAACTCGGCTGCCTAAAATTGAAGATAACAGCAGCTCTACTAGACTTGCTCGGCTGCCCCTTGGAATCATCATTGTGGGCCTTTGTTAGATTGAGCTGTTGATGGAGAACTCAAGAAAGGGGTCATTAATGAAGGAGACACCTCTCCTATAAGTCCTCAACCCTGTTTCCTCGAGTTTGCTTCCAATCTGCTCATAAATTCCTGGTCCCTGTCTAAAAATGTCCAAAAATATACAATAAACACTCATTAGACTATGTGGCAAAGTGACTATCCCCATTCACTCTATTGACATAAATATATTCAAAAACATGCACAAAAATATTGATAATGGTGTGTTAAATGAAAATAATAGGCAGAATGAGCCCATATAGTTACCCATTTCTGGGGCTCATCACAACTCATAGTTGCTATGTGATTTACCTACACTCTATTGCTAAGAGCATCTGCAAACATGTTCTCCTTTCCCTTGATGTAATTGATCTCAGAGTCAAAATCAATGAGCATGGCCAACCATCTAGCTTGTTTGGAATTCAAATTCATTTGGTCTAACAAGTACTTCAACCCACTGTGATCACTCATAACACAAACCTCCTAACAAGAAGATAGTTCCTCCACGTCTTCAATGCATGAATGATCACTCCCAACTCAAGGTCATGTGTCACATAGTTTTACTCGTGCTCATTTAGTTTCCATGAATCATATCATACCACCTATTCCTCTTGCATCAGGACTCCACCAAGTCCTCTCTTGCAAGCATCTATATGCACCATGAACTCTTTATCCAAATCCACACTCTTTAGAACTAGAGCATTTGTTAGAAAAATCTTCACCTGCTGAGAATGCACTACACATTCCTCTGTCCATTCAAATCTCATTCCATTTCTATGCAATAATGTAATAGGATAGGAAATCCTTAAGAATTTCTAGATGAACCTCATGTAGTAACCAGTTAAGCCCATGAATGATTTGGCCTCATCCAATTTCCTAGGAGTTTCCTATTCCATGATATCCCTTATCTTTTTTCGATCCACTCTTATGCCTTCCTTGGAAACATGTCCCAAGTAATGTACCTCTTTCGGAAATAAATTTCGTTTACTAATATTGACATACAACTGATGCTCTCTTAGCAATCTCAACAATTTTGTTAAGTGTTTGAAATACTCTTCCTCATTCTTGTAATATATCAATATATCATTAATGAATACAATCACAAACTTGTTGAGATAAGAACAAGACACACTATTCATCGAACACATAAAAAGTAGTTGGAGAATTAGTCAAACCAAAAGGAACCACAACAAAATCATAATTCCAATACGTGGTCTAAAATATAGTCCTGTAAACGTTCTCTTCCTTAATGTCTACTTGATGATATCCCAATCTCAAATTAATCTTCAAGAACATTGTTTCTCCTTTCAATTGATCAAACAAGTCATTAGTCCTCGACAATGGGTACCTGTTCTTGATTATCACCTTGTTTAGCTACATGTAATCAATGCACAATATGATAGTATCATCCCTCTTCTTCACAAGCAATACTATTGCACCCCGAGGCAACACACTTGGTGTAATGTATCCCTTTTCAAGCATTTCATTCAACCACAACTTCGGTTCTACTAAATCTAGAGTTTTCCTCTTGTAATGTGCCTTTGATGTTGGTGTTGCCCCTAGTATCAAATCAATAGAAAAGTCCACTTCCCTATGAGGAGGAAACTCTGAAATCTCTATGGGAAATACATCCTAAAAATGTTGCAAGAGTGGATACTTCTTGAATAATTTTTCATCCTCAATATACTTACCTTTATCTACACTACAAACAATACACACCCTTTCCTGCGACTGCGCTTTGCATGCATAGTTGTAACCATTTTAATTGATTTTTCCTTCTTCCTAACCTTGCAAGAATCTTTATTCTCAATTATCATCCAAGTATTCAATATACTTTTCAGAGAAATCCACCTTAGTCTAGTGAATATTCAACCAATCCATACCTAGAAGCATACTTTATGATCCCAATGGATGTACATTTAGATGCATTGATGTAGGTATACGATTCAACTCAAATGCATGAGCTCTTACCCAATGATGAATTCTTCTCGTAGAATTGGTATGCAACTGCACTAACCAAGACTCTGTATGCGCTTCTTTTCTCAAACCATACTTATCCACCAGGTCAAGGTTAACATAACTATAATTAGATCCAAGGTCAATCAAAATAGAAACTACTTGATCATAAATCTACTGGCCATATTGATAATAGATGATTGGTGATCCGCTTGCTTATTATTTAATGTTGCATAGATCCGGGGAATTCTTTGTCCAACATCCCCAACTGTCTACACCTCCTAAGCATTGTAGATATAAGGTTTTCCACCATGGCACGATAAACAATCCTTCTTGAGATGATCCTTACCACATATCCAACACCACAATAGTCTCCTACCATCACGTCTAATCTACTTCTCTTCTAGCTGAGACCCATGTCCCATATTCACTACATTAAATTTCTTATAAGGAACAATATTCTATTTATCACTTGCATCCTGAGGTATTTTTTGCTTTATTTTCGATTTAAATTTAGTCTTGTCATTCCCTTTCCAACCTTTCTTAGACTTGGTCTTATGCTTCGATTGCTCATAATAATGCTTCAACTTCATAATTACTTCTTCCAATGTTCAAGGCTCATCATACTCAATACGATCCTGAAATTCTAATGGAAGTACACTGTCAAATATCTAAATTTTTACTTTTGCATCCTTAAGATATCATATATATCTCAACACTTCCAAGAACTTAGTCATGTACTCCACATATACCATCAATCCCATCTTTAGCTAATAGAAATCCTTAGCTTTACTGTCATAGTACCTCTCTCACAAGTAATTCTTCCTGAAAAGTCTCTTGAATTCATGTCAGGTCAACTCCTCTATCTTGATGTCCCTGACCCAATTCACATATTCCCACCAAATGTCTACTTTCCATTTGAGGCTAAAAATAACTATCATGGCATGTTCTTTGTGTAATCATGTAGCTCAAAGAATTTCTTTATCCCAGGAAACGATGCCTCTACATATTTCAGTTTCTTCAACTCTCCATCAAATGTAGGTGGCTTGGATTTCTTGAACTCATCTGACAAATATACCCTGTCACTCCTCCTGTAAGGATGATAGTGATGATGAAAATGATACCTATCTAAAATAGAACTAGAGTAGAACCCATGCCCACTTCCTCTCCTATTAGGTGTATCCAAGAACCTATCATCTCTAACCATACCATCCCTATCTGACCTGTTGCTACCATGAGACGTGAAACCTTATGCCCCATTAGACCTTTCTTCCTATCCATAGCTGATATGTGGTTGTCCATGTCTCTGCAAATTTGAAAATCTCTGAAGGATTAATGTATTGACCTTTGCTTGTTTCTCCTATTCCCTAAAAAGTCTATCTTGTGATTGAATGATTGTGTCATTATCTCCTTTGCAGCTTCTTATCTTTGCCTTCAAACTTCTCAAAGTGTCTATTATGTTTGGAGAGTACTCATCTCTTGGCTACTCATTTGATATGTATCGCGAGTCTCATGAATTGTAGTCCACCATCTTGCTAGTCATCTTTGATCTTCTTCTTCCTGCAAGTGTAACATGTGAACGAAACCAAAATATAAAAATATTAAACAAACCTCACAGAAGTTAAGGGGATGCTATATTATCTACAAAATCGGTCTAGATTAGCACGATACATGTATCATCATAATCACATCAATATACCAACATCGTGCATGAAGATACCAACTGCATAACATTACCTCATGCACGAAAAAAATAATCATTAAAATGCATGCATAAAAACTACATCGACAACTAACATGCATGCATGAAAAACACATTATGCCGGTGGAGTCCAACTAGTGAATGATGCTCGGATGCCAATTTGTAACCACCCCTCCCATATCTACCCACTTTTACTGGCCTGCCAAGGTAAACATGTGCTGAGGGCTACTATGACCTGACTTGGCCTCGTAGATCACATTAAGGAAATGGAGTCGATAAGATGAAACCTGAAATGGAGTCGATAAGATGAAACCTTACTAACCTTCCTAAGGAGATACATAAACCACAGGAGGTAAATAACTACTCCAGGTGCCCAAACCTCGAGTTAAATTTCCTTTTTAGTGATTTGGACTCCCAGTCGTTTGCATAAAAAAGCAAGTCAGTGATTGTGACCCTCTAGTCGCATGGATAACCCTGCCTACTAGCGACTGGAACTTAGATTTCCTAGTTCTGAGCATGCGACCCCGAAATATGAGCCACTTTTTAGGGCTACTGTCCATACCTCTTCCTAGAACTTGATAGAAATTTCTAGAATGATGAATGACAAAAGGAAAAATCTTTTAATGCAAAATTTAGTCAACAACTTGACCTAATAAGATCTAACCATGACAAACATTTCATCAAACACATTATGTACATGTAATCTACATGTCATAAACACATATCTGAACATAGGGGTCTCATACTTATCTGAAAATAATATAGAAGCTCTAACTCCCTCTTACAATAGCTACAATAACATCTATTATATCATGCATTCAATAACCAATCATTTACCATTCAAAACATGATAAGAGAAATAACTAGAATCTGTCATGAAACCATGCTTATAACCAACATAACTAGAATAATAACAATGATAGAAAATCCATAAAAGCCACATCATAACATGTACATTTACTCATAAACTACAAGAGGGAAAGATCTCTTATTAACATATGCGGAAGCTAACCAATTCAGGGACTTCCATGTACCACCCAACCATAGATTGGGTTGAAAAAAATATTTCTTTTATCCAATAACCAATGTGCCTTACTCCAAGCATGAATATGGGACCCACAAAAAATAAATTAGGGCTTTCTCAAGCTTTACCGCAATCCCACAAAACTAGTCAGCAAACTCCTAGCCCCAAAACAAGTACCTACACAACTAGGATTTACTATAATTTTTCCATTATGAGTCAAGAGATTCCTAGGCCCAACAAAAGTAACATACACTTCCAGACTTTACTATAATCCTGCCAAAAATGGTCAACGGATCATTAGGCCCTAAACAAGCTTGGATTCCTCCAGATTTATTTACCGAAGACTTTTCCTATATCAATCATAAGGCTTTACCACAACCATGACATTATCAGTCAAGATATTCCTAGGCCCTTGGGAATTTCCTTGAGACTACCTAACCCTATTCCAAAACCATCTCAAAAATCCAAATCTCAACCAATTGAAACAACCCCATCACACCATGGATATTCAAAAATGGCAAGGAGAGGCTAAAACCACTATCACACTTAGAGAAACCAATGCCAATGACAAAAAGAGAACCAAATACACATATGCATGTACCATGCATGCTAAAACTAGCAAGGAAATCATACATGCAATATGATACCTCCAAATAATCTTATTGTAGTGACTTGATCCAACACTTCGTTACTTGATCCTTTATTTCCTTTGCTTTCTTTTCCTTCCTTTTCCTTCCTTTCTTCAATGATAGATTTCTCTAAGAATTCTCTAAGTATTCAATAGTATGAGACATTAGAGAGAAAAGGGAGAGAGATCGAAACTAAAACTGACAAAAGTTTGAACTGACAAAATCTGTGAACTGATCCTTAATTTTTCTTCAATTTCCTCTTCACATGTAACCTATGACCTTTCACCTTCCTTTCCTCCTATTTTCCTTTATTTTCATAAATAAATGCCAATTAATTCCTCTTTTCCTTTTCAAATCCTTTTCCAATGCCTTTGCCAATTTCCACTTAGCCATAATAACCAAATGAACACCAACTAGGATGTTTTTCCCAACTTTTAGCTTGGAATACATGTCCCATTAGCTTGGTATTATTTTTTCTTTATTAACTTTGTTACATGAACTTTTAACCTAAGGTTGTTACACTGTCAATACCTTGTCTTCGAGTGCCACACTATCATTATTTACGTACATATCGTCACTCGTGATACCATTATTTATTTCCTGCATTCCATCAATACCCTAGTTCAATCATTCAAAATTTGTCTCCATATCTCATCTTACTGCCAATTATGATGCCCAACATGCCAATTAAACACCCTATTGTAACCAGCCTTGTCAATTTCTACAAATTTTAGATTCTTCTCCCAAACAAAAATTACATGACACATCTGTCGACATTGTAATGACTCTTGTATCTACACAAAATACATGGGAGGAGTTGTTGTATGTCATAAGCTAGACTCAATTGATTCAATACATGATCACTTGAGAGTCTACAAGATATTTGAAAATGCAAGGTGGTTGGTGTACTTTAATAGGTTGGGGGATTTAAAGAAGCCATTGTTGTTGAATTCACACAAAATTTGACAAAAAAAGGCTCAATCATAAGAGGAGTAGAAATCACAACAACAAAGGAATAAATCTCTAGAGTACCAACTTAACCTAGAGTAAGAATGCATTGATTCAATGGGAAAATGTTGATTCGAATAGCAAAGGCCAATTTTTGGGAAGAAGGAGGAAAAATTAAGAACAAGGAAGACGTGTAGATAGAACTTCACTACCACATCCACGGGGGGTGGGGGGTGTATCATGCTTCCTCATAAGTATATTACTTATGAAGGCTTGTTTAGAGTAGTATTTAACTACCACTTCGAGATCATGTTGGCCCATCTCTACCATGGAAAATTGATTAAAATGTCATACTTTATGTTGCAATCATTGAAGCTTATGACCAATGATATTCGAAAAGTGAAGAATATGAAAAAAATTTGTAATGAATCCTCGGTTGATTAAGAGGAAGAACTCAAGCAGGAAAAAGTTGATAACTCTCCTTTTTGCATGTTTGAATTTCATCCTATTTTTTAGCAAGTTGATAGTATAAGAAAATAAAATTATGAATTAAGAAAATGACTTGCAACATTAAGAAAAAAAATTGGAACAAGGAGACTCTAATATAAATAACTATTGAAGCCATTGAAATGATTAATGCATCTTCCTACCCCTGCGAAAATCAAAGGGCTAAAAAATTGTTGTGTGAATCTTGCGAGGATATTTTTAGTGACGATGGGTATGCGTGTGCTGATGTACAAAAGCTAATTTTTTCCTATGTGGGAGTACAAATAGAAATTGAGGGGTAAGATATGGAATTACAGACTAGTATATAAGAGCCTACAATGGTTCCACTATCATACATGAACCAGAAGTTGAGGAAGAGAATCTTGTGGAGAACCAATAGGATAGTAAACAAGAACTTTCCAATGATGATATTGTCACACGAAAATTAATATCTTAGGTAGAGGAACTTGTGGAGAACCAATTTGGTGGTACACAAGAACCTAAAAACAACATTATTGTAACACAAGAACTAGTAGCTGAGGAAGTAGAACTTGAAGAAGAAAATATGAAGGAGACCTAAAAGGATTAAAAAACCTATTAATGGAACTGTTTTAACAAAAATTGAGATAGTTAGACCTAAAATTAAGAAAGATGATAATTTCCACATATTATTTTTATTTATAGAACTATGTAAATGGAGACAATTAGGTCTATCGTTATAGAAAGGGCCAACCCCACTAAGTGAGCACAGGAAAATAATTCAAAATATTAAGGAGGCATTGGAATTAGATATAATGTTCCTAAGTCTTAGACGGGACAAGGTGAAGGAGGAAAGGAAGAAAGAATGAAAACAAGTGTGGGAATTTCAAGAAAATGTTTGGGAGTTACAAGAGGGAAAAAAAGAGAATATGTACAATCTTCTACATGAATTATTGAGTTATAGAAAGCCTTCCCCTTCGTAATCCTTATTTCTTCATAAAAAAAACATTTTTCTTTGGTTTGCATAATTAAGGAAATAAGGCCATATAAAATCACCATTATTATGTCTTTTATGGAGTTTTTCAATGTAACAACCTCCTCCCACATTTACCCAAGTTAACAAGTCCATTGGGGTAAACATGTGATGAGAGGCTACGATGATGTGATTTAAATCCCGATTTATAGTTAATGAAATGGAACCAACAAAACAAAACCATTATGGCCTTCCACACATGCTAGAAAACCTTTAGGAGACAACTGACCCTTCCAGGTGACCAACCCCTGAGACAACTTGAAATTTGAATTATCTGGACCGTCAACTACTCCCATGATAAGCCATGCATGTGATTGAGACCTTCCATTTGATCCCACAACAAGGAATTCCAACAACTTTGGAATTTTTGAGCTAGTTCTAAGCCAACAACCTTAGATTCTGAGCCGCTTTTTTAGGGCTAGGTCTCAGGCCACTACCCAGAACTTCATGAAACTTTCATAAATGGTAAATAACAATGGAATAAGGTTGATAATGCAATCATTGGTACAAGTACTTGATATGACCCCTACTAGCCATGATAGGAATTTCGTCAAACATGTCACAAATAGGCAACCTATAGGTCACAACAACATATTTGAGCATAGGGGTATCATACTTATCTTAGATTCATAAAGAAGAATTGATGCCTTATCAAAATAGATGCATTATCATCCGTTAGGTCATATATTCATTTTACATTCATTTCCTAATCAAAACATGATGAGATCCATAAATTAAGTCTGTCATAAAACATACTTATAGGCAACGTATAACCAACATAAATAACAAGGACATAAGAACCATAAGAATCACATATGAACTAGTAGATTTGCACACGAAATACTAAAGAGAAGGAGATTTTATAAATGAATACATAAGAAAACCAGGTCTGGGACTTCCATGAACCAACCAGCCATAGATTGGGCTGAACCAAATCTTTGTTTCAGCCAATCACCGTCGTGCCATACTACAAGCATGAATGTGGGACTTACAACAAAACCAACCAGGGCTTCCTCAGGATTTATTGTATATCCCACCAATAGATTCCTAGGCCTGAACCCTCATCAATACAACCCGCCTTTACCACAATTCCCACTGGATCACTGGGACCTAAACAAGCATGGATGCCTCCATATCTCTCCAGTGACAAATTTGTATGTCTCAACCTTTCAGCGTTACCATGTATCCCACCATTACCAATCAAGGGATTCCTAGGCCTACCTGGTCACTACCATCTGCGATTTACCATGTATCCCACCATTACCGTTCAAGGGATTCCTAGGCCAAATCAAGGGTATTCACCATTGAGATTTACCATTTATCCTTCCCTTCATCGGTCAATGGATTGCTAGGCTCAATCGAGATGTTCACACCAAGCTTTATTGTATATCCCATCTTGGGATTCCTAGGCCTTGTGAATAATCCTGAGACCACCCCACTCCACTTCGAATCCATCTGGTGGTCCAAATCAACCAAATACAATAGAACCCACCACACCATGGCTATCCAAAAATGGAAAGGCAAGGATGAAGAACACTATCACAACTGCAAAAACCCATGCCAATGACAATAAGAGAACCAAAAACACACATGCATGTACCATGCATACAAAATATAGCAAGGAAACCACACATGCAAATCGATACCTGCAAGTAATCTCATTTTAGCTACTTGATCATGCTCTTCATTTCTTGATCTTTGCATCCCTTTTCCTTCCTTTTCTTTCCTTGATGCAATGTTAGAGTTTTCCATGAATGCTATAAGTGTCCAAGAGTGTGTGAGAGAGAGAGAAGAAACAAAGAGCTCTAAAACTAAACAAAAAAAAAAGGTACCAACCGATCATCATAATCCTTTTTATTAATGAGGCTTATATTTTCTTTATTTTCCATTATTTTCCTCCTCACATGAAACTCGTGACATTTCACCTTCCTTTTCTCATAATTTCCATTTTTTTCATAAATAAATGCCAATAAATGCATCATGCCTTTCCAAAGCCTTTTCCATTTACTTTTCCAATTTCCCTAGCCATAACAAACAAAATGAACACCCGCTAGGATGTTTTTCACAACATTCATCTTGAAATACATATCCCATGACCTTGGTTATTATTTTTCCTTGATTAAATTTATTACATGGAATTTTGACCAGGGATGTTACAATCAAGAAACATAATTTTAATGAAAAACATTGGCTATGTAAGTTTTATTTTCATGAGGCCATATTTTATGGAAAGAAGAGTTTCAATATATCACCTTATGTGGTGGATAACTAGCTAAGGGAATTCACTTCATTTACTTAAAAATAGATAAATTGGAAATTAACCCATGAGGCTATAACAAGAAACTATGAAAATCAGGTGTTGTGGATCCAAGAGGAATCTCATCCTCTTTCAGCTCTGGTTAGAACTTATATAAACTTTCTTGAGTGTCCATACATAATGACTATAGTGTGTGAGGTCTAAAGAAAACTTCTAGACCTTTTTTCTAGAAGTGTTGAGCAACTAGAATATGGTGCACTAGAAGGTAGAAATTTAAGATGGGAAGTGTGTTATAAGAGTAAGAATAGATACGTATAATTCAACCCAAAATTTGTGAATTCCCCTTCATGAATACTAGCAAATGTCAACTTTATCAAATGTCATGGGCCTAATTGGGTTGGACTAAAGTTTCAATTTCCTATGATTTAGCTTATAATGCTTAAGTATCAGCACAACATTCAATTAAATTTTGAGTAGGTAGAGATATGATGGTTGGATATTATTTATTCTAAGGGATACAAATCTATCACTAAGGATTCAACAATGGCTTATAATTTCACCAAGTCACATTCAGAGCATGAATTCAAGGCTGACTGATGGGTTTGCATGAGGATATGTAGTTGCTTCACTGGGAGGGATATTTTGGGTCTAAGAATTAGTATCATTTTCATCACACTTTCCATAACTTTTGACCAATTTTTCCTTCTTAGCGACATCCTTTTATTCAATTGATTATCATTTTAGCTAAGATATGCCACTCTCTCATGTAACTACAAATTATGCAATTTGGCTTGCATTTGATGAGAATATCACTTCTTTGGGAATCTTTTACTAAACAAAATGATGAAGAAGAATATTTATAGGATGACCTAGTTGGTTAGGATGTTGTTATTCCATTTTTGTAGACAATGTGATTTTATTTTCCCATAATTTTGTGACACTAGCATAGAAAGCCAACAACTCTACTGTTATTCCAATAATGATACTCTATTTTGCACTGGCACAATTCTTAGTACTATTTTTGGGGGTTTATGTGTACATTGTTACTCAACAGGGTCATCCACGTGTATTGTGCTAGCATGGATTTGACCTTTTTGAAAAATTGACCAACTTCGATGTAACAATAATGATCCCTAGTATTTTAGCTACTCACTAAAATAGGGCATGGGTTATGGCATCTACTTTATATGATTATTTATTGTAAATTGTTTCAAGGAAAGATATTAAATTCCAAAACCCTAAGAATCAAAATATTCTCATGGTTGTTCATGATTCTAATATCAAGATTTGTTAGAAGGAATAAACCAAACAAAATGGATCTCTAAGTCCTGTGTAGGAGGTGGAATTATCATTGTTTAGATTGTGCACTTTTTATTCTATTTTTAGAGATAATGCAATCTTTTATGAGTTTGTGGTTCATTTGTGATATGTTTTGTACCCTTTTTACCAGCTGTGTGCTAAGGAGAAAGGGGCCTCCTCTTTAGCAAGGATCATTTTGTCTATCGAGGTATTATAGTTTATTTAATTAATTTAATTGTAGGTTGAGGTATTTCTATTCATGTTATTTCAGTTTACCATTGTAATAAATTTATTTCTTGATATATTGTTGTTACTATTTTGTTGAGTTAAATTGCAGAGTACTTGAATATATTATGCTTGCATGCCATCATAATTTCTAATAGAACAATCCTTATTAACTATAAGTTGTTGTTGTTCTTTAGTTGTTAGTATATATTTACAATTCGTTGTTGATATAGAATATTATTTTTTTATTGTCACAAACTTATATAGTTTATTATGTAGTTGATTAGTTGATTTTATTTCTGATTGCTAACATCAGGGCTAATGATTGTGTGTGGTTATGGTTGAATTCCTTTTTATGGAATTGAGGAATCGTTTCAAGGAGTATTATTTATTTTCCTACAAGAGTGATCGTAGAATATATGAATGATGTTTTATTCTACAAGTGTGATTTCCATTTCCAATGTTGTGTGCATAGAGTCATTTTCATGCAAGTGTGGGTGTGATATTGAGAACTTTGTTTGAATCAATTTTCATTCCTACAAGTGTGAATAGTTAAAATAACCTTTGGTTTGATTGAATGTGAAGTTCTTGTATATATAAGCTTAGTGATAAGTAGGAATTTGTTAATGTTGGTTGGAAATTACTTCATGCATATACTTTTCATGATAACCTTGAAATAAATAGACTTGCCCTAGTTAATAATTTGTGTGTGACAAAACACCTTGTTTTATTAAGAAAAATAATTTTATCAACTCATAACATTCCCTCATACCAATAAGGAAGCTATATTGTTATAGATATTATATGTAAGAATTGGGCTTGTACAAAAACATGTAAAGTTATATTGTGATAGTCAAAGAGAAATTCTTTTGGGAGAGAATGTGTCTTCTCCTTCTAAGATCTATCATATTGATGTTCATTACCACTTTTTGTGAGGTATGGTTGAATACAAGATGCTAATGGTGAATAGTATCACGATAATGTTTTATATTAATTCACCAATTCTATTAGTATTGAGATGTTTCCTTGGTGTAAATAAGTAATGGCTATTACTACCCTAAATTATTGATGATGTAAAATTGTTTCCCCTCTTATGAAAAGAACACAACCACTCAAGGATACTATGTATGTGTTATATTATTTTCATGATTATCCACATGTTGTATTTTACAGTAGATGGGATTAATATGTGACTAGTAGGCCCTCTCTATCATGGGGATTAGAAGTGAAGGCCCTCAATAATTTTTGTGAGATATGTTAGGTCCATTATTGGATTATTTTTAATGATTTTAAACAATGGAATGTAAATATATCTAAGGAATTTAATCTATGTTTTAATGAAGTATTATTTTTGATGGCATGGAATCATATATATTGCAATGAAATAGTGAAGTTAATATAATGAGTGTTAGAGAGGTGCCCTTAAACATTTTTTTCTTGATTGAGGTTATCTGGGATAAATATCTAAGTACAATGGCTAATTTCATTTTCTCCTTTCTATTTTTATCAAGGTTATGTGGCATTGCTATATTTAAATTTTGAAGTCCAATATTTAGAGCCTCACAAACATAAATCAATAAAACAATACTAGGATACCATGTTATCTCCTCAAAATAGACTCGAAAGCCCTACCAAATAATAATGCCTCACAACTTCCTTAGAGCTAATTGAAATAAGGTTTATCCTTTGCAAAATTTCTCATGCACAATTTCAATGGTCATCGATGTAATGGTTGATATTTTTTTAATTCCTCTAATTTTTTTAATGCGTTATTTATTACCTATTTTTAATTTTGATTGAATTTTATTTTATTTATTTATTACTATATTAAAAGTTCTATTATTAATTTTATTTTATTTTTCCATTATTTTATTTTCCCATAAAGTGAGGTATTACGTACTTTCATCCTCTTTAGGGAAATTCATCCTAATGTTAAAATTTAATATAGTTTTTTTATATAATTTAATTCCTTCCATATCCTTTTGAAAAATAACCTTTATTATAATAGGTATAAGAACCACTATCTTACGAATTAAAAGTAACTTTTAGAACGATGAGGGATTTAATGTAGAAATCCAACTATATACTCAATATTCAAGATCAGACATAAAGGCTTATTATCCTACGTTTCCCTCCATATTTTTGATTAAAAATAATATATTCAAGTACATTAAATTAAATCATATACCCTATGTATCTTGAAAACCTAGTATAAATACTTCCATAACTCCAACCAATAAAATTTTCCTAAATATTTAAACTACATCAACACAACTCTACCAATAGGTATAACTCCAACCATTCTCCTTGACCTTCAATATCAAGCACTCGCGCATCCTTCGGATGGTGTTATGTACTAATATAAATTAGGTAAGATTGAATGACTTTTAGAACAACTTTAATAATTGAGTTTGTCCCCCGCTAATAAAATGTTAGTTTTAAAATATTTTCCTATTCCATCCTAGAATGAATCACTCTCTTGGTTGATGGATGGATTTCCGAACAAAATGCAACTCACATAATGTAAAATTGGTTGAAATCCTAACATGCCATCTAAAAAGAACTACATGGTGACCCAAACATGAAGTCATGAAAATAAAATTCCATCACAAAGTAATGAAAAGTAAATAATAACTTACTACCACATTCCCTTAGAAGAACATGATATCATTGAATATCATAATCGAAATAAGTGCACCCAACCATTGCATTCCACAACATTGTGAGAAATCATCATTAAAGATAGCGTATGCATATACCAAGTTTCATCGAATCATTACAGATCATCAAAATAACCTCATAAGTAACATAACATCATCACGTCATTATCAAAATATTTACATGCAGCTACTACACTAGGTTCAATTATTTTGGTCTCATTCAGCTTGTCTAGGAATCTGATAAAAAATAGGTAGCTGCAAATGACATGGTCATCCATTTCAATGCCCCTCAGACGAGAAATTATAAGATAGTTCTTCATTTAAAAATATAATTTTCGATTGAAAGATTTGTTGAGATATGGATTGCATCATTTGTATATCCTTAAATAATCTTCATATTAAGAATACATTTGATTATTCTGGATTAACCAATTTCCTTCTAATAATTTAAAATTTTCTACCATTTGAATTTTTTTTTATCTAGCTACTCGAGTGGAGAACTTCATTTGCAAGGTCATTAGTAAGTAATTGTGCATTCATACCAAAACCTATAAAAATTTGAATATTAGAAAAGTGATTCCTCAATCTAGTGCTCAAATTTCTACCATGGCAATTCATCCAAAGACATCACTCCTGTTTATTAAATTCGTATAATTTTTTTTTGCTTTAAAAGGATGATATTTCTTATCGTCTATGTTTCGGGGAAATATCATATATGCTGTTTCTCTCTCCCTAGTTATGCTTCAAAGATATCACTAGTATTTCACTAGCTCTAGATTGTAGAAATCAACTCTCATAGATGCGAGGAATTATAATAGAACAAATCGGTCAACATGGACCAAATAGTTCCATCTTGGTTTGGATTTCTTCTATGTGCACCAATGGTTATGTTCACTGGTGGTTAACTAATCTAACATAGTCATGAAATTATGTTACCCACATGGAATAATGTGTGCATGATAAATATTCAAATGTGTCCTATGTGGCCTGCTTTACCGAATATTATAAAAAATATTTTAGTTACGAATATTGAGTGGAAAAACACCATGTTTAAATTAATATATTTTCACTTAAGTACAATATATTTATGACACTCATAATATGGATATAACCATATAGGTTAACAACATGTTTTATGTGCATGTGTGGATTTATATTAAATATAGATGTATACATCAATAGTAAACATGGTTCCATGAGTTTTATTTAAACTTGATTTTATTGATTTTATCTTTTTCATTTAATTAAGGATCTTACAGTTTAGTCCAAAATGGGTAAATATGTGATTCTTAGGGATCCCCTTACATGTGTATATTGTTTATAATGGAGTCTTATCTACCCATTCATTAAGTTCGTAGTAGATATGAATATTATGCATGAGAAAGGGTTTCATTACTTTTTCCCAATCTCCCCCTCAATGTGAATACTAAGCTTATGAATGGGTTGATTGAATCACCCCTCATTTTACACATGATGTGAATAGTGTGGTTGAAGAAGGGTTCACCAAATATTCATGAATCTTAGCATTGATGAGAATATTAATCTTGAGAAATGATTACCCTCTAAATATGAATATGATTTTTAAGGACAACTCACATATTCTGACCCCAAGTTTCCCCTCAATGTCAATACTAAAGTTGAGGAAGGTTTGATTAACATTTCCTTCTCCTCCCATTAGATGTAAATACTATGTGTGAGGAAGGTTTAGGTAACCCTTCCTCTAGGTCCTCCTCAAAATTTATAGTATGCTAAATGAAGTGTCAATCATCTATTTCCTAGGATCCATATTGCAAGAACACTAATGCTAAGGAAAGTTGTAAAACCCTTGCAAATTATCATAGATTCACATGATGCACAAGGAAGGGTGAGTAAAAACTTTGTTAGTCCTTTCCATGGCACAAATACTATGTTTCAGGAGAGTTTGAATGAACCTTCCCTATTTTATCACCAAAAAACTATGATGTTCTTGAGAAAGGATTAGGTTTTCCTTCTCTAACGTTCCCCTTTGTGTGAATATTAAGTTTAAGGGAGGATCAATGAACCTATCATTACAATATAATATGATATGAATACTATGTTTTAGGAAGTGTAGACCAATCATTTGAAGTACTCCAAATCAACAAGAACATTAGCCTTGAGGAAGGTTTCCCTAACCCTTCCTTAGGATCCCCTTGCTTTAGAATACTAATCTTGAGGAAGTGTTAGTTGATACTTTCCTAGGCCCTTGATGAATCATTGAATGGGAATATATTTCTTTGTTAGAGTCCTATAAATATAGTAGTCTTGTATGATTAATTAGTCATTCATCCCACTGGGGTATTGTGAAAATTTAATTTTTGTTTCAAATTGTTTAGCTCATAAAAGAAAAATAAATAAATAAATATATAAATAAATATATATATATATATATATATATATATATATATATATATATATATATATATATATATATATATATATATATACATATACATATACATATACATATACATATACATATACATATACATATATAATAAAAAAAAAAAAGAAAAAGAAAAAATAGAAAAATAGAGAAATAGAAGAAAGAAAAAATATATATATGAAAAAACTAAATATAGGAAAATAGATCCCACAGTAGGGCGTGCAAGTCTAAATGTCACCGTGGTTATTTTAATTTTTTGATTAATCGTTTTATGTTAATTAATCATGCATTAATTGACATTTTGTAATAAAAATGGTTGGATATGACGTCTTGTCAGTTTATGATAAAGTCCGAGTTGAGATCCATGGCCACGATGATTCCTTCCCAGATCAATGGTGGAGGGAAGATTCCCCCCCCCCCCAACCTTTCACCATTTAACCAGGAGGGGGGGGGGGTGCAGGGGAAAAAAGAAGTTTCAATAAAACTTCTCTCAACTACGTGTCAACTCTTGGGAATTTTGATGGGGGTCCCTTCTATTTACCATTTACCACCTCTAACCCCCCAGAAAATTGTCATCCCACTCTCCTCTTTGTCATCACCTCTGTGCCTTCCCCTCTCGCCCATCTGTCATCCCTTCCTCTAGGCATGTAGCACCACATCACCTCCCACCATCCATGTCCTTCGAATGTTACCTTTCAAATCACCCCCCAACTTGTAAATGGATGTTATGCATTAAAAATCCTCCCGCTAACTTATCCATTGAAAATAAATCTCCACTCCCAAAATGGTAACAATTTTTTTATAACGCCTATCCCACCAGCTATAAAATCCCTCAAACACCTGCAATATTTTTTCGACATTGTTTGAATTGTGCAAGTTAGGATCGATCCATTACGAACTTACCAACATGAATTTGCAAGTCATCTCCCTCTATAACTTTAGTTAAACAAGTCGCCTAGTAGCTTTTTAACTAAATTTCCCAGTGTAATTCTTTGTTCTTTCATTTTCCCTATTTAGTTCACCAGTTACTCCATTTTTATTTTATAGTTCAAGATGTCTTTATAGAAGGGAAAAGGAAAAATTCCTGAAGAGGATCCCATTGTACCCCTTGTCCTTGATATTGATAGAATCCCATTGATATATACCCAATATAAAATTTTTGAAACCCAATGTGAATTTGATCTCTACGAGCTCCACAATTGGGAAAAACAAAAATACTTAGACTAGAGTGATGACTTGAGCATCTGGGAGTCTTTCCTTCACAAGTTTATCTTTCCCCAGACTAATTTCTTCCTTGAATTCTCTACCTAGTGTCATTTCAGATACCTCCCAATCCAAAATGTAGTGATTGCCCAGAACAACAAGGTCCTCATTTTCATTTCCCCTAAGAGAATTTTCCAAGCCTTGCAGATAAAACCTCAGACCTCCCTACATCCATTTTCCACTGATGCATTGATGGAATTACACAAGAAACTTATCTTTCCCCAGCGAACTCACATTTTTTAATGTTTCCTACCTGAAAATGTTGAGTTGCCCAGAAAAGACACACCATATTGTGCCTCTTTCTTCCCAAAAATGTCAATACAAGTGATCTTTATGGTTACTCGTTAATTAGGTTATCCTACAGACTAGTAGGTTGATGAAGTAGTTTTAGGATTTTTATCAGTTTTTCGGTTGGGAAAAAGCCTTCAGTTATGTTAAATTATAGTCAGTATTTATCAGATACTATACATGAGTAGTTTTTAAAGTTCAAAGTTGAAGGTGTGTTCAAACACTGGTCAGTTATGGTTTATCTAATGTTATTTAACCAAGCGCATAGGTTCAAGTTTCAAATGCAAAAGATGGATGAACATGTACTCCTTTATCAATTATTCATTGGACTTCTCTAATCAGGAGAATTTTAGAGGAGTATACATATACATATTTTGTAGATAAATTCCTTCACACACCTTTATGTCTACTATGCAGTGATGTTATACCGAGAATATCTCCAAAAATCAAGAAATTTTTTCATCCCTTAGAGAAGTCAAAACTTGGAGACTGGTATTTATACTAGAACTATACATATATCAAAATCTATGGGTGTGAGCTTCCTCCCTATAGATTACCAGTGTTTGTGGCAGTGAAATTTTTTACTTTAGAATATGCTAGTAAAATTTTGAACATGGACGAATTACACTTTGTGTCAAATAAGAAGAAAGAAAAATTCAAACTAAACTCACTTATAGGTCCCTATATTGTGAATACTAGAGCAATAACAAAGGAGGTGGAGGCAACTTTAAAACAGATGAAGTCACACCAAGCTTCATTTGGTGTTATGATCCTTTAGGGATAATTTATAAGTTGCGGGTTGAACAGAAGAGCACTCCATATGCACACACACCCAGGCCAGAGATAGAGAAGTATGCTAACCAAGAGGAATGGGTAGATAACACATTAAAAAAAGTAGAAGAGCAGTTGGTCATCCATTCTTCTTCACAAAATCCTATTCCTAAAGGCAATGAAGTCAAGCGAGCAAGGGAAAGCATGTCCCCCACAGACTTAGAAACTCAAGCTACAGATTTTCTTATATTCAAGAGAAGGAAGAAGGATCCACATGCCACTACCAAATTAGATAGAAAGCCTAATCCACAAGTGATCACTATTACAAAAGAATTTACTACCTCTCTCCCATATGAAGATGATACAACTGACTCTCCTATCTCTTTTACCTCTCAAGTTCCACCAAAAGACAACATTTTTACAAGGTACAGGGAGATCAACTGAAGAATGAAGCTCTCAAAGCTTCAACATTTTCAGAGTTCTGGGAGCAAACTACCACCACTCAAAACAATTTTTTCTTTGCATTTGAATAAAAGAAGGAGAAGTTTCAAACGAAATTTTTGGAACCAACAGTGAAAACTCATCAAAGTGTTGAAGATTATAAAGCATCCATATTCTCATTTGATACTAATAAGATTCATGCAATCGATCAGATTGATTTTCATAAGAAATCAGGCAAGATGATCTATTCGAATCTAACCATATTATCTATGTTTGCTTTTGAATTGCAGGTTTCTTCAAATAATATGCACTCACAGTTGAAGATTGAGAGAATGTATTCTCTAGCCAAACACACTAGGATTAAGACATTAGAAGATTTGGTTTTCAAGCTATGATATGATCCTAGTGATGTCAAGGTAGTTTAGGAGGTAATCAAGAGAAAGAATGTACAGATTCAATCTCTTAGGAAACTAGTTCAAACTTCCAACTACAGAACACCCTTAGGCTAAGGAAGTCACCAGTTTGGATATGGAGAAAGAAAATTTGTTCACAATAGTAGTGGAACATAATGCCCAAATTGAGAAAATGAAACAAGATATGGAAGAATTACCAAAAGAAAAAGACCAATGAGAGGCAGTGGAAATATCAACAACAGGAACATCAAAAACATGTATTTTAACACAGCTAACAACACAAGCATCAATTTTAGATTTCTCAGAAAATATAGCTCAAGCCTTGAGGGAATTATCACTGACAAATAAAGAAGTGGAGAAATTAAGAACAACACTCACCAATATGAATGAAATCAAGATTCCGGGAGATAATGCATACTTGGCAGAAGTGAAAAATAATTTTAAATTGATTCAGCAGATTAGAGGTATGAAGATCAATATATCATTATTGAGATGTTAGCAGAAGCCAAACACAACATTTGGCATAATATCAATGAAAATGTTATAGATTTGTGGCCACCAATTCAAATTATCTTTAAAAAAGAGCAATTGGTCCAGAGAGTTAAAGCATCAGTGGAACAAACCAAAGTAGGTATTGGGCATAGGCCAAAAGAAGCATAGAAAATTATAAGATTTTTAAACTCCAAAACTAGAGATGATCTTGAGGAGTTGAACATTCAGGACAAGACAAAGATAGTGATGGAAGTTAAATGAGTTTTGACTATGAAGAATCTGATGGTGTAGTTGGAAAATAAGTACAAGTAATTGGAACTACAAGTAAGATGATTCAACAAAAAGTTTATTTTGTTGCAAGAGAAATGAATTCCAACTTTGAGAAATTCTAATGGAAAATTGATTCCATTAGAAAATTACCAAGAACAGTTATGCAACATATTTGTAGATGCATCTAAGTTGGCAAAGGAAAAGGGAGCTATCAGTGGCGAAGCATTTATGGAGGGCCAACAATTTGATTTAAACATTCAACATGAGATTCATCATTTTCTTTTGAATAAAAAAACTTTTCAAACTTACACTAAGGGAGATGAAGGATTTAAGAACATGGTACGTTTTTCTATCCTTAGTGATGAGCAGTGGGACCAATTACTGGAGTTGGTCGAATGAACACAAACAAAAGACCTATAATTTTCGCAACAAGATAGAAAGAAGGAGCCAAGAAAATAGCTACAATTAACAACAGATTTCCTTGAAAGATTCAACAAACAACCGAATTTGTCCAAAAATCCTATTTTCTAGTTTTGTTTCAGAAATATATGTAATTTTGTTAAATATCATTTTGTAATTGATTCCTTTTTAGAATCCAAAGTTACTTCAGTAACAAATCTATAAATATTTTGTAATAATACTTAGTAAGGGTTGGAATGTGTTGTATTATGTTGGATTATGTATGAAGAAAATAGCCTTGCATTGATGTAAATCATGGATTATATTCAAAGTGATCAGTTTATAGAAATACAAAGATTCCCATGTCAAAAGATTGGTGATGTGATTTCTTATGTTAAATTATTTCTTTTCTCTCTTTCGATATGTTTTTCCCTCTTTATTGTTACGAGAATATTAAGGGCCAAATTTTCTCTAGTGTACTTTGCTCTGACTTGTTAACAATATCAATGTTTTCTTTCTGATGTTAAATATAGAATTCATCTTAGTATGCTCTATATTTAATTGAACTTAAATCATATTCATCCTATTCGCACCATAGACACTCTGTAGTATCCAAGAGTTTTCTTACCCTGCCCTATTACAACTACTTTATCATTTTGTAATTGATTACCCAAAGGTTTATGACTCCATACCTAATGGAATTTTCCAAAATCTTTCAACCAAACTTTTGAAAAACCCCATCTCAAACTCAAGTACCTAGCCTAAAATCTAAAGCAGAAATCTAAACCCTATAGAGAGAGCCCTCTCTGAAGTTGGAAGGTCTAGATCCCAGCTTTGAAAGTGGTTTGTGGTTACCTTTGTAGTTTTCTTCCTCATCATAGGAAAATTATGGAGTGATAACATGCTTGAGGAGGGGTTGCCCAACACTTCCCCAATATTCAATTTGATAATTATATAATTCATGAGGAAGGATTGATCAACCATTTCTTTTCATCTCCCCTCAATTACAATATTTTTCTTGAGGAAGGAATGAATGAACCCTCTCAAACATTCCTCCAAATATGAATACCATGCTTGATAAAGAGACAATAGACAATTCCATTGTCTCTCTCGTGATATGAGTACTAAGCCTTTAGGAAAGTAAAAGAAACCTTCCCTAATGTTACTCTCAATGTCAATATGATGAATGGAAAGGAGTGCAATAATGATTTCCTAAGGTTCCTCTAAATGAGAATACTAATATCAACAAAAAGTGTGTTGATTGTGCGTATTTCTCTCATTAGACATGAATTATATGGCTTGCAAAGGGTATTCCAACTCTTCCTCAAGCTTCCCTTGAAGATAAGTAACATGTTTTTGTATTCCCTAACAACACTCAAGGTCTTTCTTTAATTATTCATCTACATAATGGAGAACTAGTTTTACTACATGAGTAAAGGCCCTTAAAATTTCCATACTAATCAGAATAGATTTCAATACCAAATGTTATCCCAATCATGACAATTGGTAAATAATGATGTAAGAGAATAGTAGAATGGAAATTTTAAAAATAAATATGGTATATGTGTTGATTAGGAAGAGGTCAATAGAAGTGTGATATAAGACATCTAGCTAGCACAACAACTAAATATAGGGACATAAAAAAATGTATGGCATATGGAAGCTATATATAAGGTGGTTAGCATGTTGTATATGATAGAAATTGCAAGCCATTGATATACACATCACTATATTTTATTCAAAATTTATTTTTTATATTGACACATCGACCATTATTTATATATCATAAGTATATGGGTGTTAGGTTCCTATAATACTAGTGATTCCCCCATTACTATTTTCATTATATCCCTTATTATTATTGTTGTGCCCCTATTGTCCCCATATTGTTATTATTATGCCCCATAGAATCCCTCTATTGTTATTTTTGTGCCTTTATATTATTATTGTTAAGTGAGCTTGGTTATATTGTGACCCCTTAGACTCCTATATATAGAAAGGAGGAGGTTTTTTCACTTGAATCATATAAGAATTATTCATTTGTGTAATGTAAAGGAGGTTGCCCCCTCGAAGAGGCTTATTTGTAAGGCGTTGATCTATCTTTTCTATCTTTTTGTGAGCTGGTTTCATAACATTTGGTATCACAGCTTTGGATTCTAGGGTTTCACTGCTCTAAAAAGGTCAGCATGGAATTTTCACTATAACTTTTTGTATATAAATTTTAGTGTTTGTCTCGTTATATTTGCGGAGATATGATCTGAGGAAGTTAGGGTTTTTCGAGACTCCTGAATTACATTCCAAACAGGTGACCTGGGGAGAATCATCATAACTTTTGTTTTGAACATCAGATTGACATTTCGTCAGAAGTTTCAGAAAGAGGATGGCCTGTAGTTTTCTTTGTATCAGTTTCAGGTACTAAGGTCGAAACAGTTACGCATGGAATGGCATACAAGTTCGCTCTACTGAACTAGTATATAATCAGGTCACCGTGGGAGATTTGGCATAACTCTTCCTTGGAGAAACCAATCTTGATTAGAATTATGGAGTTAGAAAGAGGACTCAAGAGGCTACCATAGGACAAGATTTCAGATATTTGAGATCTGTAGTTACAGAGATACAACAGATTCAATATCGAGCTCTTACAAAGTGAAAAAAAAGGTGTGTAGCTTTTTTAATTTTGCACAAGATTGATTTGAAAAACTAGTTTGAAGGAATTCAAATGGAATAGTGAAGAATTATTATAATTAATTAATTCCCCGAAGAAATAAAATGGAAACACCTAGTAAGCAATCTGAAAGCTCTAGCATGACTCATGAAGAAGAGGAAGAAATGCAACATGATATATCAAAATTACAAGACTAAGTACAACAAATTTCAGACTCACTAAAGGTAAATGAAGCCAAGATGAATGGCATGGAAGCTAATATGAATGGCATGGAAGTTAAGATGAATGGCATGGAAGCCAAGATGAATGGCATGGACGCTAAGATGGAAGCTAAGATGAATGGCATGGACAATAAGATGGAAGAATTGAAGATAAATTTGAATAAGTTGCTAGAAGAAATGGTCACTAATGGTGAAAGGGTAGTAAAGAAAACTCATGATGAGAAAAAAATAAATGTTAATCATGATTTCATAGATTCTAATGTTGGATTGAAGACCCACCATGTTCCAAAAATGGATCTGAGGAAGTTTGATGGCAAGGATCCCAGAACATTGATACTACAGATGGAGCAATTTTTCGATCTCCATAATGTGCAAAACACACAAAAGGTACATATTGCAACTTTATATTTGGAACCAAATCAGTTTGTATGGTATCGATGGCTTTTCTCTCATAAACAAATTGTCACTTGGGCAATTTTTATGAAAGAAATGATAGCACATTATGAGGATACCAAAAGCAACACCTTTTTTAGCCAATTGATAAATCTCAAACAAAAGGGTTCAATGATGGAGAACATTGAGGACTTCCAAAAATTGAACATAAGGGTAAAAGATATTCCAGAGGAGCATAGGATTGATGTGCTCATAGGGACTTTAAAGGATAATATCCAACATGAGGTTCGCCTTTGGGTACCTGATTCATTGGATAAGGCATTCAAGTTAGCAAGAAAAATGGAAAGAAAAATTATGGAAAGCAAAGAAGCCTACCAATCACAACTATAAAGATGGATGTGTTGTTGCCCCTAGCCTCCCACAACCTATAAGGTTGACCCCACAACAATTGGAACAAAAAAGAGAAAAAGGGCTTTGTTACAGTTGTGATAGCAAATATACTAAAGTTCATAAGTGTGCTGTGAAGAAATTATTCTACATAGATTGTGGAGATGAAGAAGAAAAGGAACAAGAAATGTCAAAAGAAGAGGATATAGTCCAGGAACAAACCCTAGATAAAGAAGAAATGAATCCGACCATGTCTTGTAATGCATTGGCTAGAATTACCACTCCTCAAACTATCAAGATAGAAGGACATATCAAGAAGAAAGTGGTAATAGTGTTGATTGATTCGGGAAGTACCCATAATTTTATTCATTGTAAGATAGCAAAGGAATTGAATTGCTTCCTATATCCAACACTAGAGTGTCAAGTGATGGTTGCAAGTGGAGGAACCATAAATTTCTCTGGAAAGTGCCATCATATCAAGCTATGCATGGGATAATATGTATTGAATAACCCAATGCTTTCCATTCCAATGGGTGGTACTGATGTTGTACTAGGAGTCCAATGGCTACAATCATCAACGATAATTTTAGGGGCGAATGTTCGCCCTTTGGCGAAATTAAGGGGTTTTAAATTTTTAGTGGGTGAATATTTTGTATCATAGTACATTTTTACAAATCACCTCAAATAGCCCACCTTATTTTAAGGGAGAGGGTAAAAAAAGTAAATTTAGCCCTTGAAATTAGGACTTACAACCTTCCATTCGCCCATTTTCAAGAATAGGTTTTATTTAAGTGAATCCTATGGGCCAAATACCATATTTATAAAAGAGGTATGGTAAATTAATAAAAATATAAATAAATGAGAGGTATGGTAAATAAATAAAACATTTTTTATATTTACTCCATAAGTCACCTTATATACATGTAAGGGTGTAAACAAATAAAAATATAAGTAAAGTGGAGGTATGGTAAATAAATAAAACGTCTTTTTATACTTACTCAAAAGGTATGGTAAATAAATAAAAATATAAATAAACTAGACGTATCGTAAATAAATAAAACCTATTTTTATATTTAGTCCATAACCCTCGTTCTATTTATGAAGGCTCAAGAAAGAGGTTTTATTTAAGTGAATCCTATGGGCCAAATACCATATTTGTAAAAGAGGTATGGTAAATTAATAAAAAATATAAATAAACGAGAGGTATGGTAAACAAATAAAACATTTTTTTATATTTACTCCATAAGTCACCTTATATTTACGAACACTCAAAAAATGGGTTATATTTAGGTGAAACCTATGGCCAAAATACTATGGGGCAAATACCATGGACTAGATTGTTATTAATACCATGCAAAAAACCATTATTAACCCTAATATTAGAATTAATAAAAATAAAAATGGCACATGGTATTGACCCATGGTATTCACCAAAATGGCACATGGTATTGACCCATGGTATTCACCTGGAATGTAGCCTATTTAAATGGGGGAATTAAACCAGCATGTAGTCTATGCTAAGATTCACTAGGACTTTACAAAGTTTTATTATTTAGTGAAAGACTCGCCAATGTCTTACAAGATTTTATAATTGAGTAAAATATTCGCCATGCCTGGTGAGAGATTCGCCAAAAAATTATATATACATATTATATTATTGATAAAATCGCCTTCCATTTTTCCTATATACCATGGAGATTCGCCCATTTATTATATTTATAAATTTAGGGGGGGTTCTTAAAATTTTCCTTGACAATCATTGGGTAAAATAGCTTTTAATTTTCAAGAACTTTTCATGAAATTTTCTGTGGAAGGAAAGGAAGTTGAATTAAGGGGTATTGCAGGGAAACCAGGAAAGATAATCAGCTCTAATAGTATGACAAAGGTTCTAAAGAAGGAACAATGGGGTGTAATTGCACAATTATGTTCACTAGAGGTTCCCACATTGAAATCATCTATTTCTCTAGATCTCCAAAAAGTATTGGACAATCATCCAAGGTATTTGAGACTTTAAAAGGTCTCCCACCTGTTCGTGGTTATGATCATGTTATTCATTTGATTCCAGGAAGTGTTCCACCAAACATCAGGCCTTACAGATATCCATATGCCCAAAAGAGTGAAATTGAACGTATGGTTGCAGAAATGCTAGAGGCTGGTATAATTCAACCTAGTCAAAGTTCTTTCTCAGCTCCAGTAGTATTGGTGCACAAGAAGGATGGATCATGGCGCATGTATTCGGATTATAGGGAGCTCAACAAGCTCACTATTAAAGATAAATTTCCCATACCTGTCATTAATGAATTATTTGATGAATTGCATGGATCAATTTACTTCACCAAGTTGGATCTTCGTTCAAGATATCATCAAATCAGAAGGAAGACTGAAGACATTCTGAAAACAACATTTAGAACTCATGAGGGTCATTATGAATTTTTGTTCATGCCTTTTGGCCTTACCAATGCACCTTCTACATTTAAAGGTTTGATGAATTCCATTTTCAAACCCTTAGAAAATTTGTGTTAGTATTTTTTGATGATATACTAATCTACAGCAAGTCTTGGAAGGATCATGTTGAACATGTTGACAGGGTGCTCAAACTATTGGAGGAGAAACAATTATATGCAAAAAGCTCCAAATGTTTCTTTCGGGTAAAAGAGTTGGAATATCTAGGTCATATTGTATCTCATGAAGGTGTTAAGGTATACCCTAGCAAAATTAAAGCCATTAAGGAATGGAAAATCCCCACATCCATAAAGCATCTGCGAGGATTTCTCGGGTTGAGAGGGTATTATCACAAGTTTGTTAAGAATTATGGGAGAATAGCAGCACCTCTAACAACATTATTGAAGAAAGATGCATTTTCATGGACTCCAAAAGAAACAAAGGCCTTCGAACATCTTAAAGAAACAATGTACCAAGCACCGGTCTTAGCTACGCCAGACTTCACAAAAAGCTTTATTATGGAATGTGATGCTTCAGGAAATGGAATTGGTGTTGTTTTAATGCAATATGAAAGACCCATTGCTTTCGATAGTCGTCCAATCAAGGGAAAGTATTTATAGAAAGCTATTTATGAGAAGGAAATGTTAGCAATACTACATGCACTTAAGAAATGGCGACCCTACCTAATGGGAAGACACTTCAAGGTAAAAATGGATCATGATAGTCTTAAATACTTTTTAGAGCAAAGATTATCCTCTGAAGAGAAACAAAAATGGGCACAAAGATGTTGGGTTATGACTTTCAAATCATCTACAAAAAAGGAAAGCAAAATGTTGTGGCAGATGCACTCTCAAGAAAGGATGAGGATGTGGAAGCATTGTTGTGTGCCATTTCTATTACCCAACCAGATTGGATAAAAAAAGCAAGGGAGGAATGGAAGAATGACGAAGAAGTGTGGGCACTCATTCGAAAGTTACAACAACATTCCATTACATATGACACATTTAGATAGAAAAATGGTTCTTTATGGTACAAAGATCGCTTATACCTATGTAAGAATTCCCAACTCAAACAAAATATTCTTATGGAATTACACACTTCTTTCCATTAGGAGGGCACTCAAGATTTTAAAAACTTACCATCGGGTTAAGAAGGAATTTTTTCGGGATGGCCTTAAATCGGATATTCAAAAGTTTGTGGCGGAATGTTTGGTTTGCCAAAAAAATGAAGTTGAAACAATTAAGATGCCAGGTCTATTACAACCTTTATCCATTCCAAGGAAACGTTGGGAGGAGGTTTCAATTGATTTTATCATAGGTTTACCCAAGTTTGAAGGAAAGAGTGTCATCATGGTGGTAGTTGACAGACTTACCAAGTATGCACAATTTTGTGCATTATCACATCCATTTAAAGCTAGTATAGTTTCTACTGCATTTATTGAAACAATTCAAAAGCAACATGGAAACCCAAAGATTATTGTAAGCGACAAAGATCCCACTTTCACTAGAAATTTTTTGACAAAATTATTTTCTTGTCTCGATACTCAGTTAGCTCATAGCTTATCTTATCATCCCAATCTGATGGGAAAACTGAGATAACAAACAAATATTTAGAAGGATATCTTCATTGCTTTGTATCTGATAAACAGACACAATGGGTCAAATGGTTACCTTTGGTTGAATGGTGGTATAACACTTCCTTCCATACTGTAACAAAAATGACCCCATTTATGGCACTTTATGGATATCATCCACCATCCATCACATCATATTTAAGAGAAAATTCTAAGGTTCAAGCAGTGGAACATCACATCGAGCATCAAAAACAAGTTCTCCAACTCTTAAAGGATAACCTCGTGTTGGTGCAGAATAGAATGAAACAACAGGCAGATCAACATCGCAACAAAAGAAGTTTTGAAGTAGGTGACTAGGTATTCCTACGGCTACAACCATATAAAGAAATGTCCCTCAAGCAAGCTAATAAGGATAACAAATTATCACCAAAGTATTATGGTCCGTAAAAGGTGTTGCAAAAGATTGGTACTATGACATACAAATTGGAGCTTCCTGCAACTTCTCGAGTGCACCCAGTTTTCCATGTTTCATGTTTAAAGAAGGTTATAGGCGAAAAGCCCCCAGTTCAAACAATATTACCAGAACTTGACGAGGAAGGAAAAGTTATATTGGAACCAAAAGCAGTCACAGAAACAAGAACTTGACAGCTACGAAATCGATCAATTTCAGAGTATCTCATCAAGTGGAAGAACTTATCGTTGAAGATTCCACATGGGAGGATGAGAATTTTATACAAAAGTATCCAGAACTACTCAAGCATTGAGGACAACACTTTTTTGAAGGAGAGGGGCATGTTAGGTCCCTATACTACTAGTGATTCCCCCATTACTATTGTCATTGTATCCCTTATTATTATTGTTGTGCCCCTATTGTCCCCATATCATTATTATTGTGCCCCATGGAATCCCTCTATTGTTATTTTTGTGCCTTTATATTATTATTGTTAGGTCGGCTTGGTTATATTGTGACCCCTTAGACTCCTATATGTAGAAAGCAGGTTTTGTCACTTGAATCATCTAAGAATTGTTCATTTTTGTAATGTAAAGGAGGTTTCCCCCTCGAAGAAGCTTATTTCTAAGGCGTTGATCTATCTTTTCTATCTTTTTGTGAGCTGGTTTCATAACAATGGGTTTCATCCTTTCACATGGAAGAGATGTCTAATGGTTTTATTACAGTAGTTAGCTATAATTATATTTTAGTCATATTACATTTGAAACCACTTGATATTTTTGAGACGACTTCCAATACTAAATTGGCAAGTCCATGTATGTACAATGAAATATTGAGTAGACCTTGAAAATTTTTGCATCCCTCATTTTCCCTAGATGATTGTCATTAAATAATATATCTCCCATATTTATACCTACCAAAAATATGGATTTTACAAGGAAATCAACAAGGGAAGCAGGAACAATGATAAATGGAATACTAAATAGCCACTCTATGCAATGAGAAGATGAAGACAAAGGCAAACAAAAATAGAGAGGCAATGAAACCAAAATAGTGTTCTTTTTAAGCAGATTTGTTTTTTGAAATAAATATATTTCATCGCTTTCACTTATTTATTTGAGATAGATTGCAACTATAATGTGGAAAGCCTACCCAAACAGAAGGAAAAATACATGAGACCAAACAAATTTGTGGATTAACACTTTGTTGAGAAAAGTGGCATGGAATATTTGAAATTCTTCATTATTACACCTACCAAATTATGTGCATTCCAAAATTAGGCCAAAAGGAAATAAGATTATTCACTAGGGAAATAACAAGCCAAGAACCCATGAAACACTAGGAGGAAGAAAAGTGTAAACAACAAAGAAGAGGGAAAAAAACCCACATTGCAGAACTTTCTAAAAAGATAAAAAAAATTATCAAAAAATGAGAGGTCTTGGTCACCAAATAAAACATTTGGGATGACTTGCAAACCTAATTTTAAAATCCTTCCCACACATAAGGAACAAATGAGGAGACCTTATATGAGTTCCAAGTTTTCCTCTTCCATGAGATGATCGGCGTGGAATAAATGAGATGTCGTCTTTATACCTCTTAAAAATATGGGGTTTACATGAAAAGCCATAATGGGGAGGTTAAATATTGGATGAAACATAAGGTAAGAATTATTCAAAATAAGAAGAGAAAGATGAAGGTGAACAAATAGGTATATGAAGCTACTTTTTTAAGGACTACATGGAAAAAAAATTATCAAATAATAAAAGGTATTATTCACTACTTAATTTTTTTCATAAGACTTGCATGGCCAAATTACATGCCTACCCATGCACATGTACTAAGTTAGTATCCTCGAACGAATCAGTGGTTTCCCACTTCCTTAATATGGCAACCTTGAAATAAACAAATTTCCATCCTTATGCATATAAAAATCTGCAGTCCCCAAGGAAAGCAACCAAGAAAGAAGAGTAAGAACTAAGAAAAAGAAGGAAGTGATTATGATAAATGTGCATGGGAAGAAAAATGAAAATACTAAGGAAAAAGAAATGAAACTGAAATGGACCACTTGGTAAAATGATAAAAAAAAGTTATTAAATAATGGGACCACTTGGTAAAATGATAAAAAAAAGATTATTAAATAATGGGAGGCCTTGCTCACCACTAAAAGTTTTCTCATATAACCTTCCTTATAAACAAGGAAGAAATAAATCGACTTTGAATGCTATTGGATTTACACACTTTTTATATAACATTATGCACATTCTTTGAGAAGATTATCATGTTACATTTTATGAGTTTCAATCTTTAAACATATTAGTAATATGGGGTTTACAATAAAATTGTTAATGTCAAAATTCAAAATAGTAAATGAAACTTAGGTAAAAACCACATGTGTAAGTGGTCATGAAAATAGGAAACATAGGTCGATGTAGTTGTTAGGTAGAGGAGAAGAAACCTACTATTTAATAAAGTAACCATAGAGACTTGTAAACAAGAGAGTAAAATAGGCTAAGTTACAATAAACTAATGTAAGTCATGATGATATTACCGAAGAACGCCTTTATCATAAAATTTTTGCTTCCCACTTTGGTCAGTTGGCAATAATCTTTCTGTGGACCTCTGGTAATTTGTTCCATGTGGCTTGGCAAGGCAATTTTGAAGCATGGGTACGCGATCCCTTACATGTAAGACCCATTGCTCATGCAATTTGGGATCCTCATTTTGGTCAACCAGCTATAGAAGCCTTTACCCGAGGAGGTGCTCCCGGTCTGGTCAATATTGCTTATTCCGGTGTTTATCAGTGGTGGTATACCATTGGCTTACGCACTAACGAAGATCTTTATGTTGGAGCTCTTTTCTTGTATTTCTTTCTGTCATCTTTTTAATAGCGGGTAGGTTACATCTACAACCTAAATGGAGACCAAGTGTTTCATGGTTCAAAAATGCCGAATCCCGTCTCAATCATCATTTGTCAGGACTCTTCGGAGTCAGTTCTCTAGCTTGGACAGGGCATTTAGTTCATGTCGCTATTCCTGAATCAAGGGGAGTGCACGTCAGATGGGATAATTTTTTGGATGTATTACCGCATCCCGAAGGTTTAGAACCGCTTTTCACAGGTCAGTGGAATCTCTATGCTCAAAATCCTGATTCTAGTAGTCACTTATTCGGTACCTCCCAAGGGGTGGGAACTGCTATTCTAACTTTTCTCGGAGGATTCCATCCACAAACTCAAAGTTTATGGCTGACTGATATGGCTCATCATCATTTAGCTATTGCACTTGTTTTTTCAATTGTTGGTCATATGTATAGAACCAACTTTGGGATTGGTCACAGTATGGAAGATATTTTGGAGGCACATGTTCCTCCAGGAGGCCTATTAGGACGCGGACATAAGGGTCTTTATAACACAATCAATAATTCTCTTCATTTTCAATTGGGTCTTGCTTTAGCTTCTTTGGGGGTTATAACTTCCTTGGTAGCTCAACACATGTATTCTTTACCCCCTTATGCATTCATAGCACAAGACTTCACCACCCAAGCTGCATTATATACTCATCATCAATACATTGCCGGGTTCATTATGACAGGAGCCTTTGCTCATGGAGCTATATTCCTCATTAGGGATTATAATCCGGAACAGAATAAGGATAATGTATTGGCGAGAATGTTGGAGCAGAAAGAAGCTATAATATCTCATCTTAGTTGGGTTAGTTTATTACTAGGTTTCCATACCTTGGGACTTTATGTCCATAATGATGTTATGCTTGCTTTCGGTACTCCAGAAAAACAAATCTTGATCGAGCCCATATTTGCTCAGTGGATACAATCTGCTCATGGTAAGACGTTATATGGTTTCGATATACTCCTATCTTCAACAAGTGGTCCATCATTCGATGCAGGTAAGAGCATATGGTTACCCGGTTGGTTAAATGCTATTAATGATAATAATAATTCATTGTTCTCAACAATTGGTCCTGGAGACTTTTTGGTTCATCATGCTATTGCTCTAGGTTTGCATACAACTACATTGATCCTAGTTAAAGGTGCTTTGGATGCGTGTGGTTCCAGGTTAATGCCAGATAAAAAAGATTTTGGCTATAGTTTTCCTTGCGATGGTCCGGGACGGGGTGGTACTTGCGATATCTCCGCTTGGGATGCTTTTCATTTAGCAGTTTTCTGGATGTTGAATACTATAGGATGGGTTACTTTCTATTGGCATTGAAAGCATATAACATTATGGCAGGGTAATGTAGCACAATTTAATGAGTCTTCCACTTATTTAATGGGATGGTCAAGAGATTATCTATGGTTAAATTCTTCACAACTTATTAATGGATACAATCCTTTTGGTATGAACAGTTTATCTGTTTGGGCGTGGATGTTCTTATTCGGGCATCTTGTTTGGGCTACTGGATTTATGTTCCTTATTTCCTGGCGTGGATATTGGCAGGAACTGATCGAAACTCTTGCATGGGCCCATGAACGCACGCCTTTAGCTAATTTAGTTCGATGGAGAGACAAGCCAGTAGCCCTTTCCATTGTTCAGGAACGATTAGTTGGATTAGCTCACTTTTCCGTAGGTTATATATTCACTTATGCAGCTTTTTTAATTGCCTCTACATCAGGTAAATTTGGTTAATTCTTCTTCATCAATTTCTCTGTGGGGTATTGTCATTGATACAATGACAATACCCCACAGAGAAAAAGTAATCAACATAATATTACTCCATCTAAAATCTGATCTATATTTTGATTCCTGGTAGGTAATAGTACCAACTGAACTATTATGGCGAGAAAGAGTCTCATTCAGAGAGAGAAGAAGAGACAAGCACTGGAACGGAAATATCATTTAATTCGTCAATCTTTGGAGGAAAAAAGCAAAGTGTCATCATTGGATGACAAATGGGAAATTCATAGAAAATTGCAATCTTCACCACATAATAGTGCACCTACACGTCTCCATTGACGTTGTTCTTCGACTGGAAGACCTAGAGCCAACTATCGAGACTTTGGATTGTCTGGACACATACTCCGTGAGATGGCCCATGCATGTTTATTGCCCAGGATAAAAAAATCGAGTTGGTAGGAAAAGAAAAAAGTAATTGAAGTTTCTTGTGATAATGGGATATAGTACCTCTATCCCTATATAGGGATAGGGGTACTATATCCCATTATTGTTTTGTGTACCCATTCTGATTATGATATAAATCAATGGTGCGGAGTAGAGTAGTCTGGTAGCTCGCAAGGCTCATAACCTTGAGGTCACGGGTTCAAATCCTGTCTCCGCTAGACCAGAACATACGAAGTATTTTGGTTCGGAAAGGATTGCTCTCTCACTTATCAATTTATAATTGAATTATAAGTGAGGAAAAGAAACGATCAATACATGAACTATTCTTTTTCATATTCCATGTGAAGGGCGGGTAGCGGGGATCGAACCCGCATCTTCTCCTTGGCAAAGAGAAATTTTACCATTCAACCATACCCGCATTTCAATTATATGAATATCTATATATTCATATAATTGAAATGGAAAATACATATATGTTCAATCCCATTCGTAAGTAGATACCATTTTTGAATGGTCCAATTATTAATTCAATTACGGATATGGAAAACCCCTCCTCCTTGGGCCTGAAGTAAAAGTCCCTTCAGAAAATCTATAAAGCCCTCCGAGAGGAGGGGGAGGGAGTGTGAACCTAAAACATCTAGAACATATCTAAGATATGAAAGAATTAAGGATACCTACAAAAAGGACTGATCCGATCCATAATGATACACCCGAAAATACAACATTTTTGCTACTTGACCAACCATCGGGAGAGGCAAGTGCAACAGGTACACCAATCACTAGTAAAAATGAAATAGCAATTAATGCAAACACAGCCGATTGGAAAGCAATAGTCATGGTTGTGATCTTACAAGCTCCCAACAGATTGAATAGACTATACCATCCGATCCCCAATTTTCAATTCTGATCAAATGCACTATGGAAAGGATTTGACCATAAATTGATCGAGCTTTCAAACTTTTTCAATTTGATATTTGAGTGTGAGAGGAGAGGGAAATTCGTTTCTTTTTTTTCCACTCTAGATGATGAAAAATCATCATATGTCATAGGTATAGTTGGTATCGACCCGACTTTATGCTTATAGTTAGGGATTATACGAAGGGGTAGAATAGAAGTTGTCCCCTGGAGAGATGGCCGAGTGGTTAATGGCTCCGGTCTTGAAAACCAGTATAGATAAAAAAAAATATCGAGGGTTCGAATCCCTCTCTCTCCTTTTGTTTTTCAACAATTGCATTTACCGGTCCAATAAAAAAAAAAAGAGAATAGCTCGGCTGTATATAGCCGAGCTACAAGGATCCAGTTGGAAAAAGAGTATTTGAAAAGACTCCTATCCTGGCGATATGGGAGATAGATGTAATTAAATTGAATCGATTTTTCTGCCATCTGGTTTGATCTATTGTTTCAGTTAAGAGGAGTCATGGAAAGGACAGGTTCGAAATCACGATCAATACCTTTCTCAAATCCTGTTGCAGCTGCACGAGCCCTTCCCGCATGCCACAAATGACCTACGAAGAAGAAAAATCCTAGAACGAAATGGGAGGTGGATAACCAACTTCGGGGAGAGACATAATTCACCGCATTGATTTCGGTAGCTACACCACCCACAGAATTTAAAGAACCTAAAGGAGCATGAGTCATATATTCTGCTGAACGTCGTTCCTGCCAAGGCTGTATGTCTTTTCTCAACTTGCTCAGATCCAAACCATTAGGGCCCCTTAGGGGTTCCAACCAAGGAGCACGGAGATCCCAAAAATGCATCGTTTCCCCTCCAAAGGTAATTTCTCCAGTCGGAGAACGCATAAGGTATTTACCTAAACCAGTAGGTCCTTGGGCAGACCCCACACTAGCTCCAAGACGTTGGTCTCTAACTAAAAAAGTAAATGCTTGAGCTTGAGAGGCTTCTGGGTCGGTGGGCCCATAAAATTCACTGGGATAAACGGTATTGTTGAACCAAACAAAACAACAAGCAATAAAACCAAAGAGGGATAGAGCCGCTAAACTATAGGACAAATAAGGTTCTCCGGACCATACAAATGCACGACGAGCCCATGCAAAAGGTTTGGTTAAGATATACCAGATACCACCGAAGATACAAATGGAACCTAACCATACATGTCCTCCAATTAGATCTTCTAGATTGTCCACGCTAACGATCCATCCTTCTCCTTCGAAAGGAGATTTTAGTAAATAACCAAATATAGCACCTGGGTTAAGTGTCGGGTTCGTAATTTTTCTTACATCTCCACCGCCGGGAGCCCAAGTATCATATACACCTCCAAAATACAAAGCTTTTAGCACTGGAAGAAAAGAACCAACACCTAGCAAGATTAGGTGAATACCCAAAATTGTGGTCATTTTGTTTCTATCTTTCCATACATAGCCAAAGAATGGAAAAGATTCTTCTAAAGTTTGGGGTCCTATGAGTGCATGATAAATACCACCAAAACCTAAAACCGCAGAAGAAATTAAGTGGAGTACCCCAGATACAAAATATGGAAAAGTGTCCACGATTTCCCCACCAGGACCGACTCCCCATCCTAGAGTAGCTAGATGGGGAAGCAGAATCAATCCTTGTTCATACATAGGTTTTTCCGGTACGAAATGAGCCACTTCGAATAGGTTCATTGCTCCGGCCCAGAATACAATTAATCCGGCATGAGCCACGTGAGCCCCAAGCAATTTACCCGACAAATTGATAAGTCGGGCATTACCGGCCCAGTAAGCGAAACCAGTGGTTTCTTGATCACGACCAGCTAAAGCTATAGTTCCATTAAAGAGCGTTTCCACGGGGTAGGACCTCCTCAGGGAATATAAGGTTTTCATGAGGCTGATCTTGAGCCGCCATCCAAGCACGAATACCTTCGTTCAGGAGAATATTTTTTGTGTAGAAAGTCTCAGATTCAGGATCTTCTGCTGCACGGATCTCCTGGGAAACAAAATCATAGGCACGTAAGTTTAGAGCTAGACCAACTACTCCAATGGCACTCATCCATAAACCGGTCACTGGCACAAATAACATGAAGAAATGTAACCAACGTTTATTGGAAAAAGCAACCCCAAAAATCTGGGACCAGAAGCGGTTAGCAGTGACCATGGAATAAGTCTCTTCGGCTTGAGTCAGGTTAAAAGCACGGAACGTATTTGCACCATCACCATCTTCAAATATAGTATTTTCCACGGTAGCACCATGAATAGCGCATAGAAGAGCAACACCCAATACTCCGGCAACTCCCATCATATGAAATGGATTCAAGGTCCAATTATGAAAACCTTGAAAGAAGAGGATAAAACGGAAAATAGCTGCTACACCAAAACTAGGTGCGAAAAACCAACCGGACTGTCCCAATGGATAGATCAAAAATACAGAAACAAAGACAGCAATTGGAGCAGAGAATGCAATTGCATTATAAGGTCGCAATTGTACAGATCGAGCAAGTTCAAATTGACGTAACATGAAACCTATTAGACCGAAAGCACCGTGAAGAGCAACGAAGGTCCATAGACCACCTAATTGACACCAACGAGTCAAATCTCCTTGTGCTTCGGGACCCCATAATAGCAGCAAAGAATGTGCTAAACTATTAGCAGGAGTAGAAACTGCGGCAGTTAGGAAATTACAACCTTCCAGATAGGAACTGGCCAATCCGTGAGTATACCATGAAGTCACAAAGGTTGTACCCGTGAACCATCCACCTAAGGCAAAATAGGCACAAGGAAAGAGCAATAGACCGGACCAACCCACAAAAACGAAACGGTCTCTGCGTAGCCAGTCATCCACAGTATCAAATAAAGTTTTTTCTTCTTTAGAAGACTTTCCAAGGGCTATAGTCATAGCGATCCTCCTATTTCACTATTTCGACCATTTCCGAGCACCCTATATGATCAAAAGGTATACGATGAATTGGGGACAATTTTTCATCCATCATCCTTTCAAAAAAAAATAGGGTTCCGAAGATTCGTTGTTGGAACAAATATTTGAAACTGGACCGAACCGATTCAATATAGGTAAATGCATGATCGCTCGATCCCGAGTTTTCAGAGTTCCTATCTGATCCTCGAATCACCTATTGAATAACATCGATGGAACAATTTAAGGGGAGGGAAGTGCGCTTTCTGCCTTCCATTGACCAGATTCTATTCACAATATATATTCCACTCAATATTTTTTATTCATTCTCGTCTTGAACCTTCTGCAATGCAACAAAATGAAAAGGAGTATTTATATTCTCTCTCATCCATCTCTATGTATACTACATCGTGGTCCGATACGAATGAGTCTACGGGCAGGAACGAGTCGATTTTTTCATAACTCATAGAGCTAAATGAAATGACTCCAAAGTTCTTCTCCTTCTATAGCAAGAAGTTATATATTGAACCATTGTGATCCAAAAGTGAAACCCTTTTTTTTCCCTTTTGTTTTCTCTTTTCACATCTTAATTTCGATCCGTTTCTCACCGGTGTAATCACCATACGGTACATTCATATGAAAATATTTAGTACATCGTAACAGAATCACATATTTTATTTGTGTATCAATTTCGTCTAAACAGAGAAAATACGTTGTCCGTAATTCGGCTCGGAATGGACTTACTTCAGGATCTATATCTTCCGAAAGGCAACTTAGTGCTAGAGAAAATAAATGCATAGCATAAAGATTTTGCCTTTTGAATATATTGAAGTAATTACATAACAAAAATAAACGCTTACATGAAGTAAACAAAAACAAAAATATCATATGAATCAAATTATTTCCATGAAACGATGATATTTATTCAATTTTTACTCAATTATAAAAATAATAGTGTGGAAAAATATAAATCATTAGATGGATAAGGAATTCATAGTTTCATTTGAAATATTACATGCGATATTTCTTAATTGAAAATCATAGTATAACCACTACACTAATTTAGGGAGAATATGTAACTTTTCACCTGGACATAGGTGTATCATCTCATAGGAATTGTAGATTGATAAGGCATTCATAATGTCATTTGAAATATTACATGCGATATTTCTTAATTGAAAATCATAGTATAACCACTACATTAATTTAGGGAGAATATATAACTTTTCACTTAGACATAGGTGTATCATCTCATAGGAATTGTAGATGCCAAAAAATAATACAAAGTTAAAAATACTTTAAATTTATGTTTTCCATATGTTTGTCAATTGTAAAATAAAATACATAATTGCTAATCTCATTTATTAAAGTATTTTGAATATAATTCTATGTTATGCCATGGTAAATATTTCTTCTATGAGAGAGTTTATGCAGAGCATTTTGGCTATAATCAAAATGGCCAACCTAAGTAAATGTCATACATGATCTAGAATTGGCATGGCTCGAAGACTCTATAATTTTTGTTTTAACATTATCAAGTGATGTTTGTTGAATGAATTCCACCATTATTTTCTATGCTAAATGAAGCTATATGTTGAGAATGATATTATAGTATTAGTAATCCAAATCCTATCTCCAAAATGAGATAGCTAGGAGGTGCAAAATGAGATAGTTAGGAGGTGATGTTTTTAGGAATATGATTCAAAGTGAGGTAACTTCCAAATGGTTTATCCTAAACTTTTCTCAATATTTATCAAAGTCATGAACTATTACCTAGTACTCACCCATGTCAAAATAATTAACATGGAGCCCCATAATGAAGTTGTTTGACAAATCGAAAACAAATTCTAGTGAACCTCGCTATTATTGTATGAATTACTATTTAACTACAAAAGCCACCTAACTGAGAAGTAGCTCTTTGATGTTTGGGATGTACGTTGCTCCATGCTAAATGACCAATTTATTGGATAAGGAATTGGTTTGCTAGAGGACCAATTTATTGGATCAAGGAGTTGGTTTCCTAGAAGACCAATTTATTGGATCAATGAGTTAGTTGGCTATTTAATATTAATAATTAAGCATTAATCCATTTGGTTAGATACAAGATATTTGCATCTTCCACACCAATTCTATTTTAAGATTCTAATACCAACCTTATATATTAATATATTTTAGTTCATTGGCCATGGGTATGAGAAATGAAAATAACAACTCTATTAAATGAGGAAGGAAATGAAATATGAGAAGGCCATCTAGTGTCCTTTAGGTGACTAATCATGTTTTTGAGTTCTTCCAGAATGTTGATTAATTTTCATGTATATGATTTGCAAGTTTAAGGGTTCAAGATTTCATATAATTTTTACGCCATAATGCCAAAATAAAAAGTGAATTTAATAGAATTATGAATTTTATGTAAATTTCTATAATTTTACACCTACAAAGATGGGATTGGATTAAATCTACTAAAAATTTGAAGTTCCTCTTTAAATATTGTTGTGTTCTATCAATGTCAAGATTTGGGCAAGAAATGTAAAGTGCTATGATGTCTTCGTTCTTAATCTTTTTGATAGAAACGAATCTTCGTGTTTTTAAAGGTGTGAATGGTTTAACTATGCACACGAATTATTCAGGTATACGTGTTATTTTTAATGATATAAGAAACCTGGAAATTTGTGTTCCATGTTTCAATTTCCTACATAGAACTTTAGTAAAGGTCGAAGCTATTAAATACCCTTGATATTATAATTTGGTTTTTACATTTTATGCTTAAAAAAAATAAAAATATCATTGAAATATTTAGAAAAAATAAAGTTTAACTAATAGTAATTATTATTTATAATTTTATAAATAAATACTATCACTTTGTCTTTGTAGTATTTTCCATTATATTTCACTAAATTTTAAAAATATTTCCTTTGAGAATTTTACTTTTAAACCATAAAACCCTTTTTTTATAAATAAAAAAATTGATATTATTAAAATTAATATAATTTTATGAATTTAATGTTTTTAGATTATATTAAAACACATTTTGGTTATGTCAGAGTGTAGTGTAATTGGTGATCAAAGTAATCTGAAAACATATAAACCAAGAGATCCAAGATTCAATCTCTCGGTCATGACCCAGTATATAGAAAGGAGGATAAGTCGTAGGCCCTTATAAGTATAGTGGTAGTAGCTAGAATCAACCTTGTGTCATGCAAGTACAAGACTAACCTTGTTGTTGATACCTTTTGGTTAAAAATGAAACAAGAAAAAAAAATGATAATACTCCTTATTGCATCGAGAGACGTTCTACAACCTAGTATGGAGGAGATGTGCAAGTGTAATGTAAGTATGTGAATATTTTTAAATTTTTGGAAATATATGTATAGAAACAAAATAGCTTAATTAAATGTTGGCTTCATATTTTTTAATTAATATTAAAATTAAAACATTTATAAATGTAAAATAATAAAACCAATAACACAAATCAATTATATCAATTGTCACTACAAGGAAAAGACCTTCTAGTGGATGTTTATGTGGAGACCTCAAGTATAAAAGTAGCCCAAAAATATGTTTTTAGTGGAGGTCACTAGTGGAGGTGGGCGGGCAGATGCTTTAGCGGATGTTTTTTGGACGATGCGTCTACAATATATAACCACATTGATGATTTAGTATACATAAAAGCATCGGTGTATACCACTAAGTAGCACTGCTATAGTTTTTAAATTTCAAAAAAATGTGGTGCTATTTTCCAACAATGCACTGGTATGCTAAAGGTACTAAAATGCCCCAGAGCATCTATGAAAGAGCACCATTTGGTGGTTTTTAATTTTTAAAAATAGAGTGATGCTATAGTCAGACAAAACACAAATGTGGTACCCTGTTGAGGTGAAAACTCAACCCCGCCTCCAATTTTTGACTTATTTATTTCAAATAATGGGGACCATTTCCATAAATTTTTGGCTAAATCACCATTTTAATATTTCTTTTCGTTAAGTGTTTTACAATTTTTCAATTTTTTTTGTTTTCAGCGGATTTATAATTTGATTGCTTCATGAGTTTGAATTTTCGCTAGATTTCCATTGGTACTCATTTCATCTCATTTGATTACACGGTTTGCAAATGTTTCTCATCCGAAGTTTGATAATATTTACCTCCTAGGTTAAAAAAATGTACAAAATGTATATTATTTTAATTTTTGTAAATAAATTAGTAAGTGGCTGTAAATATTGATTCCTAGTCAATTTTTACTAATTAATTCATTTTTCACTAACGGTCCTACAAAATCACCACGTCCAAATTGTAGAAAAATTAAAAGTATGGTGTTTATGGATTTTGTAACTCTATTATTAAATCCCAACTTTAAAGAAATTACGAGATATGAAATCTCTAAATTGCAAAGTGGTTGTAGTTTGTTTTGTTAAATTTTTAAATTACAAAGTGGTTGTAGTTTATGGGCAGGTCCCACTCCACGTTGTCCTCCTCTACCACTTTACACCATACCTTGACTCATTTTTGGCACATGCTTTACTTGAGATATTTTATATTGCAATATTGAAACCTCGGGACGGTTGAATATCGAAGGAATATAACAAAAAAACTTATGATATTCCCGATGCCCGATATTATTAAACTCTCGGATGCCTCCTTGAGACCCTAACACTCTTTCATAAAACCTCCAATATTTCAAATTTCCATACTCTCACATATATTGGACCTCGAAGAGTAGTTATATCCTAACTCTAATTTCATGAACCTCTGATATCCCAATTCTCTGATGCTTTGATATCGATCTGAATTGTGAAGGGGCTAAAACATGTTGGTTTTTTTAAGAAAGGTGAAGTATTTATGTATGGAGTTATGTTATAAGGTTGATGTTGTGGGTGTAATAAAATTCTCCTCTTTAATGCCTCCATGTTATATTATATAACAAAGCCCTTATGACTCCCACTTAGTCTCCCACTTAGTCTCAACATGGTGTATCCATGTCAGACCAAAGCAAATCATGGCTCATACGCTGAGTCAAAAAACCACTCTTGCCCATCCATATGGGACCAATAGCCACTAATGTAATGCCATGTGTCTCAGTATATTTGAAATATTAACTAATTTTTATTTAATTTAATTTTTTTTAATAATAATTAATAATTTATTTTTTATTAAACTATAATTAAATTCATTTGTAATTTATTTAAAGTTAGATATCATTTTGGGATTCAACTGCGTTAAGTAAGTCATTCACGTATGACCATTTCCATGAGAGGTAGTCGTAACTGACTAATTTCTCATGATTTTTGAATAGTCCACTTAGCACTCATTGCATCGGGTGATGCTCATAGGGGTGAAGAAGTGGGATTGAAACTAGTGAAATGAATCACATAGCATCAATCATCACTTCCGGGGCTTGCACCCGGTAACCAGGACTTCCCAGGAGGTCACCCATCCCAGAACTCCTCTGGCTCAAGCGCGCTTAACTGTGGAGTTTTTCCCCACAATTAAGCCCACTTAGCTTGCTACCCCATTTGCAAAACCTTAGCAAGTATTGTGCCTCATGAACCATTCAAGTAGAGATCCCTTGACTCTTTTTGAATTTAAGTATGGGGGTTTACGCAGTGCATTATATTAGATATCATTTTGGGATTCAACTGCGTTAAGTAAGTCATTCACGTATGACCATTTCCATGAGAGGTAGTCGTAACTGACTAATTTCTCATGATTTTTGAATAGTCCACTTAGCACTCATTGCATCGGGTGATGCTCACAGGGGTGAAGAAGTGGGATTGAAACTAGTGAAATGAATCACATAGCATCAATCATCACTTCCGGGGCTTGCACCCGGTAACCAGGACTTCCTAGGAGGTCACCCATCCCAGAACTCCTCTGGCTCAAGCGCGCTTAACTGTGGAGTTTTTCCCCACAATCAAGCCCACTTAGCTTGCTACCCCATTTGCAAAACCTTAGCAAGTATTGTGCCTCATGAACCATTCAAGTAGAGATCCCTTGACTCTTTTTGAATTTAAGTATGGGGGTTTATGCAGTGCATTATATTAGATATCATTTTGGGATTCAACTGTGTTAAGTAAGTCATTCACGTATGACCATTTCCATGAGAGGTAGTCGTAACTGACTAATTTCTCATGATTTTTGAATAGTCCACTTAGCACTCATTGCATCGGGTGATGCTCACAGGGGTGAAGAAGTGGGATTGAAACTAGTGAAATGAATCACATAGCATCAATCATCACTTCCGGGGCTTGCACCCGGTAACCAGGACTTCCCAGGAGGTCACCCATCCCAGAACTCCTCTAGCTCAAGCGCGCTTAACTGTGGAGTTTTTCCCCACAATCAAGCCCACTTAGCTTGCTACCCCATTTGCAAAACCTTAGCAAGTATTGTGCCTCATGAACCATTCAAGTAGAGATCCCTTGACTCTTTTTGAATTTAAGTATGGGGGTTTACGCAGTGCATTATATTAGATATCATTTTGGGATTCAACTGCGTTAAGTAAGTCATTCACGTATGACCATTTCCATGAGAGGTAGTCGTAACTGACTAATTTCTCATGATTTTTGAATAGTCCACTTAGCACTCATTGCATCGGGTGATGCTCACAGGGGTGAAGAAGTGGGATTGAAACTAGTGAAATGAATCACATAGCATCAATCATCACTTCCGGGGCTTGCACCTGGTAACCAGGACTTCCCAGGAGGTCACCCATCCCAGAACTCCTCTGGCTCAAGCGCGCTTAACTGTGGAGTTTTTCCCCACAATCAAGCCCACTTAGCTTGCTACCCCATTTGCAAAACCTTAGCAAGTATTGTGCCTCATTAATTTAAAGTTTTTAATTAATTAATTAATTTTTAAAATTAAATTATTTTTAAATGTAAAACTAATTAGAATTATAATTTTTAATTAAAAAATGTCCAACTTTGGCATACGCAACAATTTTTCAAGAATTTTGATAGTTTTGACTCTTGAATTTTGGGAGCTCATAAGTTGAGTTTTACTTGGCAAAATGAGGCCCAGGATGGCTCATTAGATAGATAAAATCATTGCGAATGTCTATGAAGTGGTTTCATGACCATATTCGTTCATTAAACGAGTCTAAAATTTAGCATAAAATTAAGCTCAAGATTTGTAACCAAAATTAGTTTTCTGAGTTAAATTTTTTGGCATTTTCATTGTCTCAAAGCCTTTGTTTATTGTAGATCCATTTGTTTATGTTCTATCTGACCAATAAGATCTTTAAGAGGATCAATGGAAAGAACATATTTCTTTTTATTTATTTATTTAATTAAAATTTGATTAGATATGCTTGTTTTCTAGATTTAGTATTTTTTATTTTGATTTTGGTTTTGACTTTAATTTAATTTTGATTGGTTTTTGGCAGGAGAACAATTGAGGATGAGGAAGAGAAGATTTCTATCTATTGTATTTCTCCACCAAGAGAGGAAAATGAATGATTTCCAATCAAATTTGTGGGAGAAAATTCATTTTTCCAAACAATTCTCTCATTTTGATTTTGATTTGTAATTATAAATATGGATTTTAGAGAATGTGAGAGGGGGAGTTATCTCTTCTGAAATTATATAATTCTTAAACCACTATTGTAATAGGGTTTTCATGATGTAGTTAGAGAGGATCAATCTAAGATCTAGGAATTATTTGGATTTGTCTCTTTTCATTCTGAATCGTGTATGAGAGGCAGAGCTTGCACTATTACATCTCTTGATTTTAGCATCAGATTTTATGCCTTTGAGGAGATTGTAGGAGATCGGATTTAAAGAACATAGGAGCAGAATAGGTTCATTTTTTTTTATTATTATAAATACTATTATTTTTAATGTGAATTTCATTCTTGATGGTAGAATTATGTTCATTGGATTTATATTACTGTCAATATGAATACCTATCTTACATATTAGATATCTAATCTGTTTGTTTCATGAATTTGTTGTCAACTGTATATTTTTCTCATGAGGGATTCACTCAGTGAACCTCTGACATATCACATGTGTTCGTGGCATATTAAACAATACCCTTTATTTGACTACATATTGGAAAATACTTATTAAATTACATTATTTAAACCCCTACCAATATGAACCCAATATAGCATCCCAATTTTAAGAAACCCTACCTTTCACTAGATATAGTAGGTATTCATTTTTTGATTAACATTTTTTATACCCCTTTATATTTTTTCATTAACTTTAAGCTCCATATTTTATAGTTTCCAATATAAAAACCCTTTAACCCCTACATATCCCCCAATATTTTATGTCATTTTTTCTTCAATATATATCCTCCAATTTGAACCCATGTGTTATGATATTACTCCCCCAGTGAAGCCCCCATGATTTTGCTCTGATATATTAAAACCATATTTCTGAGTAACTATTTACCCAGAAATTTTCCATCTAATTTTGATTTTATTTCCACTGGCATTATGTTGACTAATTCCTAATGTTATTGGTTCATCATTCATTTTGAATATATCTCAGAACATCATGTTTGGTAATTATAATATTAATTAATTTAACTACTTCATTAGCTACCTATTAATCTTAAGCCAGACATGTTAAAATCTCAATTATGTTAATATCTTTCTCTTGGTAGAAACAAGGACTAATCCTTCTTTCCATTAATATAGGCTTAGCATAGCTTTCCTTTTGCTTGCATTGTAGAGTAAATATCCATTTAGATTAAATCTTGAATTTTAGAAGTCCTCTTCTAAAAGAGTCGAAGCCATAGTTGTGGTTTCACTGAGCCTTAAATCAGCTTAAGGATTTTCTTCCCTGTCCATGCATAACATGAGGGCTAATTTGATTTCTTTTTCTTTTTTGGCAAGTTAAAGACATACTTTAAGCCAACAGAGATATATAGAGAGCGTAACTAGACCCAATTGAACCAATTGGAACTACCATTCCAAATAGAAAATGACCTAATTTAAGTTCTCAAATAGGTAGTCTCCCTTATAATGTTGAATGGTCATTTTGGGCCATCAACAATTTTGGTGCTAGAAGTAGGGCTTGATGACTTGTTTTCTTTTGGAGTTATTGTATTTTAAAGTTTCTATTTAATCACAATGGCTACTCTAAAACTTCCAATTTGGAGTTGTGTCTCTGGACGTGCATCTGCCAATACTCCACCAGAAATAATAAGACACTTGTCAAAGGTAAAATTTAGTGGTAAGGGGAATGTTTCTGCATTTGATCATTCCTTTCCAATTATTCAAAAGAATTCAAATTCAAATTTTCATGATATTGATGAAAGTATTTTATGCAGAATTTTTACTCTTACATTCTCAGGAAAAACTAGAAGTTGATTTCAATCTCTTCCAATTGCCTCTATTCACAATTGGGATTAATTCATCAAAAAGTTCCTTTTTTAATTTGATGGTTATGATTATCAATAGGTGTGTGATGAATTAGAATATTTACAAAGATTTGAAAATGAATCTTTCTTACATTTTACTATTAGATTTCAATTAATTTGTTTGAGATTCAAAGCTAAAGATAAACCTTCAGACAATGAATTAATGGATTGGTTTCAATATTTTTTTTCTCTTCCTCCCATTTCAAATTCATATGTAACAATTGCAAGATTTGATGACTCTCCTTAAACTTCTAGTAACATTATCAAAAAATTTGATATAGAGGTGCATATTAACCATGATGAAATTTCCTCAACCATGTATGATAAATTATTAAATCTAGTACAAACCTCTTATAGTATTAATGATAATCATGCTAATGAATTATTATCACAAAGCTTTAAAGAATTTGTAAACAACTACAAGAAGAAATTAATAATAAACTTGAAGAATTATCTGCCTCAAAATTTGAAAATCAAAAACCACAAGCACAAATTGAGGACTCTAACAAAGTACATGATGATCAAATACAAAATTTAGGGCAACAAGAGAAAATTCTTCAAGAAATCCCAATTAGCCACGTAAATGATTTGGAATCTGAAATTTGCAATGAACAAAATTCACAAGAATCTGCAAATACAGAGATTTTCAAATTCATTTCTTCTAATTATCTTTTTTACCTCTATCTTGATATTTTTGCTGATAGAAATTCATCCCCTCTTTTGTTTAATGTTATTCTAGAAAATAGAGAAGCTGATATAAATGAATTTCCTGTTAGCTTTTATCAAGATGGAGAATCAATTATTGGTCATTCTTTTGACATTGATGAACATGTGCTCCATATTCCTTCTTGTTTTGATACCTCAGATGAGAATAAAGAAGTGAACGTTCTGAAGTCATTTCATTCAGTATGTTTATTTGTCTCCTTCCCTATTAAATCCTCATGTTCCAAGTCAAACTATACTTGAAAATGAAGAGAAACTTAATACATAAATGGTTCCAATTGACTCTCATTTTCAAACATGTAATCATCCTCATGATTTCAACATTCAAGAACCTATCCTAATCTATGATTCTTATGATGATCAAGCTTTCATTCCTATTCATAGTCCTGATCCTCTCTCTCTAATTCACAAGTTGGTGTTGGTGATCATTCTAATTGCATTAGCCAATTCTTGTCAAGAGGACATTACTTCAAACCAATCCCAATTGTGTTGTAATAATATTTGTAACACTACTCTAAATAGTGATTTGATTTTACCATTTTTCTTTCATTTATTTTGTTTATTTTCTTATTTGTTTTCTAATTGCGTTGCTTAGTTTTTAGATATCTTATACTAGAATATTGAGAAGTTCAGTATTGAACACTCAATTAATGCATTGCCTGAATGGGAAAATGAAGTTTCAAATCATAATCATGAACATTAATAGCTATTATTCTTCCGATTCCAAATCGACTTCATCTCTTATCGCTTTATCCTTTCCTCTCAAAAGTAGTTCCAATAAGAGAGTGTATCTTCACATTATGACCAATGATCTTCCATTGAATGTATCTGACTTTCATCCATATTTCATTGAGCCATTCGAAAAAAATTTGGAAAGTATTCCTACACAGAATATTATTAATAATTTAACATACGTACATAAGACTTACAATTTCATGCAGGCCATGGTATCTAAAAATACATTTCCACAATTTGGCATGTTATCTTCTCTTTTAAAGCTCTTCAAATCATTAATGGAAACTCATATAGATTTGTACAATCCAATTGAAATGCAACTGGAAATGACATTTTAGGAGAAGGTGATTGTAAACAAGTTACTTCTTATAAATATGTTAGTAATTATAGTAAATATTACATTCAAATTTTTTGATTCAATTGTAATTGTATTTTTTTTTTACTAATGTGTGACTTGTACATACATGCGTGAGTTAAAATGAGAGAATGGTTACATTGGAAGTATTGTTATACCTAGTCATGTTTCATTTTCATTTAGTTAGGATTAGGTAGATTTAGATTCCTTTCATGTTTTTATTTATTTCATAATTGCATAGTTTTTATAAGCATGTAATGATCCTATGAAGCAAAGAGTGTTCGAAAAATATGATTGCTCAAATTATGCTTATGTTGCACTTGCTTATTCTTCTTAGTGAAGTTTCATCACATTTCTAAATTTTGCAAATAAAATTAGATAGGGTGAAGAATCTTTACAATCAAGCACTCTTGAGAAATCCAGTTTTCAATTCATAAGTATTTCCCACTCTTGTCCCTCAATGTTATTATGAAGTAAATGCAAATCAATAGCTCATTATTTAGAGGTTAATTTAGATTAAATAAGTAACATTTGTGAAATAAATGATAATACATGGAGAACTTGAAGATATATAAGGTAAATTTGTAGTCAAAATCCTTCGAGGTATACATTGATATGTTCATATTTATCTGTTCTTATTTTTCTCTTTTTCATAGTTTATTTATGATTTATGATTTTCTTCATTTTTTAGGCCTTCATTAATTTCATTTGGAGACTTCATGTGTACAAGAAAATTTAGTTGGATTTATAATAAATCAAGTAGTCAGCCCTTTACAATCTGCAACATGTTCATGGAAGTATTTTCTTTTTCATCAGAATCTGGGTGTTTTATATTGTTGCTTCTATTCATATTTCCTTTCTTCGCAAATTCACGAGATGAGCTAATAATCGTTAATGTAGCCGAAATTGAATGCTTAGCCATTCCTTGTTAGGATTTGTCATGGGTCTATAACTTCTCGAATTTTAAATTAAAGAAGGACCATAAGCAAAACAAATTTTCTCCAAAATCTTGTAGCAAGTCATAAAATAATCTTATCCATGATTTTATCTCTTCCCATTCTAAATATTAGAATTGTCAAGTTGAGTTGAACCAGTGCATCGTACTTGTTCATATTTTCTTCCCTTTAGTCATAATCCTTTCTTTCGTAGTGACTCAAAGCCTTTAATTGGTGAACCTTGGAATCTCGATCCTTTGCTTTTCATTTTTCCAAGATATTTCCTCAAAATTTCAGACTTTTTGGCTTATTGGACTCTTAGGTTTGTATTATATCGAAATAATTTAGAAATAGATTTTGATATTTACCTCTCTGAGATCCACATTTCCTTTTCCTCCACTATCACATCCATTACACTTAGCGAAGGAAATGGCCCCTATTTCACTATCTTTACTAGAATCTTGTGGCCTCAAAGTCTTGTAAGTTGATTTGAGTTTCAAAATAGTTTTTGAGATATCTGATAAGCGATTTATTCTCATATTTATTAAATCTCAGACTTCTTTCCTTGGAAGCTTATATTTATAGACAAATGTAGGAGCTCTTCTTATTTTCTTATTAGAACAAAAGCTATCAGAGCCATTTTATAAAAATCTTATGATATTGATTACTTCCGATAGTTGAATGCCAATATATAATATTCCCATGTCATACATTAAAAGACATTCACTATCGAGCATATTTGATATCGTAAGATTTATTTATAGGAAGTTACAAAAAACTTTTGTTTCAAGATCTTGCTTCCATTTAATATTCTAAACATTGGGACTTTTTTATCGTAGGTGAAATTTAATTAAAATTCCTAAAATGAATGTCACTGAAAATGTTATGAAGCAAGGTCTTTATTTATCATAGTTTTAACCATTAAGAATTTTTGGAAACCTTGAGCTCTTACCATTGGCACATCATTTATCGACGCCTTCCATATCAAGGCCTCTTTTAAATTCGTTACAATACGTTATATTTCCAAAATTTAGTTTTCTAATATATCTTTCTATATATTTAAAATATATTATCGGAACATATTTATATCGAAGCCTTTGTAACTCGTAGTATCTATGTCAAGCCTCCCTATTTATGGACATTGGAATATTGCAACTTTCTCCATTATAAAATACAACGTGGTAAGGCTCTCGTGGTCTAACATATTTTCACTTAAAGTGATATAAAAGAGGTTTAGGTCCCCAACATATTGAATAAGAAAGTTGACAAGGCACAAAAAAGACATTGTTGAGCAACTAGGTGGTAAGAAAGTTTGGAACACACAAAGGTAAAAAATCATGCTCAATTCATTTTTGAACTCTCTTTTGTTTGAAGTTTTAATATATCATTTTATATTCAGCATACAAAATTTAAAGTACTCTCCCTCTACACAAATTTGGAATTTGGTCTTGAATTTTGAGATTTTATGAAAATCTTGAAGTTAATATGAAATCTGAAAAGGAAAAGAGAATAATTGTTGTTGCAATGAATAAAGAAGCATATCTTCATTCTCATTTTGATGGATTTTATCCACTTCCAATTCCTTGAACATGAATCATTGTTTTCTTCTAGTATTGTTTTCTTTAATTTCGACTTAATAAATTATGATTTTGGACCAATTAAAACTACATTGAAGAAATTTCTATATGTTTTTAATTTTAATCAAAAGAAGAAGTTATATTTTGTTGGAGAAAATGACATCTCTCCAATAAAATTAAATTAAATTCTTCAATGGTAAGCTTCATATGCCCATCTTCATCCTTTTTATTTTCTTCATTTTTATTTCAATTTCGTTTTAGCTTTTGCTGATATTTATCTCTATTTTGCAGGACCTCAAGAATTATTTTTCACCCTCTTATGGCTTAGATTGGGGAATCATTCTCTCTATCCTTTTCTTTTGGGTTTTGGAGCAATAGTAATAATTGTTCATCAAATCAATTGAACTGGGGAGTTTTTGAAGTTTTAGTCTATTTATTAAGCATTGCTTTTATCAGAAAATGGTTAAAATGTTTTTATGTAGCATTTTCTTTGAAACAAGAAAATTTGCAGTACGCGAAGATTTCTCATATTAGCTTATTATATCTGATGACTATTATTCACCCCTTAATTTCAATGCCTAATTGCTTATAACTCTACAAGATAAAATCTACTAGATTCTCAACATAATATGAGCACTCACATGATTATCATCTTTTACTTTTTGTTGAGACACTTTATTATTTGTCTTGTTGAGTTTGTCTTTAATTTGGGATATTCTTTCAGCTTTTCTTTTCCTCATTTTCACATTTTAGAGTTTGCTCATTTCTTTCGCTTCTGTTTGAATTCCTTTTTTCCTTCTTTCTATTGGTTTGGTTTGATTTTGGTGATTCTGCCAAGATTTATGTTAAAATGACTTTTCCTCACCCAACTTTGGTTGGCATACATGGGAAATTTTTACTTTGTCAATTTAATGAGTTTCATTTACCATTAAAGGTATATCTTTATAGAATTTTGAAGCCATATTACTTTAAATACTTTTCATGGAGGAACACACATTCTTTCTAAGTAATATAGTTCACATTTTTAAGGAAATAATTGACCTATGTTTAACTCAATGAATCACTCCCATCCCTCCACTTTATATAAACCTATGGATTGATAATTGCGGGGAAAGATTTTGGAGTCAACATTATAAAAGTATTATATCCATTAACATAAATTTTTATTACCATCCCACCTCTTTCACTTAGATACAACATAAACTAAAGTTCGCAAATGTGCTTATCAAAAGGGTGATTAAAAGAGGAAGCATGAGAAATAAAAGTAAACACATTAGGGCTATGGACACTTGCTGACAGCAGGGTCATGCTCGTATGACATAAAAGACAACTTTGTCAGGATACTGTTCAAGCCCACTAGCAGCGAAGTGATGTCAGAGACCATTCATAACAATGGATATGAGATTTATGAAAGAAACTTATTTGTACCTTCTTCTATTTTTTCATACGAGGTAATATTAAAATAAAATTTTCCCAAAATTTTGATTCATGATTCAAAACTCAGTCTATTTTGAGTACCCATATTTTGAAGATTTTAGTACTTAATTCATTAATGTGGTACCCATGTTAATTTTTTTAATGTTGGACGGTTTCGTGGAATACATTATTTTTAATTTTGGGTAAATTAAAGTTCATAATCCTTTAACCAGAGATATCTCGTTCTTCCCCATGTGTCACCAGTTTTGAGGTGAAATCTCAACCTGCCTCCCCTCGGCCTTGATTTTTGACTTATTTATTTCAAATAATGGGGACCATTTCCATAATTTTTTGGCTAAATCACATTTTTAATATTTTCTTTTAGTTAACTGTCTTACAATTTTTCCAATTTGTTGTTTTCATCAGATTTATATTTTGATTTCTTTATTAAGTTTGAAATTTTTATAGTTTTCCATTGGTACTCATTTCATCACATTTGGTTACACGGTTTGCAAATGGTGTTGATCCAAAGTTCAATAAGTTTTAGCACCTGGGTTAAAAAATGTACAAAATGCATATTATTTTACTTTTTGTAAATAAATTAATAATTGATTATAAATATTAACTCCTCGTTAATTTTTACTAATTAATTTATTTTTCACTAAGGATCCTACAAAATCATCACAACCAACTTGTAGAAAAATTAAAATTATAGTGCTTTTGGATTTCGTAACTCTATTATTAAATCCCAAATTTAAAGAAAATACGAGATCTGAAATATCTAAATTGCAAAGTGGTTGTAGTTCATTTTGTCGGATTTTTAAATTACAAAGTGGTTGTAGTTTATGGCCGGGTCCAATTCCATGTGGTCCTCCTCCCCCACTTCAAAGCATACCTTGACATATTTTCGTCACATGATTTATTCTACGTATTTTATATTGCAATATTGAAACCTTAGGATGGTTGAATATCGGAGGCACATAACAAAAAACTTACAATATTCCTGATGACTAATATTATTAAACTCTCTGATGCCACCTTGAGACCTTGGGACTCTTTCATAAAACCTCTGATATTTCAAATGTTGATACTCTCTCATATATGAAACCTCTGAGAGCAGTTATATCATAACTCTAATTTGATGAACCTCTGATATACCAATTCTCTGATGCTCTAATATTGATCTGAAGCATGAAGGGGCTAAAACATGTTGGTTATTTTTTAAAAAGGTTAAGTATTTATGTATGGAGTTATCTTATAAGGTTGATGTTGTGGGTGTAATAAAAGGCCCATATTTAATGCCTCCACGTTATATTATATAAACAAATCCCTTATGACTCCCACTTAGTCTCACCATGGTTTATCCATGTGAGCCCAAAGCCACTCATGGCTCATACGTTGAGCCAAAAAGCCACTCTGGCCAATCCATATGGGACCAATATCCACTAGTGTGTTGCCACATGTCCCAGTATATTTGTAATATTAATTATTTTTTAATTAATTTAATTTTTTGTAATAATAATTAATAATACATGACCAGATTCAGTCATTAAATGAGTCTAACATTTAGTAGAAAATTAAGCTCTGAATTTGTAACCAAAATTGGTTTTCTGAATTTAATTTTTTGGCATTGTCATTTTCTCAAAGCCTCTGTTGATTGCACAACCATACAATTATGTTCTCTTTGAACAATAAGATATTTATAAGGATCAATGGAAAGCACAAATTTCTTTTTATTTATTTACTTAATTAAAATTTGTTTGGAGATGTTTCTTTTCTAGATTTGTTATTTTTTTTTTTGGATTTGCATTTTATTTTAATTTTGATTGGTTTTTGGCAGGAGAAGAGTTGAGGAGATTAGGAAGAGAATATTTGGCTCAATGGTATTTATTCAGCAAGAGAGAAAACATAATTATTTCCAATCAAATTTGTGGGAGAAAATTCATTTTCCAAACAGTTCTCTCATTTTGATTTTGATTTGTAATTATAAATATGGATTTTAGAGAATGTGAGATGGGGATTTCTCTCTTCTGCAATTTCATAATTATTAAAGAACTATTGTAATAAGGGTTTCATGTTGTAGGTAGAGAGGATTAATCAAATATCTGAGAATTATTGGTATTTGACTCTTTTCATTCTTAATTGTGTATCAGAGGCAAAGCTTGCACTATTGCAGCACTTGGTTTCAGCAGCATATTTTATGTTTTGGAGGAGATTGTAGGAGATCGGATTTAAAGAAAAAATTAGGAGAAAAGGTTCAAATAAATTTGTATGATACATACTATTATTTTTAATGTGAATTTCATTCTTGAATCTATTGTCAATTGTATCTTTTGCTCTGATATATTAAAACCATATTTCTGAGTAATTATTTACTCATAAATATGCCATATGATTTTGATTTAATTTCTATTGGCCTTATGTGGACTACTTCCTAATGTTATTGGTTAATCATTCATTATTAATAGATATATGCACAACATTTTTGGTAATTATAATATTATTTAATTGAACTACTTCATTAGCTATGTATTTGTTATGAAACTAGCTCACAAAAATAGAGAAAATATAGATGAACGCCTCAGAAATAAGCCTCTTCGAGGGGGAAACCTCCTTTACAATACACAAATGAATAATTTTTCGATGATTCAAATGAAAAAACCTCCTTTCTATATATAGGAGTCTAAAGAGTCACAATATAACCCAGCCGACCTAACAATAATAATATAAAGGCACAAAAATAACAATAGAGGGATTCTATGGGGCACAGTAATAAAGATATGGGGACAATAGGGACACAAAAATATTAATAAGGGATACAACTACAATAGTAATAGGGTAATCACTAGTATTATAGGCACCTAACATGCCCCTCTCCTTCAAAAAAATGTTGTCCTCAACGCTTGAGTAGTTCTGGATGCTTCTGTATAAAATTCTCATCCTCCCATGTGGAATCTTCAGTGGGTAAGTTCTTCCACTTGATGAGATACTCCGAAATTGATTGATTTCGTAGCTGTTGAGTTCTTGCTTCTGTGACTGCTTCCGATTCCAATATAATTTTCCCTTCCTCGTCAAGTTCTGGCAATATTGTTTGAACTGGGAGCTTGTCGCCTATAACCTTCTTTAAACATGAAACATGGAAAAATGGGTGCACTCGAGAAGCTACAGAAAGCTATAATTTGTATGCCATGGTACCAATATTTTGCAACACCTTGTACGGACCATAATACTTTGGTGATAGTTTATTATCATTCTTAGCTTACTTGAGGGACATTTGTTTATATGGTTCTAGCTGTAGAAATACCCAATCACCTACATCAAAATTTCTTTCGCAGCGATGTCGATTTGCCTGTTGTTTCATTCTATTCTACGCCAACACGAGGTTATTCTTTAAGAGTTGGAGGACTTGTTGTTGATGCTCGATGTTATGTTCCACTGCTTGAACCTTAGAATTTTCTCTTAAATGTGATGTGATGGATGGTGGCTGATATCCATAAAGTACCATAAACGGGGTCATTTTTGTTGTTGTATGGAAGGAAGAGTTATACCACCATTCAGCTAGAGGCAACCATTTGACCCATTGTGTCTATTTATCAGATTCTAAGAAACGAAGATATCCTTCCAAACATATGTTTACTATCTCAGTTTTCTCATCAGATTGAGGATGATAAGATGAGCTATGAGCTAAGTGAGTACCAAGACAAGAAAATAATTATGTCCGAAAATTTCAAGTGAAAATGGGATCTCTGTCACTTACAATAATCTTTGGGTTTCCATGTAGCTTTTGAATTGTTTCCATAAATGTAGTAGAAACTATACTGGCTTTAAATGGATTTGATAATGAACAAAAGTGTGCATATTTGAAAAGTCTATCAACTACCACCACGATGACACTCTTTCCCTTAGACTTGGGTAAACCTGTGATAAAATCCATTGAAACCTCCTCCCAACATTGGCTTGGAATGGATAAAGGTTGTAATAGACCCGGGGTCTTAATTGTTTCAACTTCATTTTGTTGGCAAACCAAACATTCCATCACAAACCTTTGAATATCCGATTTGAGGCCATCCCAAAAAAATTCCTTCTTAACCTTGTGGTAAGTTCTTAAAAATCTTGAGTGCCCTCCTAAGGGAGAAGTGTGCAATTCCATAAGAATATTTTGTTTGAGTTGGGAATTCTTACAGAGGTATAAGCGATCTTTGTACCATAACGAATCATTTTTCAAGCTAAATGTATCAGATGTATTGGAATCTTGTTGTAACTTTCAAATAAGTGCCCACACTTCTTCATCATTCTTCCATTCCTCCCTTGCTTCGTTTATCCAATCTGGTTAGATAATAGAAATGGTGCACAACAATTCTTCCACATCCTCATCATTTCTTGAGAGTGCATCTGCCACCACATTTTGCTTCCCTTTTTTGTAGATGATTTCAAAGTCATAACCCAACATCTTTGTGACCCACTTTTGTTGCTCTTCAGATGATAATCTATGTTCTAAGAATTATTTAAGGCTATCATGATCCGTTTTTACCTTGAAGTGTCTTTCCATTAGGTAGGGTCACCATTTCTTAAGTGCATGTGGTATTGCCAACATTTCCTTCTCATAAATAGCTTTGTGTAAAAACATTCCCTTGATTGGACGACTTTCAAAAGCAATGGGTCTTTCATCTTGCATTAAAACAACACCAATTCCATTTCCTCAAGCATCACCTTCCACAATAAAGGTTTTTGTGAAGTCCAGTGTAGCTAAGACCGGTGCTTGGCACATTGCCTCTTTAAGATGTTCGAAGGCCTTTGTTGCTTTTGGAGTCCATTAAAATGCATCTTTCTTTAATAATGTTGTTAGAGGTGCTACTATTCTCCCATAATCCTTAACAAACTTGGAATAATACCCTGTCAACCCAAGAAATCCTCGCAAATGCTTTATGGGTGTGGGGATTTTCCATTCCTTAATGGCTTTAATTTTTCTAGGGTCTACCTTAACTCCTTCATGAAAAACAATATGACCTAGATATTCCACCTCCTGTACTCCAAAGAAAAATTTGGATATTTTTGCATATAATTGTTTCTCCTCCAATAGTTGTAGCACCCTGTCAACATGTTCAACATGATCCTTCCAAGACTTCTTGTAGATTAGTATATCATCAAAAAATACTAACACAAATTTTCTAAGGAAGGGTTTGAAAATGGAATTCATCAAACCTTGAAATGTAGAAGGTGCATTGGAAAGGCCAAAAGGCATGACCAAAAATTCATAATGACCCTCATGAGTTCTAAATGTTGTTTTTGGAATGTCTTCAGTCTTCATTTTGATTTGATGATATCCTGAACGAAGATCCAACTTGGCGAAGTAAATTGATCCATGCAATTCATCCAGTAATTCATCAATGACAGGAATGGAAAACTTATCTTTAATAGTGAGCTTGTTGGGCTCCCTATAATCCAGACACATGCACCATGATCCATCCTTCTTGTGCACCAATACTACTAGAGTAGAGAAAGAAATTTGACTAGGTTGAATTATACCAGCCTCTAGCATTTCTGCAACCATACGTTCAATTTCACTGATTTGGGCATAGGGATCTCTGTATGGCCTGAGGTTTGGAGGAACACTTCCTGGAATCAGATGAATAGCATGATCATGATCATGAATAGGTGGGTGACCTTTGGGAGTCTCAAATACCTTGGAATGATTGTCCAAGACTTTTTATAGATCTGGAGAAATAGATGATTTCGATGTGGAAACATCTAGCGAACATAATTGTGCAATTACACCTATTTGTTCCTTTTTTAGAAGCATTTTCATACCATTAAAGCTGATTATCTTTCCCGGTTTCCCAGCAATACCCCTTAATTCAACTTCCTTTCCTTTCGCAGAAAATTTCATGAAAAGTTCTTGAAAGTTAAAAGCTATTGTACCCAAGGATTGTAGCCATTAGACTCCTAGTACAACATCAACACCTCCCATTGGAATGGAAAGCATTGGGCTAGTCAATACATATTCTCCCATGGATAGCTTGATATTATGGCACTTTCCAGAGAAATTTATCGTTCCTCCATTTGCAACCATCACTTAACACTCTGGTGCTGGATATAGGAAGCAATACAATTCTTTTGCTATCTTACAATGAATAAAATTGTGGGTACTTCCTGAATCAATAAACACTATTACCCTTTTCTTCTTGATTTGTCCTTCTATCTTGATGGTTTGAGGAGTGGTAATTCCAGCCAATGCATTACAAGATATGGTCGGATTCATTTCTTCTTTATCTAGGCTTTGTTCCTAGAGTATATCCTCTTCTTTTGACCTTGATTTCTCCTTTTATTCTTCCTCTTCACAATCTATATAGAATAATTTCTTCTCAGCACACTTATGACCTTTAGTGTATTTGCTATCATAACTCTAACAAAGCCCTTTTTCTCTTTTTTCTTCCAATTGTTGTGGTGTCAACCTTATAAGTTGTGGAAGGCTAGGGGCAACAACACTTCCATCTTTATAGTTGTGAGTGGTATGCTTCCTGGTTGCCATAATTTTTCTTTCCATTTTTCTTGCTAACCTGAATGCCTTCTCTAATGAATCAGGTTCCCAAAGGTGAACATCATGTTGGATATTATCCTTTAAAGTCCCTATGAACACATCAATCCTATGCTCCTCTGGAATATTTTTTACCCTTATCTTCAATTTTTGGAACTCCTCAATGTGTTCCATTATTGAACCCTTTTGTTTGAGACTTATCAATTGGCTAAAAAAAGTGTTGCTTTTTGTATCCTCATAATGTGCTATCAATTTTTCCGTAAAAATTGCCCAAGTGATTGTTTACCAGAGCAAATCCATTGATACCATACAAAATGATTTGGTTCCAAATATAAAGTTGAAATACGTACCTTTTGTGTGTTTTGCACATTATTGAGATTGAAAAATTGCTCCATCTGTAATATCCATGTTGCGGGATCCTTGCCATCAAACTTTCTCATATCGATTTTTGGAATATGGTGGGTCTTCAATCCAACATTAGAGTCTATGAAATCATGATTAACATTTATTTTGTTCTCATCATGAGTTTCCTTTACTACCCTTTTACCATTAGTAAGCATTTCTTGTTGAAATTTTGTCAAATCTATCTTCAAATCTTCCATGCCTATCTTCAAATCTTCCATGTCTGTCTTCAAATCTATCTTCAAATCGTCCATATTAGCTTCCACGTCATGCATCTTAGCTTCTATGACTTTCTTTAAACAATCCATCTTAGCTTCTACACCTTTCTTTAAACCATCCATATTAGCTTCTACATCTTTCTTTAAACCATCCATCTTAGATTCTGTTACTTTTTGTGCAAGTGATACTTGTTGCACTTGGTCTAGTAATTTTGATATATCATGTTGCATTTCTTCCTCTTTTTCATGAGTCATGCTAGAGCTTTCAGGTTGCTTACTAGGTGTTTGCATTTTCTTTCCTCGGTGCATCAATTACCGATAATAATGCTTTACTATTCCCTTTGAATTCCTTCAAACTAATTTTCAAACCAAGCTTATGCAAAAATTAAAAAAGAAACTACACACCTTTTTTCACTTTGTAGGAGCTTGATATTGAATTGATGTATCTCTGTAATTTCGGATTATCTGGTTTTCAAATTTCAACCCACTGTATCCATCTGTGTCCTCATTCCAATGCCACCAGTCTGATCCAAATTGGATTCTCTAGGGAAGAGTTATGCCAAATCTCCCTCTTTCTATACCTTCTTACGAAATTTCAATCCGATGCTCAGAGAGAAAGTTATGACGATTTTCCCTAGGTCACCAGTTTGGAATGTAATTCAAGAGTTTGCAAAACAACCAACTTCCTCATATCATATCTCGGCAAATATAGCGAGAAAATATCTGAAATTCGGACTCGAGGTTCAGTGCGATTTCGTCTCAAATGGTTTTTTTCGCTTCTGAAATGTCGCAGAAAAAAAGTTATAGCGAAAATTCCATGATGACCTATTTGGAGCAGCGAAACCCTAGAATCCAAAGCTCTGATACCAAATGTTATGAAAGCAGCTCACAAAAAGATAGAAAAGATAGATGAACACCTTAGAAATAAGCCTCTTCGAGGGGGCAACCTCCTTTACAATACAGAAACGAATAATTCTTTGATGATTCAAATGAAAAAACCTCCTTTCTATATATAGGAGTCTAAGGAGTCACAATATAACCCAACCGACCTAACAATAATAATATAAAGGCACAAAAATAACAATAGAGGGATTCTATGGGGCACAGTAATAACAATATGGGGACAATAGGGGCACAACAATATTAATAAGGGATACAACTACAATAGTAATGGGGTAATCACTACTATTATAGGGACCTAACAGTATTCATGTTAAGCCATACATGTTGAAATCCCAATTATGTTAATATCTTTCTCTTGCTAGAAAGAAGGATTAACCATTATTTCCATCAAGGTAAGGTTACTATAGTTTTCCTTCTACTTGCATTATAGAGTAAATTTGAATTTAGATTAAATCTTGTATTCTAGAAGTCCCCTTCTAAAATAGTCAAAATAATAGTTTTGATTTGGCTGAGCCTTAAATCATCCTGAGAATTTTCTTCCTTGCTCATGAACAATCAGAAGGCTAATATGATTTCTCTTTCTTTCTTGGCGAGTTAAAGACATACTTCAAGCCAGTAGAGCTAGAGAGAGAGGGTAACCAGACCAAATTGAACTAGTTAGATCCATCATTCCAAATGGAAAATGAGTTGATTTCAATTCCTGGCCGAGTGGTCTCCTTTATAATGTTTGTTGGACAGTTGGAATTGCCTAGATGGCTAGTGTCCTACTGAAGATATCTACAAGTGTGTGATAATTGATGTCAAGAGTCATGATGGAGAGATGTGTTGGGAAGTTGGCATTCTGTAGCTGTTGGCAGAAGTGTTGGCATTGATGTCTACAAGTGGTTGGCCAGTGGACTAGTGAAGATATCTGCAAGTGTGTTGCCATTGATGTCAACACTCATGATGGGGAGATGTCTTGGGAAGTTGGTATTTCCTAACTTTTGGCAGAACTATCGTCATTGATGAAAACCATACTAGCATGGATACTTGTCATAGCAGATGTTGGAAGTGATGGCCGAGGACAAATACTATGGTTACTAGAGTGCTCTATACTCATCGCAGTAGTAGGCTTACTAAGAATCGAGAAAATGATGATTACAGTGATGGGCCAGATGGAACTCCATGGTAGTTGCAAGCTTCTTGTAGAAAATCATCACAGTAGTAGGCTTACTAAAGAAGCAATAAAATGATGACTACTGTGATGGTCAAGATGGAATCACATGGTAACTGCAGGCTTCATGTATATACTCAATAGAGTTGTCATGCGGAAAGAGTCGTTAGTGCGGACACAACCGACCTCCCTAGAAGCCTAAGACTTTCTAGTGACAAACAAGACAAATAAGAGCAATCCTTTTCTAAATATGCATTTACAATATGAGAAATCAAGTGTTTAGATCCTACCTGTAACCCAACGCTATCGTAGTAGTCCAGCTTCGTTGATCCGGATGAGCTCCTCCTTCTCTTCGAAACCTGCATTCACTAACAATCAAACGATTAAATAGCACCTGAATATCACATACAATAAAACATATTTAACATATAGACCAAGGAGTATATGAAACAACTCATAAATAACAAATTGTTGAGAAGAATGGACTTATTTGTATTAAAAGGTAAGAAAAGGAACCATTACAACCTGAGCCTTGGTGTTGTGCAAGTCCCTCCCAGGGTCCACAAGAGTTCTCCTTTACTCTGATCAGCTCACCCACTTCCAAATGAAACAAGCAAAGATGGTAATCTCTCCTCACAAGCTTCTACAAGGAAGTCCTAATTCCAGCAGCATCTACCCTTAGGAATGTTCAGCTTTCAACCTCTCTCCCTTTGGCCCAATGCCTGTATTTATAGTGCTCTAGAGGAAGTTATTCAGGTCCACCATCAATGGGATAAGCCCCTCTTTGGATGGGATAGCTCCCCTCTTGATGGGACAAGTTCCTCTTTGGTAGGGATACATGAACCATCTAGAGGCGCTTCATACACGTCAAACAAGCTTCTAGAATGCTCTAGAAATGACCACAAGTAACTTTTTTGGAGTGAAACTTGCGCCTTTTGACCTTTACAGGAGTACGCACCCATTGCTTTACATACAGAGCGTACAAGTACGAAGGTGTTGTGAACTTGGAGTGCGTACACGCAGGAAAGGCTAAGAGAAACTGCGTACCCAGAGATATATAGATTTTTAATGACTTTCTCTCTTTCTTGGAGTTTGACATGGAGAGCAGAGGTATGAGGCTTGCCAAGGAGGATAGTATGACAGTTGATGGAGCCATACTAACTGCAAATAGTCATGGTGACAAATTTTAGTGTAACAGATTGCCCCCTAAAGTGCGAAGCCTGTAGTAGATAAGGGTTTCATATCATCTAGGAAGGGTGAAGTACTTTATCATTTCAAGGATTATCTTGTGGAGAGCCCAGTCGGAACCTGCAAGTATTCAACACAAAATACATATATATGATCATATCATTGCTGAGGTAGGCATTCCCATACTCAGATTGAAAACTTTAACTAATTGACTATCTACTGCTCTGATACAGGAATGATTCTGTAGTACATCATAATCATAGACTTTTTGTAGACACAGTATGGACGCAACCATCTGTTTATGATTAGTCTACTGTACAATGAATACAAAACTCCTCGCAGCCTGGATGGTGGAAACTAGATCCAGGGTCTTCATTTCTACTTCCCGAACAGGTACGATTCTATCCATGCGAATAAATGAGTTGATGTCGAACATGGTAGAAACCACTTGATTACCAGTCAATGATGTAAACTGTTAACAAGCGTGAGAGAGACCACCAGTGATGTCAATGGTTCTCAAAGTACCCAGTACAATCCATGAGATGTGAATGAATGAGTTGATGTCGAACATTTCACGGAATCCTTCGATCGAAAGTTAATGATGTAAACTGTCGTCAAAGGCGAGAAACCTGCCATTGATGCATGCAGACTTCAAGGTACTGACGATTCCTAGGTCATCTTTCTAGATAATGTGTTGATGTCGATAGAAAGCGACCCGTTGCAGGCAAGCCCACAACACGAAATCAAAGATCAAGTTGAAGAAATGTAGCTGTAAGGACTGACTCAGGGATGGTCAAAATGGATGATGAGTATTTTGCAGATGAATGTTTATTGCAGAGACCTCTTGAACACATAACGACACGACAGATGGCTTGGTGACATTTGACCCAAAGTTACTACCCGGCTAAAGACTTTCAATGTGGCTTGATCAACTGTGAGGCAAAGGATTTCCCAACCCAGGTGAATGAAAAGTGTCGTGTTCAAGAGTGGTAATAAGGCTTCTTCTGAGACAAAGGATAACAAATGGGCTCATTTTTCTCTCTTTTCCCCCACCATTTCTGGCAAGTACCTCTTTATTTTTTACAAGCTTGAGGAGGATAACATATGCTTGATTATAAGCTCATCCTTCGGATGAGTCCAACTTAGTTTTGATTCGAACCCTAAGAAGGAGTGGTCCGTTCCTGTTTGTAATCGAACAGGTCCTTTACTGTGAAATTTTAATGAGTCCAGTATAGGAGAAACTCGGCGTTTTTCTTTTTTAGAGAGTCTGAAAAAACTAAAGAAGACTCCAGGTTGAACTTTTTCGTAAAGTTGTGTCTCCCAAGCCCGCAAAAGTATAAAATAATACTTGAGAGAACCGCTTAGTCTTGCGACCAAGGAGTACTTTCATGATTAGTGCCTCTGACCTGAAAAGTAAAAAGTGATCAAGGACACGCCGTTTTATTTCCGTATCGAGTTTGAAACGACAAAAACCCGACAATCTTTCCTGTTTTTACGGTCAGAAAAGAGCTATAAGGGGACCGTCTTTTAATTCCGTTTTAACGAGTGTAAAAGAAACGCTCGGCAATCTTTTCATGTTTTAGGAGTCAGAAAAGGGCTTAAAAGATGACTCTGATGTTTTCACTTTTTCGTAAGTTTTAACGAGTTCGAAAGAATGATAAAAATGTACTCATGGTTTTCACTTTTTCGTAAATTTTAATGAGTTCGAAAAAGGGATAAAAATGTACTCATATGGCTGACTTTCAATTTAATTTACGAGCATGAAAAGACGGAAAGAACTCGGCATTTTCATTTGTTTTACGAGAATGAAAGATAGCAAAATAATCTCGGGATTTTCATGAGTTTAACGAGTCTTGAAAATAACTAAAATTGGCTCAAGATAAGTTTCATTTTTACAAAAGCTTGAAACAGAGAAAAACTATGCTTCAAAGTAGTTTCATTTTTACAGAAGCTTGAAACAGAGAGAAAACTGTGCTTGATGCCCCCTAAGCATAACTGCTAGAGCGCATGCCCCCCAGCTTCATTTCATTCAACCAGTTGGATGAAACGAAGGTTCAGTACGAGATCATTTGAAAGACTCGACCTAAAAATGTAAGAAAATTACACAAAACACTGAAATAACTAACCTAAATATACAACCTAACATCTATGAGGTCTAGTCAAACTCTCGACTCAATTAGAGGAGGATTTGTTTCATTTTTTAATGAGCTTGACACAGGAAAAGAACTATGCTCGGATCCGGTTTCATGTTTACACAAGCTTGAAACGAAAAACTATGCTTGTTATAAGTTCACATGCCCCCAGCATAATGACGCAAAACAAGGTACATGCCCCCAAATCTTCATTGCATTCAATGAGGTGGATGGAATGAAGCTTTACTTTCAAGATCTTGGAAAGACTTGTGGGAGTTGTTTCATTTTTTAGTGAGGTTGACACAGGAAAAGAACTATCCTCAAAACCCTTGTTTCATTTTTTAAACGAGCTTGACACAAGAAAAGGAACTATGCTCATAACTACTCTACAATCTACCTAACAAAAACTCTACTCTAAAAACCTTGATTCATTTTTAAACGAGCTTGACACAAGACAAGGAACTATGCTCATAAAATCCTTGATTCATTTTTTAACGTGCTTGACACAAGAGAAGGAACTATGCTCATGACTACTCTCTACAATCTACCTACTTAACTACCCTTGTTTTATTTTTTAACGAGCTTGACACAAGACAAGGAACTATGCTCAAAAAGTTCGCACGCCCTCAGTATAATGATGCAAAGTGAGGTACATGCCCCCCAGGTTTCATTGCATTCAACCAGATGGATGGAATGAAGGTTTGCTTTCAATATTTAACTTGAAAAGGGAGTTGTTTCATTTTTTAAAGAGGTTGACACAAGAAAAGAACTATCCTCATACCTGATTCATTTTTTAACGAGGTTGACACAGTAAAAGGAACTTTCCTCTGACACACTGATTCATTTTTTAACGAGGTTGACACAGTAAAAGGAACTTTCCTCGTACCTGATTCATTTTTTTAACGAGGTTGACTCAGTAACAGGAACTGTCCTCGCAACCCTACTTGCTACAATCTACCTACATATCCTAAAATCTACCTGATTCATTTTTTAATGAGGTTGACTCAGTAAAAGAACTATCCTCATACTAGCCTGTTTCATTTTTTAACGAGGTTGATACAGGAAAAAACTATCCTCGTACACACTGATTCATTTTTTAACGAGGTTGACACAGTAAAAGGAACTTTCCTCATAACATCCAATTTCATTTTTTAACGAGGTTGAGAGAGGAACAAACTATCCTCGTAGCTGATTCATTTTTTAACGAGGTTGACTCAGTAACAGGAACTTTCCTTGTACACACTGATTCATTTTTTAACGAGGTTGACACAGTAAAAGGAACTTTCCTCACACTCACTGATTCATTTTTTAACGAGGTCGACACAGTAAAAGGAAGTTTCCTCGAACACACTGATTCATTTTTTAACGAGGTTGACACAATAAAAGGAACTTTCCTCACACACTGATTCATTTTTTAACGAGGTTGACACAGTAAAAGGAACTATCCTCGCAACTCCTTGTTTCATTTTTTAATGAGCTTGACACAAGAAAAGGAACTATGCTTAGGACTTCCAGTTTCATTTTTTAACGAGGTTGAGACTAGAAGAAACTATCCTCACTCACACTGATTCATTTTTTAATGAGGTTGACACAGTAAAAGGAACTTTCCTCACCCTCACTGATCATGGCTTCCAACTGGAAGAAAGACATGTCAATGGACACACCTTGATCATGGCTTCCAAGAGGTCTTCATCAGAAGGAAGAATAGTTCTTTGGAAGGAACACATGTCAAGGGACTCAAAAGGGATAAGAACATCATGTTCAAGTAATCCCATAGAGGTTTCCATGTCAATTACCGGATCTAAATCAAAGGAAGATGAGCAAACAGTGAGAGGCTCACTTACATCGGTAACTGAAAACATGGGACCAGTTGCCACATAATTAACCCGTGGCGGGGTAGATACCACTTTAGAATCAGGAACATTTAGGGGTGTCATATTATTGGTATTTGAAACAAGACTAGGGAATGAAAGCTGGTCTACAGTCACAATACTGCCATTGTGAGGGAAAGACATCACGCGAAAGAGTGTCGATACGACAGCTTTCATTGCATAAACATAGTCTCGCCCAAAGAGTAAATTGAAATCCAAGGGACCTCGAACTACCATAAGATCAATACAGACAGTTTTACCTTCCAAGGTAATAGAAAACTTAGGAAGGATCCCTAAAGGTTCACTAATGGTTTTGTTAAAAGCTTTTAGATTCTGCGTAATAGGCGCAAGATGAGGGGAACCCAAAGCTTTCCAAACAGTTGAGGATAAAATACTAACAGAAGCACCTTCATCTACCTGTGTGCGATGTATGTCCCTACCACCAGCCTTGACAATGATTTGGAAAGGGATGGAGGAAGGAAGACGAGGTTCTGTCAGTCTATTCCAATCAAAGGAAAAGACCTCAGTACTTGGAGGGGGTTCTGTAGAAATAGGTGAAATGCCCCCCGGCATAGAAGAATCTGATGTAACAAGAAGAACCTCAGCGATATGAAGTTCACTCTCTAAAGGGAAAGTGGGATCGACTCTTTGTGAAATTGAATCGACCACTTGATCAACTAATGGATCATCAACCTGAGTGACATGAGTTTCACTCTCCAATGGGAGAGTGTGATCGACTGTACTTGAATTTAGAGCAATCACTCCGTCAGTTGACGGTAGGTTGGGAGAAAGTTTACGGTAACCAGTTGGAAATTCTTGTTGTGGAACAGTAAGTTTTTCCAACAAGGTTGAGGCTTCATCCATGTGAGGGCAAATGTGAGTTTGATGACTCCCTTTGCATAACTTACAAGGAAACCTAACTTTACCCTTTTTCCTAGGAACCTGACTATCACTGGTTGATGGATCAATGGAAAGTTGATGAGATTTTTCTGACCATACTTCCAAGACCTTTGGTATACCAGGAAAATTGACAAGGAAGTGGTCACCCTTACAAAGCCTGCAAGGGTATTTGGGTTTACGATGCATGTCGGAATTTTCCTCAACACAACTAACACTTACAGCCATGGTTGGTTGGTTGACTTCGTTTTTATCTTGCTTCTTCTTCTTCTTCTCCTTCTTCCCTTTCTTCTTCTTCTTAGCCTCCTGGTTACTAGCATCAAGGCTTTTACCAGGCGAAGAGGAAGAAATGGAGGAAGAAGAATTAGGCGAAGAAGGTAAAGGGTCAACAGAAGGTTGGTGATGTTGAGATGGTGAACTCTGTTGAGGTGAAGCATCTGGTTGAGATGGAACAATTGGAGTACTTTGGGCCAACGAAGTTGAAAATAACCATATCGGTAATCCTATTGTAAATCCAGGTAATGACAAAGTAGCCATATAAGGAGGACCAACATTTCCAAAGTAAGGAAAAGTACTAGGATTCTCGTTAGGAGGGGTTCCTAGGTTGGTAAATTCCGCAACGTTTTCCATTATATTCAACTTCAGTGAATTTTATTAACAATTTATAACTAAAATTAACAATTCACAATTCACACCTAAAAATTAAAATTCACAATTCACACCTATGGTCTCTAAAAGTAAAAACAAACAAATTAACACGTGCTATCAAATCTAGGAGTCAAACTATACAAAAACAGTAACCTTCCGGACCGAAAAGACTAGTTGGTGATGAAATCCAACATCGCAGAATTCAGTACAGAAATGGCGGGTGGAACAGTTACCCCGACAACCTGCTTAATGAATAGACTGGACCAAGTTCCTCCACTTTTAACCGTCTCGAGTGAAGTGAACCCCCCAGAAAATCCAAGTGAGTCTAGCCGACGTCTGCGACAGGTACAGTGGGATCTTCCCTCCACTGTCACCTTGGGTAGAACCCTAAAGATAATGGTCACTAAGGTCACCAACAACAACAAATATACTTGGGGGAACAGTCTACGATCCGATAGCACGCAAGGGCAGAGTATCAAGCTCAATCCCCTTGCCGGCTCCTTGACAATAATCCAAGGTTTACCGACAAGTGACCCCAGGCTCCTCGAAAATAATCCGAGGTTTACCGTTTGTAGTACGTGCGTATCTGGCGTCGTTCCCAATGAAGGAGGATTGATCCCCTCACTGGTTCGGACACGATCTCGTGCTTCTCCTTTAAGAGGAGCTTTCCCAGAGTACAAATGAAACAGTTGGATTTATCCTACCACAAGATAAGCTACTTGTTTGGTTTTACTGTCTTGGAGAGTTAATTACTCTCCTACTCCAAGACACTAGCCTAAGCTATGTTGGTGTTTCAGAGCCCTAGAAATGTAAAAATTACTAGATGAATTTTAATTAAGCGCTGTGTTATTAAAGCTGTTTTTACTTAAATGGGTAAATGGATATGAAACCAATGGTGTTATGACCCGACTCAACTGAATGCAATCGAATATGATAATGTAATCTTTTCAATTCGATGAATCCTAACTAAAGTAAGGAGAGAGTTTCCATTCACTTCCAACAATGCAAAAAATTGATCACTAAGAGAAAATATAACAAATTCTCTAATGCACTAATTTTATCAAGAAAAACTAATGCAAATCAATTCCAAACCATTTTTTTTATTTTTGTGTAAATTCAAATCAAAGAAAACTGATCTAAATCTACGATTGATTTTCCAGAATGTAAACTATGCAATTGTAATCGATGCACAATTCACTTGAAAAGTATGCAAATGTAATCTATGCACATTTTTCATTCATATTCTGAAAATGGGAATTCTAATTATGCAAATGTGATCTATGCAAGAGAATTCTCAAACACAAGATGATTCTAATGTAATCTAAGAACCAATCAAGTGCAAGTTGATAAAATTGGGTGAGAGTTCCAAAGATCAAAACATAAAAACACTCAAAGGCGATTAACACTCATACACAATTTAGCCCCCCCCAGCGAATGAGGGGGAATTTTTTTTTGCAAAAACAAAAGCAAAAAGATGCAAAATTGTGAAAGGACTGAGAGAAACCTCCAAGTAATGACCAAAGGAAATCAAATTAATAATTTCTCAAAAAGAAACTCAAAACACCCAATTGATGAAAGCTTAAAGCAGGAATGCTAATGAAACAAGCTTAGGTGAAGATTTATGGCAGGTAACCAGTGGATCTGGGCAGTAAAAACAAATTAACAACAAAATCTAAGAGGCAAAAAAGGAGAAAATTGAAATTTTCTTAATTTTGACAGGGTACGCAGGCGACCTGTTAGCACAGGTGCGAGTACGCTCTGTGCACAAAGCTGCAGTGCGTACAGGTACGCACTGTGCTCAACGCAGAGGCTGCATACTTCTAGCAAAACAAAGAAAAACTAAAATCTAATTTAACCCTAAGCTAGCCCACCCAAAAACACAATCAGACAGCCAAAAACCAGAAAACAAACGACTTTTCTCAGATCAAAATTTCATACAAAGGAAAACACATTCACATCAATGGAGTCCCCAGCGGAGTCGCCATTTTGTCATGCGGAAAGAGTCGTTAGTGCGGACACAACCGACCTCCCTAGAAGCCTAAGACTTTCTAGTGACAAACAAGACAAATAGGAGCAATCCTTTTCTAAATATGCATTTACAATATGAGAAATCAAGTGTTTAGATCCTACCTGTAACCCAACGCTGTTGTAGTAGTCCAGCTTCGTTGATCTGGATGAGCTCCTCCTTCTCTTCGAAACCTGCATTCACTAACAATCAAACGATTAAATAGCACCTGAATATCACATACAATAAAACATATTTAACATATAGACCAAGGAGTATATGAAACAACTCATAAATAACAAATTGTTGAGAAGAATGGACTTATTTGTATTAAAAGGTAAGAAAAGGAACCATTACAACCTGAGCCTTGGTGTTGTGCAAGTCCCTCCCAATGTCCACAAGAGTTCTCCTTTACTCTGATCAGCTCACCCACTTCCAAATGAAACAAGCAAAGATGGTAATCTCTCCTCACAAGCTTCTACAAGGAAGTCCTAATTCTAGCAGCATCTACCCTTAGGAATGTTCAGCTTTCAACCTCTCTCCCTTTGGCCTAATGCCTGTATTTATAGTGCTCTCGAGGAAGTTATTCAGGTCCACCATCAATGGGATAAGCCCCTCTTTGGATGGGATAGCTCCCCTCTTGATGGGATAAGTTCCTCTTTGGTAGGGATACATGAACCATATGGAGGCGCTTCATACACATCAAACAAGCTTCTAGAATGCTCTAGAAATGACCACAAGTAACTTTTTTGGAGTGAAACTTGCGCCTTTTGACCTTTACAGGAGTACACACCCATTGCTTTACATACAGAGCGTACACGTACGCATGTGTTGTGAACTTGGAGTGCGTACACGCAAGTAAGGCTAAGAGAAACTGCGTACCCAGAGATATATATATTTTTAATGACTTTCTCTCTTTCTTGGAGTTTGACATGGAGAGCAGAGGTATGAGGCTTGCCAAGGAGGATAGTATGACAGTTGATGGAGCCATACTAACTGCAAATAGTCATGGTGACAAATTTTAGTGTAATAAGAGTAGTAGGCTTATTGGAGAAGGCATAAAATCATGACTATGTTGATTGGAAGTTCAGGATTCTAGAAACAAGAAGAAGTGTTAAGGAGAAAAGAGTAGCAGAGAGATTACGACCATTTCATAGGCAATAGAAGGACTCAAATCCTACATCGAACCCTCTACATTGGAAAGTGCTTTGAAAATGATTTCCAACGATATGTGGAAGTGCAAAAGTGGACTCGTGGATCAAAACATATGGTCTACTGAATTCCAAGGATTTCAAGCCTTAGGAAGGAAGGAATATCGGCACATCATGATATCGGAATATCGAGGGTTAGTGTATTGGCGCATCAACTCAACACGATAATGGAATATCGCAGGTCAATGTTGTTATCACTTAGAAATTTCCCAGGTTGTGGAAGGAAATAACCAAGGTAACCTCAAACCACTTTTAGGTTGAAGCTAGCCCTTCAACCCAGAGAGGGATCTCTCTGTAAAACTCAACTACCTTATGGTTAATGTAGTAGAAGGTTTTGTGCAATTGAGTTCAGGAGGCCAGATTTAGGTCTATGGATGAAATTGATTGGGTGATCTTCAAAACCATTGCCCATGGAGTCCATCTATTGAACAAATGAGAGTGTTGGGAGCGGGATCCCCCAAGGGCAGTTTTCGGGCTAAAATCCCATGTTTTAGTCAAGTTTTTGTAATATTATTGTAAAGACTCCTCATTTTGTGGTTGCAGAGCATAGAGGTATTATATGTCACAAAGGGTATTCTACCCTTAGTTTTGTAAAGTAAAGTCAGCTATAAGAGATCTGCCCAGGGTCCACGGACCATAGGATTGTATAAAAAGAGCTAAGCTCTAAGTAGTTAATAGCATAACACGAGGAGGAGAGTCATAGCTTTAGAGTAATAAGTATAAGGTTGCAGAGTAGGTAGAGGCTCCGCAGCTAAGTGCGCGGAACCTTGCAGCTGTGTGCGCAAGGTGAACAAAGTCTATAATACTTGGAAGATATTAATAAAAGGAGTTATTTTGCAATTTCTATGTATTTGTTCTCTTGATGGGTTTGGATATTTTGCGTATGAATTTCCTTTATTATGCTTATATGATGTGAGAATTAATGAAATTACATTAAATAATTGAATGCAATCACGGATATCTACTTACACGGTGATAACTTTAAGTATATGACAAGATAAGCAAATCACTTAGGATAATTGAGGAATCTACATGGCACGCTGCTATAACAGTGTGAAAGTACCTGAGCTACAGGTTAGAGCTACGCGAAGGTTGATCATGTACTTTCATGAAGGTGTTGAAAGTCAGAATAGAGGGTTTGTCTTACAAGCCCTAGAGTGAGATCACCTGTGCGAAGGTAGGGATAGAAGAGATCAAATGACATCACAACCATCTTAGGGTGCAGAAACCTAGTTCCAACATCCCCCATACTGCTTCGGGTGAGACTTCGGTTCACGCCCCATGGGTTGATGCTGAAAGGGCCAGTAGTGTAGGGATTTGTTTGGCTAAATAATGTTGAACCTAGGTCATGCCCCCTCAAGCCAAAAAATGGTTCCGTTGCTGAGATCAGAATCTACATAAGAGATTTGTGATGTCAATTCATTGGAATCCAACTAAGAAGGAGATTGGAAATTGGTTGGCTAGAAAGATCCATGAATTCGTGGCATAGGAGAACAGAAACCCACGACTGTTTAAGGAACAATGGTTGGACTAGTACCTGTATACACAGATCCACGAAATATTTTTATGTTCTTTCCATATTGATCTATACGAGTGGATCGCGAAGCTAGTAGATAGCCAAGGAAGTTGGAAACTTAACGTTCCAATTATCTAGAACCTAGAGCTAGTGCGAAAGTTGGAAGCATCAGAGGATAAGATCGCCCACACTATCGATCATTGGCTCGATCGCACCATAGGAGGATTTGTGATTGAAATCGTAGTTGACACCTTAGTCAACTATAGTGAGGCAGAGCAATGCTTTTTCAAAGGACCACGAGGTAAGTACATAAAATCTTTGAATACTTGGATTAAAATGTTGTTGTATGAAAAACAGGTTATGAAGTTACCTTGATGTTCGAGACTACATGAAGCAGAAAAACTTACAGGAATGAAGGAAAACAAGGCCCAGAGTATAGCCCCTTGATTTCACCTCCATGAAGAGATGAAGAAGGGATAGCGAAGGTCTCTCCATGAAGTGTTATTCAGTTAAGAAGATAAGGATTCTTGTGAATACCACCTCCACCCACACCACCTCCAACTTCACTGCCATCGCCTCCAACTTCACCCGTACCACCTCCACCTTCACTGTGGTTTAGTATGGCAAATATAGTAAAGTTTCCTTTGTTCAAAGACATGGGAAATGAGGACCTGGACCAATTCTAGTTCATTGTGAGGGTTGTATGGGCAGCGCAAGCTGTTATAGATGATCATATAAAGAAGGCGACATTGGTTAATGGTCTGCAAGATTGCACGCTAACCTAGTATATTAAGTACTCTAATGATAACTTGAATGCGAGAGTAGGAGATATCTAGGAAACACTAAATAGGGAATTTAGCAGGCCTAAATATGAGGTGCAGTCGATTGTGGGATTCAAAGAAATCGTGATGCAACCAGGCGAGACGCCTCGAGAACTAGATCAGAGGCTAAAATGTACAATCCATGAAGCCAACACGAATTTGACATATGGACAACATCACGAATGGTTTCTAGCTTCGCTACTACCACACTTAAGGAGTGAGCTATTGCAGCAGAAGATACAAACTTAGGCAGAGGCCTTGGAGATTTCCATGAGACTACATGAGACTCCAATGGAGGATCCTAATCTAGGAGTTTAGTAGATCCATGCGTAGCTAAAGAATTTGTGCATTGAGATGAAAAGTTTGAAGTAGGATAGGACGGTTCGACTAGAGGTACGCGACGAGGTATGGTGCTTGAAATGCAAAATTTAGGGTCATGAAAAATACCATTGCCTAGTCTTTGCAAATTACATTGTAGGAGAAGGACCGATGCCTTTAAGGCTAGAAGCTGAAGTAGGATATAGTGTGGGGCCTACATTATGGTGCGATATATGTGAGGTAGCTGGAAAACATGCCATGGATAACTATCACTTGCTACAGAAGTATTTACAAGCACCGTAACAACTGTTTTGCAACTTTTGTAGCTCGGTAGGACATGATGGGCATACTTGTAGGAGCTATGAATTGATGATGGATAGAACTCCCACCTACAAGGCTCAGGTCGAAACGTGGCCCCTTGACCAGAATGCAAGGATGGCGCAGACAAGATTTCAGGGGCGCGGACGAGCCCGAGGCAGAGGAGGACCTAGTAGAGGCTGAGGACAGTTGATTTGCTACAATTACGGAGGACCAAGACACTATGCTGTGATTTCACTAATCCAATGCGGCTGTCGTGTAAGTATTGCACACCATTTGATCATGAAACAAAAAATTATCCTATTTCGATAGCTAGGATACATGACAAATGGGTGCTACCACCTCTGTCGACTCAGAACCTGCAGATGATGAGATCTAAGCCACACGAGGAAGATCCAAATGTAAATTTAGCACTCAAAAGTGGAATCGTGACGGGAGATGACAAGGGGAAACAACCAGAAGACAGTACATGGGTTCGCATAGCCCCGACGAAAGAGGTTGAGTTTGATTTGGAGCGCGCTCATGAATACTTCATGGAAGCTAAAAAGAGCTTCGCTAAGGCCTCCACCTCAGGAAGCAAGGATAAGCCTGAGCCAGAGACAGACCCCTCTGTGCTCAGAACTTTCCTAGAAACTTGTATGAAGTTACTGTGCGACAGTAAGGCTGTGAAATGGCTACAAGAAATCATCAATAGATGTGCTGAAACTGCACAGGGTGAGCTGCGCATAGTACGAAAGATTGGCAAGAATAAAACAAGGACATGATGGGAGATGAGATTGGTCACACAAATAGGAGAGTATGAAATGGATCAGGTCATTTTAGACTTAGGGTTAGATGTGAATGTCCTACCAAAGCTAACTTGGGAATGAATGGGGAGACCTGTGCTGAAATGGTCTTTGATTCATCTAAGGATGGCAAATCAGTAGAAAAACATCCCCATGGGGCGGCTGCATGGGGTGACCGTGGATATTGAGTGAGCAAGCGCGCTGGCGGATTTTGAAGTAATAGAGATAGTGGATGATATTAATCCCTACCCTACGCTCCTGGGAATTGACTGGGCTACTGATATGAATGGGGTAATCAATATGAAGAAGTGAAAGATGATATTTGAGAAGAAATCACTGTGTAATAATACCCCTCGATCCTGCTGAAGGATCGCGCTATACTGAACCTGTCCGTGATTATGAGAGCGATGACGACTTGGACTATATCTATAAGATAATAGCTGTTATCGAGAAAACTAGTGTCCATTCAGAGCTGTTAGTCCCACTAAGATGGGTAGCTATCTTAGAAACAAACAATTTAAAGTTGTGTTTTCATTTATGAGAGATAGATGAGAGAGAATTAGAGAGTACCAATATCATTCTTTTGCTCGGCTCCTTACTTGTTTCCTCTCTCATTGGATAGAGCTTTCAACACTCTTTTCTCACTTGTCCTGCCTCAAAGAACACCTGTAGAGTCAAAGCAGCATAATACCGTCAAGCATAGAGATCTATAACCATAAACAATATAGGATCAGATGTATATTAACCATACAAATGCATATACCAATACAAGATTTAGAGATATACAAGAATATGGAGGAAAACTCAAATAGCTTTATTGATAGAAGTAGTAAAAGAGAGGATTACAACCCATTGGTTTGACCCAGTGCCATCCTCCTAGCATGAAAGCCCTCTTCACCTCATGAAAAGCTTAGATCACCCAACACTATGATGTTTCATAGAGAAACCAACAGAACTTCCTTACAAAATACAAAGTTCCAGCCTCTGGATCTCTAGGATGAGGGATCCATATATAGATATTTGGAGGTAGGTGAGTCAGCTTCTAGGATTTTGATTAGTGTCATCCCTCTTATAGTTCTTGGTTCCACTTGGAGATTTCATGATCTCTTACTCATCCATAGGCGAATTCAGAGAGGAAAGTGTCAAATTGGTAGTTTCTAGAAGATTCTCTAGGTTTCCACCTAGCCAACTACCTCTGCCATTTGTCTACTCTCAGTCATTGCACCCTACAGAAGGGTGTTTCAGTATGCATCACACTTTTTTCATGTGGAAGGTGAGATGCATTGCACCCTTAGCACTGAGCAGTCTGTATGGTCTAGTTTTTACCAGTTCTGAGTAGTTTTTCAATGAGAACTTCTGGGAGATGATGTAATCAGTTGACCTTGTTCTTTTAGGGTATGAAACAACACTTTTAGGGGTTTAGAAGCCCTTGGTTTATGGAAAAATGAGATTGGGGTTGCAGTGCCCAAATATGTCTATAACAATTGCCCCCTAAAGCATGAGGTCGTAAATATTCTGATGTCAGGTGAAATTCTTTATCATGAGGATCCAAAGTTTTTCGAACTGGAAGGTGACTTGCAATAAGATACAATAAAATACATTATCTTCATAATATTTTCATGATCTAGCTGAGGCGGGCATTCCCATGCTCAGCTTTATAAATTCATTTTCATGTACATAGGATAGACAACTGTTTATGTGGTAGACTGATGATTCTAGTAGAGCCATCATCCCTTAGCTTGGATGATCATTTATGCAGCGATGATGTACATTTGATGTCTTTATTTTCTTGAATAGATCGCAGCCCAGATGGATGAATCTAGATCTGGGGTCTTCAAACTCATTCAATATTTGCCCGAAGTACAAGTCAATCCATGTGAAAAGATGTTCTGGTGTCGAACATGGAAAGACATCACCTGATTACGAGTCAATGGTGTAAGTTGTTAACAAGCGCGAGAGGAATCACTGATAATGATAATGACCCTCAAGGTACTACTGTGAAATTCAGGTGGTGTGAATACATGAGTTGATGTCGAACACCACGCAAAATCTTTCGGTCGAAGGCCATTGATGTAAACCTGTCACCGGAAGTGAGAAACTTGCCATTGAGGCATGCAAGCTTCAAAGTACTGAAAGGGTTGTTCCTAATTCAACTTCTTGGATAATGAGCTGATGTAGACAAGAAGTGACCCATCGTAGGAGGGCCTTAATGGATCCACATCTACGACACGAAATGGAGCAAATTATTTTATGGAGGTGAAAAATATCTGATGATACACGGTTCAGGGTGGCCGTCATGAAAGAATGAAGTGTGAAGGTATTGCAGCAGATGAGACACAATTTGGGTTGATGAATTCTCTGAGCGACTTCTCTTGAACATATCGGCGACATTGAAATGGATCGGTAGCGTTAACCTCAAAAATGGATGGTACAAAGGACCAATGTTGATATGACCAGTGAACAGAATAACCCAACCCGACTCAATCATGGTGATGGAGTGAAAGTGTCATGTTCAAGCGCGACCTGCTACAAATAAAGTTTCTTCAAGTTTTCTTCCCAATTTTTCCCCAGTCATTGCTGACCAATACCTCTTTATTTTTGTCAAGCTTGAGGAGGATAACATATGTTTGTTCTATAATTTTCCCTTCGAGCAAACTCATCGCCATGTTTTAATGAGCCTAGCGACAGTGAAACTCGCTCTTATCTGCATGGACAAGTTTTTCACTATTATTTTAACGAGTTCAACAACAAAGATAACTCGGTCCTTTTCAATTTTAAAGAGTCTGAAAAGAGATGGAAAGGAAACTCCAGTAATCCTTTTTCGTAATATAATCCCTTAAGTCTGAAAAAGTATAAAATAATACGAAAGGGATGAATTTTCGATAGTTTTAACAAGCCGAATAAGACAAACACTTGATATTTTTGTGTAATGATCCCTCAGGTCCAAAAATATTAAAATTTAGAGGAGGGATGGCACTTCCAATCACTTTAATGAGCTGGAGAGGCCAATTGCTTGGCAGTCTTTTCATATTTTACGAGTCAGATGAAAAGAGCTTAAAGGAGACTCATTCTTTGAGAACGAGTGATGTTTTCAAATAGCAGCTGGTTCCAGGTAAGGTTTGGAACTTTTCAATCATGGCAGTGCAAAGAAGATGGATAGTAGAATCACTCATTGCAGTTGTTCCTCAAAAGGGGTAAACAATCAAATGGAGGCATATGATCGGCTAAAAAAGAGTGGAAGTGATGGTAAAAGCATGACCAAGGTTCAAAAGTTGATAATTATGTGATCGCAATGGTTATTTACCAAAGGTGGGTTCATTTTTTAATGAGCTTAAACTCTGGCGGAACATATGCTCATTGCTAGGTTTATTTTTTAATAAGCTTGAACTTTGTGTAAAACTACTCGTGGTAATGGTAAGAGATGTTCGATTCACCGTTAACACTATGTTCTCTTGACGATCATACTACTTGTTCAATTGCTCCATCAAACTGATTAGAAGTGAGAATACATGCTTGAAAAATGAGTTACAAAACTAATACCTTACTTGAATTACGTGAAAATTAACTTAAAAGTAGTTTTTACCCCTCATTTTACCATTTAATTCGAATTTGGGATTGTTGGAGCTCTGGAGGTGTTTTCCCCCTTGATTTTCATCAGTTGATTCTGGGAGATTCTGTGGACACTTTTCAGCGTCTTCTGGACCAGGTAGGAGCTAATCATGAGCTCTTCAATTGCATTCTTTCCTTTTCTGATTATGAGCATGATTTCCTGCTTTCCTGAGCCTCTGGGGTTTGAACATTTCGTTCTTTCCCCATCGCACCTAGTATACATCGAAAGGTGCAATGCATACTAGGCTGGCCATTAGCCAGTCAGTATCCATCCCACCCAGTACACAGCTAGGGTGCGATCGGCGTAAGGAGGAAAGTTTGTGCATTGATTTTTTCATGGAAATTTTGCCTGTTTTTTGCCAAATCATGATCCTAATTCTTCTCTTGTTTGTTTTTCAGAGATTCATCGGAGCAATATGGTCAAATGGTGCGAATTGGAGCATGAAGAAGAGGATATGATCGCCTTACATGATTCAGGTACGGTAACTGCATTGCGGAACTGTGCCTTGCTCAAGCTCTTCCGCATATCTAGCATGAGGCAACAAATCAACTTGTTGAAATATTTCCTCGATGCATGGGATCCTACCAACCAAGTGTTCTAGATTATAGGTAAATCCATCCCTTTGACTGTTGAGGATGTCTACTTTTTGATTAGTTTGTTGAGGTGTGGTGCCTCTCTCTCACTATCAGGTTCCGCCCGTGGGGAAGAAATCCGTGAGGGATTACATTCGCTGATATTGTAGAGATGGATCTCAGCCAAGTAGGGATGGCAAGATCAGTATTAGAGATGTCACTGACCGGTCCTTGAGGAATATCTTATTTACCTTCGCTATATTGGATAGCAGCACAACCCTTCACTTGGCGAACAGGTCCTATATGCAGTATGCCTTGGAATGCCTTGAACCAAAGGTATTCAACTGGTGTGATGCAGTACTTCCAGTGATAAAGGAACAACTTACCAAGGTGAAGAACAGGAGATCTAAGAACTTTGGTTATGGTTCCATTCTGACCACTTTCGCCTTGGAGAAGATCAAACTGATGCAGCCATAGTACATTTCACTCGAAGTGCCAACGCCAACAGAACCACGGACGCAAAGATGGGTCAATCTCATGGCTAGACATGCTAGTCAGTCACAGATTTCATTCTCTGATGCCTTCTTTGAGTGGTTCAACCGTTAGTAGATGGTTTATGCCAAGTATCCATATGCCAAGATGGATTTCCGGTGTGACCCAGATTTGGTGCTGCTGGCCAGCGAGCAGTGGGGTGTTATAGGTAAAAATTTCTGAGCATGTCTTTGTTCATTGCTTTTATAATGTTCTTGTGCTTTTTAAATGTTATCAAGACTAATCAGAACTCGTGTTCGTGTAGATATTGGACCAGTGCAACCAGCGGTGCGCCCGAGAGTAGCAGTTGTCGTTCCAGCAGGAGAGGTTGTAGGGAGGTCCATCCTTCGCTATCTTGACATAGCCGAGACCCTTGCAGTATTTCAGGATCAGATCGAGGGTCTCACCCTTGGTATTCAGGATGTGAGGACAAACGAGTTACCTCTCAAATTACAGCACCATATCACTGGCGTGCCGAGCCGATGGACTAGGCTCTTACGTATGAGCGCATAGGTGGTTACTTGTTATCACCAGCACCATTAGTCTATGGTGCTTCCTTGCATTTTGAGTTTTTGGGTCGTATGACCGATTTTGTCCTCGACAAGAACATTATGTAAAAAACTATAAACAGTTATATATATTTTTGATTTTCGGAGATTTATTTTGGTTAAGTTACATGATCCTGATGCAAATGTTGATGAAATGATTTTCTTTTATAAATGTTGCAAATGTCTGTCTAACACCTAATTTTCTAATGAATCAGTTAATGTGTTTAAGCTTCTAGAAATGTGTTGATATTGAATAGAATAAAACTGTCTTTCCAAAATCCTGACCCTTAGGAACATGCAATAGGTAGCTGGATTCCAAACATAATAGATGTCAGTAAGCTGTAGAATGATGAGTTGTGAGTCAAGGCTGACGACAATTCGGTGTATGCCATGCGCGATGGCATCAGAGAGGAGCTCTATCAACGCACTATATTCAGCGATGTTTTTCATTGACCGACCAATACATACCCCTCTGAAACTCACTAACTCACCGCTTGGATAAAATATGGCCCAGGCTGCAGAAGATAGGTTCTGCGTACTACGACTAGCTCCAGCGGCGTATCCAAAAAATTATTCCAATAGGTTAGACATCTGCAACAAATGCAAAAGTGGATTACCTAACCAAAACAATCACTCTTGACGAAAACAAAAATGTAACAAAAGCATATGAACAGATTACTACGCTTAGTCAAGCATAGTAACGCTTAAGATACAACCCGTTTCGAGGTTGCGACAGTCGAATCCCATCGTAATCTACTAGCTTGTAGGCTCCTTTTGCTAATACACGCTTAACAATATAGGGACCCATCCACAAAGACTAGAACTTACCTGCTCCCAATTTATCGGATTCCTGATCGTAAAGTAAGACCAGGTCACCTTCTGAGAAGACACGGGGTTTGACATTCTTGTCAAACTACGCCTTGACTCATTTCTTATGCGCTTCATTAGCCAAGGTAGCATCACGACGGGTTTCATCCAGTTGGATTAATTCCAAGAAATGAGCCTCTTCCTCTGAAGTTCTGGGGAGAAGGTCGACTGCGAGCTTGAGAGACGAAATTTCGCACTGAACTGGTAAGACTGCTTCCAGGCCATACACTAGCTGAAAGGGTGTAAATCCAGTCGCATTTCTCACCGATGTCTAGTATGCCCACAAGGCCGAGTACAGGATTAGGTGCCAACTTCATTTATGGACTCCAATCATCCTTTGCAGCATGCGCTTCAAGACTTTATTGATCGCCTCAACTTACCCGTTAGCTTGCAGATAATATGAAGTAGAGCTGTCATGGGACAATCCTAATTTGGCATCCAATTCAACCATCATGTGATTGCGGAAATGCAATCCATGATCTGTGACTATAGTTTTTGGAACATCGGATCTGGAGACTACATGGTTGAAAAAGAAAAGAGCAGCAGTTTCGCCACTGTTTTTTAATGTAGGCATCGCCTCGGCCCATTTCATAAAATAGTCAACTGTGACTATGATATACCCATGCCCCCCGGCCAAGCTGGGGTTACATGTCATGAAATATATGCCCCATTTGGCGAATGGACCAATAGCAACTGATGCAGAGGTGCAGGTGGTATTCTAGTTTTGTGGTAGAAGATTTGACAAGCATGGCAACTTCTGACTGCGGTTATGAAATCTTTGAACATTGTTGGCCAGAAGTAACCTGTTGGTAAAATCTTTTGTGCCATAGCATAACCAGATTGATGCCCCTCACACGTGCCTAAATGACAATCATTCAGGACATTTTCAGCCTCCTCATGGGTGAGGCACCTTCGTAGAACTATATCGATACCACGACAGTAAAGTGTATCACCGACGATCATGTAGTATTTTACTTGGTATCGAGTACGTCATTGTTCTGAGCGAGAGGTATTAGGCCCATATGTTTGGGTTTGGAGATAGATGATTATATCTCCATACCACGGATTGCTTGACGATATTGGAAACAAAGATTCATCCATGACTGATGCTCAGGATGTTGAATCGTTGGACAACGATGGGAAGTTGCATAGTAACTCGGCGAGAACTAGAGATTTCTTTGATTTGGATTTTATGAATTCCAAATCAAACTCTTGCAAAATAGATATCCATTTCGAATATTTTCCCCCAAGCAACTGTCGTGACAAGATGTAAGTCAAATGGTATTTTTGCGAAAGAGGATATAGTGTCGAAATCTCTGTACTACTTGAAGAGGTGTGAGAGCCAGCTTTTCAACATAGGAGTACTTGCTTTCTGTATCATTTAAGTTTTGAATTAAATAATAGATAGGATGTTTAATTCCATTGTCTTCTTGAACTAAAACCATTGCGATGGTCGTATCTGCCGCAACTAGATACAGATTAAAGTCTTTTTGATAGTTAGGAGCGTACATTAATGATGCTTTTATTAGGGATTCCTCTAGAGCATCAAAGGAAGCTTGTGCAACCTGATCCCAGTTGAAGGGAACTTCTTTTTTCAAAAGACACGTATAACCTTTAGCAAGTTTTGCATAATTTGGAATGAAACTCCTCAAAAAGTTTTATTTTCCTTGGAGTTTCTAAATCTGAAGCAAATTTGAAGGTTGAGGCATATCGATGATCGCCTGAATCTTACATGGTTCGAGACGAATCCCATCCTTTGAGACCACAAAGCCAAGTAAATGACCAGAACTGACACAAAACACACACTTGTGCAGATTGAGTCATATCTTGTAGTGTCAGCAACGTAGAAATATAGCTCTCAAATGCTACGGATGATCAGTATACTTTTGAAAATGAGCCGGAAGATCATCGAGATATGGTTGAACGATGTTCTTGATGTCATGGAAGGCATAATTCATATCCCTCTGAAAAGTTTCCCTTGCGTTCTTTAAACCGAAAGGTAGCTTGTGGTATGCGAATGTGCCCTACGGACAAATAAATGCAGTCTTTGACTGGTCCTGTGGGCAGATATTTATTTGATTATACCCGGAAAATCCATCCATAAACTAAAAGATCTCACATCCGGAGCATTCATCAATCATCTAGTCGATGAAGGGTGTAGGGTAGTTGTCCTTTGGACAAGCTTGGTTTACATCCCTGTAATCGATGCACACTCTAATCATTCCCTACTTTTTCATCACAGGAACAATGTTCGATACCCAATTAGTTAGAGGAACCAGGTAAATGAAACCAACATGTAAAATTTTTTCAACTTCCGCCTTGTTGGCAGCGGCTTTCTTCGGGTGCACCTGCCGAAGCCATTGTCATGTTAGTTTTACATCATGGATACATCTTAATTTCATGTTCAATTATGCTCGAGTAAATGCCTAGAATTTCTTCATATGACCATGCAAAGACATCTCTGAACTTGCGAAAGAGAGTGTAATATACTTCAAGTTCTAAAGAAGAACATGATTTTCCGACATGAATATTCTCTACAACTGTTAGGCCCCTATACTACTAGTGTAACCCCTTATTGTTATTAGTACAACCCAATTATTATATTGATGTACCCATGTAGTGCCCATATTGTTACTAATGTGCCCCATAGAAGCCCACTATTGTTATTATTGTGCCCTTACATTATTATTGTTATGTCGGCTCTGATTATGTTATGACCCCTTAGACTCCTATATATAGAAAGGAGGTCTTTTCATTTGTATCATCGAATAGTTGTTCATTTATGTAATGTAAAGGAGGTTTCCCCCTCGAAGAGGCTGAATTCTAAGGCGTTGATCTATCTTTTCTATCTTTTCTTGAGCTGGTTTCATAACATTTGGTATCAGAGCTTTGGATTCTAGGGTTTCGCTGCTCCAAACAGGTCATTGTGGAATTTTCGCTATAACTTTTTTCTATGGCATTTCAGAAGTCGCAGAAAAAACCCATTTGAGAATAAATCGCGCTGAACCTTGGGTCTGAATTTCAGAGCTTTTCGCGCAATATTTGCGGAGATATGATCTGAGGAAGTTGGTCTTTTTGCAGACTCCTGAATTACATTCAAAACAGGTGACCTGGGGAAAATCATCATAACTGTTTCTCTGGGGATTGGATTGAAATTTTGTAAGAAGGTACAGAAAGAGGACGGACTGCAGTTTCTTGTATATCTTTCTCAGAGACAAAGGTCGAAAAATTGACACGTGGCACTTCATAGAAGTTCGCTCTTCTGGAAAGGTCTATAATCAAGTCATCTTGGGAGATTGTGCATAACTCTTTTTTTGGAGAATCCAATTTCGATCAGACTGGTGGCATTGGAAAGAGAACACAGAGGGCTACTATAGGTAGTAATTTTAGACAAATATCCGCAAGTACAGAGTTACAGTTGTTTCAATATCGAGGTCCTAAAATCAAGAAAAAGCAAGATGAGGAAGTTTGATGGCAAGGATCCGGTAAATTGGATACTTCAGATGGAGCAATATTTTGATCTACATGGTGTACCACTATTACAAAAGGTATGTATTGCATCTTCATATTTAGAACCAGATCAATTTTTATGGTATAAAGGGCTTTGTTCTCGTAAACAACTTGTTACGTGGTCAATTCTCATGGAGGAAATGATAGCACATTATGAGGATACAAAGAGCAACACCTTCTTTAGAGCAACACCACAACAATTGGAAAGAGTAAAAGGGCTTTGTGACATATTTGAAAGTAAAATTATGGAAACAAGGAAGTCTACCCCTCACAACTTTAAAGATGGACGTGTTGTTTCTCCTAGCCTTCCACAACCTACAAGGGTTACACCACAACAATTGGAAGAAAAAAGAGAAAAAGGGCTTTGTTACAATTGTGATAGCAAATGCACTAAAGGTCATAAGTGTGCTGAGAAGAAATTATTTTACATAGAGTATGAAGAGGAGGAAGAAAAGGATCAAGAAACATCAAAAGAAGAGGATATATGCCAGGACCCAACCCCAGAGAAAGAAGAAATGAATCAGAACATATCTTGTAAACTATTGGCAAGAATGACCACTCCTCAAACTATCAAGATAGAAGGACATATCAAGAAGAAAAAGGTGTAAGAAGTGAAAGATCACATCAAGAAAGAAGAAATGAATCAAGCCATATCTTGTAATTAACTGGTCGGAATTACCACTCCTCAAACTATCGAGATAGAAGGACATATCAAGAAGAAAAATGTTCAAGAAGTGAAAGATCACATCGAGCGTCAAGAAATGAATCCGACCATATCTTGTAAAGGATTGGAAGAAATTACCACTCCTCAAGCTCTAAAGGTAGAAGGACATATCAAGAAGAAAAAGGTTCAATTAGTGAAAGATCACATCGAGCATCAACAACAAGTTCTCAAACTTTTAAAGGATAACGCCACTTCGGTGCAAAATCAAATGAAACAACAGGTAGATCAACATCACAGTGAAATTTTTTTCGATGTAGGCGATTGGGTATTTTTACTGCTACATCTAAAGCAAGCTATTTATGAGAAGGAAATGTTGGCAATACTACATGCACTTAAAAAATGTCAACCTTACCGAATGGGAAGACTCTTCAAGGATGAGGATGTGGAAGCATTGTTTTGTGCTATTTATATTATCCAACCAGATTGGATAAACGAAGCAAGGGATGAATGGAAGAAGGACAAAGAAGTATGGCCACTTATTCAAAAGTTGCAAAAGATCCCAATTCAAACAATATTGCCAGATATTGAAAAGGAAGGAAAAATCATATTGGAACCTGGAGCAGTCACAGAAACAAGAACCTGACAGCTACGAAATCAATAAATTTCAGAGTATCTCATCAACTAGAAGAACTTACCCGCTGAAGATTCCACATGGGAGGACAAGAATTTTATGCAGAAGCATCAAGAACTACTTAAGCGTTAAGGACAACGTGTTTTGAAGGAGAGGGGCATGTTAGGCCCCTATACTACTAGTGTAACCCCTTATTGTTATTAGTACAACCCACTTATTATATTGATGTACCCATGTAGTGCCCATATTGTTACTAATGTGCCCCATAGAAGCCCACTATTGTTATTATTGTGCCCTTACATTATTATTGTTGTGTCGGCTCTAATTATGTTATGACCCCTTAGACTCCTATATATAGAAAGGAGGTCTTTTCATTTGTATCATCGAATAATTGTTCATTTATGTAATGTAAAGGAGCTTGCCCCCTCGAAGAGGCTGAATTCTAAGGCGTTGATCTATCTTTTTTATCTTTTCTTGAGCTGGTTTCATAACAACAACATCTAGTTTGGTCGAGATATTTATGGCGATAGTTTCTTCAATATTGGACAGATTTCACTCGGAATCCACCGTATTTACAGTATTTGATAGAAAATAAAAAACTGAAGGATGATTAAGGTCGCTGGAACAATCTTCGTTGTAATCTGGAAGATGGGAACGATGGTGGTAATCATCCCATGGTGTCTCTCCTATCATCATTGACTGAACAATTCCTTCTTCTATAGAATGTACATGCGACCAAGGATCTGAAGAGGTACCATATTCCTTAGACCTATCTACCCAAACACTTGATGAGCGTTGATTTGGGTTTGCCACCCGGGCCAAGAAAATTGATTGCTACAATATTTCTACTGGGCTTGGAGGCAATACCTGGTGATTATCCATGCTAACATCATGTTTGGAAATCCCCTGAATAGAAGATACCATATTGCACGTTCCCAACGTGGCCACTTCCGCCAGATTGTTTGGAGGCAGTAGGGAAAAAGTACCCATCAATGTAGGGTCTTTTAGCAAGTCTACTCCCATATTTTGAAGCGATTGAGAGCTTACATGGATCACCGGGATGCTTCCCGTAACTTGTGAACTATTGGGGAGAAAGGTTTGTTGGTCGACAATTGTAATTCCTCCTTGGAAAGGAAATGCAATCTTTTTGAAGTATGTTGATACAATAGCGGCCATAGCATAAATCCAGGGCCTTCCTAGTAGGATGTTGTAATCGAGGTTTCCATCAATAACTTCGACATCAATTTCTATTGTTTTGCCCCCAAGTTCAACTTGCAAGTTACTTAAAATCCCGTATGGGGTGTATGTTCGTCCATCGAATGCTTTTAATGTCGTTGATGATCTTGATAAGGGTGGTGATCCTAAAGTTTTCCAGCAACTCATTGACATAATGCATGTAGATGCCCCCTCATCAATAATTGTTCGATGAACAGTTTTGCTGAGGGCTTTCACTTAGATGAGGAAAGCTAGTTGAGTTGGTAACTAAGGTTCATATCCTTTATGATTAAAGGCCACAAGATTGGAATCCGCTGGGTCAATCCCACCTATTGCTGATAATAGAGCATGCTTTTGGGAGGGGAAATTTTGCAGTACTTCAAGTGTCGACATAGCGGACGGTGATTGGGCCAGGTCCTCTACTATATTATAATTATGTGCTGCTCTGGCATGAGTATTAAATGTTGATTTGTGTACTACTCCCTTTGGCGGCTTTATCGTTAGCTCAGGAATGATGGGTGGCACAACTTCGGTCAAAGTTGTTGTCAAACTACTAGGTTGATCAGTAGCCTTGTTGTTCGACAGCTGTGGATTCCCATAATCTTTATTCCTTGTCGATATCAAAGCATCATTTTGCTGTTTTGAAATGGACAACATAAGCACTTGGGATGGGGAAGCATTGTCGCTAGCAACCAGATTGATTCCAGGTTTTGGAAACGGATCGGTCAATATTGCTGAGGTTTTTGAATTCTTAAAGAATTTTTTAATCTCATCTTTATGCGGATAGTCTTTCGTCCAATTATCCTCATCACATATAAAGCATGATGACTGGGTTTCTTTTACACATAAGGGTTTGTAGAAGATTTTTCAGGAGACGAATCATCCCGCTTCTTCTTTTTTCTTTTCCCTTTCTTCTTGCTCCCTGGTTGCTTCGGTTCTTTGCCTTTTTCGGTTGACACGACAGTAACCTCCGAGGCAAGAAGTTCTTCATTTGAATTTTGACCAGAAACCTTACGGGCTTTCTTAGATGTAGCCTTTGCGTTTTTCGTGCTGTTCGAACCTATCACGCCATCACCGGCATGAGAGTCTTTGTTTGATTTAGGAGGAGGAGGAACGGAAAACTCTGGTCTGGGAGCATTAGGGATTTTTTCATAGAGTGTTCTAGGCTGAGTATAGATCAATTCTAGATATTGCGCATGAGAAATGACTTGATCTTCAGTGACAACCCCCCCTTTATCCACATCTTCTGTAATAGAAGGTAACAATGACTTAATAAACCATTCAGCTAACAGCTAATCAGGAACATATGTTTTTACCTTTCGATGACGACGTCGCCACTCATGAATATGATCAGATATGTGAGTGGCTGTCGTCTGCTTAAAATTGCTAAGAAGCTCCGTTCTTGTTTCGTACCTTATTGGTAACTGAAAATGGGTTAAAAAGGTGGTGGAAAGGGCACTAAAGTTATCGAATGAATCTCTAGGAAATTCGATGTACCATTTTGCTGCTAGACCAATTAACGTTCGCTGAAAAAGGTGAAGCCTAATGAAATCATCATGAGAGTATTGGACGAACACCACAGATGAAAGGTCATCACATGATTCGACGGATCTTCACCCAGATTTCCATTGAATTTAGGAATATCTGATGGAAGTTTATGAGGAATCTCCAGCCACCAAGGGGCATAAGAAATTGGATCATTTGTTAGCCGATTTAGATCTGGTAATTCTAAAGTCACAACGAAAGGCAACTATTGATTCAGGTTTGGTGAAGCATACCCAGGATAAGATGGGATGGCTTGAGCAATGGGTCTTCGCATACCAGCATAATGTATTTGATGCTGATAACTTTGATAAGGTTGATGGGCATAGCCATTATGATATGATTGATGGTGATCGTTTTGGATATACGGCTACCCATTACCGCAAAGCTTTGTTGCTCAGGTCCTCGATAAGCTTGTTGGAATTGCGGTTGTTGATATTGCACCAGCCATGGTTGTGAAGCCATTTGCTGTTGTCCAATACTAGATATTTGACCAAGATGAGGGATGATAGCACCTATTTGAGCCAGAGTCGCTCCAGCTAAGGAGCCACTAATCGACGATTGTGGTTGTGTCATGGAGACAAGAGGCTATTGCATTACGACCTGAGAGACTTGAGGTTGACATATAACAGGCAACGCTTGTAATTGTGACACCATCACAATAGCCGGTGTAGTGGGGATATTAGACACAGGTAGATTTGGTTGCATTGAATATACAACTCTTGGTTGTTGAGGCAATACTTGCACCCAACCACTCGATGTGATTCCAGCTTGACCCGAATTCTGTTGTGAACTCTCATATGGTTGTTCTCCCAGAGGGAATAATGAAAGGGCATACTGCCCCCCATATGGCGGCAATCGGTGTTCAAAGGAAAGATTGGCCTCTAGAGACCGAACTGCCCAAATTGATATTGTTGTGAAGGATCAATTTGCTGAGACTCAACATAAGAAATTCTAGATATTATTCTGGATGAACAAACGGGAACAGACCATACTATCAAAAAAGTCCATGAGTGGACTTCATCTAGTGGTTGAGAGCTAGTTGGGACAAATGGTATACCAACAAACATTGTCGAAGTGGTGACAGGAGGTTCTGCTTGCTACTATGTCAAATGACACAGTCCTAGATGTCGATGGTTGTTCACACATATCGATTCTATGCAAGATATTTGCTAGCGATTCTACAAGAACTTGTGATGAAGGATGACTAACTTTTGTAGTAGAAGGATATAGATGGATCCCAGTTCCAAAATACAATGGGGTACTGGACGGAAGATCCTTCGTAATCTCTTCTATAAGAATCAATCCAGGTGGAAGTGGTAGACGTCAGGTCCGTAAAATATTTCTGGTGCCGAAGAAGTTGTAGACTCTACAACGACAGATGTTGGAGGGGTGATACCTTCCAAATCAACCGTGGATGGAGCTAGTTCAGGAATAGAAGTGTTTACCATTACACTAGGATCAGTTCTAATGTCCTCTTGTAATTGCGGAACTTCTTCTGTAGAGGCAGGGATACCAGAAATAGTTGGAGTAACTGGAGTCTCTGAGGATGTTGAAACACAAGTTTCAAACAAACCAAGAGACTTTGACCCAGTCAAACGAGTTTGCTTGGCCCGGAATGGTTTCGTTTCCAAAGTCAAAGATGGTTGACTTGTTAGTCTCTGCGAACGACGGGTTTTTTATTGAATTTCTTCCACGATTGCAGATTAATTGATCAACTCAAAATAAAAAGAGGAAAATGTTATTCCAAATTAAATGAATTTTATGACGCTTTGACACAACTTGCTTTTTCAATTTTTAAGAGTCGAGAAAAAGCTAAAGATGACTCTAGTCGCCTTCAATTTTTAATGAGCCTGAAGTGACAAGTGCTCAGATGGACCTTTTCTTTTAAGGAGTCTGAAAAGGAATGAAAGTGACTACTATGGAAATCTAGATAGAGGGATTACCAAACCAATCACAAAACTGTAAAATACTTTTTACAATACAGCAGTCAATCTTCTCGAATGTTGTGTTCAGTGCATTGCAATCAATAGGGCGGAAAACACGACTTCCTAAGGATAAAGGATATAGCCTATTGTGGTCTCCCAATATATACTCGACGATACGTGGGAGCAGAAGTCCGTACTGGCACTTGTTGTCTCAAAGAGGAGGAATCACCCAACCTACGATGAAAGTGATAGTTATCAGGCTTTATGACGCCGAAATACGTCTCTAGCCTAGACTTCTAGATGGCGTGCGTTAGGTTCCAAAGCGTTTTTATGTTCATTAAAATTTATTTTACAGTTGATCTTTCTTAAGAAGTTTGTCTTTAAGGTTCACCGCATGATGTAGATATACAACTCCTAAATATGCAATCTAATATGATAAACAATTGTTTATTTTCTTTTTGCAATGAAAATCCTAGCTACTAAGGAAAGATAAGTGAAATTCTTTCAACATAGAGCAGAGAGCACACACTAAGATGCACTATCCTAAATCAATTTCCGCACGCAATCTAAATGCAAATGCACATGCATGTATTTGTTTTCCGCTTTCTTAATGTGTGAATGACAAAAATAATGCTAAGTACAGATCTGAACTATCCTTCTTTCACAACGACAGTACTAACAATTTTCTTTTCAAAATGAAAGGAAGACTAAGACGACACTTTGCGATTTAGAATTTAGAATTGCTTTCGACACTTGAAATACTATTAATTCAAATCAAATACAATGGCAAAAGTGTAATCGACTAACAAAAAGAGGGAGACTCTTTTCTTTTACTGAAAACGACACTTGAGACACTTTCAAATCAAAAGACAACAGTTCGATTAAGGTACTATTTCCCAAGGAGAACTATAAATGACAAAAAATACATAAAAACATTCACAATTCTTTATCAATGGAGGCTGAATAATGCAAAGGAAGGGAGTTTCAATAGTGATATACTGATCATAGATAGAAAAACTACTGAATAAAGATGAAGACAATGAAGAAAAAACAAAAATCTGGAGGCAAAAACAGTCTTACCTGATCATCGCACCTGTAACACATGGAAACATGGATGCATCTCACCTACAGCACACGGGAGGTGCGATGCATCCAGACTGCCAATGAGAGATAGTGCAATGGTCCAGGAACGAGACTGAGCTTGGTTGTTGCTCACAGTTTGCAGCTAAGTTCAGGGGTTTAGGCTGAGCTAATGATAGGCAGTAAACACAAAGTATAGGGGCTGATCTAATGAGGTTGCTTGAGCTACCACCAGGGCACTTAGGATGTTTGAAAGTTAGTTGTTTAGTTCACAAACAAACCTGAATATGGACTGAAGCAGCATTGATCTACTTTGAAGTTGCGTAGCAAAAGCAGTTCGAAGGCTAGCTGGCTTAACTTCAGGCTTTGTCTGTAGTTTATAAAGCAAACAAATAGAAACAAGCAAACAAGCTATTCGCTCCCCAGCAGAGTTTCCATTTTGTTATCAGGAAAACTAGTGTCCATTTAGAGCTACTAGTCCCACTAAGATGAGTAGCTATCTTAGAAACAAACAATTTAAAGTTACTTGTGCTTTTCTTTATGAGAGATAGATGAGAGAGAAGTAGAGAGTACCAACCTCAGTCTTTCGCTTGGCTCCTTACTTGTTTCCTCTCTCCTTTGATAGAGCTTTCGCCACTCTTTTCTCACGTGTCCTGCTTTAAAGAACACCTGTAGAGTCAAAGCAGCATAATACCATCAAAGCATAGAGATCTATAACCATAAACAATATAGGATCAGATGTATATTAACCATACAAATGCATATACCAATACAAGATTCAGAGATATACAAGAATATGGAGGAAAACTCAAATAGCTTTATTCGTAGAAGTAGTAGAAGAGAAGATTACAACCCATTGGTTTGACCCACCGCCATCCTCCCAGCATGAAAGCCCTCTTCACCTGATGAAAAGATTAGATCACCCAATACTATGATGTTTCACAGAGAAACCAATAGCACTTCCTTACAAAATTCAAAGTTCCAGCCTCTGGATCTCTAGGATGAGGGATCCATATATAGATATTTGCAAGTGGGTGAGTCAGCTTCTGGGATTTTGATTAATGTCATCCCTCTGATAGTTCTTGGTTCCACTTGGAGATTTCATGATCTCTTACTCATCCCTAGGTGAATTCAAAGAGGCAAGTGTCAAATGGGCAATTTCTAGAAGATTCTCTGGGTTTCCACCTATCCAACTGCCTCTGCCATTTGTCTACTCTCGCTTATCGCACCCTACAGAAGGGCTTTTCAGTATGCATCGCACTTTTTGCATGTGGCAGGTGAGATGCATCACACCCTTAGCACTGAGTAGTCTGTATGGTCCAGTTTTGACCAGTTCTTAGTAGTTTTTCAGGGAGAACTTCTGGGAGATGATGTAATCAGCTGACCTTGTTCCTTTAGGGTATGAAACAACACTTGGGCCTAGAAGCCCTTGGTTTATGGACATATGAGATTGGGGTTGCAGTGCCCAAATATGTCTATAACAATAGCGTGAGACCAATATTGGGTGAATCCCACCGCGAATGGAAGGATTACGTGGGATCGCGAGAGTTCCTGCACTTCGGACTCCAACGAAGAAATAGAAATCTGGCAGAATCAGTTACACTAAATAACTACGCTGAATTGCAACATGATGACCCGATCATTTTGTTGTGTGTCATCAGAGGTAAGAAATTTACCTATTTATGATGGTCTAAATGAGGTAGATATCTTTTTGGATGCATTTGAAAGGGAGGCACCAGAAAAGCAGCGTTTGCAAGCCTTTCATTGGGCACTGCGCGCTACGCCCTCAAGATGGTGGGGTTTGCACAAGGGAATCTTTGATGATTGGCATGAATGTAGGAGGATGATGAGAACATGATTTGGGAAGCTTAAGATGTGACTAACACACAAGTACGATGGGGAAAATGATCCGCGTGCACACCTAGCCAAATGGATGTAGGCTTATGGAGAAAAGCCCTAACCTGAGTGGGTGCACCTGTTCTGTCCTACCCTAGATGTTATCCCAATGAATTGGTATATAGAAATAGAGCTCCACCATGGGATAGGTGAATGGGATATCCTGCGCGAGGGATTCATGATGACATTCAGTTTTGAGGACGGTTTTAACAGCATTGATGAAGCGCTCCAAGAGGTGAAAGCAGCCATCTTTAGGATACTGCAGGATCCTTTAGACCTGATTCAACCTGAATGGGATACTCAGCTGAGTCACATGCTCGAATGTTATAATATAACTGTTGAAGCAGAGGACAAGGATCCACGTAAGATTAACATTCCAGAAACAGAAGGCCACCGCGAGGTTCAAGGACCACAGATTGAGAACCCTGATATAACCACGCTAGTGAAAACAAAACAAGTGAACATCGGTATGGAGGTAGAACCTAAATTCGCAAAGATTGGAGACTACTGGGACGACGCGACGGTGGATAAAGTCACTGAATTTCTCCATGAATTTCAGGGCTTATTCCCTACCAATTTTACATATTAGAAATGAATAATGAGAGACCTAGGGGTGATGAAGATCATGATAAAGCCTGACGTGAAGCCAGTTAAGCAGAGGCCTTACCACCTCAATCTGAAATACAAGGAGAAGGTCTGCTTAGAGCTAGAAAAAATGCTAGTGGCAGGCATCATTGAGCCTATGGAAGAATCCGATTGGGTAAGCCCAATGGTGGTGCAAGAGAAGAAGTAGAAGGATGAGATAAGGACATGCGTAGATCTCAGAAAACTGAATGACAGTTGTGTGCATGATCCCTTCCCGACTCTATTCACGGATAAAGTGTTGGACAATGTAGGTGGCCAAGAAGCATATTCCTTCACTGATGGGTTCTTTGGGTACCACCAAATCAAAATCGTGCCGGAGGATAGGAGCAAGACAACCTTCACGACTGAGTCGAGTTGTTTTCAATACGCTGTGATGCTGTTTGGATTGAAGAATGTGCCTACAATATTTTCGTGCATGGTTGTTGTGGCATTCAAGGAATTTATTCATAAGTTCCTGAAGGTATATTTGGATGAATGGACTGTATTTGGGATGGTTAAGCACCACGTAGCAAGCTTGCGCTTGATGCTGGATACCTGTCGAAGATACCAGATCACACTCAATCTCAAGAAGTGTCTGTTTTGTGTTCCTTCTGGGAACCTACTAGGGCATGTGGATTGCAGACAAGCACTGATGGTAGACCTCGCGAAGATCGCATTGATACTGAACTTCGAAGCACTGAGGAGTGTGAAATAGCTGTGTGCTACTCTGGAACATACATGATATTACAGAAAGTTTATCAAAAGCTATGCCTAGATCATTGTGCTAATGGAAAAATTGTTGAAGAAGGATGTCACGTTCTGCTGGAACAATGGCTATAATAAAATCTTGGATATTTTGAAAGAAAAGATGGTTACCACGTTGATTCTAGTCTTCCTAGACTAGAAGAAAGAGTTTTATGTACATGTCGACGCGTCATGTATAATGTTGGGGAAAATACTAACATAGGATGGTAGAGAAGGCTTGGACCATCGTATTGCATTCACAACCGTAGATTCTCCAAAGCAAAGAAGAACTATTCTACCATTGAACGCGAGGGGCTAGCTATGGTGTATGCACTTCAGAAGTACTGACACTACTTGCTAGGAGGCCATTTTAAGATGTATACGGATCACTCTGCACTGGAGTACCTGGTCAATAGGCCCGTGTTGGGGGGGTGAATCTGCAGATTCCTCTTATTGTTCCAAGAGTACGATTTTGAAGTTGTTGTGAAGCCTGGATGATTGAATGTGGGACCAGATCATATGTCGCACATTGAAATAGGGGAGGAACCTACTAACTTAGCAGAGGGATTGCCTGAAGCCCAGTTATTTTTAGTGCATGTCGTAGATGGTCATTTTGAGGATATAATATACTTCTTAACAACAAGAACTGCACTGGAAGGATACTCTATCCAGCAAAAGAAGGAATTAGTGGTGTGCACGACAGATTTATCTGTCATTGCTGGGGATCTATACAAGATGGGGACTGATGAGATATTTCCATAGTATGTACCTGAGTTCAAATGACATAGCATCCTCATGGAAGCTCATGGGGGCGTCGTAGGAAGAGATTATGCAGGGAGAGCAACCGTTCATAAGATTCTACACACAGGGTTGTGGTGGCCAACCCTTCATCAGGACTCAAAATCATATTGCAAGGCATGTTATGTATGTCAAAGAACAGGCAGGCCATCACAGAGGGATGAAATTCCTTGGAATCCACAAATGACGTTGCAACCCTGCGAGAAGTGGGCAATATATTTTGTAGGACCCATTTAGCCACAAGGGAAGACAGGAGCAAGGTACATTATCACTGCAACAGAGTATTTGACTCATTGGGTAGAAGCACAACCGCTGAAGGATTGCATGGACACGATGATTGTGAAGTTCCTCTTTGAGCATGTACTGACGCAATTTGGATTTCCAAGGATCTTGATGAGTGATCATGGTACGCACTTCCTAAATGAGATGATCAATGCACTAACTGAGGAATTTCATGTATATCACCATAAGAGCACACCTTATCACCCGTAGGCTAACGGGACAATGGAGGCATTCAAAAAAGTGCTTGAAAACATGCTGACCAAGGTTTGCAATGCTCAGCGAAGTGATTGGGACCTATGCATACCTGTAGTATTATGGGCTTATAGAACGACATGCAAGAAGTTGACGAGACAAACCCCTTTAGGCTTGTCTATGGTGTGGAAGCCGTAATGCCTATGGAATACATCGTGCCTATTTTGTGCATAACAGTGCTCATAGGTATGACAGATCCCGGAGCCTTGGAAGAGAGGCTCGCGCAGCTAGATGAGCTCGAAGAAGAAATATTTTTGGCTAGATTTCACCAGCAAGTCTAAAAGCAACGAGAAAAGGCATGGCATGATCTACACATCAAGCTACGCACATTTAAGGTAAATGATCTGGTTTTGTTGTATGATAGTAAGTTTGATAAATTCTCCTGAAAATTTAGGATGCACTCGTTAGGGCCCTATTTTATTAATTAGATTACTGACAGAGGAGTGGCATAGTTGGTCAAGTTAAATGGAGAACCCTTCCCTGGAAAGGTGAATGGCAGTCTCTTGAAGACATATACCAGTGGTCTGGCCATGTGAATAAATGTAAGTAGGATAGTCTTAGTGCCCCAGGCAGCTGAAAGGAGGCGCGGGACTATAAACTACACTACCCAAGTTGGGGAGCTGTGCCATTGGAAGATGGTGCGAAGCAAGGATGTATCACTGGGTCTGCGACAACATGGAGGGAGCTAAGCTACCCAGGGGAAATTGCACAGGTCGACTAGAAAGTGTCCGTTTAAGTCATTGTTCATAAAAATATGGTAGAAGTGAGGCCAAATGGAGTGGGCGGCCGACATTTAAGATGAAATTTACAGCTTAGATCCTTGAATATTTGCCGCCAATCTGGCATTAATGAACCGATTTCGGGGGGAACAGTCGGATTTGAATTCAAATTTCCATATAAATTACAACTGGTTATCTAGCAAGAAACACTTGGCATTTTAAGTATTTAGTTGTTGAGCTCTTAGATGCCTATGGACCTAGATTTTTTCGAAGATCTCAAACAGACCCCTGCATTTTCGAACTTGCCTGAGACATCACGAGTACTGATAGAGAGTATTATGACATCACCCCTAGAAGTTATCAATACATAGCAAGTGGTAGAAGAGGTGGCACAAGAGATGGAGAAACAGACCAAAGAAGCTACCCCAGAAGTAGCAGAAGTACTGGCAGAGGTCTCTAAATCTCCAAGAACACCGAGACCGAAGCCAACCCCAACCAAGGAGACCATGAAAGATAAGAAGGCTAAGCACCCTGCCATCCCGGTGCACACGTCACCAAGACAAAACCCAACCAAGCCCACTACGTAAGAGAAAGGCAAGGCTATAAACCTAGAGCCAGAAGAGGAGGTTATTGAAGACATCTCCATGGACGATGAGGATGTGGGAGTGTAAATAGAGGAGGTTGAAGCCCAGGGTGTGGACCCTACATGATTGCGGAGTATGTCCCTCCATGCAAGCCTAAGTCCAAGGTCCCCAAGGAAATTGATGAAAGTAAGACTCCCCTGCAAACCCCATTTCTACCAGATGAGATCACTTTTGACAATCCGCATTTGGCATGGGTGCTGATTTTGAATCTCAAAGACTCAGACTTGGTGGACCATGAGAAGTTCCCGCACTTGGTGACAAAATAGTTGATGTGCCACATCATAGACACAAAGATGAGGATGACTACATTGGAGCCATGAAAGTGGCTCAAAGGAGTAGAGAAGGCATGATTATTCAACCTGCTCTAGGTGCCGCACTATAACTGCACCCTCATGACGGTTTTAGTCATTAAGCAGCTATTGTTCTTGGTGAATGATGGGTGTCTATGGCTGGAGGAGCTGATATCCATCACTGATATGTTGATTCACCGCATGACACACTTTTTGTATATAGGAAAAAATCTAGCTATGATCTTTGGTGGCAAGGGCAGCGAGCTGGTGCTCGGAGAATCAATGAAAGAGAAGTTCAAATTGGTGAAGAAGTCACGCGGGTATGCAATCTCCAACATCTGAGACCCTGCTGTGAAGTTGGCAACGCAGATCCTTACAGGAAAGGTGATGTAGAAGTGTCACGCTCACGAGGTGATGATGCCTGTCATTGCACTCGCATAACAATGCGTGGAAGGAGTCTAGTTTAACTAGTCGAACTACCTTCGCAGCGAGTTCCTCGTAAATTGTCACAAAGCACAAGAGAAAAGAAAGACATTCCACTACATGTGGCTCTTGCTATCAATTGTGCTCAAAGCATGGTAGATGCAGAAAGAAAGCCAATTCCCCTCAGTCGTGTCGGACCTTCCTAAAGCAGTGAAGTACACTTCACTATGGGTGACCAAGGACGCGAAGCGCGTTCAAGACAACAAAATCTTCTGGATATTGATGGAAATGAATATCAAGATGGCTATCAATTACAAGCCGCAATTATTGCCCATAGTATATGCTAACCTGCAAAGCTATGCCAAATTCAAAGCTGATTTCCATTGGATCTCAATCATGTCACGGAAGGACCCTGCATGGAAGTGCTATGACTTGTCATACCTAGCCACATATGATGTCATTGATACGGTGTTGGATAAATGGCCGGCAGAGTGGTGCACCTCAACTGACTTGGCCGTGGGTGGAAGCAAGTTCACCACATAAAATAAGAAGGACGAGGCCAAGCTGAAGATGGTGCAACTGGTTGAGAAGAGGAAGAAGGAGGTTGTTGAGAAGGCTGAGGCAGAGCAGATAGGAAAGGAGGCAAGAAAACAAATAGGAGGTAAAGAGCAGGGCTCTGAAAAAGGTGCGCGATCGCCTTCACCTGCAACTAAAGAAGAGGACACAAGGTAACACAGCATGGACCCTCAGGAGACATCTGGCTGTATTAAGCACCTGAGAGAGCCGGAAAAGGGAGGGTCCAGAAAGAAGTCCAAGGTGACCAAGACCTCACTGGAGCCCATCACACTAACGGAAGGAGATTTATAGGACATCGGTGACATAGTCAGAGATGTCACCATGGCGGCCCTACAACAATTTGAAAAGTAGTAGCAGATCATCCTTCAAGACTGGACTGCAGGAGTTGCAAGCCTGCACATCACCAGTTGGCACGGCGTCTACCAACTTGGCTATCGACATGTCAAAGGCTACTGATATGTTGTGCATGAAGGCTTCCAGTGTGCTAGTGCTGTTGGATGGAGCACTGACAATAGAAAATGAGGCTAACAGGCCCATATTCAGTGCCTTGAAGGGAGTAGGATTGAACCTAGCAGCACTCCCGTGCGAATAACTCCACTCTTTTAAGGATGGAATAATTGCAGAGTTGAGGGCTCGCAAGCACTGCACCCTCCAAGTGATCAACGAATAGAGAATAAAAAATGAGCAGATGGCCTTACGGAGGGATGTTTCCATCGTCACTGAGGCCAAGGTGACCAGCTAGAGATGGAAGATCATACAGGTCATGGAGGAGGCCTGCAAAATGGTCCTGGAATTGCCCATTAAGGAGGAGGAGCCAGTCGAGGTCCACATCCGTAAATTGGCCATAGGGGTGTGTGACACTCAGACAGAGATGGCGCAGGTTCAGTTGGAGCTAAACTTGTACATTAGAAAGCTGCAGTTGAGGGCTCAGCCTTCAACACCACTAGAGGTAATGGAACAATAGGTGGTTGTTGTCTCAAAAGTAGTCGCGGCAGTGGAGATTGTAATAGAAGGCTGCACACAGTTGTTTGAACTGTTGTTTGAGGTCCTGACCGACTTGCAATAGGACCCAAACACCTAGAGGCTTGAGACGGAAGTGCGCAAACTCCAATAGTGCTATGATGAAGTTAAGGGCAGATCACGAACCGTTGCACTGACACAGAGGTTAGCTAAGTTGCAGGAAGACAAGCAGCTCAAGGAACAGGTGGATGCAGCACTGCACAAGGAAGTAGTGCTGAAGGAACGACTAAAGCCCTGGCTGGAGGAAGCTTATACAGTGACAGAATATATTGAAGGTAAGCTTGCGACTCTGTAAGTGATGCAACAACAACTTCATGTTGACAACACAAGGCAAGTAATTAAGAAGACAATTGAAGATGCAAAGCAGGCAACAACTCAGTGCACAACTGAAGTTGTAGTCATCAGGGTCGAGCTGGATGAGCTTCATGCAAAGATCTCTGCACCTACCGAGTGAATTGAGGGCGAGTCACAATGTTTGTGTTGGGGGCCTGTTGGGAGTGGGATCCCCCAAGGGCAGTTTTGGGGCTAAAAGCCCATGTTTTAGTCAAGTTTTTGTAATATTACTGTAAAGACTCCACATTTTGTGGTCACGGAGCGCAAAGGTATTATATGTCACAAATGGTATTCTTCCCTTAGTTTTGTGGAGTAAAGTCGGCTATAAGAGATCTACCCATGGTCCGCAGACCATGGGATTGTATAAAAAGAGCTAAGCTCTAACTAGTTAATAGCATAACACAAGAAAGAGAGTCATAACTTTAGAGAAAGAAGTATAAGGTTGTAGCATAGGTAGAGGCTCTACAACTGAGTGCATAGAGGCATCGGGTAGAAGTCTGCAGCTGAGTGCGCAGACCCCTACAGATGTGTGCACAGGGTGAACAGAGTCTGTAATACTTTGAAGATATTAATAAAAGGAGTTATTCTGTATTTTTTGTGTATTTGTTCAGTTGAGTTGTTTGGATATTTTGTGTATGAATTTCGTTTATTATGCTTATCTGATGCGCAAATGAATGAAATTAGATTAAATAATTGAACGGAATCATGAATATTTGCTTACACGGTGATAACTTTAAGTATTTGACAAGATAAGAAAATCACTTAGGATAATTGAGGAATCTGCATGGCACGCTGCTATAGCAACGTGAATATACCTTAGCTATAGGTTAGAGCTATGCGAAGGTCGATCATGTACTTTTGCAAAGGTATTGAAAGCCGAAACAGAGGGTTTGTCTTACAAGCCCTAGAGATATCACTTGCACGAAGGCAGAGATAGAATAGATCAAATAACATCACAACCATCTCAGGGTGCGGAAACTTGGTTCCAGCATCCCCCCATATTATTTTGGGTGAGACTTCAGTCCACGCCTCACGGGCTAATGCCGAAAGGGCCAGTAGTGTAGGGATTTCTTTGGCTAGATAACACTAAACCTGGGTTAGGCCCCCTTAAGCCAACATAGATCATAGCTCCAATGAGAAGATTGTATAAAGCATGAAATTCACAAGTCCTTTGATTGTTTGGGAGATTTGGAAGAAAGAGAATTGAAGGAAAATAGAGTTTATAGGTGACTAGCATAACAAATATTAATGACTCATAATTTAAGAGAGGAGCATCAATGAAATCCAATCTCATAAACTAACATTCTCAGACATGGAAGAAGACAATTATATAACAGAGAAAATACTAACGAGGACAAGCAACAAATCAATTTGCGACAAACTGCTCATTAAACACCATGAATACATTCAATATTGCTCAAATATATTTGGACTACAATTGTTTCTCTAATAAAGTCCAACCTCTATTACATTATTCATAAATTGTTTATATAATGGTTTACATGATAGTTTTCAAAATAATAGTCATCACATAATTACATAAACAAATATATTTTAAATATCTTTCAAGTTCATATATTCAAAGATAAACTTTAAAATATTATGTGTTTCATAGAATAACTATATGAAAATATGCTTGTATTCAGGCAACAAGAGCTATTTGGTCAACTGCTTCCCTTGAGAGTAGAACAGGTACCTAAAATGTAGATTAGGATCTTTGCTTGCATAACATATCCCTCTATAATAATCCATCAAAACTTCTTCTTCATTCTTCTTCAACTCAACTGGAAAATCATTAGCCTTCAAATCTATAAATTCAGTTCTTAATGTTGATTCTCTACCTTTGAATTCTAAGTGGTTGGAGTTGTTTTCACAAAAATTGTTAGCTGCTCCTTCAAATTATCATATCCTTTTTTCCCATTTATTCAATAGATTTTGACTCATGTGCCTTCCACTTCTCTGTATGATCTTATCAGAGAAGTTTTTGCCTTATTGTTTCACCTATACTCTTCAACCCCTTGCGCTTTATCTTGTAGTTGCCAACCCATCCATTTTCTAACACTTCTGCATTACACAATTAGAGATTTACTCATCAGGAACTTTTCTCTTAAAGGCATTACAAATTAGTGAGTTCTGATATCCTTTGGCCCCTTTTGTTTAGCCCCTTTATACATTTCGTCATCATAGGGCTGAGGGCTATAACCTAGTGCTTATCCTTAAGGCGCCAAGGCATTTTGTTTGCTACCGAGGGCTGTTTCCTTTGTAAAGTGATTTAGCACCTGAGTTCTTTAAGTCTTAATGACCATGCGCCAGCCCCCAATATCGGAACCCCTCCCATCGGAACTTTCCAATAAGAAGATTTACTTTAACGTTACGATATTCCTCAACCTCTGATATGATACCTTGGATATGATGTCATCATTTCCATGTGGCACTTCTCGAGTGATGACACATGTCACCCTGATTTCCCCCCTTAGGAACCCTCAAAATTCCAAAACTGCCTGCCATGTATCCTTCCATACCGCCACATCATGTTGACGTTAGATGCCACATAGCTTTATCAAAAGAAATCATGTTCCGCCATGCATCCCTCTAGAGGAGAGAAAAAAGGCCCATCCACCTTAGTTTTGTGATGAAAATCATTTTCTAACCTGTATTGGTGTTCCACAGTGGTCTTAACACTAGCGGTGCTTTCCCGACAGTTTTAACACTATTGACACTTTTCATATCATAACATTCTTAAGTTTTTCAACTTCAAAAAATTCTTATCGTGATGTGCATTAACCAATTTTCTAACCTTCGATGTGCCCTAGACCTATAATGTGTCGATATGTGATCGACGATCACTGATATGCCATGGACCTCTGATGCATCAATTGTTGATTTGTCAATCGTCGATCGCTAATATGCTCTGGTTCGTTGATATACAATCATTGATTGTAGATATGCTTTGATTCACTAATATTCCTATGACCTCTGATATTCCTCTGATATTCCTTCCTTTAAAAGGTTTTCAAAACCTTAAACTTCAACAGGCGATATCTTTTGATCCAGGAGTCCATCTTTGGACTTCCATATACTGTTGGAAAGATTTTTCAGAGCACTTTCTAATGGAGAGAATCTAGTGTAGAATTTGAGTTCTTATACTACTTATAAAATTACTGAAAACCTCTCTGGTTATTTACATGGATTTCCAGAAAATGTTGACAGCACTACTATCAAGAAATTTTCCACGTTTATTAGAATTTTAAATATACTCGCACAACAACTATCATCATTTTCTAAAAAAGATTTAAAAATGTGAAATGTTTATTGTGATAAAAATTGGCTCCACAAGGATGTTGTCTATCAATGATGGAAACAAGAACCTTCCATAGACCAGTTTCCTCATCCATCATAAAATTTAGCTAAAAGGAAAACTGACTAAGAACTTCATCTTTTTAAGAGATCATTTTACAGACAATTGGAAGTAAAAATACAGTTTTTTCTAAAAAAAATCATATTATTCTAATGAATATCGGCAAAACCTTAGGGGCATCGCTTCGGGCTTCAAGTCCCTTAGAAAATTCATCCACTCACTCCTGCACACTGCAAACTAAAAATGGAAATTGAAAAACTCACTACTGAAAAACCGCAGTTATTACGTGCTTACCATTTCCTACTCTAAGTTGAACCAGGAGTTGTTTTTAGGTGAAGTCAAACATCTAGTGCAACCATGCAAGTAAATGGTTACTTAATTGATTTCTGCTCACATTTTCTTTAAGCGGAAAGAAAAATTAAAGAAATGGCAACTCAAACTGGAATATGAATCCAATCCCTCTGCCAATGAACAAAACAAACTCTACCATCACTGATGATTTTAGCAGACTAGCCATAGGGTCTTGGAAAACATGATAAGATACAATTTCTTGTAGATCATCAAAAAGAGAAGAGTTCCCTTCATTTTTAATTGATTTTCCTGTACCTATTCCATCCAACTCAAGATCATTTTCAGAACGAAAGGAAAGAATTTGTTCATCTATATTATCATGCACACCATGGAAATGTTCTACACATTCTTGTGAAACTTCCAACACAACATTTACATTTTGTGAATAAAGACTATATTTTTGGTTATCAAACAATTCTAAATTTGTCTCATTAACCTCTTGTAACCTTGTTTGAGAACTTTCATAATGCTGCAAACAAAAAATTATGGAAAAGAAAATATTGGGTGCAACACTGATTCTTGATTATCTTCATGTTCATTAGAGAAAAATTAAAAATCCATATCTCGCGAAACATGAGAGACTGAGGATGGTTTTCCATATGTTTCAACCAAAAAATCATCTTGATTTACTAAATTTTCTGATTTTATATATTTAAGAGATGTGAGATCTTGAATGATCTCTCCATTTTGGAAATAGTCCACAAGAACTTTCTCTTATTCTGTGACTAAAACAGAAGGTAAATAATCTATAGAAATTACTGATTGACTATCATTAACCCTTTCTTGATGACATAAAGTCTGAACATTTTCATCAATTGTAAGGGAAAAAATATATTTTTCAGATTTAAGATCCTGATCTAATTCTATTTCATCCAAGGAGGAAACTGACATTTGTTGTTGGGATGAATATTCATGTAGGGTTTCATTTTCAATCAAGAGAGAGGCTATTGTTCGCTGAAAAGTGTCCTGATTAACATGACAACTATATTCCATAATTTATTCACAATAAGAAGGAAATTCATAAAGGGATTATTTGATTTCAACCTCCATTAGATCCTCATCATCAATATCAATTCCGATGGTTGAAAAAATATTTTCAAGATTTCCACAAAAAAAATTAACCAACATTATAAAAGGGTATATTTCTTTATAGTTTACACAAAATGCTGAATACAAATCTTCGAGGGAGTAAATTATAGCTAGTGGTAAACTTTCATAGCAAGATTGTGAATTTCCTTCCAAAGGATCCATGAACATTTTCATTAAAAAATCCTTACGTGTATTGATATGAAACTTGATCAAATGCAGAGAAACAACATTTCCTTCTTCATATTTAAACCTTAGCAGATATGCCTACCAATCTATTTGACAAATAGGATTTAGAAAGCCAGGAATATGAGCATGATTCATAGCAGCATACCTTACATATTGTGGATCCATCTCGAGACAGTGGAGTCGCCAAATAGTTCTTACAAAAACTGAGCCTTCATCCAGTGGAGTCGTCATGAAATTTATGAACTCTAGATTCAGATGAGAATGGAGTCACCAGGTGAATGATTCATAGCATTTCCATGTTTTTCTTTTGTTCACCATCAAAGAGCAGATCTGATCTTTTCACTCTCCCAGGGATAATTTCACATGAAAATTCGCATCCCTAGCATCGATGCCAAAATGTTATCTCTTAGAAATTTCCTTGGTTGTGGAAGGAAATAACTGAGGTAACCTTAGAACCTATTTTAGGTTGAAGTTGGCCCTTCAACCTGGAGAAGGATCTATTTGTAAAAACTCAACTACCCGATAGTCACTGTAGTAGAAGGTTTTGTTCAATTGAGTTCAGGTGGCCAGATTTAGATCTATGGATGAAATTGGTTACGTGATCTTCAAGACCATTGGGCATGGAGTTCAGCTATTAAATAAATGAGATCACAACTCGAGTGAATATATTTTAGAAAGAATGAAAGTCAAAAGTCCTTTGACTGTTTGGGAGATTTGAAACAAAGAGAACCAAAGGAAAACAAAGTTTATAAATTACTAGAATAACAAATATCAATGATTGATAATTTAAGAGAGGAGAATCAATGAAATCCAATCTCATAAACTAACATTCTCATACATGAAAGAAGACAATTATATAACAAAGAAAATACTGACAGGGAGAAGCAATAGGTGAATTTCCTACTAATTGCTCATTAAACACCGTCAATACATTTAAGATTGCTCAAATATATTTTGACTTCAAGTGTTTCTCCAATAAAAGGCAACCCATATTACATTAGTCATAAATTTTTCATGTAATGCTTTACAAAAAAGTTTTGAAAATAATAGTCATCACATAATCACAAAAACAAAGATATTTTAATTATCTTTCAAGTTCATCTATCAAACATAAACTTAAAAATATTTTGTCTTTCCTATAATAATTGTAGGAAAATATGCTTGTACTTAGGCAATAAAAACTATCTGGCCAACTACCTTCCTTGATAGTAGAACGGGTCCCTAAACTATATATTAGCATCTCTGCTACAATAAAAGGTCCATTTGCAATAATCCATCAAAATTTCTCCTTCGTTCTTATTCAATTCGACTAGAAAATATTTAGCCTTCAAATCTAGAAAATGGTTTCTTAATGTTGATCCTTTGCCTTTGAATCTGGAGTGGCTAGAGTTGTTTTTGTAAAACCTGTTTGCTTCTCCTTCAAACTATCATCTCCTCTTTTCCTGCAGTTCAATAGTTGTTGACTCGTATGCCTTCCAGTTTGTATGATCTTATTGGAGAAGTTTCCGCCTTATTGTTTCAATGATACTCTTCAGCCCCTTGCATTTTATCTCGTAGTTGTTGATCCATCCATTTGTTAACACTTCTTCATTACACAATAGGAGCTTTACTCATAGAGACTTTGTATTTTAAATACATTACAAAACAATGAGTTCTGATATCCTTTTGCGCGTTTTGTTTAGCCCCTTTATGCATTTCTTCATCATAGGACCGAGGGCTCTAACCTAGTGCATAGGCTTAAAGCCCTAAGGCATTTTGTTTGCTACCGAGGGTAATTTTTCCTTTGTAAACTGATTTAGTGCCTAAGTTCTTTAAGAATTAATGACTATGTGCCAACCCCCAATATTGGATCCCCTCTCATGAGAACTTTCTAATCGGAAGATTTACTTTGCAGCTACGATATTCTGCAACCTCCGATATCCATGTAGGTTTTAACCCCATACAGAAATTACCTGCATACATATTCCAAGAACAGAAAATAAACAATGCAAGAGCATAACATATAAAACACATATACATAGATATTTTCCTTAGATCCCAAAACTAGGACTACTAGCTTGATTTTTCATTATGTTCTTTTCAATGTTACAATTCATATATATACATGCTGAAGCATCCAATACCATGGAATGAAAACCAACACGCCCAAAACCATGTGTGAAAACCATGTATGAAACCATAGGTATGTCCACCCACCTAATATGGGGTCCAAAAAAAAATTCCCCGAGGCACTACCCTAGACCCCATAGAGGGGGGCTAACTGGCCCCCGTCTAATCCCCTGGTTAACTAGGGTAGCTAGTCGTGGAAAGAATATAACACAACCCAACATTCTCCCACTTGTTGTTTACTTTCCATAGGGGGCCACAAGATAGCTTAGTCATTTATCCAACCCTGCAATGCCCATTGTTTCTCTACACCAAGAGGACTTCTTAGAGCTCATAGATTTTTTCAATTCATTTGCACTATTCTTCAAAGTGTCCACTATTACTAGCAACACCCATTTGTCTTCTATCATATCCGTCACAAAGTGATATTGAACATCAATTTGCTTTGTCTTTGAGTGGTAAGCAAGGTTCTTTTCCAAGAAAATTACGCTTTGGCTGTCACAGTCTATCCTTATAGCTCCCTATACTAACCCCATACTTGAACACAATCTTTGCAACACAATTTTCTTCCTTTCTTGCATGAGTGGTTGCCATGTATTCTACCTCTGTAGTTGATAGTGCCACTACAAATTGTTTCTTACTCATCTAATTGATTGCACCTCCAAATAGGTTAAACACATACCCACTTGCAGATCTTCTCTGATTCAGATCTCCAACCCAATCTGCGTCAACAAAGCCATGAATATCTAAAACTCTGTCCAATCCTAGTATTTCTTCATAGCACAAACCATAGTCACTAATGCCACACAAATGCCTAAAAACCCTCTTCACTATTGTCCAGTGCTGCTTCCCTAGTTTTGACATAAACCTGCTTAATACTCCCACTACATGTGTAATGTCTGGTCTAGTACAAACCATCACATAAATCAAGCTTTCCGACTGCACTTGCATATGGAACATGGGACATGTCCTCTTACTCTTATTGTGTCTGGAGACATTGTTCAGTAGATAAATTCACACCTACAGGAATGGGAACCTTCACCAGTTCACTATCATGCATATTAAAACTCTCTAGTATTGTCTCGACATACTTCCTCTGGTTTAACCAGAGCTTCCTTTTTGCCCGATCTATTTTAATTACCATGCCCAAAGTATAGTTTGCAGCACCAAGATATTTCATGTCAAATTTGGAGGACAATTGGGTCTTCAAATACTGGATAATTTCTTTGTCATTTCCAACCAGCAACATATCATCCACATACAAGACTAGATAAACAACATGGTCACCAATTAATTTAAAATACACACGATGATCTGCTTTTCTTTTGGTGAAGCCAAGTCCTCGTATAAATATATCAAATTTTTGATACCACATCCTTCGTGACTATTTTAACCCATACAAAGACTTTTTTAACTTTCATACCAGTTATTTCTTACCCTTCACTGCAAATCCTTCCGCTTGCTTCATGTAGATCTCCTCTTCTAGATCCCCGTGAAGAAATGTTGTCTTCACATCCATCTGTTCTACCTCAAAATCAAAAGAAGCAGCAACAAATAAAAGTAATCTAATATAAGCTACCTTGGTAACAGGAGAAAAAATATCACCAAAATCAGTTCCCGGCACTTGTGAATAACCTTTTTCTACCAACCGAGCTATGTATTTCTCCACCTTTCCTTCTACATTTGTCTTCTTCTTGAACACCCATTTTCTACCAATGGGTTTCCTTCTAGCCAAAAACTCCACCAGATCCCAAGCCTCATTTTTGTGCAAAGATGCCATTCATCAACCATGGCCTCTTTCCAGAGTTTTCCATCCTCTGAATCTACTGCTTCCTTCACAGTTCTAGGATCATCATCAGTAAAAGATAGAACAAAATTTGAACAGAAAGTAGATGAACTATACCTTTCTGGCTGCCTTCTTTCTCAAACTGACCTTCTCACAACCGGAGTTTGTGGATGTTCATCTTCTAATTCCTCTTCTGCTGTAGAGTCTGATTCCTCCTCCTTTAGCTCAAACTCTATCTTCTTAGGTTCCTTTCATTAGACTTCATGTATAATAACATCTTTCACATCTCTGAACACTACATCTCGGTTGTACACAAACTTCCTTATTACTGGGTTCCAAAGTTTATAACCCTTTAAACCATCCTTGTACCCAATAAAGATGCACTTTTCATATTTACTATCCAACTTTGTTCTTTTCTCCTTTGGAACATGTACATATGCATCATATCCAAATACCCTCAGATGTGAAATAGAGGGTTTCTTACCAGTCCATACCTCTTGTGGAGTCTTATCCTCCAACGCTGATGAAGGTGATTTGTTGACCAAGTAACATGCAATCTCCACTGCCTCTGCCCAAAATTCCTATCCTAACTCAGCACCACTAAGCATGCTTCTAGCCCTTTCCATCAACGTCTTGTTCATTCTTTCTTCAACTCCATTTTTTTCAGGTGTGTATGGAGTAGTCTTCTGTCATGCTATACCGCACTTCTTATAGAATTCTTCAAATTCCTTCTTGCAAAACTCTCCACCATTATCTGTCCTTTCCACTAGAGCCTTAAATTCTTTAAACCTATCAAAGAATTCAAATTTCTTCTTAATATATCCATTTATTCCTTGAGAAGTCATCTATAAATGCTACATAGTACACAGACATACCCAGTGATGGAACCTTCATAGGTACAAACACATCACTATGCACAAGCTCTAATATATGTTTCGCCCTCTTACCACCAGAGGGGAAACTCACCTGATTTTTCTTCCCATATACACAATTTTCATAGAAATCAAAATCCAGAGAGCTATTAGTCATACCTTCTACCATACATTTACCATGAAGTATTCGAAGGCCCTTCTCTCCAATATTTCCAAGCCACTGATGCCATAGCATGGTTTTTTCTCTAGAGATCACTACATTTTATGCTCCACATTTAGGAACCACAAAACTATTGCACCCATAAAAAACAATGCTACCTTGCATCTTATATAGATTTCCAATCCGAACTCCCCACATCAATACCAGTTCTACCCAAACCATCTTGCAGGTATCCTTCTCGAACACTATTTTTACACCTACATCATGCAACTTGGTTACAGAAATCAGATTTTTGGCCAATGAAGGAATATGCAGAACACCCAGAAGTGTTCTAATACTTCCACCTTGAAAATTCAACTTAAATTTTCTGTGACCAATGATTTTAGCCTTCCTGTCATCCCCCAAGAAGACATCACCACCATCATATTTCTCATACTCACGGAACCACTCTCTATGGGGAGTGAAGTGAAAGGATGCACCTAAGTCAATAAACCATGCCTCATGATCTACATGTGTACTTGAAGAAGCCAAGTACACATCCCCACCTTCATCTGAGGTGTTTTTCACCTCTGCATAAGGAGCGTCATCAGATCTCTTTCCTTTGTCAAGAGCTTTAGATTTATACTCCCTTTTGTAGTGCACTTCCTTTCCACATTTCCGGCACACCTTTATAGGTTTTACTCGAGATTTAGATCTCCCTCTAGATTCAGATCTCCCATTCGATGACTTATTTTTGGTTTTGTTCTGGGACCATCCTCATACAAGGAAGACATCACCATTCTAGCTCTCCATATTTTTCTGTCTTATCTCCTCTGTCAGCAAGGGTGAGACTCTCTCATCAAACTGCAAGGCAGTTGCATTGCTACCTATTTCAATAACCGAACTATCCCACGAATATGATAGAGAACACAACAAACTGATGCACTTATCTTCATATGAAATTTTAATATCAACATATAATAACTAACTTACCATAGTATTAAATGTGTTAAGATACTCTATCACTAAGTCTCCATCCTTCATCCTCAAGTTATACAGCTTTTTTCATAGGAACAGTTTATTCACCAGAGACTTAGATTGGTACAAAGTCCCTAACCTGTCCAACAAATCCTTCATCATAGCCTCCCTGATACATTCAACAATACTGGATATGAGACACACAATCGTATTGTGCTCTTTGCCTTCTGATCCAACTTCTTCCATCCTTCATCAGACACTCCCGTTAGTTTAGTACCTGGATCTACCGCGATCCACTGATCTTTATCCACCAACAGATCCGCCAGCTTGAGTTTCCACAACTTAAAACTCTGACCATTAAATTTCTCGATCTCTATATTTCCACTAATCGCCATCTTCGTTCACCACTAGAATCGATCCTGCAAATCTCCCACTGAATAGGGTCTACCACAGGCTCAAGCAAAACCCCTCAGCAATAAAGGCGTCCCCTTGAAGCCAAAACTACTCTAATACCAAATGTAGGTTTTAACCCCATAAAAAAACTACCTGCATATGAATTCTAAGAACAGAAAATAAGCTATGCGAGAGCATAACACATAAAACACATATACCCAGAGATTTTCCCCTGGATCCCAAAACCGAGACTACCATCTTCATTTTTCATTATATTCTTTTCAATGTTACAATACATATATATACATCCCGAAGCATCCAATACCATGGATGAAATTTGGGTGCGAAAGCCATGCACAAAACCATAAGTACATCTGCCCACCTAATATAGGGTCCAAAAAAAATCTCCCCGGGGCACTGCCCCAGACCTCGTAGAGGGGGGCTAACTGCCCCCCTGAAACCCCCTGTGACACCCCCGCTACACAATCAGCACAATGAATATAACACAACCCAACAATGAAACCTCCGATATGATGTCATCATTTCCACGTGGCACTTCTTGAGTGATGACATGTGTCATCCTGATTTCCCCCCTTAGGAACCCTCAAAATGCCAAAATTTCCTACCACATGTCCTTTCATACTGCAATGTCATGTTGACGTCAATGCCATGTAGCTTTATTCGAACCAAGCATATTTTGCCACACACCCCACTAAAGGAGAGAGAAAAGGCCCCTACACCTCTAATTTTGAGATGAAAATCCTGTGTTAACATGTGTCGGCATTCCCTGGCAATTTTAACACTATCAGTGCTTTCCCGATAGTTTTAACACTATCAACACTTTGCATTTTGTAACATTCTTAAGGTTGTCACCTTGAAAAACCGTCGATATGCAATCATTTGGAAAAGTTTCGATAAAATGGGATTCCAATATTGGGTTGGAACATGGCCATGAGAGTTCAAAGAACCAAGGGCATAAAGTAGTTAAGAAAGGGAGAATTGGCCCCCTGCAGGAGTCTGAAGGCGTAGCACCTTAAGGCTAAGTGGCACATCATAGCTCTCGGTCCTATTACAGGAAATGCTATGAGGGCTAAGCAGAAGGATCTAAGATGAAATCGAAACTTCGCAGAAGTTACAATACAAAGGGGGCTCTGATATGGAATTAAGCCGATGGACACTAGCTCGGTCATATGAGAAATCAAATGCCAAGGGAGCTAAGCGCTAAGTGATTGAGGATTATTTGAACATAGTCCACCTTGGAATAAAAGTATTGAATTTCTTTGATAGGATAGTACAGAGAGTGAAAGGCGTATGGGTCAATAACTGTGAGATTTAATGCAAGAGTAGAGGAGTTGGTATCAGGATCAATGGCGACTGTCAAATATCGTTGGGTCAAAGAAACAAGGACCACGATCTTCAGGAAAGAATGTTAGGTCTACCTTCAGGTGAGACTAGCCATCTTTATGCTCTAATGCACATCTCATTTAGTTAGGTAGATGAATGGGTTGGCTACCGAAGAAAAATGCAGATTGGTGAAGTTGGTTCATGGAGTTAGATGGATCTGCAGAAAACCTTGAGACAATGCAATGTGGAAAATGGTCCAATAATAAGCCATTTTGAAATACAACCAAGTTGTGCAAAACTATGAATGAGCATGGAGAGACTCATTGATAGGATATTTGTTCATAGAGAGGAGTTTTCATGTTGGAGTGTGTAGGTGGACTGAGAATTAATTCTCAGTATGGAGAAAACAATCAAATGGCCATTCTCATTTTTTATTAAGTGACAGAGACTAAGTCAGACGCAATAGTAGAATGGATAAGCCATACCAAGATACACTCGCGTAGTGTGAATTCAGGATAGGAGTGGAAGCATCATTTAGTGGGTAACGGAGGAACAAAACCCGGGAGCTCAAATGAGAAAAGTGGGTGAAACAACATTGTTGCTAGAGAGCTATGTGGAAAAGTGTTGTGTGTGTGCATTGTTGTGTAAGGCTGAGAGATCTAGTTCTGAAAAGAAAGGTCGAGAGTTTGTATGTAGAGGTAAGAGACCCCAAGAGAAGTTGTGCTACTATGTAAGGTTGAGAGATCCAGTTCTGCACAGAAAGGCCGAGAGTGTTTATGTAGAGGTAAGATATCTTGAGAGAAGTTGCACTGCTGTGTGAGAAAGGATAAATGTGCATGTGCAGAGAAAGTAGGCTGAGAACTAACTGTATGCATTTGAAGAGAAGACTACATGGCCTGATTAGGTTGGTGAGTCCTGTGAGTGAAACATCATTTTGATGCGAATCATGCAGAGACCCAAGAACATTAGAGTGTTTCGAGGAGATGTGACGAGTGACTACTGTTCAGAAGCTCAGTGTGCTGCTATAGAGTAAGCAAAGAAAGTAGAATTGTAGAGAGAGTTGCATGGACTATGATGAGTGACTGCTATCAATAATATCAATGTGTTTTTGCGAGTGTGTGTAGAGTTAGAGAGCAAGTAGAGTGAGTAGAGAACAGAGCTGAGATTAGGCAAAGTGACTGTTGATTACATAGAACATTCAGTTCCTATTTGAGTGTGGTTTGGAGCCTACATACAGGAAGTTGGTGCTTCCATCTCTAGTGGGTTCTTGAGAAGGCTTGGGGGTTGGTGCCTCCCACAAGCTGGTGCTTTCATAAATCCAACTAGCTACAATTTGGTGCTTCACATGGTGCTTCTGGTACATTGGAAAGGGATCTACAAAATGAGGGGGTTGGTGCTTCCTACTAGTGGGTGCTAGAAAACAAACAAAGGGAGTTGGTGCTTTCTACTAATGGGTGCCAACAAATAATCAAAGGGATTTGGTGCTTCCTATGAGTGGGGGCTCACAAAACAGATTGATGTAATATAGTAGGTGCTCTTATTTTACATCAATAACAACTAAAATATTTGGTGGTTTTTTTCTGAAAGGGTTTCCACGTAAAACCTTGTGTCTCATGTGTATGATGCTCATGGTGTGTATGCTTGTATGTTGGTTTCATGTTGCTTCCATATTACATGTTTCTTATGATTACGTGGATGGTTGCCAAGATTGAATAAGAAAATAAAATTGGCATAAAAAGTTTAAAATTAGCCTTAATATTGATTCATCTCCCTCTCAGTATTATCAATGATTGCAACAATTGGTATCAGAGCCATGTTCCTTCAGAAATGGCTTAATCGCTAGAAGGTAGCTCAAAGGGAAACCATGACTAATTGAGTTTGGCTAACAGCAGAAGGAGTTCCATTATTAAATGGATTAGACTATGAAATCTGGAAGGTTAGAATGGTAGCCTATTTAATGGCATTGGATATTGATATGTGGCTCTTCGTATTGAATGGAGAAAAGAATGAGCAGAATGAAGAAGCCCACAAGATTATCATGAAAGGGTTACCTAAGTTGGACATTGATAAAGTTAGGCATTATCAGTCAGCAAAGGAGGCATCAAACAAACTGCAATGTATGTATGAAGGATATAACCATGTGGCTCAAGAGAAAAACGAAGAACCTTGTTGCTCTAGAAATGAGTCAGAACATGTAGAAGTTGTTTCTCACCGCACTCGGGTTGATGATGAAGAAGTATTTGAAGGGATATCATGCCGATCAGAAGGTAAGATATTGTTGTGTGATAAATGCAAAGGAATAGGTCCTTCATTATCTATATGTACATGTGTATCACTTGAAGATAGAGACAGATATGAATCTAGTAATTGTAATAAATATAGACCCACTTTAGTAACAATAGAAAATGAGGAATCCTAAGAGGAAGAAGAGATATTTTTGGTGTGTTCATCCATGGGAGAGAACGTGAATACCATAGGTAGTGATGAAGAATGGATAACCCTCAGACCTGAGGAAGACTCCATGGACACAAAGATGGCTCTAGATCTTCGCAGTTACTCAACTAGCACTTTTGATAGTGAAGAAAAGGGTCTAGATGAAAGGATATTTTTTAGAAAAAAGTTGATCTTAGTTCTAAAGGAGATCAAGGACCTATCAAAGGAAAATCTCAAGAGAGGAGAAATTGAAAATTTATGAGCTCGAGAATGAAACGTTGAGCAGAACAATGGTTGAACTAAAAGCTCAACAAGAAGAGACTAGCAGACTTAATGGGATGTTAACCAATCAGCTAAGTGAGAAGGAATCTTACTGTGAGAGACTACAAAATGAAGTAATATCATTGATACATGACTTAGAAAAGTCAAATAAGGAGTTGTATCATTATCATAATCTTGAGGAGAGCAAGAAAGTCTTGGATGAGATGCTTGACAAGAGAATATCCCCTCTCATTAAGGTTAATGGGAGCTCGAGGTTCCAATAAAAAAAGGAAAAGAGGTTATTCGACAGAAGCAACAAAAATCAATCTAGTGACAACAAGATAAGGAGAGGCAGTAGCAGAAGGTTAATAATTAGTTTTCGGTAGTGTGGTAGAAGAGATATAAGTAGCTGGAAGAAAGATTGCAAGGAAACAATTAAAGTTTTCATGAAAGGCACATGAAGATCTAGCAAAGGTCCTTTCCTCCTCAAGGATAGAGCCTTTAAAGGAAACGTAACCTCTGTCATGAAAAGCCTTTTTATGGGTATTTCTTTTCTTACAATAATTTTGAACATAAAGCCATAGACAGTAGATGGAATGCAAGTAAACAAGATGTGTTGGGTGGAAGCAACCCAAAAATTCATAAAGAGGCTAGGAGAAGGCATGTTGGCCATGATAGGAGTTTTGGAAACAATGTTTTCAAGAAGGGTAACTCCTCTACCCTATTCTTAAGAGAAACATAATGTTATTGTTGTGACAATATTGAGCACAACAAAGAACATTGCAGATATGGATAGAAATGGAATGCTTCTCAACATATACATGTGAATGTAGAAGCTCGAGATTTGAAGACAAGGAGAAACAATGGAGTCAAGAGATACGAATTTTTCTTCAATGCTCTGTGTAAAAAGAGAAACATGAAAAGCGGAGGAAGAAATCAAAAGAATGATCCTCCTACTCTTGTAGCAAACCCAACTGTAAGGCAAAAGGGAATCAAGAGGATTTGGGTGCAGAAAGAGGAATTGAAAGAGAAGTTTCATATATCCATGCATAGCCAAAATAAAGACCAAACATGGGAAAAGAAGAAGATGGAGAGTAATGCTTCTGTCTGGACTCGATTGTTGAAGGTATGGAAGAAGAATGATGATTATCTACTTGGGTGGAGTAGATCCTCTATTTCTCTTTAGTAAAGGAAGAAAAGGGCCTCAAGGGAGGTTGAGTAAGTCAGATGCAGGAAGAGAAAAGAATGAAAATAAAAGTGTATCTGATTGATGAAGGTATGGTCGTGTTGACTTGCTGATTAGAAGACTACATTGATTTATTTTGAATGTATAAGAATTGAAAAGTAGAGGAGTAAAGCAAGAATAAATAATACACAACAATATCTTATGTTGTGGGAAGAATCATATTTTCTACAGTGGAAGTGTGGAATGACATAAATATCATAGTCAAGTTAGGTCCATAGGATCAGTCCCCACACAGAGGCAAGAAATCAGTTGCAGGAGATTAGAGAGCATTGGATCAAGCGGAGCTTCTTTGATAAGAGGTAGTAAGTAACAATTTTCAACCTCATAAGGGAAGATCACTGAGAAAATGAAAGGTGGAGAAACCTTCTGCGCATTTGGGCATTTCTTTTTGAGAAAGAAGTATTGGAATTCGCCTGGTAAAGTATCCAATTTACATCATTTCTTTTTGGTACAATTTGTGTTATTTGAGAAGCAGTTCCTATTATAGAAGTATGATCTCAAGGGGAGAAGTGGAGATGCTCAAATGAAGTGAGCACAATTTTGGAAGCAGCATGAGCAGTGAAGTGCGAAACCAAAATGCATCACCATTAATTGGTATTAGTGATACCATGAATAGTCTAATTGGTATCAATTTCTTTTAACTGGTATGAAAGATGCATCGGTGGAGAGAGTACTCAGCTAGAAGCCATAAGGTGTCCAAGACTGGAGGTATTCAAATATGAGGCAGTATATATTTAGGGGGAGAATATCACATATGCCGAGTTTATGAAACAACAACATCGATGTCCTTGAAGAGATGTCTAAAGAACAGAATGCAAAACTAAACTTTGGTCTTCACAACCAATGATTGCATGGGGAGAAAACAACAACATTATAACCCATTTCCATTGATGTCAAAGGGAGAGAGACTTTGTGAAGAAGATGTGTCGGCCTGTGAAAGAGAGAGAAAGCCATTGGTAGTTCATGCAAGAAGATGTGTGGAAGTAACATAATGTTTTATCCATCAAAGTGAATATAAGGATGAAATGTTGTCATTAATTCCAAAGGGGGATATTGTTGGACAACTGGCATTGTCTGGATGGCCAGTGGGCTAGTGAAGATATCTCCAAGTGTGTTGGTGTTGATGTCAACAGTCATGATGGGGAGATGTGTTGGGTAATTGTCATTGTGTAACTGTTGGTAGAAGTCTTGGCATTGATGTCAAAAGTCATGATGGGTAGATGTGTTGGGCAGTTGGCATTGCCTAACTATTTGAAGAAGTGTTGGCATTGATGACAACCAGACTAGCATGGATACTTGTCATAGAAGATTTTGGTAGTGATGGTCGAGGACAAATCCCATGGTTGCTACAATTCTCTGTAGAGAATCATCATAGTAGTTGGCTTACTGAAGAAGACAGAAAATGATGATTACAGTGATGGGCCAGATGGAACTCAATGGTAGTTGCAGGCTTCTTGTAGAAAATCATAATAGTAGCAGGCTTACTCAAAAAGCCAGAAAATGATGACTACGGTGCTGGTTAGGATGGAATCCCATGGTAAACGTAGGCTTCATGTAGAGAAGCATCAAAATAGCAGGCTTACTAGAGAAGCCATTAAATTATGACTATGGGGATTGGAAGTTGAGGAATCAACACACAAGTAGAAGAGTCAACGAGAAAAAAGTGGCAGAGAGTTTGCAGCCACTAGATAGGCAACAAAAGGACTCATAGCCTACATTAGACCCTATCCATTGGAAAGTTATCTGAATAATGCTTCCAACAATATGTGGAAGTCCAAAAGTGGACTCCTAGATCAAAATATCTGGTTTGTTGAAGTCCTGGGATTTGAAGGCTTAGGAAGGAAAGAATATTGACACATCGTGATATTGGAGGTCAGTGTATCAACACATTAGCACATTGTGATATCAGAATATCGGAGGTCAATGTATCAGCACATCGAAAAATCACTATATCATAATATTGGAGGATCAGTATATCAGAGTAGGTTGTATGAGAGGTTGGAGGATATTGCAACCTCGAAGATCGGCATATCGAAACATCAACATATCAAGTATCAGAGTATCAAAACTTCTTGAAGTGAGGAACCTTTAAAAGTTGCGATAACAATAAAGTGTCGATGGTATTAAAAAGTGTTGAGGAATTCTGACAAAGATTAATGAAGGATTTCCTTACAAAACCAAAGTTTGAGGGGGCCTCTTCTCTCTCCCCTAGTAGGACACATGGCAGCATATGATTGGCTTTGATAAGCTACAGTGGCAGTTGATGTCAACATGACATGGAAATATGATAGGACACATGGCAGGCATATTCAACCTTATTGGATAGGCTAATGGGCTAGAATCGAGTGACACGTGTCACCACTAAGGAGTCACCACGTGGAGTAATGACGTCATACTAGAGGTCCACATATTAGAGGAAGAAGACATTGTAACCCTATAATAGTTGGAGTATAAAAATGTTCTGATAAATTGGGCTTCCGATATTGGGCTGGCGCGTGGTCATGAGAGTTCAAATAACTAAGGGTGTAGAGTAGTTAACAAAGGGAGAATGGTCCCCCAGCAGGATTCTGAAGGCCTAGCACCTTAAGGCTAAGCAGCAGGTCACAACTCTTGGTCCTATGATGAGAAATGTTGTGAGGGCTAAGCAGAGGGAGCCAAGATAAAATTGAAACTTCAAAAAAGTTATTATACAAAAGGGGCTCTGATATGGCATTAAGTCAAGGGACAATGGCCCAATCATATGAGAAGGAAAATACTAAGGGAGCTAAGTGCCAAGGGACTAAGAAGTATCGAAAAATTACACCACCTTGGAATAATAATGTAGAATTTCTATGATAGGACAGTATAGAGAGTTAAAGGTGTATGGGTCGGCAGCTGCAAGATTGAACGTATGAGTAGAGGAGTTGCTATCAATATTAATAGCGACTGTCAAAGATCACTGGATCAAGGCAACAAGGACCATGATATTCAGGAAAGAGTGTTGGGTCTACCTTGAGGTGAGACAATCCATCCCTGTGTTGTGATGCTTGTCTCAATGAGTTAGGTAGATGAATGGGTTGGCTATCGAATAACAAATGCAAATCGATGAAGTTGGTTCATGGAGTCAAATGGATTTGCAAAAAACTTTGAGACAAGGCAATGAGGAAAATGGTCCACAAAGAAGTGATCCCAAAGTACATTGAAGTTGTATGAAGTCATGAATAAGCGTGAAGAGCCTTAATGATAAGAGAGTTGTTCATAGAGAGGATTGTACCTAGTTGTAGTGTGCACGTCGACTGAGAATTAGTCCTCAATATGGAGAAAATATTCAAGTGGCCATTCTCATGTTTAATCCAGTGGTAGATACCAATTCAGATGCAATAGCGGAATGTAGAATCCATACCAAGGTACATTGGTGCAGTGCGAATACGGGACAAGTGTGGCAGCATCGATTAGTGTGCAACAAGGAACAAAACCCAGGAGTCGAGATGAGTAAAGTGGGTGAAGAAACATTGTTGCTAGAGAGATAAGTGGAAAAGCTTTCTGTGTGTGTTTTTGTATAAGGCTGAGAGAGCCAGTTCTGCAGAGAAAGGTCAAGAGTGCCTATGTAGAGGTAAGAGACCCAAGGAGAAGTTGTGTTATTTCCTAACGCTGAGAGAGACAACTCTACAGAGAAAGGCTGTGAGTGGCTATGTATAGGTAAGATACCCTGAGAGATGTTGCGTTGTTGTGTGAGAAAGGACAAAGGTGCTTTTAAGAGAAAGTAGGATGAGAGATAACTAAATGCAGTTTAAGAGAAGAGAGGAAAGAGGACTACATCGCTTGGTTGAGTTGGTGAGTGAAATAGCGTGTTGTTATGGATCGTGCAGAGAGCCAAGAATATTATAGTGTTTCGAGGAGCTGTCATGAGTGACTATTGTTGAGCAGATCAGTGTGTTGCTACAGAGTGAGTAAAGAAAGTAGAGGTGTGGAGAGAGTTGTGTTGACTGTGATGAGCGACTGTTGTCTAGCAGATTAGTGTGCTCCTACAGGAGTGTGTAGAGTGAGAAGAGAATAAAGATGAGATCATGCATAGTGACTTCCAATTACAGAGAACATTCAGTTCCTATTTGAGTGTGGGTTGGAGCCTACATATAGGAAGTTGGTGCTTCCATCTCTAGTGAGCGCTTGAGAAGGCTTGGGGGTTGGTGCCTCTTGCAAGTTGATTCTTGCGTAAATCCAAGGATTTACACATTTTCTCTTCCAAGAAATCCATGAATTTGGTGCTTCTGGTAAGCTGGACAAGGATCTACAAAAAGAGGGAGTTGGTGCTTCCTGCTAGTGGGTGTTATCAAACTATCAAAGGGAGTTGGTGCTTCCTGTGATAGGGGGCTCACAAAACCGATTGATGTAATAGAGTAGGTGCTCTTATTTTACATCAATAACAACAACGAGCTTTTGTGTTTTTTTCCCGAAAGGGTTTCCACGTAAAACCTTCTGTCTCATGTGTATGCTTTTATGTTGATTTCATGTTGCTTCCATATTACATGTTGTTGTTGATTATATGGATGATTGTCAAGTTTGAATAAGAAAATAAAATTGGTGTAAATAGTTTAAAATTAGCCTTAATAGTGATTCACCCCCCCTCTCAGTATTGTCATTATTTCCAAAAATGTTGAATGGTCATTTTGGGCCATCAACATACTCTTACTAGAAATCCTCAGGACATCTTAAGAAAAAAACCACGATAGGTTTTTAAATTTAAAAAAAAAGGTAGTTCTCTTGGATCTAATCCGCACTGGTGTGGTAAGGGTAATGGATTGAAGGAGTGTTAATTAAAAAAACCCTTATCGACCATAAATTTCATTTTTACTATCTTAAGTGTTGGAGAGATCTAAAGAATTGGTGCCACTGTTGCCTCATTCAAGTGCCCTAACATCAGTGCTTCTCCTGCTCACCATCCTTCCGTACCATGGTCATTTCCTAACTTTCCAATTTTTTCAAACCATTCTAAAATTTGTTTTTCTCCATTACATGTCCAAAATTCCTCCCCGATGACCAAATGTCTATGTTTCTCTGTAATTTAATTTTTTTGTATATTAGAATTTCAAATTAGGTTAAATTTTTTTATTTTTTGAAAAAACAAATTTCTCCTTGTGTGGTGGCTTCAATATATTCATCTTTCATCGATAGCAAAGCAACCTATAAATTTTCGGGGTGCACCACATTTCGGTGTGTGAACATAACACACTGTGATTTTCTCGGTGCATTTTGTAAATATATACGCATCAAAAATACGTGAATTTCTACATTGGTGAATTTCATAAATAAATACACACTGAAAATATGCTAATTTGTACTCTGGTGCATTACTCCCAATGCAATTATATTTACCAAATGCATTACAAAAATAATATTAAAAAATATAGTTATAACTCGATGAGTTCGATAAGATGAACATTTCATGTCAGTGTGAAAATCTTATACATGTGCACCGCTATGAAAAAGATAAATTAAACCAATAGTGGTGTGTTAGACTTATGTGCACATGATATCGGTGCGCTTATGTATGGCAGCACACGAGAGCTATTGCATGGCTGTGTTTTGTGTGCACTGATGAATTTTTTTGTTTTTAAGTGAAAGTTATGATTCCATAATTATAAATACATGTTTGATTTAATAAAAAAAAATCGTGTTTTGCGTATGAGGCTAATGTATTTTATATTTTAATCATGTAGTAGAGATTTCAGTAGAGGGATTAGTAGTAGGAGTAGTAGCAACAAGTGGACCCATACAATATGGTCTGAACGTGGGAGGCCAAAGAGAGGGAGAGGTATTTATACCCTCACCCTATTACTACAGTGATCCTATTTATCTTAAGTAATGTAGGCCTCCTCAAGTACTATGAGGAGGCTACATCCCTGAAGGTGCACTTTGTCTTATTGGCACGTCTGATTCATCGATGGAGTTCCCATGAGTAGGTTTTTCTTGTCAATCCTGGGGCATGGTATAGGCCCACTTAGGAGGACATATAATTTATCACTGGACTATTGAGGAGAGGGGAGGATTTCCCCAGTTCCTTGATGTCCCCCATGTGGTTGCAGCTGAGATTCGTCAAGTTTCCTACACTTAGAGATATGTTGGACCTCATCTCGGGGCTTCACTAAATGAACCTCTAACATATCGCGTGTGATCATGCCATATTAAACAATACTCGTAATTTGAGTACACATTGGAAAATACCTCTAAAAATGACATTATTTATCCCCCTACCAATATAAACCCAATACACCTTCCCAATTAAAAAATCCCCTACTTTCACTAGATATTGTAGGTATCCATTATTTCATTAACATTTTTCATACCCCTTTATATTTTTTCTTTAACTTTGAGCTCCACCTTTTATACCTGCCAATATAAAAACCTTTTAACGCCTATATGTCCCCCAATATATTATGTAATTTTTTCCTCAATATATATCTCCCAATATGAACCCACATGCTATGGTATTTCTCCCATAGTAAAGCCCATGTGGACATCTTGAGGTCCATCCAATAGATTTTCATGTTCGTGGGGGATAACTATGAATTACTTCTTTTTTATGCACAAGAGGTTAGGTGCATCTCTTTATTATTCACCACCATTGAATGTTCTAGTAGTGATTGGAAACACATTAGTTTCCATATTTTGTATTATGTTGGTTCTTTAATTCGGGTGCCACGTTTTATCAGATAGCCTACCATTTTTTTGAGGTAGTTTTACATGGGTTTAGATAGATGTCATGGATTTAGACAGGGGAAGGCGACCTTCCCTTTCGATTTAGAGATAATTTGTTTCTTTTAGAGGTTTAGAGATGATGCCTACATTTTACCGTCATCATCCTAGCTCGATCACTGAGGACTGAATGCACTTGTGGAGGTTGACGATGCCCAAGGGGGGCCTACTAAAGTATCTAACCCTGATTTCCACTGAGGAACTGGAGCTACTAACCAGTGAGGATGACCATGCATTTGTTTAGTTGGAATTTTTTTATGGAGGAATTGCTTAGAGACGGTATCCCAACATCCTCTTCAAAACAACTGAGCCTCTAGATGATAGAGGTAATATTAGTGTTTTCTTTAAATTAATTGAGTTTCATTTTATTATTTTAATTAATTAGAATAAATTTTATTGTAGCACATTCTTTAACTTGTTTTATTAAATTTTTTAATATTTAAATTATCTAATTACTGTTGTGTACTATATATATTGTAGACAACCACACATTTGATGGGGACATGCCTCCTACCCCATTAGATGGAGGAGATGAGGAGATGGGTGAGGCCCAAGAGGGTGAGGCACATCCTTAGGGGGGCATGGGCATCTGGGGTCGTAGGGTTGGTCTGCGATTTTGTATGGAATATTGTGAAAGATTAGCCAAAGTTTTGATTGATGAGGGAGTTTTCCCTATGAGGGATTGAGATATCAATGCAGATCCTAGGTTCATGGATCTCTATAGGAAATGTATGCACGAGATGATGTCTCTTATGTGACATATCATCGGATCTAGTAGGGTACTAGAAATGATGAGGGATGAAAGGCATGAATTGGTAGATACATCAGATGAGGGTGGTGATCTTGATGCTTATGGTAGCAATAGCCCATTGTATCATGGTTGTTAGGGTGTTGGTGATCCTTCTGGTAGTAAATTTCCTATTTAGTTTCCCGATGATTAGATGCCAGAGCTAGAGGATTTGCCTTATGTTTCTCCTGACAAAGCAAAGAACCCACCTCCTCCTCCACCTCATATTTTAACAGGCATTTAAGGAGTAGTTGAACATCCATCATCTTCTATTGCAAACAAGGTTGACAATACTACGTTTGTTGTATCAACAAACATTTGAGTGCACTTATTTGACATGATGTAGTTATTTGAATTGTATGTATATATATATATATATATATATATATATATATATATATATATATCATTTTTTTGTTCATGTTTATGGACTTAATTTATATGTTGGTTTTGAAGTGTATATTGTTAGGTCATGTTAGATATGTTCATTTAATGTGACTGCAAATTGATGTATATGTGATAGCAGTTATTTGACATGAGATTTATATTAATTTGAGGATATGTGTGGTGATGATGTTAGATTACAATGTTTGTGTTTTGTTGGATGTGATCACGATGATGATGCCCTATTAGACTGTTACATTTGTGTGCTAGGTAATGGCATTTATATGTGTTAGAGGTGTATATAATTAGATGATGGTACTAAATCCGAATGTGTATATTAGATGATATTTATGTTTTTTAGATGGTTATAATCATGATGTCTATTTTTATGAAATATTATTTATTATAGATCATGTATTCGTGAACTTATATCAAACTTTTGTATATGAAATTGCATGCAAAAATACTTACTTTAAAAATTGCAAAGATATTTTTACAAATTACAAAGTTTAGTATGGTGTAAACTATAGTTGTAAAATTACGATAAATATTTTTCTATTGCTTATATAGTTAATTAATGTTCAATCTAAATTTTAATATCTTAATACTTATAGCAATCATTGATATTTTACTATTTATAGCAATCATTGATATTTTAATATTTATAGCAACTCTTGCCAATTCAAATTAGAAATTTCTCTCTAAAGATGAGGATCAAGAAATGTAAAATAAAGCTTGTGAAGTTACTTGTAGTTGGGTATTTTCTCTATTGTAAGTTCACCCTTAAAGAGGCAAGATATAACATTTTGGTGCTCTTTGGTTCTTTATTTTCTATTGTACAGTTTAAATTTAATTGTTTTAATAAAAATATGATTTAAATAATACAAAAATGATACTATATTAGATTTAAAATTTTGGAAAAAAAATATATTTGACTATTTATTAATGAACAACTAAAAAAATATTATTTTTTCCACATACTTATCACGAGATAGTCACTAAAATTCATGTTTTCACATTTTTCCTAGCTAATATTACATCATGTTCACGATGATAAAGAAATGTATATTTTAAATAATTTAGTTATAAATACATAGAAATATATATCTATTTTACATAATCTAAATATGAAAGAAAAATGCATCACCAAGTCTATTTGGAGGTCAAACAAATGCCTCTTAATCACTATCACAAATGTGTTGAGCTTGATATGTTCTGCACCCATCGAAGCAATCACATTTACCAAACGCACCACAAAAATAATATTTAAAAAATATAGTTATAGCTCGGTGCGTTCGATAACGTGAACGCTTTGTGCCAGTGTGAAAAGTTTAAATGTGCACACTAGTACGTAAATGTGACGCACTGCTATGAAAATTTACATTTTGCGCACCGATGATTTCTTTTTTTAGTTGAAAGTTATGTTTCCATTTTAATGAATGCATTTTTCATTTAATAAAAAAAAATGTATGGTATGTATGAGGCTGATGTATTTTATGTGTCAATCACGTAGAAGAAACATCAGCAAAGAGAGTGGTAGCAGGAGTAGGAGAAATTTTTCTCTTTCTTTCGAAGATATGTGCCTCCATAAAGAAGATGAAACATTTTTAAATATATGCATGGGATCTAGTAAATGGGAAATCTTAAGATGCTCCCAATATGCAAGCTCATAAAAGATAGATTTCTTTTTCATCCCAATGGGAAATTTCTCAACATAGATGTCGAAGAATTCTGGATCGTCGTACATAGGCCCCCCCATCAAAATTAATCATTTCTTCAAACTCTTTGTCCTTCTCTCTCTCATGTGATCTAATACATTCATATGGTGTCATTATTGCATGCCTTCGGGTTCTCTTTGGTTTACCATTGAAAGAAGATGTTTGTCTTGTGTAAGGGTGAACTTTTGGGAGGAACACCCTAGAGAAGTCATACACTGACTTTTGTAGGTGGTCGAACCACCTTGCCTTCAGAGAAGGTCCACAACATTTACATCCATGATACTATTTTGTTACAAGAGCCATAAATTTATTTTATATAGGCCAACATATTAGCGACCATGAATATCATAACAATTGTAGCAAATTAAATTAATATGCGAAACACTATTGTTACGTAAATAAACTAATCAATACAAATGTAATTTACTAGAAGAAATTTGTAAGCCTAGATAATCATGTATGGTGTAAGAACATATGCCATACAACATAAAAATCCCCTCTATTGCAATGGGTCTTGATATATCATACATATGTATCCCTTCCCATAATTCTTTCAATTCATCTTCCAATGGTTGTAAGTAGACATCCATATTCTTCACTTCTCTTCTACCAAGGACTATGAGAGCCAACATAAGATGTTCATTCTTCATGGAAAGCCATAGAGGGATATTGTTATTGATCACGACTATAGACTAAATAGTATACTTGGTGTTTTGGAGGGAATATGGGTTGACACCATCAATGGCTATGCTAAGTTGTAGATTTCGTACTTCATACTTGAATTTTTCAGGCCATGTATCCTCTATATGCTTCATGGATATTGGATCTGCTGGGATTCATGTAACTCTTGACTAAATTTTGTGCAAGGCATACCATCCTTGCAACATGGATAATTCTTTGCAATGAAAGAGTCCTTGAATCCTTGGGATTATAGGCATGTGCCTAAATACCTTATAAGGAGGACATGATTTTCCCATTTTTTTGAATTACGGTACCTATCATGCCCACATTTCAGACATATCTCTTTGTCTGCATATTCTTTTCTATATAGAATACAATCATTCAGACATGCATGATATGATATGTACTCAACACATAAAATTTTCAATAATTTATTTGCCTCTTCGCAGCTACTTGGAAAGAAATTATCACTCAAAAGGACCTTATCTTTGAATATCCTCCAGTTGGTGGGGAATATAATTGTATAATGTAAATATTTCACATTCATAAAATCTACCATTTTTAATTTTAATTGTGTGACAAAATATAAGGAGCTTGATCAATCACGTAGGTCAGTTACCTCAATATTAATGAGAAACATGCATTCAACATGTCAAATTTTGCTTTCACTTTGTACAAAAACATCATTGTCCCCATCTGAGTAGACTTTGACTTGCGACCAGGTCCAAAGAGAGGGATGGTGGACGCAGATTTCAAGCTTTCGAATAAGGTATCAATGATATGAGAACCATCCCATAGCTCATCATTCTTGAATGAATCTAACAACATTTCCTCCATGGAAGTCGTGTCCCATAAGTAATCATCCATACCAACCTCTATCTGATTCCCTCCATTTCCAACTTATGATGAATAGCTACTATTGTTGTAGTCATTCCTAATTGGTGAATTTGGATGTAGTGGGAATTCAATAAGTGGTTGATTCAACCATCCTTTGTAAGATTCCTCTCCGAGTCTCGATCTTAATGCAACCTTCTGTTGAGTTGACATTATATTGGGGTGCACCAAAATATGGTAGGTGTGTCACTCATCATCATTAGAATCCTAATTTCAAAAAATTATTGAACATCATTAGTACAATATCAATGATATTAGTAAGCACATCAATGCAATTGGTTTTTGAAATTACATTATACCAAATAATTATTACCATCATTGATCCAGTGTTGTGGTTGGCAGATGCCATGTTGCAATTGGCAGGGTAAAAAGGCTACCCATTTTCATCTACCAACTACTTGTGATATGCTACTCCTCATAAGAGATTCAGACATTTTTTAAATGGAGGAATATTTTTTGCATTTGAATTAGGATCTTGGAGATTTGGATAATTTTTTATTCAAATTAACATGGATTAAAAAAAAATCAGTTAGACAATCCAAATATAAATAAAATTTGAACTTACTAGAGATGGAAAGGGAGAACTCCATGAAGGACTTTGATCAACAATATCGAACGAGATAGAATTTGAAGAATTGACCATTTGATATCATTGATATTTTGTCACTCCATTTGAGAAAAATCAGAAATACATTTTTGTGTGCATATCTAAAATTAATCTCGAGAACCATATAACCACAATTTGAATTTCAATATAGTTTTCAAAACATTTTTCAAGAATAAAGCAACTTTAAATGGAAAATGTATACTATGAACTATTATAATTCATGTGGATACATCCTAAAGAATAATTTGAGATTAATATGCATTTTATGTGAAAATAAAATTTCAAATAGTTTCTAAACCAGACTTGTGCGCTTATAAGAACGAAATGCACCTATGCATTTAAATGATACCACCAGAGCACTTAAATAACACCTACACTAGTTTCCAACATTCTGGAAAAAAAAAAAAAAAAAAGAGAAAAAAGAAGAAGAAGAAAAAAAAGAGAAGAAGAAAAAGAAGAAAGAAAAAGAAAAAAAGATAGAAAAAGAATAATATATATATATATATATATATATATATATATATATAACAAAACAAAATTAAATAAATAAATAAAAATAAAATGTTATGATATCGGTGCTCTTATACATAAATGTATCGATGCTTTTAAAACAAATAGCACTTGTACACCCCCATTTCCAAATTTTTAAAAATAAAAATGAATTCAACAAATGCATTGCTCTTATAATGTATATTATGAACTACTATAATTCATAGATTTTAAACCCTATTGGTGTACTTATTAAAATAAAGTACACTGATGCGTTTAAAAAATGTTAGCACCAAGGTGTTCAAATAATACCCCCAACAATTTCCAGCATTCCGAAAATAAATATTGTTGTCATATCAGTGGTATTGAACAAAAACACACGGATGCTTTTAAAAAAAATACCACTGCTACGCACCAGTTTCTAGATTTTAGAAAATAAAAATGAATTCAACCAACTTAGTACTCTTATAAAAATTGGAGCACCGATGGTTTTAAATAGAAACCACAATGTTTCCTTAAAAAAAATAATCACATTATTTTAAGATTTTCAAATTAAATAAATAAATGTATCATGTGGGTGCATTGAAAAAATCTAGTGCCCTAGCAATGTCGGTGCACTTTTCCTATAAATGCATCAGTGTGCTTGACTATCGAATGCACCGATGTGTGGATAAATTGGGCAAAAAATGAATTTGTTTTCATTTCTTAGAATTCAATAACGAATAACAATTGATTTTTCAAAATCTAATCTTATAAAGTGTTTTAAATATTAAAATTTATTTACTATTTCATTATTTTATACAAGTGAGTGATTTGTAAGAGAGACATATCACGAGGATTATACAACAACATAATATTTTGGAGTAGCATAACTGTTCATAAGATCAAAAGATGAAAGATATGGTGATTCACTCAAAAACATGCCTAGTAAAAATTTTAAATTTTATTGTTTATTTTACTAAGAAAATAATTTACAATTTTTGTCAAGGTCTTATTTAAAGAGAGATATTTGCAAGAGAGACATATTGGGAGCAGCAAAGTATTTTGGAACAGCAGAAAGAAAAGAATGTGAAAGGTATTGTGATTCACTCAAAATGCTCGATAGTAAGAAAATTAAATCTTGATGTTAAATTTTTTTACAATTTCTATTAGATTTATTCACAATTAAAAAAATAAAATTAAAAACCATGTATAATAAAAAATTTACTATAGATTTTACTAGTAATTTTTATTACAATGTGTTCCTATTTAAATTTAAGTAAAATTTAGAAAAATAAAATTAAAAAAAACAATATTTACCTTAAACTATTTCTTCATCCTATAAAAATTCACCTTAGGGTTTAACTTCCTCTACCACTTCACAATTAGGGTTTTTCATTTTAGGCATTTTAGATTTAATGGGTTTGTGTACTTACTATATATAAGGAATTAGACATCTAAAGTAGGGGAATCACTTATAGAATTAGATCCAAACTTTGTCGTCTCTCTTCGTTTTTTTAAATGGATATATGTTCTACCATGCTCCCTCTCTTCATTTTTTTTAAATGGATATATGTTCTACCGTGCTCCCTCTGTAATATAGTGCACCAGTACAGCCTATGTAATACAACGCAACAATATATTATAACAGTATCAATTTTGTCCATTCTATTCATTGTTCATCCTGGTGTAATATAACGCATCGGCATGCCTCTTCAAAATAACATCGCTAAATCATTACGGTGTGTTTATCCTTACAAATCAAAACATTATAATTTAAAATTATTTAAAAAAAAAAAATTCCATGACGATATTGAACAATTAAATGGTCAGTGTGTTTAATGGGATAAACACAGCAATGCATTTATTCAGATAAATACACCGAGTACCAGAGTTCCTTTTCTCTTAAAATTATTTGATTTATTTGTAAAATACATTTAATGGCTTCAGTATTGAATGGTACAAGTTGTATATTTAAAAACAAATGTCAAGTAACAAAAATATAGATCCACAGAATGATAGCACATAAAAAAAGCAGAGAAGGCAACTTCTTTGTAAATTCTTTATAAAATTAATATGTTTGAATTATATGTAATTTTAACTAATATGTATTAGTTGGTGTGTCATGCAGAGCCACAAAATGAAGATCGATAAAATTATTTTTATTGTAGAGTTGAGGCTTTTGTGATCCATATCAAGTTTACGAGAGATTTTTTTGGCTCCTCTTATTTATGTATTTATTTATTTATTATTATTATTATTATTAATTTTCTTTTTTGATATTATTTTCTCGTCATTTATTTATTTATTTATTTTTAACTTAATATTATTTTCTCGTTATTTTATTTTTACTTTATTTTATTTTTATTTATTTATTTATTTAGGTTTTTAGGTTATCTTAATCTTTTTTCTCATTCTAATATGTTTATTTATTCTAACTAACTTTTATCTTAACAACCCATTAATATATATTTATATTTATATATACATTTAATTTAGACATATATTATAAGAAATGTCCTTTATATAACTACTTTCCATTTGAATACTTAATAACTTATAATTTTTTAATTATTAAATAATACCTTTTAACTAACTATTAACACCAATTAAAATTATTTTATACATTTATAGATTTTTATATATATTTTACAGGATTGGTCACCTAATATAACTCTAATTTCCTTTAAAATTTTATGACCATGGTCCTAAAGTCAAAATTAGCTAACCGTTGGAGGCTCTGCTCAGATTATTTAACATCTTCAACTTGTCCTGACGATGATTATTTAACATGCTAAGCTGGATCTGTTTCTTCAACTTGTCCTGACGATGAACCACACTGGTTGGTTCGAAACGCGTTGACAAACGGTTTCTCATGTGATTTTCGCCGAAAAATCTCTCGTAAAAATTATTTCAAATTTAAATGTAAAACAGCGTAAAACTCTCATAGAAAAATTGTAGAATGATGAACCAGGTGAATGGAAATATAATATGAGATATGAGATTTTTTTCATCAATAATATACTTAAGAATATTAGATAAAAATTTTCAAACAATCTATTAATTCATATATGTTTAATGTTCTACATGGAGCAACAATGAAGGAATAGATCATTGTCATTCTAAGAAAAGAATCATAGAACACGTAGATGACGATGAATTGGTCCTTATCTCATCTAGAGTGATGATGAAGGTTAATGAAAGGGGATAATTTTTCACAAAATTATGAAGGATCTAGTGGAACGAACATATAGATGTACTTTCCACTTACAATACAAAAATCAATCAAATCATTCTAAGAACCAAATTATATCTAAACTACAAGAACTATTTCGAGAGAAATGGTCAATGAGACATGTCATATATGCAATAGAAAAAGTACATATATTATTAATTAAAATGATTTTCTAGAATTATATGTATATATTACTACAAACATTGATTTATTAATATCAATTTTGTTATATTTAGTTTTCATATATCAATATAAAAATAGTTTATTAATTTTTTCAAGAAGATTATGAAAATTTCAAATGATCAACGAGTTGATATGCAAAACATGGCAGTAGGAATGTCCAAAACCTTTACAAGGATGTGGTCAAAGAAATGGACATAATTGCATCACGGGAGGAGCCCTCTCAACAACAAAGTGCTTCAAATGTGTGTAATTGTGATTGAATTGTACATATAAACAAAATAGCAATAAATATTAATTTTCAGGTATTTTTTGCAGAAAAAAAAAAAAAGCAAAATGGAACTCACTCAGCACATAAAACAGGAAAACAAGGAAGAACGTGGCTAATTTCAAAGTTTATGAGTAATTGTTGATATTTCCTTAACAATAACTCAAGGTTTCATTTTTGTATATTTTAAGTTTTTTTACAACAACCATACTTGAATGTCTTCAAATAGATCATAAAATACAAAGAAGAACCATCGAAAGAATTGATTGACATTGGGTTAAATAACGGTTGTGAGGATATGTTGGCATATCAAAAAATAATTGTGGAATTTGTAAGTATCTATGTTGCTTTAATTATTTGAGTTTAAAGTTCATAGAACAAAAAATTCCTTTATATTAAATTATGATTTATAATGGGGTTTAAAACATGTAGGAAACAATGTATGGAACTATGCCAGCAAAAGACTTGTTGCAACAAGGCATGAGACTTGGTTTTGAAACCATGTGCGCAATTTATGAGTCATTTCTTTCTATGATACAATGTTATTAAATTTACATTGATGTATATTATTTATTTCAATTTTTATTATTCTCATCGATGTAGACATACTCATTACACTTTATTTTTATGTTTGCAAATGGAACAAGATCAAGAAGATGAAAACAATCGCGGTAATAAAAAATAAAAAAAAATCCTCCAAATAACCCAAGTCATGGAAGTAGCTCGAGCGCTAACAACAGTTCTAATGAAGAAGGATGATCCTCTTGGATATCAACGCAATTTGTTGTATCTTTTGAAAAAATTGTTTGTGAAAATCAAATATTTTGTTTAGTGTAATGGACATAGTTTCCCAATTGAAATACAAGGGGTTACCAATAACAATCCCATTTTTTATGGCAAAGAGCCTCTTATTGATACATAATAAAATACATTTTAATTCATTCTATTGTGTTATCCAATGTTGATGTGAAATGTTACACCATTAATTAAATATATAGATGATTAAATATTATAATGAAGAGATGTGGAATCTGATAATGTAATAAATTAATATAAACATCATATACAAATGCACTAATTAATTTTTAATTTACATGAATATTGTTATAAGATATATGTCTTTTCGATGAATAACATATTTTAAAAATTATAATAATTGCACTATCAAAGGTCGATGTTTCCAAAAAAGAGAAAATCTCATACAAAAATTTGGCGCGTCCATAACATAAAAACACAATTGTTTGTTATGTTATATAAAAGAACTATGGCAGCATCATTTTGTATGATTGGTGCCTTTTCAGAAAATGATAACACTGGGGCATTTATTTCTTCAAGTACCAGTGGTTATTTCAATTAACACCTGAGTGCATTGTAATTCTTAACACATCAGTACTTTTATAGAACTAACACCCCAATCCTACAAAATATTGATTCGTGCCCCAGTCCATTATAAAATATAACAACACTTGTCCTTTAATACAACAAATGCATCAATGTGTTTATACAAATAACACGCATCAGAACTGTGAGTTTAAACAAAATCATCAGGACTGTAATTATTTTTTGCGCCCCTCGATGCCATTCCTTACACAAACACCTCTGGGACATTTTAGCTATTAGGACTAGTGAATTATGAAACATAGAAACACCAGTCCTTGTGTATAACTAACACACTGAGGTGTTTGTACAAACTATACACAGACTCTGCAAGTTTAAACAAATGAACTAGCACAACAATTATTTTTTGAGTGCCCTAGTGCCATTCCTTGCACGAACACCTCGGGGATGTTTTTTCTATTAGCACCGGTCCAATATATAGTATGCACTTGTGTACTTGGATTCAACTCCTCGGTGCATTTAGTTGTGTATGCAACCCAATGCGTTTATATATGTAGCACACTGGTGCTACTTGTTCCATGAAGCGCACCGAAAAAAATATCTGCAAAAACCTTTGGCCACCCTAATTTTTTTAGTTGTAATCAAGTTTCGTTAAAATCTCTGCTAAAACAACCGATATCGCAAACATATTTTTTAGTCGATTTTTTTAAATATTTTTTTCCAACTTTATAACAATGAAAACCTCTGTTATAACCTCCGCTAAAAGATATTTTCCTTATAGTTTATGTACACTCTGTATTGTTTATTTAGATTAGTGATTTTTTGACTTTTCACAACCTATAATATTCTTAGCCCATAATTTTTCCTATAATATTATTCTTTAACGTAACTTATTTAAAAACAAAATTCTAATAAATTTTCCTTTATTCTAAAGAGAATTATTTGATTAGACCTTTGAATATTGATTATCTTTTCTTTATCTCCGCCTAAAATAAGTTATGCAAACTTTATACGCGGTTAATAAAGTTTAAAATGGATGGGTGATTTTCAACTACTTATAAACATTTTAAGGTCGAACAATAAAAATAATCTCTATTAATATATATAAACAATAAAACTATTTCTCTCAAACATTTTGCTTTGGCTTTTTATCCTTACAAATGGCATTTACTACTCGTAATATATATAAGTTGTCATAATTTGGCTATTATTCGTCACGGGAATCATATATGATTTGGAAAAGCACATTCTGATAAACTATCGTTTGGGTCTTCCTATGAGTGCATCAGTAATTACTTTCGTGAATGTTTTTCAGCCACTTATAACCAATTTAAAATCCAATAAAATTATGTATATTAAACTCTCTTCTTGGCCTCTGCATTTTTATTTATTTATGGGTATTCATCTTTGATTTAATATAAATAATTGGTTTATTATTACAATGGGAGGAATAAGATACTAGAGGGACAAATCCAAATTCAATAATTTCCAATAATAATTGTGGGGTTATAAGATAAATTTTATTACTAAAATTCTTAGCATGTTATAATTTATGATTTTAAAATTTAATTTATCTCTTTTAATCTTAATTTAAGTTTTGTTTTTTTATTTATGTTATATTTGATATTTATTATTTATATTAAAAATGAAAAGTTATAATTTAAAATATTTAAATTCTTTTTTTTTTTTTTAATTTAACAAACTTTTTAATACTCATCAATATTTATATAATGATTTGAATTTGAATTTATATTAATAACTAATCTAGATCAATTTTAACACTTGATTTAGTAAGTATTGAGATGTATCAAATATTTGAAGTACAAATCTCTTTTAAAATGAAAAAAATTTAGTCTCTCGAAATATTTAACAATACAATGTTAAAATCAATCTAAACTAATTACAACTAAAAACAAGATTTATCTTATTTTTGATTTTACGTAATAGACAAACTATCATACAATTTATTAATATTATCTATTCAGCCAAATGTTATTTACCACATTTAAATAACAAAATATATATATATAATTTGATTACATACTATCGGAGCAAGTGCAAAAGTTTGTTTCAAAAATCAGAATATTATTGGTGATCATCTTGGTCATTTATCCACTGTAACAACATCTTCGCATATTAGTGATAATAAAACATGATCAAGTTCCATATTTCATTCTCCTATCACTAATAAAATTATATGTAGCTTTTATATAGTAACCATCTTTTTCTCATTTTTTAGATTGAAGAGAGAGGAAACATCCTTGTTTCATTTTTAATATTAATATTGATTTTGATTTTCCTACGTCAATTTATTTCAATGATGGGTACCACCAAACACAATACTTTTTCTCGATTATTTTGCGAATATTTTTGTTCAAAATCCATATCAAAGGCTTAGGAAATTGCTAATGCATAGATAAATGCTGATAACATTCACTTATTCCTTCTCAAAAGCGATGATATGAATTAGCAATATTTTTGTTCAAAATCCATATCAAAGGCTTAGGAAATTGCTAATCCATAGATAAATGCTGATAACATTCACTTATTCCTTCTCAAAAGCGATGATATGACTTAGCAAGTGCTCTTCTTAGTGGAAAAGCAAGCTTAATCATAGGTTAGGGTATTTTTTTCTTCTAACCATTTACTTATTTTCTTCGTTGAGATTATACGTGATAACTTGGAGAAGAGAGCTCCAAGAGAGCGTTAACCATGATGACTTTGGAATTTATTATAGTATTTATGTCCTCAACATTATTAGAAGTGTCACTTCACTAAGTTATAAGTACATAAGAAATGTGGTTCATATTGCTCGATTTAATATATGTTTCAAAGGAAGGGGCTAATACATTCTATATCTAATGTGTATATATATATTTGGACAAAATATATCTAAGCTATATATTTTTGGACAAAATGAAACAAAAAGATTCTAAGGATGTGATGTTTACATATATTTATTTCCCAGTTTAGATGACACTAATACTCTTTAAACACTCTAAATGAATAGTAGAATTAAAAAATAAAATTCAACGCATAGGTTTAGTATGTATTTTCAAATTGTTCTATGTTGTTACAAAGTATCACGATGTTTTATTATAACGTTAGGAATCAATAAGTATGTAATTTTTTAAAATAGAAGAGTAAAGTATAAAAACACACCCACATACCAAATACAACTAAAATAGATTTACATCAAAATCCATGTGGAGGTGAAATCATATATGAAGCAATAGAGAAGTGGTATTGTTTTAGAAAAAGGGTTACCTCTAATATGTCACTATTTCCTTTTTACCCAACAATCAAGAAGAAATGTGTTTAGCAATTGCCATCCCTTCCTAATTTTAAGTTCATAACTAATCTAGAAAACAAATTGGTTTATGAAGCTTTTTGGTTTGTGGGACAAAGGACCCACCTCCATAGAATAGTTAAATCATTAACATCTACGGAGATATACACACTCTACAACTTTACAGATTTGGACATGTGACTCCTTATAAGGAAACACATGTTATCAACTTATAGGCGCACTCAAGTTGTACTTATAATATAAATTTAGGGTCATAATCACTACACATAGTACTACTCTCGCAAAAAAGTGAATTTGAGAAGATATTGAAAAATGAAATACGCTTGAACCACTTGAATATTTCTCTTATAAAATAATCACAAATAATAGATTTACAACAAAAAAACCATATGGAGGTGAAATCATATATGAATTAATAGAGAAATAGTATCTTTTTTTAAAAGGGATTACCTTTAATATGGACCACTATTTCTTTTTTAGCCAACAATCAAGAAGAGATGTGATTAACAATTTCCATCCCTTCCCAATATTAAGTTCAGAACCAATCAAGAAAAAAATTTGGTTTATGAAGCTTTTTTGTTTGTGGGACAAAGGACCCACCTCCACATAATGGTTAAATCACTAACATCTATGGAGATATATATACTCTACCAATTCATAGATTTGGACATGGTACTCCTTATAAGGAAACACATGTTATCAACTATTAGGCCCACTCAAGTTGTACTTATAATATAAATTTAGGGTCATGGTCACTACACATAGTACTACTCATACAAAGAAGTGAATTTGAGAAGATATTGAAAAATAAAACACCCTTGAACCACTTGAATATTTCTCTTATAAAATAATCACAAATATTTTATAACAACTGCATTTAGGATGGTTATGCCATAACGCATGCACATCCATCTATTATAACTTGTTAGTGAATCAAAAGAAATGGTTTTGTGGCTAAAGGAACTTGTAAGTAGATAATGTCTTGACAAATTTTTCATTTGTTACATAAGGAACATGTAAATAAATAGTACCATGGCAATTTTTCCTAATAGAATGAAAGGATAATTACCATATAATAATCTGTAAACCATAAAAAAAATCAAAATAAAGTAGCTGATTAGAGCGATTTTAAAAGTTGACTAAACCAACTAAAAGTTCAATATGTCATGTATAAGAAGGTGTCCAGTAATCTAAACAAAAGAAAGCAACATATTTCCTACTATATAAGGATCAGGTGGATATTTTCAAATATTAAACATACATAGGATCAAGCTGCAAGGGTTTAGAATGAGGTATTGGTGCACTGCAAGGAGTTGAATAGTGGATTTGGGATATATTAAACTATATATTCATTGAAACCTAAACCCTCTCCTTGAAATGAGAATCTCTTAATTTTTAACCTTTCAGAATTTCTTAAATATTATAGAACTCAACATATCCCATGAGTCTCCCACATCAACGAGCTCTTGTTTTTTCTCTTATATCGATATGACATCCACTAAAATAAAACATAAAAAAACCCAGAAAGTAAAAAACTTAACTAAGAAATGTCACAAATGATAGAAGTATTATGAAATAGAGCTCCAACCGGCGAAACGACAAGTAGGTTTAGGGTGTTATCTTGAGCTGCTAAAGATTCAATCGAAGGAAAATCTGTCGGTCTCCACACTTTTACAGTTCTATCCCACTAACTGGACTACAGAGACCCATTCTTTGTATCCACTACGAGATTGGATATTGTACTTCTCTTATGCCTCCGAATATTCACATAATTCGTAGAAGACAATATGCTTATCAAGCGGTCCTTCAATGTGGGTTTTACATTTAAAAATAATGGAGAAATGGTTATATTGTTGTAACGTATGTCCTTAGTTTAGGATTAGTTCCTAGAGTTTAGGAGGTTGTTTACAACTACCTATTTTTCAGTGATGTATTTAATATTGTAATATTCATTTGATGTAATGTAGAGTGAACGAGAATGAGAGTCTCCTCTTTGTTTGAGTGCAGTCTCCCAGGTTCTGTACACACCTATGAGCTGCAACTCCTTCATTTAATTCAAAGTGTGATTTTTATCTTGGTATCAGAGCTTAGGGTAAAGATAGCCTCATTTTTTTTAGGGATGTATCATTAGTTACATTTCTGTAGTGGTAGGAGTGCATGTAAATGTGTCTGTGTGATCAGGTGGAACTGCAGTAACACCTGGAGCGAAGGGTCTCATATGACTGATCATCTCTGAGCCGAAGAAAGGGTTGAGCAATTGGCACGGATTTTTTGAAGATAGTCGCGCCAATCCAGAACAAAACAGAAAGGCGCGATTTTTTAAAGAACAAAAGCGCCCATTGGCACGGGTTTGGGGCTGATAAGCGCACCAACAAAATTATAACTGAATTGGCGCGGATCCGTGGCTGTTAAGCGCGCCAATTTCCGTGGACACCGTGAATTTTTCTTTTCTGCAATTGGCGCGGATTTGTAGCTGTTCAGAGCGCCATAGAGCCAACCTCTTTCTCTCTGGAAATCTGCAATTTTTGTTGCAGATCGGAGTTGCCTGGTGGTGGCACGTGGAGATTTATGCTCGGTGGTAGTAGATTTGATTTGCCCAGTGGTGGCGAATTGAGGTTCCTTGATCCGCTCGGATCGGACCTGCCCGGTGGTGGCGAATTAGGGTTCCATGATCCGCTCAGAGGTAGCAGATCGGACCTACCCGGTGGTGGCGAATCAGAGCTCTGTGATCTGCTCGGTGGAAGCAGATCGGTTTTTTGCCCAGTCATGGCGCAGTGCAGCTTCGCGAACTGTTCGGTGGAAGCAGATCGCCTTTGCCTGGTGGTGGCGTGTTGGAGCTTGCTTATTGATCTGTTTGGCGGTAGCAAATCGTTTTTGCCCGGTGGTGGCATAGTGAAGTCCCTGATCTATTCGGTGGCAGCAGATCGGACCTGCCCGGTGGTGGCACAGTGAAGTTCTTGATCTATTCGGTGGTAGCGGATCGGACTTGCCCAGTGGTGGGCGATTGGAGTGTTCAGTTGGGCGAAAATGAACAATAGTATAGAATCATACCTCCACAAGTCTGGCAAACTCAATGGAAGGAATTTCTCCAACTGGAAATTTAAAATGCAAACTTTGCTGGAGAGCGTAAATGCATGGGCGATCGTTGAGGGAAATGAGCCGAGATCTGGAACAGTGCCCCAAGAACAAGACTGGGATAAAAGAGAAACGAAAGCAAAAGTTATACTGAAGATGTCCGTTAAGGACAATATTATCCCGCATATCAGAGATTCCAAGTCAACCGCTGATCTATGGACAACGATCAAGAACCTGTACGAGACTCAGAATACAAATCGTGTTCTCGCACTCAAGGGAAAGTTGTTTGCATTGAAGATGGACGAGAATGAGTCCATTGGTGGATTCATGGCCAGAGTCAAAGATTTGAGAGACAAACTGGGAGCTATTGGAGAAAAGGTGTCCGACTCAGATCTAGTTACACTCACATTGAACAGAATGACTGATGAATATCAGACATTCATCACAGGACTGTCAGCGAGGGAGAAAGCCCCTTCATTTGATGAGCTGACAGCGATTTTGCTCCAGGAGGAGGAGCGAAGCCAGAATTTGAAAACTCAGAGCAATGACCTAGCTCTGATGGCGAAGAGGCGACAGTACAGAGGAAAGCAGCACCAACACTAACATCAGCACCAGCAACCGCAGTAGCAGCAGCAGAAGGGGGCCAACTCTTTTCAAAAGAGACCATTCAGAGGTATGACTGATAATTATGTTAAGAGATGTTTTTATTGTGGGAAACCTGGTCATCATATTAAAGAATGCTATAAGAGGTAGGCGGATGAAAGAAAAGGCAAACAGAGGAAACATCAGGGCTGTTTTGCTGGAGAAGAGGAGGTCCACAGCCATGATCTTCGACTATTCACAGTCGATTGTGATCTTTCAGCATCAAAGGGAGATGAGGATGACATATGGTATGTCGACTCTGGCGCATCCTCTCATATGACCGGTAAGAAGGACTGTTTTGAATTTCTTGAAGAATCTGCATGTGGATCAAAAATTTATCTAGGAGATGACAGTGGGTATGAGATCAAAGGATGTGGAGATATTCCTGTGAAGCTACCTAGTGGCGACATTAAACATCTTAAAAATGTATTATATGTTCCAGGAATTAAGAAAAACTTGATATATGTCTCAATGATTACAGACCAGGACATGCAGGTGAAATTCTTTAAGAACGGTTGTGTCATTAAGGATAGCCAGATGGAAACAGTTGCAAGAGGAGTGCGCGTGGGGAATTTGTACAGATTGGATGCAAAGAGTATGCCACGACAAGCAATGGTTGCATCTGGATCAACAGTCGAAAATCTCTAGCATCAAAGATTTGGACATCTCAATTTGCAGGACCTCATCTTGCTTCAGAAGAAAGTTATGGTCGATGGACTCCCTGTTTTTCATAATGTGAAGCTGGAATGTGATGGATGTGCATTAGGGAAAATGCATAGAGAAGAGTTCCCTTTGCATGTCAACGGAAAGGAAAGAGACATCCTAGAACTAGTGCATACAGATATTTGTGGACCTATGCAAACTAGGTCCCTAGGAGGTGCATATTATTTTATGTTGTTTACAGATGACTGCACTAGGTTTTCATCGGTGTATTTTTTAAGTAAAAAGAGTCAAGCCTTTCGGTACTTTAAAGAGTTTAAATCTATGATAGAGAACCAAACAGGAAAGAGGATAAAGATTCTCCGCTCGGACCAAGGGGGAGAATACAGGTTAGCAGAGTTCATGCACTTCTGCAAGCAGCATGGGATTATGCAGCAATTCACGGTGCCACACACTCCACAGCAGAATGGAGTAGCATAACGCAAGAACAGGACTCTTGTGGAGTGCGCGAGAAGTATGCTTCAAGGTAAATTTATATCAAATGGTCTTTGGGTAGAAACCATTAATATTGCTGTTTATTTAAAGAATAAGAGTCCTACTAAATGTCTAGGCTTCAAAACCCCCTTCGAAGCATTGTTTGGACTCAAGCCAGTAGTTAGTCATCTAAGAATATTTGGATCTAAAGCTTATGCTCATATACCAAAAGCAGATAGAAAGAAGTTAGACCCCAAAGCCTTGAAATGTATATTTGTAGGATATGGCACAGAGTATAAGGCATACAAGTTATATAATCCTATGACTCATAAAGTTTTTGCAAGCAGAGATGTTGTTTTTCATGAACAAACTGAAGATGGAAAGGAAGACTCTAGCAATGACAGCCACATTCCATTGCTGGTAGAGATGAACAATGATGAAGATGAAGAGAAGGAGCAGGGGCAGAAACAGGAAGAAGTAGCAGCAGATAGTGTAATATGTGATGATGCAGGCCCAGAAAGTGCTGAAACAGATAGAGTTGAGGTAAGTCCTCTACGTAGAAGATCAGGTAGGAAGAGTAGACTACCTAAAAGATTGAAAGGCTATGCTTTAATGTCTAAAATTTTAAACATTGTAGAACCTTCAAATTATGAAGAAGTAAGTAAATCAGATGAATGGAGGACTGCAATGCATGAGGAAATTGAATCAATATATAGAAATCATACTTGGGATTTAGTTGATTTGCCTGAAGGAAAAACCCCTATAGGTTGTAAGTGGCTGTATAAACCTAAGATAAATGCAGATGGGAGTGTAGAAAAATTCAAAGCTAGACTGGTAGCAAAGGATTATTCACAGCAAGAAGGCATAGATTTCGATGACACCTTTGCCCCTGTAGCTAAACTAAATACAATAAGAATACTAATCTCTTTAGCAACAAAACATAAATGGAAGCTACACCAGCTAGATGTTAAGTCTGCATTTCTGAATGGAGAATTAAAGGAAGAAATTTATTTAGTACAGCCTCCTGGTTTTGTGAAAAAGGGGCAAGAGCATTTAGTGTGTAAATTGCATAAGGCACTTTATGGTTTGAAACAAGCACCCAGGTCATGGTATGAGAAAATTGATTCATTTTTTATACAGCATGGTTTTCACAGGAGCCTCAACGACCCAAACCTGTATACCAAGATAAATAAACAGAGGCAAATCATTTTGATTTTTTTGTATGTGGATGACATGATTGTAACAGGAAATGCAAATAATTTGATCAAAGAAATCAAGCAGCAAATGTCACAGTTATTTGAAATGAAAGACCTTGGAGATCTTCATTATTTCCTAGGTTTGGAGGTGTGGAAAGATTCTGGTCAAACTTTTCTAACTCAAGGAAAGTATGCCAGAACCTTGTTGGAAAGATTCAGAATGGAACAGTGTAAAACAGCAGCAACACCATTGCAGCGGAACCTCAAGTTAAGCAGTGATGATGGCACAAAACAGGTGGATGCCACTTTGTATAGACAGCTAATGGGGAGTTTGATATATCTCACAACAACTAGACCTGATCTGGGATATTTTGTCAGTGTGCTGAGCCAATTTATGTCCAAACCACTTGAAAGTCACTGGATTGCAGCAAAATGTGTATTGAGATACCTTAGTGGTACTTGTAATTATGGTATTTTATACACTGACATTTCTGATGTTACTTTAGCAGGTTATTCAGATTCTGATTGGGTAGGTGACCTGGATGATCGTAGATCCATCACAGGTTATGCATTTAGTATTGGATCCGGGGTTATTTCGTGGAGTAGAAAAAAGCAAAGTACTGTAGCATTATCATCATGTGAAGCTGAGTACCAGGCCTTGTGTGCAGCTACATGCGAAGCCATCTGGTTGAGGAGATTGCTTAGTGATGCAGGCGAAGGACAGAAAGAAGCAACCAGCATCAAAACTGACAACCAGAGCACAATAAAGCTTGCATACAATCCAGTTTTCCATAAAAATACTAAACATATTGACACTCAGTTTCATTTTGTTCGAGAAAAGATACAGTCAAAAGAAATATGTGTGGAATATTGTAACACTTGTGATAATTTAGCTGATATTTTTACTAAACCTCTAGGGCGAGTAAAGTTTGAGTTATTTAGAGGGATGTTAGGAGTGCAAAATAACCCTTTCTCCATTAAGGGGGGAGTTAAAAATAATGGAGAAATGGTTATATGGTTGTAACGTATCTCCTTAGTTTAGGATTAGTTCCTAGAGTTTAGAAGGTTGTTTACAACTACCTATTTTTCAGTGATGTATTAATATTATAATATTCATTTGATGTAATGTAGAGTGAACGAGAGTGAGAGTCTCCTCTTTGTTTGAGTGCAGTCTCCAAGGTGCCATACACACCTGTGAGCTACAACTACTTCATTTAATTCGAAATGTGATTTTTATCTTTTACGGACACAATTTTATCTATATTTATCCGTATTATTCCCCAAAGAATGCCACCACTTGGGATCCTTATTTTATAGAATGTAATTCTGCTCCCTGTGCTATCAAGATTCTATCACAATAACAAGTCACATTGAAATCGTATATCCGATAATATAGGATGTAGTGCATGAAAAAGAATACTTAGCCGCCTCATCTGTGAATTCTGCAAGAAGTGGTCACGAGAATATCATGCATTCTGACAGGTTACACGAAGAAATCCAACAAAGGAGACCACCGTAAAGTTGCAAGGTAAAAGTTGTGGAAAATCTAACGGTCTGCAAATTCTGCGAGAAGTGGTCACCAGAATATCATGCATTCTGACAGGTTGCACAAAGATATGTAGCACCAGAGACCACTGTAAAGTTTCAACGTAAAAGCTACCGAAATTCTAACGAATACGCCAAAGTAACGAAAGGTATTATTTGCAATCAGATAAATAAAACTTACATGAATACAACTTTATTGGAAACAACCCTACTGACATTCTACGTGTTTGGAAGGTGACAAGTTCTTGATAAAGAAGAACATTTCAGAAAGAAGAACATTTATTATATGTCAGGCACATTAACACATAATTTTGGGCGAAACAAAAGGGTCCCAAAATCCTGATGTATTTGGACACATAATGTGGGGTCGAAAGTAAAGAGGGCCCAAATTCGCGAAATTGCAGGAAAATTGGCGGACGCTGGGAAAAGTGTAAAGCGTATGGGAAGTTGCCCAAAAATACCAGTCATTGGAATGGGGGAGAAGGCCTGCACCAAGATAATGCGGTGATTTTATCACCGTATCGTTGAAGTTATTATCATCGACAAGAACATTGAAAACTGCATAAATCCATTTCAATAGATAAGACAAATCTTTCAATCTGGAGTTGGGACCGCGGTGGTGCGTGTACAACACATCTGTGAACACTATGATCCCTTCTAAAAGCGCAGGAATTTGGTGCAGCGTGATTTTATTCGTTAGCCTAAAAGCAACTGGCTGATTTTCCCCTGAACTCGTTTCCCACCACCTAAATTCATGATATGACATAGACTATACCGTTCTCAAGAAATTTCCGTCAAGTGATATGACATAGACTATACCGTGTTCAAGAAGTTTCCGTGAAGTGATGTGTGAGCAAGGAAAGGATGTATATTGGTTTACGCCGATACGTGGATTTTGCTACGGTATTCCAGTTCATAATTGAATGCCTAAACGTTGTTACTGTCCAAATGGTGGACTGCATTCCTTATCAACATGGGTGTTGTGTAGAGCCATGTTGTATAAAGTGCACACAAAATGCCACGTCTTGTACCCTAAAATGGGTATAAGACGTTTAAAGTTGTATCCATGTGGCTCGTTCAGTTTTTCTTTTAAAGGTTTTAGGGTTTTCGTCAATTTGTAAGGTGCTAGGACATTAACGTAAATACTGAAACCGTCATCGATATCAAGGGATAACCATATTTTACGTTGTGAACGAGAAGTCCATTTTTTTATTGAAAATATACAGTCAAATCAATAAAATAATCATCATATTGTGAGGATTTGTGTTTTCCCTGTTTTTTAATTTTTTAATTATGCCAATAGGCCTTCTTATTTCAATTTCCGCATCGAAGTTGCTAATTTTTAAGCATTCTTTTTTCTCTGTTTTTTAATTTTTTAATTATGCCAAATTTTTGAACATTCTTTTTTCTCTGTTTTTTACTTTTTTTTAATTATGCCAATAAGGTTTCTTATTTCAATTTCTGCATCGAACTTTCTTTTACTATATGGACATGGTTCATTATGGATATTCCATAGTCGTATAACCCTTTGGAGCACTTAGATTTAATTTGATGAAGGAATGTATTATTTTCCATTATTTGTTAAGTAAATAATTTTATTAATGTTAATTGAAATACTCCCGGCACTCCATTCACTGTTACAGAAGGTCCCTTATTCCAAATTTTGATGGTCATGTCAGTAGAGTCACTGCATAGTAACTTTCACATGAAGGTTAATTAGATGGTTAATTATTTGACCATGCTTATTTCTGTTTGATTGCCAAATATTTGGCCAATCAACAATCGAGATAAGCTCAGGGCTCTCGGTATTGCAATTTGTCTTATTAAAGTTGGGAAGGGGATATTGCTCAAAGTCCAGATCACTTGGAGGTGACAATGATACTGAAGGCCCACAAATGAGCTATTCCATTTCCCTGAGTTTATCTCTATTGCTGATTCACCGAATATTCACAATCAGACAGACATGACATGGGTGCAGTCAAATAATGGACCGTGCCCATGTGTGTTTCATTGTCAAATATTCGGCGAACAATCGAAATAAAGATGCCCATTCCCAAGGTAGAGAATCAATCTATATGTGCTTAGAGCGAGTGCATTGATAGCCGATTAATAGCTTTGTAAAGTCGTTACATGACGCTTATGCTCAAACATTTTTGCTGGAACTAGTAGAGGCCATGTATGGAGATCACACTCGTGAAACCAGAACTGAGTTTGTGGTGTCACTATGAGTCCCTAACGATTCAATCCAATAAAATACCGATATTCTTCACACCTTTACAGTTCTATCACATGAACAAGACTACAAAAAGCCATTCGTCATGTCCACTGCTAGAATGGATATCGTATACATATCCTGAATCCAAACGATTTTCTTAAGCCTCCAAACATTCACATAATTCACATAAGACATTATGTTTATCATGTGGTCCTTCAATGTGGGCTTTACAACATGATTTTGTTTATATTTTTCTGTATGGTGTTCCCCCATTGCCAAGAATGCCACCACATTTGATCCTTATTTTATAGAATGTAATTCCGCACCCTTTTCTATTAAGACTCTATCACCATAACAATTCATAAAAAGAAATCACATATAACAATTCACAAAAAGAAATCACATATTTGATAGTATGGGATGAATTCTAGAAGAAGTGGTCAGGAGAATATCATGTTTTGTGACAGGTTACCTAAAAAAAAATCTAACAGTGGAGACCACAGCAAAGTTGCAAGATAAAAGCTATGGAAAAACAGTAAAGGAAGAAAGACATAAAATTTACACACACACAATAATATGAATCTTATGTTGTTAACATAAACTTGATTATTACAATGAACCCGGTGAGGGGTATTTAACCTTTTTAACTAGGTACTCACTCAAAATAGCTTTGGCATGCAACCACATGCTAAATTCCACTTTACCAAAAATAAGACGTAACTTGAACTCAATCAAATTGGCCCAGTTAACTGAAACTCTAAATTCAGATGACTATGAATTCAGATGACTATGTATGCAGGAGTAATTAGCTATCTTTAACACTCCCCCTTAATTATCACCGCTAAACTAAGACATGACTCACGACACCTCAAACATGTTTGTTGGTCTAAGTCTTAGTGAGGCTTACAACACCCAAGTTTCCTCTGTGAAACTCAAGTACATCTTCTCCTAATGGCTTAGTGAATATATCAATCATTTGATCACTCAATTTACAAGGTTTCAAGTATACTTCTCCATTTCTCACAAGTTCTCTAATGAAATAGTATCTAGTATCAATATGCTTACTTTTTTTATGCAACATAATATGCTTGGATAGTGCAATGGCTAAGGTGTTGTCAAAATAGATTTTTGTTGATCCTTGTTATTTTAGTTAAAGTCCATCCAAATCTCTTCTTAACCATACTACTTGACATGTTGTTGATATTGTTGTTACATATTTTATTTCTGCTAATGAAAGCATCACAATAGGTTTCTTCTTTGATGCCCATGATATCACACATAAACCAAGATGTAACACATAACTAGAAGTGCTCTTCCAATAATCCAAATTACTTGCAAAATCATTATCAGTGTATCCAACCAAATCTCTCTTCTATGTGTTTGCATGAAATATGCCGCAAACTGTAATTCCTTCTATGTATCTCATAATTCTTTTTCCTGCACTCCAATCTGGGTTGTTTGGAATCTCCTTTAATATAGAAATCAAACTAACTCCTTGCATATTATCTAGTCTTGTAACTGTGAGATACATAAGGCTTCCAACTAATCTTTTGAATAGAGTTGGATTGACATCTGATCCTTTATCATAATTACTTAACTTTGTACTTGTTGCAACAGGTGTAGGAGCAGGTTTACATATTTCCATTCTAATTCTTTTTAGCAAACCGTTAGGAGATTAATTTTGACAAATAAAAATTCCTTTCTTTGATTGCTCAAATTCTATGCCAAAAAAATATTTCATAAGACCAAGATTTGTCATCTCAAATTATTTCTTCATGGTTTCTTTAAATTTATCTAATTCAAGATCACCAATATAAATCATGTCATCCACATATAAGAAAACAATCAAAATTTATTCATGCTCATTTACCTTTGTGTACAAGGTAGGCTTAATGCTACTTTTGTGAAATCCATTCGTGATCATGTATCTATCAATTCTACTATATGAGGATCTTGGCACTGGCTTAAGTCCATAGGTTATTTTCTTCAACCTGTAAACTTTGTCTTCTTGACCTTCAACTTCATAACCTGAAGGTTGTTGCACATAGATTTCATCTTCAATAATTCCATTTAGGAAGGTTGATTTCACATTCATCTGATACATTTTCCACTTCTCTTACAATATCCAATCTAGCTACCGGAGCAATTTTCTCCAAAGTCTATTATTGGTTGCTTCAAGAACCCTTTCACCACATGTCTTGCATTAAATCTACCAATTTATCCTTTCTCATTCAACTTTGTCTTGTACACCCATTTCACACCAATGAGATTTTTATCTTTGGACAAGTCCACCAAATCTCAAGTATCATTCTTCTCGATAGATTATATCTCTTCGTCCATAGCTTGCACCCAATTCTCATCTCCAATAGCTTCCTCAAATGATGAATTTTGAAATGACAACAATGCAAAAATTGAACTAACATTCAAATCATCATAAATATCTTTCATACTTCTAATTTTTCTCTTACCATTACTTGATTCATCACTTGATTGACTACTAGGAATATTCCAATCTGTTGATCTTCTTGAAAATCCATGTTGTTCAGAATATATTGGAGTCCTTGCTGGCATGACTCTATTTCATGTCTTGTCTTGTGATTCTCAGTGTTCCTTTTATGCTACATCCACTTATCCCATGAATGACACTCTTGCATCAACTATTTTATCTATACTCCCATTCCATGGCTCTTGTTTTTTGAGCCAAACATATTTGTTGATTATGGACTTCTTGGTGACAGGGTTATATAACTTATAAGCTTTTGATGTCTCACTATAACCAATAAATATGCATTTTTCTCTTTTATCATCCAACTTTCATCTTATCTCTTTAGGAACAAGAGGGTAGGCTACACATCCAAAATCTCTAATATGAGATACATTGTAAGTCATACCTTACCATGCTTCTTTAGATACTCTATTTATCACACTCTTTGTAGAGGATCTTTCTATCACATAAACAACACATGCAACTTCTTCTACCCAATACTCATTCGACAAATTTCTTCCTTTTAGCATGCCCTATGCCATGTCCATAATTTTCTTGTTCTTTATCTTTGTTACACCATTATGTTGAGATGTGTATCTATTTGTAAACAAATTTCTAATTCTGTGTTGTTTGCAATAAGCATGCAATTCCTTCGAGTCATATTCTCGACCACGATCTGACTTCAACACCTTGATCTCATGATCACTTTTGTTTTCTACTAAGGCTGTGGATTCTTTGAACTTTGCAAAAGTTTTAGACTTACGCTTCAGGAAGTAGATCCATGTCTTTCTGCTGAAGTCATCAATGAAAGTGACGAAGTAACAACTTCCACCAATCGACTGTGTCCTCATAGGTCCACACAAATTTGTATGAACCAACTTTAGTGGATGGTTTACTCTGTATGCAACTCATTTCAAAACAATCTCACGATGTTGGTTTCCTAAGATGTAACACTCACAAGTACAAGAATGTTCCTTGATGGGAGGTAATCCTCTAACCATCTGTTTCAACTGCAACAATCTTAAACTAGATAAATGAAAATGTCCAAACCGAAAGTTCGTAACCAATAATCATTAGAACATGCAACCATAAAATAATTGACCTAATCATTGTAATTCATGATTAGAGGAAAGAGTTTGTTCCTCGTCATTTGCACCTCTATTGTCAGTTTCTTGCTTGGGACGTTGTCATATATAACACACTCTTGTCCTTGAAAAATGAATCTATATCCCTTCCGCATCAATTGGCTAACACTTATCAAATTATGTTCAAGACTAGGAACATAATATACCTCTAAAATTGTTTTTGGCTCCCCCTGCTTGGTCATAATGTTGACCACTCCTTTTCCATCTACATCCATAGTCTTGTAAGTGCCAAACTTTACCTTTGTCTTAAGAGATTAATCCAAATTTACAAACAAATTCTTGTTTCCTATCAGAAGTTTCATGCATGCTATTGTAAGCTAGGAACATATAGTCAGTATTTGTTTTTGTGACATTAGCTCTCTGCTTTGCCATATAAGCTATCTTCTTCCTAGAATCACGGCAATAGTGACCAAATTTATTGTAATAATAACATCTCACCTTCGATTTATCAACTCTTTGATTATTTTTTAAGATTCTTCTATTGCTTCCACTTTCTTGTTCCTACTCCTATCTTTCATCTTTGTGAGTTCACCATGTCTTCCACCTCATCCTCTGCCTCTTGATCTACCTCTTCCTCAACCTCTATTTCTTGAAATAGAAACCTGACTTTTAAAAGTTGTTTCTAAGGTGGAATAATTATTTATGTTTATCCTTGTCTCGTGGGATAGAAGTGATCCCATCAACTCATCAACTATTAGCGTTGTCAAATCCTCGACTTCTTCTATGGCTGCTACTACAAAATCAAATTTGGTAGACAAATATTTGAGCATCTTCTCAACCACTATTTGATCTTCTATGCCACTACCATAAATTCTTAGCTGATTTACAACAGTGAAGCCTTCGAGGACCACAGATAGGATTGCCCATATCCTTACAAATATGAATGTCTCTTCTTCTTTCAAACCTCTCCAGACCATTAAAAATTCCTTGCGATCCATTAAAGACCCTATTAACCCTAAAGACACGAAAGGGGTCTACCTCATTCCCTGCTCCTGTGGTATCCCCTACATTGGGAGACAGGTAGATCTATTAAACAGAGAATCGGTGAGCATGCAAATGACGTTAGACACAATCGCTCTCGCACATCAACCCTTGCCGAGCGCTCTGTGAAATCAAAACACCATGTATGTGTTGAAGAATCCAAAGTCATCACTAGGGTTGACCATTTCCAGCACAGGAAACTCAGAGAAGAAATTGAAATAGAGAGGCATGCTGAAAACCTCAGTAGGCATGATCGTTGGAAATTAAGTAAAAGTTGGATCTAGCTCTCTCCTCTTGACCCTTCTTCCCTTCCCTCTCCTCTCCCCTTTCTGTTTGCGCTAGGTCTCCCTTCTCACCTTTTGACTTTATCCCCCTGGATCCAGTATTACATATTTTTCTATTTTTCTTTGTTTGGTAGTGTAGTTTTCCTCCTTCCTATTCTGTTTTTATTTTTTTCAAATTAATCAATAGGTTGAAATTAAATTAATAAGAATACCATTCTTTGAATTATAACTGAATACAAAATATTATAATAATAATCCTAAATTAATAATTTTAATAGGAATACCATCAATACATTATTTAGCAAATTACCAAATTCCATTAGTCTTTTTATCCGTTAGAATAATTATATTTTACTATTATAGAAATTAATATATTTTAGAAATTTACAATAATACTTCTAAATTAATGAATCTCTATAATCATAATAATAATAATAATAATACCATCATATATTATTGATTAGATTTTATATTATTACGAGAACTAATAATATTAAATTATTTAATCAATTAGTTATAGATGATTTAACTAACATTATGGGTCAAACCCTAACTAACAATACTATTATAATATTTAATATAATATTAAAATCATTATTCCATCTATAATATCGAGATATAATATTTATTTATCACATAACAGTTATTTTCCAGCTAATTTATATTATCAAATTATAATATGGAAATATAATAATTATTTATTGCATAACAACTAAATTATTAAACAATTTAACAAATTTCCTAATGGCTAACTCTGAGTAGTGATGCATCCTTGCTATTTATTCCCTCAAATCTACTTATTTCTCAGCTTGTCTTGAAGATGAACCACAATAGCTGGTTCGAAAAGTCGACCCAATCTCAACGATGTGATTAATCAGAAAGACTAATATATGAATTATTAACTTGTTATCATTCTTTTCAATATATATATATATATATATATATATATATATATATATATATATATAGATATAGATATATATAACCTTTATCTACCAAAAAAATGATTAATTAGATTAAAAATAATAATAATAAAAAGAGGTTAAACAAATATTTATATAACTCAATTTACAATTTTAATATTGTTTGGAGTACATACAACACATCATGATATTACAATATTTTATTAAACTAAGCGGAAGGGAACGCTAGCTATATGACCTTGTTAAATATATCATTAAATTGAGCAATGTCCTATAGCCATATACAATGTCAATGTATATTTTAATATAAGTTTTCAAGTTATATTTTTTCCTGTTAAATGTTATTTATTATTGTTAAGGTTGATTTTTTATTATTATTTGTTTAGAATTAATTATACAAGTTATAATGTTTAACTTTGAAAAATAAATATTTATCTTTTAATTTTACTAAAAAATATATATTTTGGAACATTTTGTTTGATTATAACTTGAAAGTCTTATTGCAACCTTTGCACACTATAATGCCATGGAGATGACATATTTTATGTCAAAAATTGTGGATATGGTTGTAATATTAATGAATAATTTTTAGATATTTCTATTTAAAAATAAAATTCTTGAAAATAGCTGGCTTTCACGTAAATAAGATATTTATTTGTTGAATTAGGGCTTTTGTGATCCATGTCAAGTTTCTTGAGGAGACTCCTCGGCGGAAATCACATAATAATACATTTTTTGATGCGTTTCGAACCAACAAGTGTGGTTCATCATCAAGACAAGTTGAGGAACTAGATGATGGCAACAATTTAAATAGGGAGAGCAGAACCAGATGATGGCAACAATTTAAATAGGGAGAGCAGATCATCTAACAGCTATAATTGACCAGGAAACTGTACCAGAAAACAACTATATTTGACCAGGAAACTGTACCAGAAAACAACTATATTTGACCATAAAACTGTACTACACCGAGGGATAGGGATACGGCCATTCAAGAAAAATTTTGTTATATTAACCTTATTACTAAATAAGAATAAATTGAATTGTTGTATTAAATGAGTATAAACTAATAATAGATTCATTATTATTATTAAAATAATATAAATCAAATATAAATTAATATTATTTAGTTATATAGTAAATGTAAGGACCTTTATTAGTTAAATTCATTTTTAATTTCTTATTCATTTATATTAAAGATATAAGGGAGTAATTAGCCGAAAAAATTAAATTTCTTTATTAAAGTGAAACTAATTATATTAATTATTACACCATCTTAATAATTAACTAAGGCTTAATTTAATAGATTTATTATTCTTATTAAAGCTATATAAATTACAAATAAAATAATATTATTAATATAGAATGAAATAATAAGAAATTTTTAGAATTATTTATTAAGGGGCCAACATACCCCATTAGTCAGATCATGGGAATATCTTATCATTAATATTAACGATGTTTTTTATAAGAGTTTATTTAAGTAGATTAACCAATTGACCTCATACTAAATTAAAGAACTCGAACAATATGGAATTAGGATATTAAATTAAAGAACTAAAGAGAAAGAGTATAGCTATTCCTAATAGGCTAGTTAATTCATTCATGATTATACCCAAAGGGTTGGTAAGATCAAAAGTTCATAACTTCAAAATTCTAACAACAATTCTAATTCATTTATTTATATCATAATGATAATGGAAAGGATTAATATTAATTACTAATCTAGAGGGAGGGAAAAGGTTAGAGGATGAGGGGAAAAAAGGGCAAAGAAGACCTCTCAGAAAGGAACAACGCATAGGGCGGGGGGAGGAGGGGAGATCAGCTAGGAAGAAAGGGTAGGGACCCAACAACTACTAATATTCGAGTCGTCATCTCTATTGATATTGTTCGGCCTTTTCTCAATTTATATAGTTTCCCTAAATTTCTGGTGATGGAAATGTGCAACATTGGAAACCACACGGGCCTCTTCAATACATACATGATGTTTAGTCTTTTCCACATGTTTTGCCAGTGGGGAAGACTGGGTCCTCCCATGTTTTATGTTGGCTGAGTGCTCATTAATCCTTTGATTAATAGAACGACCAGTCTCACCAATATAAGGGGTCCCACAGGAACATGGTATAATATAGACACATTTCATGTCCTTGGGATCAACCTGGTCTTTTACCGATCTAAGAGAGCTACGGATGGTTTTAAGGGGTCTAAATGTTGATGGAACATTATGCCTCTTAAGAATTCTAGCAATCTCATTAGTGGTCCCCTGGATGTAAGGGAGATGAACCCCTGAGATTTGATCTTTAGGGTCGTTCTTGACCATTGAGTTGTGGCTAGCTTTAAGGAACACTTTCTGACCGAGGTGCCTACTATAACCATTATTAACAAAAATGTTAAGGAGATGAGCCTTCTCTTTATCCAGGCTCCTTTTGTTAGATATTCTAAGTGCACAAGTTGCTAGCATGCTGAGAACACCCAACTTTTGAGCCGGGAAGTGATGGAAGCTAGCATGAAGATTTTGCTCAATATGAGTTTTCTTTCGAAACACCTGGTGGGAGAAAGATCCGTCATCATTCTTTGAAATGAGAACATCGAGGAAAGGCAGGCACCCATCAACTTTTTTCTCCATAGTGAACTTTATGGAGGAGGATTGATTGTTAATATGTTTGAAGAAAAGATCCACTTCTTCTTGGCCATGAGACCAGATGACATCAGTGTCATCAACAAATCTCTTCCAAAGCTTGGGTCGGAGATGGGCTGAGGCCAAAGCCTTAGATTCAAAATCTTCCATGAAAAGATTAGCAACAACCGGGGATAAGGGGGAGCCCATGGCAACCCCACAAGTCTGCTCACAAAACTCACCTTCAAAGCTGAAAAAAGTGGAAGTGAGACAGATCTCAACCAATCGAGCGGTATCAGGGTCCATGAGGCAGTTGATGACTTCAATGGCCTCCTTTATAGGAATGCAAGTGTCAAGGGAGATCACATCAAAACTCACAATAATTTCCCTGGGGTCAAGCTTAATTCCCTTAAGCTCCTCAACAAATGATGGCGAGTCTTTGAAGAAAGCCTCTTTGAGGCCAACCAGGGGCCTAAGCTTCAAGGCAAGGTATTTAGTAAGAAGGTAAGTAGGACCTCCAATGGTATTGACAATGGGCCTAAGGGGAGCCCCCTCCTTATGAATCTTTGGAAGCCCATAGATCCTTGGAGTAATGGGGCTACTCTCAATGAGTTTATGGCAAAAAGAACTCACAGAGTTACAAGACTTGATCGCAAGAGCCACTGCTCTTGAGATCTTTTTCAGGGGATTCTTGGAAAGCTTTTTATAACTTCCGCTATTACAAATATGATCCAACATCTTATGGCGATAATCTTCTTTGTTGAGGATGACGGCAACCCCTCCTTTGTCGGCTTTTAGAACCACGATATCTTTATTGTGGTTTAAGGATTTGAGAGCGTCAAATTCATCCTTGTTGATGTTGCTAATGGGGAGATTTTCCTTCCTGAGGATGATAGCGCAATCTTGCCTTATCGTGTCCTTAATATTATCGGGCAATCCCTTCATCCCAAACTCAACATCACAGATAATGTCATCTAGCGAGATTTTTTTAGGGGCTAGGGCAAAATTTAATCCTTTACCGAGAAGACTAAAAACAAAAGGGGGAAAAGAGAAACTAGAAAAATTGACAACCTTATTATTATGAGAGGAAGCGAGAAAATTATTATTATTATTAGTTGAATCAGACTCATAATTAATTATCTTATCATAATCTTTGTTGTCATTTTTATTATTACAATTATTATGAAATTTCTTACTAGTAAGGCTATTATTATTATTATTTTCGTTAAGCTCACCCCTATATGTATTATTCCTATGCTTAATGTTAATATAGTTATCACATTCATTATAATTGAATTACATTCCATTCAACATGGCCCTAAGTGAATTATTATTAAGATAATGTGAAGGATTACCCACAAGATAGTCAGAACTTGGACCCGGATTTGGCAACAATGGTCTATCAGGTAGGTTGACCAAGGAGACAACGCTGACCAAGTTTTTTGACTTAGCGAGGCAGGCAAGCTGATCTGTTGCGATGGGTTCAGGCTTCGACCACTGCGAATGTTGAAGGGCAGCATTTGAATGCAGTGACGGGACAGAACCTGTTAATCCATCCAGGCGAGAACCAGGTTCCATGGCAGCGACTGATACAGACCCCGTTAATTCTTCCGGGCGAGAACCAGCCTCTTTAGTCATCAAGACAGGAGAACGCTCATCCAACAGGGGGAGAACGGGTTGCATTGAGACCACAGAGGAGCTGGACATCGGTTGAGGGATAGATTCGTCAGCGTAAGGAAACCTAGGAATTCGGGAAGGACAGATAAACTCAAAATAGATAGGAACCAGGTGGGAAACATGTGGGGAGCTGACCTCTTCATAGGAGATTGAAGACAGAGTGCGATTTGAAGGAGGCCAGTCCGCATCCGAAAAATTGCAAACCCAAGACTGCAGGGCAGTTCGTTGACTGGTCGAAAGCCTGCTTTGGGATTTTCTTTTTGGGGATGTGAGAGGTCTGCTGATATGAGAAGGGAGTTGTCTATAATGCGATTTTTTGGAGATTCCGGTGACAGAATCTGGCGGAAGAAATTGAGGTTAAATCTTGATTTGTTGCAGTTAAAATGGTTTTTTAACTGCATATTTGGATTCAGCACCCTAAAAAACCCCTAGGACACATTGATTGTGCAGAAACTAGCTATCAAATATGTGATTCCAATAAATTGCTGCCGGATTTTGACCGGAAAACCCCATCAAAAAGGCTTCCAAAAAGTCGCATTATAGACAACTGCTATGAGAATACCTTTGGGCCAATTTTTAAAACTTCGAAGTTTTTTTTTACCTACAGCAATTTGGTTCTTCAACTTGTCCTAACTATGAACCACACTTGTTGATTCGAAACGCATCGACAAATGTATTATTATGTGATTTCTACTGAAAAATCTCCTCAAAAAAGATATTTATTATCAATTACTTCCCTCCACAATCTTGCATAAAAAATAGATAAAAATAATATGTAAATAACTATATTTACAAGAAGTTACTTTTCGTAATAAATCATGGCAATTAATTTATCCCTTTCAATGTATTAGTTTTGCTAAAAACATGACTACAAGATTCAATTTGGTCATTGACTATAATAAATTTAACATTCATCAATACAGTTTTAAAAAATTTAAGCAATTTTTGTTTAAATATAATTTCTAAATTAAGTAATACGGATTAAATTGACTGTAACATTTGTTTTCAGGTTTGCAAATTCTTCCACTTTTATCATCTTACAAAATAAAATTACAACATCAAATATTTGAATTATTTGGGGCATTCTAAAGGGCAAGTTCCAATGTAATGCGTCACTGAAAGAGGAGTAGAACCTAAATTTACATGGTCAAGAAAAGCATTGCACAAAAATGAGGCTTCTATGCATGGATATTAATCATTGTCTTTTAGTATTAAAATATATTACCAATTAAGCTTTTTAGTATCATCTAAAAATGATCGAAACGATATTTAAAAGTTCAAAAAAATTTCTTATTCATTGCAACATAACTATGTTAAGTTGAGTCAAAAGGAAGTTTTGAATGTGTGTTTTCTTGGAAAAGTTAGACTCGATCAAAATAATATTTAAAAGTCAAAAAAATCTTGTGCATTACAACATAATTATATTAAGTTGAGTGAAAAGTTATTAAGAAATTTTGAATACAGTGAAAATTTATGAAGAAATTTGGAATGGATGCTTTTCTCGGAAAAGTCTGACTTCCCATATGCGGGTCTAAGTGTTACTACGGGGACACAAATATTGAGAAAAGAGAGCGAATATGTTCAAATTTGGTCAATTATAATATTTCAAAAAAATATATCTTTTATGGTTATATTCGTTACTCTAAGTTGAGTGAAGAGTCCTAAAGAAATTATAATTGGACATTTTTTTAGAAGTGTTTTAATTCTCATGTCTTAGTGTGAGTCATGAAGAAATTATAATTGGATATTTTTTAAAAGTGTTTTAATTCTCATGTTCTAGTTTAGTGTCAGTATAAATATTGAGAGGAAATTGAAATTTTCTTTTTTTTGAATGTATAAATAAAAGTATTGTGAGAGAAAAGAGAAGAAACATTAAGATATTAATCTTACTATCTGCTAGGTGTCATCACATTTGATTCTATTGTCTACTAGGTATTATAGTTAGTTCAATTTTACTTCATTTTAGTCGAGTTTTACTATAGTCATTTATTGTTGATGTTTTCTATGTATTATATTTAATTGTTTTCAATATTGAGAAGAGCAATCTATGCTATACGATCCTTCTTCATTCTTTGTCATGGTATCAAATCAAACTCGTTGGTAAAACCATTACAGATGAGAAGATTGTCGAAAAATTCCTTCGAAACCTACCCAAGAAATATGACATGATCGTAACAACTGTTCTAGAATCTAAATATTTTATAAGTTTCTCAGTAGAACAGTTGACTGGATCACTTCTAGCACGCAAGACAAGACTCAACTTGACAGAAGACTCCATGGAACAAGATTTCAAAGCACATCTCTCTCTTGGCAGAGGTAAAGGTAGAGGATATAAAGGTGACAACAAGATAGGCAGAGGCTGAGGCAGAGGAAGATAATAACATCATCATGTCGCAGAGCAGTGGAGACCTCCACAAAATTGAACACAGAGAAATAGGACATGCAACAAATCTAATGTTCGATGCTATTAGTGAAAGAAATTTGGGCATTATGAACATGAATGCAAAACGAAACAACCAGATCAGCAAAGAGACAATGTCTGTCTCTCTAACGAGGAAGGAAAATCCTATAAAACAATGTTTTTTTTCTTGCCATCTATCTGAAGACATTCATAGCGAGGACCTTTGGATGCTAGACAGTGGCTGCAACAATTATATGGCAAGTAAAAAAAAATCTTCTTTCTTATCTTGATGCTTCCATAACATCAAAAAATACTCTTGGAGATCGTTCCTGTATTAAATTTGAAGAGAAAGGTATTTTCCCTGTTTTTACCAAAACATAATCAACATAAATACATACATGATGTTTATCATGTTCCACATCAGAAGCATAACCTCATTAGTGTAGGTCAATTGATGGAACATGGTTATGATGTAATATTCCAAGGGAACACAGGTTATATCTATGAAAAACTTCCCAATGAAGACTGATAGCAAAGGTTGACAAAACCAAGAATAATATGTTTTCATTGACTCTTAGAAGTCAAATTCTCTCACAGTATTTTGTCCAAAATGTGTCAAGAATAGAGGTCTCTCAGATATGACATTCTAGATATGGCCACGTCCCATTTAAGAGTCTAAGTATAGTTCAAAAACATTCAATGGTCATTGGTCTCCTTGTTATCAATGACAAATATTGTAATTGTGAAATTTGTGTTCTATCCAAGAATTAAAGAGATAACTTTCCCACGTCTTTGTGAGAGAAAAACATCCTTTAGAGCTTGTCCATACAGATATGTGTGGCCCAATGGAGACACAGTTTATTGATGGTAGTCTTTATTTTCTGACCTCCACTGATGATTATAGCTAGAAGATATGGGTGTATTTTCTCAAAAATAAATTAGATACATTCGTGAGGTTTAAAGAATTCAAAGCAGAAGCATAAAAGAAGAGTTGAAAATCTTTAAGATTCCTCAGGTCAGACAGAGCAGGAGAATATAGTCCCAATGACTTCAAATATTTTTGGATACAACAATGAATCATAATGCAGAACACAATAAGATATACCCCACAACATAATGGAGTAGCAGAAAGGAAAAATCAGTCAATCATGAACATGGCCAAATGTATGCTTCGTGAGAAGAAGTTGTCAAATGACTATTGGGATGAAGAAGTTTCAACAACAGTATATGTTCTCAACAGATCTCCAACAACCAGTCTCCAAGATATAGTATGTCAAGGAGCATGGGATGGTAAAAAGGTAAATGTATGTCCTTATAATTTTTGGATCAGTAGCATTTGCACATGTTCCTGAGAATATAAGAAAGAAGCTTGATGAGAGTGAAAAATGTATTTTTGTAGGCTATAGTGAGCAATCAAAGGCCTATAGACTCTATAATTTGGTTACCAAGAAGTTTATTTTAAGCAGAGATGTTAAATTTTTTGAAAATAAATCTTGGTCTGATCATGTTGTTGAAGCTTCAAATCATCCTTTTTATCCACCACAACTACCAAGATTCCAAGTTCAAGAAGAGCCATACCACTTTGAAAACGGTACATCTTCAAATAGTGAATCCACTAGTGATTCAACATCTTCAGAAGATAATAAGAAAACAAAAAGCATCAGAGAAATATATGAGCATAACATGTTTGAATTTGTTTCAACTCAAACAACCCATTTTGAAGAAGAATTTAAATAAAAACATTGGGTTGATCCAATAGACCAAGAAATTGTTGCCATAGAGAGAAACCAGACTTAGGAATTAGTTTAAATCCTAACAGAAAAAAAACTGAAATTGATGTAAAAAGGGTATATAAGACCAAGCTAAATGAAAAAAGGATAAATTGATAAACATAAGTCAAGGTTGGTTGCCAAAGAATTATCACAATAGTCTGGTGACGATAATGGCAAAACCTTTGCTCCAGTAGCAAGGTTGGACACTATGAGAACTATTTTATCTGCAACAACTCAACACAAATGGAAATTCTATCAACTTGATGTAAAATTTGCTTTCTTAAATGGTATATTGTAGGAAGAAGTTTATGTGGAGAAACCTCTTAGTTTTGAAGTTCCAAGACAGTAGCATAAGGTATACAAATTGAAGAAAGCTTTGTATGGTTTGAATCAATCTCTAAGAGCTTGGAAAAATAATGATCTAAATCATCATATATCCATTTACAGTACTGAATAATTGTAGCAGAAATTATAATTTATTCTTCTACAGTTTTGTAAAATTGTAACATAAAATTATCATTTAATCATCTACAATAATAGAAAATTTGTAACATAAAATTATCATTTAATCATCTACAGTAATGGAGAAAATTAGCATTTATTCATCTATAGTAGTGAAAAAATGTAACAGAAAATTCTAACTGAATCGCGACTCGAAGAAAACTTGGGAATGAGCACTTTTCCTCCCAACCTTGAATTGTAGCCTCCAATTCCCCCCGAGCTCAGATGTGGTTGCCAGGAAAAACAAGAATCAACAACCCCTATTGATCCCTTCAATAGGTATTTTATACTTTTTCATCGATAATTGATTTTTCGTTTAGTGGCATCCCACTTTTGTGGTTCTCAACTCCACTGGCCTAGTCTTTTCATTTAAAGAACACTTTTCTCTGTTGTGACACTTTATTCTTATCCATGCTTAGCATCTTTCCCCAGCTAAACGATTTAATGGATTTTCTCTCCTATCCAGTAAATCTTATCTAAATTTCCTTCCCATGGAAGAGTTATCTCAACCTTATCCACTAATGCTATTTTTTTTTCTTTCTTTAGCAAGCATCTCTTACTCAAGTGTCTCATTCCAAAGTACTTTCAACCCTTTTTTTATTAATAAAATTATTTATTGCATAAGAATTTTAATGTACTTCATGGATTTTCCACCATGCACTCTAACACAACTCTGTATGAATAAAGAAAACAAACATTACAGGAATTAAGGGGTATTACAAGCTCAACACAAATGGAAAGTTTATCAACTTGATGTAAAATTTTCTTTCTTTAATGGTATATTGCAGAAAGAAGTTTATGTGGAACAACCTCCTATTTTTAAAGTTCCAAGACAAGAGCATAAGGTATACAGATTGAAGAAAGCTGTGTATGGTTTGAAGCAAGCTCCAAGAGCTTGGTACAATCGCATCAACACCTATCTCATCAAAAGTAGTTTTTGAAAGAGCAGTCATGGGCCAACTTTGTATACCAAAACTCATGAAGGTAAATTTATCATTGTATGCCTTTACGTAGATGATCTTGTTTATACAGGAAATATGATGTTAGAATATTTCAAAGCATCAATGCAAACAAAGTTTGATATGACTGATCTAGGGGTCATTAAATTCTTCTTAGGCATTGAAATTGAGCAATATTATATGCCATTTTTATTGGTAAAAAAAATATGCCATTGACATTGTTGTAGCATCCATTGTTATTTAAGTTTTATTTTCAGTTTTATCAAAAATGAAAGAAAAATCAAAATATGAAAGAAAAAACAAATATTATGTTATAACGGAAATAAAAGAAATGCGATGGTTTTAAAGAAATGGTTGATTTATATTATTAATGGCTTTTGAAAGTGATAAACTTGCGAGAAGATCTGGGCTGTCCAATCAACAGGCCACAGATCCGATGACAATCACATGGGTAACTAGAATGAAGTTTATTTCGGAAATCAGACACGATGGTGTATGAAATACAGTTTAATTCACCAAAGTCCAGGCCAATCGCATCCGTCCATCGAAAGAGATAGGATCTGACGGATATCGGGTCGAAAAGTAATCGGTTTTACCTTTAAAATCGAACCTGATAAATCACTAAATGGGAGTTTTATTTCCTATCAGGTCCGTATGGGAGTCAAAGGGGCATTGAAAAAATGGACGAGATAAACTTTTGTTCAAATAGGTTTAAAGTTTCGTTAGTTCCAAGGCATCACACAGTCCATTGAAGGGGTGATCAGATGGTGATCGCATATAGATCAAGTAGATGCGATAGGTTTATGAACCAAAGTAATTTTAATCCTTTGAGATCCGTCGTAACCGAAGGTTTTCCATAATCTAAAGGTCATGCAGGTTCAAGAGGCGCGATCAAGCGATAGCTTGATAGGTACGTTGAGGTGTGTTGCGGGGAAGAAATGAGCACGAATATTAATTAAATTTCAACCCCCGTAGTTGACCGTGACGTTAGCGTGGTTGACCGCAATGTGTGGCCTAAAATTACTACGGGGGTTCAACCTCGTTGAAGCTCTTGTGCATTCTTTAACCCCGTGGTGAGCTCCCAAAGCTTTCATCCCCACGTCACTCATTCCACATCTTCCACTGCTTTCATCTATTAATTGCCCATGTCACTCACAACACCCCCACCACTTCATACACTACCCCATTAGGCTCAATCTATAGATTCTAACAGCAAGCAGCAATCTCCCATCATTCTCTAATTTCTATTACTTCTTATTATCTTTTTTTCTTGAAATGAATGAGGTGTTTTTACCCTCAAATGTAATATTTTGTAATGATCTTTACTTCAAATAAGTTAGAGGATAGTTAGGTAGTTTGATAGTTTCGGGTGGTTATTAACTATCCTATGATGTATAAAGAAGCAAAATTATAGGAAAAAAATGGTTCGAACATTGGAGAACATAGAGACTAGGCCACTATATTCTTGATAAAATTGTTGATTAAGTAAAGAATCAGAAGTTTTCCACACATTGTGGGGTATGATTTTGTAACTTCTCTGTTATGTGTCACTAAATGTTTTCTTCCTTAAGTATGGTAATGAAGTTGCGGGTCTTTATTTTCTTATGTAAATGAAGTTAAAATCCCTTAAAAGAGCGCTCCTATACTTGAAGTTCCCACCTCTGCAATTCTTCTAAGTTACAGATAGTAGTTTTTGTGTAAGACAACATATTATCTTTAACTTCTCCAAGTGTCATAGATAGTAGATTTTGTGTAAAACAACATATTGTCTATGACTTCTTCAAGCTTTCTTCATTCATCATTTATATTCAAAAATCAAATGGAATTCTAAGATTTTCATGTCACCTGAGTATTGAGGGTTTAAAACTAAGTCTTTCAGGTCCTTCGTTTGAGAAAACAACATACAATTAAGTGACAAGCAAGTGACAATAATTATAAACATTAATGTCTTAAGCACAATTTATACACAATGAGGAAATTGGTTTCTTAAGGGACATTATTAATTAGCATCGCTGCTGGGGAGAGAAGACATAAACACTTTTCCTTGGGTTTTCAATAGTTTCCTCTGGTTGTTCAGTGAGGAGGAAATTTTTGGTTGTTTTGGATAAAAGAAATAACTCTCGCTCCAAAGAGACCCCATACAAGGTCATATACCTCACAACAGAAATTTCAAGCCCTTTCAAATCCTAAGAGGATAGTTTCCAAGAGGGTTGGAAGGTCTAAAACTCCACTTACACCAAGTCCTACACTCTTTGCACCAGGCAACAGTTCATCACATCTTTCACATTGATCTTTTATTGATCAAGAGTCACCTTCTACATCCAATTCATTTCAAGAACCCAACTGTCAGGAAAAATCTTTAGAGTCTTTTTCTTTTTCAGTATCTGCTATAGTTATTCAACCTAAACCTATAACTACATTACCACCTTTGCACACTCTATTTCCACAACAGTTGAATCAAATGCCACAAGAATACTTGAATATTCTTCCTCATTTCACAGGGGAGGATGAACAAACAACAGAGAATCATATATCAGTATTTTGTAATTTCACAGAAAATCTAAATGTTGAACACCTAGATGTTGTTCTAAGAATTTTTGTCTAATCCTTGGATGGAGAAGCAAGAAAATGGTTTAAAGGTCTTCCTAATAACTCTATTACAACATGGGAAGAGATGGAGTGCTTGTTCACCCAGAGATGGGGAGAAAAAAGAGACCATGGGTATTCGATCACAGAGTTTAATGCTATCAAGAAGAAATTTGATGAAGGTGTTGCTAAATTCATCAAAATGTTCAATAAATTGTACAATAGTCTTCCAACGGAGATTAATCCCCCTCCTGCTGGTGCAAAAATAACTTTTGCAGGGGCTTTTGAGTCAAATTTTGGGTTCACATTGAGGGAGAGGAGATGCCCAACCCTTGGTAAGATGCATTAGAGACAGAAGCAAATGTAGTTGCTACAAGTAAAACACCAGATCCACAACCTATCTAAGATAAGGGAAAGACTAAAGTAGAATCCTCTCAAGATCAAACATTAGAGGATATGAATAATGTAATTAGAAATTTGTCTAATAAATTGATTATATTGGACTTAAAGAGTAAGAATTCTCAGAGAAAAGTACAGAAAAATAGAAATTTTAATCCTCAATATAGAAGACAACCTCGACAAATTTTACAGAGGGAGAAAAATATCAAGATCAGATTCAAGCACCACTGTATATAGAGTCAAATGCCGATGGAGTACCAAAGCATTCCAAGGATCATGATGAACATATTTTCACATTGTATGCATTAGATTAAGATGAACTAGTTGTTGAGGGAGGAGAATATAGTGAAACAAATGTCATCTATAATGATAATGAAATTGATGAATGTTGGAAGCAGTTTTCTGATTTTATGCAAGCAAAACTACATAAGAAATATGACTTGAGATCAAGGAAAAGATCTCGAAGTCAAGAATATGAAGGTGAGCAACAAGTTACAACTCCCTTACAAAAGGTGACTCCACAAGAACAAGAACCACGGCCTGCAAAACAATTGAATAAAGGAAAGCAATAGCATAATACAAGTAGCAAGACTCAAATGCTTCAACGTGAGTCCTCTCAAGACAAAAGTGAAAAAATTCCTTTAAAAAAACTTGTTTCCATTTCACAAGAGATTTAAATCATGAAGAAAAGTGAAGATGAGAATGAAAGGTATACTAAATAGAGCCATGTATTTAGTTTCACCAAAGAGTTAGAAAAGACAAGAATTCAGGTACCCCTCACAGAGTTGGTTAAAATGTCAGCTTATCAAAGAGAAATTACAAGGTTTATCAATCTATCTGAGAATGTGAATATAAATGACATTGTGAATTTGCAAGAAGATAAACCAGTAGTGGTTTTTGGTTTACATGTGGAGGAGGTAGATTCTTCAACACCTCCTTTCTACATTTCTTTATTGGTTCATGATTTACTCTTGCACAATTGTATGTTTGATTCTGGAGCCTCACATAACCTTATGCCATTATCAGTGATGAAAAAGCTAAACCTACAAGTTACTAAACCTTACAGAGACTTGTATTCTTTTGATTCACATAAAGTCAAGTGTCTGGGGGGCATTAAAGCTATGGTGGTGTAACTAGCCCAAATTCCAGCCAAAAGTTTGGTAATGGATGTACTGGTAGTAGATATCCCTGCTAGGTTTGGAATGTTACTACCTAGGTCATGGGGGGCTAAATTGAGCGGTGTTTTGAAACTAGATTTTTCTTATGCTGTCATACCAATTTTTGGTGGGGAAGAAACGAGGTTGTATAGAGAAACAAGATTTATTAGAACAATCACAAATAACAAAGAATGTAATTCACCTATATATCGCTAGGAAAAAGACAACTTTTCTTGCTTCATGCTGCATGACAATGCAGAATTCACTGAAGATAACCAGAGGCAACTTACTGCAGCCTATGTAAATACAAAGCTACAAACATAAGGGGTGCGGAAGTGCTTCTTTGATGGAGCCTATTCTAAAGAAGGAACAAGTGATGGTTTCCTTTCATAGGATGAACAGATTCAAGATCACAATATTGGAATCCAGAAGGAGCCCAAGCTAGTCAAATTGTTCAAGGAAGTTTCATTTAATTATAAGGAGAGATATATTAAGCTTTTCAGGCAATACACTGATGTTTTGTCTTGGTCCTATGAGGATCTCAAGACATATGAGGAAAGCATGTTCAACAGACTTGGATGCCCTGTCAAAGTCATAACAGACAATGCTCAAGTGTTCAGTTCAAGTAAGTTTGTTGCCTTTTGTCAGAAGTATAATGCTATTTTATCTCATTCAACTGCTTATCATCCACAAGGAAATGGATTGGCTGAATCTACTAACAATACTTTGATGAGAATCCCTAAGAAAACTACTGCAGAGAATCTTGATGGTGAAACTCTACAACTGCCTGTCAATGGGCATTACCTCAAGTAGTATTTCTAGTTGTGAAGCACAAACATCCTATCATTGTAGATACTCAAGTGAATTTAGTGTACAAATGCCATAGAATTTGATTTGTTTAAGCAATATATGACTCCATGCCCGAGGTGAAGGCACTGATCTACGGTTCTTAGTGCTTCTGTGGCAAAAGAACCATCACGAGGTGGAGCTAGATGTTGTAGCATCCATCGTTATTTAAGTTTTATTTTTAGTTTTATCACAAAATGAAAGAAAAATCAAAATATGAAAGAAAAACCAAATATTATTTTATAAAGGAAATAAAAGGAAATGCGAAGATTTGAAAGAAATGGTTGATTTTATATTATTAATGGATTTTGAAAGTGATAAACCCATGAGAAGATCTAGGCCGTCCAATTAACAGGCCACATATCCGACGATAATCGCATGGGTAACTAGAACAAAGTTTATTTTGGAAATTGGAGGCGATGGTGTATGAAATACGATTTAATTCATTGAAGTCTGGGCCAATCGTAGCTGTCCATCGAAATAGATGGGATCCTACAAAAATCGAGTCGAAAAGTAATCAGGTTTTACCTTTAAAATCAGACCCGATAAATCATTAACTGGCATTTTTATTTCCTATCAGGTCCATATGGGAGTCAAAGGGGCATTCCAAAATGGACGCGATAAAGTTTTTTTCAAATAGGCTTAAAGTTTCATGAGTTCCGAGGCATCAGACTGTCCATTGAAGGGGTGATCAGACGGTGATCGTGTATAACTCAAGCAGACGCGACATGTTTATGAACCAAAGTTTTAATCCTTTTATTTCTATGGTAACCGAAGGTTTTCCATATTCTAAAGGTCATGCATGTTGAAGAGTCTCGATCAAGCGATAGCTTGATAAGTACATTGAGGTGTTCTCCGGGGAAGTAATGAGCATGATGATTAATTAAAGCTCAACTCATGCAGTTGGCCATGACATTAGCATGGTTGACCTCAATGTGTGGCCTGAAATTACTGTGGGGGTTTAACCTCGTTGAAGCTCCCATACATTCTTTACCCCCACGGTGAGCTCCCAAATCATTCTGCCCCATGTCACTCATTCCACATCTTCCACTGCTTTCATCTGTTAATTTCCCACGTCACTCACCATACCCCGCCACTTCATCCACTACTCTATTAAGGCTCAAGCTATAGATTCTAACAGCGAGTAGAAATCTCCCATCATTCTCTGATTTCTATTACTTCTTATTAACTTGTTTTCATGAAATGAATGAGGTGTTTTTACCCTCAAATGTAATATTTTGTAATGATCTTGACTTCAAAGCAGTTATAGGATAGTTAGGTAGTTTGACAGTTTTGTGTGGTTATTAACTATCCTATGATGTATAAAGAGGCAAGATTATAGGAAAAAATGGGTTCGAACATTGGAGAACCTGGAGACTAGGGCATTGTATTCTTGATAAAACTGTTGATTAAGGAAAGAATCAAAAGTTTTCCACAAATTGTTGGGTATGATTTTGTGACTTCTTTGTTATGTTCATTAAATGTTTTCTTCCTTTAAGTATGGTAATAAAATTGCAGGTCTTTATTTTATTATGTAAATGAAGTTAAAATTCCTTAAAAGAGCACTCCTATACTTGAAGTTCCCACCTCTACAATTCTTCTAAGTTACAGATAGTAGTTTATGTGTAAGACAACATATTATCCTTAACTTCTCAAAGTGTCACAGATAGTAGATTCTGTGTAAAACAACATATTGTCTATGACTTATTCAAGCTTTCTTAATTCATCATTTATATTTAGCAATCAAATGGCATTCTAAGATTTTCATGTCACCTGAGTATTGAGGGTTTAAAACTAAGTCTTTAAGGTCCTTCATTTGAGAATACAACATATAGTTAAGTGACAAACAATTGACAATAATTATAAACATTCATTTCTTAAGCACAATTTCTACACACCCAGGAAATTGGTTTCTTAAGGGACAACATTAACTAGTGCCACTTCCTGGGAGAGAAGACAAGAACACTATTCCCTGGGTTTTCAATAGTTTCCTCTGGTTGTTCAGTGAGGAGGAAATTTTTGTTTGTTTTGGATAAAAGCAATAACTCTGGCTCCAAAGAGACCCCATACAAGGTCAGATACCTCATGGCAAAAAGTTCAAGCCCTTTCAAATCCTGAGAGGATAGTTTCCAAGAGGGTTGGAAGGCCTAAAACTCCACTTACACCAAGTCCTACACTGTCTGCACTAGGCAGTAGTTCATCACATCTTTCACATTCATCTTTTATTGATAAAGAGTCACCTTCTACATCCAATTCATTCCAAGAACCCAACTATCAGGAACAGTCTTTAGAGTCTGCTTGTTTTTCAGTATCTATTATAGTTATTTAGCCTCAACCTATAACTACATTACCGCCTTTACACACTCTATTTACTCCTCAGTCAGGTTCCACATTTGCTAGTAATCAAGGTTCAATAAATTCAGGAGCAAATATGGCAACACCTTCATTTTTTATGAATAGGTGTGCACCCATTCAATTTCCACAAAAGTTGAATCAAATGCCACAAGAATATTTGAAGATTCTTCCTCGTTTCACAGGGGAGGATGAACAAACAACAAAGAATCATATATCATTATTTTGTAATTTCACAGAAAACCTAAATGTGGAACACCTAGATATTTTTCTAATACTTTTTTCCCAATCCCTGGATGGAGAAGCAAGAAAATGGTTTAAAGCGCTTCCTAATAACTCTATTACAACATGGGAAGAGATGGATCACCTATTCACCCAAAGATGGGGAGAAAAAAGAGACCATGGGTATTCACTCATAGAGTTTAATGCTATCAAGAAGAAATCTGATGAAGGTGTTTCTGAATTCATCAGAAGGTTCAATAAAGTGTACAATAGTCTTCCAATGGAGATTAAGCCCCCTCCTGTTGGTGAAAAAATAAGTTTTGCAGGGGATTTTGAGTCAAATTTTGTATTCACATTGTTGGAGAGGAGATACCCAACCCTTGGTCAGATCGAAACAGATGCATTAGAGATAGAAGCAAATATGCGGCCTACAGGTAAAACCCCAGATGCACAACCTATCCAAGATAAGGGAAAGACTAAAGTAGAATCCTCTCAAGATCAAACATTAGAGGATATGAATAATGTAATTAGAAATTTGTCTAATAAATTGATTAAATTGGAACTAGAGAGTAAGAATTCTCAGAGACAATTACAAAAAAATAGAAATTTTAATCCTCAATATAGAAGACAACGTCTGCAAATTTTACAGAGGGAGAGAAAAGATCAAGATTAGATTTAAGCAACACTATATATAGAGGCAGACCTTCATGGAGTACCAGAGCATTCCAAGGATCATGATGACCATACTTTCACATTGTATGCAATAGATGAAGATGAACTAGGTGTCGAGGGAGGATGTCATCTATGATGATAATGTAATTGATGAATGTTGGAAGTAGTTTTCTGATTTTATCCAAGCAGAACTACATAAGAAATATGACTTGAGATCAAGGAAAAGATCTAGAAGTCAAGAAGATGAAGGTGAGCATCAAGTTTCAACACCCTTACAAAATGCGACTCCACAAGAACAAGAACCACAACCTGCAAAAAAATTGAATAAAGGAAAGCAACAGCAGAATACAAGTAGCAAGAGTCAAATGCTTCAAGGTGAGTCCTCTCAAGGAAAAAGTAAAAAAGATCCTTTAGAAAAACTTGTTTCCATTCCACAAGAGATTTCAATCATGAAGAAAATTGAATATGAGAATGAAAGGAATACTAAATAGAGCCATGTGTTTAGTTTCACCAAAGAGTCAGAAAAGACTAGAATTTAGGTACCCCTCATAGAGTTGGTTAAAACACCATCTTATCAAAGAGAAATTACAGGGTTTGTCAATCTATCTCAAAATGTGAATATAAATGACATTGTGAATTTGTAAGAAGATAAACCAGTAGTGGTTTTTGGTTCACATGTGGAGGAGGTAGATTCTTCAACACCTGCTTTCTACATTTCTTTATTGGTTCATGATTTACTCTCGCATAATTATATGTTTGATTCAGGAGCCTCACATAACCTTATTCCATTATCAGTGATGAAACAGCTAAACCTACAAGTTACTAAACCTTACATAGACTTGTATTCTTTTGATTCACATAAATTCAAGTGCCTGGGGGGCATTAAAGATATGGTGGCGTCACTAGCCTAGATTCTAGCCAAAAGTTTGGTAATGTATTTAGTGGTAGCAGATATCCCTGCTAGGTTTGGAATGTTACTATCTAGGTCATGGGGGCCTAAATTGAGTGGTGTTTTGAAACTAGATTTTTCTTATGTTGTCATACTAATTTTTGGTGGGGAAGAAAGGTGGTTGTACAGAGAAACAAGATTTATTAAAACAATCACAAATAACAAAGCAAGTAATTCACCTATATATAGCCAGGAAAAAGACAACTTTTCTTGCTTCATGTTGCTAGGAAAAAGACGACTTTTCTTGCTCCATGTTGCATGACCATGCAAGATTGGTTGAAGATAACTAGAGGCAGCTTACTTCAGCCTATGTAAATACAGAGCTGCAAACATAAGGGGTGTGGAAGTGCTTCTTTGATGGAGCCTATTCTAAAGAAGGAACAGGTGCTGGTTTCCTTTCACAGGATGAACAGATTCAAGATCACAATATGGGGATCCAGAAGGAGTCCAAGCTGGTCAAATTGTTCAAGGAAGTTTCATTTAATTATAAGCAGAGATATATTAAGATTTTTAGGCAATACACTGATGTTTTGGCTTTGTCTTATGAGGATTTCAAGACATATGAGGAAAGTATGTTCAACAGACTTGGATGCCCTGTCAAAGTCATAATAGACAATGCTCAAGTGTTCAATTCAAGTAAGTTTGTTGCCTTTTGTCAGAAGTATAATGCTATTTTGTCTCATTCAACTGCTTATCATCCACAGGGAAATGGATTGGTTGAATTCACTAACAAAACTTTGATGAGAATCCTTAAGGAAACTACTATAGATAATCTTGATGGTGAAACTCTACAACTGCACATTAATGGGTAGTATCTCAAGTAGTATTTCCAATTCTTAAGCAAAAGCATCCTACCATTGTAGATACCAGAGTGAATTCAGTGTACAAGTGCCATAGAATTTGAATTGGTTAAGCATTATATGACTCCATGCCCAAGGAGAAGGCACTGATCTGCGGTTCTTAGTTCTTTTGTGGCATAAGCACTATCCCTAGGTGGAGCTAGATGTTGTAGCATCCATTGTTATTTAAGTTTTATTTTTAGTTTTATCACAAAATGAAAGAAAAATCAAAATATGAAAGAAAAACCAAAAATCATGTTATAATGGAAACAAAAAGAAATGTGAAGATTTGAAAGAAATGGTTGATTTTGTATCATTAATGGCTTTTGAAAGTGATAAACCCGTGAGAAGATCTGGGTCATCCGATCAACAAGCCATAGATCCAACGATAATCTCTTGGGTAACTAGAACGAAGTTTATTTCAGAGATAGGATGTGATGGTGTATGAAATACAATTTAATTCGTTGAAGTCCAGTCCAATCGCAGTCGTCCATTGAAAGAGACAGGATCCGATGAATATCGGGTTGAAAAGTAATCAGGTTTTACCTTTAAAATCAGACCCTATAAATCATTAACTGGTAATTTCATTTCCTATTGGGTCTATATGGGAGTCAAAGGGGCATTGAAAAAACATACGCGATAAAGTTTTGTTCAAATAGGTTTAAAGTTTCATGAGTTCCAAGGCATTGGACCATCCATTAAAGGGGTGATCGGATGGTGATTGTGTATAGCTCAGGCGGACACGACAGGTTTATGAACTAGGGTTTTAATCCTTTGATTTCCATAGTAACCGAAGGTTTTCCATATTCTAAAGGTCATGCAGGTTCAAGAGGCGCGATCAAGCGATACCTTGATAAGTATGTTGAGGTGTGCTATGGGGAAGCAATGAGCATGACGATTAATTAAACCTCAACCCCTGCAACTGACCGTGACGTTAGCATGGTTGAATGCAATATGTGGCCTAAAATTACTGGGGGGTTTAACCTCATTGAAGCTCCCGTACATTCTTTACCCTTGCTGTGAGCTCCCAAAGCTTTTCGCCCCATGTCGCTTATTCCACATTTTCCACTGCTTTCATCTATTCATTGCCCATGTCACTCACCATACCTCGCCACTTCATCCACTACTCCATTAAGGCTCAAGCTATAGATTCTAACAGTGAGCAACAATCTCCCATCATTCTCTGATTTCTATTACTTCTTATTATATTGTTTTCTTGAAATGAATGAGGTGTTTTTACCCTCAAAATAAATATTTTGTAATGATCTTTACTTCAAAGCAGTTAGAGGAGAGTTCAGTAGTTTGACAGTTTTGGGTGGTTATTTATCCTATGATGTATAAAGAAGCAAGATTATAGGAAAAAGGGGGTTCGAACTTTGGAGAACCTGGAGACTAGGCCATTCTATTCTTGATAAAATTATTGATTAAGGAAAGAATCAAAATTTTTCCACATTGTTGGGTATGATTTTGTGACTTATCCATTATGGGTAATTAAATGTTTTCTTCCTTTAAGTATGGTAATGAAGTTGCAAATCTTTATTTTCTTATGTAAATGAAATTAAAATCCCTTAAAAGAGTGCTCCTATACTTGAAGTTCCCACCTCTACAATTCTTCTAAGTTACAGATAGTAGTTTCTATGTAAGACAACATATTATATTTAACTTCTCCAAGTGTCACCGATAGTAGATTCTGTGTAAAACAACATATTGTCTATGAATTCTTCAAGCTTTCTTCATTCATCATTTGTATTAAGCAATCAAATGGCATTATGAGATTTTCATGTCACCTGAGTATTGATGGTTTAAAACTAAGCCTTTTAGGTCCTTCATTTGAGAATACAACATACAATTAAGTGACAAACAAGTGACAATAATTATAAACATTAATGTATTAAGCACAATTTCTACATAGCCAGGAAATTGGTTTCTTAAGGGACAACATTAATTGGCGTCGTTGTCGGGGAGAGAGGACAAGAACACTTTTCACTGGGTTTTCAATAGTTTCCTCTAGTTGTTCAGTAAGGAGGAAATTTTTAGTTGTTTTGGATAAAAGAAATAACTCTGGCTCTAAAGATACCCCATACAAGGTATGATACCTCACAGCAGAAATTTCAAGCCCTTTCAGATCATGAGAGGATAGTTTCTAAGAGGTTTGGAAGGCCTAAAACTCCACTTACACCAAGTGCTACAATGTCTGCACCAGGCAGCAGTTCATCACATCTTTCACATTCATCTTTTATTGATGAAGAGTCACCTTCTACATACAATTCATTCCAAGAACCCAATTGTAAAGAATAGTCTTTAGATTCTATTTCTTTTTCAGTGTTTTCTATAGTTATTCAGCCTGAACCTACAACTACATTACCACCTTTGCACACTATATTTACTCCTCAGTCAGGTTCCACATTTGCTGGTACTCAAGGTTCAGTAAATTCTGGAGCAAATATGGCAACACCTGCATTTTTTATGAATAGGTATGCAACTATTCAATTTCCACAATAGTTGAATCAAATGCCACAAGAATACTTGAAGATTCTTCCTCGTTTCACAGGGGAGGATGGACAAACAACAGAGAATCATATATCAGTGTTTTGTAATTTCACAGAAAAGCTAAATGTTGAACACCTAGATGTTGCTCTAATACTTTTTGTCCAATCCTTAGATGGAGAAGCAAGAAAATGGTTTAAGGGGCTTCCTAATAGCTCTATTACAACAATGGAAGAGATGGAGCGCCTGTTCACCCAGAGATGGGGAGAAAAAAGAGACCATGGGTATTCACTCATAGATTTTAATGCTATCAAGAAGAAATCGGATGAAGGTTTTGTTGAATCATCATAAGGTTCAATAAATTGTACAATAGTTTTCCAATGGGGATTAAGCCCCCTCCTGCTGGTGCAAAAATAACTTTTGCAGGGGCTTTTGAGTCAAATTTTGGATTCACATTGAGGGAGAGGAGATACCCAACCCTTGGCAAGATCCAAATAGATGCATTATAGATAGAAGCAAATCTGGTGGTTGTAGGTAAAACACCAGATGCACAACCTATCCAAGATAAGGGAAAGACTAAAGTACAATCCTCTGAAGATCAAACATTAGAGGATATGAATAATGTAATTAGAAATTTGTCTAATAAATTGATTAAATTGGAATTAAAGAGTAAGAATTCTTATAGACAAGTACAACAAAATATAATTTTTAATCCTCAATATAGAAGACAACCTCTACAAATTTTACATAGGGAGAGAAAAGATCAAGATCAGATTCAAGCACCATTGTATATAGAGGCAGATCCTGATGGAGTAATAGAGCATTCCAAGGATGATGATGACAATATTTTCACATTGTATGCAGTAGATGAATATGAACTAGGTATTGAGGGAGGAGAATATAGTGAAACAGATGTCATCTATGATGATAATGAAATTTATGAATGTTGGAAGCGGTTTTCTGATTTTATGCAGGCAGAACTACATAAGAAATATGACTTGAGATCAAGGAAAAGATCTATAAGTCAAGAAGATGAAGGTGAGCAGCAAGTTCCAGCTCCCTTACAAAATTCGACTCCACAAGAACAAGAACCACAACCTACAAAACAATAGAATAAAGGAAAGTAGCAGCATAATACAAGTAGCAAGACTCAAATGCTTCAAGATGAGTCCTCTCAAGACAAAAGTGAAAAAAATGCTTTAAAAAAGCTTGTTTCCATTCCACAAGAGATTTCAGTCATGAAGAAAAGTGAAGATGAGAATCAAATGAATACTAAACAGAGCCATGTGTTTAGTTTCACCAAAGAGTTAGAAAATACTAGAATTCAGGTGCCCCTCACAGAGTTGGTTAAAACACTAGCTTATCAAAGAGAAATTACAAGGCTTATCAATCTATCTTAGAATGTGAATATAAATGACATTATGAATTTGCAAGAAGATAAACCAGTGGTTGTTTTTGGTTCACATGTGGAGGAGGTAGATTCTTCAACACCTCATTTCTACATTTCTTTATTGGTTCATGATTTACTCTTGTACAATTGTATGTTTGATTCAGGAGCCTCACATAACCTTATGCCATTATCAGTGATGAAACAGCTAAACCTACAAGTTACTAAACCTTACAGAGACTTGTATTCTTTTGATTCCCATAAATTCAAGTGTTTGTGGGGCATTAAAGATATCGTGGTGTCACTAGCCTAGATTCCAGCCAAAAGTTTGGTAATGGATGTAGTGGTAGCAGATAACCCTACAAGGTTTGGAATGTTACTATCTAGGTCATGGGTGGCTAAATTGGGTGGTGTTTTGAAACTATCTTTTTCTTATGTTGTCATACCAATTTTTGGTGGGGAAGAAAGGAGGTTGTACAGAGAAACAAGATTTATTCGAACAATCACAAATAACGAAGCAAGTAATTCACCTGTATATAGCCAAGAAAAAGACTACTTTTCTTGCTTCATGCTACATGATAATGCAGAATTGGCTGAAGATAACCAGAGGTAGCTTGCTTCAACATGTGTAAATACAGAGTTGCAAACAAAAGGGGTGTGGAAGTGCTTCTCTGATGGAGCCTATTCTAAAGAAGGAACAGGTGTCAGTTTCCTTTTACAGGATGAAAAGATTCAAGATCACAATAAGGGAATCCAAAAGGAGCCCAAGCTGGTCAAATAGTTCAAGGAAGTTTCATTTAATTATAAGCAGAGATATATTAAGCTTTTTAGGTAATACACCAACGTTTTGGCTTGGTCCTATGAGGATCTGAAGACATATGAGGAAAGCATGTTTAGCAGAATTGGATGCCTTGTCAAAGTCATAACAAACAATGCTCAAGTGCTTAGTTCAAGTAAGTTTGTTGCCTATTGTCAGAAGTATAATGCTATTTTATCTCATTCAATTGCTTATCATCCACAGGGAAATGGATTGGCTGAATCCACTAAAAAAACTTTGATGAGAATCCTTAAGAAAACTACTACAGAGAATCTTGATGGTGAAACTCTATAGCTACCTATCAATGGGTAGTACCTTAAGCAGTATTTCTAGTCTTGAAGCACAAGAATCCTATCATTGTAGATACTGGAGTGAATTTAGCGTAAAAATTCCATATAATTTGAATTGGTTAAGCAATATATGACTCCATGCCTGAGGTGAAGGAACTGATCTACGGTTCTTAGTGCTTCTGTGGCAAAAGCACTATCCCCAGGTGGAGCCAGATGTTGTAGCATCCATTGTTATTTAAGTTTTATTTTCAATTTTATCACAAAACAAAAGAAAAATCAAAATATGAAAGAAAAACCAAATATTATGTTATAACTGAAATAAAAAGAAATGTGAATATTTGAAAGAAATGGTCGATTTCATATTATTAATGGATTTTGAAAGTGATAAACCTGCGAGAATATCTGGGTCGTCCGATCAACATGCCATAGCTCCGACGACAATCACGTGGGTAATTAGAACGAAGTTTATTTCAGAAATCAGACGTGATGGTGTATGAATTATAGTTTAATTCATTGAAGTCCAGGCCAATCGCAGCCATCCATCGAAAGAGACGGGATCTGAAAGATATCGAGTCGAAAAGTAATCGGGTTTTATCTTTAAAATCAAACCCGATAAATCATTAACTGGAAATTGTATTTCTTATTGGGTCCATATGGGAGTCAAAGGGGCATTGAAAAAATGAACACGATAAAGTTTTGTTAGAACAGATTTAAGGTTTCGTGAGTTCTGAGGCATCGGATCGTCCATTGAAGGGGTTATGAGATGGTGATCGCATATAACCCAGGCAGACCCGACAGGTTTCTGAACCAAAGTTTTAATCCTTTGATTTATGTGGTAACCAAAGGTTTTCCATATTCTAAAGGTCATCCAAGTTCAAGAGGTGCGATCAAGTGATATCTTGATAAGTATGTTGAGGTGTTCTATGGGGAAGCAATGAGCACAAAGATTAATTAAAGCTCAACCCTGTAGTTGACCGTGACATTAGCATGGTTGACTGCAATGTGTGGCCTAAAATTACTATGGGGGTTCAACCTCATTGAAGCTTTTGTACATTCTTTACCCCTGTGGTGAGCTCCCAAAGCTTTCCTCCACACGTCGCTCATTCCACAGCTTCCACCACTTTCATTTGTTACTTTCCCACATCACTCACCATACCCCACCACTTCATCCACTACTCCATTAGGGCTCAAGCTATAGATTCTAACATCGAGCATCAATCTCCCATCATTCTCTGATTTCTATTAATTCTTATTATCTTGTTTTCTTGAAATGAATGGGGTGTTTTTACCCTCAAATGTAATATTTTGTAATGATCTTTAATTCAAAGAAGTTAGAGGATATTTAGGTAGTTTGATAGTTTTCGGTGGTTATGAACTATCCTCTGATGTATAAAGATGCAAGATTATAGGAAAAAGGGGTTCAAAATTTGAAGAACCTGGAGACTAGGCCACTGTATTCTTCATAAAACTATTGATTAAGGAAAGAATTAAAAGTTTTCCACACATTGTTGGGTATGATTTTGTGACTTCTTCGTTATGTGTCATTAAATGTCTTCTTCCCTTAAGTATGGTAATGAAGCTGCAATATTTATTTTCTTATGTAAATGAAGTTAAAATCCATTAAAAGAGCGCTCCTATATTTTAAGTTCCCACCTCTGCAATTCTTCTAAGTTACAGATAGTAGATTTTGTGTAAGACAACATATTATCTTTAACTTCTTCAAGTGTCATAGATAGTATATTCTGTGTAAAACAACATATTGTTTATGACTTCTTCAAGATTTATTCATTCATCATTTACATTCAGTAATCAAATGGAATTCTAATATTTTCATGTCACCTAAGTATTAAGGGTTTAAAACTAAGTCTTTCAGGTCCTTCATTTGAGAATACAACATACAATTAAGTGACAAACACGTGACAATAATTATAAACATTAATGTCTTAAGCACAATTTCTACACAGCCAGGAAATTGGTTTCTTAAGGGACAATAGAAATCATCTGAAGTTCAGAATGACCAATTACAAACCAGTTGACACACCAATTTCTCAAGGCACTAAGTTGAGCAAAGAAGATGTAGCACCACTAGTTGATCCGACGTTTTATAAAAGTCTAGTTGGTGTTTTGTTGTATCTCATTACAACGAGACCTAATATCATGTTTGTAGCAAGATTTGTCTCTAAGTTTATTAATCACCAAAGATTTATAATTAGAAGGTTGCAAAAAGGATCTTAAGATATATTGCAGGGACCATAGACTATGGTTTGTTCTACACACATTCTGAAAATTATTCACTTTCAGGTTATAGAAACAACGATTATGCAGGATGTCTAGATGATAGTAAGAACACCTCAAGGTATGATTTTTCATCTTGGAACAAATATGATTTCATGGGCATCCAAGAAACAATTAATCATTTCAATACCTTCTACAGAGGCATAATATGTAGCAACAAATTCAGGAGCTTGTCAAGTAATGTGGTTGACAAGATTATTGAAAGATATTTCAAATGTTCAAATGGAGCCAACTCCTACTTACTCTGATAATGATTCATCAATTTATTTATCAAAAAATCATGTTTTCCAAAAATATAACAAGTAAATTGACACACATTTTCATTTCATCCGTGAGATTGCCAATGATGGGGACATAGTATTTTATTTTTTTGTTTCCAAAGATTAGCTTGAAAATATTTTTACAAAGCCATTGGGAAAAGATGCATTTGAATTTCAAAGAGATAAATTAGGAATTTTAAGTGCCTCTACTTGTAACTATCGAAATTAGGAGGGGATGTTGAGATATTAATATCATTGTCTGCTACGTTTCATCACATTTGGTTCTATTTTCTGCTAGGTGTAACAATCAGTTCATTTCTACTTTAGATTAGTCGAGTTTCACTCTAGTCATTTATTGTCGATGTTTTATATGTATTCTATTTAACTATTTTGAATATTGAGAAGAAATTTCTACTCCATGATTCCTCTTCATTCTTTGACATGCAATATGTAAAATATTTTGCAACAGAATCTAGAGAATGTAGCTTTACAAATCTTAAGAATGTTTCATGGAATTTACAACTACTACAGAGTCGTTTTAAATGTGAATGTGTCTAATTACCTATGGCTGAGAAATATGGAACAAAATTTTAAGAGCCATGAGTTCTACAAGATTATTTTTGGATCACCCAAGGGTAGAGGAAAATTTCATTTGATGTATTCTGAGAGTTATGTAACCCCTTGTCTCCACCATCACGGGGATCCTCATGGGTTGTGTCATCAAAATAATACTAGGGGTAATCAATTTGGATCTAAGTACCTAAAGGTCTTGGTTATGCCTACCTGAAAAGTATGAGATGAAGGGAATTCAATATAGGAAAATGATGAGTACCTACTTTTAGAGACAAGGGTTATTTATCATTAAATGGAATGATTTTAAGATATCAAAACACTAAAGGAAATAGTTAGTGGGAGGGATTTGTGCTATTTTTAATCCTGTGAATTTAACTATCTAAAAATGGAATCTTTAATGGATTCACTATCCCATATGTATGTTGGTTCCCAAGTTTTATGAATATCCTCCAAAAATATCTACTTGAAGGGGAAATCAATGATGACATGGTCAATTGATTTTGGATATTGGTGGCATAAAGTTCAATAACCATGATCTTATAATGTTCTCCTTTAAACATTGTTCCATGTGAGTGATCTATAGCTAATGAGAAGCCACATGAATAATTATTATTTTGGAGGGTATTTGAGTGTCCAAATCTTATTTTCCACAAGGAAGTAAGGTCCATTTCATGTTATTTTCTAAGAGAAATTTATCTATATTTTGGCATATGTATCCTAATCAAACTTGGAGACTAAATCAGTTTACCCTGGTAATATAAGTGAGTTATTGAAGAACTCTAGAGAGCACAAGTGTAATCATCTTAATAGTGAGATAGATCACATTCTAAATTTAGCCATACATTGGATGCCCATGGAGAAATACCCTTGAAAAATCCCTTAAGGAATTTAATTTAGGAAATTAAAACCATCCATACTTAGTCGTAGAATGAGTTGGTCAAGGAGGAGATGGTTGTCCATATTATTAATCAACAGTTACTCTCTATAAGTACCCATGATCTAACACCTACTTTCGACTAAAGCCCAAGACCTATGAGAGGAAAAAACTAGATGATAGCATTCTATATGATGCAACGATATCATGAAGGCTTTTATGTATCCATGATCCAATCCACAATAGTTATTTTTCCTATGTATTTTGATTTTTTTACCTAGGCTCACGAGCCATCAACTTGAATTAGGCACCATATAGTCTTTTCTGCTAGTTTCTTTGAGAACACAAAGATATTTTTAGTCCCAAACCACCCAGGGATTTGGGAACTGCTATATTTTTCCATGATGCTAGTAGTATTGGTTATTTTATCCTCACATCATTCCTAGAAGAACCGAAAGGATATTCTCCATATTTTTTCTAATATTCCCATGGGGATCCAAGGAAAACATGCCTAATATACTAGTGTAGCCTCAATAAACATATACACGAGGGAGAATATACCAACTCCATAGAGCCATTTACTACACTAAATGTGTATTAAATTGTTTATCCTGGCCAGGATCTATAACCAATCCATCCTCCTGTAATTATTTGGAATGAGAGGGAAGCCTAGTAACCCATTTTTTTCATTCTAGAGAGAGAGAGAATATTTAATACAACCTATTTTTATCTCTCTTTGATGCCCCATAAGAACATGGAGGATTTGGAATTGTTTATGCTAATCCCTATGTACTTACAAAATGTTTTAAGGAGTACCAACAATTGTTATAGATACTTCACATTCCCTTCAAAAAATATGAAAAGGTCATAAAGAATGGGAGATAGGTACAAAACTATTAGGCCTGATACTTATATTTCCTATGGATGCCCTATCGAGGGTATGTTTTATGATCCTACTAAGTCATTCAACCACTAGTAGAAAGATGAGTGAAGGTAGGGTATTTCCATGCCTCAATCCCTTTTTTGACATGGAAGAATGAAATGAATATGGTATTAATGAGTGAAAAAAGAAACTTAGCTATCACAATTCACATCTAAGGTCACCATGGAAGGAAAAAAACTTAGGATTATGAGCAATTAAACATAAATCTAGCTAAATTTATGAACATCCTCATATAAATCAACTTTGTACAACAAATCTTAATGGTTGTCAATATGAATGGAATATAACCCCTGTTTGCCAAGAGCAATAGCTTTGTGAATTCATACTCCTAAGAAGTTGGATTTCCTAGGGGAAACGTGGTTAGGAAGAAAGCCTTTTAGTTCAAGGGATATTATCTTAGAGATAATTTTATAGATGGAGTTCCATAGTGAAATGGCTATAAACTACTCATAAGTGGAAGGGTTATGAAATTTAATAATGAGGGAAGTAAAAGTAGTGTCGAAAGGGGCTAGAATTTGGGTTGATTTTCTTAATTATTCAACCGCCTTAAGTTAAGAAAACCTATGAAGAATTAAATTCAGTACCCATAAAACTAGGATTTTTCCTTTTTAAAAGTTGTGCACAACCCTACAATCTATTCCTTAGATATTGCAACTAGTAGTTGGTCCTTCCATTATTGTTCTAAAAAATTTAAGGGATAAGCCATCTAGATGATGGAATTGATGGTAGCCCTAAATCCTTATTTAAATATGATTTTGAGATGGCAAACACCTTTAGCTATTGTATTGAAAAGTTATGTGGTTTAAGATCCACTAGATCTAGATCGAGACCAAATTGAGTTAATGCATTTATGACGATTGTGATACCAATATCTTATTCCAATAATTTAAGTAAATTCTATATGAAGAGGCAAAAATATCCTATGTGGAATTCAATTCAAAGCTTGTCACGTCGTGGGATTCTTTCTTTTTGAGGGTTGTACAAAACTTATCTAATATCTTCCTTGGACATATCAACCATCATTTGGAAATTCCCTTCATTGATCCAAATGGATATTGGTGGCAACCTACCAATTCCACTTGGAACCCCACCATTGTTTCTTTCAGTTTTTCAGTTTCCTTATTTGTAGCACAATTTACTATCTTTGGCAGTTGTTTGGGTCCTGAACTTCCGGAGCTGTTTTGAGGTTATAAACAATGTTTTTTTTGGGAAAAATGGGAGTAACGTGGGCAAAAACGTTGATGTTTCTCATACCAAGGTTGTAGCCCTCAGATCGATCTTTCTAACGAGGTATTGTGTACGTCAAACGAAGATCGTATGCCAAAGTTATGACCCCAGGAAGTTGATGTACCAATTTACACAAAACGAGGCCCATAGTTTGGCGCTTCATCTACTAGGGTTAGGGTTTTGGATGTTTAGGGTTTTCCATTGTTTCTCAACAATAAATAGGCCTTCAAGCCTCATTTTAAGACAGTTCAGAGGCATGTATCCACCACATCTTTCCTTAGAGATAAGCTACCATCACCTAATCTAGTTTATTTCCATTGTTGTTTTTAAGCATATTTCAGTATTTTACATTAATGAAATGAAGTATTATTTCTATTGTATCTCTGTATTTACGGTTATCTCTGTAATTTCTTGCATTCCTGTTTAAATCTAGATCAATGGTATCAAAGCGGTCTACACTTTCTCTGTTTTTCTTTGCATGTCCCCAACGAGGTCGAGATATAAGGAGTTAGGGCCTGAACTAATTGATCCTTCGCAAGACTAGCCTCGCAAATCCCGACATCCTCCCGCGAATGAAAAGAAAGATGAGGGGATGGGAGATCCTATCAAAATCTTGCTCAAAGTGGCCCTCGAGCGACAGAGGAACGCGATGATGGACAACTTTGCCCAGATCCTTCACTGGCTACCCAGGGGCAACACATCTACTTCCAACAACTACTCTGGAAGTGCCACACCCTTTAAGGTACAAGTTAACTTTGATATTCCCATATTTGAGGGTTAGATAGATGCAGACGTTGTAGATAAATGGTTAAATTTGCTAAAATGGTATTTTTTTTGTTCATGATTTTTCCGGCCGGGAAAAGATTACTTTCTCTCTTATCAAAGCTACCTCCCATGTCAAGGATTGGTGGAAAACCTACTGTGAGCAGAAGGATGAAAGTATGGCCTCATTTTTTTCAGTCACACCCACTTGGAATTCATTTCAGAATGCCATCAAGGAGCATTACTACCCTGTCAAAAGCTATGAGGATAAATACGTAAAGTGGACCATGCTACGGCAGGGAAGGGACCAAGAGGTGCCTGAGTTTACCAATATTTTTCATACCCTTCACACAAAGTTGGGTATCAAGGATTCTGAGCTGCATTTGTTACTCAAATACCGCGGCTTCCTACATAGGTACATCCAGGATGAGATGGAGTTGCTGGACATATCCTCGCTCAGCACGGCGTAATGATATGCTGTCAAGATCGAGCAGAAGTTTAAACAGAAGAAGCGAGACTTTGGATATGCAAATCCGAAGCAAGGAAAAGGTGCCCCTAAAGCACTGAACAAAGGAAAAAGCTAAGACGAGGTGGCCCAGGACAACCCAGCAAATCTCCAAGCAATGAATAACACCGCAAAGCCAAAGAAAGACACGGAAAAGTGGTGTGAGTTCCATAAGAACTCCACTCACAACACAAGTGAGTTTTGGGCCAAGCAGTCACTGGTGACTAAGCTAAAGTCTTCGGAATCAAATGCATGCTTAGACTCTACGTCAAAACCTGATAAGGGGAATGATAAAGGGAAGCAGATTATCGATGTGAGCCCAACACCACCGTTTGCACCATGAATATCCAGAGGAGGAGGAACGCCTCTTCCACTCCTAGATGTGGGTAAAGGGCTCCACGCTACAGTTCGTTTCCGACATCGACGGCCAAAAGAACCTCATTTCAGTAGAGGTCATGAAACAACTGGGCTTACCGACCACAACACATCTACAACTATACACCATCGGGTGGCTTCACCAAGGATGGGATCTTCGCATGAGCCATCAGTGTCGCCTTCCATACAACATCAAGCCCTTCATGGATGAGGTATTGTGTGACGTTGCTCCCCTTGAATTTTGTGATGTATTATTAGGCCAACCATACTTGTGGAAGCAGCATGCTCTATATGAGTCAAGGCCTCGTGTTGTTATTGTTACTTTGGGAAATAAGTTGTACAGGATACTGAAGGTAGCACTGCCTACCGCCATCTCTTTGGTTACTAAAAAAAAATGTAGTAAGCTCATTTCCAAAACCGGGAAATTTGTTTTCCTGATGATACGCCCTCAAGAAAAGAAGAAGATGGTGGCCACAACCTCCAGACAGGCCCCCTTGGCATGACAACTACAAATGGACAAGATCGTGGAGGAGTACAAGGACATCTTCACCTCCCCATAGGGGTTCCTCTATACTATCAGGTCAAGCACTCCATCAATCTGACCCTAGGTGTGTTGCTACCCAATGGACCAATATATCAGCACTCCATTCTGGATAACGATGAAATCAAGAGGAAGATTCAGGAGCTATTATAGAAAGGTCACATCTAACCGAGTTCATCGCCTTGTGGGAACCCAGTCGTGTTGTTACAAAAGAAGGATGGTACTTGGAGACTCTGTATTGACTATCGAATGCTAAACAAGATCATTGTTCGGAATAGTTACCCGATCCCACATATTGATGACCATCTGGACCATCCTGAAGGGGGCAAAATATTTCAGCAAGATCGGTTTGAAGTCAGGATATCACTAGGTGCCGATTGAATCCTCCGATGTGTGGAAGACTGCCTTCAAAGCTAAGGAGGGCCTTTCCAAATGGTTGGTTATGCCTTTCTGGTTGACGAATGCTCCTGCAACCTTCATGAGGCTAATGAATGACATATTGTGGCCATTCACCAACTAATTTGTAGTGGTATACTTGGATGACATCCTAATCTTTAGCCAGAGTTTGGAAGAGCACTTCCACCACATCCAACAGGTTCTCCAAACACTGCGACAACACAAGTTATGTGTCAATTTGGAGAAATGCACATTTGGCATGACCCAAGTTCAGTATCTAGGATACATTATTGATGAACAAGGGGTGCATGTGGATCTAGCCAAGATGCAAGTCATTTGGGATTGGCCATCTCCAACCATTCTGACAGAGCTCCACAGATTTCTAGGTCTTACGAACATCTACCATAGGTTCGTGTTGGGATTTTCTCATATCACTTGGCCCTTGAGTCAAGTCACCAAGGGAGGAGTGAAAGAAAAATTATCTTGGTCTGAATCTCAAGAGAACGCATTCACTGAGTTGAAAGATAGCCTCTGCTCAGCACCAGTGCTCACATTACCAGACTTGCAACAACCATTTGAGATCGAGACAAATGCCTCTGACTATACCATTCAGGCAGTTCTTACTCAAGATGGGCATCTAATGGCATATCCCTATGAGAGACTTTTAGACACAGTCCAAAAGTGTCCCACTTATGACAAAGAGATGTATTCCATTGTGAAGGCCTGTTGACAATGGAAGAATTACATTTTTGGGAACGAAACAGTCATCCACACAGACCACCAACCCCTGTAATTCATACAGATGCAAGAGAAGTTGGAGAATTATCATCATCAGAAGTGGTCCACATACCTGCAACATTTCCATTTGAATATAAAATATAAGAAGGGAAACACCAATAATGTTGCAGATTACCTCAGTCGACCACTGATCATGGTGTTAGCCACCATGCTCAACTCTTGTGGGCATGGGACTTCTGATTGGCCACTTCTCTACAAAAGCGACCCAGAATTCGGCCACACATACCAGACACTCTTGGAGGGTTAGCATGTTCTAAATTTTCACCTCCATGATGCCCTGTTATGCCACCTGGGTCACCTTTGTGTTCCTTCAAGCGAGCATGCCAAGATGATTTGGGAAGCACACTATAGGCGGGTTGCTGGGCATTTCGGGGTTGAGAAAATGGTGGTAGTACTGGATAAGTATTTCTATTGGCTGAATCTTCGACAGGATGTTAGGAAGTACATTACAACCCACATTGCCTATGCCATTTCCAAACGGGCCATCAGGAAGCAAGGCCTATATACTTCGCTACCTACCCCTGGTCAATCTTGGGAATCCATCTCCATGGATTACATGTCGAGCCTTCCTTCTATTAAGCATGGAAACAACTATGTTTTTGCGGTCATCGACAGGTTCTCAAAGATGGCCATTATGGTGACCTGCAAGAAGAATATCATAATAGAAACCACTACTAAACCCTTCTCTAAACAAGTGTGGGTACACTTTGGGATCCCACAGTCTATCATCTCAGATCAGGATAGCAGGTTCCTCAGTACATTTTGGTCCAGTCTCTGGACGATGTTGGACACCAAACTCACTAAGTCCATAGCCTTCCATCCCCAAACTGATGGCCAGACAGAGGTTGTCAATAGGATGATCATACACATTCTTCGCATGTTCAACTCAAAGCATCCATGCACATGGGATGAGAGCCTCCCCTATGTTCAGCACAGCTATAACCAGGCTCTCCACAGCTCGACTAGCCACAACATTTTTCAGGTGGGCTTAGGATTCTAGCCACTATGTCCCATTGATGTGGCCATGCCATTTGCAGCTACTCAGGCAGATGCGGCTCATGTCCAGTTAAAAATAGATAAGGAAAATAGCTTCATTGATCACATCCAACATATCCGCCAGCAGGTCCACAATATTTTGGAGAAATCAAATGCCAAGTACATGCAACGACATGATCAACATCGGGTGCCACACAAGTTTCAGGTGGATGACAAAGTCTGGTTGCATTTGCAAAAGGAACGCCTTATTGGAGCCTATCAGAAGCTCATATCACTCTGATATGGTCCTTACACCATTACCAAATCTGTGGGAGACAGTGCATGTGAGCTCATCATTCCCCATTCCTTGGCCTGCACCTAGTGTTCAATGTGGACTGTCTTTGGCCATACTTTCCACCATTACTAGACAAACCCGACATTGCAGAACAAATCACACCAACAGAGTTAAATCCAAATTACATGGAACAAGCTACAACTGATCGGATCATGGACACGCAGATCAAGCACACTCACTAGCCAAAGATCCAACTATATCGAGTTGTCAAAGCAGGCCAACTCCTTCACCAGGGCAAGTGGCTCACTAGGGACCAAGTTCAGCAAAAGTTTCCTCATCTCATGGAGGAACTCAGCACAATGGGGATCATTGCTTCCTAAGGGGAGAGGAATGATCCAGGTGGATATTGGTGGCCACCGGCCAATTCCACTTGGACCCCCACCATTGTTCCTTTCGGTTTTTCATTTTCCTTATTTGAAGCACAATTTACTATTTTTGGCAGCTTTTCGGGTCCTGAACTTCCGGAGCCAATTTGAGGCCCTACGATGTTTGTTGGGAGAACTGGGAACAACATAGGTCCATAAATCAATGTTTCTCATCCCAAAGTTGTAGTGCTTGGATAAGTCTTTCTAACAAGGTATTGTGTGCGTCAAACGGAGATCGTATGCCAAAGTTACGACCGTGGGAAGTTGATGTACCAATTTACCCAAAACGGGGCACATAGTTTTGCGCTTCATCTCCTAGGGTTAGGGTTTTGGATATTTAGGGTTTTCCATTGTTTCTCAACAATAAATAGGCCTTAGAGCATCATTTAAAGACAATTCAGAGGCATGTAGACGCCACATCTCTCCTCAGAGATAAGCTATCATCGCCCGAGCTAGTTTATTTCCATTACTGTTTGTAACCATATTTCAGTGTTTTACATTAATGAAATGAAGTATTGTTTCTGCTTTATCTCTGCATTTATGGTTATCTCTGTAATTTTTTGCGTTCCTGTTTAAATACGGATCATTCATGATTTAGAAAAATAAAGAAGATATAATCCACCTAGAGGATGGCATTGATCGAACCCCTCTATTACTCTCCCAAAAGTTTCTTGAAGTGAGAGAAACCTTTAACTACTATATTAAAACATGAGGTGGATTTGAATGCATGGGGTCTATATATAACTCATAATGAGTTGATGGCTTTTTGATGATTGGAATAATAATGGAAATACCTCTTATACCTATGTTGTTTAAGTATCTTTTATGGGGATTTTGAGTCTTTAAACCACTAGTAGGAAGAGTAACCAAAAGAGAGGATAAACTTGTCTTGGGACCATTTTGGCATAGAGTAATAGATTTGGTAAGCAAATTATAAGTACAACAATAGAAATTTAATTAATACAATTCATAACTAGACTATAGATGAATTAAGAAAACCCTAGTTGTGTAAGGACTAACCAAATGTAAATATCATTAACTTTACGAGAAGCCTTAGAAAATCCAATTTGTAGAAAACATGTTTCTTTTATAGCTATGAATGGAGTGCAATCCCTCTTGGGAAGGATCAATTTATTTTTTATTTTGTTTTCATTTTAATAAGCTAAATTTATTAGGGGAAATGTGGTAAGAGAAAATGTGATTGAGTTGAAGTGATAATATCTTTGAGATAGTTTTGTAGATTGAGTTATAGAACAAAATAGGTCTAAGATGCCACTAAAAGGAATTTTTAAGACATTTCAGAATGACAAAATATAAGTTTTTCTAAAATGTAACAACACTGGTGAAAATTCCATGTAATGAAAGTTAATAAAGGAAAAATAATAAACACTGTTATGGGACACTTATTCCAAGCTGAATGTTGGGCAAGACATCCTCGTGCGGGTGTTCATTTGGTTTATTATAGCTAAGGAAATTGGCAAAGGCAACGACAAAGGCTTTGGAAAGGAAAAATGGAGTTTTTGTAATTTATTTATGAAAAAAATGGAAATTAGGAGAAAAGGAAGGTGAAAGGTCACAGGTTCCATGTGAGGAGGAAAACGAAGGAAAAATGAAGAAAATAGAGGTTTAGATTAATAAAAAGGCTTATGAGGACCAGTGGGTACATTTTTTCAGTTCAGTTTTGGAGCTCTCTCTCTATTCTCTCTCTCTCTCACTTTCTAACACTTAGAGTTTTCTTGGAGCACTTCAGCATTGGATCAAGAAAGGCAAAGAAGGTAAAGAGGAAGAAAAGATCAAGAAAGGAAGAGAAATATCAAGCAACTACAACGGGTTTACTTGGAAGTATCAATTTACATGTGTGATTTCCTTGCTATATTTGGTATGCATGGTTATGCATGTGTGCTCTTGGTTCTCTTGCTGTCATGGGCATGGGTTTTTCCATGTGTGAAATTTTTCTTTAGCCTTGCCTTTCCATTTCTTGATAGCCTTGAGGTGATGGGTTCTCATGTTTTGGTGGAGCTGGATTTCCAGATGGATTTGAAGTTGATTGAGGTGGATCTCTGAAAGGAAAAACACATTGCCTAATGATCCCTGAACCGAGATGTGGATCACGGTAAAGCCACTGGCCTAGTAGCCTAGGCATCATTGTATCTATGTCTCTTTTCATTTTAGTGAATTCCATTAATTTCTGGGGAGTGACTGGGTCCTAGTTTTGAAAATAGACTTAAATATCATAGTCGTTGGCATAAAACTGGTAGTAAAAAGCTACAATCGCACTCAAGTAGGTTCATGGGAGCGATTGGGACCCTCACTTGCTTGGAGGGCCTGGCAAGGGAGAAAATAGGGATCTAGGTCCTTGAACTGTTGAGTTTCCTCAGGGGCTAGTCACTTGGAAAGGTGGGGTAGCTCCTAGAGGTTCTATAGGATATGTGGATGGTCAGTTTGGTTGTGTTTTCTCATTTCCACTTAAGGTGAAATAGGAGGTTGAATTAGATCATAGCAGCCTCTTGTCACATGGTTACCCTGGTTGGTCGGTTACTTGGGTATATGTGGGAGGAGGGTGTTACAGAGTGGTATCATAGCATGGTTCACCCCTTCAACTGGATGGGCAGTGTCCACAGTGGATTCACTCAATGAACCTCTGACCTATCACGTGTGTTCATGGCATATTAAACAATGCCCTTAATTTAACTACATATTAGAAAATACCCCTAAAAATCACATTCTTTAACCCCCTACCAATGCGAACCAAATACACTTTTCCAATTTAAAAAACCCCAACTTCCACTAGATATTGTAGGTATCCATTTTTTCATTAGTAGTATTTATACTCCTTTACTTTTTTTCATTAACTTTGAACTCCATTTTTTATAACTACCAAAATAAAAACCCTTTAACCCCTATATATCCCCCAGTATATTATGCCATTTTATCCTAAATATATATCCCCCAATATGAACCCACGTGGTATGGTATTTCTCCCCCAGTGAAGCCCTCGTGACTATGTGTTGGTCATGCATTCTTGTCAGTTGCATATGTCTTCATATGTTTATGGTCTATGTACTTGTTGTGTATGCATGGTGCTGAGTATAGTTTTAGTCATGTCGCCATGTGAAAGTTGATGGTGTCATTGTTGAATGTAATTATTATGAATATATGTCAGATATGCATTGGTTATGCATGACAATGTTTTTATGTAATGTGTATGTGTATGTGTCATACATATGTTGTTATGCATACAATGATATGGGTGTAGTTTTCATGCATGAGGCCATGATGTGTGGTTACTATGGTCATGCATTTATGACTAGAATATGGTTATGATGATATCTACATGATGTTATGATTATGTTTATACATGTATTGTGATAATTTGTTTGGTCTTATAGATGGGATATCCTCTCCAAGTTACACTAAGGTACTTTGTTTTGTTTATGATTTGTTTTAGCTGACATACTTGCCTTGCAAGAAGAAATCAAGATGACTAGAAAGATGATAGACTACAAAGACTCTCCTTATGAATCAGATGAGTAGGGTGGTGTTGGGCGCTCTTCTAACTTAGCATACAAATTGAGGAGTTTTAAGGTATAAATAAGGAGTTGCAAAGAAGATAATGACATAATCATGCAAGCACAGAAAAAAAAAAAAAAAAAAAAAAAAAAAAAAAAAAAAAAAAAAAAAAAAAAAAACATAATTCAATGCAGTAATCCTTAAGAGTTTGTTCAAATTGCAAAGACAGAGGCCAATCCAGATCAACTATGGACAAGAGGATGGGAGTAATGGGGTATATGGTAGCCAGTCTCATGGTGGTCATAGGTGAGAGAGTGATGACATGATTCTTGGATACTCCAGATAGGAGAGGTGATGGACACAAGTACTATTCTAGTTCTAGTTTTGATAAGCACTATGATCATCATCATTATCACCCTTACAGGAGGATTGATCGGGGATACTTTCCGGATGAATTTAAGAAAGCGAAGCCACCTACTTCTCATGGAGAGTTCACGTGAAGAATGCAAAGTCTTGGTTACTTGGCATGAATAAGTTTTTTGAATCGCATGAGTATACAAAGAATATGAAAGCCATAATAATTATCTTCGGCCTGAAAGGTAAAGTAGACATCTGGTGGGAAGATGTAAAATGAGTCAGAGACATTAGGACAAAGGAGTTGATTTGGCATGAATTCAAGAGACTCTTCAGAAAAAAGTACTTGTCAGAAAGGTACTACAACAACAAAGCCAAGGAATTTTATGAACTTAAAATGGGATTGATGACAGATGAGGAGTATACGACTAAGTTCTTGGAGCTATTGAGGTATATATCATATCTTAAATATGAAAGGCTAAATTTCAGAGATTTGTTAATGGATTTCCATTAGCATTTATAGATTGGATTGAGTATGATGAGACTCGGTCACTTAAGGAAGTTATTGGAAACTAAATCATTGTTATGAGCTTTTAATGCATAAGAATAAATATCATCAAGGATGGAAAGGGAAAGATAAAGGTAAAGGTAAAGGTAAATGGCAGCCGAAAATAGAAAGACCTCAGAATGTAGAAGAGAAATAGAATGTTGAATTGCATAAGAATTTCAATGCAGCTAGATGAACATGGGTCACAACGACAAAATAGAGGTGAGGTTACATGACGATTGGATTGTTGGACATGTGGTAAGGAGCATCTTAGGAAGGATTATCCACAAAAACCAGGGTGGTAGGCCTTAGATCTATAGTGCATAGGAGGCACGGAGTATTGGGGATGTTGGGAAGATCATTCCTCATATCTATGCAGTGTTGGATAAGAGACAAGCATATCATCATGAATCTATCATTGAGATGGATGGTAAGCTTTGTGATCAAGTTGTTTCTATTTTGATTGAACTTGGATCTAATTATATCTATGTTAACCCTTACTTGGTGGATAATTGTGATTTGAATAAAGAAGTGCATGCATATATTGGTTAGTGCAATTGGTTATTGGTACCAAGAAGAAAGTTCATCATTGGGTAAGTGCTTATGCATTTGAGTTGAATGATATGACTACAACAACACATCTGAATGTATTGCTGTTGTCATCATATAGTATTATTTTGGGTATGGACTCGCTATATATTCATAGGACAAAAAGGGATTGCTATGAAAAATCCATTAAGTGCTTGCATGACAATGGGGAGAAAAGAAAATTTCAAGGTAAGAAGAAAGAAACATAAATTACGATGGTGAAAACTATGCAGGGAAAACATAGTTGCAGAAAAGGGTGTGTTATATGAAATACACATTTCTAGAGATAAAGATGAGGATAAGGATGCAGAGATATTGAGTACATACCCGATCCTACAGGAGTTCCTAGATATGTTTCGAATAGAAATTTTAGAGTTGTTGCCTCACAGGGAGGTATAATTTTCTATTGAGTTGGTACTATGGCCAACACCAACATCAAAGGCACCATACAAAATGAGCACTCCAGAACTAGTAGAATTAAAGTTGCAGTTGAAGGAAATGCTTGACAAGGGATAAATTAGGCCAAGTGAAGGAAATTCTTGACAAGGGATACATTAGGCCAAGTGTATCACCTTGGGGTGCAGCAGTATTGTTTGTAAAGAAGAAAGATGGTACTAAGGTTACCCTCAAGAACAAGTACCCATTAGCAAGGATTGATTACTTATTTTATCAGTTAAACGTAGCATCAATGTTCTCAAAGATTTAGTTCAGATCCAAATATCATCATGTACATAGTAAGGAAGAGGAAATTTACAAGAAAACTTTCCAAACTAGGTACGGGAATTATGATTTTTTTGTAGTTCCATTTGGTTTGAATAATGCTCCATCTACCTTTACATGCTTGACGAATAGTCTGTTGCTTCTTTATCTGTATAATTTTGTTATTATATTTATTGATGACATCTTGATATATTATAAGAATGAGGAAGAGCATGTCGAGAATTTAGAAGAACTATTGATATTGTTGAGGGAGGATTAGTTGTATGCTAATCTCATTAAATGTAGTTTCTTTCAGACAAAGGTACATTAGTTAGGGCATGTGGTCTCCAAGGAGGGCATAGTAGTGGATCTAGAGAAGATAACAACTATCATCGAGAGGGTAGCTCCGAGAAATGTGGATGAGGTGAGATCATTCATGGGGTTAGCAGGTTGCAATAGGACGTTTGTCAGGATTTTCTCTCACATTGCATATCCTATTACGTCATTGCAAAGGAAAGGTAATAAATTTGAATGGATAGAGGAATGTGCAACTAGTTTTGAGCAGTTAAAGCAGTTATTGACAAATGCTCTAGTGTTAAAGATTGGAGATCCAGACAAAGAGTTTTTAGTACGTACAGATGCTTGGAAGAGAGGGTTTGGTGGAGTTATTATGAAGGACAAGTAGTGTATTATGAGTCTCGAAATATAAATGAGCATGAGAAGAACTATTCAACACATGACCTTGATTTGGCAATGATCATTCATGCGTTGAAGATGTGGAGGAACAATCTTCTTGGCAAGAGGTTTATATTGATGAGTGATCGCAGTGGGTTCAGATACTTGTTTGACCAGCCGAATCTAAATTCCAGGTAAGTTATATGGTTGACCACGATCAACGAGTTTGACTTTGAGATTAGGTACATCAAGGGTAAAGAGAACAGGGTTGTGGATGCTCTTAGCCAATAGATACAAGTGAATCATAGAACAACTATGGGCTCTTATGGGAAAGACTTGCAGGATAAGATTTTACAGGTAGGTCGTCATGATTACAGGTATAGATAGATTAGAAACAGGTTACACTAAAGTATAGGTACAGATACAAGTATACTTACAGGTGCACAGGATGTGGACTATCATCTATCAGCAGATGGATTGATAAAATTTAGGGATAGGATATATGTGCCAAATAATAATAAGATCAATAAGATTATCTTGAGGGAGTTTCTTGCAAAGCCTTATTGAGGTAACCCAGGATACTAGAAGACATTGAAAATAGTGAAGAAATTCACCCATTGGCTGAATTTGGAAAAGGGTGTGGCATAGTTTGTAGCTAGATGTTTGGATTTTCAGCAAGTGAAGGAAGAGTGTAAACATCTAGGTGGATTGCTACAACTGATCCCAATCCCAGAGTGGAAATGGGAGGTCATTTCCATGGATTTCATTACATATTTTCCAAGGAAATCTAGACAACATGATTCCATCATGGTTGTGGTGGACATGTTGACTAAGATAGCACACTTCATTCGAATGAAGACTGTGTATTCAACTAGTGATGTGGCACAAGTGTTCATCAAAGACATGGTCATATTGCATGGTTTTCTGAAGAAAATTGTGTCAAACAGGGATGCAAAGTTCTCTTCCAAGTTTTGGAAGGATTTGTTTGTAGGTTTAGGTACGGAGTTTACCTTTAGTACAACTTATCATCCTTAGGCAGATGGATAGACATAAAGGGTCAACAAGATATTGGAGGATATGTTGAGGATGTATGTGATGCATTAGTAGTGAAAGTGGTAATATTATTTTTCATTGGTCAAATTCACTTATAATAATGGTTACTGGGAGTCTTTTAGGATGAATCCATTTGAGGCACTCTATGGATGGAGCTACAATACTCCAATCAATTTGATTGACCCAATGAACAGGGTTTTGATTGGATCAGATATGTTGGTAGGGATGGAACGAGAAATGTAGGTGATAAAAAATAATTTAAAGGCATCAAAAGACAAACAAAAAAGCTATGCAAAAAGGAACAAGTTGTTTAAGGAGTTTCAAGTTGGGGAACTAGTGTACATATGTGTCAAGCCCAAGAAGATCTCCTTATGGATTGGTTGGTGTGCCAAGCTGACACCTCGATTTTGTGGACCTTTCACGATTCTTAAAAGGATTGGAACAATAGCCTATTGACTTGCACCACCTCTGAGAGTAAAATTCCGTGATGTTTTTCATCTGTCATTTCTTAAGAAGTATGTTAAAGATGTTGATCATGTGATTGACTAGTTTGTATTGTAGGTGGAGTTAGATGGAGAATTCCAGATGGAACCTTAGTGTATATTGTAGAGAAAGGTCCTCATGCTCCGAAACTAAGGAATCAAGTAGGTTAAAGTGTAGTGAAAGCACTTTGGGGCCGATGAAGCTACATGCGAGATGGAAGATTAGATGCGGGCCATGTATCCTTATATATTTGTTGGTTGAGTGAATGTTTTGGTATATGAGTTGTTATGATTTTTTGGTATATGTACATATATATATGGATGTAAATACTACCATGAGTTGTGTTATAAAGCTCCAGAAGTGGTATGTGTGTCATGTCATTATGGTTTTCTTGTTATTATGTTGTCATATTGGTTTTCTTCTCACCAGGTTGATCATTGTAAATACTGCAATGAGCTAAGCTATAAGTCTCCATGGGAAGTATGTTTTTCTTTCAATAGTCTTGTTGGTTGTAGGTGCCATTGAACATCGAGGACATTGTTCTCCCTAGAGGGAGGGTTCTGCAACATCCTTGGTGAAAATTCCATGTAATAAAATTTAATAAAGGAAAAATAATAAACATGATTATGGGACACTTATTCCAAGTTGAATGTTGGGAAAGACATCCTAGAGTGGGCGTTCATTTGGTTTATTATAGCTAAGGAAATTGGAAAATCCAATGGAAAAGACTTTGGAAAGGAAAAATGGCATTTTTAGTGTAGCAACCTTGGTTAAAAATCCATGTAAAAATATATATAAGACTGTGGTTGATGGGACACGTATTCCAAGCTCAATAGTGGGAAAAACATCCTAGTGGGTGTTCATTTCAGTTTATTATGGCTAAGGAAATTGACAAAGGAAATGGAAATGGCTTTGGAAAGGATTGAGGCATTAACTGGAATTTTATTTATGAAAATAAAGGAAATTAGGAGAAAAGGAAGGTGACAGGTCACATGTTGTATGTGAGGAGGAACATGAGGGAAAATAATGGAAATTGAAGAAAATAGATGTCTCACTAATAAAATGGCTTATGAGGATCAATCAGCAGGCTTAGTCAATGTAACTTTGGTCAATTCATTTTTTGAGTTCTCTCATTATTCTCTCTCTCTTATAATCTTGGATACTTAGAGTTTTCTTGGAGCACTCTTGAAGGGTGTGACATACATGGACTTTTGGAGAAAGAAGGTAAAGGAAGAGCAGGAAAGCACAAGAGGACATCGTGATCAACATCTACAACAAATTTGGCTTGCAGGTACCGAGTTGCATGTATGTTTTCCTCACTAGTTTTGGCATGCATGGAATATGCATGTGGATTATTGGTCATGATCTATAACTGGCATGGAGGATTTACTGGATTGATAATGGATTGCCTAGCCTTTCCATTTCCCGGATAACCATGGTGTTGTGGGTTTATTGATTTGTTTTCTAGTTGGTTCTCATATTTCCTTTAGCTTTGGTTGAGCTATTAGTTCATATAGCCTTGGTTGGACAAACACTCTGGAAGCCCTATAACAGCTTGGGTTGAGTTATTAGTCCTAGAATACCCTATTGGAAAAATGCTCTGGAAGCATTGCAACAACTTGGGTTGAGTTACTAGGCATGGAAGCCTTAGTTGGACAAATGCTCTAGAAACCCTTAGGGGTTGAGTTACTAGTCCTGGGAGCATTTGTTGGACAAATGGTCTGGAAGCACGACGAAAGTTGTGGGTTGAGTTACTAGTCCTGGGAGCCTTGGTTGGACAAACACTCTGGAAGCCTGGTGACAACTGTGGGTTGTGTTATTAGTCCTAGAATTTGGGTTGGAACAAATGTTCTGGAGCCCTAGAAGGATTTGGAAGAGACCAATCTGATGATGGTTTTATGATGTTTGACTGTGAGTTGGAATCATTGTTTGATGGATTGAGGTGGTTGGCCTATGGGAGCCCTGGATGGTTTTTGATTGATTTATTCTATGAGATCACACATTCATGCTTGGAATATTGCACGGGGGTGAATGACTGAAGAGAGATTTGACTCAGCCATTCTATGGTAGGCTGGAACATGGAAGTCCCATCCCGGGTTTGGATTTTTCATCATCAATATGAGGTTATTTATCCTTGTACTTCTATGAGTATTATAATAGCTTATAGGTGGATCATATGGCTATGATTTCATTGGTATTTATTTTTCTATTATGTTGGTTATATATATGTTTTATGACAATAGTTATGTATGGATCTCATCATGTTTTTACTTGTATACGAATGAAAAATGTATCTATGGCCTAATGGATGAAACTGCAACTAAAATGACAAGGAAACAATCTTAGATAAGTATGATACCCCTAGTATATCTCATATAAGTATGAGACCCTTATGCTTAGATATGTTACTTACGCCTGTAGATTACATATTCGTGATATGTTTAACTAAATGTCTGTCATGGCTAGTACGGGTCCAGTGAAGGTATTATTAAAGTAATTGCATTTGTACTACCATTTCCCTGTTATCTTACTATTTTGAATATGTCATTCTATTATGGGCAGTGACTCAGGCTCTGAGCTTGAAAAAGAGGCTCAAATATTGGGGATGTTGGCACAACAATGTGTAAAAGAATCCCTGGACACTCGTTTGCAGGCATGTGAGAGCATCCATAGGTCCCTAGATGTTGGCATGCCCATAGCATGAGAGTGTCCAGAAGTCAAGTGATATAAAATGTCAGTAGACCCAGGGGCTGGTTGGAAAAAAGGTTGGGTTGGTTCTTGAGGGTCCTAATGCTGATGTTGAATGTTTATATGGTGTGTTTCCATTAGTTCCACTTCCTTAACATGACTTAGGAGGTCGAATCATATCATAGTAACTTCTCGTCACATGTTTACCCCAGTTGGTTGGTTACTTGGGTAGATGTGGGAGGAGCGTGTTAAAGAGTGGTATCAGAGCATTGTTCACCCCTCAGACTGGATCGACGGTGTGTTGGTCACGCATTCATGATGGTTGAATATGTGTTCTGTATGCTTGTAGTCTATGCGATTGTTGCATTTGCATGGTGTTGACCATGGTTGTAGTGATGTCATTATGTGAAGGTTGATGGTGTTTGTTGTGGGATGTGTCGTCATCATATCATAGTAACTTCTCATCACATGTTTACCCTAGTTGGTCAGTTACTTGGGTAGATGTGGAAGGAGGGTGCTACAGAGTGGTATTAGAGCATGGTTCACCCCTCAGACTAGATGGGCGGTGTGTTGATCATGCATTCATGCTGGTTGCATATGTGTTCCATATCCTTGTAGTCTATGTGCTTGTTGCGTTTGCATGGTGTTGACCATGGTTGTAGTGATGTTGTTATGTGAAGGTTGATGGTGTTTTTTGTCGTATGGTGGTAAATTTATTTGTTTTTCATGTTAGTGTCTATATGTTGTTATGCATGCATTGTCATGGTGAAGGTTGTTGTGCATGAGGTATTTTATCTAATTAGGTCATCATGATGATATTGGTATGTTATGATGCTAATTTGTTGGCTGAGATAGAGCAAGAGATGCATATCATTAAAATGAAGTTGCAGCATTGGACCTCAAGGCAAGGGCATGACGTCATAGAGGTTTGTATGTTGGGTTTGCAGGTATATAGGTTAACAATTTTTATATGCATTATGGCTATGTGAAGGTTAATGGTGTTTGTTGTGGGATGTGTCATCATGAGTGTATTGTGGTATATGTATTTGTTTTGCATGTTAGTGTCTATATGTTGTTATGCATGCATTGTCATGGTGAAGGTTGTTGTGCATGAGGTAATTTTATGTAATTAGGTCATCATGATGATATTGGTATGTTATGATGCTAATGTGTTGGCTAAGATAGAGAAGGAGATGCAGATCATTAAAGTGAAGTTGCAGCATTGGACCTCAAGGCAAGAGCATGTTGTCATAAAGGTTTGTATGTTGGGCCAACAGGTATATAGGTTAAAAAAATTTATATGCATTATGGTTATGTATATGCCTTTCATTCTATTGAGGTTATGGTTACAAACATGTTAGATTCTATTTGATTAGTGCAATCATATACACATGTGTCGGATAGTCATGAATGATAGTAACCTGTGGTTGTATGCATTGATATTTTTATTTTATGTTATATAAATTGATGATTATGTTATATGTTGTTGATGAGAATGATATATAACTTGTTGTTGTTATATGTTAGTAACTTCATTATTAGGGTTATTACATTAAGATACTGATGTTATATGTATCATAGTAAGTTGGATTTCTCTATGCAGATGGTTAGGGATATGAAATTCAAGTATGCGTTAATATGTTGTGATATTATGTTATACTAATATAGACTGGCTATGTAGATGTGATAATTATGTATGAATGATAAATGTTTATGAGCTTATGATGTGGAAATGTTAGCTAGTGACTATTATGGATATCATGGCCTTATTTGTGGTTGAGTTGATATGTTGTGAAGTTATATCATGCTAATCTGGATTGATTATGCAGACAAGATCACCTCCCCTGAGATACACTAAGGTATGAAGTTACTTATGTCGTCTACTTTGTGCTTCATTGTTTTATTATGACGTCTATTTGGTGTTTGAGTGTTTGGTGTCTATTATTTCATCTAGTTGATTTATTTAACATGGTATAATTGCAAGTTGGTTGAATGTTTGATGAATTTCATAATATGAGTATGTGTTCCAATGATTATACTAATACATATGTGTTGTACTAATACATATGTGTTGAGACAGTTGATATGTACTTGAGTGTAGTAGGTGATAGTTGTAGCATTATGTCTAATGACTATGAGTTGACTATGGATTATGACATGATTGTTAGTCTTGGTAAATGTTGATTTCAAATTGATAGATATGATTGTCTTGATATTTGGAACATGTGGTTGACATCTGTGAAGAGTTGTAGGAAACATGCTTGGTATTAGAATGACAAGGTAATAGTTGATGTGTTTATATAACCAATAGTTGGGTGATGTGACAACACATAATAAGCCTCGATTCCAACAAACTAAAAATATGGAAGAAAGGAAATGGGAAAGAATTCCTTTGGCTATGTTTGGAAACCCTAATTCCAAAAGAATGAGTGTTTTGCATACAGGAAGTATTCTTAACCTTGATTTGTTTGAAATTATGTGGATAGATGATATATTCAAGGACATGTATTTGACAAGTATAACAAATGGTGTCTAGTTATAGCTAGCCCTATCAACAGAATTGGAGTCCCTTGAGAGATGGCATGGTCGTGTTCAATTACAAGGAAATGTGCTTGGCACAACAAGGTAAGGTAACTAGTATGTTGTTACGTTTATATGCATTGACAGGTTATGCATTCATGGAAATATGATGTAGGGGATTGGATGGCAAAGAGACTGCCATGAAATATTGAAGGAGGCTCAAGTTGAGATTTCCTTTGGAAGCACTGGTAACCATGGGGATTGAGTCATGGTGTCTATTGTTAGTCTTGTGCTTTTGGAATTTTTTGATTTTCTTGCACTTTGTAGTTTTTTTATGTCTAATGCATGATCATACCACCTTGTTTGTGATTTCGTTTTATTATTGGTTTTCATGGTTTTCTTCTTGTTTGTTTCTTGTATTTTCCTTTTAATTTTTGAGTCTTGGATATTGGTAGGGGAAGGAGGAAGTTAATTTAGCTCGAGGAGAGATGTGTGGTACTCGACAGGTGCGGTAAGACCTAGATGAAGCTCAGTGAATGTATAAGGGCAGTTGAAGGCAAGTGTATGACAACCGTTTGGATTGGTTGGGTCCATTGGTGTAAACGGATGGGGGAAAGACAGTCTTGAGAAAGGCAACGAGAACATTGAAGTAAATGGATATAAGGCTTCAAATGCCTTGGCTATGCTGGGAATGATTGTTCTCAATATTGTGCATAGTGTACACAGATAAAGGGAGTTTTCTTGACCTTGACCTTATGATATCTAGTAATTATGTTGTGATCATGACTATGTTGATGTCTATATATGTATACATGTATGTATGAATGAATGTCATGTCTGACAGGGTCATCGTGGATCATGATTGCTTTATGCTAATGTTTATATGTACATGTGTATATATGCATATCGTTGTTTGAAAAAATCATGATTTTTTTATGATAATGTTTATGTATATGTATCTATGTATCTATGTATCTATGTCACTGTCCAACAAGGTTCTCAGGGATCATTCTTGTGGAAGAATGATTTCTTATGTAGATGAATGGCATGACAAGGTTCCTGACATTATGGGAATCAAGTGGGAAGAGTAGTCATGACGAATATATGAGGTCAGTATCACGTGGATATGAATTGATATTGTACTATTGTATTATGCTTATGTTTATGTTATGATAGGTAACGATGAAGGATACATCAGCAAAATGAAAACGGTGTGGTCTGTGACATGCTGGGACAAGCATGGATAAGATACTGGAAGCAAGATTGCTTGGTAGAGACAATGTGGTTTTGGGATATGTGGTACTACTATTGTGCATATGTTGTATATGTTGTACGTGTTTCATTTGTGATGTTGTGCACATGCGGTGTTGTGAATATATAGTATGTGTACATGTTGTTTATGCAATGTTATGTAGTGTTGTACAAATATTGCATATGCAGTGCTGTGTATAGATGGTGTTATGTACATGTTGGATATGCAGTGTTCTGTATATATTGTATTGTGTGCATGATGGATATGCAGTGTTGTGTGCATATGGTGATGTGTGCATGTTCGATATGCAGTGTTGTGTACATAGGGTGCTATGCACATGTTGTATATGCAGTGCTATGTACATATGATTTTTTGTGCATGCTATACATTCGGTACTATGTAAATATGGTGTTGTGTGCTTGATTATACATGTGTTGTTGTGTGCATGTGGTGCTATGTACATGTTTTACATATGGTGTTGTGCGCAGGGGGTGTTATGTACATGTCGTGCATAGGGTATTATGTACATGTGGTGTCGTGTACATGTCATCCATGCGGTGCAGTGTACATCTGGTGTTGTGTACATGTTGAACACATGGTACGATGTACATGTGACATTGTGTACACATTGTGTAGGTGGTGCCATGTACATATGATGTCCTGCACATGTTGTGAAAGTGGTTCTTTGTACAAATGGTACTGAGTACGTGTTGTACATATGATACTAGTGTACATGTGGTATTGTGTGCATGTCGTACATGTTGTGTTGCAAGCATGCAGTACTATGTATGTGAATTGTGTAGTCGTGGTATTGTGACATATGTATTGTGTGGTTTTGTACATCGAGTATATATGTATTGTGTTGTGTTCTATGCTAGGTGTAGGTACATGTATTGTTTGGCATTGTACATCATGTATAGATGTATGTATTGTGTTGCACATTGGGTGAAGATGTATGTATAGTGTGGTGGTGTACACTAAAGGTAGGTGTATGTATTGTTTTTGTGTCATACACTGGATATAGGTGTATGAGTTGTATGTCAGGTGCAGGTGCATGTATTGCATGGTGTTGTATGTTGTGTATGGTTGTATGTGTGTGATGTGCAATATGTGTATGTGCACATGGTTGAGGAGTAGGCACTGAGTTTTTGTCGAGTGTGGGAAATGATCCAGTGTGTGTACGGAATAAGGAAAAAGGTATAAGCTAAGGATTGATTAAAGGATAAGTACCAATATTTTATTTTAGTTTTATTATGCATGTGATTTATGATTCCGGTCTATGATGAATATATGTGATCTATGATTCTGGTTTATGATGGTTACATGTGAGTTATTATTTTGATCTATGATGGTTGTTTTTTGAGCTAAATTGATGTGATATGTTTATTCATGATGATTTGATGAAAACGTTAGTTTGACATGTCATGACAGGATGTAAACAATATTGCAAGTGTACCTTATTAACGGGCCACCAATGAGGTATGATTTAAATTTATTCGATTAATTTTAAATCTAATGGAAATTATGTGTTTAATACAGGAATGCATGAACATGCCCGGTTGGGTGGTTGAGGTTGACTGCAACAACTAGAAACAATAAGAGGAATTGGAAAAATGTAGCAATATGTTGGTAAAGCATTCAGGAGCAGGGCCATTGTTGGACACTAGTACCCAATAGTGTCCATTCATTACCATGATCATGCTATGACCGATATGATGGTTTGAGGCATGGATATTTCCTGGTTTTTGTATATTTCAATGTGAGGAAGCCTTTCCAAGGGGTGGGATTCCCAGGATGGGGGTGCCAGTAGAACTTGTAAGGTGTGTGACTGCACGAAAGGGGTGACCGGATTGCCCAAGGAACTTTGTAGCAGAGAAGGGAAGGATGGGGATATATATGTTTTGGTCATTAGGATTTCTAGATGGAATCAAATGCACATTGGGAGTCCACCTTGGAACAAAGATCCCATAATTGTTCACCGAGAGGACAAGTGGCATAGGATTATAACATTGGATATTGGATGCATATTTGACTTTGAAAGTGGATTATGGACTTCCTAGGAAGGAGGTGAATCCTGGTACTACTTTTGAGGGTGGAGGTGTGAGCCTCTAGATTCCCTTGTTGTGGATGCAAATATCGTATCCTTTTATTTATTGGTTGAGAAAATGTGCATATGTGTATATGTGTGTATTATTGTAAATACTATATCGAGCTAGATTTATAAAGCTCCATAGACATTGATCTAAAATGATAATATGTTAAACTGAAATAGAATTGATTATGCCAGCTGTGAACTGAATGTTAACTTAAAGTGCTTAAAACCGTGAGAACTTCTTAAGAAGAAAGACTTTACAATAGATTATAAACATAAGAAAGATGCAAAATAGAAGTGAAAATAGCAAATACACAGTGATACCAGACAACAAGATTTATGGAGTTCGTCCCCAATGGACTACGTCTTCGGGTCTGCTTTCAAGATGGGCGGCCACTTTATTAGGATTAAATATGAGGAGGTCGATTACACAACAAATTGACAAGACTGATCGTCCACATAGGAACTTTTTATCACTTTCACAAGAAATCTCTCTGAATCAGCTTTCCAACGCCTATCTCAGTTCCCAATTCGGACTCTTTATGCTCCTATTACACTGAAAACAAAATAGCCTATATCCTCCAAAATCTGCGTACAAAACTGGAAAAGCACTCCTCTATCTTCAATGACAAAAACTGCCTTTATAACCTTGAAAATGCATTCGAACTCCTTCATGCCAAGTTTAGGAGTGAATGCACTAGAAAATGGGGTTCATATGCCTTGGTCTTGTCATTGTTTGACACCTAGGGATTAGGTTCCATGGTACTTGAATTAACATAACACCAAAATTTAGTGAAAAAACTCAAAATAAACCATATAATAAACATAATCCACTAGCTGTTTAAATAATGGCATGGGATTGGTTGACTGACAGCATGTGAATAGGTAATCTAACCACAAGTTACCACCTTCACGATCATCCTCCAGTGGTTCTAGCTAACAGTGGTGCTGTGCATGTGACTACGCATACCCTCCGACCGTTGCGGCTTACCTGGCATTCTTACCCATAGAGATTTCGTTCAACAGTTGTTGCATGTTCATATGGTTGTAGTTTTCATGTCATGGTTATGTAACCACCGCCCGGTTTATAGCTATCTACCATGGTTGTAACCTGTTCACATGCCACGCAATTCTGCTACTGTCTCCAGGCCCAGCGGTTACGTCTGTTTTGATTGCAATGTATTTGTTATGCAATGTTTACAAGGCTGAGAGGGTTTTAAACTTAGGGTTATGGTTTCTTTTTAATGCATTTTTGAATACATGGGTTTAGGTTTGTAGATTAGGTGTCAATAGGTTTTTTAATACAATGTTTTGAATACAAGTCTTTTATGAGTTGGAACATCAGGTTACAAACCCTTTTACAATAAAGTGTCACAACATGACATCACCCAACGAGCACTTCACTGAACCACATGTTACTGATGATGACTGAATGATGCCCATGAATTGCATGCTGACAATGAACTGAACGTGCACAAATGATCTAACGAGATCCTCCTGGATCAATCCTCTCCACTTGAAATCTTTTGGACCACAAAGCTTTGATTTTAAGTAGATATCAAGTGAGGGTATAGTTCCCTCACTTTTCTGATTTCTATCCAATTTTCCTTGCTCGGATTCATGGCTTTGAGTCCTAATCGAAGATATTCAACATCTCCATGCCTCGAAGATCGAATTGTCCAATATGATATCTTCCTGCAACTCATTCATATACTCAAGTTCCAAATCGTCAATAGTCAGAATTTGTGTATCTTCCTCGAGATCTATGATCATCAGAGGTTCATACAATTTCAGATTTTCCAAATTTACAACTGAGTAAATTCGCATGTAAGGAGGTAAATTTAATCAAAATGCATTATTTCAAATATTTTCCATAATCTTGAAAGGGCCATACCTGATAGGTTTCAGTTTCTTACCTTCTCCTTTGAACTTGTCTTTACTGATATACAACCATACCTGATCGCCAATCTGAAAATGATGATCGACTCGTTTATTGTCCTGGCGCATTTTATATTTGGCCTGACTCTTCTCTAACTGATCCTGCACTATTACATGTATTTGTTGTATCCTTTGAATGAACTTAACTACTTTGTTCGGATCATCATGTTCACCCACTTTATCCTCTTCACCAAACATGAGATCCATCAGTGACTTCGGTAGATACCCAAAACATGTTTTGAATGGCAATCGATTAGTTGATGAATGTAAGGCTTGGTTGTAAGGATGCTTTAGATAAGGTAAATATTCATCCCGCAACTTAGGATGCTTACTGAAATAACCTTGGAGAATATGTATGACTATCATGTTCACCACTTCAGTTTGTCCATCAATTTGTGGATGAAAATATGTGCTCTTCTTCAACTTTGTGTCCATGATTTCCCATAAAGTGGACCAAAATTCTCCTACAAAACGAGTGTCTCGATCAGAAATAATGGAAGTAGGTAACCCAAAATGAACCCATACCTGATCGAAGAACATCTTTGCAGTCTGTTCAGCTATCACTTGCTTTTTGCATGGAACAAGAATACACATCTTGTTGAATCTGTCAACCACAACATACAGTTAATCATGCCCTCTTCTGGACATAGGAAGTCCTCCAACAAAATCCATGGAAATACTGTCACATGGTCGCAAAGGAACCATAAGTGGCATGTATAAACCAATCTTTCAATTGCCTGGTTTGCTGGTTGAACACATCACACATCCTTTAATGTATTTACCAACACTTTCATACATACGAGGCCAGTAATAATACCTTTAAACTTGTGTCATTGTTTTGCTTACTCCAAAATGTCCTGAAATGCGAGAAGAATGTGCTTCCCGGACAACATGCACTCTTTCTGTCTGCAGTATGCATAACTTACCCAGATGATATAACAACCTGTCATGAACATGATAATTGATTTCTTCCACCTGAGCACCATGAGTTAGTGATTCATAAATATCTTTGAAATCAGTATCCATACTATATTGTTCTATATAACTTTCATGCTTTAAAGAACTACTATGCAACACTATTGAAGCATTCAAAGATGGTCTAGATAACATATCAGCTACTTTGTTTGTGACACCTTTCTTGTACTTAATTACTAAGTGAAATTGCTGAAGAAATCCCATCCATCTGTAATGATGAGATTGTTGCAACTTAGTTTGAGACTAAAGGTACTGAAGCAGCTGATGATCTGTGTGAATCACTGTTTTCTTACCAATTAAATAATTTTTCCACTTCTTAACACTTTCAACCAAAGCAAATAGTTCTTTATCATATGTCGGATAATTCATTACTACCTTAGAAAACGTTTCTGAATGAAAACAAATTGGTTTCCATTTTTGAAGACAGACTGCACCCATTACATAACCACTAGCATCTATTTTAATTTCAAATGGTTGTTCAATATCTAGTAAAGCTAATATTGGCGTTGCGACTATTTTCTGCTTAAGTGTATCAAAATATTTTTGTTGTTTACCTCTCCACTGAAAGGGTACTTTAGAACCTATTAAAGCATGTAATGGTGAAGCAATCAAAGAAAACTCAGCAATAAATTTTCTCCAATATTGAATTTCACCTAAAAAACTTCTAACTTCAGTCACATTCTGTGGTCTTGGCCACTTAACAATCACATCAATTTTAGCTGGATCTATTTTTAAACTTCCACCTCCAACTATGTAACCAAGATAATTTAGTGATTTTTCCCAAACTCACATTTGGAAAGTTTAAGGTACAACTTTTCTCTGTGCAATACTTCAAAAACGTGCTTAACGTGCTCTTCTATACTGGAACTGAAAATCAGAATGTCATCTAAGTATATTAGGACAAATTTATCAATGTATGGGAAGAAAACATCATTCATAACCTGCATGAAAGTTGTTGGTGCATTACACACAAAAAAAGGCATTACAAACCATTCAAATAGTCCTTGTCTAATTTTGAATGCAGTCTTCCAGATGTCATTTTCTGTTATGCGGATTTGATGATAACCACTTCTTAACTCTAACTTAGTGAAATAGATAGCATTTTTCAGTTGATCAAGTAAATCATCTATCCTAGGAAGAGGATACCTGTTTTTAATTGTTATCTTGTTTAAGGTCCTGAAGTTGACACACATTCTCCATGTCCCGTCTTTCTTAGGAACCAAATTTATGGGTGAGCCACATGGCAATGAGCTAGGTCGAATAAAACCTTTTTCAATCAATTCTTGTATTTGTTTCTTTATTACTTCATTCTCTATAACTGATAGGTGATACATTCCGATATTAGGAAGAGGGGCATCAAACATTAATTGTATTTCATGTTGTATTTCTCTTTTAGGAGGAATATTTTTTGGTTCCTTAAATAGATTTTGAAAAGAATCTACCACTTTAACCAATCTATCTTTGAACTGAGATTCACAACCTGAAAAAACATCATGTCTATCCTTTTACAACCATAAGTACATATTTCTTACTTGAACTTATTAATCTCTTCGTCTGATTAAATGAAACTAAAGCCAAGTGTGTTTTAAGTTTATGTGCCTTGACAATAAATTCAATCCCATCTTTCTTAAGATGATATTTATGCTCTTTCCTATAAAACACTGCATCACGATCATAGAGATAAGGACTTCCTAGCACTACTCCACATATATCTGCTGGAATCACGTCTAAATCCACTTCATCAATGTAGTTATTTGTTATGGAAAATTTTAACCGACACTGCTTTTTGACATTAACCTTAGTCTCTTTATTTAACCAATCTAGAGGGTATGGTCTTGGATTATTATGTGTCTCCAAACACAATTTTCTTAAATAAATCTTCAGATATTAAATTTAAATGAGTACAAGTAGGTCTTTCACCTTCCTTCTGAGTTGTTGATGATCTCTTTCCCTTCAGATTTCCCTTCTTCTTGCTATCTTTGAAATCCTTGATTTCCAATTGCCTGGATGGTTTCTGTGAAAACTTGAATCGTCCGCCTCCTAATTCAACATGTATGGATTGAACAGACACTTCATCAAAATCATCAGGATTAAACATCAATAATGTATGCTACAAATATGAATGCAAACTTCTGATGTATTTTAATAAAGTTTCACGTGTATCCAATGAAATACCAAGTGCCAATTCTTTCTTTTTGAAATCCTGAGTAAACTCTTAAACACGCTGACCTTTACCTTGCCTCAAATGTTGCCAATCAATAACAACTTGTTGCATGTATCCTAAAGGATAGAATTGGTTCCTAAGAGCTTTTAAAAACATAGACCATGAAGAGATGACCTTACCTTTCCACTTTACATCTATTTGAGTTTTTCTTTCCCACTAGATTAAATCTGTTCCCCCCATTCTAAGTGTAGCTAAATAAATTTTCGTTTTACCGTTAGAAATGTTCTGAATAGGACAATACACTTCTAGCTGCTTAATCCAGTTATCTAGCTTTTCAGGATTCATTTCACCATCATAAATAGGTAACTCAAATTTTACATCAAGTTTTGAAAGAGGTGTTTTCTTAGGTTTCTTTTTAGTTTCAGATTCTACAATGGAAGAAGAAGAAGAAGAAGATAATGATGGAGATGATAGACACTTCTGATCACTATCACAAGAAAGGTCTCTGAATCAGCTTTCCAATGCCTATCTGAGTTCCCAATTCTTACTCTTGAAGCTCCTGTTACACTGAAAACAAAACAAATTATATCCTCAAGAATCTGAATACAAAAATCAAAAACCACTCTTTTATATTCAATGAGAAAAAATGCCTTTATAACCCTGAAAATTCATTCAAACTCCTTCATGCCAAGTTTAGGAGTGAATGAGCTAGCAAAAGGGGTTCATATGCCTTGGTCTTGTCATTGTTTGACACCTAGGGATTAGGTTCCATGGTAGTTGAATTAACATAGCACCAAACTTTAATAAAAAACCCAAAATAAACCATATAATAAACATAATCCGCTGGCAGTTTAACTAACAGCACGGGATTGGTTGACTGATAGCATGTGAATAGGTGGTCTAACCACAAGCTGCCACCTTTGTGATCATCCTCCAGCGGTTCTGCCTAACAGTGGTGATGGTGCATGTGACTACGCGTACCCTCCGACCAATGCGGCTTACTTGGTGGTCTCACCCCCAGTAGTTCAGTTCAACTATTGATGTTTTTTCATATGGTTGTGGTTTGCACCATATGTGACCTCCGCCTAGTTTACAGCTAGCTGCCATGGTTGTAAGCTGTTCACATGCCACGCAGTTCCGTTGCGGTCTCCAGGCTCGGTGGTTAAGTCTATTTTCATTGCAATGTATTTGTTATGCAATGTTTACAAGGCTGAGAGGGTTCTAGACTTAGGGTTATGGTTTCCTTTTAATGGATTTTTGAATTCACGGGTTTAGGTTTGTAGATTAGGTGTCAATAGGATTTTTAATACAATGTTTTGAATACAAGTCTTTTATGACTTGGAACATTAGGTTACAAAACCCTTTTACAATAAATTGTCAGAATGTGACATCACCCAATGACCACATCACTGAACCACATGTTACTGACGAGGACTGAACGATGCCTATGAACTACATGCTAACGATGAACTGAACCTGTGCAAGTAATTTGACAATATCCTCCTGGATCAAACATTATGGTTATATGTTGTCCATAGAAAATGTGTATGTGTGTATATGTGGTTATTATTGTAAATACCATAATGACTTGTGCTATAAAGCTCCATTAAATGGAATGTTTGTCATGTGTTCAGAAGATTGTCATTGTAAATACAACAACGAGCTATGTTATAAAGCTCCATGGGCAGTGTGTTTTGTTTTTAGAGGTTGTCTAGTTTGTAGGTGTCACTGAACACTGAGGATCGTGTTCCCCCAAGGGGGAGGGTTCTGTAACAACCTTGATTAAAAATCCATGTAAAAATATATAAGACCACAGTTTATGGGACACGATTCCAAGCTGAATGGTGGGAAAAACATCCTAGTGGGTGTGCATTTCAGTTTATTATGGTTAAGGAAATTGGTAAAGGAAATGGAAAAGGCTTTGAAAAGGCATGAGGCATTAATTGGAATTTTATTTACGAAAATAAAGGAAATTAGGAGAAAAGGAAGGTGAAAGGTCATAGGTTGCACGTGAGGAGTAAAATGAAGGAAAATAATGGAAATTGAAGAAAATAGAGGCCTCATTGACAAAAGCGCTTATAAGGATTAGTGGGAAATCTTAGTCAATGTAAATTTGGTTAGTTCAATTTTGGAGCTCTCTCATTATTCTCTCTCTTGTACTATTGGATACTTAGAGTTTTCTTGGAGCACTCTTGGAGGGTGTGGCATAATTGTATTTTTGGAGCAAAAAGGAAAAGGAATAGCAGGAAATCGCAATAGGACATCAGGATCAGTAGCTACAATAGATTTGGCTTGCAGGTACTAAGTTGCAATGATGTTTTCCTCACTATTTTTGGCATGCATGGAATATGCATGTGGATTATTAGTCATGATATGTTATTGGCATGTAGGATTGCCTGGATTGATAGTGGATTTCCCAGCCTTGCCATTTCTCGGATAGCCATGATGTTGTGGGTATATTTCTTTGTCTTCTAGTTGGTTCTCATGTTTCCTTTAGCTTGGGTTGAGTTATTAGTTCCTGGAGCCTTGGTTGGAAAAATGCTCTGGAAGCCCTGTAATATCTTTGGTTGAGTTACTATTCTTAGAAGCCTTGGTTGGACAAACTCTATGAAAGTCCTTGGGGGATGAGTTACTAGTCCTAGAAGCCTTGGTTGGAAAAATTCTTTGGAAGACCGATGACAACTATGGGTTTAGTTACTAGTCCTAGGAGCCTTGCTTGGACAAATGCTCTGGAAGCCTACGGGCACTTGTGGGTTGAGTTATTATTCCTGGAAGTGGGGTTGAACAAATGCTCTGGAGTATTGTAAGAATTGGGTAGAGACCAATTTGATGACTGTTTTGTGATGTCCGATAATGAGGTGGAATCATTGTTTGATGGGTTGAGGTGGTTGTTCTCTAGGATCCCTGAAAGGTTTTGGATTGATTTGTTCCATGAGATCCCACATTCATGCTTGGAATATGGCATAAGTGTGAATGGATGAAGAGATATTTGGCTCAGCCATTCTATGGTCAGGTGGAATGTGGAAGTCCCATCTCGGGTTTGGATTTTGAATAATCAATATGAGGTTATTTCTCCTTGCATTTCTATGAGTATCATAATGGTTTATATGTGCAACATATGGATGTCATTTCATTGGTATTTTTTTTGCTATTATGCTAGTTATATATATATGTTTTATGACAACATATATGTATGGATCTCATCATGTTTTTACTTGTATATGAATGAACAATGTATTTACTGCCTAATGGATGAAACTACAACTAAAGTGATAAGGAAACAATGTCTCATAGTGAATCTCAGATAAGTATGAGAACCCTATGCCTAGATATGTTACTTACACCTGTAGATCACATATTCATGATATGTTTGAAGAAATAGCTTCTATGGCTAGTAGGGGTCCATTCAAGGTCTTATTGAAGTAGTTTCATTTGTAGTGTAATTTCCCTATTATCTTGTTGTTATGGAGATGTTGTTCTATTCTAGGTAGTGACCTAGACTTTGGGCCTAAAAAAGTGGCTCAAATCCTGTGGACACTGGCACACCACTATGAAAAAGAGTCCCTTAACGCTGGCTTGCAGTCCTATGAGAGTTTGCAAAGGTCCCTGGACATTGACATGTCCATAGCATGAGAGTTTCCAGAGGTCAAGTGGTCCAAAATGTTAGTGGGACCCAATGGTTTGTTGGCAAAAATGTTGGGTTGGTTCTTAAGGGTTCTAATGTTGATGTTGAATTTCTATATGGTGTGTTTCCATCGGTTCCAATTCCTTAACATGACTTAGGAGGTCGAATGATATCAAAGTAACTTCTTGTCACATGTTTACCCTGGTTGGTTGGTTACTTGGGTAGATGTGGGAGGAGGGTGTTACATTTGGCAATTTATTTATGAAAATAATGGAAATTAGTAGAAAAGGAAGGTGAAATGTCACAAGTTTCATGTGACGAGGAAAATGAAGGAAAATAATGGAAAAACAAAGAAAATAGAGGCCACATTAATATAAAGGTTTATGAGGATCAGTTGGTACCTCTTGTCAATTCAATTTTGGAGCTCTCTCTCTATTCTCTCTCTCTCTCACTCTTGTAAACTTAGATTTTTCTTAGAGGACTTCAACATTGGATAAAGAAAGGCAAAGAAGGAAAAGAGGATCGAAAGATAAAGCAAGGAAGAGCAGGATCAAGAAGCTACAACGAGTTTACTTGCATGTATCAATTTGCATGTGTAATTTCCTTGTTGGATTTGGCATGCATGGTTATGCATGTGTGTTCTTGGTTCTCTTGTTGTCATGGGCATGGGTTTTTCCAAGTGTGACAATGTTCTTCAGCCTAGCCTTTCCATTTCCATATAGCCTTGAGGTGATGGGTTCTCATGTTCTAGTGGAGTTGGATTGCCATATTGATTCAAGTTGAGTGAGGTGGATATATGAAAGGAAAAACACATGGCTTAATGATCCCTAAACCATACTATGGATTGTGGTAAATCAATTCACCTAGTAACCCCTGAACCAGACTATGGCTTGCGGTAAAGCCAAGCATTGTGTGCCTCAGTGATCTTAGGAATCCTCGACAGGTGAATGGAGGGATATACAGTAAATCTTAGAGGTGGTTGCCCTTGATTAGGCCTAGGAATCCTTTTCAATGGGTGAAACGATATATAGTAAAGACTCAAGTGTGGTGTCTCGATTATGGCCTAGTGACCCCTAAATCAGACTATGGGTTTGCAGTAAAGCATAGAGATTCAGAGGCAGTAAAATTCCTAATGGTGTAGGTGGACATATCCAGTCGCATCCATGCTCATTTGGTTCTTCTTTTGGTTATGAGTTTGTTGTGGCCAGCAACAACCCCCTTATTTATTTAGTATTAGTAATAACAAAATAAATGGGGACCCTTCTAAAATAAAAAACTAGCATTTAGAATTCCCTTTTAATAAAACACACTATCATAAACTTAGGAAAAACATCCGTGAATGCAAAGTCTTAATTATGAAAAGTCTCAAATAAAATCATTCTCTTGATGAACATTGCATCGCCAAAGGCTAACGGAGGGCATCATATATAAAGAAACTGTCCGAATTGCAAAAATGCAATGATGCGAGATCGCAAGCCACACAGATTCATCGCATATCACAGATCCCATATATCACAGTGCCACCTAAGATAAAACGTCCCAATATTGCAAAATGCGATAAAGATTTCGCAAATCGCATCTCACAGTCACATAATGAAGCAAATGATTGTTAAAGAAGAAGGATTAGCGATAGTACAATCTGCGATATTGTGATCTACGATATTTCGAAGCAAATCGCAAAATCTCTTTATCGCAGATCAAAAGGGCTCACAGTTCGATGAAATATTCCTCATCATCCGATACTAGTTATGGGCATTAATGCCAACTTAGTGGTTTATTGATGGTTATTTATGAGAAATGATTTAGATCTGAACAAAAGGGTTATTTAACACAAGGTGATATATTTGATGTGATTTTGAAATTAAGAGCTTTCTTGTCACCTTATTATTTACCATCATTCGTTATCTTTATTATTGTGTCTTATTTCTCTACTTATGAACTTACAAGAGTGGTACGCAGAACAATACACAAAGCAGTGTGCAGAATGTGATGGGAAAGAAAGGAAAAGCTCTGGTATCTAAAAAACAGAGATGACTCCATTATTCACGGACACCACATGTACCAGAGAAGCAGGGATATCTACTTGGGAAGGCATGTATAGTCTGTTGGAGGAAGAAAACTTGACAGTCATGGAGGTTACAACTACAACAGATGAACGCGGGTCATCCAAAGCATCACTTACAGAGCTTGCATGCTCATTCCTACACCGTATCGCAGCAAGACCAAAAATACTTCCCTATATAGATATGGCCAAATGGGTGATAGACCATGCTGAGATTATGGACAGGCAATTCAAGACGCGGAACTAGAAAGTTATAGGATCATTTACCCCACTGAATTTAAGATGCATGTATCATTTACCAAAGCCACAGGCTAGCTATAACAAACAATTCGTAAATAAATTCGCCAAGGAGAATGAAGATTTGGAGGAATGCACCAAAATCTGGTTAGTGAAGGAAGAGTCGTTAAATAAGGACAAAAATGCTATGTACAACACTGGTTCGCTCTCTTCTTCGTATTGTTTTGTTGCTGCAATGTTATATAGGCTATTCGAAAAACATGATATCAATAAGTTTTTGCCTGAGTGGCTACCCCTACTGGATGCGGCCACAAACGCCACTATAATGGACTGGGCCCAGATATTTTATGATAACTTAGCCTCTGCTGTTTGGAATTATCAGACTAAAAGGAATTGTTCTCAGAGGATTTATCCTCCCTTCTTTCTAGCTGCCTATGTCATGGATGTTATCTGTTTTGTTTCTAAATTTCCTGTCCTGGGTTGGAAATGGATGGTACAAAATCCCTTACCCATTCAAGTCTATCATAAGGAACCGTGGGATTCTAAGTTCACCCCATATTTTTATAAAATCTTCCATGGAGTTATGCTACCTATTCACAAGATGTTGTATAATACGGATTCCCGAATATTTTCTCCTGAAGCTGAAATTGATATTCTCCCTATGGGAAGATGTTTTGGAGAAGAATTTTTCACTTATATTAGAGTATTCGGGAGCATTGCCTCTCCTCATGTACTTCCCTTGTATGTTCCTGACAGATTGATGTCCCGGGAAATAGCTTACCAAAGCTGTGGGGTTGGAGGAATGAGAAGAGAACTTAGGACAAGAAAAAGGCAAACTGGCTGCAATTCTCTGTGGCCTGTGGGGCTTTTGCATTGTTTGATCTACGTTAAGCTTTCAAGGAAGTAGACAACATGTTGAGTCTACAATTGCCTAAGTTCCCAGGGAGACAATTTGATCCCTTTGATGTGATAAATAATTTTACCACGACAGTTAAAATAAAGGTTTTCACTAAGGAAGATGATCTCTTCGACAACGATTTCCAGCAAAAGAGCACACTCAAAGACATCTTACACCTGGCCCAAATCCAGTTTGGCCCAGCAGAATTCCAAGAGTTTAAACTCTACAGAGAACGAAGATTGGCAAATGTCCCCTTGGAAAAATTACGTGTAGAACCAATAATGGAATCCACTCCCAGCATTAGTATGAGTGGAGGCTCAGGGAAAGATAAGTATAAATCTAAGTCTGAAAGAGAATCACCGGAAAGGTCTAGACGGTCAAAGAGTGATCATAACAAGAGTGAAGGATCAATCAAGGATACTGCCTAATCCAAGGAGAATCCTGAGTAGCAAGAGTTGTCGCCAAAACAGGTGGAAATTACCGCTCCCCTCATCCAGCCAACAAAGCCATTAAGAATAGAGCTGGAGAAAGAATGGGAAAACTTTAATGAATTGATCAACACGGAGGAGAAAAACGTGGAGACACCAAGGAATCCAGCACAGACAATCACAGAAATGGTGATTGAAATAGTTGTCAATGCTCCAGAAACTAAGCACATTCCCATAGCTCCATCATCTGAAATTATACTAAAGATAGAGGAAATCCCTCCTCTAGATGTGTTTTACAGTCTGCAACACAAAGCTATGGTTAAGAGATAGAGAAAGAAGTGAAAACTAGATAGCATGCTCTCACTTGAAGCAGAGGCGCTGGATGTCCTTTGGCAAGACCCTACCACTGATCTGATAGAGAACCTGACTAGATTATCCCAAATCACAGGAGCTTATGCTTCTGCTACTATTGACAAAGAATTTGAAGTTCAACTATTGCTTAAAGATAAAGAGGATAAAATCCTATTTTTGCAGCAACAGTTACAGTAGGCCAGCATTAGTTGGGAAGCAGAAGAAAAATTGGTGAAGTTACAACAGGACTTCCAACAAATGCAGTTGGGTTACCAAAGCAGTCTGGCCGAAAAAGAACAGCAATTACAGGCCACATTAGAAATGCACAATGATGACCCTAAAGTCACAGAATTTGTCACAGAATCCCTTGCCCTAAATGATCAACTCTTGCAACAGCAGGAGATGCTTTGCCAAATAATATGGCAATGGAAATCTCACTGCGGAATGAGTAACAATATCACAAGTCAAGTCGTAGATTTGCGACTTGATGATGATTTAATTTATAAGAAAGTTTCTAACTATTTGAATTGGCAGAAATTAGAGGAAGGCAAGAAAGCAGGGTTTCCCAAGTTCAATGAATCCCACAAAGAAATGTTGTTTAATAAATGGGATGCACATATCAAAAAAGTAGAACAAGCAGGAAAAGAAGCAACAACAACAACAAGCAATATCATTGACTGTGTTAATTAAAATCTACATAGAGCCAACCTAATATCGGAAACCACTCTAGGATTTCTCGCAAAAACATAGCAACTACAAATAAGTTGGAGACAAAAAGCCAAAGAAATGGCAGAGTCAATAAAAAAGTTAACTAAGTTAAAATGGGACACTTACTAGCAATATTTGGTGAAACCACACAGTGAGTGTATGACTCTAAAGTGCCTTACAAATTCTACCAAGAAGATAGCTCCAGAGCTTGCTGATTCCATTTTTGTAGGACAATTAAAATCAGAGGTCGGCCAACCGAGACTCCTGAAGTTGATGCTGGATGCTTGCAACCTAAGAGAACAAATGCATAGTTGATCTTTAGATACAGTTTCAGTTTAATTTCAATTTATTTTTGCTTTAGATGAGGATGGTCATTTAAACCTCCTCCTATATTTTTGTAATAACTATTTTTAGTCTTTAGTTAGTAGTATTTAAACCCCTCTCATGTATTTAGAGAGGGGTCCAGAAATTTATCAAAAACAGTTCTTCAGAACATGCACTTTTGCCCCGCTGAGGAGGTTTTGATAAATGAATGGAACGAGATTTATTTATATCTGTGTTTAATGTCTGCTACTGAAATGCACTTCTGTACTCTTAGTAGATATTGAATTATGAGAAGATAAATCTATGTTGCTGAAGCTCATGAGCGGGACTTATTATCAATGGTACTCTTATCTCTTAATGATTTTTTCCTATGCGTCAAGTGATATGTTATTTTCAGTTATTTATATATTAAGGCATGAATGTTCATTTATCATTTTTGCACTTTTATACAGTGGTAACTATTCTTTTTATGCTGAGTGTATGAATAACTTATTATGCGATATGCTTATCATAATTGTTTCGGCTAATTTGTTATACGAAAAAAATTAGTTTTAATGGATTCTTTTCTTATAGCAATTGAATAATCTTTATTACTGATTACTATTGGAAATTATTTTAGATCACATAAGTGAATAGTTAATACTGGGATAGTTTTTAGAATTAGATGTTTCCACTCATTAGAATAAAATTGCATCTGTTAGATTAGATCTATATTAAAAGAATTCTCTTTAGAAACTTTTAGGAAAGAAAACATCATCCCTTAGCATCATCACAAACAAATTGGGAAACTGGTCCCATTATCCCTAGTTAGAGCCACTATCCCAAACATAAAAGGAGTTGCTTTCAAGGTCCGGACCGGGTGGTTATCCCCCTTGTTGTAGACCTGATTTTCGGGGCTTCAACAAAGTCCCACATTCATTCTTGTAATATGGCACAAGTGTGATTGGTTGAAGAGAGACTTGGCTCAGCCAATCTACCACTTTTACCAAGCATGGGACCATCATCAGAGATGCCCCTACCATATTTTATACAGAGAGGATACCCTTGGTACTTGGGGGTGATGTCCCCAAGTGCTGTGGGTGGTCAAGAATACCATAATACCACAAGAGTACTCCTCAACACCATCTACTAGGGAATCCTTTTGAAAAGTTACTAGTAGCCAAAAAACCCAACTAGATAAGCAATAAAGACCTAAAATTTGAGTTTTTCCCATAAAGCCAAATAAAGGTGGTGGGGCACTCCCAAAACTTCATCTTCACTACGTAAATCAAGCAAACCCTAACTTCACTTTTCACCAACAACTCACTAGTAGCAACACACCAAGGAGGTTAAAAATTGTTTTTTGTGGGCAGCAAGCTTGCAAAGGAAAAAAAGTGTGGGCAATGATTTTCTACCATATTCCAAATGTTCTAGGTCTAGCAAGCATTATTTTAGTGAAATATTGGAGAATCAATTTTTTCTCATCTATTTGGCTGGAAAAATTCAAACGATAGTCACATTTGAGTTTAGGGGCAGATGATTTTGGTACTGGAGTGAGTATTTCATAAGACCGTTGGTTTTTTATTTTTCCTCATAAGCTCTTTTTTCCTCCTTTGCAATTGAAAACAAGAAGAAATTAAAAAAGAAACTTGGAAACACCAAAAATAAGTCATTCGAACAACAATACTTGTGATAGTGACTTCACAATCGTAAGCCATTGTAGGGGAAACATAGTGGATCAAAACCAACAAGGGCAAGTGGCCCTGCGAAGGTAATATTTTAGAAGTGGAACCAATGTATCCCAATAAAAAGTGTTAACTGAATATGCAAAGGGACCTATCAATCAGAAAAATTTATTTTTCTCTGTGAAACGAAACTCACTTGAAACAAACCCAATAATAGTAGCAAGTTATATAATTGGAATTTGGAAGTGCAACATTTGTATCCAACCTTGGATTGGGAGTATAGCAGACTAGAGTAGAAAATTTTTGGCATTCCAAGCATAAGAATTTAGATTTACTATGTCTTAAAATCTGAAATCACGAGGTTACAAATAACAACAGGTGCAAATGGAACAATTTATGGTAGAATGTCACTTCCAAACAAGTCAATGTGGGAGCCTGAGCCAAAAATGCCAGATAAGGCCCTTCCTTTATTATGCCTTCATTGGCACCAGTAAATATGGGGCCTTCTAAATCTTGAAAGGCAGCTCCTGGAGTAGGAACCAAATTGAGAGACCTGTATAATTTGTAGCAGTGAGGATATAAATGATGTAATTAGCCAATTCTTTTTGTCAATCACATTCCCCTCACTACTATAAGATGGTCAGGGTAATTGTAGCTCAAGTGACCTCAAATATACTTCTACTTCATTGCACCAATAATTCTCTTCTCTAAATATCTCTTTAGGACCTAAGGCCTAGGCTACTAAAGCCCAGAGCACAAAAAAGGCGTAAAAAATCCAGCTTTGCAAACCAAAAAATAGATCCATTTGGATATTTTTTTACAAGGATCTGTACCAACAACCGATTTAGGAAGATCTGGTACTAGTACTTTAGTGGAGGAGGATAATTAGTGTAACTATGATCTTCAAGTGGCAATCTGCACAAGGAAGGAACTCTGGCAACTAGAAGATATAACAATTAGGAAAGAGAACACACCTGAAGGACTGATTCATGGACATCTGCAAGATCTGGATTCAGTTGTGCACTTTCTCAACTCCTCATCAATGCTTCCTTAAGAACCTTCATATAAAAAAGAATACATTTTAAGGGAAAATAGGAAAATAGGTGTATAAAGAAACTACCATGTGTATGCCTTAGACATTCATATCCAACAATCCCAATGTTTCATCAAATTTGTATATCTTACAATAATAAAAGACTGAGACACAACAAACCTCCTTGGCTTCATCTGTTGGATCCTTGAGCTGCAATAAAGCCCGACAAACAACTTGCTCTTCCTGAATGAATGCACCTCCTAGCATAATTTTCATATCAGATAAGAGAGAGAAAATAAACTTATAACCTCCCCAAGTCAACTTTGAACAATTTGTATTCTAGGACCAATATGATTAGACCCTTCATGACAATCATTCTCACTCTGAACACAACCCATCTCTACCATGGATACAAAAAGGATATGTATGCACAATTGATGCCATATCAAGCAGTTATGAAAAATATTCCTCAAATTTCACCCATTCTAGTTTCTCCTTCACTGCATCCTTCTCTGCCTTCACTCCTCCCCAAACCTAATCTCGGATGTTCTACTTATATATTACTTTCTACTGATCTCTGATTTCCATATTTGAAAAATGTTTAGTATTTACATATCCAATGCATTCTAGATTTCATAATGATGTATGTTACAAGTTTAATATACTAATTTTAAATTTCCTTTTGATATAATTTTCAAATTATAAGCATGAAAAAGTAATGGCAACATATTTGGTTTAGAAGCAGTGGAGAAAATACTACCATTCTTAGATGTTGCCAACTTGCCAAGACCTGCAGATTGTTCCATACACTTGGAGGTATAATATTAATATCCTCCACTAGAGAATAGAGGCATGCATGAGCAAGAAGAGATATCAAAATATGTGTAAATGGTCCATCTCTCATTGAATTAGAAAATAGAGTTGGTAGTATAGCATCAATAGAACTAAAAAATGAATGCAACTGATGATGTTCAACAAATGGTATGAATCTCGATAACAATTCCATTGCTTCCCTTCTTAAGGTCATTGATGGCTCGCAAGCTACTAAAGATGTTATTCTGCCCCACGTGTTCGCAACCAGAGTGGAATCAAGACCACGCTGACTTACTTTCTTGATAGCCATTCCCAAGCTACCATTTTCCCTCGAAATTCCTTATATGGATAAAGCTGTAAACTTGCCAAGTTCCTCATGTTCAACAACTCTACCTAGATGCTGAAGGGAAATACCTATTTTCTCTAGTTTAGAATGCTCAAGCATTGTACAAAATAACTCAACCAAAGAAGAAGATGCAGAACTTGAAAATCCAAAGATTCCATTTCAAACAACTTCAATAACCATTTTCCTGTCTGAAAACACCATGTAACTCTTGGTGCATGGAAACAAACATACTTTAGTGCAGAACAGATAGATCTCAAAATAGAATCCAAACTAAATGAAGGTGGAAAGGACAAAATATAGTCAAGCATCAAAATGGCCACTTGCCAACAATGATTCTTTTCTAAGGTAAAAACAGCTTGAGCAAGACCTTCAAGTGAATGTTTCCAAACAATTGAACATTGCTCACTTTTAGAGACAAATGAATAAGCTTCATCTCTTGTAGCCACTTTTCTTGAATGAAAAGACTTGTATCTGCACACCATGGATCCTGAGTAAAGAAAATTGGCTACTGCAGTTTGAGACAATTTACTAACCATTTAAGGATGAAATTTCCAGCAAACCTCAAGTGTTGGACTTTGTGTAAAAATCAGTGCCTGCAAATATTTTGTGAATTCTTCCATATTAGAAATACATGAAAAGTAATTTAAAGTACTACTGACACCTTGGTTAGCTCCACGTCCATTAATCCCATCTTCAGTTGCATCAGCATGATCCTTGATTTGTGAATAATCTCCTAGCTGGCATCTGTCTTCTTGTCTATCAACATCACATGGATCAAATTTTTTCTCCTCTCTTATAAATTTCCAATGGCACAGTATGGTCACTGCAAATAAATGCAGATGAATATTTCTTAAAATTTGAAGGATTTTCATTCACCAATAAAATACCTATCTCTCTTAAAGTGTCTTGGGCCAGACAACTACAAACCACAAAGACCTTCTGAAATGCACAAAGATAGTTGTAGTAAGTTGTTGTTGCTTGGAAGCTAGTAAAATTAGCCCAACATAATAGTGATTGCATAAGTTCTCTCCTCCTCATAATAGACAAGTTAGAAAGTAGATATTGAGCAAGAAAAATCAACAGTGCACCTTGTGGAATATTATTGTTCTTATGCTCAAGACCTGATTTCAACTCATTTATAAGAGCATCAATACATAAAGATTCAAAAATCATGATAGAGAGGTCATCCTCTAATAAATGCTCTAAAGCAATTGTTGTTCCAACAATGTGAGAAATCAGAGGCTTTAAAGTGCTTAATACATAATCCAATAAAGGCACATCACAATAGGTAATGCTACACAAAGACAACAACAACTGAATCACCCATGGTATCTCAGGCATAATAGCTTCCATATGTCCCACAATGATTACTTCTAGTATCCACAATATGATGCACTTCACATTAGAAGCTACAACACCTTTCATCACACCACAACTGGCATTAGTCATTACATTTTGATCTCTATCTACATCCAAGAATGGGTTGGAACACAACTCTGAAAACCAACTAAGTATATCTGGAATAGAACTAGGTGGAACTGCTTTTAAATGGGAGCAGACAACCTCCAACATCACTTCTGCATATGTGAAAAACTGATTTCTTAAGTTTGGAAAGATCATGTCTAGCTCAGGGTAAAGAGCATGGACAAAGCCATCAGTATCCACTTGATCTAAATGATCACTTTTCTTAACAGATTTCTTAGATTTATGTTTGATGGATTCCAAAATGGAGGCCTCTTGTAATTCTTCATTCCCTTTCCCTTTATATATTTTCACATATGTGAGTTCATCAGAGAAAATAAACAGTAAACTTGTCATTTGCTGCATATCTTGGGCAAGGAGGAGCCCTCTCTTCTGGTGTTCCTTCGCATAGTGAGCCAATGCCATCCAACCTATGTATCTAACCAAAGGAAATGAAGAGGTTGATAATTTTAATATTCTTTCCATCCATGAGGAGGCAGGAATCAGGTTCCTATACTAGAAGCCTTCTTTCCTACCACACTCATCATCCTCCTCCATGATGCCACTAACATTGGATGCAAAAACTATTCTTTGAAAAGTGCCCACTGTCGCCTAACTCCATGTATTTTTCCAGGTTCTATTGGATGACTAAACTCCTTTTGTTGTTAATGAAGAGAGAAAATCAATGTATTGAGACACTCTACAGCTTGCAAAATCACATCAACAACATTCTATGGAGGACAAGACAACTGAGTAGCCGAATAAAGGAAAAAAAACAATGTAGAAGAACTTCATACATGTTATGATGTTCCCTCTGTAACTACCGAATCAGAAAAACACAGAGTAGACCCTGATGTTGGCGTACAAGTGTAACAACATCCACAGACTCTGCATTATAGGGAAAAATTCTAAAACCATTTGGCCTTTCTTCAAAATCACAACTTACTGCTTTCTCATCATATGATCCCTCATTTAAAATACTAGACTGCACTTGTTGTCCCATTCTGTTGCTTGCATAAGAATTTCAATTCCAGTTATGTCTCTATTTTCTTCAAGATTACTTATCATTTCCACTTCTTACTATCTATTACTAGAAATAGCTCATCAATCATCATCCTACCCATGTGATAAAATTTGGAGTTTATACTAGCACTTTTGTTCATGTGATGGTCATTGTCACTGGAGTTCATCATGAAATATGGATTCAAGTGGTATTCTACTGCCAAAACAAGTGCATCAATTGTAGCTTCATGAATCTCCAAGTTCATCTCATACTTTTGATGCAATTCCTCTGTGAAATGGCTAAACTTTGAGGCCCATAGTTCACAGTCTTGATAATTCACAAGTTGTAAATACTCTATTTGCAAGTCAAGGTTTTCATTTGCACCTACATCTAGCATTAACTTTCTCCTTGACCTACTCTCTTTTCGCTTAAGATGATCTCCATCAACCTTCACATTAATATGACCAAAGATATGAGTGTCAGGAAGGTTTACCTCAAAAACAGTTGAGAATTTACGAAGTGTTATATTTTTAAACTCAGGAGGAGAAAAAAGAAGACTACCATGTTCAGTCACATCAATATTTGAATTTACATCCACCATTTCAAATTTTCCATCACCATCTTCCTCAACGACATTTAGTTTACCTATTATTGCTAGAATTTGATTAGAGGAAGTAGGTGTGAAGGATGCCGCTTCATTCTCTGGACCTTTACTTATCAAACTCTTGCAAAGATCAATTGCAGGAGCCAATGGAACATGAGGGGCCAAAATGGAGAGAAGGAATTTACATGATCAAAATTTGAAAGCCTAAGTGCTCAATTCTTAGAACAACTACAATATTCAAATTTTCGACTGAGCATAAAAATGTCATCAAAACAAGAAAACAATCACCAATCTTAATTCCTCTAGTATAAAACCATTGCATTCCTCTCTCATCATCCAAACACCAATAATACCGATGTCCATGAAGCCCCTTTCTTTGTAACTTTTGAAGACATTGGAGGAACTCCTCCTTTGTTCCCACCATTGTATAATAGCTTAATGGTCTCACTAGTGACCTGCATTTTCACAAAGTTGAATAAAAATTCATGAAAATTTTAGTTGAAAAACAATTATGCTAACAAAGAAAAAACAAAAAGGATTAAAATATAAAGTTAAATTCCATAAAAATATTATTGAAATGTGTGGAAGTATTGGTTCATTGGTGAGCTCCATGGTATTAATCATTCTATGAATGGTGTGGACTTATACCACTAGAATGGCATGAGTTTCATAGGGTTAAATTTTGGTGAAAGAACCAAAAAACCCACTGAAATAAAGTATAACAACAAAAAAGAATACACAATTCCACTACTCCTAGTGATTTTGAAGAGGGACCATGGAATAGAATCATAATTGACTTTAACAGGGTGACCAATAATCTTGCCACCCATTGTGATTATAGGTATCCAAGGAGAATTTGCCACCATGGCTATCTGGTTTGTCTTACATGTACAAGGATCCAAATTCATCTCCTCCAGGCACAAGGTATAGTTTTCCAGGCATATTCTTCCTCTGCCACTGAGAGCCATCATAAGATTAGTTTATCATGCCTTTGCAAAAGAACCCCTCATCTACTACATGATCAAAGGTTGGCACTGCAATGGCATAAGGTGCCAAGGGAGGTATCTTATCCTGCATGTAAAAGTAGAATTATGCTTCAAAGCGAACTATGAGTGGTGAATTTTCTGAGAAGCACTTGCTTCTATTTAGTGGAGGGAAGCCTCCCTTCGTGTTCAGACATTTAATGTAGGACACCCAATATGAAATCACAATGTTTTCATGGAAGCTTGCATCTGCCATAAATTTATTAGTGCTTGCAGAATCTGAACCAGACTTTGATGTTATCTAGTTTCATGAAGCTAGGTAGAATGATCAGTCTTTAGTATCCATTAAAGGAATATATTGTATCAGGAATTTAAACATTTCATACCCTTAACATCAAAAGAAAAATTTGGAACTACAATATGGATTGTGATCTTAGACAACTGAATATGTAGCTCCAATTAGCAATTTATATTTTAAAGAACAAATTCCAATTGAAATAGAACAATGAATAGTTTTCTGATACAGGAAATCTGTACACAAAAATTTGATACAACAAAAACAAGACACACATATTCTAAGAAAAAACCCCATTTTTTGAAAATACCAAAAAAGGTAAATGGTAAAACCACGACGCAAAGAAAAAGGTATGGATTGAAAAAAAAAAGCATTGCTGCAAGAGTTCATTAAAAAAATTAGCTCAAAACCATAAATGGAGACTGTTGCATGCTAGATTCACCAAGAGGCAGGAATTTCCAAATGGTCCCCATTACATCACAAAAATTCAAGTGAAACTCATTGTTTTTAATGGTATTATATCATAAAAAAAATGCAAATGAAAGAAGGTACAATGCAGAGCTTAATTCTTTTGAGAATCTTCTATCCCAAGGATATGAAGTGAAGGGAGGGTCTTTTCAACTACCTCACTTCATGATTTATTTTGCCTTCGAGGCACCCAAATTTATGAAAAAGTTGGGTTTGGTTTTGCCCTTTTCTAACAAGGCAGACTTCATAGAAATGGTGAATTCACCTGTGGCCAACTCTATTTACATTTCACATATTTTTCACAATTCCTCTGTGGAGGTTAATGAAAAGGGAACTGAAGTTGCAACTGCTACTGCAACCTCTGTTTTAATAAGGAACTTCTTGATGGATCCTGTTGAGGACTTTATAGCTAACCATCCTTTCATGTTTGTTATCAAGGAAGAGCTAACAAGAGTCATTCTCTTTGTTGGACATATATTGAATCCTTTAAGTAGCTAATCCCAAAGAGTGTTTTGTAAAACTGGAAAGTTTAGATTTAGAGATAAAAAGAAATTGGTGTATGGACCAATTTTTTTTACATTATATCTAATACATTATAAATGACATGCTCACATTGGTTGTAAATAATAACCAATATCTTAGTGTCCAATAATGTATCACTAAATAGGCAGTGATACCCATAATTAATAAGGTCCATGACTAAGTAGAGGATGTGGAAAATGCAAATCACTTGAATTGCAAGACATGTACTTTCTATCTGCCGTGATTCGCTTAGCAATATTATGTCTCTTAGTGTTTGGTAGATAGGGAAAGCTAGATTTTGGAAAAGGAACTCAGGATTTTGGGAAGTAGCCAAAGAAAAACTCAAACTCACATTAACATGGCATATCGAGTATATACAAGGTTAATCACTAAAATAAATTCTATTTTTTCAGTCAAAATGGCATTTTTAGCTTGCAATACACTCCTCAATGAAACCTATGATGAATTGTGCCCCTTGGATAGGAGTGCTTTGACACTGACATTCTCTTATGGGATATCATTCACTTCACATGGAAGTAAGGCTACCACCCTCCCAAATGATTTTATCCTTTCTTGTCTTACTTCCTTAAGGTTGTCTCCCATCTTGGTTTTCTCTCCAAGGAGATTCGCTCCTACAAATTCATTTTGAGAAGGTTCCTGCCCTATGCCTATATTTATGACAGGTTTTCCATCTGAATACTAAATTTTTTAAGATCCAAATTTTCTTGCAATTTACTGACACAAATCTATTATCATTACTTTTGGTCTATTTTTACTTTACTTGGGCACAATTACCCTTGATTTTTTCCATTTGACTCTCATAACTCGGGCACAGATGCCCTTGATTTTTACAATATTTCTACCTTTATATTGGCAAACTGCAAACACAAAATGTCTAGTTGGATCACAAAAAAGAGATGGATCATACAAAACGAAATTTCTTTTAGTCCTAAAAACCACATTGTATATCCAAATGTATAAGCAAGGGTTTCTTCATCCAAAATGAAATTGCTTGGATCGCTAAAAACTACATTGTATATCCAAAAGTATAAGCAAGGGTTGTCGTATAAGTAGAAAAAGGACAATAGGATTCATTCCAACTCTTCTTCCAGACCTATAGGAAAATCACTTGATGACTAGAGTGATGTCCACACTCTTGATATTTCAATTTGATTTGGCAGGTGTAAGCTTATGAGAAAACAAAAGCTATTGGTAAATCTAAGGACTGATGTATCAGGTTTTGGTGGTGTCAATAATGATAGCCTCCCACTGTCATAAATATGGAATGATACGTTTCAAGTGGACTATATACATAGTACACTACATCATTCGGCAAACACAATGAGGCATGTGTTGTGTTAATGTTGAAGTTTGATTGATATCTATGAATGTGCTAGAGAGTGAAGAAAATTTTATTAAAAAAATAAATGAATGTTTGAATAACAAGTGAAATGGAACAAATTATAGAGGAGTAAAGTGTGTGGGGACTCTGTTGGTGAGCCCCAGTATTGCAGCAATAATGCTACAACTCCCGGAACTCCCTTCCTTAAATTTAGCAACCCGGTAGTTCGTAACAAACTTGGAAGCGACGGTGCTGTATGCACAAGTACTAGCTCTTGCCGCAACTGTCACTTGGTCAGCTGGCACAAGTCCGCTAGGGGCTTAAGCCAACTTCTACGAGCTCTTAGAAGAAGCTTTTTAACTAATGGATGAAAGCTAACTCAAAGGAAGCTAATCTACTTGCGGAAAGAAACTGGAAGCCAAGAAGTAATGCAAACCCTAGCAAACCCTAATTCTACCAACCAACCCTACTGGTGCAAAGGAAAGGATGCAAACTATTGAAAAAGATGCCATTACTTCTACAAAGGTAAAATGCTCATGCCTATGCTATCTCTATCTGAAGAACACATCTTTTTGTATTTTTTGAATAAGTTTTTGAATTATCATGCGTGTGCTTTTAACTGGCTTTTTACTGTGCAGGGGTGGATCGAGTAGGATAAAGGCTTGGAAAAGGTTGGGAAGGTCTAGAGCGGGTCTACGGAGTCCCTAACACCCTTCCAGAGAGTTTCACAAAGTTTGGCTATCAAGAAACCTCATTTGTGAGCTTCTACAGGAAGTCTGCAGGGGTTCTACAGGATGTTTCATAATTTCTACAGGATGTTCAGAAATTTCTACAGGATGTTCTACGATTGGATTTTGGGTGATGGGTGAGTGAAAGAGGATGCATGAATGGATAGGGAGGTAGGATAGGGGTCTGAAATGACTTAGTGACAGAGGGATGAAGTGATAAGAGGGTGTGGAGAGCTAGCTTGTCTTAAAGAGGGCTGAGGCAACGGAAGGGCAAGAAGGTAGGGTGACGTGGGAAAAAGAGTAGTTGTGAGACGAGGGATCTAACTTGGAGATGGAGCAGTTGGCCTGGACGAAGCTTAGATGGACGAGAGAGTGATGGAGATGCACCGCACAGTGTATACTTAACCAAATCAACCACGTCCTACACACAATCAAAATATTAACTAATATATCCTAACTGTTAATGAAACCAATGAACAATAGCTTTATTCCTAAAGAGAACCATGTACAACACTTAAGTAAAGAAACATTCCAAAAGATCTGAATGCATGACTAACTCCTACAAATGAAAACATTGCACCAAAGATTGGATGGGTAAGCAACCTAGTGTTTTTGTTGGGCAACACTGTCAGCAATTCCAGCCCCTAGGAAGAGGTGAAAATGAGAGTGCAGGAAACCCTTTTCTGGAGCTCTTATCAATTCTTATCTCATTACTTTATTCTAGATATCTGAAGCAACTCTATTTTTCAACAATGACCTACTTGACCACACAACGAAATCTAACTCAACAAACTGCGTTTCAAATGCATACAAGGAAAATCATAATGCTGAAAGGAAAGATATCAATACAAAGAAGGAGGCCCTAGGTTCTCAGGTTAGGCCCAACCCCAAGAGCTATGGCTCCTCTAGAAACTCAGAGCTGAGATCAAATCTGACTGCTTCCCATTAAAAAATAATAATCATAAGTCAAGAGTCATGCCAATAATGGCTACAAAAGAACAAACCAGAGCTGACAGCTTGTAGTGCAGAATGTGCAAACGTTTTTCCAAAAGTCCTCTTCGAAGGCTGAAGCCTTATCATTTATACACCACGAGGCCCGAGCTAGCCTCCTAAATCTATGGGACTTGGCTGACCAAACTGGGAGTGAACAGCTACTTCCACAAAATCTGTTTGGTTGCCTTCTAGATCCGGTTTTGGTAGCCTTTGGAGCTCGGAGTTGGGGGTGAAGATCCTGAGGGAGGCTATTTAATGCCATAGACAACCCCCCTACGAATCCTCAACCCAAGCTTGGCTGTCTCCTAGCCCTTGTCTGCTTGGTTTTGCTCCACATATGTCAAAAAATCCTGAAATGAGCAGGTGTTAGCCACCTAGGAATAGTGACTACCCTTATTCGTACAAATGACATAAACATACTAAAAAATGATGCAGAAGTTATGAAAAATGAAGGATTGAGCAAAGGTAGTTAGGCCAAAAGAGCCCAAAATTTTACCAAATTTGGGGCTCATCATCACCCCCTTGCTAAAATGATTGCTCATCCCTGAGCAACTAATCCAGCTCCTCGTCCTTCATCGCTTTCACTGCCACTCTCACATCCCAGGCTTCTGAAGTAGTATCCTCCTCACTGCCATGGAACCCAGCCTTCCTTTCCACCTCTTCCCACTGCTTATGCTCTCCTTTCTCTGTGCTGCCTTCCATCAATCCCAGAAGCAAAGGTGGGCTTAGCTTGAGGCCAATCCAGCTGACTTGGAGGTTCTGTATGGACTTCTTGTAGAGGGGCACCCGTACTAGAGCTTCCCTCATTCGAGTTGGAGTGTGATATTCCCTGATTTTGAGGCTGTGGAACAAGGTGTTCCACCGGCGGGTGCAAGCATGAACACAATTGTCCCCTAATAATCGCTCCATATCCTCGAAATGTGCTATGGCCTGAGCCTATTGATCCATGTATTTCAATAAAGCCTGAGAGTCGGTTGCTAAGTGTTGGTGGGCTGATATCAATGCAGTGGGGTCCCCTGGCTCTGCTCTAATCAGCAGTGGTTCATGTAACTCTCGGTTCATGACCTCTTTGACCTCTCCTGCTCTCTTTTCTTCATGGTTCAACCATGAGGCAAATGCCATCAACTGCATATCTCCCACGACTGTGTTGGGATCCCATGAAGTCACATTAGGAAGGGCCAAATTATGGAGATAGAAATCCGATAGCTTGGCCTTGTCCTCTGTTGAATTGCTATTGCATAAATCCATGAACTGCTAGGGGTCTTGGATTTGGGAGATACCCCTCTGTGCCAATGCATTAATTTGGAATTGCAGCCACTGGTCCTGTAGGTATAGGCCATAAGATTTGGCCGGTTGTCTACATTATAGAGCATCCATGGCCCAACTGGCCATGCAGGCCAGTTGTGCCTCTTTTTGTTGCAACTGCTGTTTGAGAGCTTGTATCTCGATTTGTGCTTGCAATTCCCTTTCCTGTAGATGCTGGTTTAGCTCCCCAAGACCAACTTGCATTCCTTCTTTGCCTTGAGGTTTTGTTGTAGTGTCCTCTGATGCTGTGCCCCTTTCATTCCTCTGTTCCTGTAGCTGCAGTTTGAGTTTCTCATTCTCTTCCTGTAGAAATACCTGCTGGCAGTTTCCCACGCGTTTGGCCATAGCTAATTCTCTTCGTGCCTCCTTGAGTTGTTCCTCCAAGGGGCCTATATCTGCTACTCCTTTATATTTAGCTATCCTCATCCACGTGTGGGTTCTCACTCTTTCTTCCTCCAACGCAAAGAAAAGTGACACTGTGAATTTCTGTGGAATAATTTTTCCAGCCTCCAAAAAGTTATAATACGAGCTCAAGCTTGGCTGGGGACTAGGTTCTGGAATGTGCTCTACCTATTCTTCCCTCCGTGGCTCTCCTCTGTCTTCCCTTGGTGGTGATGTGGCTACCTCTCCCTCCATTCTTTCAGTTTCCTTGAGCGTAGCCAATGTTTCCTGTAGAACGACCTCAACATCCTGTAGCGGGGTTTTTGAAGCCATCCTTTCCATTCTCTCCTTCCAGGAAGTTTTCTTCAGGCTCCCCCGCTCATAAGTGACTGATATTTTTGAGGGGGACCTCTCCCTTGGTGAGGTAGGGGTGTCTTCTAGAGTAATTGGGTCGCTAGATGGAGGTTGGGGCCTGCCTGTTTTGATTCTTACACTTCTCCTTGCTTTGAAATACAGAGCGGTCTCCCTCTTTCTTTTTTCCTTTGGCTTGGGAGGGGTACTTAGGGTGGCCAGCACAACTGCTACCTCCCTAGCAAGGATTTCGGCCATCTTCCCCTTCTGTGTTCCTTTCTCACGACTTCCTATAGAAAGCCCTGTAGCGGCTGATTTCTTGCTTCCTGTAGAAGCCGTTTTTTATTTTTCCTGTAGAAACAGGTGGCACCGTTTTAGCCTTCTTGGCTGACGGTGCTTTGTCTTTTGACTTTGCTGAGGCTGCCTTAGAGGTGCCTTCCCTAACGTGGACTTGTTCAGTCCTTTCCACCCTGCTCTGTAACCTTTTCTCCCTGGGTGTTAATGTGGGTTTGTCATCCTCTGTTTTGGTAGCCTGGTGTTTCTCTTGTTTCCCCTTGCGTTCTTTCTTTGGTGCTTTGGCCATGGTTTCTTGGCCTTTTCCTTTCTTCTCTGTTTGAATTGGTTCCTTCTCCTCGCTGCTGGAGGAGGTGAGCTCCTCAGCCAACATTTTGATGTCATCATCCTTAGTCAAGTTTCGAAAGGCTTCCCACAAGAGAGGGACGGTGTATGTGTGGAGTGCATCCTCCACGAGGAGCTTAATGAGCCCATGATGGGCTACCTGGTCTGGCGTTCCCTCTTGTAATTTGGTGGCACATTCAGTCATGGACTGCAGGAGGAAGTAAGGAATACTCAACTTGTTTTCTGAGGGTAGGTCCATTTGGTGCCTAAGTTCTGTGAGCAGCCGGAAATGGTATCCATACACGATGCTGAATCACCCCTTGCACGTGATATACTTCATAATTTAGAGGCTGACCTCACTCCAGAGCGGTTGTAGGCTGGCTCTTCAAACTTCGTTCTTGTCCTCTGAGAATTGCTCCTCTGGCAGAAAGAACTCCTTCTTAGCCTTCTGGCAAAGTTTTCCTTCCTCCTTATCCCAAGGTACCCCCATCGGGAGATCAGTGACTCTGCTGATGAACTGTGGGGTGAGTCTAAGGTTCAAACCTCTGAAATTGACAACGGCCAACGTTTTTGATTTTGGCTTCAAAGCTCGCAGAAATTATTCTGCCACCTCATCATCGTAACCTTGAAGCTTGTCGCAGAACAACATCCACTGTGCACGAGAAAATAGGTCCACCACCTCAGGGTTTTCCCGTAGCTTCTTTGAGTCTGTCGGCTCTTTCCTAATGAACCCACCCGGCATGGTGAAAGCTTGCTGTGTTAGCCGGAGCTGGCTGGCACGTATAAAAAGATGGACCTTTGGGATTTCCTTAGACAGAGCGTGGAATTACGCCTCTGGCATGCACACAGTTTGTAAATTCACGACTGTCTACAGGTGAGCCTTCACAGTGGCTCAATTATGAACCAAACCCTGTAGAAAAACCCCGCATACACACTACGACGACAATTCTCATGCAGAAGTAAGACGACGCTTGCAAATTCATGCACAGACTGTAATTCTACTCTTTTAGGACGTCGACTTCACCACCCTTCGAACCAATTGCATGGGAGGACTATGTTCAGGCTTACCTCGTTCCAACTTGCCACCTTTGACATGAATAGTTTAATTTCCTCCGTAGCGGTGAGCTTCCTGTAGCGCAGCTTCCTGTAGAAGTCGTGCACGGGTTCTGGAGAGCGCGTCAGTGGTTCTGGGCCTTCTGTGCAACCACCGGACGTTTGAACAGGTCGAGGACTCGGAGTAACAGTCTTCAAGAAATTTCGGATGCTTACTCGACTGCAAAGCGGTTGAGGATAAATGAGTGGAGTGCCATACGTGATCTAGCCAGTGGATTTGAATCCCTACGGAACTTGTGGCGCGGGGGTGAGCTATCCCCGCCGGCCCGTTGGACGACGTCACCTGCTATCATTCCACTGTAAGTCTGCCTGACCGCCGAATCATTCCCTGCATATCTACCGCCACCATTTTCTGTTAGATCGTCGCTTCTCTCCGACTGGACGCTTCCCACGTGTCCATTTCCTGTCTTGTTTGACACAACCAACACTTTCCGGATCGGACGAGACCATCGGACTGGTCGTGGTGGCCAGTTGAATGGCTACCCAACTTGCTCAACCCATTCATTTTCATACTCGCACACATTTTAGAGCATTGTTCAAGTAATTTGACGAAACAGGGTGAGGCACTTACCTGTGCAGCCGTGACGTTATTTTCATGCTTCAGGACGAGGGTGACAGATCCGCTTGCTACTGCTTCACGCACAAGCATGGGAGTTCCTTCTGGCCGACTGTTGCTAGTTACGAGACCGGTTGCCTAGCTGCGGATGGTGCATGCGCCAGCTTTATGAGTTGCAGGTGCCTTCATGGTGTATGCTCTAGCCAGATCAACTACTATAGGATTCCTGTAGGATATCCTGTAGCCGTTTCTCCTCCTAGGGTGCATGCCGAAACGGTGGAATCACGGTCACGGTTGCAGGGTCCTTGGATTGCCTTGATAAGTAGCGCATTGGCCTCTGCATACTTTATTCCATTTGAGAATTGTTTCTTCTGAGAATCCAACGTTCTGATTTGACTGTGCAGGTATTTTCATTGTATGGCAGCAGGGGTGGTAGAAGGAGGCGACAGCAGTGGGTGATGGAGAAAAACATTGGTTGCATGCCTCCTTATTGGACTTCGGGCTTCAAATTCTTCCACACAGTCGGTCCTGGGCCGTCCAAAGATTCTACAGGAAGTTTCCTGTAGAAATACAGAACTTCCTGTAGAAAATCCTGTAGCTTCCTGTAGAAGGCTAAACTGTGATCAAATCGTGCCCAGACCTTGGAAGAGATGAGTGTTTCTGGAGGGAGTGCTGGTGAGGTCACCTGGTAGCATAGTAGGGACCCTTGTCCTTGAGTTGAGAGACCTCCTTTTCTGCATGGAATACCTGCAACCTGCATGAATTGTCAAATCTTGAGCCTGTTTTCCTGTTTCTGCTTCCTTCTTTTCTGTTTTCTTTTTCTTTGTTTGTTTTTTCTTTCTTCTTTTTTTTTTTTTTTTTGAGAGACAGAAGGGGCGCCTCAGTGAGGTTTTCACCCCTACCATCTGCCTTGAGCGCCTCAGAGAGGTTTTCAACCAAGGGTCTTTTTTATTCAAAAATTTTCAGAAAGATAGCAGGGGCGCCTCAATGAGGTTTTCACCCCTACCATCTGCCTTGGGAGCCTCAAAAAGGTTTTCACCCAAGGATCTTTATTTTTTCCTTTTTCTTTTTTTTTCTCGATGTTCAGGGTATGCCCAAAATAGAGGCAGAACCCTTCTCTATGACCAGCACTGATTTTTCCATAGTTTTGATGAATTCTTGCCTCGAAAGAGGTTTCCTGTAGATCATTAGTCGATGCCCATTGACGAGCATGGGGATGGCTTCCTCATCAATGGTCCGAATAAGAATAGACCCATTTTCATTACACTTCTCCACTGCATATGGTCCCAACCATCTTGTTCTCAGCTTCCCCTTAAAATCCTTATGTCTGGAATCGTACAACAGCGCCTAATCTCCCAGCTGGAATTGCTTGTCATTGAGGTGTTGATCATGCCATACCTTCCTCTGAAGTTGAACCACCTCTGAGTGGAGAAGGGCCTGCATTCAGTGTTCATCCAACCCATTCAGCTACAATAACCTTTCTTGTTGGGCATGGCTGAGATCTAGGTCCAGCTGAGCTGCCATCCTCAAGGTGTTGTACTCGAACTCAATTGACAACAAAGCTCTCTTCCCATAGACCAGCTCATAAGGTGTGAAGCCGGTTGTGGTCTTCCAAGCAGTGTTGTAAGCCCAAGTGGCCTCAACCAGGCGATCTGCCCAATCTTTTCTACTGCTGCTCACCACCTTAGTCAAGATCCCTTCTAATGCTCTATTGGTGACTTCCACCTGCCCATTTGCTTGAGGATGATAGGGGGTGGAAGTCCTATGCTTGATTTTGTGATGAGCGAGTAGGTCTTCAATTAAGTTGGAGGTGAACTGGCTTCCTTGATTGGTGATTAGCTCTCTTGGGTAGCCAAATTTGTAGAAGATGTTTTCTCTTAAAAACTCAACCACCTTTTCTTCTGTCGCTGCTTTTATTGCCTTGGTTTCTGCCCACTTTTTCAGATAGTCTGTGCACACAATGATGTAAGACCTTTGCCTTGAAGGAGGATTGATAGGACCCACAAAATCCATACCCCACTTCTCAAATGGCTCAAGAGTCACTTGAGGTTGGAGAGGCATTTCGTCCCTTGGAGTCAGTTTCCCCATCCTTTGGCATCGGTCACATTGGCTGATATATCTTCTGACATCTTGATGAAGCGTGGGCCAATAGTAGCCTGCCTGTAGAATTTTGAAGGTAGTTCTTTTGGCTGCAAAATGTCCTCCACAAGACCCGTCATGATAGGTTAGGAGGATGTCAAAGACTTCCTCCTCCCTTACACAACGCCTTAAGATCTGATCGGGGCCAAGCTTGAACAGGTTGCCCCCGATCAAAGTGAATGAAGCACTCTTCCTTACGATTCTGCTCTTCTCTCTTGAGGATAGGTGCGGAGGGAACTGTGCTGAGACAAGGTAGTTTGCTATATCAGAAAACCATGGAGAGAGTACTGAGATAGCAAATAGATGTTCATCTGGCATCTGGTCATCCACTGTTCCATCCTCACCTGCAGGTAAATCCAATCTAGACAAGAAGTCAGCGACAACATTTTCTTTACCTAGTTTGTCAACGATAGTCAAATCAAACTGCTGCAACAAAAGTAACCATCTAATAATACAAGCATTCACATCTGGTTTATTAATTAAATATCTAATTGCAGCATGATCAGTATGTACAAATGTTTGATAGCCAGTGATGTAGTGTCGGAACTTGTTCAGGGCATGGACCACGGCCAAGAATTCTTTCTCAGTTATAGTATAATTCAGTTCTGCCTTGGATAAGTTTTTGCTGACAAAGTATATGGCGTATGGAAGCTTTTGTTCAACTTGTCCTAAGGCTGCCCCTATGGCTTTGTTCGAGGCATCAGTGTGGATGTGGAAAGGTAGGGCCCAATTTGGACCTCTCAAGATTGGGGCAGACACCAACTTATCCTTTAATTCATTCAGAGCCCTCTGACAATCGTCAGTCCATTTAAACTCAACATCTTTTGCTAAGAGGCCAAACAATGGCGAGGCTAGCTTGCTGAAGTCTTTAATGAATCTTCTATAATATCCTGCCAAGCCTAAGAAACTTCGAACATCTCTTACTTTCCGAGGGGGTGGAATCTTTTTTATGAGAGCAATTTTGTTAGGATCCACCTGTAACTCTTGGCGAGAAATGGTATGTCCTAGCACAGTCCCTTCAGTCATCAAGAATTCACATTTTTCAGGACTAAGGAACAGGTTCATCTCAATGCACTTGGTTAGGACTTTTCCCAGATTGGACAATGCTTCCTGGAAGTTGGACCCATAAGGAGTGAAGTCATCCATATAGATCTCCACCGAATCATGGACCAGCTCAGAAAAGATGCTCAAGACAGCTCTCTGGAAGGTGGCAGGAGCGTTGCATAGCCCAAAGGGAAGAACTCGGTAAGCAAAGGTACCCCAAGGACAAGTGAAGGTGGTCTTATCTTGGTCTTCCGGGCTGATTTGGATCTGATTATACCCGCTAAACCCATCCAGGAAAGAGAAAAACTTCTTCCCTGCCAGTCCATCCAACACTTGATCTATGAAGGGTAGAGGAAAGTGGTCTTTCTTGGTGTCTTTGTTCAGTTCTTGGTAGTCCACACAGATTCTCCACTTCCCATTTTTCTTGGGAACCAACACCAGAGGGGACACCCACTCGCTATCCGAGATGGGGTAGATGAATCCTGCATCCAACAGTTTTTGCAATTCTTCTTTGACAATGTCCTTAAGGGTTGGATTCATTCTCCTTTGAGGTTGCCTGACCGGTTTACAATCTTCTTTGATGTAGATGTGATGGGTACAGACCGAAGGATGGACTCTTTTCATCTCCTTATAGCTCCAAGCAAAAGCATCTAGATGACTAGCCAACAGACTACACAGCTCCTTTTCCTGGGAAGGAGATAGGGAGGAGCTGATCTTTAACGTTCTCTCGGGGCCAAACTCCACATTTTTGACTCTGGGAGTGATTGGATTGGTCACACAAAGGTCCACTAAGGTGCTGGATTGGGTATCCTCCACCAATTTCTCTAAGGACAATGCACTGGGAGGTGGATTCTGAATCAAGGTCTCAATCAAATCATCCTCGGTTTGAGGACCTCCACTGGTGGTTTCTAGGGTGCATAAGGGTGCAGAGTACACCTCATCCTCTTCTCCTTCTTCCAACCAAAGTGGTAAGTCATGCTCTAATAGGGGTTGGGCAGGAGGGTATAGGACTAGCTGCTTGGACATAGGACTATTTTTGATGGTCATGTTTCCTGCACGGCAACTTATGTAAGCATCTGCAGTGGCTAACCAAGGCCTTCCCAAAATAAGGGGGTATCCAGTAAGCTTTGCCTTTGGTTGAAGAACCAAAAAGTCTGCAGGGTACTCCCAAGAGTCAACAGAGACCAAGACATCCTCCATAATCCCTTCGGGAGTCACGATGGAGCGATCTGCTAGTTGCAGGACTGTCGAGGTCTTTCTTAAGGAACCCTGAAGGTTGAGTTTGAGCATGGTATCTCTGGTCATCACGTTAATGGTAGCCCCTAAATCAATCAAAGTGTGGGGTATGATGGTGCCATTGATGTGGACATCAACTACAAGACTCCCAGGATCCAAATACCTTGGGCAGATTACTTGCCCCAACATAAGATCAGACAGTTGTCCTATGACATTGATGGTTGAGGCATCTCTTTTTTGCCTGCCTGGGTGTCTGAAACACTTTTCCTTAACCAGTTTGTTGTATATCGGTACATCTTTGATGGCCTGGAGAAGGGGTATTTTCATACACAACTATTTGAGTTCTCCCAGAAGCTCATCCTCCTCTGGGTTGGGTTGTGTGGTTGATGTTAGTCTCTCAGGAAAGGGTGGAATGGATTTTGGTTCACTTTCCTGTTTATCTTCCTCGTCCTCTGGGGGAGGAGGTTGGCGATCCAGAAGAGTCTTTCCAGATCGCAGGTTGATCTCCTGGATCTCCACAGCATAGGTAGGGCATGATGTTTCCCCAGTATATACCTGCTGGGCCTGTCGGTTGTTGGGGTTCAGGTTCGGTTGAGCAGGCATTTGGGGTTGTCCTGGAGGAGCAGGAGGTAATGGTTGTGGTTGAGCCGGTGGTGGAGGCAAAATGGTGGGAGGAGTGTTGTACTGGGGCCTCCACCCTGGTTGAGGTACATTCCACTGAGGCTGCGGCTGGACATGTGAGTGAAATGAATGAGTACTGGGCTGAGTATGGTATTGAGGTGGGTAAGACCATGGAGGAGGCACAGACCAAGAAGGATGAGCATGGGGACCCCAGGAAGGCATAGGAGCAGATTGGTTGGGGCTATAATAAGCTTGGGATGTCCCTTGCATCCCCTGTTGGTAAGGTCTAGGTCCATGTGGCCTCCTTTGGTTGAGGAAGTAGAGAGGTTCAGTGGGTGCCTCCGTTCCTTGGTACATGGCTTTAAGCCCAGGTAAGGTTGGGCATTGGTTTGTGGGGTGGTCCTCCTCACAAACGAAACATACCTCTACCGAATGTAATGGGAACTCGTTCTTCGGGTGCTTCCTTATACACTTAGGGCAGAATATAGCCAAAGCCCTCTCAGCTTCCTCTTTCTTCTGTTGCATTCAGAATGTATCAAGTTGCATGGCAATGGTCTGTCTCACCTCACTCTTGAGGTCCTCTAACTGATTTGCAAACTCATGTTTGGAGAAAGGAATACTAGCTGAGAGGGGGTTTCCTCTACCTCTTTTCTGGGCTGCCCTAGAGTGGTTTCTAAACACAGTATTTATATCCTCATAAGGTAGTTGGTAAATATCTCCTCCAGCTAGTATGTGAAGGGTATCTAAAAGGTCATCAAGAACTCCTCGGAGTAGGACCAACTTGAGAGATTCAGGGTCAAGTGTGCACCTGGCCCGTTTATAGCTAAGTTGGAACCTTTCCTCATAATCTTCTAAAGACTCATCATTTCCCATGGTCATCCGAAAGATTTCTCCCTTGGCTTCCTTGGACCTACAGTAGTCCCGGTATTTGGTATTGAAAGCTTGCTGCATCTGAGCCCAAGTGGTGATACTGTTCCCAGGTAAGCCCATGAACCAACGTAATGTTGCATCCTTGAGGGTAGAGGGAAAGAGTTTCAGTTTTTTCTCATCTTCGATATAGTCATAGGTTCAACAAAGGACAACAAACTCAAACATGAAGGTATCAGGGTCTTCAGTAGTCAGTCCATGGAAGTGAGGTAAAGCGGAGGGGCTTATGTTTTTCATTTTCATGTCTCCATTGGTCTCTCGGATGGGAAAGGCACCTTCTATTCTCTCATCTTCTCTTCTATTGTCAGCCATGGCTTCAGATGGAGTGTTCTCTAACTCTTCTTCTGTTATAGGATCTTCATATATCTCAGGAGGCTCGCCTATAGGAGAAGGGTGACTCAGTGAAGTGGTGGGGGTGTTGGGTAAGAATTTGTCTGTTTTATCTCGATTTCTACGAGGCATGAAATGGAAAGACTTTTGATTGCTTTTGTTTTTTTCTGGTACCTGCAAAACTAAAATAGATTGAACTGCAACTAACTATCTTGCTGAAATGGAAATGCGGAATTGAAATGAAAGCATGAAAGGACTAATCTATTTTGCACAAATGAAATTGCAGGAATGAAATGCTAGGCTACGCTTGCGGAATTGAAATGCTAATCTACGCTTGCAGAAATGAAATTGAGGAATTGAAATGATAATCTATGAAAGCAGGAAATGTCTACGCTACTTTTGTGGAAATGAAATTGCAGAATGGAAATGAAATAAAATACTTAGCAGAAGGCGAGAGTAGAAAAATAGAAGAAAAGCAACAATCACCAATACTCTGACGCTTCCCCGGCAATGGCACCAAAAAGATGGTGAGCCCCAATATTGTAGCAATAATGCTACAACTCCTGGAACTCCCTTCCTTAATTTTATCAACCTGGTAGTTCGTAACAAACTTGGAAGCGCAGGTGCTGTATGCACAAGTAATAGCTCTTGCCGCAGCTGTCACTTGGTCAGCTGGCACAAGTCCGCTAGGGGCTTAAGCCATCTTCTATGAGCTCTTAGAAGAAGCTTTTTAACTGATGGATGAAAGCTAACTCAAAGGAAGCTAATCTACTTGCGGAAAGAAACTGGAAGCCAAGAAGTAATGAAAACCCTAGCAAACCCTAATTCTACCAACCAACCCTACTGGTGCAAAGGAAAGGATGCAAACTATTGAAAAAGATGGCATTACTTCTACAAAGGTAAAATGCTCATGCCTATGCTATCTCTATCTGAAGAACACATCTTTTTGTATTTTTTGAATAAGTTTTTGAATTATCATGCGTGTGCTTTTAACTGGCTTTTTACTGTGCAGGGGTGGATCGAGGAGGATAAAGGCTTGGAAAAGGTCGGGAAGGTTCAGAGGGGGTCTAAGGAGTCCCTAACACCCTTCCAGAGAGTTTCACAAAGTTTGGCTATCAAGAAACCTCATTTGTGAGCTTCTACAGGAAGTCTGCAGGGGTTCTACAGGATGTTTCAGAATTTCTACAGGATGTTCAGAAATTTCTACAGGATGTTCTACGATTGGATTTTGGGTGATGGGTGAGTGAAAGAGGATGCATGAATGGATAGGGAGGTAGGATAGGGGTTTGAAATGACTTAGTGACAGAGGGATGAAGTGATAAGAGGGTGTGGAGAGCTAGCTTGTCTTAAAGAGGGCTGAGGCAATGGAAGGGCAAGAAGGTAGGGTGACGTGGGCAAAAGAGTACTTGTGAGACGAGGGATCTAACTTGGAGATGGAGCAGTTGACCTGGACGAAGCTTAGATGGACGAGAGAGTGATGGAGATGCACTGCATAGTGTATACTTAACCAAATCAACCACGTCCTACACACAATCAAAATATTAACTAATCTATCCTAACTGTTAATGAAACCAATGAACAACAGCTTTATTCCTAAAGAGAAGCATGTACAACACTTAAGTAAAGAAACACTCCAAAAGATCTAAACGCATGACTAACTCCTACAAATGAAAACATTGCACCAAAGATTGCATGGGTAAGCAACCTAGTGTTTTTGTTGGGCAGCACTGTTAGCAATTCCAGCCCCTAGGAAGAGGTGAAAATGAGAGTGCAGGCAACCCTTTTCTGGAGCTCTTATCAATTCTTATCTCATTACTTTATTCTAGATATCTGAAGCAACTCTATTTTTCAACAATGACCTACTTAACCACACAACGAAATCTAACTCAACAAACTGCGTTTCAAATGCATACAAGGAAAATCATAATGCTGAAAGGAAAGATATCAATACAAAGAAGGAGGCCCTAGGCTCTCAGGTTGGGCCCAACCCTGAGAGCTATGGCTCCTCTAGAAACTCAGAGCTGAGATCAAATCTGACTGCTTCCCATTAAAAAATAATAATCATAAGTCAAGAGTCATGCCAATAATGGCTACAAAAGAACAAAACAGAGCTGGCAGCTTGTAGTGCAGAATGTGCAAAAGTTTTTCCAAAAGTCCTCTTCGAAGGCTGAAGCCTTATCATTTATACACCACGAGGCCCAAGCTGGCCTCCTAAATCTATGGGACTTGGCTGACCAAACTGGGAGTGAACAGCTGCTTCCACAAAATCTGTTTGGCTGCCTTCTAGATCCGGTTTTGGTAGCCTTTGGAGCTCGGAGTTGGGGGTGAAGATCCCGAGGGAGGCTATTTAATGCCATAGACAACCCCCCTACGAATCCTCAACCCAAGCTTGGCTGTCTCCTAGCCCTTGTCTGCTTGGTTTTGCTCCACATGTGTCAAAAAATCCTGAAATGAGCACGTGTTAGCCACCTAGGAATAGTGACTACCCTTATTTGTACAAATGACATAAACATACTAAAAAATGATGCAGAAGTTATGAAAAATGAAGGATTGAGCAAAGGTAGTTAGGCCAAATGAGCCAAAAATGTTACCAAATTTGGGGCTCATCATCTGTATGGGAATGTATTGTGGTTTTATGAATTCCTCTTCTGAAAATGAAAGAAGATACAATGCAGAGTTTAATTAATTGATAATCATCTATCCCAAGGATGTGAAGTGAAGGGATGGTCTTTTCAACTACCTCACTTCATGATTTATTTTTCTCTCAAGGCACTTAAATTTCTGAAAATGTTGGGCTTGGTTTGCCCTTTTCTAATAGGGAAGACTTCATAGAAATGGTGAATTCACCCGTGGACAAATACATTTACATTTCAAATATTTTTAACCATTCCTTTGTGGAGTTTAATGAAAAGGGAATTGAAGTTGCAGTTCCTACTGCAACCCCTATTTCAATAAGGAACTTCCTGATAGATCCTATTCAGGACTTTATAGCTAACCATCCTTTCATGTTTGTTATAAAGGAAGAGCTAGCTACAGTCATTATCATTGTTGGACATATATTGAATGTATTAAGTAGCTAATCCTAAAGAGTGCTTTGCAAAAATGGAATTTTTAGATGTAGAGATAAATAGAAATTGAGGTATGAACCAATTATTTTTTACATTATATATAATACATTATAAATTACATGTTCACATTGGTTGTCAACAATAACCTATATCTTATTATACAAGAATGTATCACTAAATAGGCAGTGATATCCATATTTAATAAGGTCAACATTGGTTACATAGAGGTTGTGGAAAATGCACATCACTTGAATTGAAAAACATGTACTTTCCGGCTGCCATGATTCACTTAACAATATTATGTTGCTTAGTTTTTGGTAGATAGGGAAAGCTAGATTTTGGAAAAAGAACTCGGGATTTTGGGAAGTAGCTAAAGAAAAACTAAAACTCACATTAACATGGCATATCGAGCATATACAAGGTTAATCACTAAAAGGAATTCTATTTCTTCAGCTAGAATGGCACTTTTAGCTTGCAATGCACTCCTCAATGAAACCTATGATGAATTGTGCCTCTTGGATAGGAATGCTTCGACCCCAGTGACATTATCTTATGGGATATCATGCTTTCACATGGAAGTAAATCTACCACCCTCCCAAATGATTTTCTTCTTTCTTGTCTTACTTCCTCAAGATTGTCTCCCATCTTGGTTTTCTCTCCAAGGAGATTCACTCCTCCTGCTAATTCTTTTGAGAAGGTTACTACCATGTGACTATATTTATGATAGTTTTTGCATATGAAGACTACATTTTTCAAGGTCCAAATTTGTTTGCAATTTACTAACACAAATATATTATTATTGATTTTTGTCTATTTCTACTTTAGTTTGGGAACAGGTACCCTTGATTTTTACAATATTTCTACCTTTATATTGGAAAAATGCAAACACAAAATGTCTAGTTGGGTCACATGAAAGTAATTGATCATACAAAATGCAATTTATTGCACCGCTACAAAACCACATTGTATATTCAAATGTATAAGCAAGGGTTTCTTCATCCAAAATGCAATTGCTTGGACCACTAAAAACTACATTATATATCGAAAAGTATAAGCAAGGGTTGTAATATAAGTAGAAAAAATGACAATAGGATTCATTCCAACTCTTCTTCAAGACCTATAAGAAAATTACATGATGACTAGAGCAATGTCCACACTCTTGATATTGAAATTTTGTTTGGCGGGTGTAAGCATATGAGAAAAGCAAAGATCGTGGTAAATCTAAGGACCGACGGTATCAGGGTTTGGTGATGCCAATAATGACAACCTCCCACTCTCATAAATATGGAATGATACGTTTCAAGTGGACTATCTGCATAGTACACTACATCATTTGACAAACACAATGAGGCATATCTTGTGTTAATGTAGAGGTTTGATTTATATTTATGAATGTGCTAGAGCGTGAAGAAAAAATTATTAAAAAATTAAATGAATGTTTGAATAATAAGTGAAATGGAACAAATTATAGAGGAGTAAATGTGTGTGGGAAATCTGTATGGGAATTTCTATATAAATTTGAATGGATATATGTTTGGCATTTAGTACATGGATTTCATTGACAAACAAAAATGCTACCCAAAACTATCTGAACAATGGTATCACAAATTATTGCAAGAAGGACATAGTACTGGTAAATGAAAAACTTGGGTTGCAAACTATAGTACCTAGTAACCAAAGAGGGTGAGAGTAGCTTGAATCTCCTCCTAGTGAAGTTTTTCTTTTATGTTCCATAATTTCAATGTTCATCCATTCATCCATTTTGGTATATTTCCTTGGTGGGAAATGGTGTTGATGAGTCTTATAGTTGATCCAAGTTTTTTTAGCTTATGCAGAAATTAGTTATATATGTAGTCAATGAAGCTAAACTATTTGTCCCTTATATAACGCTGGTTGTATCAACTTCAAACAATGTGGGAGCCCTATACCGAGCCAAAAAAACCATTCTTCACCTGTTCATTGATTTTGGAAGGTTTTCTTCTTGGCCAACAACGTCAATTCAATATATGCAGGTTCACCAACCCAATGACATCTTTTGTAGTAGAATGAACGTATTGAGACCCTATTCTGGTAACTTTATATTTGTTATATTAGCCTAGGAGTGGACCTAGAGTTTTTGCAGCTAATTTCTCCCTACCATCATTTCCTCGAAGTTTGACCTATGAAGTCATAAACTCCCTTGGGTCATTGATTTCCAAAAAACATGTCAATTATTTGGAGTTGAAATCTTATATCTCATTAGGAAAATATATGAAATAATGTTTACCTAAAAATGCTCCAAATTACAGCAAATTTATTTTGTATGCTGGTTCTCTAATCTATGTCAAGTTTCCAACCTTCATTTGTATATCTAGGTGCAAGTTATCAAGTCAGACCTAGATCTAGCATAGTATGTTGATTTGTTGAATGGTGCCCCCAACACAAGGTTGATCATGCTAAGTGAACACAAGGAGCTCCACAAATTACATCCTCCTCAGTCAGATGATAATAAATTTTCTTGAAGATCACAATCTCAATTTTAGATTGGTTTACCTAGTTTTGTGGTCACTTAGACACTAATAAAATTATCTTATTGCATCGTATCTTATCTCCTAGCACTCATCATCCTAGAAGGGGATAAACCACTGACCAACATAATGATGGATAGGACGCTAGTCACCCCCAACTAGGGCCTGGAATTGAAGACTAAGTTCCAACCCCCAACAATAAGAATTGATTTATGATGGAAAATAGGATTGGAATTTCGGACCTTTAATTTATGTTCCCTATGGCTTGTAATCCTGATGGGCATGGACATTTATAATTCTTGGTGTAGCCCAAATAGCCAGTAAAAGTTTTTCAGTTTAGGCTTCTTATTTTTTTCTCATGATGATGGCTTTAGCAGCCTTGTATAAAATACCCTGTATATATTTTTATATTAATAGTTAGGTGGAATCATTTTATTCAAAATACAACTAGCACTCTAATTGAGTAAAAATGGAAACCTTTATAATACTACAAAAATCCCTCTAAGAACTATCAATCGCTACTTATGATAGACAACTAGAAGATATGTTTCTCATAGACACTGATATGAGAAATAAAACAGAATTGAATTATTAGACATTAGTTAGACAATTAGAACTTAGAATACTCAACACGCTCTTTTTCAAATGTAGAAGAAAATACAGAAACAAAACATGTATTTGTTTTTATCTTATTTGTGTTTTAATTTTAGGACTAGTTATTTTGGGCACTATTTATCTTGCCATTATTACTTCTTGTAATCCTGAGTCCCACTGACCTTATTTCAGTCATTGGTGGACGTTAATATAATTTTTCTCCTTTACAAAACTTAATCATTAGACTTTATAATATCGTGGAAAACAAGTAAAGACAATATTGTCACTGAATTGGTTGTAGATACTAACATAAAGTGTTGGTGACAGACTTTTTATTGCAAGATAATCATTGTGAGATCCTAAAAGAGGATTTGAGATTTAATATAAACAACCTGCAAGTCACACTGAATTAATATTTGCTACTCCAAACTTAACCCTTGAAACATGAGGGAAGATTTAAGAGATCTATTACCACTGTGAATTGTTCATAGTTAATACTCAGTTACGATTATCAAATGGATTCCCACGTCTTATTTCTCGTAAAGTACTCAAAATTTTGACATACTTGGCAAAAGATCATTTATCTGCTGCAAATATTCTACTTTATATGGAACCATGTTCAACACCGGAATCATCATGTAGGGAAAATTTAGAGTTGAAGAAAGCTAAAGAGAAAGAAAAGTTACTTGAAAAAAAGAGCTTCTCATGGTCTTTGGATGGATACCGGAAAGGAGAAATATCTCTGTATGTTATTCTAAAACTTCTTAATGAGCCACTTGTCTTATGAAGAAGTAATCACTTGGAGCAGGTTATGGATCTTCTCAATGTGGTTCTCAAGAATGTTGAACTCAAGGTTGAATCACAATCTTCATATGGAGAGGATGTTTTGAATGTGGAGAAAGAAACTCAAGCTATGCTTGAAATGGTGTCTTGTGTGACTTTAGGTACTAAAAGGTTGAAATGTTCTACAACCAAATCTGAAACTAAGATGCATAAGGGTGATGAGGCAAATAAAACAAATGGTGCTTCTGAGGCCTCCATTTCCGGTGTCAACAAGGCTACAGATCCACATGAAATTTTTTCACATCTTTCTGAGCCATAATTACAAAACATATGTAAACTTCTAGTAGAAGAGGGATTGTCAAATAAGGTGTATTCACCTATAGTAGAAATTATAAATAAGTTAGCCAATGTTACATCTGTTTATAGTAAACACCTGACTTTGGAATTCGTAAAATTGGATGGTGGTTTAGCCAATGTTACATCTGTTTATAGTAAACACTTGATTTTGGAATTCGTAAAATTGGATGGTGGTTTAAGTGATGTTGTTATGTGTGAACTAATAACTCTAGAAAGCACTGAGATGTTGGGATTAAGTTCACACTCCATGGCTGGAGAAGTGATTTCGAGAATACTAAAAACATTGACTACATTGATTTCAGGTATTAGTGATGGATTAGATAGCCATAAAGCTCAAAGGTGTGATAAAGAATAAGATAAATTGTTTCAGAAACATATTATAACTTCTACTTCTCATCAACTTTCAGTTGAGACTGGCTCGGGTAATTTAATGGAAAGCTTTGCAGTTTTTGTAATAAAAACACTAGCAGAGAGATAGAAGAATTTTATTGATTCCTTTCTGCCACCCTTGATTTGTGCTCTTCCCATGAATAAAGATGAAACTAATGTTGCAAAAATAAATATAGTGGGGGCAAGAAGGAAATCCCATTCTTTATGGATTAAAGAAGGAATTAATAATCATAAGAAGGTCATCAAATTTTAGAAGTCAAAATACCAATATATGGAGGATATCATAAAATGCCTCCAGTACACCAAAGAAGGGAAAAGCAATAGGATTTTTCATTGCTTGGGGGCAAGCAATGTCCGGAAGGGGGGACTGTAATGCTCCTAAGAAATTAGTCAACCAAGGATGAAGTTGTCTATTGATCCCCGTAGGCCATAGTCCTCCATAAAGGGGAAAAGAACCCCAAAATTCCCATGGTTGGGAAAGTTTTGGGGCACTTGAGTGAAGAAACCCAAAAGTGGGCTTGAAGTAAATTTTACTCAATCATTTTAGAAGAAGAAACCCCTCTAGGAAATGTATAAATATGAAAGGGATGAATTAATTTTGAAGGATGATTTGATTGACTCAATTATCTTTGTTTTGTTAGCTTGAGACTCTGAGGGTTTAAGACCCTTTTTTTCCTATCAATTTTGGTGGTGAAAGATTCCACCCTAGTTGATAATTTATTTTTCTTTCTTTTACTTATACGGACCCATGCTATTCTCTATATGAGAAGCAGAAAGTTTCTTGGAATCAAATGAATTTTTTGAGGTCAATACATAACTAGATTTATTTTTTGAGGTCAATACATAACTAGATTTAAGATTTTGAGGCAGCGAGTAGCTTGAGATATCACAACCTTTTGAAACACAAACTTCTTCCCATGCGAAGGTATTCTCTTCTAAGTGACCGCAATTCATTTTTCACATCTATAATGTTGAACGAACCTCTTAGTATCCATTCATTTGGTCCAACGCAATTGTATTAACGTAAATACAAGCGGAGGATTTATATGGTAGTCATGGTACCTTCTATGGAAACTAAACATAATAACTTGTGGTTAATTTTCTGAGAACAAGCGAAACATATGGTGGCCAAAACCTCGTGAAAGCAACCTGTAGCAAGCCGCAACCCTGAGATTGATAGAGCAGATTACCCCAAAAGATAGACGAAGAGGCGTGAGTCACAAATTTAATCAAGCCAAAATACGTTTTTAAGGCCAGATATCACTATTAGACCAGGGTTATTCTACTAGTGTCTCCCCGTCATCGGGTCTCCTTAACACGTGGATTATTCTTTGAGCCAGATCCTTGGATAGAGAAGACGTCTTCCAGAGCCATCTTGTCGCTAAAAGGATTATCTTCAGTGGATCGATGTATTCTAGGTTAGACATAACGTTACACATAAATTTCTGAGGACGGAATTGTGATGACAACAACTTCTCAATTAAATCACCAATGGTATTCAGGTAGGTATTGGAAGATCCTTGACGAAACACATAGATAATTTAGTTACACTTCGGAATTTGGTAACTTCCTGGAGATTAAAGCTCAGACCTAAGGCATGTAAAGGGTCTGAGAAAGACTGTGTTGTCTGCGTTTTAAGAGCGTTTAACACAATTTGTCAAGAGACTATCTGTAGTTCATATGGTCGACTCCCTAACTGAATCGTAGAGATTGATCAGAAAATCTAGGTTTGAAACAATTTATACTATGGAATATTCAAGTGTTGACATTTGTACGGAACGGTAACTGGCCAACAAATCAGTGTAAATTATATTTGAAAGTTGTTTTAGGTCACTATTTAAAGTACACTACTAACTGGTTGTGATTGGAATAATAGATTTGGTGAATGGATTATTTTCGAGTGAACGTTGTCTGATTTTTAGTCACTCGGTGTTTCTGTAGGCTTCGACACAAACTTTTGATACAATATAAATCCTATTTCATTTATAAAAGCAAACACTTTTCATAATTTACATCATTAACATCATCATTTTGAAATAGGTATTGATGCTTCAGACAATGTTATGAGAGACATGATCCGTCAAGCTAAACACTTAGTTGCTTCCATTCAGTAAGTTTTCCTGACATTCTCCTTTTAGGGAAACACAAAAACGAACATTTCCCTTTTATGGAAAATTCTTGTGCATCCCCCCTGTGATATGGGTCATAGGCTTAGGTGTGCTACCATAACTAAACTCCATTTATTATTGTTGAACCTATGTATCATTATATTTGGCCAAATATATTACACTTTCCAGGAAAGATATTAAATCGTTTAGTAAAATGTTTTAAGTTTTTATCTTTTCAATTGGAAAGGAAGGATTTTTGCTACAGTAAAACCCTAGGGAAGAATTTCCCTAGCATATTACAAAAAGTTTAACATTAATGTTAATCTATTGAGCATCTATGTCCACTGATTACTAAATTCATTGAAAAACATCACCATATATCATCCCTATACATGCTTGACATATACTAGCCAAATTCCAAGAGATAAGAATGCAATTTCCCAAATAATCAAATGATTTCCTATGTCAACATTAGGGTTACACATCCTCTAAGCATGAAAAATGCCACCTCCATTTATCAACTAAATAAATATTAGCACTACTAATACACCATGAATAAGATCTTAGATGCCACTTGAACCTCAGAGAATCAACAAACAAAAATAAATGGAGTGCTTTCATTGAAGGGAAGAAAAAGAGAGAAATAAATGTCCTTGAATGATCAAGGTAGGTCAATGAGTAAAAAAACCGGGTAAAAATATCCTAGTGACTAAAAAAGTAGCTAAATGTTAAATCAACGTGTACAAAGCAAACATTATAAGCGCAACAAAAGTTATAAGTCCCAAGTACACACACAAACTTCCCAAGAGTAGATAAAGACTAAAGTTGAAACCTAGTTAAGAGATTAGCCTTACAAAGCAAACAATGTAAGCACAATGAAAGCTATAAGACTTATGTATACCAGTTTCCCAAGGGTAGATAAAGACATAGTAGGAAACCTAGACAAGAGATCAACACTCTCACACTCTGCATCAATGCTTGAAGATGAACCAGAGGGGAAAATTGTGTCAACATCCACCACTCTAAAAGGACCAACAGATGATCTGATAATATCCATTGGAGACTACCTAGGGCTGAAAAGGCCAGGCCAAAAAAATCTTGTAGGAGACATGATACCTCCCCTCTGATGCATGGTTACCCCTGCTTATACCCACAATATGCATGTAAAATGCATCCAAACATTTGTCCCAGGTATTTAACTCTCAAAAGAGTCAAATCTTCAACCATAAATGGTTAAGGCCCTCTTTAGTCTTATGCAAAATGATTCATAAACTTAACAAAGTCTAAACATTAACCCACATTTTCCTTTCTATCGGAAATTAATCACCCCGCTTAAACCCTCATTAACCTTTATTTCCGACCTTTCATTCAAATCCTTCTTATCGGGACTTTAAACCCCTTTCATAACCTTCGTTACCCCTTAATCACACACACACACACACACACACACACACACACACACACACACACACACACACATATATATATATATATCATCACCCTTTCCCTCTGATATGCGACTATCGGAAGCGTTTGAACAACGCTTAAGCCTTAAAAGACTCACACAACCACTTTATCGCAATACACAGTAATGCATAGAAACACATGGTTTCTCCATTCCGAACCCTTTGTTTGGACTTCAGAAACAATTCACTTGGATCTATATATTCGTTGGGTCCGCTCTTTCAGACCTCTCCACAGCACTGCGCCGATCATTCAAATCTCTGATACCTCCGATCTCCGATCTCCGCTTATCGGCTATCGGAGTATCGCTATATCGCTCATCGGCCTATCCATCACCCGCCAGTCCTTAACTCCTCCGATTACCGATTTGCGATTAGATCGTGACCGTTGATCGGTTCTCGATCCAACGGTCGATATCCTTTCTCGATGAAAAGTTGCCCGACAGTCCTCCACCGTTGATCTACACTTAGTAGATCCAACGGTCGACGATGATTTCGGAAAGACAACAAACACGGGGTTTAACCACCCAATAAAGTGGTTTTCCTTCTCACCTCCGCTGCTACATGGCATGATATATATAGAATCGGAGCCAAACGGTAAAAACCGCTTATGGCTTTCCTTCTACCCGAAATCCACTTAAGGTTATAAACCGCCTTCCTTCATTAAAGTTTGCCGATGCGATATTTCAACATTACCTCATGCAAAATGATCTGGACCATTGATCTATAAGATCCAACGGTTGCTATGTACTAACACTTCACTTCTCCGTTCATCCCTTTTTACTTGGTTTTTACGCTATTTCTCAGTGTTTGCTGTGGTTACGGGATTTTCCTCCAAGGGTTCGACTTTTCACTCTTCCGCTGCTCAACTCCTCCTAGCCTGATCTTTGCAAATTCTCCACATTGCAAGCTCTACAGGGCTTCCTCTGTTCCTCAACTAGATTCAATGACCCATTTATGATTCCTCTAAATCATTTCGCTCCCTCTCTATGTCCTTCAGAATTCTATCTGCAACCCCATTACAGAACCTACGAATTCACAAGTAATTCATTCAGGAAATACTCATTTCACACTCACTGACATAGTTAGGAATAAACCTTCGTATATATATATATATATATATATATATATATATATATATATTATATATATATATAATAGATAGATAGATAGATAGATAGATAGATAGATAGATAGATAGATAGATAGATAGATAGATAGATAGATATATATATAACAAATGATTACATCCGAGACTCTGTGTCTCACACAGGCCTGATCTTCAACTATCAGTGGCCTCTTCCCCTTTCACTCTGCTATAAGCTTACATTTATACCAGAAAGGTTCATTGAACTAATCTTGGTTTGACTCCTAAATCTATTGAACTGGCTCCTAAATCCTCTATCCTCTATGTCCACTTCCAATCTCCATTTAATTCCTAAGAGCTCTCCTTAGTTCTTCGAATCATGGAATTGCTTAAAGAGTCCTAATTGACTTTATACTCTTTTGTCATTATTGTCCACTCATGTTCTCATTTATTTGAGAGCATTTACAAACATCTCACATTATCTAATTAAATCACTTAAAAGCCTAAATATTACATTAACTTGAGACTTAGGAAACTAATTTCCCTAAAATACGTTGTCCTCCTATGTCTACTTAATTACAATGATTTTCTCTTGGGTTGAATGCTCTTGCATCAGACTCCCAAAGTAGAAAATATTCATGATCTCCTGATCATGTGTCTTATGGTCTTTGTCTTCCTCGATCCCATACTTTGTCTTGTAGTTGCCCAAATGCTTTGCTCCTTTTCTGCTAGTTTATTTTTGTTGTCTTCTATTTCATCTTCCTTTCCTTGTCAATCAAGTTCAAGTTCTGATTGATTATCCTTCCTGCTACTATGATTTTCCTCCATATGGACTGCTTCATCATTAACTTCCACATCCCTTCAATCTCTGTCACTAGTACATCCTTGGACTGGTCCATACTTTTCCACTTACTTTTGTCTCTTTCTCTCTGCTTCAGGTTGTTGCTACTGTCCATTAACTCTTCAAATTGTTGTTTATTTTCTTCTACTTTTGCTCTTGCTACCATTTTAGACATTTCTCTTGCTCTGGCTATCATTGTAGACATTTCCCTTGCTCTGGCTATCATCGTAGGCATTGCTTCGACCCAAACTTCCTGGTTATCTTTAAGGATATCTCCCTCTACAACATCTAATTTCTGCATTGAATTTTGACTTTCTAGCATTCTCTCTAGCAATTGAGCATCTCGGTGCCATGAATTAAATTCTTCCACATAATCCTCTTCTTTCATCTTTATTTGGCTGCTCATCTATGCCAAATTTCCTCTAACATCTGCAACTAAACCTGCACTCAAAAAACAATTGTTAAAATAAAAAACATAAGGCTTTAGTGCCTTATTTTCCTTTGGAAACAATTCAATTTGATGCTCTATTTCTTTCTCCTCTATCAGCACATCAGTATGGTGTTTTGAATTCTCAACAGAATTCATGAGACTGTTAACTAGTCTCTCTTCCACATCATCCGCTCTAATGATGTCTTCCTACTCTTGTCCACCATAGTGAACTCCTTCTTCTGCAATCATATTGTCATACTCTGAATTTTCCAGCAATGCAATTTCTCTGTGACACTTCGCAAGTATTTCATCATCACTTCTAATCCTAAGTTCTTTCTGCTGCAATAAGTCACTGCTTCTCTCATTTAAGAGACATTCTCCATCCTCCTTTACTTCAAAGTTTTTATCTTCTGAAAGATACTCTTTCATACTTTTGACAACTTCAAAAGATTGCTCATCCTCTGCAAAACACTCCTTTGTTAGTGTTCTTTCTCCCAAGGTTAAATCCTTTGCATAGGGTTCTTCCTTCTTTACATATTTTGGTAGATATCCTTCTTTCTTACTGTCTATCTCAACAACTTCCATGGCTATTTCTATTGTGCCTATCATCATGGTGAATTGATGATCCTTTACTATGTTTTTAGCTAACATATTCTCTTCTCGAATTTTGCCTTTAATCTCTTGCTATTCACCTCCTCCAAGAGCTATCCTTGTCTCACCGTCTGCATTAACATTCTCTTGTATTTGTTTTTCATCAATAACATTAATAAAACTCATTTGATTACCTTTCTGGGACAATATTCCTTCATTCTTCATCAGAATAAGATCTTGATTCCTCATCTCTATGAGAGTTTTATCATTCTGCTACCTACTCCCAGGTGATTCTTCTATCTCCTTCTGATTTTGAGATCTTGCCATCTCAGTATTGATCTGAACAGATTTCAGATTTTGTTCCTTCTCTCTAACAAACTCTAAAGTTTGTTCATTCTCCCGCGATGTACCTGCAATCATCCACAAATTCTGGTGGTCTTACTTGACTCTTTAGTCATCACATTTCCTCTCTATTCCAAGTTCTCTTTACGACTCAAAAATTCTTTGATGGTATCCTCTTCAATCTCTTCAAGCCCTTCACTTGGTTGCTTGATATCTTTCCCCAATTGTATATGAGACCTATCTATCTCATCTTCTTCCAGAATAGAATTTAGATTTTGGTTGTCTTCTTTCTTCTTTATGACAATATCAGCAAATTGTCCTTCACTTGTTTCACCTACAAACATACAAAAATTGTCAAATTTAAAACCATGTGACCCTTTGGCCTCACTTGAAGTTTCAGTCTTCAAGTCTTCATCTTCACTTTCTCCCATAATTTCACCCTGTTCTGGTTCACAAATGGACTCTTCCATTTCCAACTCTGCTTCTTTGAGTTTTTCCATCAGCCACCTTACTTGATTTTGTTGTAGCCTTCTCTGCATCTCATGCCATTCCACTAGCTTCTTCCTTAAGACCCAACCTAGTCTCTGGCTTTCCTCAAGTATTCTCCTTAATGCATCGAGTTGTTCTTTTAACTCAGCAATATCTTTGTCAATTTCCTTTTGACTCATCCTCTTGCCATTTTCCTTGGCATCCTCTTTCTTCATCTTTCTTTTGTTGTGGCTTCTCTCTGAACCTCTAATATGACTACCAGTAGTCATCTTCTTCTCCTCTTTCTCCATGAGCTCGTCACTCATCTGCAACAAGCCTCTGCAACAACTAGTCCTCCTTGCTACAATATTACCTCACTAAGCTCTTCTCACTCAGTGTTTTGGTAAGCACGGGTCCTCAGTCTAGAACCTCCTCTTGAGCAACACCTTTTCTCATTCTAGGCTTCTATAATCTCTCAGTCTCTCTTGAGAACACTTCAACTATCCTCTTTGTCCAATCTCTTGTTGGATTTTCAGGTTCACTGCCACTTCTCCTTTAGAGTGTTTTCCTTACTCTGCCTTCAAGAACACATCTGGTTCTCCTCTCACAGCTTCTCTTGCTGTCCTTTGCTGAGATGCTTCATCTGTAACCATAATCTTCAATTTCAATTTGAAACAAAACACACTATATTACCTCCAATATCTATGTATGATCTTATTCTCCCATTCTTCTGCACCTTGAACGGATTGTCCTCTGTTTGGTCTCCAAGTCCTCTTTGCTTCAGAACTTGTACTAAGCAATCTTGCTCTCACTTTTCTTCAAGGAATCCTCTATTCCTGTCTACTCCAAGCCTTTGCTGGAACTGATACAATCTCCCAAGAACTCCAAAAGTTCCCCTACAATCTTCTGTTGTATCCTCTATCATTCATCAATTAACTTATGCATATTACCTCCTTCTGTGTGCAAACTCCTTTTCATAGGAAACATTTCCCTGCTCTGATTACAATTCTGCTCTGATACCACTAATGACGCAGGTTTACCCCTGCTTATACCCACATTATGCATGTAAAATTCATCCACACATTTGTCCCAGGTATTTAACTCTCAAAGGAGTCAAATATTTAACCATAAATGGTTAAGGCCCTCTTTTAATCTTATGCGAAATGATTCATAGACTTAACAAAGTCTAAACATTAACCCACCTTTTCCTTTCTATCAAAAATTAATCACCCCGCTTAAACCCTCATTAACCTTTATTTCTAACCTTTCATTCAAATCCTTCTTATCGGGACTTTAAACCCCTTTCATAACCTTCGTTACCCCTTAATACACATATATATATAACCTTCCCTCTTTAACTATTGGTTACATATATTTTAATGCATAAACGCTCTTTTCCTTTATAAACCATTTACAAAGGAAAACCTCGCAAAACATACCTTTTCCGGTTCGGTATGATCTCTGCACAGATCCCAAGGTTACCTTTATCGCAATCGGGGATCGCTCCTCCGTGGGCACACCACACACACACACACACACACACACACACATATATATATATATATATATATATCATCACCCTTTCCATCTGATATGCGACTATTGGAAGCGTTTGAACAATGCTTAAGCCTTAAAAGACTCACACAACCACTTTATCGCAATACACAGTAATGCATAGAAACACATGGTTTCTCCGCTCCAAACCCTTTGTTCGGACTTCAAAAACAATTCACTTGGATCTATATATCCATTGGGTCCGCTCTTTCAGACCTCTCCACAGCACTACACCGATCATTCAAATCTTTGATACCTCCGATCTCTGATCTCCGCTTATCGGCTATCGGAGTATCGCTATATCACTCATCGGCCTATCCATCACCCGCTAGTCCTTAACTCCTCCGATTACCGATTTGTGATTAGATCGCAACCGTTGATCGGTTCTCGATCCAACAGTCGATATCCTTTCCCGATGCAAAGTTGCCCGATAGTCCTCCACCATTGATCTACACTTAGTATATCCAAAAGTCAATGATGATTTCAAAAAGACAACGAACATGTGGTTTAACCGCCCGATAAAGTGGTTTTCCTTCTCGCCTTCACTACTACGTGGCGTGATATATATAGAATTGGAGCCAAATGGTAAAAACTGCTTACGGCTTTCCTTCTACCCGAAATCCACTTAAGGTTATAAACCTGCCTTCCTTCATTAAAGTTTGTCGATGCGATATTTCAACATTACCTCATACGAAATGATCTAGACCATTGATCTATAAGATCCAATGGCTGCTGTGTACTAACACTTCACTTCTCCGTTCGTCCCTTTTTACTTGGTTTTTATGCTATTTCTCAGTGTTTGTTGTGGTTACGGGCTTTTCCTTCAAGGGTTTGACTTTCCACTCTTCCGCTGCTCAACTCCTCCTAGCCTGATCTTTGCGAATTCTTCACATCGCAATCTCTACAGAGCTTACTCTGTTCCTCAACTGGATTCAATGACCCATTTATGATTCCTCTGAATCATTCCACTCCCTCTCTGTGTCCTTCAGAATTCTGCCTGCAACCCTGTTACAGAACCTACGAATTCACAAGTAATTCATTCAGGAAATACTCGTTTCACACACACTGACACAGTCAGGAATAAACCTCTCTCTCTCTCTCTCTCTCTCTCTCTCTCTCTCTCTCTCTCTCTCTCTCTATATATATATATATATATATATATATATATATATATATATAAACAAATGATTACATCCGAGACTCTGTGTCTCGCACAGGCCTGAACTTCAATTTTCAGTGGCCTCCTCTTGCACTCTGCCCATAGGCTTACATTTATACCAGAAAGGTTCGTTGAACTAATCCTGGTTCGACTCCTAAATCTACTAAACTGACTCCTAAATCCTCTATCCTCTATGTCCACTTCTAATCTCCATTTAATTCCTAAGAGCTCTCCTTAGTTCCTCGAATCATGGAACTGCTTAAAGAGTTCTAATTGACTTTAGACTCTTTTGTCATTATTTCCCACTCATGTTCTCATTTATTTGAGAGCATTTACAAACATCTCACATTATCTAAATAAATCACTTAAAAGCCTAAATATTACATTAACTTGAGACTTAAGAAACTAATTTCCCTAAAACACATTACCCCCCTATGTCTACTTAATTACAATGATTTTCTCTTGGGTTGAATGCCCCTACATCACCCTCGAAACTCTCCTAACATCTAAGTCTAATCAACATTTGTAGAGCAAAAAAGAAACAAACAAGGCCCTCATGGCCCCCTATCCCAAAATGCATGCAACAGGAACCGAGCAGGGTTGAGAAAAAGCACAAATAGTGTGCCAGTATGCAATCATTATTTTCAAGGAAATAATATTAATAGATACAAGACACACACAATCAATTCATTCTCAAGAATCATATCATCCACTTAATGTTCACATTCCAAGGTTATTCTCAATTTATGTTTCCCTACATATGTGAAAATATTTATGGTTCAAATGTCTTGATTTCTGGCACAATTCATATGTTGGGATTGGAAATGAGCCCAAGCTTACAGTAAAATACTATAGAAAAATCACCTTATCACACGTGGAAGATACAATTATGACAATAATTTGGATTTGGCATAAGAAGTTACTCTCAGATAAAGTTGGAACTTAAATGCAGAGGATTATGCTATCTGGGAAAGATATATAGAAAATACCATGTCTAGCCTTGTTTGATTAAAAGATGAAGATGACACTCTAGTTTTGTCTTTGAATCCCCATTGTATATTACACACTAAATAAAAGCTATAATGCCTTGGCTACTCGGGGAGACTTGGATCCTCAAAAAGTGGTGGTGTTTGAAGGTCTGGAGATTCGACTATCTCCAAAACCCCATTTTTTCATGTGGCTACTCCTAAATAATGAGGTAATAGCATCATACGTCTTGGAAAGCATAATCATGGTCTTTGGTACTATAGTCTTTGCAAAGAAAATGGTGAATCTAACTTTCATATCATCGTGTCCTTTCATTTCTCTCGACATGTATGGAAAAAGATGGATGGAATCATAGGATTGAGATTTGTTTGGTCATGAGATTCAATTGAAGAAGGCCTCAAAAAATGGTACAAGAATGAAAATACAAACGGTTATCAAGCTTTTCCTTTTAATTGTGTCAGGGGGCATTTGGTTGGTAAGAAATGATTTGATTTTAGATGATAGGGTAATCCCCCTTGTATGCTCATTTTTATAAGAATGTACTTTCATGTTTTCATAATATTTTCCGCTTTCAAGAGCAAAGTTATCCATGGACGTGTTTATGGTTTCAAGAATGTCAGTTCCAATATGGACATTATCAACTCGATGATATTTTTTATCATCTTCCTTGTCTGCTTCACCTAGAAAATTGCAAAACTTGTTTTGGGAAATGCATTTTTCCTCTGTCTGTTGTATTTTCTCTAAACTAGTAGTATATCCTTGACCATTTCTCTCGCACTCACTAGCATTCACCTAGTCCATGATACCACTTTCAACAAAAATCTTATTTTTATGAGTGAGAGGAACTTACCTTCTATCATTACCAAGGGCTTACCCTGCTCTCTTCAACCTTTTTAGCTTTCTCTATGGTATTGGAGAAGTCTCTTCATAAACAAGAAGGAGATATTCATCGTCAATATTCAAGCGGGTCACTCAACTTTGGCTCATTTCCACTTCCATGTTAAACCTTTCAATTATAAAGAGACCTACACTTTACAAACAACATTCAATTTATCCAATCATTCTCCCCCTTAAACTTCACACATGTTTTCACTTCTTATAAAGAGCATAGATCAAACCTTTTGTAGAGGTATATATATCAAAACCTAAACGTGGATGGATCAAAGTCAAATTTGGCACAATGGAAATACATTCAAATTTTTAACAAATTTCTCTTTAGCCTTACATAAATCTACTTCAACTCTAGAGTGAAAAACAAAGCCCTCATAGAGACATTAACTTAGAAGCAATATTATTCAGAAACCTATGAAATAAGCATGGCCAAGACCTCTTTTTAAACAATGCATGTGGTAACTCATTACTAAAAATAATAAATAAATAAAAACAACTAGAGACAGTTAAGAACGTTATATGAAACTGCAGGGTTACCAAACGTTTTGCATAATTGGTTGTTTCGTAGTATAGGACTCATTCTGTTATCATTCTTTGTATAAACGGGGCCCCATTTTAAGATAAATGGTTGGCCCAATAAGCAGGAAAGAGTGTGTTAGATTAGGATGCAATTAGAATGAAATGTATCTCATGCAAGAGATGGTCTGCATAAGCCTTTTATAATATAACTACTCCTTTCATTTTTGAAAGCTTGTAAATTTTTAAATCAGAGTTGGCTATGTAGATCTCAGGGAGGATGTGCATTTCCAAGAAAGATGTATATCCTCGTGAAATGCAAGGCAAAGCATAGTGGAAAATTGGTTAGCATGACAATTGTAAATGAAAATATGTATTGGAGAAGATAATAGAAATCCACTAGGAAAGGGAAATTAAGATATCATGTAGAAAAAGTTTAATTCAGATCTACAGTTACCAAAACATCTAGATAAAATGTCAAGCTTTGAAGAAGATAGTGAAAATACGAAAATCAAGAACCATATGATATTATTTCCATTGTAGGCCATAGAAGAAGGGTTATGCTAGTAACACTAGTAAGAACCCATATGCAATATGTGTAACCAAGACATTATTAAAGATAAGCAACATATACCAGTTAACTGTCTTGTTTGCAGTAAAACTCGAATCAAATTTGAGTCAAATAATACTGATACTCTGCTAATTATTTGTAGCACCAAATGAAGTAATAAGATGAGAAAATATTAAAATAAAAACCCACACTAAAATAGCTTAGTAGGCTTATAGCACAAACCCTAGAAAAAATAATGAGGAGAGCTCGGGAAAAGATGAAGCCAAATACTTCAATCTCATATGATTATTTTCAGTAATAAATGATTTGAAACAATGTATTCAATAGAAAAAAATAAGAAATCAAATAGCTTTGCACCCAACATCTATAACATTATAGTGCAAAAATATCAAAGATAGAATTGAAAGAAAGATTCATACCTTTATAGGTTATTGGTGGACTCTACGTCTGCAGAGATGAATGAGAATCATATGGGAGTGTTGAAGAATGAGAAGGATGAGACTTCGTGATCCATAAATGGAATTTGAGGACTGAAAGCCTTGATTGTGCTACAGGGTCAATCAGTAGCATTCCAAGTTGACCGATGCCAGGGGCGTCCAAAGATGCCTCTAGGTACCCGATATTGCGATTCGAGGAATGTGGCAAATCGAGGAATGCAGGAAACGATGTCCCCCCTGTGTGGAGGGGCTAAAATGAATATCGCTAAGTTAGGTTGGTTAGGTAGCACTTCAGTGTTTCCCCCTAAAGGAAGTCATGAAGAGAAGTTCCCCCCCTAACTACTATAGTTCTTATGTTGTGCATATTATGAGCTCAAATGAGCTTTTCATGTCATGGGTATATTAGCCCTGGAAATCTCATTTTTGACTTTGAAAATTTAGCCCTAGAACATACATATAGCACTACAACTCATTCAAATTGAGGGGCACTATATTGAATCATCTGTGTATGCCTTTGTGGGATCTTCTTATGCCCATGTAACCCATGCTTCCTCTTATTCCTTCACGTGGTCAGATTTATCCATGACTAGGAACTTTGCCTAATATCAACAAGAATTGCATGGGAACAAATCCATCGTGGGGTATGTTTGTGCCCATGTAACCGCTGCTTCCTCTTATGCCTTCACGTGGTCAACTGAATCAACGACTAGGAACTCGGCAAGATACAGAAAAGAATTGCATGGGAAAAAATCCACATCAGAAGTATTTTTACTTTGATTTGGTTTAAACATAGAGAATTTACCATAACATTGTGGCGTCCAATTTTTTTCAAAAGAATTTGATTTGGTTTAAATGCAGAGAATTTACCATAACATTGTGGTGGCAATTTTTTTTGGAAATACTTTGATTTGGTTTTGGTTTAAATGCTGAGAATTTACCTTAACATGGGCCAAGCTGTATGTAATTAGTGGTCCTATGTAATGATATTTATGTGAGGTGAGAATGAAGTTGGAGTTGATGATTCCCTAATATTTTTTTGCCTCTCATTCATATTACCATATTAATAATCCATAGTCTAAATTTTGCTTGGTTGATTCGAGTGTCATGGATTGTGTAATCGTTAGAACTAAGAATTGAGGATTCTACATGTGTTTATTGGTGTTTCCTCTTCATTATGTGGATTTCTATTGGACGTTGGCATTGTTGTATTTGTCCATCAATATTGTTAGACGATGTGTAGAAGTGTGAGATTGTTGTTAAAGTTGAGGGTTCACAAGAATGTTATGTGCATGCACACTTGAAAAATGATTTAAATTTAATTCCATGTGAATTTTATCACAATATATAACCTTGAAGATCTAATCAACTCCCTAATTGTAATCATCCACTAAAGAAGTGTTTAATAAAGTACAACTTTTCAGCATATCTATAACAATATTTGAATCCCCTATCATTGTTATGTTTTGATTGAAGAAGCAACAAAATAAAATTACCAACATAAACGACTAATTTATATTATTGAAGTACTTGCTAGGTAGCCATATTTTTGTTCATAGACTAAATTAGTCGTTCATGTTAGTAAGTTTTAGTTGTATTACTTATTAGCTAGTTGTATATTTTAACCTTAGACAAAATTAGTCATTTATGTTATTCATTTTTAGTTGGGTGATTTTAGATTGCTCAATTTTGGTTGTATTTCAGTTGGAAAAGCTACGATGACCAATGTTTTTAGTCACCTACTCACTAATTTCATCATTTTCTACTAGTGCACGATCAGGTGGAATGTCATAGTCCCATACTGGGTTGGCTTGTGCATTCATCAATAAGATTTCCTTTCCTTGGTATTTTGTGTGTAAATGTATCAGATCATCTGTGGCATATATGGTTGTTGTATCCTCATTATTTCTGTTGTTTACATACTAGCTATGAATATGTTTTATGATAGTGAAAATGTATGGTTGTCATCATTTTTCGATTTTTAAATGAATGAGAATTGAATATATGACCTAATAGATGATAATGTAGCTAATGTGATAAGGCACCAATGCTTCTTAGAGATTCTTAGATAAGTATAAGACCCCTATGCTAATATACGTTGTTTAAACCTATAGAATCCATAATTGTGACATGTTTGACGAAATGTCTATGATGGCTAGTATGGGTCTAATTAAGTCTTTGTTCAATAATTTTCTTTTTCATCATTGTGTTTATGTCTCTTTTCATTTCTGTGAATTCCATGATGTTTTGGCCCGTGACTGGGTCCCAGCCCTAAAATTTAGCCTTAAATCTCATGGTCTCTTCCATAACACTGGAACCAAGGCTACAATCACACTCAGGTGGGCTCATGGAAGTGACTGGGACCCTCAGTCACTTGTAGGGCTTGGCAATGGATATAGTGGGGCTCTAGGTCCTTGAACTATTGATTTTCCTCGGGGGTTGGTCACCTGGAAAGGTGGGGTAGCTCCGGGAGGCTCTATAGGATGTGTTAATGGTTAGTTTGTTTGTGTTTTGTTGGTTCCACTTCCTTAAGGTGACCTAGTAGGTTGAATAAGATCATAGTAGCCTCTTGTCACATGTTATCCTAATTTTCCGGTTACTTGGGTAGTTGTGGGTGGAGGGTGTTACATAAAAGGGGCTAGAATTTGACGTGATGTTTTAGAGTATTCCACCACTTTAAATAAATTATTTTCCAAGAGTTAAAAATTCAATTGGGAGCCCATAGGACCCTAATATTTCACCATTTTTAGGGTTATGCAAAACCCTTAAAAGATCCTCCTTGTAGATCTCAACTGTTAGTAGGTCATTCCCTTCTTGGCCTTAAAAACTTGGAACAAGAGAAGCCACCGAAAGATGGAATTCATGATAGCCCTTAATTCATTCCTAAAGAGGTTTCTGAAGTGAGATATGAATTCAACTTATGTTGGAAAAGGAGGTCACATAGAATCCAATCGACATAGATGTAACCCCAATTTAGTCAATCATTTTTCAATGTTTCTCATTTTGACAGATATATTACATTGTGATGTTAAATCATAGTTATCCTATGGATGACTGTGATTGACTATGGTTATGTCACATTTCAACATACATAATGGTTCACATACTTTGATTTGTTACATTATTGAATGTTAGGTTACATTGTGACATTCACAAAAGGCTATGTTGTATTGTGACATACCTATTTCACAGAATTTGGTGTCTATGAATAAACACTATTTCCCTAGATAAGTAGCCATATATAGAACAATATTTTAATTCACTTTAGCCTTTTCTTATAAGCAATAGATAAGACAAATAAGATGAGAATACCTACTTATGGTTCCACTTTCCTCTTGTCTCCTTTGCATCGATCCTTTCACTCCTTCCCATACATAACATGCTTGACAAGTACCTATAAACATCAATAGAAGACAAAGAACCGATCAAAGCAAAAGATCTATTGAATACAAGTAAATGTAATCAGATACATTCACACATATAAGCATCATATAACAAGATAAGGATATGGGAAAAAGTTTCAAATACTTTATTGAATAGAAGAAGGAATTACAACCATCACATCTTATTCGAAGTCACTCCTCCAGATTGGACCCCATCCACATCACATCAAAAGCATGACAAACTTGTAGCATAACAATACTTGTCTCAAAGCCAATTCTCATAGCAACATTATCTCCTTACCATTCAACATAGTCCAACCCCTGATCACTTAGATGAGTGTTCAATTTATAGGAGGATGAAGGAGGTTATGTCAAAAATGGGGGTATTGAATGGCCTTCAATACTTAGAATTAGTTCCATGGAGGAAGGGATGAGAGGATAGGATGCATCTTAACTCATTACTCATCCATTTTTGAGCTCATAGGAGTTGATAAGTGAGGGAAACTTCTAGATGACTCCAAGAGATAATGATATTCCCCAAACCCTATGTGAATTTCGCTCAAATATCGCCTAGTGCAGGTGAAAGAGGGCCTATGTACTCTGCAAAGCACCCTAGCATGGACTCAACTACTCTGCAGTGCACCCTTACATGGGCCTACCTACGCTGGTTGCTCTAGAGGTCATTTCAGGATGTCTACAAGTCATGAAACTGTCTCGGAAGGAGGTATTCAAAAGGGTGACTTGTTTAGGGCATGCAACAACTGAAATTAGGGTTTGATGAGCCCTAAAACACTGATCTGGATGATGGGAGTGATGTTGACAAATGGATCTATAACAACTACCCACTAAAGCATGAATTCGAAAAATGAAAATGTCGAATGAAATGCTTTACGATGTGATGAGGAGGTTTCTAACTGGAAGGTGACCTGCATCAATTACAATATACATATCATGATATTTTCATTTTTACATGAATTGTTGAGAGAAGGCATACACATGCTCAGCATATAAACTTTCATTACATGTACATAGACAATTGTCTACAAATATAGACCCATGATCGGGATGACCATTAATGTAAAGCCATTCTACATATGATTTAGTACTCCTAAAATCACAGCCCGAATGGATGAAACTAGATCCAGGGTCTTGTATCTTGTTCAATCGTTCGCTCTAGTACGATTCTAACCATGTGAATATGTGATCTGAAGTAGAACATGGGAAGACACCATCTGATTACCAACCAATGATGTAAGTTGTTAACAGACACGAGAGAAATCACCGATAATGATAATGATCCTCAAGGTACTGTCGTACATTTTGCATGGTGTGAATGGATGATTTGATGTCGAACACCATACAATGTCTTTCGGTCGAAGGCGATTGATGTCAACCTATCGCTGAAAGCAAGAAACCTGCCATTGATGTATGCAAGCCTCAAGGTACTCGAAGGGTGTTTCTAAGTCAACTTCTTGGATAATGTGTTGATGTTGACAAGAAGTGACTTGTCATAGGAGGGCCTTGACGTATCCCACATCAACAACACGAAATGAGTGTAATGATTTTGGAGACGGAATTTGACTGATGACACAAAGTTTAGGAAAGACGATCATGAAAATGAAGGTTCATGGTATTGCAAAGGATGAATTTTGACTGGATGAATTCTCTTGAACATGTCAATGACACCAAAATGAATTGGTAGCATTGACCCAAAAGAAAGTGATGGATGGTATGATAGACCAACAATATGATAACCATCAAGCTTATAACCTAACCCAAATAGTCACAGTGATGGAGTGAAAGTGTCATGTTCAAGAATGATCTGCTACCATAAAGTGGTTTTCCCCTTTTTCCATTTTCCCCAATCATTGCCGACCAGTACCTCTTTATGCTTTATCAAGCTTCAGGAGGATAACATATGCTTGTTGTATAATTCCACCCTTTGGGTGAATCCATCACAATGTGATGTTTTAACGAGTCTAGCAAAGGTGAAACTCGATCTTGTTTAGATGGACAAGTTTGTCGCTATTTGATGTTTTAACGAGTTTAACAAAAAAGATAACTCGATCCTTTTCATATTTAGAGAGTTTGAAAAGGGACAAAAAGAAAACTCCACAAGTTCTTTTTCGTAGATTTTTCTCTCAAGCCCGAAAAACCAGAAAACAATACGAGAGAGAACCTATTGACCATGTTCGATCAATGTATTCCTTTTTCATAGTTAATCTATCTCAGCCTGAAAAAGGGTTAAACTTATATTGAGTAGATGTCGTTTCTAATCCATTAACCATCTGAAAAGGACAAGTGCTTGGCAATCTTTTCATGTTTAGAGAGTCTAGAAAGAGCTTAAAGAGGACTCCAAGGGGGTTCCCTTTTCGTTATTTAACAGAGCTCGAAAAAGAGATAAAAGTATGCTATGTGGTCAAAGGTACAATTTACAATTGAGCACATCAAAGTTTGTCAGTCAGCTGTAAAAACTACTCAAAACATCACCAAATGGATTAAAAATACCTGTTTCATAGGTAAAAATAGGAAAATACTAATTTTTACTTGATTAATGAACGTGAAATAAACATAAAACAAGTTTTTACCATGAAATTTTACCATTTGAGACTTACCATTCAGTTTTGTGCTCTAGGCTAGTTTTTACCTCAAACTTCATCAGTTGATTGCGAGAGATTTTGTGGACCATTTATCATGTCGTCTGGACCAGGTATGAGATCTACCCCTCCTCTTTCTTTTTAGGTTATTATTTTACTGTTTCATGAAAGTTTGTCACCATTTTATGTTTTAACAAGTTTAACGACAAAGATAACTCGATCCTTTTCATGTTTAGAGAGTTTGAAAAGGGACAAAAAGAAAACTCCACAAGTTATTTTTTTTAGATTTGTCTCTCAAGCTCGAAAAACCATAAAACATTATGAGAGAGAACCTATTGACCATGTTCTGTCAAAGTATTCCATTTTCGTAGTTAATCTATCTCAACTCGAAAAAGGGTTAAACGTATACTGAGTAGATGTCATTTCCAATCTGTTAACGAGCTAAAAAGGACAAGTGCTCGATAATATTTTCATGTTTAGAGAGTATGAAAAGAGCTTAAAGAGGACTCCAAGGGGGTTCCTTTTTCGTTATTTAACAGAGCTCGAAAAAGAGATAAAATTATTCTCTGTGGTCAAAGGTACAATTTACAATCGAAAATGTCAAATTATGTCAATCAACTCTAAAACCTGCTCAAAACATCACCAAATAGATTAAAAAAACATGTTTCATAGGTAAAAATAGGAAAATAATAATGTTTACTTGATTAATGAACATGAAATAAACATAAAACAAGGTTTTACAATGACATTTACCATTTGAGACTTACCATTCAGTTTTGTGCTCTGGGCTAGTTTTTACCTCGAACTTCATCAGCTAATTGCGAGATATTCTATGGACCATTTCTCATGCTAACTAGACCAGATAGGAGATCTACCCCTCCTCTTTCTTTTTAGGTTATTATTTTACTGTTTCATGCAAGTTTTAGGGCTTTTTTGGGCCTATGGGGTTTGATTTTTTCGCCCTGGGATCAACGCAGGCTTTCACATCGAAAATTTCACTAAAGAGCACCCTTCTAGAAGGATTCCTGCTCTATAGTACATTGTCTCTACTCTTGGGCTACGCTCGCTGAGTTTCCCAACTTTGATTTAGCTGTTTGCTCCAAAATTTGTCCTGTTTTTTGCATGGAAATGATCCTAACTAAGCTTATGATTGGATTTCAGGCTTTCATCACATCAAAATGTTGATTACATGGGGAGAAAGAGAGCATGAAGAACAAGACATGGCTGCCCTAAACAATCTGGGTACAGTGGAGGCCCTCAAAAACTGCAGGTTACTCAAATACTTCAAGTTGTCTTGAATGAGGCAACAAATAGAACTATTGCAGTTACTTGTTCATGCATGGGATCTGACAGATCAGAATTTTCACATAAGGGACAAGATGGTCCCTATTACCATTGATGATATTTACTTTCTTACCGGATTGTCGAAACGAGGTGCCCCAATCTCACTTTCTGGATTTTCCTATGGAGGTGAATCGGTGAGAGATTACATTCGACAGTTTTGTCAGCCAGGTACACAACCTAGTAAGGATGGGAAAATAAACATCTGGGATGTAGGTGATTTTCCTTTGAGAACGATCCTCTTCACAATCACAAAGTTGGCTGGCAGTGTGACGCTAAATCTGGCGAACAGATCATATATGCAGTATGCACTTGAGTGTCTAGAGCCAAAATTATTCAACTGGTGTAAGGTCATGCATTCTTCACTGAAAGAACAACTGACCAAGGTAAAAAGTGGTAAGATGAAGAATTTCTACTATGGTTTGATCTTAATCGCTTTTACCTTAGAGTGAATTCCATTGATGCAACTGCAGCATGTATCACTGGGTGTAGCTGGTCCTAGAGATCCACATATGCAGAGGTGGGTCAAATTGATGGCTCGACATGTGGGTCAATCAACAATAAATTTTTCCACTGCATTATTCAGTTTTCTCGATCGACAACACAATGTTATCAAGGAGCATCCATATTCAGGGATGGATTTCCGTGGAGATCCAGAATTAATTCTACCAGTTGGAGCACAATGGGGTTCTATAGGTAAATTGTTTGACCAAAGTGTTTTTTGATTTTTCAAGTTTCTATATATTTTTGTGTTTTTAATGTTTCCAAGAATAAACTAAAATCATTCTCATGCATGCAGATGTGGGTACTATTCAACCTATGGAACACCAACAGGGTGTAGGTGGACCATCGCGGAGAAACATTGGGAGAGCCGTTATCGAGTACTTGGATTTGGCCGAGACCTTGGCAGAGTTGCATGATCACATAGAGGGATTAACCCTTGGTATTTCGGATGTCCGGATCGAGGAGTTACCTATAAGGCTGCAGTGACACACTATTGGTGTTCCTAGCTGTTGGGTGAGGCTTTTGTGCATGATAACACAGGCTGTGACCTATTATCATGAGCATCACTAGATCTACTTAGGATTTTTTTGGATACATTTTGAGTTTTTGGGTCAGATGACCAAACGTGTCCTGGACACAAATTTTATAAAAACTTTTAAAACACCTATCTATTTTACTTTTAGAGTTTTCTACGGTTATGTGCAATCCTATTCAACGAATGATGTGAATTGAAAATGTTACTTTTACATGTGTCACAAACGTCTATTTAACACATAATTCGCTAAAGAACCAGTTAATGTGTTAAATTTTTTGGAAATATGTTGATATTGAATGTATTCAAAATGCCTTTCCAAAATACGAACTCTAAGGAACATATGAAGAATTTTTGGGTTTCGAATGGTATACACACTTGTAAGTTGTAGTACAATGAGTTATGAGTCCAGCCTAAAGATGATTTGGTAAATGCCAAGTGAAATGGCATTAGAAAGAAGTTTGATCAATGCACTATACTCAACGATGTTGTTTGTCGATTGACTGATACAAATCCCTCGAAAACTCACTAACTTGCCACTTGGAGCGAAAATAGCCCATGCTACAAAAGATAGGTTATGCGTACTACGACTAGCACCATTGGCGTAACCAACAAATGGTTCCGAAGATTCTGACGTCTGCAACAAATGCAAATTGGATTAATAACCAGATAAAAATTCTAAAAGACACACACTGGTGCACACACATGCAACGAAAGCATATATACAGTGAGTTTTACTATACTCAATTAAGCATAGTAACATTTGTTATAGACATTTTTTTGCCTTACAGCATTGAGCATGAAATGTCCATAATCTAAGGGATCCAAAGTCCCTAAACATGTTGTTCCTACCCCTAGAGGAACAAGGCTAACAAACCACAACAATTCACAGAAGTTCTCCACCAGAAACTGCTCAAAAACAAGCCAATTCAGGATCAATTCAGTGGCTCCACTAGCTGTCTGCGCTGAATGTCAAAGTCAACACTGACTACCTGCACTGCAACGCAGGTAGAAGCACTACCAGGGTGCGCTGAGTGAGAGTTGACAAATGGCAAGTTCATTCCAAGAGGTGTCAAGACCCAGGAAGCTTCCAGAATCTTCCTCATGACACTTGCCTCAGTGAATTCGACTGGTGATGAGTAAGAGTTCCCAATCTCCAAGTGGAAGCAAGAACCTCCAAGTGGAATCAAGAACTGACAGAGGGAGAGGACACTAGTCAGGTCTCAAGCTAACTCATCCTCTCTCCAAACATCTATATATGGATCTCTCCTCCATGAGATCTAGAGGCTGGAATTTTGTTATTGCAAAGAATTGCGGTTGGTTTGAGATTGGAATCATTGGGTGCTTAATGCTTTGAAGGGGTGAAGATAGGAATTCCATTTGCTGGGAAGGAGATGCTGGATTGGAGCCCTCTGGGTTGTATCTCTTCCTGAACCTTGTTATTCATCAATAAAGCTATCTTGGTTTCTCCTATATACTGATGTATCTTTGATGTATGATTGCATTAGTATGTTTAGTTTATTTCTAATCCTGAACTAGTTATGAATATGAATCCATGTCTTGTGTAGTGTTCTCTTCTTGTGATCTTGCAGAAACCTCTTGAAGCTGGGCGAGCGAGAAGGCAAGTAGCTGGGAACTCTCAAAGAGAAGAGAAACTGGATCGAGGGACAAACGGAAGACATTGGTTAGTCCATCCATCTCTCTTCATTCTTAATTCATAAAGGAAGAATACTAGAATAGCTGTCTCTGTTTGTTGCTAAGGCATTGTCACACCTTAGGTGGATAGGATCGTCCTGCATAGGCATTTTTCCCCACAACAAATTGGCGACTCCGTTGGGGAGATCTGTTTAGTCATTTTATTTGTGTTTCTATCATTGTTTGTTTCATAGACTCAACAGAAACAATTGAACTGCATCTGCTATTCTCAGATGCAAAGTAGACAGTTGCTGCTTTGATCCAATCACTGGATTTGTCTATGATCTGAAAAATGGATTCACAAATAATTTGATGATCCTTTGTGATAGATCTTAGTACCCCCTCAAAGCATCCCTTTGATTGTACCTTGCTTGTTGCTTTGATTTGGCCTGAAACTGTAGATTAAATAGCAATCTGTGACCCAGAACCCAGTGAGAAACTCTCGTTTCTCCTTCAGCGCAGACCCTGTGAAGAGGTTCTGCATTTCAAAATAGGTCCCGTGAAGGCTACCTGCGCTGAATGTCAAAACCCCTGTGTTGAGGTTGCGCTGATCCAGTTAGGCCTTGTGCAGCTGGGGTTCTCTGCTCTGTTTTGCCTTGTTTTGATCTCTGATTTTTGCAGCTTGTAACCAGCATAGGTACCAGTCTGATAACTCCTTTTATCTGTTTAAATTCCACCTCCTTTTGTACAAAAATACTGTGAGTGTTTTTATGTGTTTGTGGCGTCATTTACAGTTTTCCTTTACAAGAGTGAAATAGTCATCCTGTAGCCCTTGATTCAGATCTGTTGATTGTGATCTTAGAGAGAGTTCACTGGTTGTTTATGGTTGATTATACATTTACTTTTGCTTTAGGTTTTAGTTTGTCTCTTTTAAGTGTCGAAACAAGTATTCATTTCGGAAATCGTTAAGTGTTGTAATCTCTTCTACCCTCTCTGATTTCGAAAAAGTGAACTTGTTTGTATTTGTCATTTAAAAGCAAATTCAAAGTTGTACAAAAAGCTTTCTTTGTAGGCATCAATACTAAGAAAGTGAAAAACAAACACCTGCATTGTGCATTTGCATCTTGATAGTTTGCATGTTTGATTTAGGAAAAGTGCATTAGAGTGTGCTGATTGCTCTTTGAGAAGAGATGGTGTCTTTCTTTTCCCTTTGTAGCTAGGATTTTCATAAGTTGAAAAGATATAAAGCTTGCTTATCATCTTTAGACTGCATTTAGGAATTGTATCATACATCTCGTGGTGAACCTCAAAAGGCAAACTTCTAAAAATATCAACCTAAAATAAATTGAATGAACTTAACAACGCTTTGCAACATAACGCACAACATAGAGGTCTAGGCTAGAGATGTGTTCCGGCGTCGTAAAGCCTGGTGACTGTCGATCTCGTTGACGGTGGGTGATTCCTCCTGAGAGACGATAGCACCAGTACGGATTGTGCTCCCACATACCGTCGCGTATATATTGGGAGACCCCTATAGGCATAAAACCTGCCGTGTCAGCCGCCCTACTGATCGCAATGCACTGAACACAACATTCACGAAGATCGACCGCCCGTACCCTAAAAAATATTCTGCGGTTTTGCGAAAAGTTTGGCACACCCTCTGCCTAGAACTCCAGAGCAGTTTCTTTTGGCCTTTTTCAGACTCTATAACAGAAAAATTCCATCCGAGCATTTGTCACTTCAGGCTCGTTAAAACATCGAAGGAGACTAGAGTCATCTTTAGCTTTTTCTCGACTCTTTAAAAGTGAAAAAGCAAGTTGTGTCTAAAGCATCGTTAAAATTTATTTTAAACGGAACAATCACCCTTTATTCCTGCGTTGATCTTTAGGTTGAAAAAATGGAGCACACCAACCAAGGAATTCCCCTTGGTGGAAATCCTAGTCCCTTCTCCTCTTGAGGAGATGTTGGTGCGCCCCATATGGCCACATTTTCGCTTCCAGGACTGACAATTGGCCTGCCGGTCTGGCTCTTTTCAACCAATGTCATTCAGAACACCACTATTCCTGAACAGTCGAATCAACAGTTAGACCAGACCAAAGTTGCCAACCAGCCTTCTACTTCATCTAACTCTTCCTCTCCTCCTTCCTCTTCGCTTGACGGAACTGGTAAAACAAAAAACCAAGTTCCTAAGGAGAAGAAGGAAAAGAAGAAGAAAGAGAAGAAGAAAGAGAAGAAGAAGAAAGAGCCAAAAGCGACTGGGGGCAAACAAGTGTCATCTGACAGAAATCCACACACATCACTGACTAGGCCTAAATCGCCATGTGTCATATGCAAGGGAGACCACTTCCACAGAGATTGTCCCTGCATCCCTCGGATACTAAGGGACTGGTCTCCCCGTTTGCACAATTCGGTGGCGTCAACCTCTGATAGCCATGTTGACAGCACACCATCAACTAGTGAAAGTGAAGCCACAGGACAGAGAGGGAAAGCTAGATTTCCCTGCAAACTGTGTGAAGGTGATCATGCCATCCACTGTTGTCCCTTCTTAGACGAGGCTAAAAGAGTTTTGGAAGATCGCCCGATTTTACAAGCGTAACTTCCTCCTGGATATCAAAAACTCCTGCCAAGTCCTTCACTAGTTGAGAACCCCGCTGGCCCGCCCAGGTGGTCAGCCGAAGCACCTATCATTGAAGATGAACCATCTGAATCCATACCTGACGAAAGTCAAAAGGTTGAGGCGGCAGTTGACCCGGTTTTGCCTTCAGAGGCTCTATCTTCGAATGATACCATCACAGAGGAGAATAAAGACGACACCGTCCAAATTCTCTTCATCAACACAGACTCCGATGAACAAGGGGGCAATTTCCCCATTCCTTTATCGCAGGAAGGAACTTCGTCAGAGTCATACCCGGCCGTCTATTCGGTCCCACCACCAAGCAACCTGGTTGTGTCCTTCGACTGGAACCAACTAGGCAGACCCCGGTTGCAAGCAAGCGTACCATTCAGAATTATTGTTCAAATATACAGAATGGTAATGGCTGGCACTATCATTGATGAGGGGGCATCTGTGAGTATCCTTTCCTCTATTGCTTGGAAAGCGCTTGGTTCGCCAGCGCTTTTGCCTGAAATGAGAAATCTATCAGGCTTTAATAAAGGAACCAGTCGACCTTTAGGGATCCTCCCCAATGTGCCCATAACATTGAAAGGGAAGACCGTTCAAATGAACGTGATGGTCGTTCAAGGACCCTTGGATTATAACCTACTCCTTGGACGAGACTATATATATTGCATGGGAGCCATCGTCTCCTCACTCTTTAGAGTAATGTGTTTTCCGCATGAAGGAAGAGTGGTCAAGCTCATGGACCATCTTTCATTTCCCGGATCACGCATCGTAAATAGTCATATACCATCCCTAAATGGTCTCTTCACGTAAGAAATGTCTCAACCCATGGTCCGTCCTCCTGATGAGCGCGAGTAATCCGGGAGGATATGACTGGAACCCAGGGGGCATGCGTCCTGGTCTGTTTCGGCAGGAAAACTTTGGGTATAGGGTAGGCTTCCGCGGCAGAATATGACTAGTCTGTACCCCGTCCATGAGTGCAAGAGGGGTTGTTCTAGAATAAGATTCTTTTGTCAAAGTTATGTGAGTTGGTGGGCATTGTCGCTCACCTTTGTCTATTTCGGTAGACATCGCCGAGGAAGTGCTTTATTCGTGGCCGCGAATGGAGCAATCTTTGGGTAACCTGAAAGAGGTAGGCCTCTCTCGGTAAAACAATTGTTTTTCCAGACTAAAGTAGGGGTAACCTTGAAACTCTGTTTTATACCTGGGGGCATGCAAACCTTTCAGAGTGTAAGCAAGGGGCGGCTATTTATTTTTTTAATTTTTAGGTCCTCCCTTTAAACCTGTAGGTCTAACCCTTTAAACTCGTAGGATTAGTCGTTTCCGAACTTGCATAACGAAAGGATGCGGGGCATAGCTTTGTAAGATGAAGCTCCATAAAAAATAGAATCTTAATGAGACATTCTTATCATATGACTGGGTAATCGGGCAGTTTTAGCACACAGTTCATGCTCGTTAAAAAATAAACGCAAGATCGAGCAGTTTTAGCACACAGTTCATGCTCGTTAAAAAATAAACGCAAGATCCGAGCAGTTTTAGCACATAGTTCATGCTCGTTAAAAAATAAACATAAGATTGAGCAAATGTTTCCACCCACGTTTAAGCTCGTTAAAAAATGAACTATCCGGTAAATAACCACTGTGAATGTAACATTATCAGCCATTAAAGCCTTGGTCGTGTTTGCACCGTCACCTCCACTTTTCATTTGGCCGATCGTTCACCTCCATATGTTTGTTTAACCATTTTGAGGAACAGCTGCGAAGAGTGATTTCACTAGCCATCCTTGTGACACTGCCATGATTGGAAAATTCCAACCTGTACCTGGAATCAGCTGCTAACCCGTTTTATCACTCGTTCCTCAAAAGACGAGTCTTCTTTAAGCTCTTTTCATCTGACTCGTAAAATATGAAAAGATTGCCGAGTCCTTGGCCTTCCAGCTCGTTAAAGGGACGGGAAGTGCTATCCCTCCTCTAGATTTTAATCTTTTTGGACCTGAGGGATTATTGCACAAAAAGATCGAGCGCTTGTTTTATTCGGCTCGTTAAAACTATCGAAAACTCATCCCTTCTGTATTGTTTTATACTTTTTCGAACCTAAGGGATTAGATGACGAAAAAGGACTTTTGGAGTTAACTTTATGTATCTTTTCAGACTCTCTAAAAATGAAAAGAACCGAGTTATCTTTGTCGTTAGACTCGTTAAAATCATTAAATAGCGACAAACTTGTCTTTAGACGAGAACGAGTTTCACTATCGCTAGGCTCGTTAAAACATAGCGATGGGCTTGCCCGAAGGGCAGGTTATAGAACAAGCATATGTTATCCTCCTCAAGCTTGACAAAAATAAAGAGGTACTGGTCAGCAATGACTGGGGAAAAATTGGGAGAAACTCAAGAAAACTTTGATGGTAGCAAGTCGCTCTTGAACATGACACTTTTCCTCCGTACCACAATCGGGTTGGGTTGTTTCATTCACCGGTCACATCCATGGTCTCACCATACCATCCATATTTGGGTTAATGCTATCGATCCATCGCATCAGTGTCGCCATATGTTCAAGAGAAGTCGTTCAGAAAAGTCAACCGTGTCCCATCCACTGCCGTACATTATCCTTCATCCTTTCATGACCGCCACCCTGAATCATATGTCACAGATCGTTTTCACCTCCATCAAAATCATTAGCTCCGTTCCGTGTCATTGATGTGGGATTCATTAAGGCCCTCCTTTGACGGATCACTTCTTTTCGACATCAGCTCATTATCCAAGAAGTTGATCTAGGAACAACCCCTTCAGTACTTTGAAGCTTGCATGCCTCAATGGCAAGTTTCTCACTTCCAGCGACAGGTATACATCAATGACCTTCGACCGAAAGATTTTGCGTGGTGTTCGACGCCAAGTCCTTTATTCACACCACGTGAATTGTACTGCAGTACCTTGAGGGTCATTATCATTATCGGTGATTCCTCTCGCGCTTGTTAACGGTTTACCTCATTGACCGGTAATCAAGCGATGTCTTTCCATGTTCGACTTCAGAACATGTCTCACATGGATCGACTTGTACTGAGAGTGAAGATCGAATGAGTTTGAAGACCCCGGATCTAGTTTCATCCATCCGGGCTGCGATATATATTCAGGAAAGATAAAGACATTGACATGTACATCATTGCAGCAGATAATCATCCTACCCAAAGGATGATAATTTCATCAAAATTATCAGTCTACCATCAGACGATTGTCTGTTCTATGTACAGAAAAATGAATTTATAAAGCTAAGCATGGGAATGCCTGCCTCAGCTAGATCATGAAAGCAGTATGAAAAATAATGTATTGTATTGTATCTTATTACAGGTCTCCTCCCAGCATTGGATGAACTTTGGATCCTCCTGATAAAGCATTTCACCCGATAAACGGCCTCATACTTTAGGGGGCAACTGTTATAGACATTTTTGTGCCTTACAACATTGAGCATGAAATGTCCATAATCTAAGGGATCCCAAGTCCCTAAACATGTTGTTCCTACCCCTAGAGGAACAAGGCTAACAAACCACAGCAATTCACAGAAGTTCTCCACCAGAAACTGCTAAAAAACAAGCCAATTCAGGATCAATTCAGTGGCTCCACTAGCTGTCTGCGCTGAATGTCAAAGTCAACACTGGCTACCTGCACTGCAATGCAGGTAGAAGCACTACCAGGGTGCACTGAGCGAGAGTTGACAAATGGCAAGTTCATTCCAAGAGGTGTGAAGACCGAGGAAGCTTCCAGAATCTTCCTCATTGACACTTGCCTCAGTGAATTCGACTGGTGATGAGTAAGAGGTTCCCAATCTCCAAGTGGAAGCAAGAACCTCCAAGTGGAATCAAGAACTGACAGAGGGAGAGGACACTAGTCAGATCTCAAGCTGACTCATCCTCTCTCTAAACATCTATATATGGATCTCTCCTCCATGAGATCTAGAGGCTGGAATTTTATTATTGCAAAGAATTGCGGTTGGTTTGAGATTGGAATCATTGGGTGCTTAATGCTTTAAAGGGGGTGAAGATAGGAATTCCATTTGCTGGGAAGGAGATGCTGGATTGGAGCCCTCTGGGTTGTATCTCTTCCTGAACCTTGTTATTCATCAATAAAGCTATCTTGGTTTCTCCTATATACTGATGTATGATTGCATTAGTATGTTTAGTTTATTTCTAATCCTGAACTAGTTATGAATATGAATCCATGTCTTGTGTAGTGTTCTCTTCTTGTGATCTTGCAGAAACCTCTTGAAGCTGGGTGAGCGAGAAGGCAAGTAGCTGGGAACTCTCAAAGAGAAGAGAAACCGGATCGAGGGACAAACGGAAGACACCGATTATTCCATCCATCTCTCTTCATTCTTAATTCATAAAGGAAGAATACTAGAATAGTTGTCTCTGTTTGTTGCTAAGGCACTGTCACACCTTAGGTGGATAGGATCGTCCTGCATAAGCATTTTTCCCCACAACAACATTTGAGGTACAACCTATTTCGGGGTTGCAACAACGGAATCCCATCATAATCTACTAACTCATAGGCACCTTTTGCCAAAACACACTTGACAATATAAGAACCCATCCACATCAGTTCAAATTTCCCTGCTCCAAGTTTATCAGCTTCCTGATCGTAAAGGAAGACCAGGTCTCCTTCTGAGAAGATACGAGGCTTGACATTTCTATCATACCACGCCTTGATTCATCTCTTATGCGCTTCATTAGCCAATGTGGCATCACGACGAGTTTCATCTAGATGGATTATTTCCAAGAAATGTGCTTCTTCTTTAGAAGTTTCGGGTAATAGGTCAATTGTGAGTTTGAGAGATGAAATTTCACATTGCATCGGTAAGATTGCTTCCAAACCATGCACCAACTAAAAGGGTGTGAATCTAGTTTCATTTCTCACTGAGGTTCAATATGCCCACAAGGAAGAGTACGAGATTAAATGCCAGTTTCATTTATGAACCCCTATCATTCTTTGCAACATTTGTTTTAGGACTTTTTTGATGGTCTCAACATGTTCATTCACTTGCGGGTAATAAGGGGTACAACTATCATGTGACAGTCCTAACTTAGCATCAACTCAGCCATCATGTGATTGTGAAAATGCGACCCATGATCTGTAACTATGGCTTGTGGTACACCAAACCGGGCAACCACATGGTTGAAAAAGAAAAGAGAAACTATTTCACCACTGTTGTTTAATGTTGGCATTGCCTCAACCCATTTGGTAAAATAGTCAATGACGACTATAATATACCCATGCCCCTCGGCCGAAGTGGGGTTGCATGTCATGAAGTCAATGCCCCATTTGGAAAATGGTGCAAAAGAAACAATGGGATGCCATGGTGCATGTGGTAATATAGTTTTGCATTCATAGGTCTGGCATGTGTGATAGCCTCTGACAGTAATAATACAATCTTTGAATATAGTTGGCCAAAAGTAACCTGCATAGATAATTCTTTGTGCGGCAACATATCCAAATAAGTTTCCACCACAAGCACCTAAATGGCAATCCTTTAATGCTTTCTCAGCTTCCTCATGTGTGAGGCACCTCCGTAAAATTGTATCGATACCATGACGGTAAAGAGTGTCTCCAATGATCAGATAATCTTTGGCTTGGTATCAGATACATTGCTATTGCGAGCGAGAGGTATTAGTTCAGAAAGTTTGGGTCTGGAGATAGATCAGTATATCTCCATACCACGGGTCAGATGATGATATCATAAATAGAGACTCATCCAAAATCGATGGTTCAAATGTTGAATCAATGGACATAGAGGAAAGGTCACAAAGTAGCTCAGCAAAAATGAGAGATTTCTTTGATTTGGACTTGATGAATTCCAGATCAAATTCCTACAAAATCACTATCCATTTTGAGTATATCCCCCTAGCAATTTACATGACAAAATGTATGTCATAGGGTTGCAATCCGAAATGACGGTGGTCTTCCAGAGAAGGATGTAGTGGAAAAATCTCTGAACAGCTTGCACAGCTACCAAAGCTAGTTTCTCGACATAAGAGTACATATTTTCTGTTTCATTGAGATTACGACTCAAATAATATATCGAATGTTCAATCCCATTTTCCTCTTGGACTAAAACCATGCCAATGGTTGTATTTACAGGGGCGAGATATAGGTAATAGTCGTTTTGATCATTCGGAGAATACATTAATGACGCTCTAATCAAGGTATCTTTAAGAGCATCAAAGGAAGCTTGTGCAACCTGATCCCAATGTAAGGGTATCCCCTTTTTCAAAAGACGTGTAAAACCTTTAGCCATTTCAACGTAATTGGGAATGAACCTCCTCAGAAAGTTGGCTTTCCCTTGGAATCTCTGTAACTGTAAAATATTTGACGGTGGAGGCAAGTCAAGAATTGCATGAACCTTTAATGGATTGAGTTGAATTCCATATTTAGACACTACAAATCCAAGAAATCGACCAGAACCAACACAAAACACACATTTGTGTGGATTGAGTCGCATTTTGTAGTGTCGGCATTGTAAAAATATAGCTCTCAAATGTTGCGGGTGATCAATCCGCTTTCGTGATTGAGCAGATAAATCGTCAAGGTAAGGTTGAAGAATGTGCTTGATTTCATGTAAGGTATAGCTCAATGCCCTCTAAAATGTAGCCCTGCATTCTTCAAATTGAAAGGGAGTTTCCTATACATTAATGTGCCCCATGGAAAAATAAAATCTGTTTTAGCTTGGTCCTGTGGGTAGATATCAATTTGATTGTAACTGAAAAAAACATCCATAAATGAGAATATTTCACATCTGGCACATTCATCAATAATCTGGCTGATGAAAGGAATAGGCTAATTTTCCTTTGGACATGCCTGATTTACATCCCTATAATCGACGCACACTCGAATTGTCCTTTTTTTTTCATGACAGGAACAATGTTGGAAACCAAGTCAATAAGAGGTACAGGGTAAATGAAGCTAGCACAAAAAACATTTTCAACTTCTGCTTTAATGGCAGTGGCTTTATTTGGATGAATAGGTCAAAGCCATTGTCGTACTAGTTTGACATCAAGATACATTTTGATTTCATGTTCAACAATACTAGAGTCTATACCTGGCATCTCCTCGTATGACCATGCAAATATATCTCGAAATTCATGAAAGAGAGTATGGTAACTATCAAGTTCTGATGGAGAACAAGATTTTCTGACATGAATGTTTTCTACAACATTAGGTTTGGTTGAAATATTAATAGAAATCGTTTCTTCAATATTTGACAGGTTTTGCTCGGAATCTACTGTGTCTATGAAAACAGAATTTGAAAGGAAATCAACAACTGAAGGGTGGTTAAGTTCATTTGAATAATCTTCAATGTCATATGGAATATGGGAACGATGATGATAATATTCCCAAGGTTCTTCTCCTATCATCATTGATTGGACGATTCCTTCATCCATAGAAAATATACGTGAAAAAGGATCTGAAGAAGTACCATATTCTAATGAACAGTCTACCCATACAATTGGTGAAAGTGGATTTGGGTTTGCTGCACAAGCCAAAAAAATTGATTGCTATGCAAGCTCAATGGGGCTTAGCGGCATAACTTCAGTATTACTATCAACTTCAGAATTGTTGGTAATCCTCCTTAAATCAGATGAGGTGGAGGAAATCATGTTGCAAGTCTCTACTCTTGGCACTTCTGAAAAATCAAATGGTGATGGTAGCATAAAAGTACCCATTAGGGAAGGATCTTTAAAGAGACGTATACCAACACTTTTAAGTGATAGTGGGGGTCTGTGTACCAACGGAATGCTTCCAGTAGCCTGAGAACTAGATGCAAAGAAGGCAAGCTGATCGATAACTGTGATTTCACCTTTACGATGGAATGCAATCGTACGAAAGTACGTGGAAACCACAACAACCATAGCATATACCCATGGCCTTCCCAGTAAAATGTTGTAGTCGAGAGGTCCATCAACTACCTCAACTTCAACAGTAACTGTTTTTCCCCCTAGTTCAATTTGTAGGTTACTCAAAATCCCAAAAGGCGTATATGTTCGTCCGTTGAAAGCTTTTAGCGTTGTTGGTGATCGTGACAATGGTGGTGAACCAAGTGTGTTCTAGCAGCTCATTAACATAATTCAAGTAGATGCCCCCTCGTCAATAATTGTTCAGTGAACATTCTTATTAAGATATTTTACTTGAATTAGGAAAGCTAGTTGTGCTGGTAACTATGGTGTATATCCCGCATGGTTAAAAACCACAAGATTGGAATCCGTAGGGTCTATTCCACCAATTGCTGACAATAAAGCCTACTTCTGGGAGGGACAATTTTGTAACACCTCAAGCGTCGACATAGCAGAAGGTGATTGAGCAAGGTCTTCTACTATGTTATAGTTCTGAGTTGCTCGAGCTTGAGGGTTAAATGTCGATTTATGCACAACTCCCCTTCGTGGTTTTATTGTCAATTCTGGTGCAATAAGTGGTGGAATACTTTCATATGAAGTCAAATTCGAAGAATTAGGTTGATCAATGGCCTAATTATTCGACGATGACGGTGGATTTCCATAATCTTTGTTTCTCGTTGACACCAAAACTTTGTTTTGAGGCTTTGTAATGGATAACATAAGTACTTGGGATGTGGAAACATTTTTTGTCGCAACCAAATGTGTCTTTGGGTTTGGAAATGGATCAGTCAACACTGCATATGTGTTAGAAGTCTTTAGAAGCTTAGAGACTTCTGAGCGGTGTGGACAATCTCTTGTAAAATGCTCATCATTACATATTAGACATGGATAATGAGGTTTCCTTGCCGAAGTAGAGGAATCATATGATTTCTCTTGAGGGGGATTATCTTATTTCTTCTTATTTTTCCCCTTCTTCTTGCCTCTTGGTTGCTTTTGATTCTTGCCTTTATCAGATGACATGACATTGACTTCGGAAGCAAGAGTGTTTTCTGATGCATTGGAAGTTTGATTGGAAATGACAAGTGTTTGACTAGATGGTCTACCTGCCATTTGCATGCTCGAAGAACCAATCACACCATCGCCGGCATGAGAGTCCTTACTCAATTGTGGAGGAGGAGGAACAGTGAAAGCTGGTCGGGGTGCATTCAGAATCTTGTCGTAGAGCATGCTGGATTGCATGTAAATCAAATCAAAATATTGGGCATGAGTAATTACTTGCTCTTCTGTTACTACTCCACCTTTTTCCACATCCTCAGTGATTTATGGCAACAAGTATTTTATTAACTACTCAGCCAAAAGTTATTCAGGAACATAAGTCTTAACCATTCGACGATGACGTCACCACTCATGGATATGATCTAACATATGAGTAGCAGTAGTTTGTTTAAAGTTGGTTAGGAGTTCCGTTCCAATCTCGTATCTGATAGGTAACTAGAAGTGGGTCAGAAATGTGGTGGCTAAAGTTATAAAGTTGTTGAAAGAAGCTCGTGGTAACTCAACGTACCACCTCGCAGCCAGACTAGTAAGCGTTCTTTGGAAAAGACGAAGTCTAACTAAATCATCATTTAAGGAGTTTGATGAACACTACAAATGAAAAGTCATGACATGATTTTATGGGTCTTCTCCAGGATTTCCATTGAATTTCAGAATGTCAGAAGGTAACTTGTGCAGAATTACCGACCACCAAGGTGCATATAAGATTGGATCATTAGTGAGCCAGTTTAAATCTGGTAATTCAAGAGTTGCTATGAATGGAAACTATCAATTCAAGTCAGGTTGAGCATACCCAGGATATGATGGAATTTCCTAAGCAATAGGTCTTTGCATACCAAGATAGGACATCTGCATTTGGTAACCTTGATAAGGTGGTTGTTGATAACCAGGTTGAATTTGTGGTTTTCCATAACCAGTAAAGCCTTGTTGACCAAGACCTTGGTAAGCTTCATATTGTCCAAACCCAGGTTGAGCCTGTTGGGCAGGTCCAAATTGGGGTTGGAATTGCTAGAATTGAGGCTATTGATATTAGGGCTACCATGGTCATTGAATCAACTGCTATTGTTGTTGGTACAACTATTGTTGATTTAATGGTTGTTGTTGCTTACCAATAAAAGGTTGACTAGGTTGTGAAAAAACTATACCAGTGTAAGCCTGAGTCACTCCAGATAAATGTATACTAACCTGAGGTTTTTGGACCCCAGACATAAGCGGTTGTTGTATAACAACTTGAGAAACTTGGACCTCTTGACCTAAAACTTGTGGTTGTGAGGTAGAAGGACCAGTTTGTATAGGTTGAGATACAACTGTTTGAACTTGTGAATGTGGTACAATGGTAACAACAGGTGTAATAGGAATAGCTGACATAGTTTGCATTGGTTGTGTTGGATACACAAGCCTTGGCTAAACTGGCATTGCTAGTTGCCATTGACAAACTCACATTCCAAGATGACCTGAATACTACGGGATACTACCATATGATGGTCCTCCAGGATATGGAGGATAAGGTGAATAAGCATATCTCCATATGGCGGTAACCCAATAGATTGTTGTTGACTAGATTATCCAATTTGATATTGATATGTAGGATCAAACTGTTGAGTTCCCATTAATGAAGAACTAGGTAAAATTATGTTTGAGGACATGGGTGATGACCATGGTGTAGAAGCAACCCCTAAGTTGGTTCTAGATAAAGATTGGTAACCAACCGGGACGAACGATTCACCATATAGGTGTGACTCAGGAGACATCGAAGAGCTTGCGACAGAAGATTCAGCCACAACTGCATCAGATGATACAATCTGGGATGTTGATGATCATTCAACCATAGTTAGCTGACCCAACAGATGTCCTAAAGAATCGACGGGTACTTGAAAAGAAGAAAGATCAAAAGGAGCAGTAAAATGAGGAGTATAAGGATAAAGATAAAGCCCGGTTCCAAAATGTAATGGGGTTCCAGGTGTAATATCTTCTTCTAGTTATTCCTCAACAACAATTAAACTAGGTGGAAGAACTTCATCGTCTGGTCCATAATAGACTTTTGGTGTTGATAGAGTGGATGTTTTAGTAGTTACTGATGTTTGAGGGTTAACCAATTGATCGTCTTCTGGTAAAGTAACAACTTCTAAATGTTCAAATTAAAAGTCCAGATGTTCTGGTAAAATAACAACAATTTCATAGAGAGGTTCCTGAACAACTTTAGGTTCAAAAGTAACTTCTGATTGAACTATGAAAGGTTATGGACTAACTTTTGGTTGAATTGATTCAAGTTTATAAGTAATTTCTTGTTGGGAAACTTCAAGTTGTGGATCAACTTGTTGTTGAACAACTTCAGTTACTATTTCACTAAACTTCTTCTTTAGAAACAGATGTACCAGAAATTGTTGGAGTAACTGGAGTCTCAGTACTTACCGAAATGGATGATTCTGGTAATTCAGATGAAGAACCAGGAGTTCTTGATGTACTTGACTCAGTTAAGCAAGACCACTTTCACCAAATAGGTGTAGATTTGGGTGGCAAAGGCGATTTACTTATTGTTCTTCGTGAATGACGGGGTAAGGGTTGATGTTCCTCCACGATTGCTGATTAATTTTATTACAAAAAATAAATAAACAAAAAGGGGTAAGCTAGGCAAAAGGTTTACCAAGCAACTGTGAACTGCAGAATACCTCCTGGCGAACCAAGAAGTACAGGCAGGCAATCTCCCTGAATGCTTTGTTTGGTGTATCACAGTGTACAAGGCGGCTGACTTGGTTACCTAAGAATGGATAGAAACCTAGTGTTGTCATCCCATATATACCCAAAATTATGTGGAGGCCCAATCCATATAAGTATTGTCTAATGCAAAACTGCACAATGAGAGAATTTCCATATACTTTACGTACTGTAACACCTCCCTATATACCCGAAGGTATGTGGACGAGCTATGATATACTCATGTATGTGGAATGAGGTATCACACTTGCGATGTATTGTAGACAAGTTAGCGCAATTGCTTTTTTTTACGACGCTGGAACAAATCTCTAGCCTAAAACCACTAAATTTTTTTCGTTAATGACAATGCTCCATTAGGTAAATTGATGTTAATTTTAAGTTGATCTTGCTTAGGAATTTTCCTTTCAAGTTCACCACGTGATGTATTCTGAAATTCCTAGGAATGCAACTATTATGATAAGCATTCTTTCCATTCAATTTAACAATGAAAATCCTAGCTACTAGGGATAAAGCAATTAGATTTCTTTTGATCAAAGAGCAAATAGCACAATCTAATGCAATTTCCCTAAACTATTCCTATGAGCACACACAAACTTTTTCAATGCAACATGCATGTATTTCTTTTTGATTTCCTTAATGTGAATGTGAACAAAAAGGAAACTAATGCACATACAATCAATCAATGTTTAACAAGAACGAAGACATTACGACAATTCTGTTTCAAAGGAAAGGAAGACTTTTACAACACTTTCTTTCGAACAAAGATTAATCGACTATAATCTAACTTTGACTATGGATCGATAATGACAAAGAAAACATTTAAGAAACATTAATCAACCAAGTCAAAGTAGGGCTAGCAAAGGATATAGAAACTTTTTTTCTGAGACATGACATTCATTGATCAATCAACAAGCAATCAAACAGAAAAAAGTTGGAAAAAACTTAATCCAAAGGTGGGAAACTAAGCCTAGGATGATCAGCACAGCCCTGAATGGGAGATAGTGTGCCTCAGAGCATTGTCCCTAAGCCCAGGGTGCTCTGCAGTGCACTGCGTCCCTCACAATCCTGCGCTGGTGACAGTGAGCCATTTCAAAAGGCAATTTGACATAGTTTTGACCAAAATTCAATGCAAAAGAGCTGAAAAACAATCAATGAACACAATCAGGGTCTGAAAGAGTGTCGTAGGAGGTCGATAAGCTACTAGGAAGGATGATCTTCCCCAGCGGAGTCACCAATTTGTTTTGGAGAATCTGGTATCTACGGATAAATACTAATTCCCTAGATAAGTAGCCATATCTAGAACAACAGTTTAAATCACTTTAGCCTTTTCCTATAAATAATAGATAAGACAAAGAAGATGAGAAGACCTACTTGTAGTTCTTCTTTCCTCTTGTCTCCTTTGTATCACTCATGTCACTCCTTCCTGTACTTAACACGCTTGATAAGTACTTGTAAACATCAACAGAAGACAAAGAACTGATCAAAGTAAAAGATCTATTGAATACAAGTAAATGGAATCAGATACATTCACACATATAAGCATCATATAACAAGATAAGCATATGGCAAAAAGGTTCAAATAATTTATTGAATAGAAGAATGAATTACAACCATCATGTCCGATTCGAAGTCACTCCTCCAACTTGGATCCCATCCACATCACATCAAACTCATGAAAAACTTGTAGCATAACAATACTTGTCTCAAAGCCAATTCCCATAGGAACATTATATCCTTACCATTCAACATAGTCCATCCCCTGATCACTTAGATGAGTGTTCAATTTATAGGAGGATGAAGAAAGTTATGTCATAAATGGGGGTACTGAATGGCCTTCCATACTTAGAATTAGTTCCATGGAGGAAGGGATGAGAAGATAGGATGCATCTTAACTCATTCCTCATCCATTTCCGAGCTCATAGGAGTTGATAAGTGAGGGAAACTTCTAGATGACTCCAAGAGATAAGAATATTCCCCAAACCCTATGTGAATTTCACTCAATCTCACCCAGCGCAGGTGAAAGAGGGCCTAAGTGCTCTGCAAAGCACCCTAGTATGGACTCAACTACTCTGCAGTGCACCCTTACATGGGCCTACCTATGCTTGTCCCTATAGATGTCATTTCAGGATGTCTTCAAGTTATGAAACTGTCTGGGAAGGAGGCATTCAAAAGGATGACTTGTTTAGGGCATGTAGCAATTGAAATTAGAGTTTGATGAGCCCTAAAACACTAATCTGTATGATGGAAGTGATGTGCCCAAATGGATTTGTAACAATACCTCAATGGATATGTTTGACTATGGAATTCCTTAATGTGGATGTTACATTGGACCTTCAAATTGGTTGATTTATACTAAATTTCTACATAATGTTTTTTTTACATTGCAACAAACATCATTGGTCTCATATTATGATGTTATGATCAACATGTTATGTTGAAATGTGATGTTACTCATTAATAGTTACTAATATTATTAAGTTTGTATTTATTGAATTATGTCAAATTATATTAAGCCTTATATAAGTCTCATGTTAACCTAAGGAGACCTAATCTTAGGACGTTTAAATATTTTCTTGTACATTGTATTCATTGTAAAAGAACATTTTCCCTTGGAATAGGATCATAGTTAGTTGGTTTTTATCATTTCTAAGGCACGATATTCATAACGTTCGGTATTAAAACTCATGATCCTAAGGTTCTGTCCTCCAAATAGGTCATCTTTGAATTTTAAGTATATTGCTTTTCATAGGTAGTTTCAGATGATGAAACCTCGACCATATTGAGGGGAGAGTTTGAGGAACATCTGGATCAAATTTTAGATATTAGTTTGCTACATATTTGAGGATATGTTATAAGTTATGGATACTAAATGTTATTGAAATTAGTTTCAATTACATATGTTTGGTGTTTTCACTATAACATTTTCTCTTGACATTTCAGATGGTGAAAATTGAACCATATTGAGGCGGAATCTTCAAGAATATCTAATACAACTTCCAAATCATGGTTCAATACACTATCATAGATATGATCTAAGGAATTTAAGGTTCTTCAATACTACTAAGAATAGTTTCAAACATGCCAGTTTGACTTCACTACAAATTTTCTTTTGGGAAGCTTATATAATGAAGCTTGGACCACACTGAGGATAAATAATGAGGCATATTTGGTTTGAATTTTAGTGTTTAGTTCGCTATACTTTTAGAGATATACTATATGAAATTTAAGGCTTGTGAAGGATCCAAAAATTATTTTCAATTAGATCATCTTGGTATTTTTTCTATAACATCTTTTTTGGGAATTTTCATGTTGTGAAATCTTCATGGATATTAGGAGACATGAAAAAGTACATCAGATACAAATTTTAGAAATGTATTTAACAATTACACATGTCGCATTCTATAAAAGCTTGCTCATGGTAATAGACCAAAAATAAACAAATTTTTGGAAAGTTACCATAACCTTCACTTGGAAAATCAAGTTCTCAACAAACCTATGTAATAGTAGAGAAGAAAAATTAGAGTATTCACTACAAGAAAAAAGGTCATTGGTGAGGGTCATTCCTGTGATGGACCTTTAAGGTTCGTCACCAATGTCGCATATGGTGACAGTCTTAAAAAAAGTGTTGTTGTAAGTGTATATAGTGATGGTCCTTTAAGGTTTGTTACCAAATCCATTTTCATTGACACTTTTGGTGAGGGTTCTTTAAAGGCCCATCACTAATTCTCTCTAATTGGTGACAATTTTGGTGATGTTTGTTAAAGGCCCATCACTAATTATCTCTTTGGTGACACTTATAGTGATGATCTTTTATTTACCCTCACCAATGTTCTTTTTGGTTACTTTTGGTCGCAGTCAAAAAATGTTCGTCATCATTGATTATTCCAATGAGTTTTTTATGACACTTCATGCCTATGACGGACCTGTAAGGTTCTTCACCAATGTCGCATATGGTGACAGTCTTTAGAAAAAAGTTGTTGTAAGTGTAAATCGTAATGGTCCTTTAAAGTTTGTCACCAAAGCCATTTTCAATGGCACTTTTGGTGAGTGTTGTTAAAGGCCCATCACTAATTCTCTCTTTGTTGACACTTTTGGTGAGGGTCGTTAAAGACCCATCACTAATTCTCTCTTTGGTGACACTTCTAGTGACGCTCTTTCACTGACCCTCACCAATGCTCTTTTTGGTTACTTTTGGTGACAGTCAAAAAATTTTCATCATCATTGAGCATTCCAATGAGTTTTTGATGACGCTATGTACCTGTTACTATATTTTTTGTCAAAAGATAACGATTTAAGACCATTGTTGTGGAGTCTTTTTCATTATGTGTCCAAGATCATATTGGTTCTATTTAGTCAATTTGTTAATAAGTAATTAGTGTGTATCATTTCCCTCAAGTCATAAGAATATAGTTTTCCTATGAGTGAACACATGATTCATCTCTATTAGGTTTATTATCTAGCAAATTTCCTTTAAATAAAGTTCCACTAGTGTGTGTAGGAACTATATTATCTAATACATAATCAATCTCTATCAATTCTATTAGTGAGAGATAACTAGCACTCCTCAACACTCATGGCACACCTTAACATGCTTTGGAAAAATACACTAACATTCCTTGGCACCTCATATGTTTTGGAACATATTTGTACTTAGAACACCTTTGTACCTAGAACATCTTGTCATGAGTAGGACACCCAAGCACATGTTGGCATGCCCTAGCATAGTGTAGCACCCCCCTATCATGTGTTGGCATGCCCTGTAGTCCCTAACATGCCCTGGAACACCTTGGCATAATATTGCATTGACAAACATTAGCACTTTGCACACATTGTCACTTAGCATGTATTAGAACATATTATTAGTGTGCCTAGCATGCCCCTTTGGAAAAAGATAAAGTCCCGACTTATTAAACCTCTTATGTGCTCATTTCCTTACAGTTTAGCTTGGTTATTCCTTTTGTTTCCTTGAAACTCCTTGACGCATATTGGCATACTCTGGCACCCTGCACATCCTAGTATGTCTTAGCATCTGGCATGCCTTGGCAGTATTTGGCACATGTTAGCACACCTCAGAACTACCTAGCACACTCTAGAACTTCTTGACATGCCTTGATATTCCCTGGCATGCCTTACCCATGCATAGCATACCTTGTCACTCCCTCCTTCGCATGATAGCTAGCACTCATTGACAGTCCCCAACACACTCCCAGCTGACACTTCCTTGCACACATTGGCACATCTTGGCCACATGCTGCCCTAACACTCTAACATTCCTTAGCACTGCCAAGCATGCCTTGTCACTCCTCCTTAGCACACTTGGAACTCACTGACACTCCCTGTCATACACTCTTATTCATTCATTTCCATGCATTATGATGTAGTGCTCCCTTGTGTTTCCCTAACACTCCCTAACACTCCTTGGCACACATTGGCACACCCTGACACTTGGAACATATTGGCATGATTTCCTAACACTCTATCATGCCTTGGCACTGCCTAACATACCTTTTCACTCCCTCCTTAGCACACATAGAACTTGCTAACACTCCCTATCACACACTCTTATTCATTCATTTCCATGAAATTGAAACTAGTTCTCCCTTGTGTTTCCCTAGCACTCCCCAACATGTGTTGGTGCCACACCCTAGCACCTAACACATATTAGCACTTGGCATGTCTTGGCTTGACTAACATGCCTTGAAAATCTCTAGCATGTGTTAGCACTTCGTGGAATTCCCTGCACACCTTGGCACTCCCTAGTTGTCATGCCCTCATCAAATAGCCTTACTTTTTTTGCGACTTGGGAACCCAACCAAGTCATTGAAAAAATAGTGTTGTGCCTAGCCCAAGGTCTCCCTTTGTTTGAAACTACTTTTTCCATCCCCTTATCACAATCACAGGCTTGCCTCTTGCAATTCCTATTCTAAAATTATCCTAACACACTTCGTCCTTGGGACACTTGGAATTCACTAACACTCCATGATAGACACTCTTATTCATTTGTTTCCATGCATGTTGACCTAATTCTCCCTTATGATGCCCTGGAACTCCCCAAAACTCCTCAACATGCATTGAAATTGTCTGGCATGTGTTAGCACACCTTTTCATTCCTTCGCGCATGCAAGCACTCCTTATTTTTCATGCCTTCACAACTACCCTTATTTTCTTTTAGACTTGGTAACCCAACCAAGTCTTGCTTCAACTACAACAACTTGGCTAAGTTACAGGTACTACACCTAGACTATGCCTTGTTTACCTAAGAGTGACCTATAAATCATCTTAGGCTACTCATGTCCAATATTAACTCATTCCACTTAAAAAGTTACCAAGTCAAGGCTCACGTCCAACCGTGGCTATAAAAACAACTAAGCAACATAGTTTACATCTTGACATGCCATAACACCTGGCATGTCTAACAATATCTTGGCACTATGTGGCACATGTTAGTATCCCCTGCATTCCTTGTCATTCTTTGGCACACCCTCCCACTCCCTGACATGCCCTAGCACTCTAAGATCCCTTGACACTACCTATCATACCTTGTACTCCTTCTTAGCACGACTAACACTCATTGACACTCCCTATCACACACTCTTATTCGTTCATTCCCATGCATTTGAAAGTAGTCCTAACTTGCATTTCGCTCACACTCCATAACACTCCTTGGCATGTATTGGAAAACCCTAGCAACTGCCACATCTTGGTGTGTTGCCCTAGCCTCTAGCATGCCCTAATAATGCCTAACATACCTTATCACTCCCTCCTTATCACACCTGGAATTCACTGACACTTCCTATCACAAACTCTTAATCTTTCATTTTCATGCATTATTTTTACCTAGTGCTCCCTTGTGTTTCCCTAACACTCCATAGAACGTGTTGGCACACCCTAGCACCTGGTACATCTTGGCCACATACCACTCTAGCATGCTAGCATGACTTAGCGCTGCCTAGCATACCATGGCACTCCCTCCTTAGCACACATGGAACTCACTGACACTCCTTGTCACACACTCTTATTCATTCATTTCCATGCATTTTGACCTAGTTCTCCCTTGTGTTTCCCTAACACTCCCTAACACTCAACACACATTGGCACACCTTGGCACTTAGCACATATTGGTATGCTTCCCTAACACTCTAGCATGCCTTGGAACTGTCTAACATATCTTGTCACTCCCTCCTTAGCACACTTGGAACTCATTGACACTTCATTTCCATCAATTTGAAACTAGTGATCCCTTGTCTTTCTCTGACACCTGGTCCTAACACTTCCTAGCATGTGCTCATGCCACACCCTGACACTTGACACATCTTGGAAAGCTTTAGTGCTTGGCACGTCTTGGCATGCCTAACATGCCTTGGAACTATCTAGAATGTGTTAGTACTTCCTAGCATTCCCTGACACACCTTAGCACTTTTTTGCCATGCACTCATAGACAACCTTACTTTTTTGTGGCTTGGGAACCCAACCAAGGCATTTGAAAAACAATGTTGTGCCCAACCCAAAGTCTCCCTTTGTTTGAAACTGCTTTGTCTAGCCCCTTATCACAACCATAGGATTAAATACTACTAACTAATTAATATTAATCACATAAATTTAGGACACGGCTTCAAATGACCGCCCTTCTACTAAAGCAAATTTATTTCTAAAAATTGCATCTAATTTCTAACCGTTTCTGTATTTTCTCCTTAGTGCTGTAAGCAATGCAACGTTCGCCTAGGAAGAGTCGGCTGGTTGTCTTCTCCTTTCGTTCGAGCGATGAAAATAGAAATAACAAGAGCTAGCACCGCTTTCTGACAAACTAGAAGATATTTTCGAAAATCTTCCTCTGGCTTGGTGTATTCGCTGTGTGTATACTTGGTATAACCCAACTTTCTTTCAAACTGATTGTGTTGTTGCTATTTCGGTTTCCAGTCGTGCGAATGACTCAATAAGTTAGGGACTTTGCTCTCTGAACAATTTTCCGTATTGAAAATTGCTTCCGTTCTTTGTTCCAGGCTTTTCTGGAGCGTCTTCCCTCTTTAGCATTTTTCTTTTTGCTTTATCCAGTCTGAGCTTCAGGATGTTTTGTAAACATGCTGCTTTTGTGCGCCTTTGACTCTGAGTCTTAAATAGTCTATTTCCATCAGTATCTATTGAGTGATACTCTGGAATCCGCGGTACTGCTGCATGCAGCAACCGTTTGCGAAGGCATCTCTTCTCTGTTCTCCGAGTATTGACGCTTTCCCCTTTTCCTTAGATGTTTCCTGGACATTGATTTATATTAGTTGCTGCCTTACAGTTTACGCAAAGGAAAAGAGTAATGACGAAAATATTGACATGAAAGCTTTAAGTTCTAATGAATGTATAATCATGACACTCATAATGACTTGACTCTTCGAAAAACACAACACAATCCTTCTTGGATACTTTGGCATACAATAATTAATTTCTCTTAAGGCGCGCGCCCAAATTTTGGTCTACAGACAACTTTCCTTGAACACTATGTGGAGGAAATTTTGCGATGAGTGATTTTTGCGATTCGCATCGCAGTATTGAGGATTGAGATGTCAAGATGTGTCATCGCAGGAATTGATGGTCGCATTAATCGCAGATCGCAAATCGCAGATCGCAAGATCGCAGATCGCGTTTAATCATTCAATCACTGTGTGCTGCTTATGCGATGTTGCGATATGCGACGTCGCATGTCGGCCGTCGGCGATTCCTTAATTTTTCATTTTAAGAGCGCTTCTCAATATATGCAATGCGATGAATTTCGCGTCGCTTCTTCGCAGCTTATTTATGCGCATAGGAAAACGCTTCACTCTCTCTTCGCGATGCGATACAGCTTTAGGGAGTTAAAATACAAAAATTTTGATAAAATGTTTTTTGGATTTTTTGTTAAGGGTCCCCATTTGCTTGGTGTTATTGCTAATACCAAACAAAGAGGGGGGTTGTTGGTGACCACAACAATGGCGATTCACTGTGAAGAACCAGTTATCTTTTCTTTTCTATTGAATTTCCACTTCCGAAACAGAAAAAATTTTCATATGTCTAAATTTTGTTATGGACAGATAGAGTACGTTACTCCTTATCCTATCAATGATACTTTGTCTCAACCTTTTTCATATTCCAATTGTTTGATTCCTCAGGCTTAGTTCTTGTATTCACACCAGACATTACTCGGTCCTTTTTAAAGATAAAATAAGGTCTTCTCTACGTACTGGCTTTTAAAATATGCTCATTTGTCGTAGGTAGAGCCTCTGCTGCCCGCAAGCGTCCATAGCCTCGACAGGGTTACCTATTATCCAGCAATGATCCTTTATCCTGCTTGAGGTTATTTACAACATTTCAGAGAAAAACCCTTTTTGACACTTTTTCCTTTTTTATTCTCTAAAGAACAATGTCTTGGTTTGGTGGCCAAATTATGACACAGTCATTCACTCGATTTACACTTTTGCTGAACAAGCTGGCTCGTGATGAGACCCCTTGTCTTTTGATTGCAACAATCTTGAGTCGTTGCCCTGTTTTGGTAGACAGTATTGGCAAAGTCAGCAAGTTATAATATCTGTGATCATGATAAGCCGGCTCGTGATGAGACCTCTTATTCTTTGAGATATAGTGTTTTCTCGGATTGTTCCTATAAATGCTGTGATTTCCTTTAGCAAGGAGGAAGTCATTGTTTTTCCTTAAGAAAGCTCTGGACGACAATAATAGAGTTTGAAAATAGCAGCTTTACAGAGAATATTTATTTTATTATTGATGCCTTTCATTGTGCTGATATAAAACAATTTCTTACCAAAGGTTGTTTTCATCAAAGTTTTTGAAGTTGAAACTAGCATCATGTCTAGGCTAAAGTTAACTCTACCTGTCAATAATAAAAATCAGATTTTTCGAAAAATTTTGCTACTTGTACAAGCGAAAAGCTCAAAATCTGATAGAGAATTGGTGTCTTTTTCATGAACCCTTTTAGTGACCATCTACAACTGGTTTTATTTATAAGAAAGAGAAAAACAAATAAAAACTAAAACTATCCTACAAAAATAGAAGAGTGATCTTCTATGGAAAATACATTTTAAGAATCTGTCCATTAACAGGCAAAGAATCTCTTCTACCTGCCAAATCCTGCAACACAAACATCGATGGGCCTATGACTTCTACAATCTGAAAAGGACCAAGCCACAGCTTCTGAAATTTCGTATGTTTGCCCTTTTCTTCATGAGCCTTATCCCACTTCAAAACTAAATCTCCCATCTGAAAGTTTTTTCTGGTCATTATGCTTGAGTCAAAAGAGGATTTTATCAGCGCTTGATGATGGGCATGGGTTTTCTTAGCTTGTTCTCGTTGTTCTTCTAATTTTATTATTTCCATTTGTCTTAGTTGTATGGAGGAGGTAGATACCTCATCGATGTGTTGTACTAAAGACAAAGAGGGAATGACTAAGTGAGTTGGAAGAACCACTTCTTTCCCATAAACTAAATTAAAGGGAGAAGTGCCGATTGAAGCATTCTTCGTTATTCTATCTGCCCATAAAGCATTTACCAACGCTTTGTGCCAATTCTTTTAGTTTTGGTCGACTGTTCTTTTAATAATCCTGATCAGGTTTTTGTTTGTTGATTCAGCCAATCCGTTACCTTGCGGATAGTAGTTGGCCGAATATTTCAGTTTGAACCCTCTTTTAAGTGCAAACTCAGTCATTGTATTTCCAGAAAAGTATGAAGCATTATCAAACATTAAGGTCGTTGGAAATCCAAACCTAGTGATTATAAATTGATCTATGAATTCAATAATGTTTTCAGAATTAGCTGTCTTGAGAGGAACTGCTTCTACCCATTTAGTAAAATAATCTGTTGCCGTGAGGATGTACCTATGCTGCTTAGAAGAGTGAGGAACGATCTCACCTATTATGTCCAAGCCCCATTGACTGAATGGTTGCTCGATGTTAACCGGCTGTAGTGGCATGGACGATTTCTTTTGTTTCCCTGAAGCAGTTTGGCAGACTTGGCATTTCCTCACGTAACTGTGTGAGTCTTTGAATAGCGTGGGCCAATAATATCCTGCACGTAAAATTTTATGTGCAGTAGCGTCTCCAGCATAGTGTCCACCTGCTGGTCCATCGTGGAGTTCCTGCAAAACCTTTTCGGCTTCAGTTTTCTCAAGACACCTAAGAAGCACAGAATCGTAATTCCTTTTAAACAGAACATCATTTATGAGCTGGTATTGTTTAGCTTTCAATCTCAGAGCTCTTTTCTTGGTGTGATCCAGGTGTGATGGAGCATACCCATTCTTAAGATAATAAATGGTGTCAGCATATAATGATTCTGCGTCATTTAGGCTTACCTCATACGTATGTACCTCTTCAGATGAGTTCTCAGGAATTTTTTATGCTCCAGCCAACATCTTGCAAAAGCCTTGACCTCTTACAATGTTTGTTGGTTTGATCTCAAGATCGTATTCTTGTAAAGCGGTGATCCAATTTGCTCTTTTTTCGCCCACATCCTTCTGTATCAGAAGGTTTCTTACCGCTGGAAACGGTACTATGACTTTGGTATGGGCTTTAAGTAAGAAAGGTCTGAAATACTTGATCGCTTTGAAAACAACATATGCCTGTTTCTCCACGTCTGAATAGTTGAGTTCAGCACCTTGTAAGTTCGAGCTAAAAAATGCGATTGGAGCTTCCGCCTTCTCTTGATTTGCTTGAGTTAGAATCGCGGCATAAGATTTCTCTGAGGCAAATGTGTATAAGATAAAATATTCTGAAAAATTCGGGGTCGCTAAAGATGGAGCGTTAATGATAGCTTGCTTGATCAAGCTGAATGCTTCATGCTCATCTTGACCCCATTTAAAATTTGAATTCTTTTTAATCATATTTTGCAAAGGAGAAACAATACGTGAGAAGTCTGGGACAAATCTCTTCACAAAATTGATTTGACCAAGGAAAGATTGCATAGATTTTTTGTTATGAGGCATGGATATTTCGCAAATTTCTTTGATTCTGTCAGGTTCAATGTGAATACCAGATTTTGACACTATGAATCCTAGCAATTTTCCTTCACTTAATGCGAAAAAATATTTCTTTGGGTTAAGTGAAATCCCATACCTCAAACATCATTGAAAGATTTGTTTCAAGTCTTTGAGATGGTCGTTTCTCTTCTTGGAGTACACTGTTATATCATCCAGGTAAATCACTACAGATTTATTGAATAAACCTTTAAATGCGATGTCCATGGCTCTCTGAAAGGTAGCGCCGGCATTGATCAAACCAAATGGCATCCTCCGATATGCGTATGTGCCCCATTTAGTTCGGAATGTGGTTTTTAACTGATCATCGGGATGTACCAGCACTTGATTGTATCCTGAAAATCCATCCAAAAAAGACATTAATTCTGAGCCTGCTACTGCCTGTAATATCTGCTCCATAGGTGGGAGGGGAAAATTGTCTTTTTGACAGGCTTTGTTGAGATTCCGAAAATCGATACAGATTCTAATATCTCCGTTTTTCTTTCTAACGGGTACCATATTGGATACCCATTTGGAATGTCTGATGGGGCAAATTATCTTGGATCTCAACAGCTTATTTAGCTCAGTTTTTATCTGATTTTCTAAATTGGGGTGGATTTTTCTGAGTTTCTGCTGGACAGGATTTTCATTCTCAATCATAGGGATAGTGTGTTGAATGATAGAAGTGTCGTATGTCTTCAGCTCATCGTAATTCTAGGGAAAAACATTTTTGTATTGCCTCAAAAGACGGATATACGCTAATTTTTCTTCAGGGGCTAGGCCATGGCCTAGATTAACGTTTTGTGGTTTCTCACCGGTTCCTAGGTTTACTAATTCATAGTTCAGAGTCGAACTGTAGAGTTTAGAATTGGTAGACCTTTTAAACCGGCTTTTCAAGTCATATAAGTCTTCTAACTTAACCACCGATTTAGGTATAGCATTATCAGTGCTATTTTGTTGTATTTGGTGATCATGATGGCCTTCGTCAATTATTTGATTTGAGTAGGATCCTTCAGAAGTGAGGAAGTTTACAATGTCAGGATCGTCATTGAATACTCTCCAGTTTGTAATGTTGTCAGGGATGGATGGTCTAAAGATTAATTCTATTGAGAATCTATCTGGACTAAAATCTTCGGAGGGAATAAGTCTAGAGGCTACATTAGCTAACAGGTCTGCGCTCGCATTTTGAAGTCTTGGAATTGATGAAATATTGAATGTTATGAAATGTGCAGTCAGATCTTGTACTAAAGATTGATAGTGTTTCAAATGACCTGATAGGCAATGTATGGTGTTACGTACCTGTTTGACGACGATCTCAGAGTCTCCAAAAACTTGCAGGTACTTAACGTTCAACCCGATTGCTTTGTATAGGCCTTGCACCAAGGCCTCGTATTCCGCTGTATTGTTTGTGCAATCGAATTCAAGTCTGCACGTAAGCATGGTCTTATTTCCTTCTGGGCTAATCAGAATGCATCCTGCTCCTACTCCCTCATTAGATTTAGAGCCATCAAAATATAATTTCCAAAACAAAGATGTATTTACAGGGTTATCTAAAAAATTAACACACTTTGAATTATCAGTCTGGGAAAAATTTTCGACTTGGGACAAAACTGAATTTTCTAAGTAAGGTGAGATGTGAGCATTGAAATTGCCGAGGAAAGAATCTACCGAGTAATTGCCTATGATACTGCTGTTGTATGCTATTGCTTCATTTTCTCCCTCCAATTCCGTCACTATGTACTTCTGGTGTAACTCCCGTTCAACCTTTATCTGATTCGGTTTACCATTGTAGGGTAACCACATGTGCGACCAGTCGGTTGAGAAGTATCCATGGAGTTTTTCGGACCAATCCCTGCTAAGAATTAAACCATAGAATTCAGGGATATCAGCTACTAGAATGTCAATAACCTGACATATCTTCGGGTTAGACGACAATCTTATGGTCACTTGATTAAGTTCACCAATCACTTCGACTTGAGATCGATCAAGCTGAACTATGTGCACCGCGGATTTTTGTGGTTGAACATTCAACTTGGCACATATTGATTTGGGTAAAATATTCGTTGGAGCACCAGAATATACCAAACAATTGTGCACGTTTTTATTGAAAATTTCATAAGTGAGAAGAAAATGGGGAGTGTGAGACCTTGATCTTCCTCCAATCAAGGCGATGTCGTTTGGGTCAATCTTATTGATCGTGTTGGTTGGAGGTCTTCCCATGTTGTGGGAAGCTACAGCTGTAGGTAAAGATGTAGTAGGCATGGCATGTAATTCTTTCATCATTATCTTCTGTTGATGTTTCAATTTTCTCAACTCGTAAAGCGTGATATTAGCCCTAGTCTTCTTCATGTCATCGATAATGTTGTACTCCATTTCATCCGACACAATGAGTGTTTTTTATGGAGGTGCTTGATCTGATTGGACTGGGCTATATTGAGTCGCTTTAGCGGTTGTTTTCTTTGTTGTGACTTTATCTTTTGCTGCAGGGCTTGCGCCCTTCTGCTTAGGGGTAGTTTGGGGAGGATCAAGTTGGTTTTTGCTTCGTGTGCTAACTGGAAATGCTTCTTGATCTTCTTCTTGTGGGAGGATGAAATCCCACATTCCTTATAGTTCCACAACTTCTTCGTCATCGGTCTTCTCTTCAGTGGTATTCTCTTCTTCTTCCTCTTCTTCGGATTCGACGTTTGAGATAGCGTTGGGTGGTTTCACATCCATTAAAGGATTTCTTTTAAAAGCTCTGTAGGGCTTTTTTGAAGAAGTTTCTGCTACTTGTTTTTTTATGTCAATCATCTCATTGGACATGGTTTTTAACACTTTTTGTAATCCTTCCAAATCGAAAGGATCTTTCGTTTGTTTCTTCTTGGGGTCTTCCTTGTAGGAGACTTTCTTAGATTTGCGTTCCTCTATCGCAGATCTTTTTTCCAGGGCTACTACGCGTTTCTCTACTATTGTCGCCTCTATCAAGTTTTCAACTAAGGTTGTCTTATTTTCCCTATCAACAAAGATTGCCAAGTTTGATGGTAAGGCTGTAATATACCATTCACATCTCACTTCTTCGCTGGGCTGGGAAGCAGCGGGAATTTTGTTGAGGATTTTATTGAACCGTAAATTAAAATCTTTGATGGGTTCTCTAGCCTCGTCTTTAAGATTGGATAGGTCATTGATCAACGTCACTGTTGATCTGTCATCCCCAAACTTGGTAAGGAATTGACTTTGAAAAATGTCCCAACTTGTGATAGACCCAGAAGGTAATGAAAAGTACCATGACCCGGCTGTCCCTTGCATTGTGTAGGGAAAAAGCCGGACGACAGCTTCCTCGTTGGTAACTCCGTTGAGATTAACAGAAATCATGAAATTATTGATATGCTCTTCAGCTAGCATGCCTGTTTCTGGATTGAATTTGGGTAGCCATTTCTCAGGATGGGCCGGTATTGGGCTCAGGGGTGGAGGCATTAAAACCGCCCCAGGATTGTTCCATGGAGACTGGGCCATCATTGAGCTGCTAGTGAATGAAAGTGCAGAGGATGATCCCTGATGCTGGGAAGATGAAGATATTATGATCTTTGATGATTGAAGAGGAGGGGCTATGGAAGATGGATGAGTGGTTTGGAATGAGGACGTGGGTGGTTGACTTCACGGTGATGGAGTTGAAATGGACGACGTGGATGAAAGAGTCTCACTGTCAGACTCTGGTGGTGTTTTCCTTGCTCTTTTCCTGGTGGGGAGAGGGAATTCAGTTGGTTGGATGCCAAATTTTTCGCTCTTTAATCTGGTCAGGGGATGAGCAGGATTGTACTGTGAAGTCACGCTGCTTTGAGATTTATCAGACCTCTGAGTATAAATAGAGAATCCCTGGAGTTTACGAATCAGAGTTTGAATCTCAGGGGGTTCAATGATAAATTGGTTTGAAATATTAGGGTATGTAGTAGCGGTTGATACTCGAGCGACTTCTGACTCTGGATTTAAATGTACTGGGGAAGTTGGGGGAGTTGATGAGGGTGATTTACTCTCAGAATGGTATTTAGATTTTGATTTAGGTGCCATTCATAGTTCGTCCCCTCCTTCTAGCGCCAAATATGTTGAAGCCCCGAAAATCGGGTCGACAACAAGGGGGATACCCACCCGATCCGGACCTTGGTTGGCAGCTCCTTATCTGTTTGGTATAGCGGGTCCGACTGGGGATAATGGGACCAGTTTCCCAATCTAAGGGGTGTGTGTGTGTGTAGAGTTGGATGATGTTGATCTAAGAGTATTTTAAGCTAATTTAATTCAAACTTCTAAACTGACTCTATGCTATTGTAATCTAATAAGAAACAACACATCTAATCTACGCTAACCCGGGGTGTATTTCTTCTATTATGCGATCTAAAAATATTTCGAACAATAACTGGTAATAAAGATCATTCAGCTATCATAAGAATAGAAATCAATTAAGATAAACCATTCTGCATAAGAAGTTAAGCAAAACAGTTGTGAACAACATATCGCATAATAAGTTATTCATATATCAAGCACAAATAAATGACTCCACCGTACAGAAGTGCCAAATGGTAACCCACACATTCATGCATTAATATATAAACAACTGAAAACTGCATATCACTTTAAGAATATAAGCAGAAATTGGTCAAGAGATAAAAGTACCATTTATGACTGATTTCACTCATAAGCTTCAAGCAATAACGATTTATCTCTACTTGTTCTAACATCTACTAAGAGTACAAAAGTGCAACATCAGTAGCAGACATTAAATGCAAACATTGATAAATCTCGATCCATCCATTCATCAAAAACCCCCTCCGATGGTGCAAAAGTGAATGTTCTGAGGACAAGTTTTTTGACAAATTTCTGAACCCTTCTCCAAATGCCATGAGAAGGGTTAAATACTACTAACTAATTAATCTTAATCACATAAATTTAGGACATGGCTTCAAATGACCGCCCTTCTACTAAAGAAAAATTATTTCTAAAAATTGCAACTAATTTCTAACCGTTTCTGTATTTGCTCCTTAGTGTTGTAAGCAATGCAACGTTCGCCTAGGAAGAGTTGGCTGGTTGTCTTCTCCTTTCGTTCGAGCGATGAAAATAGAAATAATAAGAGCTGGCACCGCTTTCTGACAAACTAGAAGATATTTTCGAAAATCTTCCTCTGGCTTGGTGTATTCACTGTGTGTATACTTGGTATAACCCAAATTTCTTTCAAACTGATTGTGCTTTTGCTATTTCGGTTTCCGGCCGTGCGAATGACTCAATAAGTTAGGGACTTTGCTCTCTGAACAATTTTCCGTATTGAAAATTGCTTCCGTTCTTTGTTCCAGGCTTTTCTGGAGCGTCTTCCCTCTTTAGCGTTTTCCCTTTTGCTTTATCCAGTCTGAGCTTCAGGATCTTTTGTAAACATGCTACTTTTGTGCGCCTTTGACTCTGAGTCTTGAATAGTCTATTTCCATCAGTATCTGTTGAGTGATACTCTGGAATCCGCGGTCCTGCTGCATGCGGCATCCGTTTGCGAAGGCATCTCTTCTCTGTTCTCCGAGTATTGACGCTTTCCCCTTTCCTTAGATGTTTCCTGCACATTGATTTATATTAGTTGCTTCCTTACAGTTTACGCAAAGGAAAAGAGTAATGACGAAAAGATTGACATGAAAGCTTTAAGTTCTAATGAATGCATAATCATGACACTCATAATGACTTGACTCTTCGAAAAACACAACACAATCCTTCTTGGATAGTTTGGCGTACAATCATTAATTTCTCTTAAGGCGCGCGCCCAAATTTTGGTCTACAGATAGCTTTCCTTGAACACTATGTCGAGGAAATTTTGCGATGAGTGATTTCACCGATTCGCATCGCAGTATCGAGGATTGCGATGTTAAGATGTGTCATCGCAGGAATTGGTGGTCGCATTAATTGCAGATTGCAAATCGCAGATCGCAAGATCGCAGATTGCGTTTAATCATTCAATCACTGTGTGTTGCTTATGCGATGTTGCGATATGCGACGTCGCATGTCGGCCGTCGGCGATTCCTTAATTTTTCATTTTAAAAGCGCTTCTCAATATATGCGATGCGATGAATTTCGCGTCGCTTCTTCGCAGCTTATTTATGCGCATAGGAAAACGCTTCACTCTCTCTTCGCGATGCGATACAGCTTTAGGGAGTTAAAATACAAAAATTTTGATAAAATGTTTTTTGGATTTTTTGTTAAGGGTCCCCATTTGCTTGGTGTTATTGCTAATACGAAAAAAAGAGGGGGGTTGTTGGTGACCACAACAAGCTACTACAACTATACTATGTCTTGTTCACCTAAGAACTGACAATAACTCATCTTAGGCTACTCATGTCCAATTTCAACTTATCCCACTTAACAAGTTACAAGTTATCAAGTCAAGGTTCACGTCATTTTCCAACCTTTGCAACTATCATTTTTCACTTCTATCTCATCGGGGAAGTAGCTTTCATTGATGAATGGTTACACAACAAGGACCGTATGAGCCAATCGTTCATGTCATCAATGTGGTGCCCACACGAAAATGAACATTCAATGGTTTATCATAACCAGACACTCTATAATCGGTTTCATAGATCCCCAATTTATAACAATGAGTTTCATTCTATTTTCGAAGCCTATAAGTAGTGGAAGAATTATATTCTGCCAAAAGAAATTGCCATCTACACCAGTTGTAGACTTTTTCCTACTCTAGGTAATCCTTGGGAATTAGTGCCCATGTATTTTATGTCATTTTCTTCATCAGTAGAGCATGGTAACGAATGTGTTTTTGTTGTTGTTGATCACTTCCTTAGGATGGGAATTTTTACACCCAGTAAGAAGAGTGCCACAAAAAAATCCACTCATAAGCTCTTCTTCGAGCATATTTTGGTTCATTTTAAGTTTCCAAAGACCATATTTCCTGATAGAGATAGTTCATTCCTCAGTATTTTCTAGTTTAACCCTTGGTTCATGATGGATGTCAAGCTTGACCAAATCCATCGTCTTCCATCCCTAGATCAATAAATAAAAAGTAGTCAATATGATTATTGTAGATGTCCTTAGAATATACAATTGTGAGCATCGACATACATATTTTGAAAACCTTCCATATTTTCAATAGAAGTTCGGCATAGCTCTTCATATTTATATTAGCCACAATCCTTTTCAGATGTGCTTAGGGTCCCAACAATTGGCATAAAGTAATGTAGCTATATTCATGGAATAACACATGAAGATACCTCCCATTCTTTTAATCAAGTAAGCAAAGCAACCAATTTTAAGGAACATATCCAACAAATTCAATAATGAGTTCATGATATTTTGTAGAAAGTCGCCAACTCCAAGTACAAGTAGATACACAATCCATTGGGTTTCTCATAAGTTTCAGGTTGGTGACAAGTTATGGTTGGACTCACACTAAGATAAATTAACAAACTCCCATAAGAAGCTCATACCACTTTAATACGATCCTTACACCATCACCAAGTCTACGGGTAAGAATTCTTTTGAGGATAGTCATTGGACGATTTATATTACTTCAAAGATATATGTTAGGATGATTTATGCTTGACGAGGTGTATGTCTAGAAAGAGTTCCTTTAAGAGAATGAAAAAAATGATCACATCATTACTAACATAAATAATTGGGATATGCTACTTGAATGATATTGGGTAACTACACAAGATATTTTAAGAATGACATTTTTAGGGTTTGTTTATATCACGGTATGCAGATCATTATGTTTTCTTTCCAAAGCATTTACATATGACTAAATTTTTTAAATAGTGCATCACTCTAATATTATTTCTCTTACATTCTCCTAGGTTATAATTAAAAATATCATAAGTACTAAAACTCATGAAACTACTTTTTTTTTTCTCTAAATAGCTATAACTCCCTATTGTAGTGGCTACAACCACCCTCCAAAATTTTGCCTTAGCTTCATTTTGGAGCCTCCCTTCCAACCTTCACAGCAGCTTGTCTTTCTTCATCAGGTTCACAAGCTTCAATGTTTTGCTTACACAAAGGCAACATGTCGATCATAGCTTGATGCATTCCCCTCACAGGCTATTCACCCAGACTTGGTCCAGCTACAGGCTGAGCAGCCTCCCCAAGAAAATTGCACATTTCTAGAGGGAAACCAGCCTTCCCTCTAGAAATTGTGCAATCCTATATGGTAGCTAACTAGGCTCCAAGATTGCAAAATTCTTACAATCAACACTCCGATCAGGAATTGCGAAATTTTCCCCAATAGGGCTGCTCAACCCAGAATTTGCACAAATATGAGCAGTAGTTAGCTGCTTTGCCCAGAAATTGTACAAATCTGATGGGCAGACAGCCCAGCTCCCAGCCAGAAATGTGCATTTTCTCCTAGTAGTGGAGCAGTCTCTTGCGTGTGCAACTGAGTTGACCACTTCTCTTCGGGACCAAGAAAAACTGACTTGCATGCATGGGTTGCTTCTCCCAAGGAAGCATGTAAATTCATCCCTTGTTTCAGGGATCTTTTTCTAGCAGTTGGAGGTTACATGCAAGGATCATTTCAGAAACCACCCACCAAGTGTCACTTTCCCTAGATTTTTGGCATGCACGTCACGACCTCGATGCTATCAAAACTCATCAACCAGATGCTGCATAGCTCACTCGTCACATCAACCTTGCAGCTCTGACATCCCACATCACATCTTGGAGTTGTCGGCACATTCAACTCATCTGTTTTGGGGTAAGCTTGCTTCCCATGCCTTGCGTTACATTTCTGTCGCTTTTTGTATTTTCGCTTGTGTGAGTACTGTTTTCTTGATTTCAATGACTGCTTTTTGTCATTTACATGTATATTATCTTTTCCTAACACTATTTCAGTTTTTGTTTCTATCTCACTACTATCACATGCATGAAACTTTTTTTCACGAACAGTCGTCAATTCAACGACTTGCCTCACCCACGTGCATGTTGTTCCATTTTATGAATTGATCATTCGCCATTTTCATGCATGATCATTCACTTATGCTTACACTCATTATCACCATGCATTTTCACTCACATTCACTTTCAGTTGCCCGTCGGCGAGTCTGGGCATCCTTGGCTTGGACTCTGCCTCACCAAGACAACATTGCACAATCCTGAGAGGGAAGGCTCTGTCTTCCTCTCGGGGTATGTGCATTTATGCCCAATGAGTATCCCCCAGGATTGTTTTGCGCATTTCTGAGGGACAATGACTGCTAGCCCAAAAAATTACGCAATGCAATCACGAAGCTTGTAGCCATTACCAGCTGAGATTGCGCATTGTGCAATTCCAGTAGTCAGCAGCCAGGCTCAACTATGAATTGTGTAGTTCCAGTAGTTAATCATTTTCCCAGCAACCTAGACTATGCCTTCCGTAGTCTTGGTAGTCAGCCTCCTAACCTCCTAGCCAAAATTGCGTAACCTTGACGATCAGTCACACAGGTATGTTGCAAGTTGGTTATCAAGTTCATTTTGGTTTTTGACTGAAAAATTCCTTTCCATGAGTGTTGCCATGTATCTATATATTGTAGGTGTTCATCTGCCTCTCAATAGTGTAGGTGCAATGATTTCCAAGAGGGCAGAGTCGAAGAAACCACTCAGAGCACACCTAGAGATGCAGTCAATCAAATGTTTATTAGCTTGCCTACTCATGAAGACATCAAGTTGTTCGTAGACAAGAACATCAATATATCACAACGAGAAGCATCATGAACATCAGCTGAAGGAAACATACCAAATGCAGTGAGCACAACGAATGCAGCAAACAAAATGAATGCAGTGAATGCAACGAGCACAACGAATGCAATGAATGCGAGAGGAAGGTTGTTGACAACACAGAGGCGGAACAAAGTTGCAGGATCAAGAAAATCCAGTGATGATGAAAGAAACTTGGGAGACTCAGGCTATGAGGTGACAGTGCGACATGAAGATCGCTCAAAGGAAGAGAATGGAACAAAGAAGGAGTCGCATGTGCTAAAGCAACAAATCAAGGAAGAAAATGAAGCTGCACAGACAGACGAATGAGTTGCAGTAGGTACAGGAACATTAGTGAATGCAACATGCACTCACAGATGAAACTGTGGCCGTACAAGTTAAAGATCCATTCCAGCAGCTGGCACGGAGTAGAGATGGTGAGTAGTGTTGTTGATCGCATGCAAGGGTTTCAACATCATGCATGTCATTGTGCGCATGCATGCAATCCAACCCATTCAACACACTCATCAAGGCGAAGACAAGAAGCAAGTCCAACTGGAGCTGAACATGTACTTCGGCAAGTTAATTCCCATGACCACCAAAACACATTTGAAGATTAGCACGGACACTATGCATCAACGTGTGCTAGTTCAACTGCACCCAAATAAGACCACGCACATGTTAGCAAATCAGTTGGATGAAGTAACCGAACCAATGCACCGGATACAACAGAAGCAAGAGTTTGCTTCAACAAGATGTCGCCATGGGGTGTATGCACACCATCACAGACGACCAAGCTTGGCATCATCTCGCCACCTTCACTATCACAAGCATGTCAAAGAGTTGGTTTCATCACAACAGATCAAGTGTCATTGATGTCTTGCATGGCTTGCTCAAGTCATTTTGTCTCACATGAGTACATGTGCATTGTAACGTTGAGTCATGTCAAGTGTAAGTCAAGTGTCAATAGTTGGATGTAATAGTCATAGAGTAGGTAAAGAGTCATCATGGTAGTTAAGCTGTCACAAAGGGGAATGCCAAGGGTCACCACACCCTTTGCTATAAATAGTCCCTCATCACTCATTGTAAATGCTTTTGGTCATCCAAGCTTCTGATAAGACTATCTTGGAGAAAGCTTGGACATCATTGTAACTCGCCTCAACTTCTCCATTTCACAGAGCTAGTACATCTCTTTGGAGGAGAAGGTGGATGTGGCTGTAACGTTCCACTATTGGGTCTAGCAGGTTTACATGGATGTATTTAGGATTGGGACTTACACTTATTTATATAATAAGATCCAACACATTTTCATGCATATGTTGTGATTGTAGTTGGGCTGCTCCGGTTGCTTAGTTTTATATGTTGTTTACCTTATGTAGGTGTCTATGAATTGCTTCGTATGTGATTATATGAATCTTCTTGTAGATGAGTTTTTGGTTTAACCATCACTTTGGATTGCCGATTGATCTGCCTTCTAGCTTTAGATGCATCTTCACTCGTGTGTTCCCTTCTCAGCTGAGTACTGCTACAGGTTGCCAAGGGGTGCACTCATCTCACCCCCCATGGATTAGAACCTCTCATTCACCTTCTTTGACTCACTGTAGTGGTCACACCCTTGCTACTGATAGAGTTATCTTACTTGCCTCTATGAGACATCGTTGTTAAGGAATTACCTTACGACCCACTGCTGGGACTCCTACACCAAACGGTCTGAGGTCTAATTGGGAATTCTTATTGGGGAGATCCCCTTGACATGTTGGCGAGTCCAGCACCATCAACATTTTGGCGCTAGAAGGAGTGCTAGATGACAAGCTGAGTCCTCACATCTGTTTTGAATCTCTACACATCTATCATGACTAACTAATGAGTTGCTCTTTTGGAATGTATGTCTTATGGAAACAATTTCATCATCCCGAAAAAGCTCTCAGATAACTTGTCTCATAAAAAATTTGATGGTGGAGGCTACATAGCCTTGGTAAGGCACATGGTCAGTGTTGTAGGCTCATGCGAAAAACATGGATTCTTTGAAGAATACATGAGTTGCACGTTGTTCATCTACACGCTTCGAGGGCACCTAATGCACTAGTGTGCCACCCTACCCGAAAATCCATTCAATCGAGTCGCAAAGATAGACCATGCTTTCAATCACTTCGACCATCAAGCACTCAACAAAGAAATTATGAAATTACGAAAAGCACCCAATGAATCCATTGAACAATTTTACATGCGCTTTTGTAATCTTGCATACCGATTCCTGGAAGATGATATTGATTGGGAATTTATTGTTGGAATATTTGAGTATCTTCTTCACATATCCGAACTTGCTCAATGCACTTCAATGATGGAGCTACGCAAACACATGAAGACACAGTTTCTGTCACAAGTGACTGTCCACCTTCACCTCATTAAATATCTCCACCACCGTGGAGTGATGTGGGAGATCATACACACACATTGGTTGAATTGTCACATCCTCCCACCCCACTTGCTCTAGATATTTTTGTAGATTTGGCTTGCAAGCCTACTGGTTCTCACATGGACTCATTCCCTCAACCTCCATCCTCACATTCTGTTGATCCTCTAGATTATACTTTCTTGTGTTCTTCCATTCTGGACTCCTCACCTGTTGTGAACAAGGATCAAGCTGTCGACAGAGTTGGTGTTATCTAGACAACCTGTGTCGTCATTCATGATGAGTGTGTGTGGGAACCTAAAGAAGAGCCCGCGGTGAAGGGTGACTCCCTTCCAGCCGCACCTCATCCGCTTCATCCTAACATCCCTTGTCACTATTCCACTGTTGATTTTCCCTTTGAAAACTAATTTCTGGATGCTTCTACTTCCTAACATTCACAAGATAGCTCGGATGTCAGTCTGTCATTACAGTGCTGAGAGGACACATCTTCCTCGGAAAATCCATTCAATCTATCATTTTTCTTTCTTGAAAACACAAAGGGTGAACATATTTTCTTCTCATCTACCCCTCTGCTCGATTCATCAAATCATGAGGATGCCGAATTTTGGCTTATGGGGGCCTGACCGAGGTTCAACTTTAGTTAGCCAAACAAATCCCTACACTACTGGCCCTTTCGGCATCAGCCCGCGGAGCGCGGACTGAAGTCTCACCCAAAGCAGTATGGGGGGATGCTAGAACCAAGTTTCCGCACCCTTCAGATGGTTTTGATGTCGTTTTATTCCAAATCAACCTGGCTTCACATAGGTCACTTCACACTCTGTTCCACCCTTTAGTACCTTCGTGATTTGTTACAATCGGCCTTCGTGCAGCCCTAACCAGGGGCTGAGATGCTTTCGCACCACTAGGGCAACGAACTACGATATTTCCCAAACTACGCTATGTATCTTACTTATCTTATTGATATATCTTAATTATCTTCGTGTAGACAAATATTCTTCCTTGCGTTCACTTAACCAATACAGTTATAAAAATTCGCACATCATATAAGTATTAAAAGTGAAATTCATATCCAATATAACAAATGCATAAATAGGAAATAAATACGCAAAAATGATAGAAAACTTCTCTTTATTAATACTTTTGAATTATTATAGACTCGACTCGCTCTGCGCACTTAGCTGTAGGGGTGTGTGCACTCAGCCGCTGACTTCTAGGCCTCTGCACACTCAGCTGCAGAGCCTCTACCTACGCTACAACCCAAGCTTAGACTTACACTTCATAGCTATCTCGCATACATCTTCGTTCATTAGACATTGTGTTTATTTGATGTCTTAACTACTTAGAGCTTCACTCCTTTTATACAATCCCATGGTCCATGAACCATGGGTACATCTTCTACAACTGACATTACATTATCAAAATAAGGGCCGAAAACCCTATGACTCTTTAACAACTATGCGCTCTGCGCCCACAACATGCAGAGTCTTTACATTGGAATTAAAAAATTCGACCAACATCTGGGCTCTAAGCCCGGAAACTGCCCTTGGGGGAATCCCGCGCCCAACAGGCCCCCAACACAAACATCGTGACTCGCCCTTGAGTAACTCTACAAGTGCGGAGATCTTAATGCGAAGACCTCCCAGCTCTGTTTGGATCGCTACAAGTTTGGCAGCGCACTGAGAGGCTGCCTACTGGAAATGGTGTATTAGCTACGAATAGAGGTGTAGGGATAAGGAATCTATGGTTTAGAGCAGAAAATCTTCATTTGAGGATCAAACCATGAAAATCATGTAAACCCTAGAAGAAAAATCATTTGATCATTTTCTTGACATATGAGGCAAAGGAGGGCATGAAAATGATTAAACTTACTTGTTATAGAGCCTGGAGGATGAAATGACTGAAGAGGAGCTTTGAAAAATGAATTTTGGTGGTTAAAAAACAATTTTGGACAGGTATGCCCCGTGCGCAAGGAAGGCTTCCTTTGCGCAGCGTGTTGTCAAAGTGCGCAACGAAGGCTCTCTATGCGCAACGATAGTTGATTTTTGCTAGTGAGGGCTATGGAATCACAATTTTTTGCAAAGGAGAGGGGGGAGATCGATGCTAGGATGGTAGACAAGTGAAAATGAGTGTGAATGAGCTCCTCCATGTGGTTTTATAATTTTCTTTTGGTGTCTAAGTGATTAATGAGGTAGGATGGCAGACCTCACCAATTCACTTTCTTTTTGAGTTTTGTAGCCTTAGGACCTCTTCTAGTAGCTTTAGAACCTAAGAACATTATTAAATCTAAAAAAATAAATTACATTTGAAATCAAGTGTTATTTAACAAATTTACCTATTGCTACTCCTCATTTTCCGAATTTATACATGAAATCACTGATTTTGTGACCTTAACATAATGACCTAATGGTGACACTGAGCTGAATGAATACCATGATGATGTGGCTGAAGTGATATTAATGATGTTTTCATGATGGTAGACTCAACTGAATGATGAAAGTGACCAACATATGAAATTCTTGAGAGAGTGGAAATAGCCCTAGACACACTAGCTAGTGACCAAATTTTTATTTGAACACTCACTCAAATGACCAAAAATTCACTTGAAACCCTAACAACACCTTGTAAGAGAATATTTGATCACTGGTGATAGGCTGAACTGACTGACACTAACACCCTCACAGATAACCTTACTTTTTTTGCGACTTGGGAACCCAACCAATTCATTAGCAAAACAATATTGTGCCCAACCCAATGTCTCCCTTTCTCTGAAATTTCTTTGTCCACACCTTATCACAACCATAGGCTTGCCTCCTATAAGTCCTATTATGAAATTCTCCTAAAACACTTCATCCTTGGGACACCTAGAATTCACTGACACTCCTTGACACACACTCTTATTTGTTCATTTCTAAGCATTTTGACCTAGTTCTCCCTTGTGTTCCCCTAACTCTCCCTAACACTCCTCACCATCCATTGACATTGTCTGCCATGTGTTAGCACACCTTTTCATTCCTTGGCATGCCCTGGCACTCCTTAGCTATCATGCCAAATGATAAGGGTTTTGATTTAAGATAAGATGATCTAGTCCCACTGATGGATTCTTTTCATCATAGTTGTAAGGATGAGAAGACATTTGCACTGCGAACCTTAGCTAGCAGGAAGGAATTCTTGGTTGAATCTAATCAACTAGTAGTGGTAACATTTTCTCAATTAGATAATGCTATATGTTGTATGAACTTTTTTTTTCACCCCTTGTTGGTCCTTAGCTTCTTTTACGCTTTCTTTTATGCCATATCAACTTATTTTTGTCCCTTAATGAAAGACGAGTTCTGCTGCATGGAGCTTCATATCCACAATTCCATCTATCGAGCTACATCATGACTTTCATTTGCATGAGGGTTTCATTTGCTGAGATGCATCCGGGTTTCATGTGCCCATCTGCATCAGGGTTTCATGTGTCAAGCTCCAGACTGTAATTTTACTTGCCGCTAGCGAGTTCAATCTTGGCGGCCATGGATGAGGTGTCATCCAAGAAGGAGCCGTTCCACAAGGTGAACCTAGAGTTGCATTCCCATTCATGGATTCCCCTCCTTTTGTTTTTTCGCCAGACAGGGTCTCCTCATAGGCAAAAAAAGAGGCTCAGAAAATTGTTGCTAAATGGAAATTTAGGGTCACTAGAATGATAAGCTCTAGATCCCCAATCACTAATGGAAATATCTGACATGGAAGTAGATCTGCGAGTGAAGGAAATAGATCCTGAGCCTATGAAATGGATCCTGAAACTTCCAGTGCTTTTTTGACCATTGATCCCCTGATTTTTTTTTTTAATGAAAAACTCTTAACAGTAAAACCCTAGACCCCATTTCTCATCAAGGTTTGATGTATCCTCATGTCAAAATATGCTCTCGATGTTTGATCTATCAAGGTATTCTCTACTTACCTCTTCAGGCAATGGCCAAGGATCCATGAGTAGTTTTTTTATTGGCTTGTTTGTTGAGCAATAATTTTGATGTGAATGTGTCAATAATAGGTGCATTTATAGGTGACTTCTTGTGACCTCATATTCTCAATGAAGATGTCAAACCTCATCCAGAATTTGAAGTGCTAAAGATTTGAACGAAGGATTCTCGGAAATCCCACAAGCTTAACCTAGTAGATTTTCAAGGGGAGGTCTCCTTCAAGGAGTTATACGATCTCTGAGGAAGTTTAAAGACAATGGAGTGATATGTAACACAGGATCTTCAACAAGCCTTACCTCACCAAATTAGGAATTCCAGCTTTTGATGGAAAAAAAAAAATCCATGCATTGACTTGGATTCACAAGTTAGAGACACATTTTCAATGAAACCAATGAATTAAGAAGACATGACCAATTTTCCAGTACTTAAATTGGAGGGATTCAGCTATGATTGGTGGAATACAGTCTATACCAGAGGACATTTCCATTGGTTATGACACTTCTGAGGAAAAATTTATATCTACTTTTTTTTTTTGATAAAATTGTTGCCGACGACTTCCTTCAATAAAAAAATTTAAGACTCTTGATGGGAGCTTTGGTAAAGCAGTGGAGGCGATATTCTCCCACCAGGGTTCATTCCCTCATGTACATGTTATCCCCTCATGAGCCATCAAGAACAACTTCCACGTAAATGGCCCTTGGTGCAAACAGCCTTTTGCCTCGATGTTGACTTTTTCCTCATTGTTGATTTTAATTTATTTTATTATTTGGCAGCAATTTTTAATTCAATGAACATCTTTTGACAAAATATGGATCCATGCACTAGTAGAAAATAAGAAATTAGTGACTAAGTGACTAAAAAAGTTAGTCACCACAACTTTTCCAAGTGAAATACTACCAAAAATGAACAATATTATGTGACCCAACTAAAAATGACTAATTTAGTTTTGGGTTAAAATATATGACTAGCTAATAAGTAATACAACTAAAAATTACTAATGCAAATGACTAATTTAGTCTAGGAATGAAAATATGACTACCTAACAAGTACTACAATAATATGAATTAGTGGTTTATTTTAATCACTTTAATTTTTTCAACAATCTAAACATAAAAGTGATAGGGAATTTAGAAGTTGTTATAGATTGGCTGAAAGGTTATACTTCCTTAAAAACTTCTTTATTAGATCAATAGACGTTTGGAGTTACGAAGCTTATTAGAATATTCAAGGTTATATCCTTTGATCACATTGATAGGAATTCAATTTAAAGGTTGATAAATTATCCAAAATGGGAGTGGGATTATAGCTGGGTCACATATATTATTAAGAATACCTACAAGGAGAAATGTTGGTTAATTATTAGATGAAAATTTTCCTTTAGTTGAAAACTTAACTTTTCAATCATATTTACATTTTTTATTATCAAGGTTATATCCATTGAACTTAAGATACTAGTTTTTAACTTGGATATCAAGTTATTTATGTAGTTTGAATGTATATTATGAATATAACAATACTAGATTTTTATGAAATTGTTTTGAATCCTATTGAGAGTATCTATTCTACCAAAGTTACCTATGTCTTTATATACTATTTTTGCACACACCAATACATATAGGCACAAACACAAGAATAAATATATCACTTAAAGACTTAAACCTTAGAAGGAATAATAACACCACTTTTCTTTCATTAACTCAATTAAACATCCAATAACTCCAAACTTACTTAAAATTTTAAATCCCATTTAATATTATTCAAACTTAAAAACTCCTATACATGATTATTGATTCTCAAATGAAAAATCAACTAAGATTTTTCGAGAAGGCTAGGTATCTAATATGTCGAAAAAAGATAAACATCACTAAGCTCTTTCAATGACATAATCTCATCCATGAGATCTATATGTTACTCAACTCACACTTTAAAATTGTGAATTGCCCACTAATATTACTTTAAAACCATATAATCTTATAACAAAATTCCTTTTCCTGATGATGAACCACAATTGAGGGTTCAAAACATTGACCTCAGTCCCATAAAACATTGTTGTGATTAATCCGGAAAACTTATCATTCATCATTATGAATAATAGAAGCCCAAATTCAGAAAAATTCCTTCTCATTAACAAAATCAAATATAAAACTTTAATTAAAATTAAATTATTTTGAAATTCAACAAAAGCCAAAAACAGTGTTCCACCACCCACAAATCGATTACACAACAATACACCATCTTCGTTTGCGCCAAACACATCAAATTTGTAATGAGAAAAGGAACCATTAATTAATGATGCCCATTGAGAACCACTCCCACCCAGGGATGGAATTTGACGTACATTTTTCCCGTCATAGGGCATTTTTCCCATATTTGACGTCTAGAATTTGTGGATGTCTATTTTTCATGACATGCTTGAAATGGTGTAACCCGTATTTTTGATGTTTCAATTTTTTTCCAAAACGTCATTACACCCATTTATTTTCAATTTATTTTCCATCTACCAATTCAATCCCATATGAAAGCCTAGAGTCGCCTATCTTTGTCTGCAGTTTCTATATAGCCCATTAAACATTAAATGAAAGCCTATGTCCATGTTAATGCAAGTCGCGCTTCATTTACATTAATCTTGTTGTTGTTGTCCAATACCTAGGATTCCATGGCTTTATGATTTAAGAAAAACACATCACTTCTAATTCCTTTGATGTTAAATTCATACTTTCTCATGTTGTTGTGGTCCTGCAATGAAGGATAGAGATCATATATTAATCTTGAAATTGCAGGCCTCATTCTTCTTTGGCATCTTAGGGTTTCATGCTTGATCTCTCTGCTTATCAATCCCTACAATGAAGGATAGAGATTAGATATTAATATTGAAATTGCAGGCCTCATTCTTCTTTGGCATCTTAGGTTCACATGCTCGATCCCTCTGCTTATCAATCTCTCAAAGAGGGAGATGTCCAATTTGTATTTTGTGCATAATTCATATTTCACAACAAAAGGACACAACTGTAAGTGATCACCGAGGAGAATGAGATGTTGAGTGAAGGAGTTGATGCAGGGAAGAACATGGGCCTCCAAAACCTTGATGGCCTCTTCTATCACCACTATTTCTGCTTGCAATGCCTAGAGGAGGACATAATTTTGAGCAGCCCCAGTGTTTTTCATTCCCACAACTTTTGCTTTTCTTAAAATTTTGAGGCTGGGCTTATGATCATGTTGAAGTAGCCCATCACATATTTCTTTGTATCTCTCAGATAGATTGTGAAATTCCTCCTCAACCTTTTCGTTGGCTTTCTGCAACTAATGATTATGCAACTTGATCCTTGATTTTTGGGGAAACAACCATAAATACTGGGAACTAAGTATGTTGTCTAGAGATATCTCTGTTGAAGAAGATTTATTCGACACTTTCTTCTTCCCTTTAAATTTCTCGTCGCCTTTATCGACCACTAGTTCATCTCTCGTCCCTTTCTACCATACCTCTCAGACAAGTTGAACACTTGTTGATTTTATCTTGCACATTGGTACACATTAATTCATTTTCTCTATCATGAAGTCTTCCAAAAAGAACATTCAACCTTGGCTTCAACATTGAATTTTTGAATCGCCACTGATTCAAACAATATTTTTATCTACAGAATAAATGGATTCCAAGAACTGATTTAGTGCATGGTTGGTATAACAAATGACCAGAATAGGATCGCATTGTATGTTAGATAGGAGGATTCTGGAAATGGTCAAACCAACATAGGTTTTTGCAGTTCTGGGGGCCCTATAATGGTCAGCCTCTTTGTCAGGCCCTGCTTCATGACTTCTATCTAGCTTTCATCTAAGGTGGAATTACACTCACCATTTCTGCAAAATGTGGAGTGTGCTTCTGCCCAAACAATTTTGGATCCTCAGAAATGCACATTCTAAATTATATGCGTCCTTTAATTTCCTCTTTTCTAGATAACCTGGCTCTATAGTTTGGAGTTCTAATGATAGAAAGAGCTCCCCGAAAGGAAGCTCTTTTATTTATGGGCGTTGAAGACATTTCAAAACATGGACATAGGTATGAAGCTTCTTTGAAAGACAATATGAAATAAATGACCCGAGATTCCTGTAAAATGTAAAGAAAATTCAAACAAAGAGCGAATAGGGACCCATGGATGTGCCATTTCAAAACTTCTCAATTACATCATCAGGGCTGGCTGCCCCACACTCAGTCTAAGTAAGCTGCCCAATTTTCTCAGCCATAGTCATCCGAGAAAGAAAATCCTCAACTCTTTCTTCAATGGATTGGCCATGGTCCATTTAATTGTTTAGCCTTGTGAATTTAATTGGAAATATGTTATTGCACTTTCCAAAATTTTCAAATTTTAGTGCAAACTATATCTTTCTAACAAAGTTTGGAGATGCATTCTAATGAATCTTGATATCTCAGTGAAAACAATAAATTTATGTATCATTTACTAGCAGCATATGCAAAACAAACGATACAATTAATTCAATCATGATTTTGGGTTTTAACTGAGGGAGTGGCATAAGGCACATTTATCTTATTTCGATTCAACAAAATTATAGAAGAAATTTGATTTATACTCTCAAAAATAACTAAGATGGAATGAGATGATTAATGCAGAATGTGTTAATTACTTTCATTTTTAATGTAGTTTGTATATAATGTGTTAATTGTATAGTTTGCATGTAAAATTTACCTAAAAGATTAAAATGTAAAAATTAGTGTGATAATTATTAATATATTAAAGATCTTTGATTTTGTGTATATTTATTCTTTTATTCTCAAGGAAGTGGCTGTAGCATTGTTTTCATCCTTTGTTCATCAAGTTGGTTGTTTCTTGAATAGTGTCAAATATTGCAGGTGGTGGAGGTTCGAAGGACAGACTCACGATTGCCCCAAAAACTCTGGGTTTTTATCTTTTTAAGTAGTTGTTTATTCGAATTAGAATTTTGATATGGTAAAAAATGCAAAATTAAATTTAAAAAAAAAAACATATTTAAAGTGTTTTATTGTTTTATTTATTCTATTTATAGGCAATTGTCTCCAATCTAAGATTATAATTTTTCTCAAAAAACTAATTATTCTCTACATCAATCAAATTAACTTGAATGAAATCATTCCATTCGTGATGGTCAAAATTATGAATTAATATATATAGAATCTCATGTATTAATTTATTTATTTTTATTGCTTTTATTTAAAATGGAATTTTAATGTAATTGAAAGGTAAATTTTTAATTTCTTCAAGAGAAAAGGTTCTTGAGGGAAACATATAGATCCAAATTCCAAATTCCAACCCCTGCTCCCGCCTTTTTAAGCATACGATTTACTTATTCGATGAAATATTCTCATACCTTCTAGTTATTTTGTGAAGTTCTGGGCAAGGAGGGCTTAGGGCTTTAAACATAGTAGATCATATTGTAGGCTCTCGGATTTTGGGGAAGAATGGCCCATAACGAAGAGAAGGCGCAGTCAGAACCCGAACCTTGGTGAACACTGCCTCCCAGACCTCAACGACGAGATCAACAAGCTGATTAGGGAAAAGGAGCACTGGGAAGCTCAAATCGTAGAGCTTGGCGGCCCTAATTATGCCAAAGTAGGGGCCCAGATGATAGACTTGGAAGGAAACTAGGTGGATGTGCATAGTTTTGTCAGTGCTACCATTTTGCACTAGCCGCAAGACGGGTTTAACTCGGGCTTCACTATATCCCTGTTATTATATCAATTGTGGCATCAGATTGATTATGGAAGAAAGCAAACCACATGTGGTGGCCGTTCCATTCATGGTGCAAGGCCATCTCATTCCATTCATGGAACTGGCAAAGCTTCTGGCTTCACAGGGCCTCGCCGTTTTATATATAACGACTCCCGGGAATGCCAAATGGCTCTAGCCTCAGGTCCAGGGATCGAATCTAGACATCTGGATGGTGTCTCTACTGATGCCTTCCATCGAGGGACTGCCTTCGAAAATTCAAAGCTCCGACAATGTTCCCCATGATGTCTTCCATAAACTGGTCACTTTGTCCCACAAGTTAGCCGACCCTTTGGAAGAATGGTTGGAGCAGCAACTGAATACCAAGGAGGTGCCCCATTACTTTCCCCCAATCTCAAGCATCATCGGCGACATGACTATAGGATGGATTCACTACTCGAGCCACAAGTTCGGGATTCCCATCGTGGTTTTATGCACGGCCGGGGCATTTGCCTGGTCCATCATGCACTCCGTCTTCAACTACATGCCACAGAAGAGCGTGGAGGGAGACGACGAATTTTTTGACGTTCCTGAACTGAACTTCGACCTCAAGCTGCGAAAACTGGACATGAACCCGGCACAGCGGGATCCCGATTCTTTTCCCATGTGGGATTTTCTGACAGAGAACATTAACAACAATATGGACGGTTGGGTTATCTTCATTAATACATTTTCTAAACTTGATTCCTGGGGTATCGGTCACATCAGAATCTTGACAAGGAAACATGTGTGGAGCATAGGTCCCATACTCGCTCCCACTGTTTTCGACGATACAGTGATCGACCCAAGAATTATTAACGACCGAGGAAAGGCGACGGATATCGATGAGGAGGAATGCTTGCGGTGGCTGGGTTCTCGGGGCTGCGAAATTCCTAGCCGTCCTCAAAGAGCTATTCAATAAAACCCCGAGGCAAAGAAGAGGAGGTCTACATATGATATTTACAAGTGAAACTATGCAAGTTATTATGGCTACAAGGATGACGAGGACGGATCTTGGAGAAAGTCAAGCAACACGCAGAGGAGGAGATGTGGGCCAAGGTACTAAGAGAGTGGCAGAGGATTGAGTTAGTCAAGAGGGAGTCCAGGTTAATGGTGAAGAGTGGGGAGGTCACTGCCGTTAAGATGGTTCTGTTCAAGGAAGAGGAGGATGTGGCGAAATAAATTGGAGAGCAGGAGAAGGGAAACCAACAATAGAGAGAGCGAGAGTTTGTTGCCCATGTGCCCCTACCAGATGAGGAAGAGATTGAGCGCATGGTTATGGAGAAGAAGAAACAGGAGCTTCTTAGTAAATAAATGAGTGAGGATCTTCTGCAGGAGCAGTTCCATGCCAAGGAAATGCTTGATATTCAACAACAAGGTATCCTGTTGAAGCTTATGGATCTTCAGTTGTTTTTTTTTCAAATGACCTTCTCTTTTTCCATGAGCTTTTCCTTTTCCATGAGGGTTGGGTTGTCAATGCTCCCATGAGGGTGGTGAAGAATTTGTGCATTTCATGTTTCAGAAAAAAAGGACGATGTTGAGTGTATATCTTTGGTGACTTTGGCAGAATAGTTTTCCTTAGACCTAACACCTAAGTGAAAAGAATCTATTTTATACCCTAAAGCATGTTTTGAACAATTTTCACCATTCATCTCATCTTTGAGAATAGTCAGCACACAATTTACATAATAATTATTTGATAACCTGTTCAAAATTTGAACGATTCCATCCCAAGTGCATTGGTTTAAACTTAGTGTTAGATTAGTTGTGATCATCAGGTATATATCAATATAGTGTTTTATTAGTTTTGTACTCTTAGTTGCCTTGAGTATAGTCTATCTGCTAGTGAATTGTGTCTCTTATTTGAAAGGTTAAATTTCACATGTGATGTTTCTTTTTGTATTTAGACATTGTCACTCATGTAGTATTATGATCTGAAACAAAAGTTTTCACACTACACAATATTCCACCATTAGTAAGTTTTAATCTCTCATGATTTTATTTCTCATCATGGTTCTCTACTCTTGGCTTATATTATTTGTTGTTATAGCTTGAATATCTGATGATGTTATTAGCTAAATTGAAGTCATCAAATCTTTTGTGAACTTGGTTGTTTTGTGTCATTCTCAAATGGTAAATATGAGTATTGAATGGTAAATATGAGTATGAAAGCTAAATAGTTGACATGCTTTAATTCAGATTTTATTTTATTTTTTTACAATATAAGAATCAAGTTATAATTTATAAATATATATAGTAGGATTTCACACCCTGTATGTCTCTTTGGACATTAATATAATAATTGTATCTTATCTTTGCTCGGGTTGTGTTGCATGCATTTTTCCAAAGAAATATATGCAAGTCTTTTTCATGTGTCATGGCCTTAGTAGCCCCTATGATGGACTTTTGCTCGACCACCCTATTTTTCCCTGGGTTGTAAAGAGCTGCAACTCTCTCTTGATTCCTTCCTTCTTGCAAAAACCCTTGAACTCCTTGGAGGTATACTCTCTCACATTGTCCAATCTCAAGACTTTGATATTCATACTTGTGTGGCTTTCAATCAGAGCTCTGAACTCCTGAAACCTGCTAAACACCTCATCCTTGATCTTTAACAAGTAGACCCAAGTCTTACGAGAAGAATCGTCAGTAAAGGAAAGACAATACATGCATCGTGTTATTATCACTAGTAACTACTGACTTCAGTCCAAAAAAATTATACACTGGAGCTCAAGTTTTGATGACAACTATCCAAGGGTGGGGTAAAGGTGTGCAGTCAAAATATATATATCTCTATGTTTCATAACAACCTGTAGATTAATTTTCCTCTCTTATCATGATGGTTCAACTTTGATTGGAAAATTGAATCCGAAAGGCACATCTATTAGTGAAGTATTAAGTGTTCTTGAGGGTGATCAAGATGGTCTGTTAAGGTCTGTCGGGCTACATCATTGGAAGGAGTTTCTTGATGGCAATGGTTTCTTTTGTCTTCCTATTTATTTTAAAGTCAAACTCTCCACTCACTGTGTCTCTTTGTCCTATGGATCTATTTGCACAACTTCTATGATTGTCTAGAAATTCATCTTCTCCATGGATTGGGCACTGCAAAATACAGGTCTCTCTCTAAGGACAACAATATTTCTATTCCTTTACATGATGATGGTAGTTCGAAGATATTCTTATTTAGAATGGGCAGTCTAACTTGAGGAGGATTGGATTTACTAATACATGATTGCAGTATTAATTCAGAGTAGGTGAAAAATCTAGGTCATGGTATCCTCAACAATACATCAAATGCTAGGATCAACCCAGAATTTACACTGGATTTCTTTGGAAATTCAACCTGCATTACTACAAATATTAAGCTTGGAGGTGATGTTCTTCGAAACAATGATTTATGTGTTAAGCTAAATTGAGCATAAGAATAAGGCTTCTTAGAGAGACCCGACCCTACTGGATTTAAGGTTTATGCACTTTTTCTTCAATCATATATATATATATATATATATATATATATATATATATATATATATATATATATATATATATATATATATATATATAGATATATATATATATATATATATATATATATATATATATATATATATATATATATATATATAATTACATCACATTTTTCCTTCTTCTAATGTAGCCCATGTTTTTCCATTGAAGAGCAAGTTCTTTAATGTTATTGTAGGATGAATGAAAGTAGTTGTGAAATTAAACACATGAGAATATTTTGATAAAGAGTTATGGATACATGTGTTGATATATCTATAATTGCATATTTTCAAATAACTGTGTTTAATTCCAATCCAAACATTGTAATGGTAGGTTTCCATGTTAATGTGGGAAATACATCATGAAGTCAAAGGAAAATGGATGCTTTACAGTTTGTCTCTACATTTGGACTTGTAGAAAAATTTCAATTTGTGCCTTTGTTGAAGGCATATCTCGAGCATCACAAGAAATAGAAGAAAAGGAAGAGATCATGTTGGGTCACTAGTATGTTTATTCTAATTGGTGTGGTTCATGCTCCCTTATTAGTATAAACTATCAAAATATTAACTTGTCATTAGACATATTCTTTGAACACTTCCATGTCTTATTGTAGAATTCAACAACCTCAAAAGAAATTCATTCATTGAACAATGTAATAAAGTGCATTGAAGTGCACAAACTTGAATCATAGATGCCTACCAAAGATCTTGAAAAATGTGTGGTTCATTTATAGAAAGACATGGAAGAGAGGAAAAGATCTACAAAATCCATTAGGACTGAGACTAAACGGGCTCGTCTTAACAATGATAATGGTGGTGGTGGTGTTGGTGGTGCTAGTGTTGTTGCTGGTTCATTGTTCTTTAAACCTTCCCCTCCCAATGCCTTTGCCCTTCCCAATTCTTCTTCGCTTCTCCCTAAAACTACCCCTCCTAGTACCTTTTCCCTTTCCAATTCTTCTTTGTTTCTCCCTACTAAACCTACCCATCCTAGTGCTTTTGCCCCTTCAAATTTTTCTGACTTACAACATCTTGTATAAAATTGAGTGGATTTGGTAAATGAACGAGGCATATGCAGTTTTTTTTTAAATATTGTTTTATTTTACTGCATGGAATCTTGTATAATCCTCCTATGATGTTTTGAAGTGTATTTTAGTAACCCTTCTCTCTTGTTTATGCATATGCTCGTGTTTATCTTGTGTTAGTTTGTGCATGTAAAAAACATGAAAATAAATTGGTATTAGAAGTTGAGGTGCCATGTTTTCTAAGAACTTGATTCTTTACAACAATGATTGTAATGTAATAGGTTAATTGGAGTACAAATCATCGCAAAAATTATTATGAGAGGGATATACCAGACATGCCTAGAGTTCATGATAAGAAGAAAACAATGAAGTTAAGAAAACAAGGAATTGACTTCAATTAAAAAAATTTCCACTTTACAAGTGAGGGACATGTGTGATGGTGGTCTCCTATGGTTTCTTTTATGGAGGAACACTTACTCCAATGTTTTGCCAAGTTTCCAGGACATGGGGATATAGGAATGCAAGGATCCATCTGAGGGACATGTAGAGACACCTCAAGTTTTTTAGGGAACATCACAGAGGACTTCAGGGTGCTCAGCATAGGGGAGTACCTGAAATACTAAATATAGCATGTAGCCTTAGGATGGGTTTGTTAGAGGTTCTAGAAGCCAAGTTGTTGTGACTTCTGGAAATTCCTAATATCCTAAGGCTAAAACCCCAACCTTGCATATCAACACCACCCTGATCATGAGACTTAGCACCACATACATCAAAGTTCCAAGGCATTTCTACTCAAGTTGTGACCTATGGAAGGCTTTTTGAATCTTTCTTCTAGTTGGAGGTCAGTTGGACCCTATACATTCAGTTGAATGAAATAGAATTAAGGCACACTGTGTAGTATTTTTTTCCCATCTCTTGGACTAACGTGCGAGCTATCTAAATCATCTAGTGAAATTCAACCTCCAGAAGTTATGAAATCGAGCCTGCCACATCTTCTTTTGTTGAAGTTGTGAAATCGAGCTGGATCCTTTTTGTTGAAGCTCCAACCTTTTCACATATATATTTTTATGCCACAATGTCCCTAGTAGTCTTTCATTTAAGGCATAGTGGTAAAGCTTATTTGATGTAATGCTTACTATGTATGTTTAGAGAGATGGAAATTGGATCACAGCTACCTTAGTTGCACTGAGAAAGAGCTAAGGTCCATGCTAGTACCCTGGACATGCGTGGGAATTTTAGTGTTTGTATGTCCAGGTGATGAGACGTTAAATATAGACAATGCATTGACTGCATGAATATGACTTTCACACACACTTGCCTAGATTCAAGTATGATATTGACCTAGGGGTTCCTAAGGTTGAAGTTCCATCAAATGCACACAATTGACTGAGTTCTGAAATATAGAAATAGGAGATATGCAACTTCTATCTTCCCAAACTGGGAAGTGCATCTCAGACACGAGTATATAAAGATTTGTGCTTAATGCAAGGGCAATAGAGCATAACACACCTCTAAAATATTGACCCATTTATGGGATTTGTTAGGTCTATTAATCATGAGGAGCTAGGGATGGATTTTGGAGCCAAATCGCAAGAAGAGAAATTACAGTAAGACCATGAAGCAAGATTCCTATGCATTGTGTAGTGGGTATCTAACACCCAAAAAATATGGCAGTGTTGGTATTTTGGGGTTTAGATGTATTTCTTTCAAGAAATTTAGGATATAATTATTGTAATCTCTGTGTATAAGGGGACAATCCTGCCTCTATGTAACAGAGACAGAGAGATAATGTGCTCAGAGGAGCCTTAGTATGCATGTGGCATTAATCATTGGCTGGAAACCATGGTTTGGACCTGTGTGCTGCATTAAAGATTAGAGGAGGAGCTAATAAATAAAGAGATTGTGTTTATGATGCCACAGGTTGTGTATTCATGTTCATTTATTTTCTAGAATTAGGTGTTAAATCTCTCTTGATTCCTCTAATTATAATATTGTGTGGTTGAATGTATTTCTTAGTTCTGTTGATACATAGGGTGAAAATTGACATGGTCCTAGCTCAAACATTTATTCAAGCAATTGGTTGGTCTCTATATCTCCTCAGAAGATACACAACATGCAGATCCATAATTACATTCAATTTGCAAAGAAATATTGGAAATGGATTCAAATATTCTAGAGTCGGATCTACTAGGACTCATGCTTGTGACAGAATTTGAAGAATTGTGTTCCCAAAAGGTTATGGAACTTTATCAAGCAGACAAAGACTAACTAAATATCAAAATTTGATCCACATTGTAAACAATATTCCTTTCTTTCATGCATAGACATTGGGAAAATGAAAATATCAATTAGCTTAAAACCCTAAAATAATAAATATTTTACTTAAAAGCCTTAAAAATAGGATCATTCAAAAAAATATCATGATTATCACTTACCTCACTTAAATTTTGTTGAAAAAATATAATCTCATAATTATCCTTATGACTAACTGGAAATTTTTCAAATAATCAAACAAAAACATCAGTGTGTCTGGCTACCCAATAAAAACTCCCACTCTTGTCTGCACCAGCATTATCATTTAGATTTATTTATTTTGTATTTTTTCTTTCCCAGTTTTGTGGTTCAATATATCTTAAAATTTATAGAGATCTAGTCATTTTTATAGGCCATTGAGTTGGGATGACTAAAATTAGTAGATACCACCCTCAAAACATTCAAAAGCCTCAACAGGTCGACAATGGTTCCACTAAAGCTATCCTAAATCTAGTATGATGTAATCCTTAGGTAACCAACCTCATACATATCGTTGGTTAATTTATGTTGTTTTAAGTTTATTGAGTTTGAATTTTATCATGAAACTACTAGAAGCGTACTAGCATGGGTGAGTTGATTATATTGATAAAAATGTTTATGGTTTGATCTAGTCCTCGAAAGGAACTTATAGTTGATGGTCAAGATTTCACATTCCTTTCATGTTTTTATCTTCACATATAACAAATATCTTTATGTTATAGCCTATAGCTAGCTATATACAGTAACTGCCACTCAGAAGTTGTATGACATCATTTTGGAGCTTGAGCTTACTCAACTTACCTTTGTTTGAGTTGAAAATGTCATTAGATCTCATTATATCGTGTATTGGAGAGCATGAATCCAATTTACCTTTGTTTCAGTTAAAAATGTCATTAGATATTGCTATATCATATTTTGTAGAGAATGAATCCAGTTTCTGAGAGTCCATTTGCTTGAGGTATAACAAAGCTACTTTAATTCACTAAAATTACTTTTCATATTCTGTTTGTTGATTGTGATTCTGCAGGCCACATCTACATTGGAAAAGGGGCATATTTAATGAAGTGTGGAAGGAGAGGGAAGCTTCAGTTCTGTCCTTTCAAACTTTCTAAGGTATGTAATAAAATTTAAAAAAAAATCTCCATAGAATGTTGTGCTTTAACTTTTTCTTTTGATAATGGATTATTTATGTGATCTCCCCTCTCTCACACACAACCAAAGTCTAGACATACATGGTTTTTTGGGATATGTGGACAATGGACAGATTTAGGCTAGCCATTTATCTAGAAATTTACATTGTAGGAGATCAGGCATTTACAGTTGAATATTTCCTTGCCACTAAATTAGAGTTGCAGAGTCAGACTCCTATTTGTGAGGCATATACCTCACTTTTAAATAAATTTATTGTTGACTCTGTATAGACCTTCCATGGGAGGGAAAATAGTGATCACTACCATTGCTTAATCTTTCTGCAGACCAAGTAAAGATTCCAAATGTGTATAAATTAGTTTCTCCTTGGAGAATCCCAAGAGTGGCGCTATTGTAGCAACAAGAAATTTGTTTATTTTGAGTTCTTCATTAGTGCATTGATAGTATATTGTTTATTCCATACAATACCTCAACATTGTATGATCAAATTACATTTAAGTCTGTGATAATATTTTGACTTACCCTCTTTTAGAGGGAAACTAGAGTGTGTGTCAAGCTTGTAGGTCACAATTGTACCATGCAGAGTTTACCTAGGACAATTTTTGTGGATCTAAGCAGCAAGATACTTGTTGGAATTCAAGAGGCAACTATACTACAAAGTGGGAAAGAGGTTTCACAGTTAACCTGGCTTTCACATTATGGTTGGAGTCAGTTTGTTGGCAAGATGCTAGATACCCCAACTTATTTTTTATGACTGAGTAAAAAATTGAATCCTTCGACATATTCCTTGCTCAATTTTCATTAAGTGATGGGTTTTCTCAGAAGTGCTTCACACCTATAAACTCTACCAGAGTTGTTCTTGAGCCTTTGGAGATGGTTAGCTTTTCAAATCACACATGTACAAGAAGACGAGAAATAATATGTCTGACTAATTTCAAGTTATCTCCTTGCAAATAGGGTGTTCCCATTCACAAACCTTACGACTCGCTCTACTTCTTTCTAGTGAACAACTTTGGGACTTTCCATGAATCATGAGACAATTCCAACACCATAACTATAAATTTCTTATTGATATCTATACCCACTAGATTATAATTTTCACAAGGAGAACTCCATTCTTGTTTTGAAAGAACTTGCAATCGACTTGTACCATGCTATTTAACCTTTTTTGCATTTATTCGCATCCTTGGTCTCCGACATAAAGATGCAATAGGCTACCTTGCATTTTCTATAATAACACTCCTAAAAAATAATAAAGTATGCCCAAATCTATCATTCAAATGATCTATGTAGCTCACCTTTTGGTTTTTCAAATCGAATTTGTTACCTATATTGATGATATCTTTTACAACTGATACCACAATGACAATATATGTTAGAGTTTTATCCAGGTTGCTCTGAAGGTGTTTCTCCTTTAGTAGAGCAGCAATACATTGTAGTTTCCATCTAGGGGAGAACTGTACCAAGTAGCAACCTTGGCCTATGTGCAGATGGGTTGAATGCACATTAGACTCTATCTGTTGTTTTGAAGGTGTTTCTCCTTCAACAGTACTTCATCTCAGTAGATCCTTTCAGTCTGCGCCTTCAGTAGATGCATGCAACCTTGGGATACATGTTGTAGATTATAGTTTTCCTATGAGGGTGTAGCAGCGATGAAAGAAGTGCATCAATTTTAGACATCTTTTTGTTGTTGTATGCAAGCATGCTTGTTTAATGTTTCCCAAACTTAGATAGAATCATATTTAGTATGCTTTTATATTTTGACTTAGATGCTCACTTTTCTTAATTTAGGTGTTTTTCTTAGTTTTGTTTTATGCACAGATTTATCTTTAAGAAAAGTGCACAGTAGAGAAGGGTTCTATATTTTGAGTAGGGGACACACTTCTAGGTAGGAGGTACTCTATTCTAGGAAGCTTTTGCCATGCACGTTAGGTTCTTTATCTGAGAATCCCAACAGTGGTGCTATTGTAACAGTAAGAAATTCGTTTATTTTGAGTTCTTCATTAGTGCATTGATAGTATATTGTTTATTCCATGCAATACCACAATAGTGTATGATTAAATTACAGTTAATATTGTCATAATATTTTGACTTACCCTCTTTTAGAGGGAAACTAGAGCATGTGTCAAGCTTGAACGTCACAATTGTATCATGTAGAGTTTACCTGGCACGAGTTTTGTGGATCTAAGAAGCCAGATACCTATTAGAATTTAAGAGGCAACAATACTACAAAGTGGGAAAGAGGTTTTGCAGTTAACCTTCCTTTCACATTATGGTTGGAGTCGGTTTGTTGGCAAGATGCTGGATACCTGAAATTCCTCTTTATGACTGAGTGCCAGATTTAATCCTTTGACATATTCCTCGCTAAATTATCATTATGCGATGGGTTTTCCTAGAAGTGCCTCACATCTATAACATTTACCAGAGTTGTTATTGAGTCTTTGGATGTGGTTATCTTTTCAAGGCACACACGTACAAGAAGGCGAGAAATAATATGTCCAACTAATTTCAAGTTATCTATCTTTCTGCGAATAGGGTGTTCCCTTCCATAAACCTGACAAATCGCTCTACTTCTTTCTAGTGAACAAATTTGGGGCTTTTCATGAATTGTGAGACAATTCCAACCTCATAACTATCAGTTTCTTATTTAAAGTTATACCCACTAGATTAGAACCTGCACAACGAGACTTCCATTCTCATTTCAAAACAACCAACAATTGACTTATACCATGCTATTTAATATTTTATGTATTTATTCACATCCTCGGCCTGTGACATAAAGACGGAATAGGCTACCTTGCATTTTCTATACTAACTCTTCTCAACAATAATAAGGTATGCCCAAATATGTTTTTTCAAATGATCCATGCAGCTCACCTTTTGGTTTTTCAATTATCAAAGTTGTTACCTATATTGATGAGATCATCTACAACTAAGGCCACAGTGAAAATATATGTTAGAGTTTTATCCGTGTTGCACTAAAGGTGTTTTTTCTTCAGAAGCACTACAATAGATTACAATTTCCATTTAGCGGAGAAGTGTACCCAGAAGCATCCTTGGTCTATGTGAAAATGGGTTGAATTCATAGTAGACTTTATATCTTATTTTGAATGTGTTTCTCCTGTTAGAGTCGGTCTGTTCAGCCCTCTGTCAGAGATCAAAACCTCTTTTGTTGCATTTCATTTTTAGGTGTCTCATTCAGCTCAATCATTTGCATTCCATGAGGAGCATCGATCTTTTGACGGAAGGGCCTTGTCACTCATTCCCCTCATGTTATCTACATGCTGGCTCATCATTTGAAAAAACATATACAGTCTTTTTCTCTTGAAAACTGCATAAGTTGTCTTTAGGCTTTCATGGTCACTTAGGTCTAGGGTTGTATTAGGGTTTCATCAAAAAATGTATCAGAGTGTTCAAAAATTGCCAGCAGGCCATGAGGATGTTTCAACATCAATAAATTTCATCAACAAGTGTTCGAAAATGTGTTTTTCTTCAAAACTCTGTTTTGAGGAAAAACAAAGTATTCAACTTTTATTGTACTAAAATCATGTAAATTTTGTTTTCTTCATTGCAAATTTCTTCATCTACACCCTGGTTTCTTTCCTTAGCCCAGAAGCTCGATCACCTGCAAAGATAAGCCAAGATCAGGTCATTTCGCTTATTGCAAAGTGAAAAAGCAGTGAAAAAGTCCAAAAACAGAGTTGAAAGATAAAGCAAATCCAAAACATTATGAAAGTGGGTCTTTGGCAAAATTAATTTGAAAATCCAATGTATAAAACATGTCTCCAAGTTTTGAAAGCTCATTTGCATGCTAAGAGAAAAGAGGAAGCAACACCAATCGATTTCTATGAACAAGTGAGGATATTGGGCAAAAATCGATGTAAATCGCCAGCGCGGCACACTGAGCAAGAGGCGCGGTGCACTGGTGAGGCACGGCGCACTAGGGAGGTGTGGCACATTGGGTGAGCTGCGCGGCGCATACACTTAAAGGCCCGAAACTGCTCAAAACTCACTCCAAATTGCCAATAATTCACACAGATTTTCCAGGTAAAGCCTCCATCTTGGTGTTTTATCCAATTTTGTGATAGGGTATGGTGGTTTATGGATGATAATGGTTAAAACAAAAACATCAAAACCTACCTCCTAAATTACCTCAAGGAAACTTGTTTTTAGGGTTTCAAAATCATTGTTTTGTCACCAAAGTCACTCCTCCATCCCTTTCTCCCTTGTTTTCATCATTCCCTAAGTTTCCTTATCCCCCTAAGCTCATTAATTCCTTCTCCCAAATTCCCTTTCCCAAATTCTCAAATCCAAAACCTAAAACCCTAACCCTATACATAAATTCCCAAACTCTCCCATATTTCCCTAACTGATTTTATCCCAACAGTCCCTAATCCCTCACTATTTTCCCCTCCCTTTGCAATCCCTTGTTTCACTATTTTCCCCTTGGTGACAGAGGTTAAGCACATCACTAAAGAGTAGTCCAACACAATTTCATACACCAGCATCTATTACTCTAAGGCAATTTGTATAGCAATAGACAGAGATCAAAGCCTTGTCCCTCAACTTGGAGAGGGCTAAGTGGAATATAAAATACTTGGAGCAAAGGAATAAGAAACTTGAAGATCAGTAGGTGATTATGGAATTACAAAACATTAGGGACAATCATCAAGCTGCCCAAAGGAGGAGGATTGAATTCACTTCATTGGAGCAAGAGATTAATGATGATCGGGAGTCCTGGCTCGAAAGAGGCAACATCCACTTAGAGAGACTATTGGACAAGGCTGATAGGGACAAAGCATTGCTGAGACACATGGATTTTCACTACATGGCGCGGAACAAGGTTTGCAAAGCATGAATAAGAAATTTAAAGGCAAAACTAAAGAAGGCATCAAAAAGGCAAAAGAGGCAAAAAGAGCATGATCGACTCCGGATATTGGCTGAGGCATCCTCGGCCCATCATAGCTCTTGATAGAGAAGGTCCAGCCCAAAATTTCAAGAGATTTGGAGTGATTTTTGCATTTTGAAAATTTTTTGCACTAAAAAACAGAGTTTTCCTCCCTATGCGCCGCGCCACGTGGCGCTCGCTTTTGCTAGAGGGCTCCAAATCACAAAATATTTACATTTCTAGTTTTTTCATGAAAATTTATTCTTTCCTACTTATGGCCAAGAAGTTTGGGCAGGTTTTGAGCCCTCAAGAGGTCAAAAACTCTCAAAAAATGACCTCACTGCCCTTATTTTGACACACGGGAAGCAGTCTTGGGAGATTGAATTTTTGGAGGGGCAAATGACATCCAAATTCAGAAATTCCAATTGGGTTGGAAATTAGACAGGCAGGGCTTTCCAACAAGTTATCTGGGGCTCAATTTGGACTCTGGGAAGGGCCTAAAATTCAGCTTCAAAGTGGCACGACGCATAGAGAATCAGGCGTGGCGCATGGAGAATTTTTGCCCATTTTTTCATTGTACAGCTCAGAAATTCGCCCAGTTTTGACCAGTTTTTCTTTTTGATGTTACTCTTGATCTTTCATGATGTAATTTGATAACCATGATGTAATATTGGCACATTTTTACTTGTTCTAGAGGATTCATTCACTAAAAAGTGAAAATTAACTGAATGAATCAGTTTCCTAGCATATAGGGGCAAGTTGTTTGATTGCCTAGATTTCAGTTCCTTGTTTAGAATTGGTTCAAACAGCTCCTAGAATGATGAGCTCGACCCCTAGAGGCATGGGAAGGAGTTAGGCTTGTCTGTATCATGTAATTTCTCAGTCATTTTCAAGGTGGGACACTTGGGATTGCTTAGCACTCCATTGTACATCTGATTTCTGCATTTTTGGCAAAGGAAAGACCAAGGTTTTGCAGCACTTGTTGGGATCCTTGTGGCTCTGTGTTTTGATGGTGTCTATCTTCATGTAATTGTAAGTTCATTGATGTTTTATGTATGCCATTTTCCTTCTCTTTGCTTCTGAATTAAACAAATTAAGTGACGAAGGTAGAATCCATGAGTTTGTTGTGCTTTGCCCATAATTTTGTTTAATTCTCAATGTTTTCTTCAGTTTGAGGAGGATTCTTGATACCCTCACGCCCTCTTCAGCTCCTCAGCGGTCTTTTCCATCCATTCATTTAATCTAAAGCATCAAAACTACTGCCTACCTTGCCCCAACCAGAACTCTGCAAAAATTTGGCCTCATCCCCGGACCCAAATTTGCCTTTCCCTTTTTTCCAACAAAACCCCCAAAAGACTCAAATTAAATCCTTGCACTTCATACCTAGCCTAAGATTAGTTGTTAAATCAGTCATCTCAAGCCCTATCTGATTATCTTTTGCTGAGATTGACTTAGAGAGAGCCCTGTCCTGTCCTCGTAGGGCTAGCTATGAGGCTGAGCGTCGTTTGATGTAGACCTAGAATCTTACCTTTTAAGCCTGAGGTAAATCTAGGCTCTAACATCTCCTTCAATAGTACTTCATCTTAGCAGAACCTTTGAATCTACATATTTAGCAGATGCATACAACCTTGGGGTACATGCTACAAATTCCAGTTTTGTTGTGAGGGTATAGAAATGATGAAATAAGCACATCGATTTTAGGCATCTTATGGTCGTTATATGCAAGCATTCTTGTCTAGTGTTTCCCAAACTTATATACAACCATATTTAGTATACTTTTATAGTTTGACTTAAATGCTCACTTTTCTTAATTTAGGTGTTTTCCTTAGTAATATTTTATGCATAGATTTATCTTTAAGAAAAGTGCATAGTAGAGAAGGATTATATATTTTGAGAAGATGACACTCTTCTAGGTAAGAGGTACTCTATTCTAGGAAGCTTTTTTCATGCATGTTAGGTGCTTTATCCTAGACAGAGTTCAAAGTCCCTGCCTCCTTGACAAAGTCCCTGCTAGACAAGACACCGGTGGAAAGAGTTCCAAGTCCCTAAATTTTCCAAAAACCCACCTGCGCCTATCTATCTAGCCTAAAATCTTTTACGTTCTAGTCATCTCTTGGCTGTGATTTCATAGAGAGAGCCCTCTCTGGTTTTTTAGGGCTAGATACCAAACTAAAAGCTTGGTCTGTGGTTACCTCCATCGATCTCCTCATGAGTGTGGGATATTGTGGAGGATAACAAAGGGCATGACAACTAGGGAGTGCCAAGGTGTTCTAGTGAATGTAAAGTTCCCAATTCATAGAAAATTGTAATGCTAGTTGTGAGGTCATGACTTCCAAGGTGTGTTAGGGATTGATAGGGCATGCTAACATGTGCCAGATAGTACGAAGACATGTCAAAAAAGCTAAGATGTGACAAGTGCTAAGGCATGCCAATATGTGCAAGGGTTCCAAGTCCTTGCCTCCTGTTCTTCCATATGCTATCCACTTATGACATTTCCTTTGCAATATTTGGTGCATTTTCTAGTTATAGGTCATTTATAGGTTATAAATGTCTTCAAAGTTTCAATTCTAATTGAGTATTCAACTGAACATATTGATTCTCTTACACATAACTATTTTTCCCTCTACCCACTTTTCATAACTTCAATAACCATTGGGTAGGGACCTTCAGCTTCGATGCTGCATTTCTTGTTTAGTAAAATACTGCCAAGACTTTAATTTATTAAAAGTTGTAGAATTTAAAATTTATGAAGTTTCAAGGTCTACTTTTTAAAAGTATAATTCTTTAAAGAGTGCTAGCTCAATGGAAGAGCACTTGCTTTATAAGCAAGAGTTTGGTGGTTCGATTCCATCGTGCCCTGATATCCATATGGAATGGCGACAATAATTTTTTGGTGACAGAGGCTCTTTTGACCATCACCAATGAGCTTTGGTGACATTTTTCTACCCTCACCAAAAATATGAAATGGTGATAGTCAATGAATGCCACCATATATACGCATCAATAGTTATGACCCTCAAAGGTCTGTAACCATAAATTGTTGTTTTTCATATGAAATGGTGACCATCATTGTCCGTCATTATAATCATTATTCATGATGGACCTTGAATGTCACCACAACACCTATACTTTTGGAAATATGGCTTTTGGTGACGACCAACAAATGTCACCATATATATGCACCACTAGTGACAACCATTAAAGATCCATCACAATAAATCATTTTTGTTCATATGAAATGGTGATAGTCACTATCCGTCATTATAATCAATATTTGTGACAGACCTTGAATGTCACCATACACCTATACTTTTGGTGACGCCACCTTTTGTGAAATTCAGTTTTTGGTCACTGAGGCTATTGATCATATGTAATGGTGATGGTCGCTAACCGTCATTACAAATCATTATTGGTGATGAAATTTGAATGTCATTACAACACCTATACTTTTGGTGACATTCAGTTTTTTGTGGCGAAGGCTATGGTCGGTCACCATTGCTCATATGAAATGGTAATGGTCGCTATCCATCATTATAAATCATTATTGGTGATGGACTTTGTATGTCACTACAAAACCTATACTTTTGGCGACACCACCTTTGGCGACGTTCAATTTTTTGTGACGAATGCTCTTTTGACCGTCACCAATGAGCTTATGGTGACATTTTTCGCCCCTCACCAATGTCTTTTTTTCTTGTAGTGATTACAAACCAGAGTTTAATATTTAGAAGGGTGAAAAAATCATAGATATATCAAATAAATGTTCAAAAATTTACATATTTTCCAAATTAAGGTTTTAAAGGTACAATCATATAATTGATCTAACATTTGAGTATAAGATGCAATTCTTCTTTAGTAATTGAAAGTTGCAATAAAGGGTTATTATTATTATTATTATTATTTTCCAACATGCCTCCAAAGATAACTATTACAACAATTAAAACTTTTGAAGGCTAATCCTGGACTCTTGAAGAAAGTGAAGGATTTGAATTTAGGTTCTCCTAATTAGATAATAAACTCAATGAAATGGATGGTAGTATGTTGAAAAACATGGATTTACCTAGTTCACCAGATAGAAGTAACATATAGAGTATTGATGAAATGGTGAAAAAGATAAATGAAAATAAGGAAGAAAATCACTTTTCCTAGAGAGGCTTCCTAAAAGAGATATTAAGATCTAAGTAAACATAAGGATTACCATTGTGATAAAACTCAATAAGCTATGACAATTTTTTTTATCATAATTAGAGAATAAAATTATTGAATCAAATACACATAATAATGGAATTTCAATCATAATTATACTTCATCAATGCTTTAAGTTAGTACCAAGGATTAAATTGAACAAATATTAGAAGGTATGCAAGGTAATTCAACAACCACTGGAGGACCCCAATGTAGAAAAAATTATCTAGAAAAGTAATTTATTATGGCATCGAGTTTGATTATACATATATAGGAATTATCAACTTGAAGACGAAGTCGTTTTCGAATTATAGACTTCTCCTGCAAGAGGAAAATTAGGGTTTTTTAATACATACCATAGGATCAAGAGAAATTATTTCATGAAAGGTGTTAAAGCATATGAAAAAACATTTATGGTGGAAAGTGTAGGATGCCAAAAGAGTAAGGGAAAGATAATCAATACCATATGGCTCCATAAACCATTATCCATACCAAGCCAACATTATGAAGAAGTTCTAATGGATTTTATCATAGGTTGCCAAAATTAGAAGGAAAGAGTGTCATTATAGCAGTCGTAGATCGAATTACAGAATATGGCAAATTTTTTTTCTTCCTCAACCTTTTAAATCAAGTATAGTGGAAAAATAATTTGTGGAAATGGTCCAAAATCTAAAGGGAATACCAAATGTTATTGTAATTGATATACATCTAATTTTCACTAGAAACTTTTGAACCTATTTATTTTCTTTTTTTGGTAGTCAATTGGTGCACAACTCACCTTACAATCCTTAATATAATGGGAAAACCAATATTTTAAATAAATGTTTAGAAGTATATCTATGTTTTTTTAATTTGATATACATATACAATGGGAAAAGTGGTTTTTGTTGGAAGAATGGTGGTACAACACATTCTTCAATACATCATTAAAACGTCACCATTTATGGAACATTATGGATATCATACTCCATCTATCACATCACCTTTCAAAGGGACTATAAAGTCTCAAGAACTAGAGGACCACATATGGAACCAACAAGTGGTTAACAAACTATTGATGGACAACTTGGTTATGGCATAAAATATGATGAAACAACAAACAAATGATCATCACAATGAAAATAAATTGGATGTGGGGTACTAGATATTTGTGAGAATATAACCATATAAACAGATGTCCTTAAAAATATAAGAAGGAAAATAAATTAGCACCAAGGTATTATTGCCACTATATGGTGTTTCAAAGGATTATAATTATGGCTTACAAATTGGAGTTGCATCTGAATTTGTGTGTACATCTAGTATTCCATGTTTCTTTCTTAAGCAAGTTAATCTGTGAGAATATCTCAATCCAAACTATTTTATTATCGATGAATGGATACGGAAAATAATTATGGAAACAAAAGCAATCTTAGAAACAATTATTAAATAGTTGAGAAATCGAGTAATTGCGAAGTACCTCATCAAATGGGAGATCCAACCATTAGAAGAAGTGACAAAAGAAGATGTGTTTTTCGTGCAAAAACACCCACACATAGTAAAGTGTTGAGGAAAAAACAAATTTGAATGGGAGGGACATGTTAAGCCATATATAATTATCTTGTTAAACCTAAGAAACCCTTATTAAGTCTTAGGTATTGAGCAACTACATATCTATTACTATAAGTTTTTGTAGGATAGAACCTCTCATTGTCTCATTTTATTATAGTTGTACCCTTTTCTTGTATATGTACTATTTTAAGTCTAATTCATCCCCGAAGAAATGTAAAATCCTTAAATGAAATTTATGGATATAGTAAATTTTCTTGAGTGTCTTCGATAGAAACAAAACCAAGATATTTTCAAGATGCAATAATAGAGAAATCTTTGTGAAAAGAAATTTATGAATATATTTCATCAATTAAATGGATTGAAAAATGGGAGCTTGTCGATCCTCCTATTAAAAAAGAAGTCATTGAGGTATAATCGGTGTATAGAAAAAAGTATTTAGCTTATGGGACTACAGAAAGGAATAAAGAAATATTAGTGGAAAAGCGATATGTTCCACAACCATGTATTGACTACAATATAGAATATGCTTTTATTGCAATATTACATAGAATAAAGTAAAATATAATTGGTTTGCTTATTAGTTTGATGTGAAATCAATGTTTTTGAATGGCACATTGAAAAGAGATCTCTATGATCAACAACCCCAAGGAAATAAACACAAAGTGTCTAGATTGGAAAAGGCCCTTTATTATGAAGTTGGAGGAACTAACAATAAATCTACATATTGAGAAGGGTTCTTTGTGTTATAAAATAATATTAGTTGCATGGTATAGTATAATTGATAATAATTTTCTAAACGAGGGATTTAACATAAGCGAAAATGAACCCACATTATATATCAATTCAAATGATAATAATGCATTGCTTTTTTCTTTACATATAGATGATATGACATATACATATTAATTTCTTATTGGAAGGGTTGAAACATGCTATGACGAATGAATTCGAATTGACTAATTTGGTATTTATGGATTATTTTCTTCACACATAAGTGATTAAAATAAATGATGGGATCTTTATTTAGCAAGAAAACTATGCTACAAATCTTCCTCATAAACGAAAAGTGGAAAATAATAATCCCATGAGCACAACCACAAATACATATGAATTTTCTTTTATAGAAGATAGAACTTAAATGGTAGATGCTAAATCCTACAGGATTTTGGTAAGGAGTCCCATGCATGTCATTGCCACTAGACTTGATATTATTTGAGTAGTAAATTTGATTTCTAGATTCATGTAAAGTCCAAGTAAGATTCATTTTGGAGTAGCAAAAAGTACCTTGATATATCTTCTTGTAGTAATTTTGTGTTGTATTTGGTATACTTCAATATATAATTTTAGGGTAGTTGGTTATATAGATTTTGATTGGGTTGTATTTCTTGATGATAGAAAAAGTACATAACCTTATGTTTTTAGCCTAGGATTAGGTGCAGTATCATGGTCTTAAAATAAATAGTCAATTATTTGATTATTAAGGTCTTCAAGGAAATAGTCAAGTATTTCATTCTATTCTGTAGAGATAGAGTATATTGAAACAATGAAGCAATTTGGTTGAAGAGAATATTAGCAAAAACGAAAAACAAAATGCCACACTTTTAATAACATTTCTACAATTTCCATGAGAAATTTCTAGTGTTTCATAGTTGTACTGATATCAAATATCATTCGATAAGAAATAATGTAATAAAAGAACCAATCTAAATAAACTTTTCGATAAGAAATAATGTAATAAAAGAACCAATCTAAATAAACTTTTATAAAACAAATGATGAACATACTGATATCCTCATCAAACTATTACTCGAAAAAATGGTCCATTATATGAGAAAAATAATTAGAATCAATTTATTAAACATTAAAAAACATATTGTACATAAAATTAATTATAAAATATAATTATCAAAATATTGTTACACATTTAATAAAAAAATTCCGTAATTACATAAATGTAAATGCTATCTAAACTATTTAATAAATATAACGATATTCATGGTTGTATTTCTAACTGTTACTATATTTTCATAAAGTAAAACTAACTATTTTGTCACTCATAAAAGCTTCCAAATTTCAAGCTACATAATAGCCTTGACTTAAAACTAATTACATAAAGTATACCATTACATCAGTTAGAGTGAAAGAACCTTAGGCATCTCGTTTTTTCAATCAAATTGCAATGCAAGCCTTTACATGAAATTACATAAATTACTTAACATCATACGAGCCTTTGCCGCAACCAGCAAAATCATCAAAAACTTGTATGTATTCGTAACAGTGACTTAGCGCATGGCCACTTCTGTGAATCTGATTTGCATTGTTGATCAAAGATTTATTACTTTTGACTTCAATTATCGATGAACTTTTAAATAATTGGTTTAGATCCTTGTTCTTCGTGAAAAATTGTTAGACTCAGAGTTGATTTTTTCTTAAAAAAACCGTCCTATTTTTACACCGATAGGCATCCCTTTTATTGGAGTTTGGCGCTTTAATTATTTTCTTAATTAATTTTTTTGATGGGATGGCTTAAATTGAAAGATGCTAGTATATTCTCGTGGTTGTCACTGTATCAATAGATATAATTCACACCACTAACTTATTTGCATGTCTAAATCACTTGTTTAAAGAATACTTAAATTAATTGTTTACATAGAATGATTAAAAATTTACTATACCTCTCATTGATAACCACGTATGTTCATTAGTGAAAAATATATTTTAAAAAAATTTATAAAATATATATTCAAACCAACATTGATTCTAAAACGTATGTCTATTTACATTCTTAAACTTATGCCTCTTCAACCATTTTCCAAGTGTTTTTTCCCCACTGAGAAATATATTTAAAACAAATCATAAAACATATATTCAAACCCGCATTGATTCTGAAAAGTATGTCTATTCACATTCTTAAACTTATGCCTCTTCAACCATTTGCCAAGTGTTTTTTCCCAGTCCATTAGCTAAACTGAGTGGTTGCCTATGTGTTACTAATTCCCTCACCCATTTCATGGTTAATTAGTTGCATTACAGGCTGAAGAAATTTTAATTTGTTTAAATTTTAAATTTCAACGCTGCTTTACAAAGATAATTATAAATCACAGTTATAATGATATATTTGAATGCAAAGAAGTAAGTCATTACAACATAAATTTGAGATGCCATATTAGATCACATCGTTTTAGGTTTTTGAAAGCTCTAACAGTCAACACTGTTCAAAACCAAAGTCGAAGTAAGGATGGGATAAAGCCTCGCTCGCTTAAATTCTCTTTCAAGGATCGTATGGAAGCATTTTCTGCATAGGAAAATCATAGTAAGACATTTTAATATAATTTGTTTAATTCTAATATTCTAAATTGACAATATTTATAAATTTGAGAGGAGTACTTATAGATAATAAATCTAAGCCACATTCATCTAAATTAGGGATTTTATTTGGGATATACATTGATTTGATAATAATAATTTGTAATTTAATATACATTGGTTTTATAAAAAATACAATGTTTTAATGGACATTGATTTTAATACAAAATGTAGGTTTAATTTTATTATTTCAAAATTTGTAATCTAATATATTGCAATTTCAAAATTTATAATAAGGTGCTATTTTTTTTTATTAAAGTGGTTTCATAGTTTTTTAGTTATAAAAAAATAATGTGGAATTTGATATACATTGATTTGATAATAATAATTTTTAATTTAATATACATTGATTTTATAAACAAATACAATGTTTTAATGGACATTGATGATAATACAAAACATTGCTTTAACCTATAATGGTTCCAAATCATTTTAATAGAATCTCTGTTTAGTCTTTAACACCCTCATCAATACAATAATGTGTAGTTTAACGTACATTACTTTTCATAATAATTTGTAATCAATACAATATTATGTAGTTCAATGTACATTACCTTTATATGATAATTTATAATTTAATATAATATAAAATGATTTAACATAAAACATTGTTTTAATATATAATGATTTTATATATTACTTTGTAATTTATATGATTTAATATATAGTGATTCATCTATTATGAATGTTATAAATAATAATTAATTAATGTGTTTAGTAATAAAAATTAATTTTAGATTTTAGACTTCTGAGATCCATATTGATAATAAGGTTGTCTTTGGGATTAATCACATTGTAGAGATTTGCTCTACGTTTTGAACCAACTAATGTGGTTCATCCTCACCACAAATCACATTTTTGGATGTTTCACATCACTTGTCATGAGGATCAACCACATTAGTTGGTTCGAAAAGTCGACCAAATCTCTACAATGTAATTAATCCGAAAAACAACCTTATTATCAATAAAAATTAAATAACATATTAATTTTTTGATAATTACTTTAATAATAAAAAGAATTAATATATTAATATTTCATATTTCATATATTGTAGGTTTGAAGTTGAGATTTGGTACAATTGACATATTCTATTTTCTATCTTTCAAATCAATCTAGGATAAAAAATCTCAAGGGAAATATTGTAAAGAAAGCCATATAAATATATGAAATGGAATAGAAATAAATATGGAGGAGATACATTTTTTTTTTGCCCCGCTATTTACACTTATTATAACACTAGGGTTTTGGACATTTATTTTAATACAAAACATAGGTGTAATTTTATTATTTCAAAATTTGTAGTCTAATATATTGCAATTTCAAAATTTTATTTAAGGTGCTAATTTTTTTTATTAAAGTGGTTTCATAGTTTTTTAATCATAAAAAAATAATGTGGAATTTGATATACATTGATTTGATAATAATAATTTTTAATTTAATATACATTGATTTTATAAACAAATACAATGTTTTAATTGATTTTAATACAAAACATTGCTTTAACCTATAATGGTTCCAAATAATTTTAATAGAATCCATTTTTAGTCTTTAACACCCTCATCAATACAATAATGTGTAGTTTAACATAAATTAATTTTACATAATAATTTTTAATCAATACAATATTGTGTAGTTCAATGTACATTACTTTTATATGATAATTTGTAATCTACAATGTGATTAATCCGAAAAACAACCTTATTAGCAATAAAAAATAAATAGCATATTAATTTTTTGATAGTTACTTTAATAATACAATGCATTAATATATTAATGTTTAATATTTCATATATTGTAGGTTTGAAGTTGAGATTTGGTACAATTGACATATTCAATTTTCTATCTTTCAAATCAATCTAGGATTAAAAAATCTTAAGGGAAATATTGTAAAGAAAATCATATAAATACATGAAATGGAATAGAAATAAATATGGAGGAGATACATTTTTTTTTGCCCCACTATTTATACTTATTATAACACTAGGGTTTATATCCATAGTCAACCATGGACAATCATGGTCAATCATGGTCAGCCATGGTTGATGATGGTCAACCATGTTTTATAGAATCAAACATGGTCAACCATAGTCAATCGTGGTCAAACATGTTTGAACGTCGTGTTGTAACAAAAATTGTCTCGATATGAAAATCAACCATGATCAACCATGGTCCAATGCCACATTGTGACAAATATTGTCTTGATATGAAAATAAACCATGTCAACCATGGTCCAACATGGAAATTTCATATGGATTGTTTCTATATGAAGATCAACCATGGTTAATCATGTTTACTTTAGTGTTTATAATATTTATCTTAATGTTTATATAGATTGGGTTTATAATACTAGTCCCTTGGGTTTAATCTTATTCCCTTAGGTTCGTAATCCCTTGGGGTTTTAGTATTAATCCCTTGGGTTTATAATATCAATCCATTAGGTTTATAATATTAATCATGGTAAACAACGGTCAATCATAGCCAACCATATTCAACCATGGTCAAACCATATGGATATGGAAATCAACCATGGTCAACCATGGTCCAATGTTTTTTTCTCACAAAGATTGTCTCAATATGAAAATAAATCATGGTCAACCATGGTTAACCATGGTAGAACATTGAATTGTGACAAGAATTGTCTCTATATGGAAATCAACCATGGTCAACCATGTTTATTTTAGGGTTTATAATATTCATGTTAGGGTTTATATACATTGGGTTTATAATTTTTATACCTTAGGTTTATTATTCCCTTGCGTTTATAATATCAATCCCTTAGGTTTATTGATGTAAGTGTTCATATTCCTACGGTTGAATATTATTCAACAATGGTCAACCATGTTCAACCATGGTCAACCATGGTCAACCATGGTCTAATGTCGCATTGTGACAAGGATTGTCTCAATATAAAGATCAACTATGCTCAACCGTGTTTATTTTAGTATTTTTAATATTTATCTTAGTGTTTTTATACCTTGGGTTTATAATATTTGTCCCTTGGGTTTAATATTATTCCCTTAGGTTAATAATCCCTTGTGGTTTTAGTATCAATCCATTGGGTTTATTGTTCCTTCTCGCATATAATATCAATTGCTTGGGTTTATTATTACCCAGTCAACAATGGTTTATTATGATGTCAACCATGGTCAAGCATGGTCCAACATGGAATTGTGATAAGGATTCTCTCTATATTTAAATCAACCATGGTCAACCATGTTTATTTTAGGGTTTATAATATTCATGTTAGGGTTTACACACCGTGGGTTTATAATTTTTATACCTTAGGTTTATTATTCCCTTGGGTTTATAATACCAATCGATTGGGTTTATTGATGTTTGCATTTATATTCCCATGGTTTTAATATTATTCAACAACCGTCAACCATGGTCTAATGTTACATTGTGACAAGGATTTTATTATTTTTAATATTTATCTTAGGGTTTTTATGCCTTGGGTTTATAATATTAGACCCTTGAAATTAATATTATTCCCTTAGGTTCATAATACATTGGTGTTTTAGTATTAATCCCTTGGGTTTATTGTTCCTTCTCGCTTATAATATCAATCGCTTGGCATTATTATTCCCTGGTCAACCATTGTTGATTATGATGTCAACCATGGTCAACCATGGCCCAACATGGAATTGTGATAAGGATTGTCTCAATATGAAAATAAAATATGGCCAATCATGTTTATTTTAGTTTTTATAATATTTATCTTAGGGTTTATATACGTTGTGTTTATAATATTAGTCCCTTAAATTTAATATTATTCCCTTTGGTTCATAATCACTTGGGATTTTAGTATTAATCCCTTAGGTTTATAATATCAATCCATTCAGTTTATAATATTAATCATTATCAAACATGGTCAATCATAACCAACCATGTTCAACCATGGTCAAACAAGGTTGGATATGGAAATCAAGCATGGTCAACCATGGTCTAACGTTGCATTCGACAATGATTGTCTCGATCTGAAAATCAATTATGGTTAACCATGGTTGACCAAGGGCCAATGTTGCATATTTGTGACAAGGATTGTCTCTATATGGAAATCAAAATAATCAACCATGGTCAACCATGTTTATTTTAGGGTTTATAATATTGACGTTATGGCTTGTATACCTTGGGTTTATAATTATTATCCCTTAGGTTTATCATTCCCTTGGGTTTATAATACAAATCCCTTGGGTTTATTGACCTAAGGGTTCATATTCCTAGGGTTTAATCATATTCAACAATGGTTAACCATAATAAACCATGGCCATCCATGGTCCGATGTCACATTGTGACAAGGATTGTCTCAATATGAAACATAACCATGCTTAACCATGTTTATTTTAGTATTTTTAATATCTATCTTAGGGTTTTTATACCTTGGGTTTATAATATTAGTCCTTTGGGTTTAATATTATTCCCTTAGGTTCATAATCCCTTGGGGTTTTAGTATTAATACCTTGGTTTTATTATTCCTTCAGGTTGATAATATCAATCTGTTGGGTTTATTATACCCTTAGGTTTACAATATTAATCAAGGTCAACCATTGTCAACTATGGTGAGTCATGGGGTTTTAGTATTAATCCCTTGGGATTATAGTTGGGTTTACCAATGTTGGGTTTATAATATTAGTCCCTTGGGTTTAATATTATTCCCTTGGGTTCATAATCCCTTAGGGTTTTAGTATTAATCCCTTGGGTTTATGTTTCCCTTGGGTTCATAATATCAATTCCTTAGTATTATAATATCAATCGTGGTCAACCATGGTCAGTCGTAACCAACCATGGTCAACTTTGGTCAATCATCGTCTGATCTCACATTATGAACCAAATTGTCTCTACTTAGGGTTTTTATACCTTGGGTTTATATTATTAGTCCATTGGGTTTAATATAATTCCCTTAGGTTCATAATCCCTTGGAGTTTTAGTATTAATCCCTTGGGTTTATAGTATCAATCACTTGGGTTTATTATTCTCTGGTGAACCATGGTCAACCATGGTCCAAAATGGAATTGTGATAAGGATTAGCTCAATATGAAAATCAACGATGGTCAATCATATTTATTATAATGTTTATACTATTTATCTTAGGGTTTATATATGTTGGGTTTATAATATTAGTCCCTTGGGTTTGATATTATTCCCTTGGGTTCATTATCCCTTGGGATTTTAGTATTACTCCCTTGGGTTTATTATTCCCTTAGGTTTATAATATCAATCATGGTCAACCATTGTTAATCATAGCCAACCATGGTCAACCATCGTTGAATGTCACATTGTGACAACGATTGTCTCACCATGAAAATAAACCATATTTATTTTAGTGTCTATAATATTTCATTTCAGTTTACTAATGTTAGGTTTATAATATCAGTCCCTCGGGTTTAAAATTATTCCCTTGGGTTCATAATCCCTTGTGGTTTTAGTATTACTCCATTGGGTTTATGTTTCCCTTGGGTTCATAATAACAATCCCTTGGGTTTATTATTAACTTGCGTTTATAACATCAATGATGGTCAACCATGGTCATCCATAACCAATGATGGTCAAATGTGGTCAATCATGGTCGGATCTCACATTATGAAAAAAATTATCTCCACTTACGGTTTATATAGCTTGGGTTTATAATATTAGTTCCTTGGGGTTAATATTATTCCATTAGGTTCATAATCGCTTGGGGTTTTAATATTAATCCCTTGGGTTTATTGTTCCTTTAGGTTTATAATATCAATTTCTTGGGTCTATTATTCCCCAGTCAACCATGGTTTATTATGATGTCAACCATGTTCCAACATCGAATTGTGATAAGGATTTTCTCAATATGAAAATCAACGATGGTCAATCATGTTTATTTTAGTGTTATATTATTTTTCTTATGGTTTATATACATTGGGTTTGTAATATTAGTCCCTTGGGTTTAATTTTACTCCCCTGGGTTCATAATCCCTTGGGGTTTTAGTATTAATCCCTTGGGTTTATTATTCCTCTAGGTTTATAATATCAATCCCTTGGGCTTATTATTCCCTTAGGTTTATAATATCAATCATGGTCGACCATTGTCAATCATAACCAACTATGGTCAAACATGGTTGAATATCTCATTGTGACAAGGATTGTCTCAGCATGAAAACAAACCATGATTAGCCATGGTCCAACGTTGCATTGTGACAAGGATTGTATTGATATCAAAATTAACGATGGTCAACCATGGTCCAAGATGGCATTGTGACAAGGATTGTCTCAATATGAAAATCAACCATGGTAAATCATGGTTGCTTTAGTGTTTATAATATTTATCTTAGGGTTTATATACGTTGGGTCTATAATATTAGTCCATTGGGTTTAATATTATTCCCTTGGGTTCATTATCCCTTGGGGTTTTATTATTAATCCCTTGGGTTTCTAATGTAAATCCATTAGGTCTATAAGATTAATCATGGTAAACTATGGTCAATCATAGGCAACCATGTTCAACCATGGTCAAACCACATGGATATGGAAATCAACCATGGTCAAACCACATGGATATGGAAATCAACCATGGTCAAACCACATTGATATGGAAATCAACCATGGTCCACCATTTTTTTCTCACAAAGATTGTCTTGATATGAAAATCAGTCATGGTCAGCCATGGTTAACCATGGTCGAATGTTGCATTGTGATAAGCATTGTCTCTATATTTAAATCAATCATGGTTAACCACAGTCAACATTGTTTATTTTAGGGTTTATAATATTCATGTTATGGTTTATATACCTTGGGTTTATAATTTTTATACCTTAGGTTTATTATTTCCTTGGGTTTATAATATCAATCCATTGGGTTTATTGATGTAAGTGTTTATATTCCTAGGATTTAATGCTATTCAACAATGGTCAACCATGTTCAAGCATGGTCAACCATGGTTCAATGTCGCATTCTCACAAGGATTTTCTCAATATGAAAAGCAACTATTCTCATCCATGATTATCTTAGTATTTTTAATATTTATCTTAGGGTTTTTATACCTTGGGTTTATAATATTAGACCCTTGGGTTTAATATTATTCCCTTCGGTTCAAAATCCCTTGGGGTTTTAGTATTAATCCCTTGGGTTTATTGTTCTGTCTCGTTTATAATATCAAACATGTGGGTTTATTATTCCCCAATCAACCATGGTTGATTATGATGTCAACCAAACATGGAATTGTGATAAGGAATGTCTCAATATGAAAATCAACAATGGTCAATCATGTTTATTTTAGTTTTTATAATATTTATCTTAGGGTTTATATACGTTGGATTTATAATATTAGTCCCTTGGGTTTAATATTATTCCCTTGGGTTCATAATCCCTTGGGATTTTAAAATTAATCCCTTAGGATCATAATATCAATCCATTGGGTTTATAACATTAATCATTATCAACCATGGCCAAGCAAGGTTGGATATGGAAATCAAGCATGGTCAACAATGCTCTAACGTTGCGTTCGACAATGATTGTCTCAATATGAAAATCAATTGTGGTCAACCATGGTTGACCATGGGCCAATGTTGCATATTTGTGACAAGGATTGTCTCTATATGGAAATAGACATAGTCAACCATGTTTATTTTAGGGTTTATAATATTGATGTTAAGGTTTATATACCTTGGGTTTATAATTGTTATCCCTTAGGTTTATTATTCCCTTGGGTTTATAATACAAATCCCTTGCATTTATTGATCTAAGAATTCATATTCTTAGGGTTTAATTATATTCAAAAATCGTTAACCATAATGAACCATGGTCAACCATGGTCCAATGTCGCGTTGTGACAAGGATTGTCTCAATATGAAAATAAACCATGCTCAACCATGTTTATTTTAGTATTTTTAATATTTATCTTAGGGTTTTATACTTTGGGTTTATAATATTAGTCCCTTGGGTTTAATATTATTCCCATAGGTTCATAATCCCTTGGGGTTTTAGTATTAATCCCTTGGGTTTATTATTCCTTTGGGTTTATAATATCAATTAGTTGGGTTTATTATCCCCTTAGGTTTATAATATCAATCATGGTCAACCATTGTCAACTATGGTCAATCATGGGGTTTTAATATTAATCTATTGGGTTTATCTTTCCCTTCGGTTGATAATATCAATCCCTTGGGTTTATAATATCAATCATGGTCAACCATGGTCAACCATGGTTTGATGTCGCAATGTGACAAAAAATGTCTCCATATAAAAATCATGGACAATCTTTGTTAACCATGGTCAACCATGTGTTATAGAATCAAACATGTTCAACCATGGTCAATCTTGGGTTTTTAGTATAAATCCCAATGGTTTGTTATTCCTTTGAGTCAAACATGGTGAATCATAGTCAACCATGGTCAACCATGATCAAATGTCGCTTTGTGACAAATATTGTCTCAATATGAAAATCAACCATGGTCCAACGTCACATTGTGACAAAGAATTAATTATTATTATTAATATTATCATTATTAATTATTACTCTGTAAAGATGAATTAATTATTATTATTTTTATTTCATTAATTGGTATTCGTATTATTATTGCTTAATAATATTTAATTAAAAATTATTATTATTGTTTAACAATAATAAAATATTTAACTATTATTTATTATTTATTATTATTATTATAAAATAAAATAAAAATATTTATATTTTTTCTATAAATAATATTAATTTATTTAATAAAATAAGTAATTATTTATTTAGATTTTATAAAAAATGAATAATAAATTATTATTATTATTATTATTATATATTTATCAATAATTTGTGTCATAGATAAAAATAAAGCTTTATGGGTATATCAACCACATTTACTAAACAATTATTGTTATTAATAAATAATTAATGTTATGAAGATTATTTTTGTTAATTAATATTACTAAGATTATTATGAATTAATATTATAATAATAATAATAATAATAATATAGTATTATTACTGTAATAATATAATAATATTTATATTATATTATTATATAATATAATATAATATATTATTATATAATATAATATTTTTATTTTTATTTTTATTATAATAATAATAATATAATTTTTTTATAATATTATTATCATTTATTATTATTATTATCATTTAATATTATTATTATAATATTAATATAATAAGCATTAATATATAAATATATAAGAATATGGTTTTTATTGTTTATATAGGTATTAATAATCATAAATAGTTAGATTTTTAAAAAATACAGATAATAATTATTAATGTGGTTGATATAGGTTTATTGGTATTTATCCACCATACTGGAAATGTGGTTGTATATATGCTTAATATACGTCTATCGGCATATATCAACCATATTGGTAAATGTAGTTGTGCTAGTTAAAAATGATGCTATAGAAGTTGAGACTATTATAACGGTAAATTAATGTTCCAGGATGTTTTAGATAAGGAGATATAGTTTTCACAAGTCTTATACAAGGTAGGATTATATATATTTGAGAGTTTTTTTTTTTTATAAAAACAAACAAAACAAAAAAAATTAGTTACAAAAAATTGTAAAATAATTTTTTTTCAATTACTAATAAACTAACACAATTCCATTAATAAATATTATTAATATTACACTATAAACTTCAACTTATTTTAATATACAATAACACATATTCTATAAATAAATGTTACAGATATTACCTTATATGGGAAATGAATTTTTTATTTGTTTAGAGAAACCACAACCATACCTGTCACGCCCCTACACCTGCGGTAGTCTTTCAACCGCTTATAGCGAGGTGCGACACTACCAACCGTTTTCTTTTAACCAATACTTACGATTGTAGACTACGCCTTAACATTCCATACTTAGTTTTATTTTCGTTACCAAGTATTATTAATGTGCCTTTATACTAATGAACACCCATACACATTCATTATCAACAACATTAACCAAGAGAAATGCACAACAGTATAAAGGGAGGGGAAACTCCCTGCAGTATGAGTCTTCCCGAATCAATATATTATACAATCTTCACTTTTACAATGTACATACTAAGTCCTTGGGAAACCCCAAATTTACACTTAGCCAAATTTTCACAACTTCGGCAAACTCGGTTGCCTAGCTCGTCAGCACCTTCGCACGGTCGCCGCACGACTCTCCAACCTGTCGTTCACCTCGTCGTACGTCTTTGCCGGTTTGCTCTTCGTTTGGTCGCAAATGCCCAAACTGTGTATCCCTGCCCACACGCAGTCCCACTTGCCAACTCTTAGCAAACGCCCAAATCGTGTGAACAACACGTAGTACCACCTGCCCAGCTCCACGACCTCCGGCTCCAACCTTTGTCTCACCTTCGTGCACACTTGCACGGTGGGCGGGCGCTCACCCAAGTCGCCAAAACACCCACGCCAATTTGTCGCACAAGACGGGCACCAAACGTTCACCGTGCACACCTCACCCAACCACTGGGTGCTCCTACCCACACCTTCACCCAATACCAAGTGCAACGCTTCCTTCCGTGCGACTAGCCCAAGAATGGGCGCATATGAAACTGCGCCTTCTCCTCTTGTATTGTGCACTAGAACTGCGCACTTCTCTTCTTTGTGCGAAGATGATGAGTGGTTGTTCGCTTGCCAAAATGCTCTCAACATACAGAAATATATACCAAGGCGTGGGAGCTAAGTCTGGCACCCAGCCAACTCACCCAACGCCTTTGCACACCCCTTACTATATCGCAAAATGCCCAAAACGTATGTCGACTTGCTAATCGTTGTAGTTCGGCCTTCATACCAATCACTCCACGCTCCGTGCGTATAAACCAACGCCCTCTCCTCCATATTGTCACATTATTGTTGCAATACTCTCAAGAGGACGTCGCACCACTTGTTCCACAAGTGCCGCCAACCGCACTTCGCACCATGCGCGCGCGCACGTTCGCCCAACGCTCAACCGTCGCACAACTCAGGGACCTTATATTTTCTTCCACCTGAAATCATTGTCGTCCTCGACAACATACCATCCTGGTAGCCATCCACCAAGATCATCAATATCCATGATGTCAACTCCTCCACATACTGCAAATACCTCTGCAACATATGTAGAGCCACTGTCTCCACCATGTCTCGCCTCGGCAACCATCTGTCACCAAGATAATCATACCAAGGTATACACCTCATCGGTATGTCATCCATCAGAGATCATCTCAATCCATGATCATCGATCACCCTGTCACAATCTCCACATTCTACTCCACCATGGAAGGCTGGTCCCTCCATCCAAGCTACATGCCCACTGTAACATCCCGTGTTGACCTCATCATGTGTCATCATGTGAACTGTTGCCATGGTACTCCAACACAATGCTAACACATCTCTGTACGCTACATGTCCCCATGTTTGAACTAGTTGGGTAGCTAATCCAACCGTCATGCCCAAACCATGAGAATGCACATCCTCATGCCACCATCAGTTGTTTCTCAAAACATCCTGCCACATCCTCAACTCGATCAAGAATCCATCTCCATATAAGTATAAGCCATGATCAGGTCCATGAAGTAGTCCTCATTTCATCTGCAACATGTTGTCCATGATGTTTGGTGTCAATGTGCTACGTGAAGCCAGCCACATCTATCCCAACATCATCCATATGGGTGCCTCCTCCATAGGAAGAGACCATCTCATCAAACTCCAACTCTCGGTGTGTCACATCCAAGTCCATGAAGCAACCTCCATCACATCTGCAATGTGTCATCCCTCAAGTCTATCATAGAAACAAGTATACACCTGTCTCATCTATCCATGTGCTGCCCATGATCGTAGATCAATCAGCTCCCATGTCAAAAGTAGTTGAGTCTCGGCTCAACTCATGCCCAAGTGTTGCCACCAAGGCATCATCATCATCGTAACTCCATCACTCCAAAGTGTCCCATATCGATCCTCCACATCAAGTCACTCTTCCAAGCCATTCCCATACATGTACTTGAAAGTATGCACCCCATCCTGCATCAAAGTCTTTGACCTCAGCTCCTCAATGCATCAGATCTTCTAAGTCCACCATGTATGAAGTCCCCAAAAGTCACAACAATCTCATGTCATCATGAGCTCCATAATCCATCCCCAACCAACATTCTAGCAAGCATACAAGTCTCGACCCAAAGGTCTCTGCAAGATGCCTCAGCTCTCCATGTAGTAAGAATGCCCCATAGTCTGCTCACAACTCCATCCAAGTCCATGGCCTTGTTCTACAAGAGTGCACAACCTCCCCATCGGCTCATAAGTAATAAGTCTCCATGTCACACTAGCAAGTCCACTTGCACAACATCCCTGCTTTGGCACTCTTCATTGGATGCCCATAAGTGACACCTCTATAAGTGCTCCCACATAATGTCCCTGCATAAGACTGCCATGCTCCATGTCTCCAACCTGATGTTGATTACTAAGTTGTCCATGTAGTCCAATCAAGTAGACCCATCACAACAATCAGTCATCCTCATCCAAGCTGCAATCTTCGGTCTACTGAACTCGGTCACCCAACCATATCATCATGTCATGAGTCCCTCCATCATAGCTCCTCCACCAAAGTGTCCGCCAAGACTATCTCTTGGTCTCGGCCATGAGAAGTCCACCCAAGAAACTCAATTGTGTGCCCTTCAATCTGCCCATGAATCATGTTGGGCACTTAGCCAAAGTGGATAAAGCATGACCCAATCATCCACAATGATCATCATGTTCCTCCCTTGTCACGGGCCTTCGTACCTTCTACCACAAGGTCACAAACAACCCCAACAAGTTCTGCAACAATCAACAATCCTTGCTTCTCCATACAAGGTCTCATCATAAACATCCATGGTAGGATGCTCCCTAGCATTGGCAAACTAGCTTTGCCCTTCCCTACATGCAGTCCATCTGCCAAATGCCCAAATGAAACACAAGTATCAATAATACTTACATCATCATCATGAGGTTCCTCCATGAGAGTACCGTCATCCATACATGTCTGCAAACTGCACGATCCTGGTCCAACTTGATCAATCTCAAGCTCGTCCTCCATCATGATCATGTCTGCAACATCTTCAATCATCACGACTTCCTCTTCCTGGTCAGCACAATTTGCAACTTCATCTTGCTCCATTGTCCAACCAAGTTGAAGAAGTTCGTCTTCAACATTCTTTTCCAAGACTTCAAGCTTATCTCGAATCTGGGGATTCTCTTCTTTCAACCTCTTCAACCTGTATAAGGTAAGCAATAGCTTCCCTTCGCATTCTTCCAAACTTGCCATGCCTTATCATTCAGCTTGGCCCAAGCACTAAGCTTCACCCCTGCTAAACTTGTTTCACCATTCACCAGCTTCACCAAGTTCCCTGCAATCATGAACCAGCCCTTATTCCACTTGTATGTGAAACTAGCTTCCTTCACCTACAAGTACCTGCTTCCATTGTCATCAACTGTCAAGCTTCTTCAACCCTGAATCAGCCCGCTCTGATACCAACTGTCACGCCCCTACACATGCGGTAGTCTTTCAACCATTTATAGCGAGGTGCAGCACTACCAACCATTTTCTTTTCACCAATACTTACGATTGTAGACTACGCCTTAACATTCCATACTTAGTTTTATTTTCGTTAGCAAGTATTATTAATGTGCCTTTATACCAATGAACACCCATACACATTCATTATCAACAGCATTAACCAAGAGAAATGCACAATAGTATAAAGGGAGGGGCAATTCCCTGCAATATGAGTCTGCCCGAATCAATATATTATACAATCTTCACTTTTACAATGTACAGACTAAGTCCTTGGGAAACCCAAAATTTACACTTAGCCAAATTTTCACAACTTCGGCAAACTCGGTTGCCCAGCTCGTCGGCACGTTCGCACGGTCGCCGCACGACTCTCCAACCCATCGTTCACCTCATCGCACGTCTTCGCCGGTTAGCTCTTCGTTTGGTCACAAACGCCCAAACCGTGTATCCCTGCCCCCACGCAGTCCCGCTTGCCAACTCTTTGGCAAACGCCCAAATCATGTGAACAACACGTAGTACCGCTTGCCCAACTCTACGACCTCTGGTTCCAACCTTCGTGCACACTTGCACAGTGGGCGGGCGCTCACCCGAGTCACCAAGACACCCACGCCAAGTTGTCGCACAAGACGGGTGCCACACGTTCACCGTGCACGCCTCACCCAACCACCGGGCGCTCCTACCTGCACCTTCACCCAATACCAAGTGCAACGCTTCCTTCCGTGCGACTAGCCCAAGAATGGGCGCATATGAAACTGCGCCTTCTCCTCTTGTATTGCGCACTAGAACTACGCACTTCTCTTCTTTGTGCGAAGATGATGAGTGGTTGTTCGCTTGCCAAAATGCTCTCAACGTACAGCAATATATACCAAGGCGTGGGGGCTAAGTCTGGCACCCAGCCGACTCGCCCAACGCCTTTGCACACCCCTTACTATATCGCAAAATGCCCAAAACGTATGTCGGCTTGCTAATCGTTGTAGGTCGGCCTTCATACCAATCGCTCCACGCTCCGTGCGTATAAACCAATGCCCTCTCCTCCATATTGTCACATTATTGTCGCAATACACTCAAGAGGACGTCGCACCATTTGTTGCACAAGTGTCGCCAACCGCACTTCACACCGTCGCAGGTCGCGCTCGTCGTGCGTGCGCGCCCGTTCGCCCGGTGCTCAACCGTCGCACAACTCGGGGACCTTACAATACCCATAGTGACCGGTGTGAATGCAGGGATCAAATTTAATACGGCTGAAATCCTTGCGATAAACAATAAATTTTAAACTTCCAATTATTATGTAATAATTTGAGGCATGAAATAAGTTGCATGAAAAGTGTTTCTATTTAATATGGCATCACAAGAGAAAACTCGATGGTAATTTATTGTTTAGCTATGTAACGCTGCATTGCGCTCCGATTTCCACCTCATTTGACGCCGTGGAATGTTATCATTTGTAATATATTTAAAACTCAATTGTACCGATCTCTTAATTCCTGAATCGCAACCAAAAATGATCTACTACCACCACCAACATTTTTTAATTACGCGAAGACAGACACTATTCCACGTTCTATGCTTGCTAGGGAGGGCAAGCGTGGGATCAGTTAATATTGAAAAATATGACATCAGAAAAGATGTCCTTGAATCGAGCAGTTGAGACCCAAAACACTTGGCATCCGGTGGCGGAGATAATATGATTGTTGAACGAAACTATTTGACTCCATTGTGTTTAGTAAGTGGCAAATTAAATGATTTTTAAATTAAATTTTTTATTCTTTGATTTGAAATTGAAAATCTATTATAATAGTTTTCTTATTATTAGTTAAATAATATATTAGAAGAAGAATATTATCTTGAAATCAAGTTATCTAAAATTCAAATTCTTCAAACCCAATTTTAATATAAATCATACTTATAACTTAATTATATTGAATTTTATACCTCAATAATTTATCTGGTAAAATGACATAGTATCATGAAATAGATCTTCTTAAATATTTCAAGTGAGAATAAATTTGCTCTTATATTTCTTTCAATCAGGGAGATTCATTGTCAAGATGGGTCATGATTACCATTAATTAATGTAATTGAAAATCTTAGATGGAAACAGCCTCCTCTAAAGATCATATTTAATTTATACATCTACAATGCTCTATAATAGTGACCTCAAGATCGTGTTTTGAATGCATCGCGGATTCTTGTCAAATTAAATATGTTGTATAGAAGCTCTGCAAAATATAGTTACAAACACAACACAAGTTCCTCAAATTAAATAGATTTTTGGTTAAAAGTGTCGCAAAACCACCAAACCTTAATTTCGTGGTCGAGGCTGCCACTATAGACAAGATACTCCATCCCTACATTCAAAGCTTTGATAGCCTTCACAGGCCAACTATAGCCCTCTAAAACTAGAAAACACGAATGCATCATGACATTACTCTCCAGACATAGTCTTTTTTTACAAACTCTGATTGTCGTGTCTACAAAGCAACTGCAGAGTAAATATGATGTGGAAGCCAAACATAGAATGGCTCGCATGTGGCTGCTCAGTATTCCAACCACTTGAATGTGCTCTGCACTCTTAGCAATGTCCATTTTCTATCGGAAAGGTAGAGAAGCTAAAACACAAATTCACCCAAAACGCACGAGTTGCGGCTCTTCTATTGATCACACAAAACTTGATTATTACAATGAACCCGATGAAGGGTATTTAACCTTTTCGAATAGCGACTTGCCTAAAATATCTTGACTTGCAACCACACACTACAAGTTGTCTATCACTTAACTTGACTTGACTGAATGCTCTAACACTCATCACTTAACACTCAGTTAACTGACTTTCTAAGTTCTTCCAACTCCTCATGCGGGAGTAATTAACTTATTTTAACACTTCCCCTTAATTACGATAGATAACTAAAACATGACTCGTGACAACTCAAACATGCATGTTGGTCTATGTCTCAGCTAGGCTTACAAAACCCAAGTTTCTTCTATGAAAATCAAACACATATTTTGCTAATGACTAGGTAAATATATTAGCCAACTGATCACTAGATTTAGAAGGCTTCAAGTGAGCTTCTCCATTGCTCACAAGTTCTCTAATAAAGTGATATCTAGTATCAATATGCTTGCTCTTTCGATGAAACACACTATTTTTGGATAGTGTAATCGTTGAGGTGTTGTCACAATATATTGTTGTTGATCCTTGTTGTTTCTGCTTGAGTCCATGAAATACTCTTCTTAACTAGAGTGCTTGACATGTTGCTGCTACATATTATGTGTTTGCCAAAAAAAGTGTCATAATGGGTTGCTTCTTAGATGCCCATGAAATCACACCCAAACCAAGTTGGAACAAAAAACCAGAAGTTCTCTTCCTATCATCCAAAGTTCCTATAAAATCACTATCTGTGTATCCAATCAAATCCTTTTTTTCTATGCTTGCATACATTATGCCACAATCTCTAGTTCTTGCTATGTATCCCAGAGTTCTTTTTCCTGCACTCCAATGTGTGTCTTTTAGAGTCTCCATAAATCGCCAAATCATGCTCACTCCTTGCATGATATCTCTTCTCATAGTTGTGAGATACATGAGGCTATCAACCAATCTTTTGACTAGAGTTGGATTGACATCTGATCTTACATCATCCTTGCTTAACTTTGTACCTGTTGCAACTGGTGTAGGGACAGATTTGCAATTTTCCATCTTGAATCTTTTCAACGAATCTTCGGCATACTTATTTTCACAAACAAAAATTCTTTTTTTCAGATTGCTCAACTTCAATGCCAAGAAAATATTTCATGAGACCAAGATCTGTCATCTCAAATTCATCATGGCTGCTTTAAATTCATCTAACTCAAAATCACCTGTAAAAATAATGTCATCAACATATAAGAAAACAATAAAAATTTGCCCATCCTCATTTACATTTGTGTACAAAGTAGGCTCAATGTTGCTTCTGAAAAATCCATTCTTAATCATATAGCTGTCGATTATGCTAGGCGCTTGCTTCAATCCATAGAGTGCTTTGTACAACCTGTAAACTTTATCTTCATTACCTTCAACTTCATAACTTGGAGGTTGCTGCACATAAATTTCTTCTTCTAGAATTCCATTCAAGAATGTTGATTTCACATCCATCTAATATACTTTCCACTTGTTTTGAGCTGATGTGGCTAGAACTGCTCTTACAATATCCAATCTGGCTACTGGAGCAAACGCTTCTCTAAAGTCTATTCCTAGTTGCGGCAAGAATCCTTTTGCTACAAGTCTAGCTTTAAATATGTCAATTTCACCTTTATCATTTAATTTTTTCTTGTACATCCACTTCACACCAATGCGATTTTTGTCCTTTGGTAAATCAATCAAATCTCATGTATCATTCTTTTCAATAGCTTCAGTTTCTTCATCCATGGCATGCACCCAATTTTCATCTTTGATTACTTCTTCAAACGAACAAGGTTGGAATGAAAACAATGTAAAATTTGAAAAAACATCCAAATCATCATAAATATCTTTCAAACTTCTCATCTTTCTCTTACCATTGTTTGATTCATCACCTGATTGATTGTTGGGAGAATCTCGATATGTTGATCTGCTTGAAGATCCATGTTTCTCAAAAAATCTTGGAGTCCTTGTTGGTGTTTCTATGTTTGGTGTGTTCACTTGTGATCTCGTTGCTCCTTTTCTCCTACATCATCTTCTTCCATCAATGGCACTTGTGTATCAACTATTTTTTCTATACTACCATTCCATGACTCTTGTTCATTGAACACAACATCTTCATTAATTATGGTCTTCTTGATGATAGGGTTATACAATTTGTAAGCTTTTGATTACTCACTATAACCAGTAAATGTGCATTTTTCACTTTTATCATCCAATTTGCCTCTTCGCTCTTCAGGCACATTTGCATAAGCTACACATCCAAATACTCTAAGATGAGATACACTGCAAGACATATCTGACCATGCTAGTTCTGGTACTCTGTTCATGACACTCTTTGTAGGAGATCTGTTGATCACATAAATAGAACATGAAACTACTTGTGCCCAATACTAATTAGACAAGTTTCTATCTTTCAACATGCTTCTTACCATGCTCATAATTGTCCTATTCTTTCTCTCTGCTACACCATTCTACTGCATTGTGTACATGGTTATAAACTGTCTTCTGATTCCATGTTGTTTGTAGTAATCATGGAATGCCTTTGAGTCATATTCTCCACCACGATTTGACCTCAATAACTTGATCTGTCGATCACTTTTGTTTTCTGCTAAGGCTTTGAATTCCTTGAACTTTGCAAAAGTTTTAGACTTTTGCTTCAAGAAGTAAACCCAAGTCTTTCTACTATAATCATTAGTGAAAGGAGGAAGTAACAACTTCGACCAATCAACTTTGTCCTCATAGGTCCACATAAGTCTGTATGCACTAGATGAGGAGGTGGTTTTTCTCTGTATGCAACTCCCTTTGGAAAACTTTCATGGTGTTGCTTTCCCAAGATGAACCACTCACAAGTACTAGCAAGTTATTTGATGGGAGGTAATCCTCTTACCATCTATTTCTACTGCAACAATCTTAAACCATACAAGTGCAAGTTCCTAAATCGAAAGTTCCATAACCAATAATCATCAGAACATGCAATCATAAAATAACTCACCTAACCATTGTAATTCATAGTTAGAGGAAATATTTTGTTCCTCGTCATCTACACCTTTGCTATCAGCTACTTGCTTGGGGGCTTGTCATATATAACACATTCTTGACCTTGAAATATAACTATGTATCATTTCTGTTTTAATTGACCAACACTTATCAAATTATGTTTAAGACTAGGAACATAATATACCTCTGATATTTTCTTCGGCTCCCCATACTTGGTCAGAATGTTCACCGCTCCTTTGCAATATACTTCCACAGTCTTGTCGGTCCCAAACTTTACCTCTATTTTCACATATTGATTGAAATTTGCAACGAAATTCTTGTTTCCTTTCATGTGGTTGCTGCGACGACTATCTAACAACTACACACTACAGAAGGTTCATGCATGGTATGGAAAGCTAGGAACATGGAGTTAGTACTCTCTGTAGTGACATTAGCTCTCTGGTTCCCTTGATCAACTATCTTCTTCCTGCAATCACGAGCATATTGACCAAATTTATTGCAATAATAACATCTCACCTTTGATTTGTCAACTCTTTGATTATTGTTGAAGCTTCTATAGTTGCTTCCACTTTCATGTTCATGCTCTTCTCGACCATCTCTCTAACCACCATATCTTCTGCTTCGTCCTCTGCCTCTCGATTTACTATTGCCTCAACCTTTGTCGCTTGAAATAGAAATCTGACTTTTAAAGGTGGTCCCTAAAGTGGAATCATTATTTCTTTCTATCAAAGCCTCATGCGATAGAAGTGATCCCATCAAATCATGAACTGTTAATGATGTGAAATCCTTCGTTGCTTCTATGGCTGCTACCACAACATCAAATTTAGTAAACAAAGATATGAGGACATTCTCAACCACTGTTTGATATTTAATTTCTTCACCATAAATCTTTAACTAATTTACGACAGTTATGACCGATTCATGAAATAATCGATGTCCTTTGTGTCCTTCATCTACAGACTTTCAAATTCTCTCCTAGCATTATGCAACTTAACGATATTGACTTTGGCCATACCTTTATAGTTTGTTGCCAAAGTATCCCATGCTTCCTTTGCTAAAGACATGATCATAATCCGCGAGAACACTGCTCGGTCCACTCTCTGCTGGATAAGCTGCAATGCTTGTGCATTCTTCTTTTTGTTTGTCTTCCATTGTTCCCTCTTTGCATTAATGAGAGCTCGTGCTTCTGCTTCATTCTTAGGTTCAGAAAACCCAAACTAGACATAATCCCAAACATTATGTGCTTGCAAAGTGGTCGCCATCTTAATGGCCCACACATCACAGTCCTTCCCTATAAACAGTAGTATCTGGGGCTGAAAATTTGAGAAAGCCATATTTCTTCAAAAACAATTTTTTTTTTTAAACTTGCAAAGCTCCTAAAAAAAACTCCTTATAATTAAAACCCTTGTTATCTCTTTTTTTTATTAAAAAAAAATTATATATAAAAAAAAAAAACCTTTAATATAAAAACTTTTATAAAAAACAATTTTTATATAAAAAACCTTTAATATAAATCTTTTATAAAACAAATTTATATTAAAAAAATTATAAAGTAATAAGCTTTATGGGCCCCTTTTCACAAAGTCCATTAATAGTAATGTATATCCACGTGACAATACAAAAACGTGTTTTAAATCAATTCTCAAGCGGGTTTAAAAAATTTCGAAACAAATATGCCTGGTATGTATTCTCTCACACACACCACCACTACCCGTGAACAAGTGACGTCTGAACCAAGAACATCTACGAACCATGTATTTTCGCTGAGGTCACTGTAGCAAACTCTATCAAACTCAATAGTCGATATTTGATGACTAATGGACTTAATAGTAATCCTTATTTATTCGATGAATAACTGATTTAATAGCAGTAGCATTAGATTTGGAAATATTTTGGAATTAGACATAACAAGGTGAAATTAGATTAATAATAGTGATTGCAGCAACCATATATTTATGCCGTAAGGCGTTTTCCTCTGAAGTGAACTCCACCAAATGCCTTTCTGTCCTAATCGTAGCGTTAGATATTTTGTTAGACGATTGAACAAAAATCAACCGTCTGATTAGCTGTCTGATTTAATAAATAATAAAAAATGTTTTAAAATATTAAAAACCTTCAAAAAAACGTTTCACCTTTCACTTGACATCTGTGGGCTCATGGCTGAGCTTCAGGAAGAAGTTGCAACTTCTTGAGAGCATGCGAAAAGCCCCCATGATTTTACAGTGTCGTCTGGACTGCATATTCTTGCAAGAAATATTTGCCTAGCCTTCACAGTTTGCAGGTTAGAAACTGTAGAATTTTCAGAGAGACAGTATTCAGAAACAGCTTGTCTGGGACAAACAAATTCCAGGAAATGCTTTTAGAAGCAATTTGGCAGAGCAAAAGCCCGTCATTTTGTCATCTGCATAGAAAAGGTATTCTGATATGCTATATCTTTAGAGCAGTTATTTTTTCTTTATATTTGTTTTCGTTAAATTGAGAGTTAGGGCTGTATAGCTAAGGATTTCAAATCATATCAAGTTGCAAATTTTAACTGAGATTGACAGCGCTGTTTTCAAAGATTGATTATTTTGAATCATGTACATGCACATTTTCTTTAATTTTATAGCTGAGATTGCCAGGGCTGTTTTTCAATATTTTTTCAGTGTACGCTGTTTTTCTGCTTTTAAAGTTCAGTGTATTCTTTTTTTACAGTATTTGCATACTGGCATGAGTCTCCTCCGTCAATTCCACGGTTCTTAACTAACTTCCTCGGAATGTGCGATGTACTGGCAACTCTTTAACTTGTAAGCGATTTGTTATAAGCAGTAGCGGGATTCAGTTATGTTTTGTCCGATTTGTTAGAGGCGGTAGAGGGATTCAGTTCTATTTTGTGAGATTTGTTAGAAGCGGTAGTGCTAATCAATTATATATTTGTTTTTGAATATTTAGGTATGGTAACGAAACAAGTAAGGCGTTTTTAATCGTTTGTCTCAGGCAGTTCACCCCAGTGGACAAGATGAAGAGGTGGCAAAGAACTACTCAGACAACGGATCTTGAAATTCTAGACGGACGCGCTTCCTCGAAAGAATTGAGTTCTCCAAAGATAGAAGATGATCAGATATCGAAGTTGCAGAATCTCAATCAAATCCTTTTTAATGAAATCAAAAGCTTAAGAGATGAAAAGACTATTTTGTCAGATAAGTCGAAGAAAATTGAGAAAGATTTGAGAAAAGAACTTGCAAAAAAAGAGATGGAACATGAAGCTTCTATTTCAAAAGCTGAGACTCAATCGCAGGTCAGCACAAAATTCAGGCGATATCTGCAGAGTCAGAGGCAACACGTAAAGCTTGGGAACTGGAAAAGGCTGAGCTTTTATCACAGATTGCAGCAGCAAGAAAAGAGATAGAGGCCATTATTGAAGAACTAGTCCGAAAAAATGAACAAGCCAAAGTAGCTCCAACGGCTAAGCCATGGCTTACCTATTCTTTCCAACCCTTGGATATGACTGCTCTTCCTGGATATCCCAACAAGATGCCTGATGGATTTAATATTTGGCTGACCAAATTTTCAGGAAATAAAGTAATCACAGCGGTTGAACATATCGATAAATTTTGCAATTATATGGTTGTCTTTAATATTGAGGAAGAGGATGTGTTCATGACACTTTTTGCTCTTTCCTTGGAAGGGGCTGCTTTCTCTTGGTTCAGGGTTTTACCTGATAAAGACATCAATAGTTGGGAGCAATTCCGCGATTGTTTCATTTAAAGGTGGGCAACTAGGAAAAGTGAAACATCATTGCTTAGCCAGTTTTATAAGATAAAGAAGAAGAATTTTGAAAATGTTCACGAATTTAATCAAAAGTTTTTATAGTTTGCTCAAGATTATTGCCAATGACCTTAAGCCTTCACAACATCATGTTTTATTACAATATCTTAGTGCATTCGATGGAGATCTTGGCTACTATCTAACGAATAGACGTACTACAACTCTGGCTCAAGCCAGAGATAATGCTATCGAGCTTGAAGAAATTCTCTCTCGGCAAAAGGAGATTGAACCTCTATAGGAGGGGGTTTATTGTACCCTGAACCAGGGTGAAGCGCAGAAGCAAATAATTGAAAAAGGGATGGTTGAATATTGTAAATTTAACAATCAGGTTGAGTAGTCGAGCAGAAAAATTCAAGAATTGAAGCAAACACATGTCAGCCTACCGTAGTTAAAGGGAAGGGAAGCAGCAGAGCAAACTTGGATCAATTTATGCAGAAGTAAAGTATCACACTGTCAGTTGTTGAAAGAAAAAGGAGAGAAGCGAAAATCGTTGCACCGAGAGTGACATTATTCCATGTACATTTGATCAAAACTAGTGATGTTCTATTATATTTATAATGCTACTTATTCTGGGATGCTTATTGCTTGTTTCTGTGGTGCATTTCGAAAATATATGTGGCTTAAGAATTTGGTTTGATTGAATAGAAAACATAGAGAATAATCTGATAGTGTTAAACATCAATATTATGCGGGTTCAGTGTTAAAAGGAAGTAGTTTCATGATTCAACCGCTCCTCCTATTGGGAACTAGTACATATAATTCTCCAGCACTAAATGTCATCTATTTATATCAGAATCTTATATTTCCTTTGGTGGATACTGCCATTGACATGAATGTCTAACAATTTCCATGAGAATTAATCATATAACATTCAATTTTATTTTTTTCCATAAATTTATACTTGTCTTTGAGAATGTGCTGCACTTTCTATGGATCTATATAATAAGTCAATGTGTTGGCCAATAAATTGTAATAGATAGGTCAATATAAAGAATATGTTTAAAGATTGGTTTTTATTTCTTTGACTTGAGTTATGATAATTACCATTTATAGAGGTCAAATTTGGATACCTATTAATGATTTGATTTGAGCTATGCTTAAAAAAGTTTTTAATAATGAAGATGCGGGTGATCTGCTATTCAAGGTAGTTTCGCGAGTAGGGTATCTTATGTAGGACAAAGGCATTTTGAGGGCTAAGTTTCTCCATCTTCTCAAATCTATATGGTCAAAGCAATGTGGTTAGAAAAGTTAAAATTCCATACACTACACAATATTTATTGTAGTACTAGGATCAATTACTCTCAATGGGAATTCTTGTATAAGGACAACCCACACTGGAACTATTCATGCCTTTTAGTTGAGTGACAATAAAGGTTGCGAGTTAAGTTAGAATGAATTCTAACATTATTGATTGGATTCTAACATTATTGATTGGATTGGAGGCACAGTGGAAACAAGTGATTGAACCAAATAGTTTTCATAGTTTGATATTGCCCTTCTCTTTATTTTATCGTTGTGATGAAACCATACTATTACCAAATTATTATTTGTACTCCACAATTGTGATTACACAATATTTATCTTGGTTTTCTCATGCATAAATGGATTACTTCAAAACATGAAATACATAGAGTTTTTACAATAAGAGGATTTCCTCCACTTTCCTCCACAAATAACTTCAAGATTTGTTATTGAAAGAGAAGAATACACATCTCCCTTTTCAACAATCTATTGGTTTTATAGTTTTCGGATCAAATGCAAAAAAACCTTTTGAATATGTTCATAAAATTGTTTTGGCTTTTTACTTTTAGTTGATTTATAGTTTGTGATGAGTTATTTTTTTGATATGAGAATTACTTAAGAGATAAAGTAGTATATTATTTTTATATTACTAAAAATCAGTTTTGGGATGGATCAAATCTATTTTTCTCAAACTTCCTTTTTTACTATGAAACTTGAGAAAAGATTTGCACATCAAGGGATTTGACCCCTGGTGCTTGATTAGATCCATGGTGCTTGATTAGATCCATTCCCCTAGTGCTTGATCGATCGTAAGTTTAGATGGATCTATGTTGGTTATATTTGCGGTGCTTCATAGATCCTAAGTTTAGATAGATCTAGGTTGTTTATATTTGTATTGTTTGAGAAATGTTAAAAATTTAAAAGCATTTTATTAATTTCAAATATAAAAATATTTTAAAGTGTGTTAATTTAATATGATTGTATATCTTGTTTGTTTAAACAATAAATAAAAATATAATGTTAAATTTTGATAATTATGATGAATGTACTTATTGATGTAATTATTTTAATATTCAATTTCTATTATTTTATTATTTATTATGAATATGTTAATTACGCCGTAAGGCGTTCCTCTGAGAAAGACATCCCTATAATGTGACGTGTGCGATCCTGAGCCATTGATTATGTGTGTTAGATGATTGGAGTGTTTTCTGTCATTCGTTTAATCTGTTTTTTTCATAGAAAAATGGTTTTTTTCCCATGGTAATGGGCCATGAAAAGCCAGGACTGACCTGCTCGCGATGAGACTCTTCTGCTGGCGATGAGACTCTTCGCAGAGACTCCTCATGTCTTTCTTCCCTGCATGTGTAGCCTTGTGTTGTTATATCAATAGCAACCCTGTGCGCATGGGAAAAAAATGACCTGTCTTGAGTTTGACAGAAACTTGGCCCGCCGTTTTCCAGGCTCGTCCAGATCATTCAAATTATATAATTCGGACAATTACGTTGCAAATCGTCTTTAAAAAGTTTTATATTCAAGCACTGTTATTTGCTAAGCTAAACAATTTTGTCCTGTTTTCATACGATTTTAAGGCACTTTCAATTCTTGTTCTTGGCAACTGTTTCCATTCCTAGAGTTGGGAAGCCCGAGGGTATTACAGAGGTATTTATCGTCTAAACTTGTCAATTTACGAATCAGAATGTATTTGTCTTCTGTAAATGTAACTTGGTTAACTATACGCTGTCTGAATTAATCTGGGTTTCTTAAGACATTGGGTTAATCACCACTCTATTTTGTTAATCATCAACTAATATGCTCAAGATTCTTTAATGAAGAGATTCGTTTTGGTTTTTACTTTTATCTTCAAATTTAAATTCATTAACCTTTGAGTCACAGCGTGTCACCGTAAATTAGAATTGTAATCACAATGTATGCCGAATGTACATTAATATTTTAAATGGAGTTTCCTTGACAATATGAAACCCCATCCAATCTGATACGGCGCTCACAAGCATAAGCATCTTGAGATTTTGCTTTTGTTTGGACATATTCTAGATTTTTTTTAATTACTGTAATTTGGGTATAATTTTTATGCTATTTATTTTATAGCTTCTTTAATTCTTGTAATTTCGGTGTATTCTTCATTCTAGGTAATTAATTATTGCACTTTATATATTCTTTAATTACTGTAACTGGTTATAGTTTCTATCTTGTCCTTGTTCTGTTTTTTTTCTTTTATAATCTTGGATGTATAATCATTTCTTAATTTTCCTATGTATCAATTTTCTTCGATCTTGTATTTTATTTCGTTGATTTTCATTTTTCCTATGTTTCAATTTTCTGTTTTTTTTAATTTTCGTTGTTTCAATTTTCTTTTATCTTGTGTTTCATTTGGTTGATTTTCATTTTATCCTATGTGTTTTCTATTTTTATATCAATTGTTTGTATTTGTATGATTGAAATTTGATTGTAATATATGGTAGTGAAGGTTTCTTTTGATCGTGCTTTTTCTTTCACATGAATGGATGAGAAGTAATTTTCACAATGTATATACAAATTGTGCATTGCTGTGCTGGAATGCTATGTTATGGATATATTTAAAATCTACTGATCCGTACTCTTGGACCTTGGCTGTAGGGTGGAAAAATAATAATCGCAAATGTTTGCTGAGAGGAGATATGTTGAAAAATGAAAGACAATTTGGTAAAGCTTTTCATCCGACAAGTTACTATGTTATGTTATTTTTTAATCTGTTTTTTCATAGAAAAATGGTTTTTTTCCCATGGTAATGGGCCATGAAAAGCCAGGACTGGCCTGCTGGCGATGAGACTCTTCTGCTGGCGATGAGACTCTTCACAGAGACTGCATGTCAGCGATGAGACTCTTCTGCTGGCGATGAGACTCTTCGCAGAGACTCTTCATGTCTTTCTTCCCTGCATGCGTAGCCTTGTGCTGTTATATCAATAGCAACCCTGTGCGCATGGAAAAAAAATGACCTGTCTTGAGTTTGACAGAAACTTGGCCCGCCGTTTTCCAAGCTCGTCCAGATCATTCAAATTATATAATTCGGACAATTACGTTGCAAATCGTCTTTAAAAAGTTTTATATTCAAGCACTGTTATTTGCTAAGCGAAACAATTTTGTTCTGTTTTCATACGATTTTAAGGCGATTTCAATTCTTGTTCTTGGCAACTGTTTCCATTCCTAGAGTTGGGTAGCCCGAGGGTATTACAGAGGTATTTATGGTCTAAACTTGTCAATTTACGAATCAGAATTTATTTGTCTTCTGTAAATGTAACTTGGTTAACTATACGCTGTCTGAATTAATCTGGGTTTCTTAAGACATTGGGTTAATCACCACTCTATTTTGTTAATCATCAACTAATATGCTCAAGATTCTTTAATGAAGAGATTCGTTTTGGTTTGTACTTTTATCTTCAAATTTAAATTCATTAACTTTTGACTCACAACGTGTCACCGTAGATTAGAATTGTAATCACAATGTATGCCGAATGTATATTAATATTTTAAATGGAGTTTCCTTGACAATATGAAACCCCATCCAATAAAAGAGGAGTTTCCTTCACCAAATAAAGAGGAGGCTCCTATTATGTAGCCAAACACAACAATCAATTGAAATTCAAGATGTTTAACATTTATGAATATCAAGCTATCATCCTAAGATATAGCTGAGGAAGTTTTCACAAATAAAGATGACAACATAAAATGTGGCCAACAACATCAATCACTTCAAAAAATTGTTAGAGATGCTAGCACCTATTGAGGCACCAATTCAAAATGTACATGCAGTCATTGCCTTGCTTGCATTACTAGCCTAATCTTATGACAGTTTGGTCACTTCATTTGACATAGAACTCAGATCGCCATAATAATGCAAGAGAAGACATGAAAGAAATATTCAAGGTTGATAACAAAAAACACAGTTTTATTTCAGCAAGTAGGAACAAGAAGTTCGAGAAAAAGGTTGTTGATATGACACAAAAATGAGATTCACTTGCAATTATATTTTTTGTTGCTAAAATAGCAAGGTATAATTCATTTATTGCAGAAAGCAATGGCACCACATCAAAGGAGCATTGGAAAATGTTTTCAGTTGAAAAGGAGGATAAAGCAAATGTGGCAACATACTTCAAGTAGTCTGAGCCTACTTCTTACGTCAATGCTCCACCGGTTGGCACCCTTGCATTTTTCCGTGGTCATCCTTCCTAGCAAGCATGTGAAAATTAATGTGCACCAAATTCCTCTCACAGAATTGAATATATTTGTACTCAAAATCTCACCCCAATGAAAAGCCCAAATAAACCATGCACCTGGCAAAGTGCACAGGCAGGCACAGTGGATGCAGGAAGCTTGCAATGGCGGTGGTTTAGGATTATCTTATTTTCATGGCCTCCATGGCTAAGTGGGTAGTACACAATCAAGCACACTGGATGCAGGAGCTTGAGTTTGCAATTGTAATGGCGGTGGTTTATTGTTTTTTTTTCAACTAAAAAAATTGTGTTTGGAGCAGTTTTCAGATATATATAATTTTGCTTGAGATTGGACCGCGTTTGGAGCAATTTTCAGATATATATAATTTTGTTTGAGATTAGACCTCCCTACTTAACTATTAACCATTAAACCACGTCCTAAAAACTATTGAAGATGTCTGAATGGCTAAGTGGTTCGTTATAAATCTGGTAACTGATTACGATGCAATGGGAAAACACCTTCAATGTCGCTTGAACCTGCGCCCAAATGGAGACCTTGAATGTATATGTTTCGCAAGACGCTTGGAGTTGCCAATGCAGACAATTTATAGCAGCACGGGGTGGGATTCGTATGCATGGGCCTTCCGGGCACCTGCCAAAATGGTGGACGTCATTGTTCACAGAGTATAATTTACCTTACGCCTAGGGCACAGCCTGCTGGGATTCAACACCGCGAGCAGACCTGCGAAGTGAGGAAGCACCGTGAGTAGGAGAAACGAATGCTTGAGAGGACCTGTTTCGGTTGTGTGAATGGATCAAATGAATGTTTGGTGTGAGGGATCATTTGAAATTGCGTGGGTGTTGGTTTCCAAAATGGTGGATGTCATTGTTTACAGAGTATAATTTACCTTACGCCTGGGGCACAGCCTGCCGGGATTCAACACCGCGAGCGGGCCTGCGAGGTGAGCAAGCACCGTGAGCGGGAGAAACGAATGCTCGAGAGGACCTGTTCCGGTTGTGCGAATGGAGCAAATGAGCAAGCACCGTGAGCGGGAGAAACGAATGCTCGAGAGGACTTGTTCCGGTTGTGCAAATGGAGCAAATGAATGTTTGGTGCAAGGGCTCGTTTGAAATTGCGCGGGTGTTGGTTGCCAGCGCAGCGGGTGCCAGCTCGGAGGTGGTGGGTCAAAAAAGCATTAATTAGTGTCATATGTTATTGATGGCTTTACATAGTCTTATATGTTATCCATTGCCTTACGGCGTTTTCTTTGCAACGTCTGGTGCAAATGCTAGTTTTGTTCAAAGTCGCAACAAACTCAACTGTGTAGTAATGAATCTAATAACAATCTTCATTTCGATCGTCTATGCCTAGAACGTTACGTAATCCAACATTCTCATTCTTTTCCATCTGATTTTATAATATTTCCAAGATCTACGATATATTTAAATTTAGATGTGTTTCACTATGCTACTCCAATTTGTACCATGACATCTACGGTTGTTAGCCTGCATTGATATTTAAGCAAAACAATACAATATTGCATTGTATAAAGCCATCTATTAGAAAGTGCAAGGAAAAATGTCTGCAAAATACAATTGTTCCAGCTACATTTACTCCAATCAGTAAATGAAATTGCTGCCTCGCATCGATATGGTGCGTTTAAGGTTCTTAAGATTTTGGATTAATTTTAAACTGCTAAATCGTTAAGGGAAGGGGCCAAACTATAATTAAGATGGACTTTATTTTAAAATGTTAAATCCTTATGGAAAGGTGTTAAACTATAATCTAGATTTTCAGCAATATTTCAATCAGGTGACATATTAAATAATATCTCTAACTTGACTCCATATTAGAAAATATATCTAAAAATCACATTATTTAACCCCCTATCAATACAAATCCAATACACCTTCCCAATTTAAAAATCCTTACTTTCATGAGATATTGTAAGTATTTTTCATTAAAATTTTGTATAAATGTTTATATTTTTTCATTAACTTTATGTTCTATTTTTACCCCCTATTATATGCTCAATATATTATGTCACTTTTTTCTCATTATATCCCCTAATAGTAATGCACATGATATGGTATTGCTCCCCAAATGAAACCCCCATTCAGGCACTTTACATAACATGCGAAGCGGGTGACTTATATGTCAGTGTTACAATGCAACAATATCGAATATTTTTTGCACCATCAATGTACGCGGGACATTTATGCTAGTGGAATTTCATATTTATTATTTTGAGTAAAGTTGATTATAAAGTGTGTATTGTGGAATAGAGTTTTTAAAATTTTAATTTGATTATCAATAAATATTTATTTTCTAGTAGAGATTGAGTATAATAAAATATTTTCAATGTTATACATAAACTAGCACAACCACATTAATAAATGTGGTTGATATACACCATATCAGTAACATGCACAACCACATAATTAAATGAGGTTGATATACGTCGATAGACATCAATGGATATAGATTTAATATTAATATTATTAATATTATTGATATAATAATAATAAATATACTTTAAAAATATTAATATAGTTGATATAGGTCAAAAACTTCATTTGTATCAAACATCAATAAATATATATCGATAAAAATAATAATAAAAAATTATTATTATAATTATAATTAATAATGTGTACTAATTATTATTTAATATTATTTAATTTTAAATTATGTAATATAAATTAAATATTTAATAGTAATAATAATAATAATAATATTAATTAATAATAACAGTGATATTAATGAATAACAATACTAATCTTAATAACAATAATTATTTTAAGATGATTATAAAGATTAAATATTGTATTTAATTAAAGGCAATTATGGTTAATTAGAGAAAAAATATTAAATATTATTTTTAATTTATTATTTAATATTATTGTTGACATTAAATAAGAGTAAATATTATTATTAATAATAGATGGATAATTAATAATAATTAATCATTAAAAAAAATAATGATAATAATTAATAATTTATACTACAATAATAATAATAATAATTCACTAAGAATAATAGTTATTAATAATAATAATTATTAATTATAATTATAATTATAGTTATTAATAATTAATAATTATAAATAATTATTAATTATTAATTATTATAAATAATTTATAATTAAAAATTATTAATACTGATAATTTTCTATGGTTGACCATGTTTGACCGTGATTATCATATTGAGACAATTTTTGTCATAATGTGGTGTTGGACTATGGTTGAGACAATGATTGATTTTCATATTGAGACAATCTTTATCACAATGCGACATAGGACCATGGTTGACCATGGTTGAATAATATTAAACCCAAGAGACCAATATTATAAACGAAAGGTATATAAACCCTATGATAAATATTATAAACACTACAATAAACATTGTTGACCATGATTGATATTATAAACCCAAGAGAATAATAAACCTTAGAGATTTATACTAAAAACAGAAGGGACTATAAACCTAAGGGAATAATATTAAACCCTAGGAATATGAATATTTAGATTAATAAACCTAAGAGATTGATATTATAAATCCAAGGGAATAATAAACCCAAGAGATAAAAATAAATCCAAGGTATATAAACTCTAAGATAAATATTATAAACCCTAAAATAAACATGACTGATTTCCATATTGAGACAATCCTTGTCACAATGCAACGTTGGATCATGGTTGACCATGATTGACCTTTGTCACAATGCAACGTTCAACCATGGTTGACCATTGATGGCTATGATTCACCATGGTGGACAATGATTGATATTATAAACCCAAGGTAATAATAAACCCAAGGGAATAATAAATCCAAGGGACTAATACTAAAACCCCAAAGGGTTATGAACCCAAGAGAATAATATTAAAACCAAGGGACTAATGTTATAAATCAAAGGTATAAAAACCCTAATATAAATATTACAAACACTAAAAAGAAACATGGTTGACCATGGTTGATTTTCATATTCAGACAATGCTTATCACAATGCAACATTGAACCATGGTTGACCATGGTTAACCATGGTTGATTTTCATATTACCGCAATATTTGTGATAATGTGACGTTCGACCATGGTTGGCCATGATTGGCCATGGATGACCATGTTTGATTTTATAAAACATGGTTGACCACTAAAATAAACACTAAATATCATAAACACTAAAATAAACATGTTTGACCATAGTTTATTTTCATATTGAAATAATTCTTGTCACAATATGACGTTGGACCATGGTTGAGCATGCTTGACCATCATTTATTTTCAAAACAAGAGAATCTTTGTCACAATATGACATTGGATCATAGTTGACCATGGTTGATTCTCATATTGAGAGAATATTTGTCACAATGAGACGTTGGACCATGCTTGACCATGATTGATATTATAAACCCAAGGGAATAATAAACCCTAGGAATTAATACTAAGATCCCAAGGGATTATTAACCTAAGGAAATAATATTAAACGTTATGAATATGAACACTTAAATTAATAAACCCAAGGGATTGAGATTATAAACCTAAGGGAATAATAAACTAAATGGATAAAAATTATAAACCTAATGTATATAAACCTTAAGATAAATATTATAAACCCTAATATAAACATGTTTAACCATGGTTGGTTTCCATATTGAGACAATCATTGTCAGAGTGCGATGTCATACTACAGTTGACCATGCTTGACCATGATTGATTTTCATATCGAGACAATGTTTGTCACAATGTGACGTTGGACCATGGTTGACCATGGTTAATTTCCATATTGAGGAAATCACTTTCGCAATGCGACATTTGACCATGGTTGACTATGATTGATCATGATTGACCATGATTGCTATTATAAACTCAAGGGAATAATAAACCTAAGGGATTTATATTATAAATCCAAGGGATTAATACTAAAACCCCAAGGGATAATGAACACAAGGGAGTAATATTAAACCCAAGTGACTAATATTATAGACCCAAGGTATATAAACCCTAAGATTAATATTATAAACACTCAAATAAACATTGTTTACCATGGTTGATTTTCATATTGAGACAATCCTTGTTACAATGCGACATTGGTCCATGGTTGATTATGCTTAACCAGGGTTGATTTTCATATCAACACAATATTTGTGACAATGTGATGTTTCACCATGGTTGAATAATATTAAACTTAAGGTACTGATATTATAAACCCAAGGTATATATACCCTACGATAAATATTATAAACACTAAAATAAACATGGTTAACCATGGTTGATATTATAAACCAAAGGGAATAATAAACCCAAGGGATTATAAAACTAAGGGAATAATATTAAACCCTAAGGATATGAATCCTTAAATTAATAAATACAAGAGATTTATATTATAAACCCAAGGGATTAAAAATATAAAACCAAGGTATATAAACCCTAAGATAAATATTATAAATCCTAAAATAAACATGGTGGATTTCCATATTGAGACCATCCTTGTCACAATGCAACGTTGGACCATGGTTGACCATGATTGACCTTTGTCACAATGCGACATTGGATCATGGTTGGCCATGGTTGATTTTTATATTGACACAATAATTTTGTTAGGATATTCCTACACATAGGAAGTAGTTAAGTATAACTTGGTCTAGTGTAGAGTTAGGTAAAGTGTGTTTCTTTACTATGTAATTTTATAACTTACAATGTGATGGTCACGATATGTTCTAGACATGAAGTGATCTGACGTTTCATTCTCTCCTCGATATTACCAACATTTAATCTGTGGCTTAACACTTGGTTGGTCCATGATCCTTATTTAAAGAGCATGGAGGGTAATTTGTAGGGTAATCGTTCATGAAAGAAGCTTATGTAAATTTTCATTCTTTTATAAATAAATTGCTTGAAGTGTCCATGTTGGCTTAGGCCGTGGACTGTTTCCCTCTTTGAGGGTTTTAACCACGTCAAGGATACTAGTGTATTAATCTGTGATCTATTTGTGAGCAGTATCCTTTGGTGTTCTATCTGAGGAACTTACCCTGTAAATTCCTACATGGTATTAGAGCTATTTGAGGGTCGCATCCGTTGATGGTCCAAATCCGAAGCGGGTAAAACTGCATCTGAATGTCATTTCCTAGATCTACTATTTTTGACTACTTTCGGGCCGAGAGGACTGCTCTATTGTGTTAGGAGCATCTGTTCCAGTGAGTAACCCCTTTTGTTTCACTTCAAAAGGTTTTCGGTAGCTCTAGCTATATCATTTTAAAGATCTGGAGGTATACAGTCTTTATTTGCAGTTGTAGTTATTCATCTATCTGTTTATTTCGGTTTATTTAGCTCTTTGTTTTCTTATTACCGGATCTATACTTTTTATTTATGCGTATGCTCTTTGCCCCGTGACCCTATGTGGTTTGGGCAAATAAAAAACAGAAAGAAAGTATTTTTCTCATGCATATGCTCTTTTCTGTCGCGCCTTAGTGTGATCTTAGAAAATTAGAAGCATTGAGGAAAATATTTAGTTTTCAGCTAAAGCTAACTTCAAGCCGTAAGGTTTATTTCTTTTGTATGTTCGTGTTGGGTTTTGTGGTTTTTGTTTCATAGGCAAAAAATAGCGTTTTCAAGTAAGCATGCACCCCAAAGCTTCAATGACTAAAAAAAAAAAAAACCTTCCTCTTTTCCAAAAATTACTAACCTTTTAAACTAGTTCATTTGATCCAAAGTTATTTTATGAGAATACATGGCTTGAGTTCAAGTTTTTCTTTTTTTTGAGTTACTTTTTCAAAAAGCACATGTAACTTATGTTTTAAAGTTATTTTATGTAAAAGTGTTCTCACCCATTATAAAAAGTGAATCACTTATAATTCTAAAGTCTCTTTATCCTTTATTTAAGTTAAAATTTAGTGGGTAGCTCATAAAGTACCATTGTAAAAGTGACTTTCACTTATTTATAAAAGTGAGTCACATAACTTTTTTTTAAAATATAACATTAGCATCTAATTCTGCACATTCACGCACTTGGTCGACATCTTCAATAACTTTTCTTCAAAAAGCCATAACTTCTTCATCCGGAAGCTGTTTTCAGAGCCATTTTTTTAATTCAGCTAATTTTTCGAGATATTTCCATTGGAGCACTTAGTTTTAGCATCTACAACTTTATTTTCTATTAAAATGGAAATTCCATGCCAAAGTTATTCTTGACAGCACCAACTACTTCCAATGGTGGTCCTACATTGTGGATTTACTTAGAAGTAAATGTCTTTACAGAATATCCTCAGGCCCATAAATAAAACTTCAAGATGAAGATAAGGCAGCCAAATGGGAAAATAGGCAAGAGCAAGCATGTGGGTTGATAGGGATGTCTATTTCTCTAGACATTAGATTCCATATTGCAAAACTTGATACTCCTAATGAAGCAATGAAACATCTCACTAAAGTTTTTGGAATTAAAAATTAAATTAGAGCCCATCAACTCAAAAATGAGTTGCTTACATTGGACCCCAATAATTTTTCTTCCATTGGAGATTTTTCGTCCAAGTTCAAGACCCTTAGTTTTCTCTTGGAAGGTGTTAATGTTAAGAAATAAGATGGTAGCCTTATCTATTCCATTCTTACTAAGTTGGGACCAACCTACTCTGTGTTTGTTTCCACCTTCCATTCTACTAGAGAAGCCTTTATTTCTCAAGGAAAAGACTACAAGTCCCCCTCTTTTGATGCCTTTTGTGATTATTTGATAAGATAACAAGAAAAACTCTTATATCTTGGTCTTCTTAATCTTGGAAACTCTTCTAAGAAAGCCTTAGCTGCCCAGTAGCAACCAAATTCAAAGAATCCTAAGATGCAGTATCCTAAAAAGAATGGTCCTAAACCAAGTAAGGGTCCTAAGCAATTTCAGTCTCAAAATGAAAAATCATTTCAAAAAAATGATAAGGCAAATAAAAACAAAGGGAAGAATACTGATAGACATTGCCACTTTTGTAATCGAGATGGCCACTTAGAATCCAAATGCTTAAGAAGATGGAAGCCTTGGAAGCAGCAATGAAGAAGCATAACATCCATTTAGAGCACTCTTCAACTCCAACTTCATCTTCAGGAATAACACTTTTTGCATGTGGTTGTCAAGCATCTCGGTCTCACTATGCACTAAATGTATCTTCTTCTTCTCATTCTCATGAGTGGCTCATTGATTCTGGAGTTTCTTATGACATGGCCACAAACAAAGCCATGTTTTCTTCTTTAAATGATTGTAACACCAAAAATATGTATGTTGGTGATGATAGATCTCTTAGTGTTGTAGGGACTGGAACTATTCATCTAGACAATGGTCAATTTAATGATGTATGATGTGTTCCAACCTTATCCTACAACCCTCTATCTGTATATCAGATAACTCATTCAATTGAAGGTAAAATCGTTGAATTTTCACCTCACGATGTTGTAAGAGATCCTAGACAGATTTTAGCTACTGGCATTACTGATGATTCTACAAGGTCGTATAAGTTTAACAACTTTGGGTCATCAAATCTTGCCTCGGTATTTGTTGCTCAAAATGATGAAGTGAGCAAACTTTGGCATAAGCGATTTGGTCACTTAAAATATCACTCCCTTCAGAATATATGTAAAGAAAATATGGTGACAGGTCTTCCAATGGTATCTTGCAGAGATTGTGTTTGTTCCAGATGTGTACTTGGAAAACATCATCGGGATAGTTTTGAAAAACATGCCTCTTGGCATGCCTCAGCCCCTTTACAACTTGTGCATAGTGATTTATGTGGTCTACTTCCAGTTGTTTCATTCTCTGGCTATAAGTATTTCTTAACTTTCATTGATGATTTCTCCAGACGCACTTGGGCATACTTCTTAAAACTCAAGGGTGAAGTATTTAACATGTTCTTGACCTATAAGGACTTTGTTGAAAAACAATCTGGACATCAAATTCTTAAGCTAAGATTTGATAATGGTGGAGAGTATTTTAACATCAAATTCATCAACGTTTGCACTGAGAATGGAATTCAAATGAAACATATTGTTCCATATACTCCACAACAAAATGGTGTAGCTAAAAGGAAGAATCACACCTTAAAGGTAATGGCTAATTGTATTCTTCAATCTAAAAGACTTACTCTTAAGTTTTGGGCAGAAGCAATTAACTGTGCAAATTACATAGTAAATCACACTTTGACCAAGGTTTTAAAGAATAACACTCCAAAAGAAGCATGGAGCTTAATTAAACTAGATGTAAGTCACTTTTGTGTTTTTGGAAGTGAAGCGTGGGCCCATATTCCAGATGAGAAACATAAAGCTTTAGAAGAGATGTAAAGTTTGCTGAAAATATATCAGCCTACTAGCCTAGTTTGGCGGATGTGCCACCTCTCTCTATCCCTTCTACTTCTAAAAATATTTCTTCTTCAGATGATGACACCGAGGATGACAATCCTCTCCCACCTTCTCAGGGTCCTCCTTCATCTCCTCAGCTTCCAAAATGGGTCTGTGCGACTCGAGATGCAGCAAGTGCTCTTGCCGGTGATCCTACAGATCAACGACGTACACCTTCTCAATTCGATAGAGCCTCTTTTTTACTTGCTCAAGCTTTAGCGAACTATGATCCTGACACCTTTGCAGAAGCTTCAGGCCATCGAGATTGGGACGCAACTATGAATGAATAATATCGTTCATTAATGGCAAATGATACATGGGATCTTCTTCATCTTCCAAAGGGATGAAAACTTGTTAGATGCAAACAGGTTTACAGAACCAAGTATGGACTAGATGGAAAAGTTGATAAACATAAAGCTCATCTTATTGCTAAGGGTTTTTCACAAGTTGAAGGTATTGACTATACTGAAACCTTCTCCCTTGTTTCTAAAATGAACTCTATCCACCTTGTTCTTTCCCTTGCCGCGTCTTTCAAATGGGAAGTCCATTAGATGGATGTTATATTTGCCTTCTTGCATGGGAACTTGCATGAAGAAATCTATATGGAACAACCTACTACCTTTATACAAATAGACTCCAGCCTTGTATGTCGGCTTAAGAAATCCCTTTATGGTCTCAATCAAGTCCCTCGGGCTTGGTATGCCAAAATGAATAGCTTTCTTTAAGAAACTAGCTTTTCTAGGTGTCATTCTAACAATACAGTCTACACCAAGAAAGTGGGAAAGTCTCTTATCATTCTTGTTATTTATGTTGATGATCTTATCCTTACTGGTAGTGATCTCAACCTTATAAACCATGTGAAGTCCAACCTTAAAAAGAAGTTTGAAATGACAAACATAGGACACTTGCATTATTTTCTTGGTCTTCAAGTCTTGCAATCCAAGGAAGGTATTTCCCTTTCCCAGTCCAAGTATGCCTGTGATATTCTACGCCATTTTCACATGGAAGACTGTAAGCCAGCCCCTTCTCCATTTTAGTCTGGATCCAAACTTTCAGTCACTTGTACTTCCCCTGAAGTTGATGCTACCTTATACCGTCAACTTGTAGGAAAAATTTTGTATCTGACCCATACTTGTCCTGACCTTTCCTTTGCTATTGGCCTTATTGCTCGATTTATGCAAAACTATTAGGCCCCTATACTACTAGTGTAACCCCTTATTGTTATTAGTACAACCCCATTATTATATTTTTATACCCATGTAGTCCCCATATTGTTATTATTGTGCCCCATAGAAGCCCACTATTGTTATTATTGTGCCCTTACATTATTATTGTTATGTCGGCTCTGATTATATTATGAACCCTTAGACTCCTATATATAGAAAGGAGGTCTTGTCATTTATATCATTGAAGAATTGTTCATTTGTGTAATGTAAAGGAGGTTTCCCCCTCAAAGAGTCTGAATTCTAAGGTGTTGATCTATCTTTTCTATCATTTTGTGAGCTAGTTTCATAACATTTGGTATTAGAGCTTTGGATTCTAGGGTTTTCGTTGCTCCAAACAGGACATCGTGGCATTTTCATGATCACTTTTTTTGTGACATTTTAGAAGCTAAAAAAAAACCCATTTAAGCCAAAATCGCACTGAAGCTCACGTTCGAATTTCAGATCTTGTCTCACTACATTTGTGGAGATATGATCTGAGGAAGTTAGGGTTTTTGCAGACTCCCGAATTACATTCTAAATAGGTGACCTGGGGAAAATCTTCATAACTGTCTCTTTGAGCATCATATTGAAATTTCGTAAGAAGTTATAAAAAGAGGATAGACTGTAGTTTCCTGTATATATTTTTCAGATCTGAAGGTAAAAATAGTGACATGTGGCACTTCATACAAATTCACTCCTCTGAAAAGGTATATAATCAGGTCATCTTGGGAGATTGTGCATAACTCTTTCTTGGAGAATCCAATCTCCATCAGACTGGTGGCATTAGAAAGAGGACACAAAGGACTACTACAGGTCGCAATTTCAGAACTGGAAGATCTGAAATTATAGAGTTATAGTTGTTTCAAGATCGAGCTCCTAAAATAAAGAAAAGGCGATATGAGGAAGTTTGATGGAAAGAATCTGGTAAATTGGATACTACAGATGGAGAAATATTTTGATCTACATGGCATACCATTGTTATAAAAGGTATGTATTGCATCTCCATATTTAGAACAAGATCAATTTTTATAGTATAAAGGGCTTTATTCTCGTAAACAACTTGTTACGTGGTCAATTTGCATGGAGGAAATGATAGCACATTATGATGATACAAAGAGCAACACCTTCGTTAGAGCAACACAACAACAATTGGAAAAAAAAAAGAGAAAAAAGGCTTTGTTACAAAGCGGAAAGCAAAATTATGGCAACAAGGAAGTCTACCCCTTGAAACTATAAAGATGGAAGTGTTGTTTCTCCTAGCCTTCCACAACCTACAAGGGTTACACCACAACAATTGGAAGAAAAAAGAGAAAAAGGGCTTTGTTACAATTGTGATAGCAAATGCACTAAAGGTCATAAGTGTTCTGAGAAGAAATTATTTTACATAGAGTATGAGGAGGAGGAGGAAAATGATCAAGAAACATCAAAATAAGAGGATATACGCCAAGACCCAACCCTAGAGAAAGAAGAAATTAATCCGACCATATCTTGTAAAGCATTGGCAAGAATTACCACTCCTCAAATTCTCAAGATAGAAGGACATATCAAGAAGAAAAAGGTTCAAGAAGTGAAAGATCATATTGAGAAAGAAGAAATGAATCCAACCATATATTGTAATACATTGGGCAGAATTACCACTCCTCAAACTATCAAGATAGAAGTACATATCAAGAAGAAAATGTTCAAGAAGTGAAAGATCACATCGAACATCAAGAAATGAATCCGACAATTTCTTGTGAAGCATTGGAAGAAATTACCACTCCTCAAACTCTTAAGATATAAGGACATATCAAGAAGAAAAAGGTTCAAGTAGTGAAAGATCACATCGAGCATCAACAACAAGTTCTCCAACTTTTAAGGATATCACCACTTTGGTGCAGAATTGAATGAAACAACAAGTAGATCAACATTGCAGTGAAAAAACATTTGATGTAGGTGATTGGGTATTTTTATGGCTACATCTCAAGCAAGTTATTTATGAGAAGGAAATTTTGAAAATACTACATGCACTTAAGAAATGGCGACCTTCTCCAATGTGAGGACACTTCAAGGTAAAAATGGATCATGATAGGCTTAAATACTTTTTAGAACAAATATTATATTTAAAAGAACAGAAAAAATGGGTCACAAATATGTGGGTTATTACTTTGACATCATCTATAGAAAAGGGAAGAACATTTTTGTTGCAGATGCACTCTCAAGAAAGGATGAGGATGTGGAAGCATTGTTTTGTGCTATTTATATTATCCAACCAAATTGGATAAACGAAGCAAGGGATGAATGGAAGAAGGACAAAGAAGTGTGGCCACTCATTCAAAAATTGCAGAATATCCCAATTCAAACAATATTGCCAGAACTTGAAGAGGACGGAAAAATCATATTGGAACCTAGATCAGTCACAGAAACAAGAACCCAACAGCTACGAAATTGATCAATTTCAGAGTATCTCATCAAGTGGAAGAACTTACCCATAGAAGATTCCACATGGGAGGACAAGAATTTTATACAGAAGCATCAAGAACTACTCAAGCATTGAAGACAACACTTTTTTAAGGAGAGGGGCATGTTAGAACCCTATACTACTAGTGTAACCCCTTATTGTTATTAGTACAACTCCCTTATTATATTTTTGTACCCATGTAGTTCCCATATTGTTATTATTGTGCCCCATAGAAGCCCACTATTGTTATTATTGTGACCTTACATTATTATTGTTATGTCGGCTCTAATTATATTATGACCCCTTAGACTCCTATCTATAGAAAGGAGGTCTTGTCATTTGTATCATCGAAGAATTGTTCATTTGTGTAATGTAAAGGAGGTTGCCCCCTCAAAGAGGCTGAATTCTAAGGCGTTGATCTATCTTTTCTATCTTTTTGTGAGCTGGTTTCATAACAAAAACCCACATGAAAGTCATTGGAAAGCAGCTAAAATAATACTTCGTTATGTTCAAGGTACAGTTCAGTTTGGGATTCATTATAGTGTAGAAGCATCTCCTCTATTGGTTGGTTTCACTAATTCCGATTGGGCTGGTGACCCTGATGATCGAATGTCTACTGCAGGTTATGTGTTCACTCTTGGTTCAGGACCTATTACATGGGCTTGCAAGAAACAAAGTTCCATTTCTCTTTCTTCAATAGAAGTAGAGTATCGTGGTGTCATAGAAGCTAGTAAGGAAGCCCTGTGGCTTCGTCAGATCCTGTCAAAGTTTGGCTTTCAGCAACAGTACCCGACTACACTTTGGCGTGATAATCAAAGTGCCATTCAACTATGCAAATATCCAATCCAACATCAGCGCAGCAAACACATTGAACTGCACATGCACTTCATCAGAAAGCTCATTTATGACCATGTTCTTGAAGTGCAATATTGTTCAACAGATGATCAAGTTGCAGACATATTTACAAAGGCTCTCACATAGGCGAATTTTACTAAACTTCGATTTATGGTTGGAGTTCAGGAAGTTGTCACTAAGGGGGGATAGGCTCTAATGCCTCCTTCCTTCTCCTACTGTGTCATATTTGTACATTCTTCAATCCTATCCCAAGTTGTTCTCAAGGGGGGATGTTAGGATATTCCAACACATAGGAAGTAGTTAAGTATAACTTGGTCTAGTGTAGAGTTAGGTAAAGTGTGTTTCTTTACTTTGTAATTTTGTAACTTACAATCCGATGGTCATGATATGTTCTAGACATGAAATGATCTAACAATTCATTCTCTCCTTAGTATTATTGACACTTTATCCGTGGCTTAACACCCGATTGGTCCATGATTTCTTTTTAAAGAGCATGGAGGGTCATTTGTAGGATAACTGTTCATGAGAGAAGCTTATGTAAATTTTCATTATTGTATTAATAAATTGCCTAAAGTGGTCGCATTGGCTCAGGCCATGGACTGTTTCCCTCTTTGAGGGTTTTAACCACGCCAAGAATACTGGTGTATTGATTTGTGATCTGTTTTTGAGCGGTGTCCTTTGGTGTTCTATCTAAGGAACTTACCTTGTAAATTCCTACAAATTGTCACAATGCGATGTTCGACCATGGTTGGCTATGATTGACCATGGTTGACCATGATTGATATTATAAACCCAAGGGAAAAATGAATCCAAGGGACTAATACTAAAACCCCAAGGGATTATGAACCCAAGGGAATAATATTAAACCCAAGGGACTAATATTATAAACCCAAGGTATATAAACCCTAAGATAAATATTACAAACACTAAAATAAACATGTTTGACCATAGTTGATTTTCTTATTGAGACAATCCTTGTCACAATGTGACATTGGACCATGGTTGGCCATGATTGACCATAGATGACCATGTTTAATTTTATAAAACAAGTTTTACCATTGTTGACAAACATTGGCCATGGTTGACCACTTAAATAAACACCGAATATTATAAACACTAAAATAAACATGGTTGACGATGGTTGATTTTCATATTGAGACAATCCTGATCACAATGTGACGTTGGGCCATGGTTGAGCATGCTTGACCATCATTGATTTTCAAATCAAGAGAATCTTTGTCTCAATGTAACATTAGACCATGGTTGACCATGATCGATTCTCATATTGAGACAATATTCGTCACAATTCAACGTTGGACCATGGTTGACCATGAATTATATTATAAACCTAAGGGAATAATAAGCCTTAAGGATTAGTACTAAAACCCAAGGGATTATAAACATAAGGGAATAATATTAAACCCTAGTAATATGAACCCTTAGATTAATAAATGCAAGGGATTAAGATTATAAACCCAAGAGAATAATAAACCCAAGGGATAAAAATTATAAATCCAAGGTATATAAACCTTAAGATAAATATTATAAACCATAAAATAAGCATGGTTAACCATGGTTGATTTCCATATCAATACAATCCTTGTCACAATGTGATGTCGGACCACAATTGACCATGTTTTACTATGATAGATTTTCATATTGAGACAATGTTTGACACAATGTGACATTGGACCATGGTTGACCATGGTTGGCTATGACAGATCATGGTTGATCATGATTGATATTATACACCCAAGGGAATAATAAACCTAAGGGATTGATACTAAAACCCCAAGGGACTATGAACGCAAGGGAGTAATATTAAACCGGGACTAATATTATAAACCCAAGGTATATACGCCCTAAGATAAATATTATAAAGACTTAAATAAACATTCTTGACAATGGTTGATTTCCATATTGAGACAATGCTTGTCACAATGCGATGTTGGACCATGATTAATGATGCTTAACCATGGTTGATTTTCATATCAACATAGTATTTGTGAACATGCAACGTTCGACCATGGTTGAATAATATTAAACCCAATGGACCAATATTATAAATCCAAGGTATATAAACGCTACGATAAATATTATAAAAACTAAAAAAAATATGATTGACCATGATTGATATTATAAATCCAAGGGAATAATAAACCCTAGGGATTTATACTAAAATCCCAAGGGATTATAAACGTACGAGAATAATATTAAACCCTAGGAATATGAATCCTTAGATTAATAAACTCAAGAGATTGATATTATAAACCCAAGGTAATAATAAACCTAAGGGATAAAAAATATAAACCCAAGGTATATAAACCCTAACATAAATATTATAAACCCTAAAATAAACATGTTTGATTTCCATATTGAGACAATCCTTATCACAATGCCACATTGGACCATGGTTGACTAAGATTGACCTTTTTCAGAATGCAACATTAGACCGGTTGATTTTTATATTGAGACATTAATTGTGACAATGCGACGTTTGACCATGATTGGTATTATAAACCCAAGGGAATAATAAATCCAAGGAACTAATACTAAAACCCCAAGGGATTATGAACCCAAGGGAATAATATTAAGCCCAAGGGACTAATATTATAAACCCGAGGTATATAAACCCTAAGATAAATATTACAAACACTAAAATAAACATGGTTGACCATGGCTAATTTTCATATTGAGACAATACTTGTCACAATGTTGCATTGGACCATGGTTGACCATGCTTAACCATGGTTGAATTTCATATCACCACAATCTTTGTGACAATGCGACATTCGACCATGGTTGGCCATGATTGACCATGGATGACCATGTTTGATTTTATAAAACATGGTTGATCATCATTGACAAAGGTTGACCACTAAAATAAACACTAAATATTATAAACACTAAAATAAACATGGTTGACCATGGTTGATTTTCATATTGAGACAATCCTTGTCACAATGTGATGTTGGATCATAGTTGAGCATGCTTGACCATTATTAATTTTCAAATCAAGAGAATATTTGTCACAATGCAACATTGGACCATGGTTGATTCTCATATTGAGACAATATTCATCACAATGGGACATTGTACCATGGTTAACTATGACTGATATTATAAACCCAAAGGGTTAATACTAAAAATCCAAGGGATTATAAGTCTAATGGAATAATATTAAACCATAGGAATATGAACCCTTAAATTAATAAACCCAAGGGATTGAGATTATAAGACCTAAGGAAATAATAAACCGAAGAGATAAAAATTATAAACTAAAGGTATATAAAACTTAAGATAAATATTATAAACCCTAAAATAAACATGGTTAACCATGGTTGATTTCCATATTGAGACAATTCTTCTCAGAATGCGATGTTGAGCCACATTTGACCATGATTGATTTTCATATCGAGACAATGTTTGTGACAATAGGACATTGGACTATAGTTAACCATGATTGATTTCATATTAACTTAACTTTAACTTCTTATTGAAATTTCATATTAAACTTAATAAATGCGAAAAATCATATTAACTCAACTTTAACTTCTTATTGAAATTTTATATTAAACTTAATAAACGACAAAAACTAGTTTTTTTTAACGAAAGTATAACCGTTTTAACAACTTTAACTTAGTGCAAACGCGATTCGGACAGGTAATAAAATTAGTTTCTATCTTATATGTACTTATCATATTAAGAATGAAAAGCAACCTATTCACGGATCCGTAAATGAAAAGAAGAAAGAGTTAATAACAATATAAAAAAACTAAACAAATATTTACGTGAACATGGTAAAGGTAAAGAGCTAAAGAAAGAGTCTAGAATATTTAGAATGACAAAAATTTGTAAATTTAAAAATCTTTGATTTCTAAATATATAATAATGAGTCCAAAACCTAATGACTAGTAATTAATTATAATATTATGCTTTTATACCTTTTATTTAAAAGTTAATTGACAAATATTAAAGTTAACTAAATAACTATTAAAAATTAAATTAAATTTAAATTTACTTTCAGTTAAACATTTGCCATTGAGATTGGTTGCGATCCACATTCTATTCACTTGGTTAGCATAGTTAGTATGAAATTTCAGGCAATCCTACAGTTTCTTGTGATCTGGCAATTTTTTAGGCATGATTTTAGTTGACTGCGGTAGTTGACATAGTGGTGATCAGAATATGGAAATTTCAAACAAGTCAGTGTTCTTCATCAGGTCGAAATGCACACCATTTTTCAAAATAATTAAAATTGCAATTTTTCAGTATGAAAAAAGCTTTGATTGTATTAAGATAAATAATTAGATAATGCCCAGTACATCAATATAGACTGTGATGAGAGAAATTCCTTAACAGTGCAGACTGTAGAGGGACAAAAATGGTACAAAAGTGTCTGAAATCCTATATACCAAAAGTACCAATAAATGAAAAGAAGTAAATGAGCTGTAAACCATAGGGAGAAACAATCCTTTTACCGGATAGATAGTCTAGATAAGTAAAACACCCCATTTAGGGGTGACATCTGCCAGTTGGAAGAATATATACAATATGTGCAAGATAAAAACAGTTTCACGAAACATAATTGGGAAATTGAAATGAAATCAGCAAGATTATGTGCCGGGCAAAGAAAAATCTTGAAACGAATAAGTTTCGGCTTCTATTTTTATGTCCATTTTCCATTTGCCCATTTGCGATAGAAGCCCTTTCTTCGATAAGACATCTGTTTGAGTATTTTGAGTTTTGTTGACATGATGAATAGAATAATCCTTTCTCCTCCTCTAGAGTGAGTCAATTATGTTCATCCAACCAGATAGTTGATGATTTTTAATATGAATCTTTGCTATGACATGATTTATTATGATTTTAGAGCCACTGTAGATCTGTAGGGACTGAATATTTAGGAATAAGCTGATATAAAGAAGTCTTGATAGTGCCATTTCCTCTGCTTTGTTGTTAGTTCATTTTCCCCCATTCCAATGGATTTCAAACTGCTGATCTTCATCCATGACTATGAGAACCCCACAAGCACATAAACCATTTTTTGCCGCCCCATCAAAAAAAGCTCTTGGAAAGCTCATGTGACTTGTTGCTTGCTTTTTCCATTTTTCCTTTTTGTGCTGTGAAATCTTGGAAGGAATAGAGTTATAAGAATGATAATGTTTTCAAAAACTAATCCAAAAGCTTCCTTTCTATTTTGAAACAAAATGTTATTCCTCCATTTCCAAATTGACCAGATAACTAGTTGTGGAATTGGTCTCCAGGTTGCTTTCTAGTTACTCCACCAATCAAGTGCTTCTTTTAGTGAAGAATGTGGAACTAAATTAAACCCAAAAAAGGAAGCAAGGTTCCTCCAAAGCTGAAGGGTGATAGTACATTGTTGGAACAATCTGATATTATGATTTAAGTAATATTGCAATTTTGCCAATTCATAGACACCCAATCTTATGATTCAAGCATTTTTTTGGGTTTTTTCCTCTCTCAGAGCACCCGAATTCTCAAAATTCCCAATATTGTGATTCAATCTTCTTCCTATTTTTTCTTTGTCTATGACATCACCCAAATTCTCAAAATTGTTGTTTCAGAATATATATTGAACAAATTCCGGTTGTATTTGCCAAAAATAAAGTGATTCTAAAAATTGCAGAATATGTTCCTCAAATTCTAGCTGTGTTTGATAAAAATCAAACAATTTGATTAATCATTAGACTGCTCAACTCCCTACAGTAGGCTTGAAATTTTGATAAATCTTCACACGATCATTTAATTTATCAGCACATTTATAGGTGAAAATATCAACATTCTGCGAGATTGAATCTATTTTTAACAAAAAAAATGGTAAACATGGTTAATAACACAGGTTAACAAAACTAAATAGATGTAAGCAAATGAATTTGGTTAATTCTTAACAAAACATTAAAACAAAAATTGATTCTATTATTAAATCTTTAATGATATAGTTTTTGAAAGATTACACACTGTCATCTCTGAAATCTACCTTTTTACTTCTTCACAAAAAATCTAATGTAATCACAGGGCATTAACCCCAATGGCTAATTCAAATCCAAGCTTTGATTGTTGTCCATAATCACCTCTGACGAGACTCACTCCCACTCACGTTCTCACCCCTTCAGGTCCCAATAGCCTGTCTTCGAGTCGCTGTTGCAGGTTACATTCCCACGGGGTAAAAAATCTTCCCACTCGAATGAAGACCACCACAAAATCTGAGATGTAACGACTTTTGCATCTTCGACTTTTCCCACCTTGATGCATTTTGCAGTGGGCTCTTGCAGATTAGACCCGCGGTTCCTCTTTTCGGTGGAAGCGATAAGTTGCAGTGAAGCAAAGAATTCTTCAAAGTTGCATTTTATAGGTGAGCAAGTTGTACCACTCTCACTCATTGATTTACGGCTCTCATTCATTAATCATTAAATTAGAAATATATAAGTTTACGTTCAATTTAGGGAGATCAAAATTATCTCCTAGAAAATAGGAACTAAGGCTAATCTAAGACACACACAATCATGAAACAAATTTTCTCGATTATTTTCAACTCTCCCCCTTAATGGAGAAAGGATTCACTTGCACACCTAACATCTTCCTAAAAAATTCAAATTTAATCTTCCAAACGGGCTTGGTGAATATATCAACTGCGTTTTCACAAGTGTTACAATATTCAATAAAAATCTCTTTGCACTGAACCTTTTTTCTAACAAAATGAAATTGAGTATCAATATGTTTTGTGTTTTTATGAAAAATAGGGTTATTTTCTAGCTTGATTGAACTTTGGTTGTCGCATTTAATCACTTTAGCATCCTTTTGTTCTTCTCCTACATCATGAAGAAGTCTTCTTAACCAAAATGCTTCACAAGTGGTTGCACATATAGCTTGATACTCTACTTCTACTAATGATAAAGATACACTACTCTGCTTTTTATTGCTCCAAGAAATGACCCCAAACCCAATATTGAAAGCATACCCAGTTATATATCATCATGAAGAAGTCTTCTTAACCAAAATGCTTCACAAGTGGCTGCACATACAACTTGATACTCTGCTTCTACTAATGATAAAGATACACTACTCTGCTTTTTATTGCTCCAAGAAATGACCCTAGACCCAATATTGAAAGCATACCCAGTTATAGATCTTCTATCATCCAAATCTCCAGCCCAATTTGAATCTGAATAGCTTGTCGGTTTAACATCAGAATAATTAGTATATTTAATGCCAAAATTTATGATTCGTTGAATATACTTTAGGACATATTTTGTTGCCACCCAATGATTTTCAAGAGGTATTTTCATGAAATGACTCAACACATTGACTGAATATGCTAAGTTAAGTCTGGTTGTAGTTAAATAAATCAAACTTCCAACTGGTTTTATGTTCAGTGTGGCATCCACCTCTTTAGAATCATCATCACTTTGAAATTTAACATTAGCAGCTTTACACTAATCCATTCTGAATTTCTTGAACAATTCCCTAACATATTTTTCTTGAGTAACAAAAGTCTTGCCAAAATCCCTCCAGACTTCAAGATCCAAACAATAATGCAGTTCTCCAAGGTCCTTCATTTCAAATACCTATGAAATCTTCACTTTAATTTCTTCAACCAATTCACCAGAATTTCTAGTAACAATTAAATCATCAACATATAAGGAAATCAACACAATATACTCCTTTGAATAAAATGCAATATACAAATTTGGATCATTTTTAACCATGTTGTAAGAAGAAAGAGTCTACTTTCTCATACCAAGATTTGAGAGCCTGTTTCAATCCATACAATGATTTATTTAATTTACACACCAAGTGCTCCTACCCCTTTTTAATGAACCATTCAGGTTGTGTTAAATATACCTCTTCCTTCTACTCTCCACTTAGAAAAGAAGCTTTCACATCTAGCTGGTGTAAACTCCAATGGTACTTTGTAGCTAGAGCTATTAACATCCTAATAGTATTTAACTTAGCTATAGGAACAAAAGTATCCTCATAATCAATTCCTTCTTTTTGTGAGTACCTTATGGCCAACAACCTAGCTTTATATTTTTCTACACTACCATATACTTTGAACTTAGGTTTATATAACCATTTACAACCTATGGGTTCTTTTCCTTTTGGTAGTTCAACTAATTATCAGGTTTTATTTTTAATTATGGACTTATACTCTTCTTTGATAGCTAACCTCCATTCATCATACAGATTTGCTTCATTATAATTCATGGGCTCAACAACATTTAAAATACTAGTCATAACAGCATAATTTTTGTACCTTGCAGGTAAGTGAGTCTGCCTTCCCAATCTCCATGGTAGTGGACTTGCCTCAATTCTGTCATGTGTGATTTCTTTCTCTCCTCTGAGCGAAGTTCGACTGCTGAATGTATCCACATTGCTAGGTTCCTCTTTTTGTTTATGTTGTTGCTATAAATGACTGCCTTTGGCTTTATCATTGTTATCATCAATCAGTAAAGGCATGTGCCACTCCTCATAACTTCTGTCCTTATTCCCTTCATCAACATGTTCATGGAAGATAACATCTCTACTTGCAAATACCTTGTGAGTAGATGGATTAAACATCATATATGCTTTTAAATCAGAACAACACCCTACAAATATGCATTTTATAGCTTTAGCGTCCAATTTTTTCCTATCTTCCATATGAATGTGTGCAAAAGATTTAGAGATAAATACGCTTAAGTGATGGACTGCAGGTTTAAAACCATACAAAGCCTCAAATGGAGTCTTGAAATCAAGACACCTAGTTGAACTTCTATTCTTTAAGTAAATTGCATTACTAATTGCTTATGCACAAAAACCGTTGGATAGGTTCTTACCTTTCATTGTGCTGCATGCACACTCCACTAGGGTTATGTTTTTTATTTATGCAGCCTCATTCTTTCGTGGAGTGTGGGGTAGTATAAACTGTTGTGGTATACCATGATATTTGCAATATTTGATGAAGTTTCCAACCATGTATTCTCCCCCTTGGTCCGAGCGAATAATTTTGATGACTTTTCTTGTTTGCTTTTAAAACATATTTCTAAATTCTTTAAAGTACTCGAAAGCATCACTTTTCCTTCTAAAAAAGTATACCCATGTATATCTTGTGTAGTTATCCGTAAATAACAAAAAAAAATAAGCTCCACCTAAGGACTTTGTCTGCATAGGTCCACATATATTAGTATGGACAAGTTTGAGTATATCTTTCTTTCTCCTATTTAATATAGAGGGAAATTCATCCCTGTGCTTTTTTCCAAGTGCATAACCTCACAATCAATATGTTCATTTATTAGAATAGGAAGTCCATCTACCATACCTTGTTTTTGTAGTAGCAATAAGTCATAGAGGTTGATGTGACCAAATCTTTGACGCTAAATATTCTTCGTTGTAATGGTCATTGAGTTTAAAGCTTGATGTGGCACGCTTGTAACATTCAACTTATACAGGCCACCAACTCGTAATCATGATGTCACTGGCTTCTGATGATCTAGCAAATCCTTTATAACACAGTAAGTATTGAAAAAATCTACCATTCAATTTTGATTTGTAATCATGGAGACAAAGATCAAATTATTTTGATACCAAGTACATACATGACATTCTGGATGTGCCTGATATTACCATCATGCAATATCATAGGAATATCTCCATACCTTTTAATACGATATGCTCTGTCATCTCCACGATAGATGTTAGCACTGTTGCTGGTCTCCTTAAAATTTTCATACCAATGTTTATTACCTTTCATATGAGTGGATGCTCTAGAATCCACAAACCAAGTTTCAGCCTCATTGTTCTTAGCAGAAAGAGCAACATCAGACACAAATAATTTAAGGTCATGATTCTGATCTTCGCTAGAAAAATTCCCTGTACGAATCTTGTGTCTATGTCTGGTTTCACGAATATTATTTTTGTAACAATCTCTAGCAATATGACCAATTCTGCCACAGTAAAAACACTTAATTCTTGAATCATTTCTAGCGGATAACATAGTTTTAAATGACTTTTTCTAGGATGGACCACCACTTTTATGTCCTCCTCTTGGTTTCCCTTTGAAGAACTTTTTGTTTGCCACCAATGCTATATTTTCACTCTAAGGCTTGAGACTTATACACTTCTCTTCTTCTTGCAACAAAATCACTGTCAACTCTTCAAAGGTGGGAGATTTATCCCTCACTACAAGCCTTCTAATGAACATTTGATAATCCTTTGTCATGTCATTTAATGTAATCATGGTGAGATCAGTGTTGGACACTTTCTCCCTATGTCGCCCAACTTGTCTCTCAGTTCTTTGATCTGTGAGATGAATGCAACAATGAATTCATTCTCCTCCATTCTGATGGAGAGAATATTACTCTTCAAAAACAATAGATGATTTGTAATTTTTGTTTCAAACAAATCCTTGAGCGTCACCCAAATATCAATAGTGGTTTTTCACTTTCGGATGTGAGGGATTATACTATCATTTACCGACATTTTCAACCACACCTTGGCTTGATTTTCCCTCTTTTTCCAATCTTGAACTGATGCGGCTGTGGCACCACCGACTGTAGTCACCTTTGCTTCATATCTGTTTTCAATTGTCCACACACTCGAACCCTCGAGCAATGTATGCAACTTGAACTTCCAATTGGCGTAATTTGACCCATCAAGCTTATTGTTGTCATTAAGGTACATCTCCGCAATGTGGTTATTCATTGTGAAAAACTATTCGATCTACGGATCCACCTCTAGATCCTCCAGCAATTGATCTACAGATCTAACTCCACATCCTCCAACAATCAATCTTCGGATCTAACACCAAATCCTACAACACTCGATCTACTTATCGAACTCTAGATATTTTGATAGTCGATATGCGGATCAAACTCTAGATCCTCCAATAGATCCAGATCCGGTTGCTATGGATCTAACTCTACACAGATGGCCTTCAAACAAAACACTAGACAAGACCACCAACATAGCCACTTCTGGTCTTGGGCCACCTCTAATAGGAAAAAAAAGAACACCCTTTCACCTACGCTGACGAAAAATTCTTTAAGTTTTCGATATCACCGCGGGTAGTAACATTGTTCACCAACATTGATCAACACTCTCTCCTAGTGCACCACCAGCACTGATCAACACAGCTTCTCCTTATTGGGATCATTCTAATCAGGCTATTCAAAATAAATCAATGCTCTAACAAAAAAAAAATTGAACCATCTACCAAGGCTCTCAGCCACTAAGGCTTAGACACCCTCCATTCTCAACCACAAGGGCTCTCAGCCACCAAGGCTCAACTTAGCCACCAAGGCTTACAATCTAGCTACCAAGGCTCCCAGCCACCAAGGCTCTGATACCATGTTAAAAAAATGCAAAGTCAAATTAGAATGCAACTTACACACTGAATCTAGTAGCTCACATGTGAGAAAACTACACCTAGAGACTACCCAAGTAGTACCTCTCTCATTCATTAATCATTGAATAATAAATATATAAGTTTACATTCAATTCAGGGAGATCAAAACTATCTCCTAGAAAATAGGAACTAACTCTAATCTAAGACACACACACAACCGTGCAACAAACTTTCTCCATTATTTTCAACTGATAAATAAATCGATAGGCAAGTGATGCAAACTCATTGCCGAATGGAGGCAAATGCAGAGATGGAAACGGAAGGATACAACCACATCTCAAATAAATCACTGCTAGAAAACTAAAAAAAAAAATCATCCATTCACTCTCCCTCGTGCCATGGCCGCCGATCTTAGACTCAGACGAAGCATATTCTAGGGATATTCGCCTACATTAAATCCCAACGATTCAATTAAATTAAAAATAAATTTAAAAAAAAAGGTCAACAATGCCCCATCCACCTAGGGTCGATATAGAAATGCCTACAACAGATTAAAGATTAAGACCTTTAATGTAATAATGTTTTTTTAATTAAATTGATTAATTAGAATACATGATATAAACAAGTGTCATGATTTGTGATTGATTTATTTTGTGGTATTGGTAAGTACATGACATTATAACAAAATTTATTTACAAATTAAAAATCCCCATAATAAAAAGGAATAAATATCCATGAATAAGAATTTTATTTGATATTTTTCAAAAATATATATATTTTATTTATATATTAATTATTTTTTTAATTAATAATAATAATAATTTTAAATAAAATTATAATTTAGTGAGTTTTAATGATTTTTTTAATTTTAATAATTTAAAATATATTTTTACTAAATATTTTGATGCTTATTAATGATTAATGTTTATAAATATTTATTAACCATTATTATATTATATCTAATGACATGGAATTCTTTGGGTAAAGTCTAACAACAGTGCATCCACATTAACTACTAGTCATAAAGATTTGGGAGCGTTAACATAAACTAGCATATAATGTTTGTGCATATTTTAGATATAATTTGGGTTTAGTGTTTTTACTTAATGGATTAAGGGGTAACCATGATTCATGAGTTCAATGGTGAAAACAACCAACCTCATTGACCAGCGTAAAAAAGATAACAACATGAAACTAAAGGTGAGCAACATGACCAAGTAGCATCATGTCGCCACACTTTTCATAGAGAGGTGGAAACAACTTTAAAGTGAAGGAAGAACCAAGATTTTCTATTGTAAATTTAATGTGACATATTTTCAAGTGGCGGTTCCAGTCTCGGAAAAATGAGTTAGTTGAATTATTTTAGTTTATAACATAACTTAACCAAAAGATTAAATGGTTCTTATGTCATGATTTAGTAATATAATTTTTAGTTAGATTGAGATTGTGGTTTTTTATTATTTAAAATGGATTTTTGAATGTAGAAATGACTATCTTAAAAGACATGTGAGGTATTTGAATTTTGCAAATTAAAGACTTTAAAATTATGAGTCTTAAAATTATCTACCAAATTTTAGACAAAATTGACAAGAAAATAAACTTGGAAGTGTGTCATTTCATATATTAGTTGAACTAGGCTTTACTTTATTATACCAATTTGGCTACAACACATACCAAAATGTCAAATGACTACTATGTATTAATTAAATTAAATAATTTTAATATAATTAATAGCAAATATAATTATAAAACATAATAATAATTTAATTTTAAAAATATTGTTAATTGAATACCTTTATCCACTCATAAGGGCTTCACTCAATGAACCTTTGACATATTATGTGCATTCATAGCATACTAAAAAATACCCTTAATTGGACTAAGTATTGGAAAATACCTCTAAAAATCCCATTATTTAACCCCTTACCAATACAAATTGAATACACCTTCCCAATTTAAAGGATCTCTATTTTCACTAGATATTGTAGGTATCCATTTTTTTATTAACATTTTTTTATACCCCTTCATATTTTTTCATTAACTTTGAGCTCCATTTTTTATCTATGTCAATATAAAAATCCTTAACCCCTTATTATATGCTCAATATATTATATCATTTTTTCCTCAATATATATATCCCCCAATATGAACGCACGTGGTGTGGTATTGCTCCCAAATGAAACCCCTGTGTCTCTACCCTCATTTAATAATAGTCAAAATGTAACTTATTTCAGACTTCCTTTTTATAAATGATGTTATAAGCTAATGTGTATAAGTTTTTTTCTTTCTTTTAAATAATAATATAATTATTAAAATTTATCAAATATGTATATTTTAAGTGATAAATATAATTAGCTTAAATAAAATATTAGAAGCATTTGCTTCAATGTGAATGCCTACATCGAGTTAATGTGTGTATAGTTTGATAGGGAAGGGACTCATGCCATCATGGTATAGGGGGAAGCATGTTTAGTAGATCGTGACTAAAGAGATATCCATGTTTATGACACTTCCTGTAATGAAAAGGGAGTGTTCAAATCCTATGCTCTATTATTGTTTGTTTTCATCGTATTTTAAATAAGTGTTTTAGATAAATGTTTTATAGAAGTTGTTTGGAAAAATTCATGTATACATTGATCCTCACATTGGAAGCATAGTGACATTGTTTTGTTTTGTTTAATTAGCCTAGTTAAATATTTGCTCGGCGGTGTTTGCACAAAATCTTACATACACAGATCATCGCATAAGAAGTGTAGTACACTTGTTTGGATTATTTCACTGCTTGATATCATTACATATCTTCCTAGGGAATTGATTATCCTTTCCAATATTTATTGACACCAAAATTCCTATGAGAGTGAATATAAGCATATTCTAACTAGGTTGCAAAGAAATCCCTTTTTTGGTGAAGCATTTAGTCCAAAAGAGTGGATAAAGGACCACTGAATTAAGAAAGTATGGACCATTTTGTATCTTTGAATTTTTCTTCCACATTATTGAAGAAGGATGACAAAAATCCTAGTTTCATGTCTATATGGCATTTGACCTTCCGATTTTTGGGATCCACCATATCACCATAAATTTATCCGTGCGCTTAGATATATTGAATTGTTTAGTGATTTTGGTAGAAGTGAATTTACACTTGGGAGTAGTCTCAAAATGGGGGGTGAAGGTTTCAATTTCTATTATTTGTGCTAGGTCCAATATTGTTGAACGTTAGGTGACTCTTAATTATGTATAGGGGTTATCATTCTCCTCTAGATGTGAAACACCAATTGTTCTCTTAAATGGAGCATAGTTCCCCAAACCTGGGCCACCATGAAGATGTACTTTGAAACCCAATAGGTGTTCAGAAATTGTAACTAGTAGAGCTCAATATGTAAATCACTAATCACAATTTTATTGTTATAAATTTTATGAAGCAATACTTTTTATACCACGAATAGAAAATGATACGATTTCTGTATTTTAAATAATGTGCAATTAAATTTTTGTAATAAAAATTGATATAAGATTATATTATATTTTGAAGATAATGCTAAATTGTAATATCTAGTTGCTAACAATTTGTTAAAACATTGTCAACAAATTTTGAGTTCTCTCAACATATATTACAATTCAAATTAGTCTCAATTGATTATTTGTAATTAGAGTCACCTGATTAGAAATAATTTCCAAGGTTATATAAATCTAAATGCTATATATAAATGATTTTCTTGTTCAATTAATATGAAGATATGGGCAGAACAAGAATAAAGAGTATCACACATTGAGATCATTGATATTTTTTGTTTAATGCTTATATTGATTTTTGTGCTTTTCTAATTGTATTTTCCTCCTCCGAATTTAAGCATTTGTTATTACATTTCGTTACATTAGTGGAAACATATAATTACCTTTTAAGCTTATACAGTTTCAGGACATTCACAGGAGTGCTATAGAGTTTAAACAAATGGCCAAAAACAGGAGGTCTTAATATTTATCATCCTCAAATAACAACCTTTATATGTTGGAATTATAGTATTTGGACGATTAAAACGAAAATGTTGTTTCTTTCACATGATTTGTGGGATTTGGTGGATGATAGTTAAAAATAACTAGTGGATGCTTAACTTCTTTCTAATATGGTCCATGTTTAAGGAGATCACTTAAGTGAAAATAAAGAAGGCACTCAAAAGTTTTTTTTGTTTCTTATCGAAGAAGGAAATCATTCTAATTTTGAAATAATTATTGCTACAAAATAAAAGGAGGAACGAGAGGTACTACAACAAGCATATCATGGAACAAATAAGGTAAAATTTGTTAACTTGCAGTCTATCAAAAGATAATTTGAAATTCTTTGCAAATAATGTTCTAAATCTATGCAATATTTTTTCAAGAGGGTTATGGGAATGGTAGATAAAATTAGATTATGTGAACAATATTTAACAGATATAAAAATTGTAGAAAATATTTTAAGAAGTATTCTTGAAAATTTGATGATATTATTGTTGCTATTGAAGATTTTGAGGATATACATTTTTTTTTATGTCAATGAGTTAATGCGATCTCTTCAATCTCTTGAAAAAAGAATGAATAGATCTATTGAAAATTATTTTAATGAGTCATTCCAAGAATAAGGCAATGATTATGGAGCTGGAGGTTAGGAAGTGGAGAATTTATACCATTAGGAAATTATAAGAAATGGTGCACAAGGAACGAGACAAGAATATAGAGCAGTGGGAAATATATGAAGATGTTATTGTACAAATAACAAGGGAAGAGGTAATGATAGTAATGATGAAGGGAAGAGGTAATGATAGTAATGATGAAGGTGAAGTATTTGGAAGATCTTGACTTCAATGTTTTTATTGTAAAATAATTTTTCTGATATGAATGTAATTGCTTGAAAGAAATACAACAAGGTAACTTTTCTAGAGGAAAAGAGTAGATGTCTACGTTAGATTTTTAGATTGTGTATAAAATCACAAGGTTCCCAATGGCATAAGGTTTTTGCAAAGTGGTAGTAGGAATGACATGGCTAGAAAGAGATACAACTTTGCAAAGTTATATGAACTTTCAAATTATGTAGTTATCTTAGGAGATGACAAGCTAGTGGATGTAAAAGGCAAAGGAACAACTAGAGTAACGAAAAAACAGTGAAAAACAAAACATATTAATGATGCTTTATATGTTGCTAGTTTATAATTTTTTTTTTTTTTGGTGTGGACTTACTCACTAAAAAGGGATTTATAGTTGTTTTTAAGAATAATAAATGCATCATCCAAGAGAAAGAAAATTTGATAAATACTCTAAATTCAATATGCTTGTAATGTTCCCAATTTTGTGAGTGCAAATATCACTAAGGGGTTTTGACAATTTTTTGTTAAAAAGGGGAAAACATTGTTTTCATTAGAAAGGTGTAAAAAAATAATATTTTATTGGAGAATGATTGAAAAATATTATTTTATTGGAAAAGGGAGTCAAATTTATTGTTTTATTAAAATGGTGGCAAAATACACTAAGTGGAAAATGGGCCCCACTAATAAAATAGTATTAAATAAGGAGTCTATCAGCATAGGGAGAAATTCTAAAAGAAGGATGGACTCATTTGTTGATCATCTTTTCTATATCTATCTTCAACACTTGAACTCTCTTAGAGTTGTTGAGCACAAAAAGTGAAGTGTTTCTTAGCACATAAATTCCAAGTGGAAATTCCACCCTCATTTCAGAGAACTTCAAGTGTCTCCCTAGTGAGGAATTTGGGAGTCTAATTCAGGGCTTCCCTTGAGCTGAATTGCAGAAGTTACACTAATTTTTGTGTGTTCTCTTGGTTGAATAAGGAAATTTGTATTAGTTGATTGGAGTATCTTCTTTTCATTGGAGATTTTGGGAATTTGCAAGAATGTTTCACTTTGTTTAAGTCAGAGATTAGTACCATTTTGCAGGGCTGAAGTGAAGGGTATTTTTTGGGCCAATTTTATTTTATTTTATTTCTCTCTCTCGGTAATTCACAATTTTTTGGGGTTTTTGGGTTGGCTAGAATTAGCCCAATATTTTTGGGTTTTTGTGAGTTTGGTGTAATGAGCACCAAGTTAATTTTGCAAAATTTTCTAAGAAGTTTCGAGGGTGGAAATTCCAATTGTTCTCTAGTAACAACAATAATATTTTGTGGGTAATTTGCAAATATTTGAGGGAGACGTTTTTAGCCCTTGACCCATCACTTTCTAACCTAGGTTTTTCATAACTTGTAGTAGCAAGCTCAAGTTCTATGTATTTTTCTATATTATGTACTCAGGATCCAAATATTAAGAAAATGGATTAGTTTTATTTCCCAATTTATTATGTTACCGATTGTGCATGCATGTTTAAATTTTCAATTGTTGTAACTTAGTGCATGTTCTTCATTTTCACTATTATTTCCTAGTTAAAATATTACAGTGGTATCATAGAATGATATTGGCTAGTTGTAGGGAAGCTAGCAAGATCATGGAGGTGTAGGAATGCATGCATAGTGAATGGTGAAACTATGGACATTCCAGTGACAAAATAAAGATGGAGTACCTAGAGGATCATGAAAGAAATCAATAGAAACAATGAGAAACTCAACAAGAAAAAATGAGAAACTAAAAGAATTATTGGCCCAATTGAGAAGAATTAAGTGGGTAAAATAGAGCCATCTTCATCTCTCTGACAAATGCCTTAAATATAAGCATGTCACGAGGGTGAATCCATTCACATCACTTGGAAGAGATCAACCAAAGTAGAACAATGTACATATGTATGGCTAGTTTAGTTGTCCTGACATGCCTCATTTTCTAATTAAACCTAAGAGGGAGAGAGAGTCAGATACCTTAGCAGATTTGATGAGGTATTTCACATAGTGAATTGATGAGTATGATGAAACGGACCCCATGATTAGGATGGATCTATCATTTGGGGAGTTTTTCCATTTGAAGGAGAAGCATAGATTAGAAGCAAGATCATCATATTGGTGCACCAAGGGTAAGGCCCGCTAAATGGAAGTGATTCCTGACATCGAGAATGAGGAGGAGATTGTCAATGAGGTAAATAACCTCAGTGGTTGTGAGGAGGAAATATATTAGTTTATTGTGACTCCATAGTCACCATTATTTGAGAGCACATTGATGGCACACGTTGAGATAGTAGCAGAAAGACTAGAGTACACACCCATAGGGTTGTCCATTGACAATATTCTTGTAGGGATATAGGCACCTAGACGCATAACAAATCTTCCAGACGGTAGTCAACTTGAGCTAAATGGTGAGGATCTTTTGCATGATAGATTGTCTACCGAGGAGTAGTGGGAGGCTCAAGTTTAGCTCATGGTGGAGGAGGATGAGCAACCATCTTTGGGGCCAACCATTGATGAGGGGTGACAAAGAGAGCACATGTTGGGATTCCAACACATTTCGCTTTAGAGGCACATTGATGATGCTTATAGAATTATTAGCCCACCTCTATGTGTTGGATAGAGAGAGGTAGAGTTATCTAGATAGACCAAAGGGCATTACTAGGTCAGCAGGATTGAGCGACATGAGTTGAGTATGGCACATCATCAATACGGAGGACTTGTTCCATACATGGGAGATTGTGCATTCGATCCCTCTTTTGGGATTGGATGGTGAGAGGTATTGAGCTGATACCGAATGGAACAAGTTAGGTGTTTTGACACATTCATGGCCATCATTCAGAAGAGGTCATGGGTTACTAGAGGGATGCTAATTTTCATATTGTACTATGTTGTTTCAATTACTTTAGCCCCATTCAATTCTTCAAATATTAATGTTTTCAAAACCAATTAATCTTACAATCATAAGCAATTATTGAATATGCGAAAATAATTGTAATGACAAAGGAGATAATCAACACACCAACTAGAGACACTAGGTATGGTCAAAGACTAGGGAAAACCGCCATAAGGGGAAAAACCCTTTGAAATTATTCTATTATATTGATAACATGTTTAGCAGAGAGTAAAATGAGCGTAATACAATATAATCCAACAAAATTATCCCAACAATATTCATAAATATGTTTTTAGCATCAATATAGATCATAGACAATGTTTCTTGTTTGCGGTAAACTGCGATCAATTGTGGTCAACTGTTAAATTTTAGCCCTACTTTCCAGTCGCATGTAGGAGGAGGTATGTGAGTGGCTAAGAGATTCTAGACACTCCATTGAGCCTGCAAGCAAGCAACTGCAGCCATATACTTCATTTCTTAAGTTAATGACTATAACCCAAGCCCTAGAAACAAGCGTGAGTTTACTGATTAATTTCGGACCTTTCCGAACTTCTTTCGACGACCTAGCCTCAGACCTGTGTAAACCAATCGATGAAGAACATGAAAAGAAGATGATGGGTGATGTGCAAATAATCTTGAGGTCACTTGTATTTATAGGCTTCCAAGGGTGACCAATTTCCTATTAGGGCTGACCTATCCAAATGTGCATGCGTGGGATTTTTTTCATAAGATCACTTTCCCTTATCTGATTTGAGTGCTTCACTAGTAAAAATTGGTCCTCTCGGAAAGAGGAAGCTAGTCCCATGGTTTTAATTTTTCACCAAGATACAAAAATTAGCACTCCATCTCAGTTAGGGAGAAATTCTAACTGCATCATGTCATGTGTATCATGTTTTCATATCATGTCCCATCTCTACTCAACTCTATCTGTTGAAACATTCTTGAATTTAAAGAAGAAGAATTGGGGAGAATTAAATAACACCCTCTATAATGTCATAGAGAACATCTCAATCCAAAACAATATCAAGGAGAACATATCAACCTGAAAGTACAACAGGGAGCACATATGAACCTGAAATATCATGGGGGAGCTAAACATCTACAACCCCATATCGAGTAATAGGTGATATAGGGAGCACATATAAACCCATCCTATTGCCCACTGATATTACCAAAAATGCCCCTCAAGATTCATGTGGTATAACATCTACATCATAATTAGCTTGGGTTGTACAACCCCAACCCCTTGGCTAGACAAGGATCAATAATTATAACAAGCCTAGCTTGTGGGTATGATGCCAACTAGGGTATACTCTACAAAGATGAATATAGGGGAGAAACATCTCTAACATTGTGTGTAATAGATAGGGGAGAAACATCTATGACCCTATTGTCCAGAGATCCTCAACCCAAGGAGCCCCCCATCTCAATTCCTCACCCTAGGAGCTTAGACAGGGGCGATGAGCTGCCTCAGTGTTCTCAATTAGTGATGTCCCTTATCAAGAGAGGTCACATCGATCAGTCCAGACTACTCTCTAAAGATCAAGAACTTCCCTTTCAGTAAATGCTTGGTGAGAATATCTACAATCTTCTCATTTTTCAATATGTGATGGAGTATGACAGCTCCTCTTTGCACCATTTCTCGAATCAAGCGATATTGAATATGTATGTGCTTGGAATTTCATGAAATATGGGATTCTCTTCCAGATGGATCCCACTCTTGGTGTCACAATATACCACTCTAGTGTCTAGGACTTGCTCAAAGAGCTCTCCAAAGAGCTTCCTTAACCAAACTGCTTCGTAGCTAGCCACGCTAGTGGCAATGTACTCCACCTTGACGATACTCAATGCTACACAATTCTTCTTCCTTCTCATCCAAGATATCATGTCATATCAAAGGCTAAAACAACATTCATATGTACTCTTCCTGTCGACAACATTTCTCGCCTAGTCAGTATCGGTGTATCCATGAAGTTGAACATCTTCGGTAGAATATCTCAAAGCAAGTGTGATCGTCCTATACAAATATCTCAAAATGTGTTTGGATGAAATCCAATGTGTATGGAGAGGCTCGGTCATGAATTAACTCAACGTATTCACTACTTAGCATACATCTAGATGGGTGTTCACCACGAACATCAGAGTCCCAATCAAATATCTATACTCGGATGGAGTCACCAAATCGGGTCCTGTAGGTTATCCACATAACTTCTTAAAGTTCATTTCCATTGGTGTGAGTAGGGACTTGCATTTTGTCATTCCAAATCTCTCCAATAACTTCACAAGATATTTTCCTTGTGAAAGGAAAATCTCACTGGGACTTTGCCACACCTCAAGGCCTGGAAAGTAGTGCATGAGTCCAAGGTCCTTCATCTCGAATTCAGAGAATAGGTCCCTTTTACACTTGATCATCAGGGTCTCACTACCTATCAAGAATAACTCATCAAGATATAAAACCAAAATCAACGACATACCTTGGACTACCTTGAAGTAGAGGTTCGGATCGAGAATACTTCTTGTGAACCCCAACTTCAATAAACAACTGTCTCTGTGGGCATACCATGATCTCGAGGCTTGCGTCAAACCATACAATTCCTTCTTCAACGTGAAAACATGTGTCTTTTGATCCTCTACGTCAAATCCTTGTGGTTTCTCAACATACACTTCTTCCTGTAGCATGGCCTGAAGAAATGTTGTCTTTACATCCATCTGATGAAGAGTCCATCCTTAACTTGCAGCAAAGGAAACTATCAAATGAATGGTTTTATATGGAGCCATAGGTTTAAATATGTTGTCATAATATCCTACCTCTTTCTGGTAGTATTGTTTCCCTGGAGATAGTTCCTGGCTGCAAGGGAACAAGTCCACGGGACATCTCAAGATTGATGGAAAGTTTTTAAAATCAGTGACCGGAGGGACAAACCATGAGGGATTGAAATAAAACTTATGATTCTAAAACCTTAGCTTCCAAAACAGAACGGCCATAAAACTCTGAGGGTTGTAGGATTTTGGATTAAAGGAATGGTTTGAAGAAAATAAAGACGATAAATTTCATACCTAGACAATTAAGAATATGAATATAACTTTTGTAGAAAGAATACTAAAATATTGATAAGATGTGGATGAATTTCCTCGATGTGGAGCACTTCATTAATGGTTTGAAGTTTAACTAACATGAGTCCAATTAAGTAAATTCACGAAGAATTAAGTGAAACGAATGTTGAGTACATTGTCTAAGAGAAGTGCATCTTACATTGTTTGAGAGAAGAAAAACATAGGTGAATGTTGAGCACAAGAAAGAAGAACATTCGCTAGAACTAACTCCAAAGTTGGAATAAAAAATGTATTGTATTCTTTGACTTTAGAGAGAGTTTCTAATTACAATGTCAGTGATGAGAACTGGACTCTGAACCCTTACAATGAGCTTTTTCCATATTTTTGTTCCCCTCCCAACTTAGCTGACAAACTGTCAAACCATAATCCATTTTAAGAACTAACTCCCGAATTGGCAATGAACTGTTTTTAAATAGTTATATATATATATAGCAGGCTCGTGTCATTGTTTTCATGCATAGGCTGGAGGTGAGCTCGCATTTATAACAGCTAGAGCGCGTGCCCCAGGAACTAGTCTTTCACACACAACTGCATGAAGCCGTTGAAAACCAAAAACAACCTCCTGGGACCACTCGTAGTAGTTTAGGAAAGTCGAGGACGGTGATGTCGGGATAGTCGTTGACTTTTTGATGGGCAGTTTGAGAAAAACGGCTTCCCGGGAGCACTCCATCATTTAACTTTCGAGCATATAGTGTTGGCGAGATTGTTTTAGTTTGGACGAGGAAAAATGTGAGCCACCGATTTACTGAAGAAATTTGTTTTCTTCTCCAACTTCACTAGACTCTGCACGTCGTAGACGATCAAGAAGCTCTCCACTATGTGTTTTATGTTGATTTATTACACAATATTGCGACGCACGACGTACCCATTGCATGGAATTTTGTGGGAAATCATTCTTCCATGTCCTGATTTATTTCCCTCTGTGAATAACAATGATCGCAGAAAGAACAATGTTGTGGGAGAAATTCTAATCTACAACACAATTCTATAATAATCACCCAACCTGACACAATTCTATAATAATCACCCAACCTGACTAAGCCCATTTCTTGGCCAAGCTAAAATAATTTTAGATCTGAGTTAAGGTGTTCATCAAAAACTTTACAGAGAGATACGATTTCAAGTCCGATATTTCTTATTTTATTAGCATGAGTCATATGTTCTGTTAACTCAGGAAGGTTGTATAGATTTTTTTGAAAGAATTAACGCCTCACACTGAAGGGATTCATATGCATGGATGTGATCTCTTTTGTTTTTTTAGCTATGTTATTTACTTTCTATAGGAGTCGACTCTTTTTAGGGAACTCCTGTAGTGGCCACCCTTTATTTCCAATTCCCTAAGATGAATTCAATTTCACATGAAATAAAATCGATTTGATGGCTAGTCCATATTGTCCCGCTTCTCCATGCATGTCTACCTAAGTAAAAAAACATCTTTCGGTTATGCAATGTTCACAACTTTTTCAAATTTCCCAGCTACTTCTTCAACCCCCATATATTCTTGAAAGTAATATTTCCTCAAGATAAAATATGGAAGAACATTCACAAATTTATTCATAGATGTGGATCCATTTTTTTATGATAATATGTTGCACATTTCTTATGATATTTCAAATTTTTTTGTTTCACACCCATGACATATTTCACTGTTAGTACTGCAACTTTGTTTCTTCCATCAATAAATTCCAACCCTATCACAAATAATTTCTCCTTTGAACATGCATCTAGGCACCTGGACACACAATTATCTCTGGTATATACACCAACAACATTATGCCAGCATTTTGCTTCTGCAAAGAAATCTCTGGCAGTTTCAAGCCTTATGTCACTGCATTTCTCTTAATATATCATATCGACTTTACTTTAGTAGACAATAAAATTTCTACTGCTTCTCACAACAATTTTTTTTAATTCAGGATTGATCTCAAGAAGTCGCTGACCAGATTATTGGAGGCTGACAACTTTTCTCCATGTGGCCATGTTTGAATCCCTGGGCCTCTCAAAACATACAATAACCATCTCATAGCGTTTCTCATTGAACATTTGAATCCCTCATTGCTTCCAATCTTCAAAACTGTAGTTAGAATAGGGAAAATGAGCATTTCTCATTGAACATTTGAATCCCTCATTGCTTCCCATCTTCAAAACTGAAACTGTAATTCGAATAGGGAAAATGAGTAAAGAAGGAAAACATTTAGTTATACATTGACCAAGAAAAGCATATACCTGATTGAAAACTGAATGCCAACACAAGTAATAACACAGAATTTACGTGGTAAAACCTTGACACTAAGGAAACATCCACGGGGCAAGGGATTGGAATCTCTATTTAATCAATTATGATTCTCCATACAATATTGTGGGCATTCATTTGATTTTATCGTCAGTTACATAACCCCGGTATAAAACTAACTTGTTACATTTTACCCAAATTTAAATAATTAGTTGTCAAACTTCCAAAAAAACTGTTGGCAACATACATCAACTGCACAAAAGAGATGTCTAATCGTATTGACTATGTGAGCTCCATTTCTTTCCAGTAATAAAATAATGGCATGGAAAAAACACGATTTTCTTCATAAATCCACAAGCTTTGTTTTGCACGTGTTATAACAACATATACATGTTTTAATTCACTGCATAAAATATTAGGCTTACCATTTTCAAACATGGGAAACTTGTGATGTTTTTTATCAAAATTGTTGGAAGCTTTCTGATCCATAAAGTGATAAATTACCCTCCACTTGTTAGAAAATGGAGAGCTAGCAAAAAAATTGTATAGAAGCACATCCCGAAATTCAAGACCTTTGCCTTCAAGTATTGTCAATACAAGACCTTTTTTCCCAACTTTGATAATCACTTCTTCCTTCCCCAGATCCTCTGCTACCAAAATTGCCTGCTCGATGTCGAATTCATATGTGTGACTTCCAGTGTTTCCTCCATGACCAAAAATTTTAGTAATAAGACTTTCTTCTTCCTTAGTTTCAAGAAATACTCGAGATTCACCAAATATGAGACTTCTTTATCGGTTCAATCTATCTATAGCTAAGGAAGGAAATCATACAGGAGCTCCATAACACTCTGAACTAGTTTCATTATCCCACTGTGAGTTCGAAATTTTTTGCTGAAATGAAATAAATCAAGCATGTTGATTTGAGATGGCATGCCATTATTGACATCTACTTCCAAAAATTCCTTCTAGAACAAATTTCTAATATATTGAAATAAAAAATTAACCCCTCTTGCAATTGTTTTAGTTTTGTCACCAATAGACTTTGTACTTTGCTTGTATATTTTATTTTCAAGTGAAATATCCCACCATTATGTGACAGTGCTAACCAAAATTTCATACTTCAACAGTGTAATTCAATGAGATACCATGATTGGTAAAATAATTATTTGGCAAAAGGCTCAATGTTCTTTATAAACTTTGAGAGTGTAAAAAATGTTCATAGAAACTTTGCCAATAAACAAAATTATGAAAAATGTGTGGTCTAATATCATAGGCTCCGACTAGAATCTTGTCTTGTTCTTTATAAAATTTGAGAGTGTAAAAAATGTTCATAAAAACTTTCACAATAAATAAAATTATGAAAAATTTGTCCTCTAATATCACAGGCTCCGACTAGAATCTTGTCTTGTCTTTTCTTACAAGGAAACAGACAAATCAAAGACTCAACATTTTCTTTTCAAACATTTAATGGCTTTGTTTTAAGGAGATTTTGTTCTTTCCGGCTGATAAAACTTAAGTACAACATATTAGCTCCAACTGCGGACAACGCTTTGCTTGCAAAACACTGAGAATTGTTGACCAATGGCCTCCGTTGTCCATGGAGTTAGACCAAAAACTAAAACTAATCCCAATCTGAAATTTCTGAAAATTCCAATCTCCTTGAAAACTCTATCTTCCAGAATTTTTTTTTTTTTTCTTCGCTGTAAACTAAAATAAAACCTTTGAAAGCTGAAAATTAAATGCTCTTTTTTCGAGTTTATTTAGATACAAGTTCTATTCATGTACATGGTTAAATTTATTCAAGTAAAATCCACCTTCCAATGGTATCATGCTAGCATTTGAGTGTTGTACATTATGCCATTGTGCATTTGAAACTGAAAAGTTAAAGCAGGTACATACATGAATTCTTCAGTCAATAAATATGCTATATATCCCGGTACTGATAATTTTTGCTAACCAAATAAAGATGCCATGTAGTCAACTACTGGATCATAAAACTGATGAGAAAATTTTGCAGCTACCTCCCTTTCTTGAATAACTTCCATACGAAATTTGTTTTGCACAGGGCGACGAGAGACACTGTTTGGCTCTTCAACCTTGGGTTCTTCCTAGAAAGGTTGTTGTTGATCATCTTCTTGCCATTTTCCGGTAAGCAAATATTCTTGAAGTCTTCGACAAAATCTTCCTCCTCTGAATTGTAAGTATCATAACCTAGAGAATCTATTGAGGAGTCAAAACCCTCATTTGAAAGATAAATATCATAAATAAGAGCACTAGAAAAATATATAAAGTATGACATTCGAGGGTTTGTCTGCAGTTGAATTAGCTCTTATTTTTCTTGGTTGAACTTGTCAAAAAAGAATGCAGAAAATTCCATTTTAAAACCTAGAAAAGAAAACCTAAAGTGAAGAGCACAAGTGAAAATATACATCCATTTGTTGAATCTTGTTACCTTCAAGAATCAACTCCAAATCTTAATGAAACCCAAGGAAATTTTTTCTAATTTGTTCCCCCACCACGATGCCAATTTGATGTTGTTTCCCTAGAGATAGTTCTTGGTTGCAAGGGAACCAATGCCCTGGACATTTCAAGATTGATGGAAATTTTTAAACTCATTGGTCAGAGGGACAGGCCATAAGGGCTTACAACAAAGCTTCTCATTCTGAAACCCTAGCTTCTGAAACAAAATGGCTAGTCATTCTGAAACCCTAGCTTCTGAAACAAAATGGCTAGAAAACTTTGAGGGTTGCGAGATCTTGGATTAAAGGGATAGTTTGAAGAAAGTAAATATGACAAAGTTCATACCCAAGAAATTAAGAATCTAAATATAACTTATGTAGAAAGAACACTGAAATCCTGAGAAGATGTGGATGAATTCCCTAGATGTGGAGTGCTTCATTAAGGGTTTCAAAAATTACTAACATAAGTACAATTAAGTAAATTCATGAAGAATTAGGCTGAAACAACAAACTGTGTCTTACAATATTCAAGAGAAGAAAAACATACATGAATGCTGAACACAAGAAAGAAGAACATTGGCTACAACTAACCACAAAGCTAGAATCAAAGTTGTTGTGTATTTTTTGATTTCAGAGAAAGTTTCTGATTACAATGCTAGTCATGAGAACTAGACTCTGAACCCTTACAATGAGCATTTTCCAAATTTGTATTCTCCCCTTCGAGCTTGGGAAAGACCTATTTTTAAACCATTACGAACTATCTAAAATCTTTAAAAATGAAAATAATAATAATAATAATAATAATAATTTAACATTATATATATATTTTACCTCTGTAACATTAAATTAAAAACTACAAAATATCCTTTCTAATAAATAAATATTGGTCCCCTTTTTAAAATATTTTGCAAGGCCCACACACATGGGGCCTGAGTCATTGTTTTCGCACATAAGATGGAGGTGAGATGGCCTGACTAACTTTCGAACCTGATATGTTTTAAGAGTTGATTCATCACTTGGAAATGAACTGTTCTTTAACAATTATGAAAACGGTTTATCTAAAATCTTTAAAAATAAAAATAAAAATCTAACATTATATATATTTTACATATATAGCATTAAATTAAAACAACAAAATCTCATTTTTAATAAATAAATATATTTTGGAAGGCATATATATATAGTGGGCCTGTTTGTTTTCACACATAGGCTGGAGGTGAGTTGCCACTTATAGCATCTGGAGTGCGGGTCCCAGGAACTAGCCTTCACAGACAACTGCATGACGCCATTGAAAACCAAAAACGACCCCCGGGATCACTCATGGTGGTTTAGGAAAGTCGAGGAGGGTGATGTCGGGATAAATGACCGTCGTTGATTTTTTCATGGGCAGTTTGAGAAACACTTCTTCCCAGGATCACTCCACCATTTACCTTTCAAACATATAGTGTTGGCGAGATTGTTTTAGTTTGGAAGAGGAAAAATGTGAGTCATCAATTTTCTCGAGGAATTTAGCTTTCTTCTCCAACTTCACTACACTCTGCATGTCGTAGATGATCAACTAGCTCCTCACTACGTGTTTTATCTAGATTTATTGCGCAATATTGCCATGCATGATGTACCCATTGCGTCGAATTTTGTGCAAAATAATTCTTCCATGTCCCGATTTATTTCCCTCTTTGAAGAATAATGACCGAAGAAAGAATAATGTTTTGGGGTAAGTTATAATCTCCAACAACATTCTATAATAATAATCTAGCCTGACTAAGGTCATCCCTTTGCCAAGCTTCAAAGACCGAATAAAGAATAATGTTTTGGGGTAAATACAATCTCCAACAACATTCTATAATAATAATCTAGCCTGACTAAGCTCATCCCTTTGCCAAGCTGAAATAATTTCATAGGTGTGCATCAAGAAATTTACGGAGAGATAAAACTTCAAGTATGATATTTCTTATTTTATTAGCATGAGACATGTATTTTTAAATCAGGAGGCTGTATAACTCTTTTGAAATTATTGACACCTCACAATGAAATAATTCGGATGCATGAATTTGATCGTTTTTGTTTTTTTTTTCTATGCCATTTACTTTCTTTAAGAGTTGATTATTTTCAGGGAACTCCTATAGTGGCCACCCTTTTTTTCTTGTTCCCCAAAGAGAATTCAATTGCACATGGAAACAAATCTATCTTATGGCTAGTTCATACTTTCTCGATTTTCCACGCATGTCTACCTCAAGTAACAAATCAACTTTCAGTTCTGTAATGTCCGCAACTTTTTCAAAGTTCCCAACTGCTTCTTCAACCCCCAGAAGTTCTTGAAAGTAATCTCTCCTCAAGAGAAAATATCTAATTACATCCAAGGATGGAAGAGAATTCATTTTTATGATAACATGTTGCACATTTCTTGGGATAGTAAATTTCGATTTTTTCTGTTGCACACCCATGGCATCTTTCACAGTTAATATTGCAGTTGTGCTTCTTCCATACTTCAATAAATTCCAATCCTATCACAAATAATTTCACCTTTGAACATTCATCTAGGCACTTGGATACACAATTAGCTCTGGAAAATACACCAGCAACATTATGCCAGCATTTTGCTTCTGCAAAGAAATCTTAGACAGTTTCAAGCCTTGTGTCACTGCATTTCTCTTCATATATCATATCGGCTTTCCTGTAGTCTCCTAATACAATATAGTAGTTAGCAGTTGACTCTGACTTCCTGATAGACAAGAAAATTTCTGCTGCTTCTCACAAATTTTTTTGTTGATTCAGGATTGATCTCAAGAAGTTTTTGACCAGATTATCGGAGTCATGCATTTTTTTTGTCCATGTAGACCTGTCTAAATCCTCGACCCTCTCAAAAAACACAATCGCCATGAAATTGTTTTGTTTATTGAACATTTAAATCCGTCGCTTCTTCTAACCTTCAAAACTGCAGGCAACATACATCAACTCCACAAAAAGATGTCTGAACATCTTGACTGAATGAGCCCCATTTCTTTCCAATAATAAAAAATTGGCTTGGAAAAAACACGTTTTTCTTCATAAATCCACAACCTTTATTTCACGTGTTATAGCAACATATAAATGTTTTAATTCACTGCATAGAAAATTATGCTTACAGTTGTCAAACTTGGGAAACTTATGATGTGCTTTTTGATAAAAACTGCTGGACGTTTTCTGATCCATAAACTGACAAATTACCGTCCACTTGTTGGCCAATGGAGAGCTAGTAAAAGAGTTGTATAGAAGCACATACTGAAATTCAAGACCTTTGCGTTCAAGTATTGTAAATACAATACCTTGTTTCCCAACTTTGCTAATCACTTTTTCCTTCCTAGCTCCTCTCTTAACAAAATTTCTTGGTCAGTGCCGAATTCATATTTGTGACTTCCAAAGTTTCGTCCATGAACAAAAAATTTAGTAATAAGACTTTTGCCTTCCTTAGTTTCAATAAATACTGGAGATTCCCCAAGTATGAGGCTTCTTTCTTGGTTCAATATATCTATAGCTAAAGGAAAGAAATGGTACAGGAGCTCCACAACACTCTGAGCCAGTTTAATTATCCCACACTGAGTCCGAAAATATTGGCTCAAATGAAATAAATCAGGCATGTCGATTTGAGATGACATGCCATTATCGACATTTTCTCCCATAAATTCCTTGTAGAACACATTTCTAATACCTTAAAATCGAAAATTAACCCCTTGGAATTGTGAGAATAATGCAGAAATGGTTAGTTATGAAGCAGTTGAAATAGAAGTAGTTATGAGCAGTTGAACAGGAATTGGTTGTGAGTAGTTAGGAATTAGTTTGTGTTTTAACCTATATAAGTGTGATGTAATTGAGCAAAGTAATTAATAAAGTTTGTGAGGTTTTCTGTTTTAATTTGGTATCAGAGCTCAGGGTTTGAGCTGGGGTGAGAGCGCAGGTGAGGAAGGCCGAGTGGTGTTTGCGTGAGGCCGGATCTGCGCTGTTGTGCGTATGTGCTGCCAAGACCCTTGTCAAGAACTCGGGTAGCAGTTGCTGTTGTGCATATCAAGAATCGTTTGGTGTGCTGCCAGGCCGTCTAAGCGAGACAGTGAGGAGTGCTGACGAGAACCGTTGTTGAGTGAGGACGAGAACCGTTGTTGGTGCCTGTCTGCCGTGAGCAGTTGCTGGTGCGGTGAGAACCAGACCTTGTCTAGAACCGTCGTGAAGGTGACAGTGAGCCCGAACCAGTATGTGCGTATACCATTGAGAGCCGAGATCTGCCTGTCCATTTGCTGTAGTTTTCTTGCAAGAATTCAAGTCTGTGGGTCATTTTTTTTTAACTGTTTTGTGCTACCCCTGCCTCTGTGGGAGCAGTGGATTGTGGTGCTGTATTTGTTTGCGCTGCTATGCGTGTGAGGCCGCTGAGTCAGGCCGAGTAGAGAGACTGTGTGTGAGTTTTCACTGTTCCAAGTGCTGGTGCTGTCTGTTGAGAAGCAAGAGTTGCAGTGTGTTGTGCGTATGACCAGAACGCGTGAAGACGGCTGCGTGGAGGTTTGTAAACTGTTGATGTGGTGTGCGTGGAGATAAACGTGGATTGAAGAGCCACAGACCCATGGTGGTATTTAACTGTTACAGATATGCTGGTCTGTCTGCGGTGAAGAGCCACAAACCCGGTGCGTTCAAAAGAAGACGGAGCAGATCGCCGTGAACCAACTCCGAGGCAGTGAGCAGTGTGCCGAGGATTGCTGTGTGAGTTTTTTTTGTTTTAGTGTGAGCGCTGAGGTGTGTGGAGAGCCCGTTGAGACTCGTCAACGGATCTTGTCCACGGGAGACTCGTCACCCTTGTATTTTTATCTGCGAATGGAATAAGCTGCTTTGAAGAATCAACACTCCTGTTGAGAACCGTTGTCAAGAAGCTGCCAGAACTCCGTCGAGAAGTGTGCTGTCGAGAAGAGTGTGCTGCTGAGCTGTTGTTGGCCGGTGTGCGTTGCTGGTGCAGCCATTAAGGAGTGAACCATTGCAGACCTTGTCCAGAACCGTCGAGGAGCAAGGGACCGTCGCTGTCCAGAACTTTGCTGGCGCGTGTTAGTGGTAAACCCGACGTGAAGTGTGAGTGCGTCCAGAACTTTGCTGCAGAAACCGTTGTGCCGTTGTGCGTGGAGGTCTTTGGTCAGTGGAGGTAATTCTTTGCAGAAACCGTTGAGCGTGCAGAAACCGTTGTGCCGTTGTGCGTTGCCGTGGTTTCATTAACGAAACTTCCAATAGATACCATTTGTGATTCTTTGCAGAAATTGTTGTATTCTTTGCAGAAACTGTTGTGCCGTGGTCATATTCTTTTTCAGTCGGCCCGGTTTTCTTTGTTTTGTTGCAAAAATCGTGTAAGTGGGTCTTGTTCAAGAGAGTGCTGTTAGTGAGCACCGTTTGTGACAGCGGGTCTGATTGGAGGAGCCCGGAGGGCCAAGGAGAGCAGAGAGAGGCAGTAGAAAAGGCGTTTTGTTTGAAGTGTGATAAAGCTGTTTGAAGTGTGATAAAGCTAACTGATATGTCTATTATTTTAGATTTTTTTGACAATGATCTTTTTAATGATCATTTTCTCATGAACCCATTTGGGATTAGCAGTGTTGTTGAGTCCATTGACAAAGAGTTTCATGTTGTTGAAGATCATGTCCCTGAAGAAATCACTCATGTTGTTGAGGATCACGCTGTTGAAGAAATCACTGAGATTAAAACTTGCCCGGTTGTTAGAAGTTTTATTGGATCTACTTTCAAGATGACTGCTACTTTGGAGAATACTACCATGGATGTTCTTCGAAGCCCGCTCATGTTCAAAGATGACTGCATTTTGGTGACTCCTTCGTTGGTTCCTCATGGAAAGTGGGGAGAACATGAATTAAATTACCTCGTTCGAGATCGTGCATTGCCTCTCAATCCAAAAGAGGTTGTTGACATTAAGTATGTACGCAAGGAGCAAAGGAATTTCATAAGGAAACCCAAAAAGGTGAAGATGAAACTGCACCAGCAATGGAAAAGGAACAAGCATGGACCTTTTAATAAGAAGGCAAAAATGAAATGTTTTGTTGTAAACCTAGCTGAGACTTAGACCAGCAGGCGAGTTAAAGTTTAAGTCGTCATGATTATAGTTTCTTGTATTTCGTGCTATAGTATATATTTGTTATATAGTTGGAATTAAGGGGGAGTGGTAGAAAAGTATTAATTCCAACTACCCTCTGTTAATGAAGTAACTAGATCAATCTAGAGAATACAACAGATGTTCAAAGTACAAGTTCTAGAAGTCAGTTAGGTATGGTAGAAAATCCATTTCTCCATTAAGGGAGGATGTGAGAATAATGCAGAAATGGTTAGTTATGAAGCAGTTGAAATAGAAGTAGTTATGAGCAGTTGAACAGGAATTGGTTGTGAGTAGTTAGGAATTAGTTTGTGTTTTAACCTATATAAGTGTGATGTAATTGAGCAAAGTAATTAATAAAATTTGTGAGGTTTTCTGTTTTAATTGGAATTGTTTGAGATGTGTCACCAACGGATTTTGTTTCTTTGCTTGTATATTTTATTTTCAAGTGAAATATACCACCTTAATTATCAGAGAGCGCAGTATGCTAACCGAAATTTCATCCTTCAACATTATAGTTTAATGAGATAGCACTCTTGGTAAAAGAATATTTGCTTTCAAATGAAATATACCACCTTAATTATCAGAGAGCGCAGTATGCTAACCGAAATTTCATCCTTCAACATTATAATTTAATGAGATAGCACTCTTGTAAAAGAATATTTTGGCAAATGGATCAATATTCTTTATAAAATACGAGTGTAAAGAATGTTCATAAAAGCTTTGTGATTAAACAAAATTATGAAAATTGTGTCTTCTAATATCACAGGCTCTGAACAGAATCAGAATCTTGTCTTTTCTTACAAGGCAAGAGACCATTCAAAGACTCAACATTTTCTTTTGAAACATTTTATGGCTTTGTTTAAAGGAGCTTTTGTTCTTTCCAGCTGGTAAAACTTAACTACAACATCTTGGTTTCAACTAGGGAAAACCCTTTACTTGTAAAGCGCTGAGAAATATTGAACAGTGGCCTCTCTTGGCCATGGAGTAGGACTGAAAACTGAAACTAATCTCAATCTGAAATCTCTCAAAATTCCAATCTCCTTGAAACCTTTGTCTTCTAGACTTTTTATTTTTCTTTCTTTCAACTAAAATAAAACTTCTGAAAATTGAAAATTAAATGCTCCTTTTCAGAACTTATTTATGCAGAAGTTCTACTTATGTGTATGGTTAAATTTATTCAAGTGAAATCCACCTCTTAGTGGTACAATGCCAGCATTTGAGTGCTTGACCTTATGCCATTGTGCTTCTGAAACTCAGAAATTAAAGCAAGTATGTACCATATGGATTATTCAGTGAAGAAATTTGATACATATCCCAGTACTAATATCCCAATACTAATAATTTCTACTGACCAAAGAAATATACCATGTAGTCAATTACTAGATCATAAAATTGATGAGAAAAATTTGCAGTTTCCTACCTCTCTTGAACAGTTTCCATACAAAAATATTTTTTCAAATGGTAGCCACAATCACTACTTGGCTCCTCAACCTTGGGCTCTTCCTGGAAAGGTTCTTGCTGATCATCTCCTTGCCATTTTCCTGTAAGCTAATCTTCTTGGAAGTCTTCAGCATAATATTCCTCCTCCAAATTGTAAGTGTCAAAAAATGGACAATCAACCGGGAGTCAAACGCCTCATTTGAAAGATAAGAATCATAATTAGGAGTACTGCAAAAATATATAAATTATGATCTTCAAGGGTTTGTCTACAACTGAATTAGATTTTCTTTTTCTCGGTGAACTTGTCAAAAAAAAATGCAAAATTTTCCATTTTAAAACCTAGAAAAGAAAATCCAAAGTGAAGAGCACAAGTGAAAATATATAGCCAAATGCTAAATCTTGTCACTTTCAAGAATAAACTCCAAATATGGCCCGAGACATCTCAAGATTGATGGAATTTTTTTAAAATCAGTGGTCGAAGAGACAAACCATGAGGGATTGAAACAAATATTCTGATTTTAAAACCCTGGCTTCTAAAACATAATGGCCATAAAACTCTGAGTGCCACAAGATCTTATATTAAAGGAAGGTTTTGAACAAAATAAAGATGACAGAGTTCATACCCAGGCAATTAAGAATCTGAATATAACTTTTGTAGAAAGAAAATTGAAAGACTAAAATGATCTGGATGAATTTCCTGGATGTGGAGCCCTTCATTAAAGGTTTCAATATTAACTAACATGAATACAACTAAGTAAATTCATGAAAAATTAAGCTAAAACAATCAGCTACATCTTACACTATCCAAGTGAATGAAACCTATGTGATGGTTGAACACAAAAAAAAAGAACATTGGCTGCAACTAATCCCAAAATTGGAATCAAAATTGTTGTGTATTATTTGATTTCAGAGAAAGTTTATGATTACAATGCTAGTCTTGAGAACGAGAACTAGACTTCGAGCTTTTTCCAAATTTTTAATCCCCCTCCCAGCTTAATTGACTAATTGTTGAAACATAATTCGTTTTAAGAACTGACTCCCGACTTGGGAATGAAAATAATTATGAAAACTATTTATCGAAAATCTTTAAAAATTACAAAACATGATTTAACATTATATATATTTTACATATATAACAATAAATTAAAAGCAATCAAATTTTCTTCTTAATAGATAAATATCGGTCCCCTTCTTAAAATGTTTTGCAAGGTCTATATATATATATCGGGCCCGAATATTTGTTTTCACGCATAGGCTGGAGGTGAGCTGGAACTTGTAATGGCTGGAGTGCGGATCCTACGAACTAGTCTTCACACCCAACTGCATGAGGTCATTGAAAACAAAACACAACCATCAAGACCACTCATTGTGGTTTAGGAAACTCGAGGAGGATTATTTCGGGACAATTGGTATTCGTTGATTTTTTCATGGGTAGTTCGACAAAAATTGCTTACCCGGATTACTCCACCATTTTACTTTCGAACAGTATTGGCGAGATTGTTTTAGTTTGGACGAGGAAAAATGCGAGCCGTCATTTTGCTGGAGCGATTTAGTTTTCTTCTCCAACTTCACTGGACTCTGCATGCCACAGATGATCAACTAGCTCTTCACTATGTGTTTCATCTTGACTTATTGAGCAATGTTGTGATGCACGACATACCCATTGCATGGACTTTTGTGCAGAATAATTCTTCCATGTCTCAATTTATTTCCCTATGCGAAGAACGAGGATTGAAGAAAGAACAATGTTCTGGAATAAATTCTAATCTCCAGCAACATTCTGCAATAATCGTCCAGCCTGACTAAGCTCATCCCTTGGCGAAGCTGAAATAATTCCAGATTTGAGTTAAGGAATGCATCAAGAACTTTATGGAGAGAGAAAATTTGAAGTATGATATTTCTTATTTTATTTTATTAGCATGAGTCATATGTTCTGTTAAATCAGGAAGGATGTATAACTCTTTTTAAACTATTGATGCGTCACACTGGAGGGATTCATATGCATGGGTTTGATCTTTTTTGTTTTTTTTTTCGCTATGTCATTTACTTTCTTTAGGAGTTAATTCTGGAACTCTTGTAGTGGTCACCCTCTTTTTCTTGTTCCCCAAACGGAATTCAATTGTACATGAAATAAAATTGATTTGATGGCTAGTCCATATGGTCTCGCTTTTCCACGCATGTCTCCCTCAAGTAACAAATCACCTTTCCGTTTTCCAATGTTCGCCAACTTTTTCAAAGTTCACAACTGCTTCTTCAATCCCTGGAATTTCTTCAGTAATCTCTCCTCAAGAGAAAAGATCTAATTTCATCCAAGGATGGAAGAGCATTCACAAATTTCATCATAGATTTGGTGTCCTTTTTTTAATGATAATATGTTGCACATTTCTTATGACAGTCAATTTCAACTTTTGTCATTTCACACCCATGAAATATTTGGCAGTTAGTACTGTAGTTGTGTTTCTTCCATACTTCAATAAATTCATATCCTATCACAAATAATTTCCCCTTTGAACATGCATCTAGGGACTTGGACACATAATTAGCTCTAACATATGCACTAGCAACATTATGCCAACATTTTTATTCTACAAAGCAATCCCTAATAGTTTCAAGCCTTCTGTCACTACATTTCTCTTATATGATATTGACCTTCCTGTAGTCTCCTAATACAATATAGACGTTAGTAGCTGAATTTGACGTTCTGTTAGACAAGAAAATTTACGCTGCTTCTCACGACAAATTTTGTTGATTCAAGGTTGATCTCAAGAAGTCTCTGACCAGATTGTCGGAGACTTGCATCTTTTTCCCATCTGACCATGTTTGAATACCTGGCCCTCTCAAAACAGACAATAGCCATGTCATAGTTTTTCTCATTGAACACCTGAATTCCTCACTACTTCCAATCTTGAAAACTGTTGGGAACATACACTGACTCCACCAAAGACATGTATAAACATCTTGCATGTATTAGGCCCATTTCATTCCACTTTTAAAAAATTGGCTTGGAAAAAACACGATTTCCTTCATAAATCCACCACCTTTGTTTCACATGTATTATAGCAACATATAAATGTATTAATTCAGTACATAGAAGATTATGATTACCATTTTCAAACTTGGGAAACTTATGCTGTGATTTTTAATCAAAACTACTAGAAGCTTTCTGATCCATAAACTGATAAATTACCCTCCGCTTGTTGGTCAATGGAGAGCTCGTAAAAAGGTTGTATAAAATCACATCCTCAAATTCAATACCTTTGCATTCAATGCCAATACAATACCTTGTTTCCAAACTTGGCTAATCACTTGTTCCTTCCCCAGATCCTCTTGTACCAAAATTGCTTGTTCAGTGCCGAATTCATATTTGTGACTTCTGAAGTTCCCTAAATGAACAAAACTTTTAGTAATAAGACTTTCGTCTTCCTCAGCTTCAAAAAATACTGGAGATTCCCAAAATATGAGACTTCTTTCTAGGTTTAATCTATATATAGCTAAAGGAAATGAATTGATAAGTGTGAAGCCAAATTTATGCAGGATTCTAGATCATTCTACACCGCCATTAGTTTCTAGATCTACATCTAAATCACATGCAGGATTCTAGATCATTCTTCAACCTCTATAAATTTGTAATTTCTCTGGCCAAGGAAAGTAAGCCAAGGTCCAGGCCTGTTACATAATGCAAAGTGATTTCTGTTCTCGAGTGATTTTTTTATCTATTCCGCTGTTTCTGATTGAGTAATCTTGTTGTTATTTGTCTGTCTCCGAAATTATTCTTTGCTATTGCCATCTAAGTCTCTGAGTATTAATTTGCTGTGTGTTATGTATGCTCTGTACTAACAACTGGTATCAAAGCTAGGGTCGAATATCCACTATGCAAGCTGCTTAGTGCCATCGGCTTACTTTGGCAGCGTTCGTTAAAATGTTGGTTGTTGCCTCTGGAGCTGTTGAAGGATCTGTCTAGGAAATCGGAAATCCCTGCAAAGAAGAGAGTCCAGGAAAAGGATCTGTTCAGGAAATCGCTGAGGAACTAGCTGAGGAACGTTAAGGCAGTTGTTGCAAGAAATAAAAAGGCTGCAGGCATATGGTGAAACGTGCCATGAAGCCTAAAACGTGGAGTGCGTAAGTGCTTTATGTGGAATTTGTAATTTTTTTTCATTAAGCTTGCACGTATACAAACCAACATATGTATGTGTGAAATGTGAAAAGGTTAAAATACTATATATGTTTTTATATTTATATAATTATATGTTCGAATTTTGAAAAGTATATTTTAAAAAGGAGCAGGAATTTTGAAAATGGTATTTTAAAAGGAGGAAGGTCATTATTACTAAATTTGAAAGAGTAATAGCTAAAGTTTTATTTTTAAGTGGAGTTTTTTGTTTTTGGGCATCAATATGTTGAAAATGGAGACAACAGTTATAGATATGGATAAGTTGAGTGGGGATAATTTTTCCCTATGGAAATCACAGATGGAGGATATACTGATTTTGAAAGATCAGTATTTGCTGATTGAGGGCATGACAAAGAAACCCTCGTCGATGACAAATGAAGAGTGGAATAATCTAGACAGAAAGATGATTGCAACAATCCACCAATATTTAGCAAAGAATGTTTATTTCAATGTGTTCGGAGAAAAGACCATAGAAGGATTATGGAAGAAGCTCCATGATCTATATGAGAAGAACACGACATCAAACAAATTGTTCTTGATGAAGAATCTTTATAATCTCAAGATGAAAGAGGGTGCTTCAGTTGCTGAACACTTGAATGCATTTAATACTATTACTAATATGCTTGCCTCTGTTAAAATCATTTTAGATGATGAAATTAGATCCATTTTGCTAATGTGTTCTATGTGAGATAGTGGGGAAAATTTAATTGTAGCTATGAGCACTCCATCAACTACAAGGATCCTAAAGTTTGATGATGTCAGTAGCAGTTTAATGAATGAGGAGCTGCGATGCAAGTCAATTGTGGAAAACTAGGGAGGAGAAGCTCTATCTCTAGTTGATCGTGGTAGGAGAATGGATCGAGGCTGATAAGGGCGATCAAGATCGAGAGGCCGATCAAAATCAAGGAGAGGAAGGATCATTTTCTTTCATTGTGGCAAACTCGGTCACATGAAGAAAGAATGTTGATTCTGGAGGAAAGGACAAAAGGATCAGAGACCATCCAGTACAAATCACAAGTCATCTAGCACAAATGAAGGTCAGACTACTGCTGTAGCCACAGATGGTGATGTGTTGTTTACTGTTTCAGTAGAGGATGCATGTGTATATACATCTAGCAATAGCTTTGATTGGATCCTTGACTCTGGGGCATCTCACTATGTAACCCCATGCAAAGATAGTTTTGTCTCATATAATCTTGGTGATTATGGTAGAGTGCATTTGAGGAATAATCATTTTTATAGTATTGTTGGAGTGGGAGATGTCCAGATCAAGATGAAAGATGGACAAGATATATTGTTGAAACAAATTAGGCATGTACCAGAAATGCGCATGAGTATAATATCTATGAGACGACTGGATGATGAAGGCTATTCCACAAGCTTTGGAAAATGAGGCTGGAAAATTAGCAAAGGAGCATTGGCCGTGGCCAAAGGAACCAAAATAGGAACATTATACACATTGAAGACACTGATAGGAAAATCATATTTGGCTGTTGTCACAAAAGAAGGAAATTCAGTTGATCTGTGGCATAAGCATTTGGGTCGCATGAGCGAGAAAGGCTTAAAAATCCTTGATGGTAAAAATTTATTGCCAGGTTTCAAATCCTACAATCTTGATCGTTGTGAGCATTGTATATATGGTAGACAAAGAAAGGTTTCATTCCTTAGAGGTGGCCATGAGAGAAAGAATTGGTACACTCAGATGTGTTTGGGCCTGTTAACATCAAATCATTAGGAGGAGCATCATATTTTGTAACATTTATAGATGATGCATCTAGGAAGGTTTGAGCATATCCTATGAAAAGTAAAAGTGAATTGTTTGGAATATTTCAAAAATTTCATGTTGTTGTTGAAAGAGAGACTAACAAATTGCTCAAGTGTTTAAGAACAGATAATGGTGGAGAATATTGCTCAAATGCATTTAAGGAATATTGTAACAGGTTTTCCGTAAAGCATGAGAAGGTTGTGCCTGGTACTCCTCAACAGAATGGTGTCACAGAAAGGATGAATCACACCATTATGGAAAAGGTGCGAAGTACGTTGTCCAATTCCGATTTGGAGAAGAATTTTTGGGCTGAAGCAGTCAGGACTACTTGCTATCTCATAAATAGATCTCCAACTATAGCCTTGGATGGAAGTATCCTTGAAGAAGTTTGTACTAGTAAGAATTTGAATTATTCTCACTTGAAAATCTTTGGATGTGAAGCATTTGTACATATTCTCAAAGAAAATAAAACTAAGCTGGATGATAAATCTATGAAATGCATTTTTTTGGGATATGCGGATGAAGATTTTGGTTATCATCTATGGGATCAAGTCAAACATAAAATTATTAGAAGTAGGGATGTTATATTTAATGAGTTAGACATGTTCAAGAGGACTATAGATGAGTTGATGGTCAAGAAGGTTATTGACAGGTTTGAAGAGCAGCAAGAAAACATACCATCAATACAAGAAAATGAACAGTAAATTCAGGAGCATGATGAACAACAAGAAGAAGGAATCTTGCAGGAACCTTATAGGAGATTCAACCTGATAATGCACCACCACAGTTGGTTCACAAATCTTCTAGGCCTCATAAGCTTTCACAAAGGTATCCTCCTTCAAACTATATTTTGTTGACTGATGAAGGTGAGCTTAATTGTTTTCAAGAAGCTTGTAAAGTTGAGCATAGTGAAGAATGGAAGAAAGCAATGGAAGAAGAAATGAAATCTTTGTTGGAAAATAAAACTTGGGAGTTGGTAAACCTCCCAAAAGGTAGAAAGGCTCTACAAAACAAATGGGTTTACAAGATTAAGCATGAAGGTGACGAAAAGAAGGAGAGGCATAAAGAAAGGCTGGTGGTGAAAGGTTTTGCCCAAAACAAAAGTATTGACTTCAATGAAATTTTCTCACATGTTGTTAAAATGTCATCCATTAGAGTCATTCTTGGTCTAGTTGCTGCTTTAGACTTAGAATGTGAACAGTTAGATGTAAAAACTACTTTCCTTCATGGTGAGTTGGAGGAAGAAATTTATATGGAGCATCCAGAAGGCTTCATAGAAAAAGGCAAAGAAGGCCTTGTTTGTAGGTTGAAGAAGAGTCTCTATAGGTTGAAATAGGCACCTTGACAATGGTACAAGAAATTTGATTCATTCATGTTGGAACATGGTTTTTAGTGGTTGGAAGCTGACCATTGTGTCTATATCAAGAGGTATGATCAAGGAAAGTTTATCATATTATTGTTATATGTGGATGACATTTTGATTGTTGGGCATGATAAGAATAGGATCAATAGGTTGAAGAAATATTTGGGTAGCAAATTTGCAATGAAGGATTTGGGACCAGCACAACAGATATTGGGCATGTGGATTATGCGTGACAGGAAAAACAAAAGGTTGTGGCTATCACAAGAAAAATATATCAAGAAGGTGATTGACAGGTTTAATATGAAGGATGCCAAGCCAGTTGGTACACCCCTTGCAACCCACTTCAAGCTGAGTACTGAATTATGTCCTAGTGATCACAAGGAGAAAGAAGAGATAAGCAAGATTCCTTATGCTTCAGCAGTTGGCAACTTGATGTATGCCATGGTATGCACACGACCAGACATTGCATATTCAGTGGGAGTTGTGAGTAGGTTCCTTGTCAATCCAGGCAAACAACATTGGCAAGCAGTAAAATGGATTTTGAGGTATCTCAAGGGTACTAGTCATTATTGTTTATGTTTTGGTCATGATGAGACTGAGATTGAAGGATTTACATATGTAGATATGGCTAGAGATATGGACACTAGAAAGTCCACTACAAGTTATTTGTATACATTTGTAGGTGCAATAGTATCTTGGGTGTTAAGGCTACAAAGAATAGTAGCCCTCTATACAACAAAAGCAGAGTACATAGCTGCAACAGAATCTTGTAAAGAGATGTTGTGGATGCAGCAATTCCTAGGAGAGATAGGAATAAAGCACGACAAGTATGTGTTATATTGTGATAGTCAGAGTGCCATTCATTTGGCGAAAAACCCAGCATTTCATTAAAAATCCAAGCACATTGACTTAAGGTACCATTGGATTTGCCATGTGTTGGAGGAAGAACAGTTATCCTTGGAAAAGATCCATACAGATAGGAACCCTACTGATATGCTCACTAAGATTCTACCATGAAATAAACATGAGTTATGTAGAGGCATGATAGGACTCAGTGTGACTTGATTCATGACTCTTATTTGGCTTCAAGTGGGAGAATGTTAAGTGTGAAGCCAAATTCATGCAAGATTCCAGATCCTTCTACAACGCCATTAATTTCTAGATCTCCATCTAAATCACATGCAAGATTCTAGATCCTTCTTCAGCCTCTATAAATTTGTAATTTCTCTGGCCAAGGAAAGTAAGCCAAGGTCTAGGCCTGTTACGTAATGTAAAGTGATTTATGTTCTCAAGTGATTGTTTTATCTATTCCGTTGTTTCTGATTGAGTAATCTTGTTGTTTCTCCATTCGTCTCTCTCTGAAATTATTCTTTGTTATTGCCGTCTAAGTCTCTAAGTATAAATCTGTTGTGTGTTATGTATGCTATGAACTAACATAAATGATACAATAGCTCCACAACACTCTGAGCTAGTTTAATTATCCCACAACGATTCTGAAAATTTTGGCTCAAATGAAATAATTCGGGCATGCCGATTTGAGATGACATGACATTATTAACATTTGCTTCCCAAAATTCCTTGTAGGAAACATTTCTAATATATTGAAATTGAAAACTAACCCCTCTTTTAATTGTTTGAGTTGTGTCACCAACGGACTTTGTACTTTTCTTGTATATTCTATTTTCAAGTTAAATATACCACCTTCATTATGTGAGAGTGAAATATGCTAACCAAAATTTCATCCTTTAGCACTATAATTCAATGAAATAACACGCTTGGTAAAGAAATATTTTGAGAAAAGGATCAATGTTCTTTATAAAATTTGGGAGTGTAAAAAACATTCATAAAAACTTTGCAAATGAGAAAAATTATTAAAATTTTATCATCTAATATCACAGGCTCTGACCAGAATCTCATTTTTTCTTGCAAGGAAAAAGACAATTCAAACACTCAACATTTTCTTTTCAAACATTCATGGCTTTGTTTAATGGATCTTTTATTCTTTCTAGATCAAAAAACATAACTACAACAGGGAGAATCCTCGGGCCACAAACTTTTCTTTATATTTCTCAATGCTACCATCAATTCCATGTTTAATTTCGAATAGCCACTTTGAAGTCACCATGGATTCCCCCTTTTGTCTCGGAAAAACATCCCATACATCATTTTTCATGATTGATCCATATTCTTCAGCCATAGCATCCTTCCAAACTTGTTCTTTCATGACTTCTTCAGAGGTGGGAGGTTTGGCTTGAATCATAGTGCTCATATCTACAACATATCCTTCATACCTGCATGGCTTCTTAATTTCTCTTAATGATCTTCAAATGGGAACACATCTCTCATCATCCTATAACGTGTCACAGAGAAAAAGTGGCATCTTCTTGGGAGGAGAATCACATGGAGGACTATCTAAGGGATCCATCCAATCCATGGCATCATCAACAATATCTGCCTAAGATTTAGGCACAAAAGGATTGTCTAAAATATCCATATCATCATTCTTCTTCTCAGGAGGAGGAGGCAGAGGAAGGTCCCTTTCTTTCCCAAGGGAAACATCTTCATCGAACATTACATCCCTGCTAATTTCGACCTTCCTTTGACCATGGATATATATTCTAAATGCTTTATAATTTTCACAATATCCAACAAATGTAACTTTTCTTGTTGTGGATTCCATTTTGTTTCTTTTGTCTTTTGGCACATGAAAATATATGGGGCAACCAAAGATACGGAGATGGCCAGCATCGGGCTTGACATTTATGAGCACTTATTCGAGGGTCTTGTTGCATAATGCTTGATGAGGCACCCTGTTTTGAACATATATGATAACATTCTTTCTTTCAGCCACTCCATTTTGTTTGGGAGTATAGGGCACACTTGTCTCTTTCTTGAAACCTTCCTTCTTGCAGAAATAAATGAATTCCTTTGATATGTAGTCTGCACCATTGTGTGACATGAATTTTTTTATTTTCTTCCCTATTTGATTTTTACCAAAGCTTTGAACTCCTTGAACATTTCAAAGGCTTCATCATTGTGCTTCAAATAATATGTCCACTTTTTTATTAGGAATTCATCAATGAAGGTGATGTAGTAAGGATGGCCACCAATAAAATTCACATGCAATGGATAACATATGTCAGAATAAATGAGATGGAGGATGTCATTGGTCTTGTCCTCACTAGAGGGGAATGGTCCCCTTGTCTTCTTTCCACTGGAATAACCTAGACCTACTCCATCATGTTGGGATTGAACCTTGGGAATCCATGAGACCAATTTTTCCAATTTTGGAAGAGCATCATAATGTAGATGGGAAAATATTCGGTTCCATAGCTCCCTTAGATGATTAGTATCATGAACCAATGATATAATAGGTCTTCTAGTAACATTGTAGATTCCTTCAAATATACATCCAAATGTGAAAGAATATATGATAGGTGATCGAACATGCCAAATAAGAACCTTTCCCTTAATGAATGAAACCCTCATCCCTTTGTCTTCTAAAGTAGATATTGATACCAAATTATTATTCAAAGAAGACACATACATTACATCATGGAGAAAAATAGATTCCCTAGAATCAAAATGAAATTTTACGGACCCAAAACCTTTAACGGGATTAGTGGAGTTGTCTCTAAGAATAATTTTCGAATTTGACTCCCTCTCTATAAAATTAAAGAGAAATTCCTTATAAATAGAGAAATTATGAGTTGCCCCACTATAAACCAAATATTTATCCCATGAATCTGGAGGAGAAGAACTAGTGAGGGAAGAAATAAGAATATATTTAGATTGATTTGAAACATTAGTTTCATACCCGGAGAATCTTGATTTCTTTTGGGGACAAAGATCTTATTCATGATCACTTGGAGAATCTATTCTTATTCTTTCATCTCTTCCATTCCGATCATTCCTTTAGTCATCTCTTATTCTTCAGTCATCAAACCCGTTGTTGTTTCTTCTAGTGTTGTATTGTGGACCATTGTTCTTCTCAGGGAAATCTCAAGAATAATGACCCTTCTTGTGACAATTGTAGCATTCAATGTGATATGATGTTCTATCATTCATTCTCTTTGCATTTCAAGGTGGAGGATTTATTGAATTTGATGGACCTCCTTTTCCTTTCTTCTTCTTGTTTTGAGTGACAATGTTGTGGGATCTCCTCTTCATGCTTTTGAATCCTTTCTGTTCATATCATCCTATATTAATCTCGAGTGAGCTTTCCAACAATTTCATCAAATGGTAGGAGGATATTGTTGTTTCTTATAGTAGTAATGAAGGTTTCCCAAATAGGGGGGAGACCTCTTAGAGTCACAATCACCAATTCCATGTCAAACATAGATTACCCAAATCTTTGCAATTGATCTCTAAGATGAGATATCTTTATAATGTAGGATTCCACAGACTCCCCTTTTTTCATGTTTGTGTCTTTGAGTTGAACTTTTAAGGAGATTATTTAATTCAAATTGTTGACTTCATACATGCCAGCTATCTTATTGTACATGTCCTTAGACTTCCTCAAATTTCCAACATATACAAGTAAATTATCTTGTAAACCATCATCTATAATTTGTTTTTCTTTTAACTCACCTTTCTTGTGCTTGTTCTTGACAATAGTGGAAGCATTCTCTAGAGGCTTAGGTACTTTTCCTTGAATGTAATCCAAAACATCATTGTTATCAACTATGATGTCTAACCTAAATTTCCATGAAATAAAATTAGATGAGTCACCCAACTTCTCATTTTCCTTGAAGAAGGAAGACATCCTCACTTTTCTTATTTTGGGCTTGTCCTTCACCTTAGCTTTGAAACAATGTTAGTTTTTCAGATTGTTCTATGTTGTTTCAATTAATTTAGCCCAATTAAATTATTCAATTAGCAATATTTCAAATAACAAATAATAATTCAAATCATCAACAGTAATTGAAGATATGACAATAAATTCAATGATAATGGATACAATCAACACGTCAACAAGAGACACCAAGTTTGGTCAAAGACCAGGGGAAAACCCGCAAGAGGGAAAACCACTTGAAATTATTCTTATATTAGATTGTCATAGAATGTTTAGCGGGGAGTACGATGAGACCAATACAAAATCCTCCAACAAAATTATCCCATCAGTATTTAGAAATATGTTTCTAGCATCAATTTAGATAAAAGAGAATGTTTCCTTCTCTACGGTCAACTACGATCAGTTGTGGTCAGCTGTCAAATTTTAGCCTTAATTTCTAGTCATAGAGAGGATGAGGTATGTGGGAAACTGAGAGCTTAGAGTCACTCCCTTGAGCTTGCAAGCCAGTGACTGTAGTTGAATATTTCCTTTGTCGAGGAAATGATTGTAACCCAAAACTCTAGAAACAAGTGCGATCTTCGAAACTTGTAATTTCAGACCTTTGCAAACTTCTTTCAATGACCCAACCTCAAAACTGTGTGAACCAATCAGTTAAGAAGAGAATAAGAAGATGCTTGCTGATGCCCAAATGAGCTTGAGGTCACTTTTATTTATCAGCTTCCAAGGGTGAACAATTTCCAGTTAGGGTTGACCTATCCAAATGTGCATCTGTGGGTTTTTCTTCATAAGTTCACTCTCCCTTATCTGATTTGAGTGCTTCAATAATCAAAATTGGTCCCCTGGAAAAGAGGAATTTAGTGCCATGGTGGGAATTTTTCACAGAGCTTCCAAAATTAACACTCTAGGGACAAATTTTTGTTGGGATCTAGATGGGATTCCCTATCACATCATGGACTGGGTTAGTGAGGATGTTAGCAGTGTGATGGATCCGGTACCTAATCACACAAACACTTGCAGGTCTTTATCAGATGCTCATACAATACTAGTGATAGGTTAGATTTTCAGGGGCACTAGCAGACCTCGTGAGATATCTTGGAATGTTGGTGGTGCTTGGGGTTGCATGATGATTAACACACTTTGTCCGGAGTTGGTAGGAGGAGGTGGCATTAGCAGGCCACTAGACATGGAGTTGTATATGGATCGTGATCTCTCATTGGTGTATTGGACGTGGGAGTTACTGAGGATGAACATGGTAGTTTTATTCCCATTAGAATGTGCGAAGCTAGGCCACTCAAGACTACCAAGGAAGATGAGGAGGTGTAGCTCACATCATGGTGGGTTCACTAGAAGAGTGGTGGATGCATTGGAACATGTTGGATACCAAATGGTACTAGGTAGTATGGAAATCGTCATTGGTGTTTAGGGGTACATAGAGTTGTGCCACAAAGTTGAGTATTATGCAGAGGAGTGTGGAGGTGCATGTTTGTGTGTAACAGAGTATGATGGTGTACAATAGGTTGTTGGAGTGTTTCCTCTAGAGAGATCTCTTAATGGGGAAACTAGGTGTACCATTTAGGTTGAATTACCTAGGATCGATGAGGGCACAAGCGAGCATCTCTTATTCATATCCGATGAGACTCACATGCTTATCTTTGCTTCATATTTCTCACAGTCTCAAAGGATTTGGCTGGTGTTCCTTAATACTCTTAGCATGAGAAGTTGGGTGCAGCGAACTCACCTAAGATAGTTGGATCGGACTCAATGTGCCAAGGGAGAGACTCTGCAGCAATGGCATATGGTGAGGGTGTGAGTTGATAGATGCATGCTTCAGTTTTTCCTAACCTACTACAAAGGTAGCATGTGTTCCACCCTTGAGCTCAAAATTAGGAAGATGAATTATACATTTTGGGCGAGACATTATGAGGTGTCACAGGACCATATATAATGGGTGGTAGACCCTTCTTATAGGTGGTGTTTAGACTCAAGGAAGTTTTCATGTGCACCTTCAGCAGGCAGGATAATAGATCTCACTATCTGGTGTGGTATGTGTAAGGAATTTTTGCATGGACTAGATTGATCATAATATGTGGAGTCTAGATATGGATATCATGTAGGGACCAAATATGTGGCACAAGTGGCTTCTAGTTGTTGTGAGGACTATGTCACAATAGATATGCCTATGGGATCTAGGGATTTAGTTGGATCATAGGTCACTCCATTTTGTGATGAGTAGGATCATGGTAGATGGTGATCTAGTTCACTTTGGGTTTGACACATGTGGGTTTGCTCAAACCTCCATTGTATGGCTAGGAAAATTTTTCTTGTTGTTGCTCAGGATTAGGATTAGCTTTGGATGGGTAGGCATTGACATCATGGAGATTCCTTGGAAGGATTAACTTGGCATTTACAGATATTTCATCATTAGATTCAAGGAGATGAGGATATGGTATGAGCATGATCGATGGTCAGTTATAGTCAGAGGAGTATAACATCAACATGGTTGTATCCTCTTGAGATTATAATGGGACCCCAACATTATAGGGCTAGGTAGTTAAGATGCCCTTATGGACAAGTTGTTTTCTTCAAGAGGAGATTAGGTAGATCTTCCATTGAGTTTTAATGGTTCCTTGATGATACGGGGGACTTCATCTATATGGAAGGATGTTTAGTAGGGATAGATTAGGGGGAGCACATAGAGGAGTACAACATCAACATGGTGGTATCCTCTTGAGATTAGTACCAGACCCTGACATTATAGGGCTAGGAAGTTCACATACCCTTAGGGATATGTTGTTTTATGTAGGAGAAGATTAGTTAGATCTTCCACTGAGTTTTAATGATTCTTTGATGACATGGGGGACTTCACAGTATGGTAATATGTTAAGCAAGGAGAGATTAGGTGGAGCACATGTGGGAGAGGATTCATCTCTATAAGGGTTGTACTGTATCTTCAGGAATATACCCTTGAAGTGCATGAGACTAATTACTCAATAGGGAAGCTTCTCTATGAGTTGATTACGATTTCACCTTACCAAAGTCCTCTACTTACTAGCGATATGTAGGGGAACTTTAGCGACTTTTTCTTATTGGATGACGAGTGGAGTGAAGGGGGATTCACATGGATCAAGATGGTTAGGGACCTTGTGATCTGAAAATGGGGCTCTTAGGCTTCTTGTCTAGCTTACAAGAACCTCTCCCACTTCCAAATCTTGAATTTTCCCAAGTCTTTTATGATTAACCAATGCGAAATTAAGAAATTCTTGAAAATATAGGTGTATTCTTGTATTTGTTTCAGTTGATTAATTACTTTAATATATGTTGTTGGTGCTGATATGTGAATGTGCTTAAACTAATATATTAATGCATACAATAATAAATAAAGCAGCAGTAACAACAGACACATAAGACAGCAAATTAATTTGGAGTTCACCCACAACTCTTGGGCTACATCTTCGTGAGCTCTTGTCAATTTGACTTGGCTCTCTGGGATTATGGTGTAAGTCTTTTACAAGTCTTTGACTCAACTCCTACTATTCTACACATAAACAGTGGGTTTAGACACCTTTTTATCCCTTGGCTCTTGAAGCTCTGGCTTTTGGCTCTTGGCTCTTGGATTTGGCTCTTTGGCTCTTGGTTCTGGCTCTTGGCTCTGACTCTGGCTCTTTGGCTCTAGTTTTGGCTCTTGGTTCTGACTCTTGGCTCTTTGGCTTGGGCTCTTGGCTCTTTGGCTCTCCTTCTTTGGCTCCTTTCTGCTTTTTGCAACCTTCACGCTCTCTGGATTTTCACTTGAACTTCAAGTGACACTAAGGGCTCCCTCTGCTACTTTTTTCTTCTCTGCTGCTATTACTTTTAGCATTCAGAAACAAACAAAAACATGGCCACCAACAATAACTCAGTAGAAAACATAATTTGGTCACCGTTCTACAACCCAGCAGACTTGGCTTTCTGCCGTTCTATGGCTTTTAAGCCAAATCATGTTGCTTGTTTATCTCCCCTCTTGGACTCTTTGTCTTCAAGACGCTGTCCATTCATTTTCCTCCTCTGAGTGTTAGAAGTCATTGTTAAATGCTTCCTGGTATGGATGCCACCTATTTGGTAATGGACAGGGCAATCGACACTTAAAATTCCTCGGAGCAGTTGTTTTCTATTTACACAGAGAATCACTGCCAAACACAGGAAAATCCACAGAACACTCTTCATCCTAGACTTGAAATTTTCATAAATGTTCTTTATTTCCCTATCGGGTCTGCTTGGGGATTGCTTATCGCAATCGTAATTGGCCTACCCCTTTGTTTTTTTTTAATAAATGAAACAGGCAAAATACATTAAAAATCCCATGAAAATGGCTTTCGGCGGATTTCAAATATTAAGCATTTGCATTCCATAAGCCTATCCGGTCCTGCCATATCGCATCACTAGTCACAATGGCCCTTTGGCTTCCCCTTTGGTATCGTCGATGCCGATCTGCCAATATCGGCGATCGCAGTCGGACTATCGCACACACACACACACACACACACACACACACACACACACACACACACACACACACACACACACACACACACACACACACACACACACACACACACACACACACATATATAACATGGTCGATCCATTGTGTTCGCCGATGGCGATCCACCGATTTCGGCGATCGCTCCATTGCATCACCCCAGTCCATCGTGCCATGCCTCCACTCCGACCTGCCGATCACTGCCGATGCGATATGCCGATCGGATCTGGACTCTTGATGGGCTGGTCTTCTTGAGAAGAACTGTATTCCTCCTTGCCTTTCTGCAGAACTTATACTGAAATGGTCAAAGAAGGTAGTTTGAGCTTCTTTTCCTTGATCATTGATCCAAGGTGGCTCAACAAATGTGAAGTACATCTGCTCCACAAAACTTTCATTTGTACCTGTTTGACAAGCTGCCAACAACAACTATTAATGACAACAAGCATACAGACAGCAACTGGATGGACTAACTCCTGCTTCAACAAAAGAAACAGATTTTCACAACTTGTGAACACCTCCATATCTTATATCTACATACAAATGATGGACTAGATAACAAGCCCACAAAACATGCCTTTAAAACAAATGACCCGTCAAGTCAAGCATGCAGGAAAAGACCATTAGGACTCTTTTTCCAACAGATGAAACTTTCATCATTGTCTCCATTTGGAGACCAAGTTAACTTCTTTCAAGTCAACATGGCATCACATGCAATGCATGCATTTCATCCTTCAACTTTCACTTAAGCACACTATACTTTCGAAGTTGAAATGAAATATAATGTAGATGCATCAATAGACATGCAATCTTAATCGGATAAGAACTCTAACTGTTCCTTACCAATCCCTTTCAAAGGTACTACCTCTTCCTGCAGATTAGCATCATCATGTGAATCATTTTGAGACACATCATTCATGGAATCTTCACTTCCATTTCTGCCATCTTCTCTTTCCACTTTCTTTAGCTTTGGTGGACGCATTGTTGGATTTAGTGTCCAACATTTTGCAGCAAGATGTCCTTGCTTATGGCAGTAAGTGAATTGCATGTGCATCCTCTTGATAGCATGATTTTCCTTGTCCAATGTACCTTTGGCTGCTTGCTTCTTTTCCTTCTTTTGCTTCTTGTATGCAACCATTTTCTTCCAACATCTAGAAACATCATGGTTATCCAAACCACAAAAGGAACATGCAACTCTTTTCCCATACATATGTCGAAAATCATCATGCTTTGCAAAATCAAAAGGAATATGTTTAGAACCAGATTTATGCCTACCTCTTTCACCTTTATTGCCTTCATGAGGAAGTGAAGTAAATGAAGAAGTGGCTCCCTTTGGAACATCATCAAACTATTCAAGGTTGTTAGAGTCTCCCCAACTCTCTGGTTCAAGTGTGTGCTTCTGAAAACCTGTATCCTGCAATTGATGTTTCAAGCTATTGTATTCCTCTTGGATACAACCTTCACACTTCAGAGGTAGAGGACATGAAATGAAACTCCTTCTTGGGACTGTTTCAATGGCATTCATGGTAGCTTTGGAATTATCTCCATAAGACTGTCCATAGCCAAGACCCAAATATTTAGGCCTTTCCTCAACCATTATTGGTTCAACAATACCTTGTGCATGCTTTCCCAATCCCTTTCCTTCATAGCCCATCTTGGACATTAGCTTGGAACCTATACCTTTAGTATGTTTTTGAAAAGAACCAATACAAGAATTCTCAGAAGAATTTGAAGACAAACTGGAATGGCTTACCTCTTCTTCAAGTTGGTACTTGACTAAGGCTTCTTGGGCAACAAAGAGCTGTGTTTCCAACTCATGCATCCTTTTTAGGTTCATATTTGCAATATGAAGTTGCCTCTCCATTTCCTACAATTTGTCAGCAAGCAACTGCTTCTCATCCTTCATGGAATTCAGCTGATTTCTAAGCATGCTGCTCTTCCTTCCATCCTCATACACTTCTCTCACCATATCCATCATGGTGGACAATTCCTACTTCATGTCTTCATCAAGGAATCTTGTGAAGAAAGAAGAATTTGAGGACCCACTTGTAGAAGTTTTCATTATGCCAATGAACAAAAAAATCTTCAACAAGATAAATAAAGAGCTTATTTAAGCAACCTTTGGCAACAAACCTCTTGTGCTCCAAGGACTGCTTTGAGGTCCTTTGGGATAGAAGAATGCCTTCAGCCCTTCTCCTTCTTGTCCTTCCTGGACTGAGCTATCAATAGCTTTCCCTTCACCTCTGCAAACTCAGCAAATAGTCAATCTGCAAACAAGCATACAATCAGCCTCTTGCTATTCAAACATCTTTGAGGCAAGAAGTCTTTGCTCTGTCAATCAAGCATCCCGATATAACCTTCCTTGAAGGTGTGGTTAATCAATCTTAAGCTGTGATACCACCTGATCTGAAAATGGGGCTCTTAGGCTTCTTGTCTAGCTTACAAGAACCTATCCCACTTCGAAAGCTTGAATTTTCCCAAGTATTTTATGATTAACCAATGTGGAATTAAGAAATGCTTGAAAATATAGGTGTATGCTTGTATTTGTTTCAGCTGATTATTTACTTTAAAATCTGTTGTTGGTGCTGATATGTGAATGTGCTTAAACTGATATATTAATGCATACAACAGTAAATAAAGCAACTTAGTAACAATAGACACATAAGACAGCAAATTAATTTGGAGTTCACCCACAACACTTGGGCTACATCTCCGTGAGCTCTTATCAATTTGACTTGGCTCTCTGGGATTATGGTGTAAGTCTTTTACAAGTCTTTGACTCAACTCCTATTGTTCTACACATAAACAGTGGATTTAGACACCTTTTTATCCCTTCGCTCTTGAAGCTCTGGGTTCTAGATCTTGGCTCTGGCTCTTTAGCTCTTGGTTCTGCCCCTTGGCTTTGACTCTAGCTCTTTGGCTCTAGTTCTGGCTCTTGGCTTTGACTCTTGGCTCTTTGGCTCGGGCTCTTAGCTCTTTGGCTCTCCTGCTCTGGCTCCTTTCTGCTTTCTGCAACCTTCACACTCTCTGGATTTTCACTTGAACTTCAAGTGAACCCAAAGGCTCCCTCAACTAGTTTTTGCTTCTTTGTTGCTATTACTTTCAGCATTTAGCAACAAAAAACAACTTGGCCACCAACAATAACTCAACAACAAATATAATTTGGCCACCGTTCTACAACCTAGCAGCCTTATCTTTCTGTCATTCTGTGGCTTTTAAGCCAAATTGTGCTACCTTTTCATCTCCCCTCTCAGGCTCTCTGTCTTCAAGCTGATGCCCCTTCATTTTCCTCCTCTGAGTGTTAGCAGTCATTTCTAAACGCTTCCTGGGATGGATGCCACCTATTTGGTAACAGACAGGGCAATCGACGCTTAAAATTCCTCTGAGCAGTCGTTTTCTATTTACACAGAGAAACACTGCCAAACACGGGAAAATCTGCAGAACACTGTTCATCCCGGACTTGAAATTTTCATAAATGTGCTTTATTTCCCTATTGGGTCTGCTTGGGGATTGCTTATCGCAATCACAATTGGCCTAGCCCTTTGTTTTTCGTTTAATATACAAAACAAGCGAAATAAATTAAAAATCCCGTGAAAATGGCTTTGGGCATATTTCAAATATTATGCATTTGCATTCTAGAAGCCTATCGGGTCTGGCCATCTCGCATCGCTAGTCACAATGGACCTTTGGCTTCCCCTTTGGTATCGTTGATGCCGATCCGCTGATATCGGCGATCGCAGTCAGACTATTGCACAAACACACACACACACACACACACACACACACACACACACACACACACACATACATATAACATGGTCACTCCAATGTGTTCGCCGATGGCAATCTGCCGATTTCGGCGATTGCTCCATCGCATCGCCTCAGTCCATCGTGCCATGCCTCCACTCGCACCCGCCGATCACCGTTAATGTGATATGCCGATCGGATCTGGACTGTTGATCAGCCAGATCCGACGACCCCTGTGCAACCATTCCTTTGACCTCCGATTAGGCTAATTTCATGGCTTTTCTCATGTTTGTAGCCTCCCGATAGTGTTTCCCGATAAGTTCGAGACTTCTCCTTTTTCGGCGGTTTTTCCCTTTAGGGAGCTTTATAATACTTAGAGATTTTTTAGACCCATTCGCAAGGGATTTTGCCTATTTTTCCTTTGAAAAAGGGCAGCTTCATTTTATGATAGCTTTCCCATCTGAAATCTGTTTTCGCCCTTTTAAGTTGCGTTGGATTCAAAATGAAGGGATCCCTGCCATGAGACTATGTCTGAGAGCAGCCTGTGATTTTCATTTTCCTCTGATTTGCAAAGGATTTGTGCCCTTTGGCACTTTTCACCTCTTGCATGAAGTCTTTTAGACTTAGAGGTTTATTTAGGATCCATTTTTGGATCACCCTCACATCATAGGATTTGTTCATGTGTTGGTAGCACAACAATGAGGAGTGGTTCAATGGCACATTTAGGATCCTCACATTATATGGGCTACCTTGTGCAACAACAACATACGACAATATTGCTTGAGTACAAGCAATTTTTGGTAGGGAGGATTGTAATGTTCCCAATTTTGTGAGTGCAAAAATCACTAGGGAGTTTTTCCATTTTTTGGTAAAAAGAAGGCAAATATTATTTTCATTAGAAAAGTGTGGCAAAATAATATTTTATTGGAAACTGATGGAAAAACATTGTTTTATTAGAAACTGAAGGAAATTATTATTTATTAAAATGGCGGTAAAAGTCACTAAGTGGAAAATGGCCACAACTAATAAAATCATATTAAATACGGAGTCTAGAAGCATGTGGAGAAATTATAAAATGAGGATGGACTCATTTGTTAATCATATTTTGTCTATCTATCTTCAGAACTTGAAATATCTTAGAGTCATTTATCACAAGAAAAGAAGCATTGCTTAGAACAAGAATTCCAAGCAGAAATTCCACCCTCATTTCAGATAACTTAAAGTGTCTCCCTAGTGAGTAATTTGGGAGTCTAATTGAGGGTGCCCCTTGAGTTGAACTACCTAAGTTACACTTAAGGAAATTCATATTATGTTATTAGAGAATCTTCAATTGATTCGAGATTATTCGCATTTGCAAGAGTATTTCCCTTGGTTAAAGGAGGATATTAGTACCATTTTGCATGGTTGAAGTGTAGGGTTTTAGCTCGGATAAATTTTCTCTACTATTGAGGTAATTCACACTTTTTGGGGCTTTCTGAATTGACTAGAATTGGCACGACAGTTTTTTTGGTTTTTGTGGGTTTCGTGTGAGGAGCTTTGAGTTAATTTTGAATTTTTTTTGAGAAGTTTCGAGGGACGAAATTCCAATTCTTCTCCAGCAGCGGGTAATTCACACATTTTGGAGCTATCTGGGTCAACTCTAATTAGCCTAATATTTTCTTGGGTTTTTATGGGTTTGGTGTGAGGAGCTACAGGTTAATTTTGTAGATTTTTTGAGCAGTTTCAATGGCATAAATTCTAGTCCTTCTCCAAAACAAATAATAATATTTTCTTGGTAATTCACACTCTTTGACGCTTTCTAGGCCAACAGAAATTAGCTTAGGATTTCTCTAGTTTTTTGTTAGTTTTGTGTGAGGAGGTCTAGGTTAATTTTGCAAAATTTTCTGAGCATTTTTTAGGGAAGAAATTAAGGTTATTCGCTAGTAGCAGTGACAATATTTTCTAGGTAATTTACATATGTTTGAGGGGGAAATTTGTATCCCCTAAGGCATCATTTTCTAACCTGGGTTTTTCATATCTTGCAGTAGTGAGCCTAGGTTCTATCTCTCTTGCTAAATATTATGTACTCAACTTCAAAATATTAATAAAATGGCTTAGTTTTCTTGCCCATTTGATTGAATTACTAATTCTCCATGTATGTTTGAATTTTATGTTATAGTAGCTTAGTGCATGTTCTTGATTTTCAGCGTTATTTCCTAGTTGGAATATTACAATGCTATATAATATAATTTTTTTCTTCCAACCTTTTATTTGAATAAAATAGAGCATTAAAATTTGGTTATGGCACATGAGGTATGCACATATAAATATAATAGTCTTAAAATTATTACTTAATAAGGAAATGGCCAAAGCTTTCCCTCTTCTTTATGTTGATAAAATTTGTGAAGGATATAATCTTGGTAACCAACATAGAGACTCATTTCTAGTAAAAAAAATGGAGAGCAAAAAAAGCATTGGAGTTAGTACATATAGAAATAGTTGATCTTATGCAAACTTTGTCATTAAATAAAAATAAATATTTTATTGTTTTGGTGGATGATTTCAGTAGAAGAATATGGGTGCATTTCATTTTAAAAAATTGATGGATTGATATGTTTTAAAAATCTAAAGCTATGTTGAGAAGCAAATTGTCTATGTGTTAAGAAAATTACACATAGATAAAGGAGGAAAATTCACTATTAATGAGTTCGATTAATATTACAAATGAAATGGTATGCAAAGGAAAATGACAACGAGTTATACTTCATAACAAAATGGTGTGGTTGAGGGATAATATGAAAATTGTTGACATGGGTAGGATCATGTTAAGAAGTGAAATTCCCCAAACACCTTTTGGGCTGAATGTGTAATTGCATTTTATTTCCTTAATATATTTCCAACATGAAGTGTGCAAAATATGACTGCATATCAAGCATAGGATGGAAGAAAGCCAAGTATGGCTGATTTGGAAGATATTGGATGAATTTCGTATGCTCGTGTTCTTGTCGAAAGGATAAGAAAAATAAATGATAAAAGTATAAAATGAAATTTTATTGGTTATTGTTAGGTGACAATGGGTTATAGATTATATGGACCACAAATGTAAATTGTTTGGGTAGTCATCATGTATTTTTTCATAAAATGTAAGAATTGCATTGGGATCAAGGTATGAAATAATAAAATTTAGGAATCAATGTCAAAGAAGATTAATATTTTTTTCCTTCAAATCTAATATTTAGTACAAATGCATCTTAGACTCCATCCACATCATCATACTCTTCAACTTAAAGTTTTATTTCAATTCCCATTTCATACTCCAAGAAGTGTAAAAATCCTTAAATGAAATTGATGGATATACTAATTTTTATTTAATGTCTCATATAGAATCAAAGCCAATATATTTTAAAGATGTGGTAAAATAGAAATCTTGGTGCAAATTAATGTATAAATAAATTGCATCAATTAAATGGATTGAAACATGGGAGCTTTCTGATCCTCCTTTTGAAAAAAAAGTCATTGGGGTCAAGTCGGTGTATAGAAAATAGTATATAGCTGATGAATCTACATACAATAATAAAGAAAGGCTAGTAAAAAAGGGATATGCTCCACAACTACGTATCGACTACAATAGAACATATGATTTTTTTTCAATATTGGATATAACAAAGCATAATATAATTGGTTTGTTTATTAGTTTGATGTGAAATCAATCTTTTTGAATGTCGTATTCAAAAACATCTCTATGATCAACAACCCCGAGGAAATTAACACAATTCCTACATATTGGAAAAGGCTCTTTAATATGAATTTGGAGGAACTAACAAAAAAATATACATCTTGAGAAAATCTCTTTGTGCTTTAAAATAAGCCACAGATGCATGGTATTACATAATTGATAATCATTTTCGGAAAAAGCCATACGATACAAGTGAAAATGAACTCACATTATATACCAAGTCAAATAGTAATGATATATTGATTTTTTATGTATATATCACTAGATATCTACATATTCAAGTAATTAGTTAGTGGAAGGGTTGAGACATGTTACGATGACTAAATTTGAGTTAACTAAGTTGGTATTCATGCATTGTTTTCATTGCATAGTGAGGAAAATGAATGATGGTATCTTGATTTAACTAGAAAGTTATGCGGCAAATCTTCCTCACAAAAAGAAAATGGAAAATAATAATCCATGAGCACAACCATGAATACAAATCAAAATTTCTCTATAGAAGATGGAACTCAAATGGTAAATGCTAAATCCTATAGGATTTTGGCATGGAGTAAAATGTACCTCGTGCCATTAAACATGATATTATATGAGAAGTAAATTTGATATCAAGACTCGTGAAAATATCAAGTAAGATTCAATTTGGAGTAGCAAAAAGTATCTTCAGATATCTTCTTGTAATATATCATTTCTGAATTTGGTATGCTTCAATAGATAATATTGGGTTGGTTAGTTATACAGATTCTGATTGAGCTATATTCCTTGATAATATAAAAAGTATAGAAGGTTAAACTTTATCCTAGGACGAGTTATAGTATCATGGCCTTCAAATAAATAGTGACTTGTTTTGTCATCTTCTGCAAAGGTACAGTATATTGTAGAAACACATGTGAAGCAATTTTGTTAAAGAGAATATTAATTAAAATGAACAACAGGATACCACAATTATTTATTATAATAAAATTTCTATAATTTCCATAAGTAAAAATATAAAGTCTCATAGTTTTACCAAACATATTATATCACTACAACAGAATAGGAAAACAATGCCTAAAATAGCATCGAATTTAATGTATCTCAGTGCACAAATTAGACACCTTTTCTGCTGAAAAAATGGGTGCAACCTGAAAAGATTTGTCATAGTGAAATATTTAGCACCAAAAATAATGCCATAAACAACGCTTAGAAAATCACCAAAAAAATAATGCCAGAAATAACACCATAAATAATGTCTGGAATTGCATCAGAAATAGAGCTAGAAATCTCACTAGAAATTGCACTGGAAATAGTGTTGGGCATAACACCATAAATAGCATTGGGAAGAGCACCAGAAAGAGAGTTGGTAATAAAGACAAAAATAGCACTAGTCTTAGCACCAAAATTACCACTAGGATTTGCTTCCAATTTGGCTTCTGGTTTGGCTTCCATTCTTGCGTATAGTGTTTCTTCTCGTCTTGCTTCCATGTTTGCATCTAGTGTGGCTTCCAATATTCTCCCACTTTTGCTTCCATTGTTGATTATTTTTTTGCTTCCAAGCACTAGAAATAGTGCCAGGATTGATGTCTAGATTGGCTTCTGATTTGGCTTCCAATTTTTCTTATAGTTTTTGCTTTCCATTTTGCTTCTAGTTTTTCTTTCTGTTTTTCTTCCCCTTTTCCTTCTTATTTTTATTCTAGTTTGGCTTCCATTTTTTCTTCCAATTTGGCTTCCATTATCACTTCTTTTTTTGCTTCCAAAAATGATTATTATTTTGCATACAATTAAATTAATATGTTTTGTTTCAATTTTCTTAGTTAAATATATCATGTCTCTTTAATAAGTTATATGATTATATAAATAGTCATATGAATGCATTTGAAATATTTTATAAGATAATATTTATAAAGAATTTTTAAGGAAACAAACATCCATACAAATTAACAACATCATTATACTTATTAATTCTCCATCAAAATAGAATCTACAACATGTAATATACATAAAATAACAAGATAATGATTATAATATGAATCATCTATAATTAAAACAATTTAGTAAAATATGTATAATTGAAGAGAATTTTACATCATCCATCATGAACACTTAATCAAAACCATCATATGTAATAAATTACATCCAAATAATCAACCACTTTCAATATATCAAAATTGACAAGTCAATACTGATAAGATCATCATCATACATAACTAAAACAAGTGAAATTCACATATACTAGTAGATAAATAACATGTGAGAATGATACATGTCCAACAATCGACATAATTCAAAATGATACATCATGTACAAATGATATAAATAAAAATGATAAATTGTGTAAGATAAAACAATACAAATCAATATGATATGTCATGTCAAAATGATATAAGTCAAATTGGTACATTTCAAAAAGATACAACTCAATAATATGGTACGGGAGGCTATGAAAATGATACATATGATAGTAATAATGAAAATTGGCATCATATCAATATATCAAAAATGATCCATGATGCAGTATATATGATCATGAATGTGATTGGCTTCTACCAATAGCTGCCTCATCATCACCATCACCATTGTTCTCATAATAATCATCATTGTCATCTGTATCAAAATAAGCCTTGGTGTCATGTGAATCTGTGTCATCATGAGAATCATATGTCATCTCAACATCAGACCCAATGTGATCAGGATCTATGTGATGAGGATCATTCGGATCTTCTAGAAGATCCATGTTCCACAAAAAAAAAAAATAGAATGAAAAGTTATTATTTATTTCATGCAATAATTAATTTCTATGTTATATATCCAACATTACCGCATATGCAATGAAACGATAATCATATTACATCATATCAAAGTGGACATGTGATAATGAAATTTCAAGTAAGTTAGAACTAAGATGTCATTCCAATGATGTAAGACATTCAACAATTCTAATAAATGTTAGTAAACATTAAAAAAATTGTTATAAAATTTAACTATCAATTGTAATTTTTATTACATAAGCTTAAGTACAAACCATCTCCATTTTGTGATATATATGATTATGTTTTCATTGAACATATTATGAGAGTTAACTATTCTATATTTTTTCTTATCTTATATTTCAAAAGTGAATACTTTTCTAGGACATTTTGGCACACCCTAACATGTATTGGCACACACTAGAATTCCTTGGCACTTTGCACGACTTAGCACCTAGCAAATTTATGTATGCCTAACACACATTGGCACTCCTTGGAACTCCCTATCACACTATGCAACTCATAGGTAATCCTTGGAATCCCTCTTATTCATTAATTTCCATGCATTTTAACCTAGTGCTCCCTTGTGCTTCCCTAGCACTCCCTGACAATCCCTAGCTAACCCAGATTGCCATGGCTTCACACCTGGAATCCATTGTCATTCTTAGGATGCACCTTTATGTGTTGGAATTCCCTAGAACTCTTTGATGTACGTTGGCATACCTTAGCATTCCCTAGTACTCCCTAGCATTCATTGGCACGCATCGACATGCATTGGAACTTGGCATTAGGCACACATTAGAAACTAGTGTTCACCAAGTAAATTTTTATCTTCACCACTACAAGAGATATATGCATAACCAAAATCATTTTGTTTGAGTGAAATCATAGGTATGACCTTAAGTTATTTTCCATTTTTAAGATTTAACTAGTTGTTCATGTCATTAAAGAACATAAATAAGTGACGAGGGAAATTGTAGGTGTGTGAAACTATTAAAATATAAAGCCAAGTTGTATCTTGGTGAGGAAATAACCATTGATCAAATGTTAGGTGTTATCATTCTGTAATTTTCTTGGCTATAGGATAAAATTACATGTATAACTTCAAACCAATCTTTAGGTTGGAAACTTAAATTTCCAACTGGAGAGGGCTCCCTTAGTGGCTCAACTATCTAATGGTCACTTATATAGCTAGTCAATGTGAAATTCAGTGGCCAGATCTTTGGTAGGATAAGGTTTTAATGAATTTTTTGGATGAAGCAAAAATTCATTGGGGATGGAGTCAATTTAGTATCAATCTAGATTGCTCAAAAGACGAGTGATAGTAACATAGATAATTTGCAGGATAAAAAATACAATATTTCAGATCTAAAGTTTTGTAGATGAACAAAGGAAAGATAAAATATAGACCATCTCAAATAGGGAATCAATTAAGAGGAAATCCTATAAGAAACTTTAGACAAATTTGGTATAAGCATTTGAATACTATGAAAAAGAGCATCTAAGATGAATTTTAATTCATTTACTCTTATTCAAATACTGAAGATAACATTCGATGAATAAGTAGAAGGAGAACACACTGGAAAACCATACAAAAATAAAATAATTGTTATAATATGCTAGAACATATGTCACAAGTACTTCTTCTTTGAGGAAATTTTGATTAAAATAATAACTTTCACACCATAGAGTCTATTGTTTCACAAAATACCAACCCTTGCTTCATTGTTTTACACAACTTTATAGAAAATTTACATAATTGAAATCCATAATTTATGGAAATATTTAATTACAAAATGATAAATATATATACATATCTTGATGACAAAAAATAAATCTAAAAACTATATTTACTAAGAAATAACTAATGCATTGACAATTTTAAAACATAATCCATGGTGATGTTTTGTAGCAAAAAGTGGGCTAGAAGGCTATAAAATTTGTTGATCATGTGGTTTTGAACTGATCATGGATAGTATGGAATAAAATATAAAAAATCCCATGTTCTCTACCTTATAATTTCTCTTTGATATTCATTGATATCCACCTCCCCTTGACTTTTTCCCTGGCCTTATCAACGTAACGTTGACTATGCAAAGGATAGCCTTCAGAAAAGTTTAACAAAATATATCCCTTTATCACTACCAAAATTGTACCGATAGAAGATACTATTCAGGCACTAATAAAATATTTGGGTATACCCTTTTAAAATCAAAACAGTGAAAGTGCTGCAAAAATATCTAGCATTGCTTGTCAAAAATAGATCAAAGATCAATGCTACTAAAATATTTGGTAGTGGTATATTTTACTACTCATTTTAATGTCTCTATTTCTTCTAACAAAAGTTCCATGTTGTCTGTTTGAATTTGTTTTTCTCTTTTGCTTTTCTTGGCTTTGGGGCCCTATTTTTCTCCTTTATCTTTTTTCTGAGTTTTCTTTTTCTTCGAGGAACTCAAAGTCTCCTCTTTATTGATTAGAAAATCCCTCACAGATGTATCATCAAGATCAATGATTTGTTCCTTCAAGGTTGGGTTCTGCTGCAATTTGAAATTGAGCCTAAGCTTATTCATGGGCCTTGTATGGGGTTTTCTCATCCCATACCTCTCAGTTAAGATAACCTATTTTTTCCTCTTTCTCTGTACAGGTTTTGATGATTTGGTTTGGTCTTATATTTTTTCTTCTTCACTAATTTTAACCCCCAAACCCTCTTCATGTTTACCATTGTTAGGCTTATTAGCAGGGTAATCCTCTAGTAGTTCTAGAAGTTGCTCTGAAGGGATGCCAATTTTTTTTTCCTCAAGATGTCTCTTACGTTTTCTTACATAAACCTTTTTTACAACAGGAATTGAAAGAATATTTTAATTTTTTTCCCCAAAGAATCTTTCATTTTGTTTCTGGTAACGACAAAGCAGGTTGTTCCTTTTCTTGTTGGCTTTAGGCTTGGCAAAAATTGACTTAACAACCTTTCTCCAAATAGGAAGTGCTCCCACGTTCTACCAATTTTTCCCAAGTAATTAAAAATTAACATTTTAAATAAACCCTTATGGAAAACACAATGAGGAGAACAAGAAGGTTTAGCTTGAATTCTAGCTAACATATTGCTGGTAATATTCAACAGAAAATAAGGCATGTTCATATGAGCTTTCCTAGCTAGATGTGCAAGAAATTTGAAGTGGTACATACCCATTCAATCCTAACAACCTTCACAATAAAGTACCATTGAATAACGTTGATGGTTTCACTCTAGGTGGGCTTCATCCAAGACCTCTAAACTCCTTGTTTCCAATCCTTGTCTTAATGTTCATTATTTAAGAAAAAAAGGATATCAATGTTAACCAAGGTTTGATTTTTAAACCAACAGTTACCATCAACAGATAGGTATATTGTCTCATAGATTATTTCCTCCATGGTTGGGAAAGAATGGTCTGTAATGGTGACATTTTTTTGTGTCAAACCCCTCTATGAATGCTCAAGAAACTTCATCGTTAAACCCTTGGCACCTAAAACAAAATTCAGTCCAGCCTACTTGAATAAAATTCTCATGAAGCTCTGGAATGGCTTTAAAATATTTGGGCCTTCGTGCTCGTTCCTACAAAGGTGTTCGCTTTTCCCCATAATGAAAAACAAATTTGGTAACAAATGTTTTGGAGAAAAATAAGGGATTCACCAACCTTGATTTTGGAATAAAGAACTGATAGATAGGATCCTTGGAAAACAAGCAGGAGAAACGAATAAAAAGTTAACTTTCCCTTAACCATAAAAATATCAAACTTTAAAATGACATATGGACATATAATAACTACATTCCCTTATGCTTTCATCATGGCCACTTAAGATTTGATCATTAATACTTCTGTTGGTGGATTTAATTCGACTAATTAAAATGATGATAGACCGCGACTCTTGTTTTGCAGCGTTGTTGTCAAACGATGTGTCTGACGTGTTGTCTATTGGTTTATAAGTGCTTCCTTTATTAAAAATCGAACCATTTGCTTCCATTTAATTTGTTAACTCCTTCCTTTTATATCACTAGAATCGTTTCTGCCAAATTAAATTGTAGTGCACACAAAATTTTGATAGAAACTAGATCTTAAGGCCTAAATTGAATTACCCATGAAAGCTAAAAATGATAGCATTAGGATATACATGAAAATATTTGATAGGGAGGTTATATGGATGATATATTTTAGGGCATAACTTCGTGAGTTGGATAGAAAAACACTAAAGCCTCGTTGTAGCGGCTACAACCACCCTCCAAAATTTGTCCTTAGCTTCGTCTTGACGGTGTTGGACCTGCCAACATTCACGGGATCACCTCGGTATGAGGTCCCAACTAGACCTCACACCATTTGGTGTGGGAGTCCCATTTGGTATGATGGTTCGGTTGCCATTGTCTTAAGGATTTGCCTCAACTCTTGCTTGTCAGCACAGGAGAGTGGTCTTCTTTGTCTTCGGGAAGTGAGTTTCACATGCCTAGTGAGTGTAAGTGTACTCGTGTCGATGGATCTTTCACTATAAAAGGGGAAGATGGTGAAAGTGAGTTCTAGGTTAGATGGGATGCAATCCCAACTTGGCTAGGAACACACAACACAATAGGACATGCACAAATTCGAGAGGAGAATTCCACATGGATGCGATAGTCACAACATAGAAGGTAAGATAACATGTATAGAATTCAATGGATCAGTCCAAATGAGTGCAATGGTTGTTACAAAAAACTTCATGTGAAATGTATGTCTGATGTCTGGGAGAGCAGTCTACATAGGCAAGATAGCATTAACAACGTATACAACACATTTTCGTTAATAGATTATGCATTACAACAAATGAACAGTTCATATGTAGAACATAGGTTAAAGCAACATGCATTACAAGTGTTAAATATCAGTCTTACAATAGATACAATACATGTGTGCAAAACACGCTGGCTTGTAGCATGCTTCTGAATTAAGTGAAAGTTCCAAGACACAACGTTAGACCATACATCACTAACCCGGAGTGCAGGGCATTGGAGCCACTACTTACTCCTCAAAGAAAAGATTACAGAATCTCTTGGCTATGTGGGAGGAGCTGAGTTGAAAATTCCTTTATATGTACAAATGAGGGGGTATTTATAGCCAAGGGTGAAAGTGACCCTTGTGGTTGTTCAACTACCCTCATGACCGTTTGACTTCCATGACTTTTCGACTTACATGACTCTCTGTTCAACAAGTGGGTCTCTTGAACTTCCACGTTACATCACATTGATTGACAACATAACCCATAGTGGAGATGCGGGCGACACGTCTCATGACATGACTCGACATGACTTGATGTGACAGTGCGAGTACATTTGTGCTGCTGTTGGAGTGCATGTCGAGCTACAATGCTGTTGGGTGATGGATGCTTTCATGGTATATCATAGCTTCACCTCTGCATGGCATAGTGTGCAAAGTCTTCAATGGTCCTTGCTTCTCTTGATGAAGCTTTAGCATGTTTTTCCTTGCTTGCATGTTGGAAGGCTTGACAGGCTTATCTATTTGCGAAGGTGTATGTTTGTCAGGCTTGATAGGCTCATTTGTTCGCGAAGGTGCATGCTCATCGCATTCGTCCATTTCACATGCATCGTTTGTTCGTCTGATGGTGAACCTGTCATTCTGCATGTTCTCCCTTTGTTCATCCCATTCATCATCTTGCCATGTTCATTGGTGTACCCATACCTGCAATCACTTATGATGAGACGAGATCATATCCGAAACCTCCTAGTCTACCATGACATATAATCATTTCGGATGCGGGTAACCAGGAGAGACAACAAGGTTGCGAAGCAGGATGGAAACTCTGGGAACTTATAATGAAAACTACACAAAAGTCACTAAGTTATGAAGACGGGAAATCTGAGTTGACGGTGACTATCTACGAGGTTTGGTTCAGCTAGGAGGCAAAATTGTGCAAATTTTGGGAGGGACAGTCTGGGCTGTAGGAAGGCATGCTCTGTGCATTTTTCAAAAAGAATGTGAAGCGAGGGCTGGATAGCCATATTTGCACAATTTTCCATAGGAACAGGTTGGGCTGCGTGAAGGGTCAGCACGTAGAAACTGCATAGTTTTTGGGAGGAACTACCCGAGAGACTCACATCCAAAACTACGCAATTCCTAGAGGTAACTGGCAGTTGGCTGTTGGGGTCACTAGAAGCCAAAACTGCGGAATTCCTAGAGGGAACTGGCGGTTGGCTGCTGGGGTCATTGGCAGCCAAAACTGCAAAATTCCCAGAGGGAACTGGAAGTTGGATGCTGAGTCACTCATAGCAGAAACTGCGCAATTCCTGGAGGGAACTCACAGTCTGCTACTAGGAGCTACTGGCAGGGAAATTGTGCTGACATTAGGAAGCTGACCTGCTAATCATCTCTACGCAATTTCTGAGTTGAGCGAACTTCTAGACAACAAAAGGCTGGCTCATGAAAACTGCGCAATTTCTTGGATGAGAAACCAGTCGACTGTCTGGATGACTGACTAGGAAAACTGCGCAATTTTATGAAGTAGACAGGGAGGAGCACTTGGTGTCTATCTAGCCTGTCTAGGATATTTCCTCAGTTAGTTGAACGAGTGAGGTGAGTGGGATTTATGCAAGTTTTGAAGGGAGTCAGTCCTAGGGTGACTGCCGGGTCCAGCTGTCCGGGTGGTTAGCAAGGAAGTTGATTTGATTACTTGCTAGTAGTGCAGCTGGAAAAGATTAGCTTGGTGCTTCCACATTGTTCTAGTTGACAGTTGATCAAGTCGAAAGCGAGGTGAGGGTCCGGCTATGATAAGGGAGTCTGGTCGTCAGAACTTCAACAAAAATGACTATGTTTGTGAATGATCGAAAGATGAATAGGTGATCATACAAACACACACTCACATGACTCGATCACGAAATGATCCAAACCATTGAGACACACATAACATGACTAACTAACAATGCAAGTGACAAGCGCGACACTCCTGATTAAGCATTCATTTATCGAGACGACACTTGTGTGACAAAAAATGTGACTCTGTGTGAGTGCGACATATGTTTTCATAGTAAGCACAACAAGCACATACGAAGTTTGAGCATAACTAGAACATGATCACAAGCATGAATTAGACATCAGCATGCAAAAACTTGAATGCAGTGAACAAGCAAGGCAGATGTAAAGACTCATATGAGCTCATAGAGTGAACCCAATTTTGTGCAGTCATCAAGTGAAACTCTTCAAGGGAGGCTCTAATTGGTGTAGGCCAAAATTTTGGAGGGTGGTTGTAGATGCTACAACACTTCGTTTTGGAGCCTCCCTACCAACCTTTCACAATAGCATGTCTTGCTTTGTCAAGTACAGAAGCTTCAGTAATCTTCTTGAAAATTGAAAACCTATCCATCTAAGCTTGTTGCATCCCCCTCACAGGTTGTTTTATCGGACTTGGTCCAGTTGTAGGCTAAGTAGCTCCCTCAAGAAATTGCACAATTCTAGAGGGGAACTAGCCTTCCCTCCAAAAATTATGCAATTCTGTCTAACAGCCTTTTGGGCTCTAGGATTGTACAAATATTCCAATCACTATTCACTGGAAAAATTGCACAATTCCTCCCAACAAGACTACTCAGCCCAAAAATTGCGCAAATTATGGGCAGCAATCAGCTGCTCTGCCCAGAAATTGTGCAATCCATCTGGGCAACCAGCCCAATTCCTTCCAAGAAATGTGCATTTTTTTCTCCCAGCTCAACAGACTGTTGCAAGTGCAGTTGAGTTGACCGGTTCCGGGACCGAGCAAAACTGATTTGCATGCATGGATTGCCTCTCCCAAAGCAACATGCAAAGGCATCCCTTGATTCGGGGATCTACTTTTAACATCTCGAGGTTGCATGCAAGGATCATTTCAAAAACCTCCCACCAAGTGTCACTCTTCCTAGATTTATGGCATGTGTGTCACATCATTGATGTTATCAAAACTCATGAATCGGACACTGCAGAGCTCATTCCTCACGTCGACCTTGTAGCTCTAACATCCCACGTTGCATCTAGGTATCTTCGGCACATCCATCTCAATGTTTTTGGGGTAAGCCTACCTTCCATGTCTTGTGTTTCATTTATTTCACTTTTTGTGTTTCACTTTGTGTGATTGTTGTCTACTTGATTTCAGTGAGCACTTGCTGTCATTTTGATACATGTTAGCTTATAGAAGCATCGTTTCATTTTTTGTTCACATCTCACTGCTGTCACATGCATGACACTGTTTTTCATAGACGATCACTGTTGCGGTGACTCACTTCACACACATGCATGATTTCCCATTTTCTGAATCTTTCACTTGTTGTTTGCATTAATTATCATTCACTCTTGTTTACAATCCTCATCATGCATTCATGCTTCTCATGTTTTCAGTTGCCCGTCGCATAGACTGGGCTACCTTAGCTCAGACCGTTCCTTGCCTAGCTAGCACTACGCATTTCTAGAAGAAAAGGCTCTACCTTCCCTCCAGAAATTGTGCAAGTCTACCAAGGCACTGACCTCCAGACATGCATTGCGCATTTCTTGGAGGCAGTGTCCTGTTGGACCCAGAAAGTGCACAATGTAGTTTGCTGGTTGCATGTAACTGCTCACAGAAATTGCGCATTATGCAGTTTTAGTCCTCAGCAAGCTAGGCTAGACTATGTATTGTGTAGTTCCAACAGTCAGTCAACCTACTTATAGCCCAGGTTGTGCCTTGCTCAGTTTTTGTAGTCATTCTCCCGACCTCCCGATGGAAATTGTGCAACCTTCATGACCAGTCACAGAGATATATTGCAGGTTATTTCTCAATTTTTTTTGGGTTTTCGACTGACATATTTCTTCCCATGAGTGTTGCCATGTCTCTAGGTATCGCAGGTGTTCATCTGCCTCTCAAAAACACAGGTACAATGGTTTCCAATAGAACAGAGTTGAAGACACCGTTCAGAGCACACTTGGGGATACAGTCGATCAAGTGTCTATGAACTTGCCTACCCATGAAGACATCGAGTTGTTTGTAGACAAGGAAATCAAGATATGATGACAACAACATCACATGAAGCAACACCATCAACAGTACCTGAAGGCAGCATACCAGATGCAATGAATGTAAGAGAAATTTTGTTGACCACACAGAGGTAGAACAAAGTTGCAAGCTCAAGTAGATCCACTTGTGATGAAACAAACTTTGGAGACTCAGGCTATGAGGTGATGGTGGGACATGAAGATCGCACGAAGGAAAAGAATCAAACAGAGAAGGAGTTGCATGTGTTGAGGCAGCAACTCAAGGAAGAACAAGAGTTGCATAGACAAGAGAATGAGTTGCAGCAGGAACAGGTACAGCAGGGAGTGTGAAATGCACTCAGGGATGAAACTGCACCCGCACAAGTTATAGATCCATCCTAGTAGTGGGCACGGAGTAGACAAGTTGAGCAGTGTTGTCAATCGCATGCAAGGGAATGCAACAACATGCATGTCATTTTATGCATGCATCCGATCCCACCCATTCAGCACACTCACTGAGGCGAAGACAAGAAGCAAGTCTGATTGGAGCTAAACATGTACCTTGATAAGTCAATGCGCATAGCCACCAGCATATGCTTGGAGAGCAGCGTAGACACCATGCATCAACATGTTGTCGGTCTGGTCGTACCAGGATGACCATGCACATGCTATCAGAAAAAGGGGACAGAGGAGCCATAATAGTGCACCTAGATGCAACGAAGGAAAGAGTTTGCTTCAGCAAGATGTAACCATTGAGCACATGGACGCCATCATGGAAAACCAAGCTTGGAATTAGCTCATCACCTTCGACCATCGCAAGCATGTCAAAGAGTTGGTCTCACCACAATGGTATGAGTGTTAGTGATGTCTTTCATGGCTTTCTCAAGCCATTTTGTCTCACATGGGCACACGTGCATTGTAATGTAACATCATGTCAAGTAGAGGTTCGAGTGTCGATAGTTGAATGTAACAGTCATAGAGTAGTTGAAGAGTCATTAGGGTAGATTAACGGTCTCAAAGGGGAATGTTAAGGGTCACCCCACCCTTTGCTATACATAGTACCTCATATCTCATTGTAGGGACTTTTGGTCAGCCAAGCATTGATAGGAGTATCTTAGAGAAACCTTTGACAGTATTTTAATGCGCATTGGCTTCTCCACTGCACAGAGCTAGTATATCTCTTTGCAGGAACAGGCGGGTTTGGTTGTAACATTCCACTATTGGAACTAGTGGTTGGACATGGATGTATTGTATGACTGGAAATTACACTTCTTAATGCAACAGAGCCAACACGTTTTCATGCATATGTTGTTATTGTATATCAAATTTTCTGGTTGCTGTAGCAATGTATGTTATTTAACTTATGCATTTGTGTATGAACTAGTTTGTATGAAATTGTGTAAATCTTGTTGTTGATATGTTGTTGGTTTAACCGTAACTTTTGATTGCTCGTTATCTTGATTTCCAGTTGGTGATGCATCTTTTCTCATGTGTTCCATTCCATGCCGAGTACTATTAGAGGCTTCCAAGGGGCACACTCACCTCACTCTTCGTGTGTTAGAACCTCTCATGCACCTTCCTTGACTTGTCGCAGCTGTCACACCGTTGCTACCAAGATGGATATCTTACTTGCCTCTGTGCGAAACCATGGTCAAGGCATTACCGTACGACCCACTCCTGGGACTCCTACACTAAACGGTCTGAGGTCTAATTGGGACATGTTACCTGGGAGATCCCCAGACATGTTGGCATTTCTAGCACCGTCAACATTTCTGGTGCTAGAAGCAGGGCCAGATGACAAGCTGAGCCCTTATCATTTGTTTTTAATTTTCGCACATCTATCATGGAGTTTGTTATAGTTCACCCTATGAAATGTCTGCCAACGAACATATATTTCACATCAAGATGGAGTTCTGGGATCACTTGTCACAAATCACGTATGATGGTGAAGGTGAAGTGGCTTGTCTTGAACACTTAGATGACTTCCATGCTCTCATGGAGGGCCTGGAAGATTTTAATGGAACAAAGGTATGTTCGCTGCTTGCGCACACACTTCGCGACCACCCATCACAATGTTGTGGCACACTACCTCATAACTTCGTGCACTCATTGAAGCAGTTCAACGATCTAATCGAATCCGTTTTCTACCATTTTGATCCCAAACTACTTGATAAAAAATTGTTACAACAACGAAAGGCCCTGCACGAATCACCTGTGGAGTTTTCAGAGCGCTTCCATCTATTCATGTTTGAAGCCTCGAAAAGTTAGATGAAATTTCAGTATCTCATGGACAAATTTGAATATTTCCTTATCCAATATGTGAATCCCAAGAAGAAGTTCAAGCTCAAACCCCGCTTAGCATACTTTGATGATGGAGTTGTGCAATCACAGACATACATGGTCACTGCCACCCTCCACCATCGCAGAGTGATATGGAAGAGCATGAACACATATTTGTTCAACCATCACATCCTCCCGACATCACTCCTTCCAATTTTTATGCAAGCTTGGTTGGAAATCCCATGGGTTATCACATGTATTTCGTACCTCAACCTCCGTCCTCGTATTCTAATCATCCCCTGGATTGCACTATCTTGTGTTCTTCAGTTCCAGACTCTACACATGTTTTGAACGAGGATCGATCTATCGAAAGAGTTGGTGTTGCACAACCAACATGCGTTGTCATTCACGAAGAGTATGCCTGGGAGCTTGAACATCTACTGGCAGCAAAGGACCATCCCTGTCTATCCATACCTCCTCTGGTTTTTCTTGACCTCCTTGGTGATCTTGCCATCCTGGATTTTTCATGTGTATCTCCATCCACGGAAGCACCCATTGTTGATCATTCGCAGGAAACACCAGATGTCATTCCATCATTTGACAATGGAGAGTAACAATCATTCTTTGAACATCCACTTTATTTTTCATCTATCTTTTCCAGAAACACAAAGGATGAACATCCTTTCTTCTCATCTACCCCTCTGTGTGATTCATCAAATAATGAGGAAGTCGACCAACATCCTGAGTTTTCTGGCCGTGCCTATTGTGATCTCTTTACCTCATCATCTGATCATGATGTTGATTCATTCGTTGTCAATCCATCTAAGCCACTGGTCTATGATGATCTATATGTTAACAAAGTTGAAACCCCCCAGACTGTCGAGGCACTTTAGCCCAAGTTGATGGTTATGTCAAGCCCTTGTTGTCTTGAGGTTGGTCTCACTTTCGATCAGGAAATTGTTCAAACACCTAAGGCTCCTCATCACTCATCTGTATGCACTGAAGAACAATCCAACACTCAGATTTCACTTCCTCCACTCGAACTACACGATCCCATTGCTCATGCATTGGAGGAATCTTACATAGCAAGCACACTTGCACAACGTAAGTGGTCTACCTTTCTCACGTTTTCTTGCATGTCATGGTCAAGGGAATGCATACACTCAACATCTGCACGCAGTGTAGCACAACACCATGGCAAGTCCACAGAGTGCATGTCATGCGCTTTCACTCATTTTTGTTCTTTGGATGCTTTTAAGCTCAGAGTGTGTCTGTTTTCACTGTTGTTGTCAGTTTGCACAACTGGGTTGCTCGTGGACCAAGCCTTCACCAACATGGGTCAATCAATGCGTCAATGGCTTCATTGGAAATGTCACTTCACGTGGTCATGCCATCACCATTAGCTTAGGAGTAGGAGTAGTGTTTTCTTTCAGTTTGCTTGCTTGCATGCTTGTTTGCTTTCTTGCTTTGTTTTCTTGTTTGTTTTCTTGCTTGTTTTCTTACTCATTTTTCTTTTGCATTTACTTCTGCTCCTACTTTGCTTTGTTGTTTGTTTGCCAATTTTCATTCATAGGTTAGTTTCGCATGAAACCTTGCATGACTCTTGAAAAAATCTGGGTAAAGTACAAAAGGCCTTGTGCAGCTATAACTACTTGGTTATCTGTCATCCTACCTCTCTATGAAGAACTTGTTACCTTTAGTCCATGACACATTGATGGAAAATACGTACTATTCGAAATGAACCTTGGTGAAAACACAACGCTTGTGGGCTAACTAGTGTCACCTACTCTAGTTAGTTTTTTTTGGGTTAACCCTTGTCAGCTCAGTCAAGTAGAGTAAGGTGAGGAGGAAAACCTTAACAGGCACGTCGGAGGTATATAATAAACTACTTCTCTGAAGGAACAACCTCTTCTACTCACAATAAGTTGGGATCCCTCTTTCGCCTATGAAATGAATAAGTATTATTCACAGTTATGAAAAATAAAAAATTGAAAAGTGAAAAATGGAAAAATAAAAAATGAATAAGGAAAAAGAAGAGAAAGGATTCCTGCACAGAGAGGTGATGCAAATAACTCCACTGGGGTACTGACCAGGCTCATTGGTAGCGAAGCAATGCTTGTGTTCCTGCGTGACTCCGCTGGGGTAGTGTCTAGGCCTACTATCATCGAAGCAAGAAAAGAGATAAGACTAAGACTCAGATCACTATACTGCTTATGCAAAAATATACCCGTCAACCCCAATCAGAACAACTATGTTGCCTTGGATTGGAATGTGTGTCAATTGACCAAGAACTTGGAAGATGCTACATCTTACAATCAAGCAAGTGTGAAGAACAAGGTGATCTGAGAATTGAATAATACTTCCGGAGGTGTTAGACTCACTTTTCACGAACAAGGACCATTCAAAGAGCTCGATTTCAACTAGTGTGTTGGTAAGTGTTGTAGCGGCTACAACCACCCTCCAAAACGTTTCCTTAGCTTCTTTTTGGAGCCTCCCAACCAACCTTTCACAGCGTCATGTCTTGCTTCGTCAGGTACACAAGTTCTAATGATCTTCTTGCAAATTGACAGCTTGTCCATCTAAGTTTGTTCCATCCCCCTAATAGGATGTTTTACCGGACATGGTCCAACTACAGGATGAGCAGCTCCCTCAAGAAATTGTGTAATTCTGGAGGGGAACTAGCCTTCTTGCCAGAATTGCGCAATTTTGTGGGGAAGCTTGCTGGGCTCTAGAATTGCGCAAATCTTCTTGTCACTGTTCACTAGAAAAATTAAACAATTCCTCTCTACAGGATTTCTCAACTCAGAAATTGCGCAAATTCTAGGCAACAGTCAGCTTCTCTACCCAAAAATTGTGTAATCCCTCTAAGAAGCCAGCCTAGCTTCCTCCCAGAAATGTGAATTTTTTTCTCCCAACTGAGTAGATTGTTGTGTGTGCAATTGAATTGACCGGTTCCCTCCAGGACCGAGGAAAACTGATTTTCATGCATGGGCTACTTCTCCCAAGGCAACATACAAAGGCATCCCTTGATTCAGGGATCTACTTTTAGTAGTTGGAGGTTGCATGCAAGGATCATTTCAGAAACCTCCCACCAAGTGTCGCTCCTCCTAGATTTGTGGCATGTGCGTCACATCTTTGATTTTATCAAAACTCATGAACCGGACACTACAGAGCTCATTCCTTACATTAACCTTGCAGCTATCACATTCCACATTGCATATAGGAGTCATCGGCACATCCAACTCAACTATTTTTGGGTAAGCCCGCCTTCCATGTCTTGTGTTGCATTTCTGTCTCTTTTTATGTTTCTCTTTGTGTGATTGTTGTCTTGCATCACACACATGCATGCTTTCCCATTTTTTGAATCCTACACTTGTTGTTTGCATAAATGATCATTCACTTTTGTTTGCACTCATCTCATCATGCATTCAAACTTCTCATGTTTTCAGTTTCCTGTTGCATGGACTGGGTTGCCTTGGCTCGGATCGTGCCTTGCCTGACTAGCACTACACATTTCTGGTAGAAAAGGCTTTTCCTTCCCTCCAGAAATCGCACAAGTCTAGCTAAGAACTGACCTATAGGCATGAATTGTGAAAATTCTTGGAGGCAGTGTCCTGTTGGCCCCATAAACTGCGTAATGTAGTTTATTCTTTGCATGTCACTGCTCACTAAAATTGTGCATTACACAGTTTCAGTCCTCAGTAGGCTAGGATGGACTGTGCATTACGTAGTTTCAATAATCAGTCAGCCTACTGACAGCTCAGACTATGCCTTGAACAATTTTGGTAGTCAGTCTCTCGACCTCTTGGCAGAAATTGCAGAACATTCATGATCAGTCACACATGTATGTTGTAGGTCAATTCTCAAGTTATTTTTGGTTTTAGACTGATAGATTGCTTTCCATGAGTGTTTCCATGTCTCCAAGTATTGCAGGTGTTCATCTGCCTCTCGACAGCATAGGTACAATGGTTTCCAGGAGAGCATAGTTGAATACAACGTTCAGAGAACACTTGGGGATGCATTTGATCAAGTTTCTATGAACTTTCCTACCCATGAAGACATCAAGTTGTTCATAGATGAGGACATCAAGATATGACAACAACAACATCACAGCAAGTAACGCCATCAACAGTAGTTGAAGGCAGGATACCGGATGCAATGGATGCAAGACGAAGTTTGTTGATAGCACAGAGGCGAAACAAAGTTGCAAGCTCAAGTAGATCCATGTGTGATGAAAGAAGATTTGGAGACTCGGGCTATGAGGTGATGACGTGACATGAAGATCGCATGGAAGTGGAGAACAAAATAGAGGAGTTGCATTTCCGAGGTAGCCACTCAAGGAAGAACATGAGTTGCATAGATGAGAGAATGAGTTGCAATAGAAATAGGTACAACACCGAGCACAACATGCACTCATGGATGAAACTGCACCCATACAAGTTATAGATCCATCCTAGTAGCTGGCACGAAGCAGACAAGGTGAGAAGTGTTGTTGATCGCATGAAAGGGAATGCAGCAACATGCATGTCATTGTACGCACCCATGAGATCCCAACCATTCAACACACTCATTGAGGCGAAGACAAGAAGCATGTCCGACTGGAGCTGAACATGTACCTCTACAAGTTGATGTGCACGACCACTAGCACATGCTTGGAGAGCAACGTGGACACTATGCATCAACATGTTGCCGGTCCAGTCGCACCAGAATGACTATGCACGAGTTGGATAGAGTAGCCATATCAGTGCACCTGGATGCAACGAAGGCAAGAGTTCACTTTAGCAAGATGTCACCATTGAGTGCACGGACACCATCATGGACAACCAAGCTTGGCATCAGCTCATCACCTTCGACCATCACAAGCATGTCAAAGAGTTGGTCTCACCACAATGGTCCGAGTGTCAGTGATGTCTTGCATGGCTTTATCAAGACATTTTGTCTCACATGGGCACATGTGCATTGTAGTGTAACGTCGTGTCAAGTAGAGGTTCAAGTGTCAATAGTTGAATGTAACAGTCATAGAGTAGTTGAAGAGTCATGAGGGTAGATGAACGGTCTCAAAGGGGAATGTCAAGGGTCACCCCACCCTTTGCTATAAATAGTACCTCATAACTCATTGTAGGGGCTTTTTGTCAACCAAGCTTCAATAGGAGTATCTTAGAGGAAGATTGGACAATATTGTAATGCACCTTGGCTTCTCCACTGTGCAAAGCTAGTATATCTCCTTGGAGGAGTAGGTGGTTGCCACTGTAACATTCCACTATTGGAACTAGTGGTTGGACATGGATGTATTGTATGACTGGAACTTACACTTCTTATTATAACAGAGCCAACACGTTTTCATGCATATGTTAGTATTGTAGTTGGACTATTTTCGTTGCTATAGAAATGTATGTTATTTAAATTATGCATTTGCGTATGAACTATTTTGTATGTAATTGTGTAAATCTTGTTGCAGATGTGTTGTTGGTTTAACCGTCACTTTGGATTGCTCGCTATCTTTCTTTCCAGCTGGTGATGCATCTTTGTGCGTGTGTTCCCTTCCATGCTGAGTACTATTACAGGTTTCCAAGGGGCACTCTCACCTCACTCTTCGTGTGTTAGAACCTCTCATGCACCTTCCTTGACTCACCAGAACTATCACACCCTTGCTACCAACAGGGACATCTTACTTGCCTCTGTGTGAAACCACGGTCAAGGCATTAGCATATGACCCACTACTGCAACTCCTACACCAAACGTTCTGAGGTCTAATTGGTACTTCTTACCGGGGAGATCCACTGACATGTTGGTGGGTCGAATAGCATCAACAAGTCCATTGCTAGGATATACACTACATTTCCACACGGATGGTCAATATTTCCTTTCAATGTTGACTAGATAGATGTAGTAAAGGTGTTAAAGATGAAATGGTTTAGGGGCTTCTTGCCACGCAAAATGTGGCGGAAAATAAGGGACAATGTTGAGCAACACTAGTTCATGTCTGGAGCAATTTGTGTGATGAGGTAGACCCCAGATGACTAGGCTAAGATTTACAACTTTAAACAATGTTTTGAGATAGAGTGTTAACTTGGTATATGAAATATAAAGTAAATACCCCAGCAGGTCAGACTAGGTACTTGTTAGAGATCAAGAAGGGATTGTTAAAGGAATTTCAAAAACCTATTCCTAAATCTTAGTGGATTACTTACATCAAAGAAATTAAACAAGTGCAAGGAGAACTAGTCTAGGACTATGACTAGAGCTTCAATATATTGCTGGACATGTTAACATTTCATATTTATGAGAAACAACACTGGGAATGTTTTATTGTAGGACTCCTTCCTCATATAAGGATACCCCTCACTCAGTAGAGAGTGACATCGTAGTCAGAGGCACTAGAAATTTCACTGGGACTAGAGTCAACTCCAAGTGGAATGGAAGGATCAGTAGGAATGGCACAAGTGTAATCGCAACTGGTAGTGTTGACTCTCTAGTTGAAAGAAGTGGTGAAATGGAAGGATGTGCATAAGAATGTCTGGTGAATTATGTGTCGCAGAGAAGGAAACTTGAGAAATGAATTCCCAACTATCATTAACTATGTTGCAACAGTGGCACAAGCACACTACTTAGAGAAGGAAAAAAATAAGATTGTGAGCTATCCCAAAAGTGGGGAAATAATCTAAGGTCCTACTAATTGATGGAGAAATATCAAATGACTTACCACACTCCATTCTATGAGTTATGCAAAAGTATATGCCATGAAATTTAGGCATGCCACATGTTGGAACTAATGAAGGAGAGTACATTCGATGCATACTGACTCCAAGGAGTGGACCTGTAGGAGGAAGAGGCCTAGACATTTTAACTAGGAAACTTTGAGTCATAGAGAAACACACAAGCAACACGATAACATTGATTGTGATTAACTATAATTTGAGATGCAAAACTCAGGCCAACAGTGTCATCGATTAATGGAACCTGTGGTTTCAAATGTTCCTAACCCTCATATACTCATTAAGAAAATATCAAGACAATGGTAATTAATTTTAAACATCATATGGATAATTACAAACCATATTCATACTTCCTCAATAGTTTCTTTCCCAAAGGCTAAGTAACAAGAATATGGATATGCTTTTTGCTCTGGATACTTGTAGCCAAATAACAATCACCCAAATTTCCTTAGCATGTAACTAAATCCTGCAATAGAGGGATATCATGCTCTGGAACTAACTATGAACATGACAATACAATATAACTCTTCAATTTGGTGAATAGAAGCACAAGTATATGCTCTAAACAATGTTTTCTCACTCACTAAAAATGTTTATGCTTGATAGTACAACCTAACATCTCACCACATTGCTTCACATTTCTAATGACATGAATTTCTCTAGCACATAAATATAGAATAGAAATGTTTTATCCTCATTGAGAATGTTACCCCACATAAATAGTAATAGATACATACACATTCAAGAGAGAAATATTAAATACTTTATTACTCGTCAATTTTCCCAAGAAATTTTTTTTTCTCATGCTCTCAAAGGTTATGTATCATGTGCCATTTGATAGTATATTTATGGTTGTTGGATATATATATATATATATATATATATATATATATCTATATATATATATATATATATATATATATATATATATATATATATATATATATATATATATATATATATATATATGGTTTATTATCTATAGGAAGTCGATAAAATAGTTGAAGGTAAGGTGAAAAAACCATCATCTAGGCTCTACTCCCGAAATGATTCTTAGCAACAACTAGCCACATAATGTGTTGGGCTTGTTATCTCTTACATCACAGTTGCTAATTACAAGATTTTGTAGATTATCTTTAAGATTCATCGCATTAGGTTTCTTATTGATCAACATTTCGAACCAGCAACGGTGGTTCATCTCCAGGATGTGAAAGATTATTGAAAGACTGGTCTTATTTTTCAATTTAATATATAGATGTATGAGATGCATTACCGACAAATATTAGGATTTATTAAATTATTCTATTTTATTTATTTATTTTCCTTTTTTTTTAATTTCATTATTCTATTATGTTTTGTTATTTTAATTTTATTTAGGATTAAAATTATTATTGAATTATTATTTTAGTTATATTTATTTTAATTGTTTGTTGTAATTATTTATTAAGGCTAGTACATATTGCCCTATTCTAATTGTTTTAATTATATTTACTTTAGTTATTTATTAAGGCTAATACATATTCTCTTATTCTATTTGTTTTGATTACGATTTAACTATTCTTGTTATGTTTGTTTATTTTAATTATTGAATTATTATTTTGTTAGGGTCATAGTTGTGTTAATAATATCTTCTTATTTATGTTTTACTGTAATTGTTTTTACTTTGTATTTTATTAATTATAATCATGTTTATTTTAATCATATGTTGTGATTATTTATTAAGGCTAATACATATTACCGTAGGTTGTGGAATTATTATAGTTAAGATATTTTAAATTGTTGTTTATTTTTTATAATTCTTGTTAAATTATATTTTAGTAATGTCATAGTTTACTTTTAATTATAATGGATTAAATCATTTATGTTTGTTCTAGGTTAGTTACAGGAGAATTATAGTTAGGTAGGGGTACATTTGGATGATAGGATTGGAATCCAGTTTTCGCTTATGGTCCATCCGTTGTCTCTATTGAGGTTATTAGGGTGCTTGTTAATCTCCATGGCTTCTCTGAATTTCCTTTTGAAGTAGTGATCACTTCTAGCTAAGATATGGGTATCTTCTATATAGATTCGGTGCTTAGTTTTATCAAAATGTTCAAGTAGAGAAGATGATTTGGATCGATTGTGTTTAATGTTAGCTGAGTGTTCTTGGATTCTTGTGTTAAAGGATCTCCCAGTCTCACCTACATAGGGCTTGTCACATGAGCAGGGAATTAAGTAGACACCTTTATGACATTTAGGATCAATTTTGTCTTTGACTGGATTTGCGCAGCGATGGATAGTGTTTAACGGTTTAAAGGTGGTTAGAATTCTATTCTTTTTCGGGATGTGGGAGATTTTTTCTGTAGTCCCTAGTATGTAAGGGAGGTTGACTTTTCCTATTATATTATCAAAGTTTTTATTTTTATTAGGTCAAGTGTTTTCCTTATTTATGGCTTTGACAACTTGATGTTTGTTGTATCCGTTTTTTAGGAAAACTTTAATAAGGTGTTCTTTTTCTTTTTCTAGGCGTTCCTTGTCAGAGATTCTGAGGGCTTTGGTTGCTAATGTGTTGAGGACTCCTAGTTTGTGGGTAGGGTGATGATGTGAGGAGGCATGTAAATATTGTTCAGTGTGAGTCTTTTTTCTATATACCTGGTGGGATATAGAGCCATCATCATTCATAGTGATGAGGATATCAAGGAAGGGGAGGTTTTTGTTGACCTTGACTTCCATAGTGAATTTTGTGGAAGGGGATAAACTATTTAGGTGTTGTTTGAAGGTTTCTAGGGTTTCTCTTCCATGAGGCCATATGATAAATGTGTCATCCACATATCTTTTCCAAAATTTAGGTTTAAGGGGTGAGGTCATAAGGGCTTTGTTTTCAAAGTCCATAAATAAATTGGCAATAATAGGAGACAGAGGCGACCCCATGGCAACTCCGCATGTTTGTTCATAAACATCTTCCATGAAGCTAAAAATGGTTGATTTTAGACAAATTTCTATGAGCTTTTATGTGTCAGGATCTATCAGTTTGCAGATGACCTCCATGGCATCATTAATGGGGATATTGGTGTATAGAGAGGTGACATAAAAACTAACCAAAGTGTCATTTTTCTCAAGTTTTATGTTCTTGATTTCTTCAATGAATTGGGTTGAGTCTTTGACAAAAGAGTCTGTGTTCCCACTAGCGGTTTTAGTTTCCTGGCTAGGTGTGTTGCTAGGTGGTATGTATGTCCATTAATCGTGTTTACTATTGGTCTAAGAGGGATGCCTTCATTGTGAATCTTTGGAGCTCCATAGATTCTCGGTGTGTATGGATTGTCAATTATGAGATTTTTGTTGTCTTGTATCTTACTTGTTTTGATTAGGTTGCATACTTTTTTGGAGATCTTGTTTAATGGGTTTTTATTGAGTTTTCTATAGCAGCCACTGTTATTTAGCTGATCTAGCATTTTTTCTTTGTAGTCACTTTTGTTCATGATAATGGTGGCTCCTCCTTTGTCTACTCACCTAAACCTCAAAGACAAATTACAAAATACTAAAAAAAACAAATTACATGATATTGGAAAAAACAAATTAGCTAGAGAGTTGAAAAAAATCTATTTCTATAGGCATTAATCTCATGAAGGTAGTTAAATTGGATGCTCACCTAACTATTGGATTCCAATGATGTCATATTTAAAAACAATTTGTCATGTGTCTGTGTGTGTGTGTGTGTGTGTGTATAGAAAAAACCATACAAGGGTTTTGGATATTCAATTAATCAAGGAAAAATTGATCTCAAACAACCACTTATTCCTCATTCCTCACAACAAAGAAACGCAAAATAATCAAGCTCCAGTGGTCAATGGTTCATGTGGATATTAGTTATGAGGACAACAACTAAACCTTCATTGACTAGAGATTGTCATTGAAATAAACACATAAGGCAATGAATGTGTTTTACACTGCATCATTTATCACATTTGACATTGTGAACATGGAATGGGGTATGGATCTGAGATATGCACCCACACAAATGAAATTCACAATAGTAGACACAACAATTAATTACAAAGAGAACAGCTTTATGCTAGGAATCCAAATGGGAACCGACATATAATGGTTGCTTAGTCTATATACAACAATTTTAAGTTACAATGCAGGTTGTGGGCCCTAGGCTCATTGGCCATTAAACAATTTATTCATCCAATCCTCTTTTGCATCCTCAACTCTTGGTAAAAATACCCTTGTGATTCCAATTACAAGAAGATATAAGCAGAACCATGGATCATGGAAAGGCCATGCATCTTTGTCCTTTCATTTCCAATTACCCAACTTTTTGTCCTATTTCGTTTTATTTTTCTCATTTATTTCTTTATTTTCTTTCAATTAAAGTTTTTTTTAATGCTTGCATTGTCTTATCTTTTCCTTCAATCCCCGATAATTGATGAATTGAATGTGGATACTAAGTCTTGTAGCCATTCGGTTTGGTTTCAATATGTTTTAGATCACTTAACCAATTTTGTAAAACAAAAACAAGTAGAGATGGAGTATATAAACTAACAAAAAATCAAAGAAACTATAAATACAATTTAATGATGATGGATTCCAGGTAGACATGTAAAACTCCTAAAGGGTATACAAAATCTCTTGCAAAATAATTCATTCTAATCAAACAGATGTGTGTACCTTATTTCATTGCAGAGAATGAAAACAAACAACGGATAAGCAACAAAGTATGTTAAGGAATAACATATACAAACATATTTGGAATCTATATAGTACAACAATGGGTAAGTTATCCTCCTTGGAAAAAAACATGTAAATAAACTACAACATGAGAAAAGAAATCCCAGTCTTAAAAGTAACTAGGGATGACTAATCAACATAGTTTACACATGAGATAATAATTACTTGAAATATTATTATGTAAACAAACAATCAATGGGATTGAACTCTAGACACATTGTAAAGCTTTTACAATCAAGATATTGCGCACCCCCTTTTTGACATGAAGATGTAGGCTTCCAAGCTTCCATGTCATCATTTAATATGTTCTCCATGTATCCTTGAAGGTGGTAAAGTAAGATCTCACAATATATGATCAAACCCATAGTCATGATAAGTAAGGGCTTGCTTTGCTTGGCCTCCTCAATATTTCCCAACTCCTATTGGTTGGCTTGATATATTTTTTACCAACAGAAGTAATAAATACAACATATTGAGTTTGGCTTACCCATGATAATATTCAACATTTTAAGTAAACCCTAGATATACTTTCAAAATTGTTATGCTCCATAGGTTAGACTTGTATAATTAATTCCAACTCTCAAGCATTCCTACACACACCATTACTCTCCACTCATGGATAGAAAATATTTCCTTAATTCTCTTTTCTGCCAGGTTTACATGGTAATGTATGTGACCTAAGATGTGTAAAGAGAACAATCATCCCTACATCATGATCTTTTCAAAGAGCTACATAGTGTTTGCTTCCCACCAATATAAACTCATCAATATAACTTCCATTTCAAATCATCCTATGTCAGAAGTCACCCTCTTGTATGTGACTTTTTTCTTTAAGCATCTTCAACCCACCTTACCTTGTACATGCGTAGTCTCCCCTCAAAATTGAAAACTTGATGGAGGCCCAAACCATGACTCAAAAGCATATCCCTTTATCTTGTTGTTAGGATTGCACTCTTGAAAATCTGCTATGAAATTCCATTGGTTACAACAACAGTCGCCCTGACCATGTCAACAACAACACCCACTTTAAATTTTAGTATGTTATTTTTGCCATCTAAGCAGATGCCTTTATCCTTTGAAAATTTTAATATGCTAACTTTCATGAACATTTTTGGGCTAGGTTTGCATTGGACAATTGAACATGAAATTTCCCTTCATGACACCCATTTTATCTTAGAAAAAATAGGTGGGTGACACCTATTTCAAACTTTTGGATGTGTGGTCCTCACAAAAGTGCACAAGAATCCCAAAATCTTGTTAATATTTCTAGCAGCTCATCATTACAATCCCTTCTGCTTCCACGAAATTGCAAAATTTTCATTACTTCATTAAAGAAAAATACTATATTCATTTATGTTTGATCATGATAAAGAATAGAGACACATCAAAGGCTAAATGGTCAGATGTTGGAACGTCTGCGATTTTATGTATGATCTTGCCAAAATTTTAAAATACCTTATGTGACCATATCAATAGAATTAAGTGGTGCATTTTTCTACAATATCAAAAGCACTAAAGCTAGTTTCCTTCATGTTAAACTATCAATGTATTTGCTAGATTATTCAATGATAGCATTAAAGACTCAAAATTAACGATATCAGTCCCTTTATTTGGTAGATGGCATGGAAAGTTAAATCTTTTTACAATAGAACCAATCAATTTGGTCTCAAGAATATTTATCTTTACAATAGGTATTACCAACATGCTTTGTATCCTTTCTATTGATTTCAAAATAAATCATATGGTCACCATCACAAGGTTTAAAGATGGAGCTAATACTATCATCAAAAGGCTAATATGATATGACCTTGACGAAAAATATTGTTGGAGCCTTACTTCTTCGAATAGGCATGCTCTCTTTATTCTTCCACCAGTTCTCTAAATAGGAAGTGAATTGTTAGATTTTTATTTATTTTTTATCTTTTCTTAGATCACCTATATGCTAGGAAACCAATTTCATATCCTCAAATTTTGTTACATTTCCAATATTTTATTCATGATAATTTGGGCACAATGGAGCTAACTTTATAGGTTATGATAATTTGGGGTACAAGGGAGCTAGCTATCTAGGTTATCAACATTTTCCACATAGATTGATGTCTTAAAGCATTCCTACATCATTTTCACAAGCATTGATATTTGTACCTTGCACCGGGACAACATCATCAATATTTGTTAAGAAAAAAATTCATGTGCATTTGATTAGCTATTTCCATGGAAAAAAATTATATCATCATCATTATATCTCAAATCAACATTATACCCAACTTTATTATCAGTATGTTCTTTGATGATGTGGAACTAAAAATATTGACGAACTATCAATATTCTACGCTGCATGTGCAACTAAAATGAGTTATGGAATTTGGATGACATTCCCCTAAATATGGGTCAATTTTATCATGTCAAATCCTTGACCTTTTATCCCCATCTCCCAAGGGACCAACGATGCAGTCCATCACATGAAGTCTATCAATAAATGACACATCGCCAAATTTTAGAGAATGTTCAAGCTCCTTCTTTAAACCTAGTTCTTTTTCTATAATGTGGAAAAGATCAAAGTTTTCCTTTGACCCAAACGTGATATCTTATGTAATATCACCATCTTGTGGCACTATCATCATTAGTGAACCTTCTTGTATCTTCTAATCCTAAAGGTTGTTCTCTACCACAATATTGCTCCAAATTAACAAGAAAATAATGAAGTTAACTTTGCTAGTCCTCAGATTCATGTTTGATGTTTTCCCAAGTTACACTCTTTTGGATATTGTGTTATATTCCCTTTCAACCATGCTGCAAAATCATGCTGAAGTCTATCTGTTATATTTTTTGGAGGCTTTTTCAGCCTATTACTTGGTCTAATTTATCTAGAATCTATAGGGATTTGTTGAAAAGACCAGTTTGAGTTGTGAAATCCCCATAATATAAGTTACGCAAGGTTTTTTCAGGGTTTTTAATCTATATATGTAGTCAAAACCCAATTTAAACAACACAAATCAAGATTTGACCAAAAAAACTTTAACAGATTCTAGCAGAAAACTCCAAAAATTCTAATAGTTAGACAATGCCTAGAATCTTTACCAAATTTCTCCTTAAAATGGGTTCATAAACTGATGTCGTAACAACATTACCATATTTTTGAAAGAAACATAATCCTTCCCTTTGATAAAGAATGTCATCGTATTTAATGGGGATCAAATGGACCCTTTGCTATATCATACTTATGGACCCTTTTCTATATCATACTTATGGATGTCCTGGTCAAACATGTAGAATAATATCTTATCCAAAAAACTACAGGGTTGCTGAGGGTACTCATCATTTGTCCACACTTATGAGAAAAATGAGGGTATTCATCATTTGTCATCATCTCATGCCAGTTGTAGAAGGTTATAATTATTTGAATAATAATTTTATTTCATCATCTTCCCCTTTTGTAGAAATATTCTCCTTTGTTGTGCTCAGATTCATCTTCTAGATATATAAAGAAAAGTCCCTTCCATTCATTAGGTAAGCATCCCTGATTTATTGTGTAAAGCACTGGATACTCCTCTTCTTCATTAGTAGGCTCATCATCAACAATAGATTATGTGGGATTATCTTCTGCTTTGGAGACATGAGGGACTTCACTCTTGTATCCAGTACCCCAATTTGTAGCTCATAACTCCTCCATAGCTTCACCATTTTCTTCACAACCTAGAGGACAATTGTCTTCCATGGATATGGTTTCTTTCAAATCACCTCGTTCTTCTTTGGTGTGTCAAGATGTATAATTTCTTTGGGAACGAATAAAATTTTTTGGTTGCCTTAATGAGAGTTGCAATTACATATCAAATTTCTACAACATCTATAGGGTCTTATTGATATTTTTGCAGCACCACATCAAATTCCTTCCTTCACTCGATCATTCCCCTTAGTAAATCCACAATATCAAGAAGAAAAGTCATAGAACATTGCATTGAGAAGAGTTTCATACCTTGCATCAAGGTTAAAATCAATAACCAAAAGAAAACGATGTGAAATATATACATATGGGTTATAAAGAAACTAAATCATCTTTGAAATATATAAACACCTTAGTCATAAATAACTAAGGCCTCACACTTTGGGTTTGAGGGTTGTAGAGTGAACATTTTCACTGGGCTTGTCTTGACCCTTAGAAATGAAAGTAAATTTAATTCCATAAATGTCTAAGCTAGTCCCTTAGAATCTAAAGAAAAAAATGTTTTTGTGTTGGTGGTGTATCATTTGAATATGGCCTTTTGAGGAACAACTTTTGCAATTTGGATTATTTTTTTCACATCTACTACACAAGTTCCGTTGAGTATTTTCATCATGCCAAATTAAAATTATCAATAATAAGTCCCATGCAAATATTGGTGGAATTTCTACATGTATGATACATGAGAATGAAAATTTTCTTGAGTATGGGTTGTTGATGGATCAAAAAAATGTCATTAACTTTTGAGCATGGTGACCTCCAACTGAAAACATAGAACAAGGAAATTTTGTATTATTGCGTTGAGAGGCACTCTACAACCCAGTATGGGGGTAGATCTCACATAAAAACTTAAATACGTAAATGTAAATGTAGACGTAAATGTAATTGTAAAGCCTAGTATGGAGGTAGATCTCACATAAAAATGTAAACATGTAAATTTATGGGGTAGATTTCACGTAAACATGTAAATGTAATTATAAATGTAAATGTAATGTAATGTGTAAAATTTCATCTAATTAATCTAATGTCGGCGTCTCTCCCTAAATAACGACGTCTCTCCCTAACTATATAAATTTAACAAAAAAACAAAGTGTGAAATTCTATTTGTGAGGAAGCATTTTGGTGATAGGACAAAGTGTGAAATAATAGTTGAGAGAAAGGATTTTGGGAGTTTTGTGAAGTGGGAAATAATATTTGTGGGAAAGGATTTTGGTTTTAGAAAGAACTGTGATTGATTCTAGGTTTGATTTCGATTACTCTTCCTTCGTGCATTTTATGTTTTTTCTACGTTTTTGTTTTTACATTTTCACCTCTGTCAAAACTGGGGTTTTTTCTTTGTCATATGGAGTTAAGTTGGTAACAAACCTTGTAATCAAAACATTAAATTCAAATATTAAAGTAAAATAAACAAAAATTAAAGCGAAATATTATAATTTACCAAATAATACAAGAGACAAAATTGCTTTTGCTAGGTTAAAGGGAATTCATTACCAGTGAGTTTTCTTGAATAATAGTAAAAATAGGAATTCATTACAAATCTATTTTCTCATGGAAAAAATATCTTTTCTAATTGGATAGACCTAATTAATAAATTAAGATTAATCTAGATGAATGTAAATATTTAAAAAGGAAGAAGAAAATTTCACTAGATGACTTTTCAAATAGCTAAAAAAGATGTAGATGATTTTCTCTACTTGTCTTAAAAACATTAACGGTTACAATTTATAATAAATTGTAAGCCTTAATTTTTTTAAGTAATGGAGGTAGATTTTATCAAGTATTAATAGATAAGTTGGAATAGACTTAATTAAGCAATTAAGATTAATTAATCAATAGATTAGGTTATAATCTTAATGAGCTGCAAACCAGAGTTGTTAATATACCATAATCTATAAGATTTTATGACGTATTAATATTAGCATCAATCTCTATTAATCACTAATTCTAAGCGAATTAATTATGGATCCATCAAATCCCACATTACCATATTTTTTTAATATTTTAATTTTTATATATTTTGTAATAGTTTTGTAACATATCTGTAATATGCATTTATTTTAGTGTCTTATTTGTAATATATTATAGTTTTGTAATATGTTAATTTTAATATATATGGTAATATATTTTGTAATAGTTTTGTAATATATTTGTAATATATATGGGAGGGAAGAACAAAGGCATAGAGTGATAGAGATGGAGATATAGGGGGAGTGAGAAGGGAGAGATGGAGATAAACTGAAGGAGAGGGGAGAGTATGAATGAATAGAGGGGGGGGGGGGGGGGGGGGAAGTGAGAGAGGTAGGGAAGGGTAAGAGAAGGAGAGGGAGACACAAATATGGAGGTGGGAGAGGGAGAATGAGAGAGGTAGGGACATAGAGAGAGGATTGGAGGGGCGAGAGAGAGATAGGAGAAGAGAGAGGAAGGTAGGAGAGAAAGGGAGAGAGAGGATTTGTGAGAGAGGAGGAGAGAGGGAGGGATAGATATATGGAGTTGGAGGAGGAGAGAGAGAGGGAAGAAGAAATGAATAGAGAGTGAGAAGTGGAGAGAAAGAGGGAGTGACAAGGGAGGGATGGAGAGAGAGTGTGTATGTTTAGGGATGAGATAAAGATAGAAAGAAGGAAAGATAGAGATAAGGGGGGAGAAGGAGAGAGAAGGAGGGTGGGATGGATATAATAACATAGCTGGAGAGAGAGAGAGAGGATTGGAGGGCAAAGAGAGAGAGAGACATAGAGAGATAGAGAGGATTGGAGGGCAAAGAGAGAGAGAGAGAGAGAGAGAGGAATGGAGGGAAAAGAGATAGAGAGTGGGTGATGGGGGAAGAGAGAAGGAAGTAGGAGAGAAAGGGAGAGAGACGAAAAATGAGAGACGGGACTTGGGAGAGAGGAGGAGAATGATGGTGAAAGAGAGATGATTGGAGGGAAGAGAGAGAGAGAGAGAGAGAGAGAGAGAGAGAGATATGGAGAAGATAGAGGGATATAGTAGAGAAAGGGAGAGAGAGGAAGTATGACAGAGAATACTTGATAGAGAGGAGGAGAGATGGAGGGAGACACGAGGAGAGAGGTAGGGATAGGGAGATGGAGTTGGAGGGGGGGAGGGAGAGGAGAAGAAATTCATAGAGAGTGATAAGTGCAGAGAGAGAGGGAGTGAAAAGGGAGAGGTGGAGAGAGTGTGTATATGTCTGGGGGTGATATAAAGAGAAAAAGAATGAGAGATGGAGAGAATGGGGGAGAGAAGGAGAGAGGAAAGAGGGAGGGAAATAGTAATAGAGTTGGAGGATGAAGAGAAAGAGAAAGAAAGAGAGAGGTGGAAGAGAAAGGGAGAGAGAGGAAGGAAGAGAGAGAGGTTACGAGAGAGTGGAGAGAAGGAGCGAAGGAGAGATGGATTTAGAGAGGGAGAGAGAGGGAGGTAAGAATAAAGAAGTAGAGAGAGAAAGGTGGAGAGAGAGAGAGAGAGGAGAGAGGACAGTAGGAGAGAAGAGAGATAAAAATAGGGGATAGGGAGAGAAGAGAGAGAGAGAGAGAGAGAGAGAGAGAGAGAGGAGGAGGGAGGGATAGATAGATAGATTTGAGAAAGAGAGTGTATGTTTTAGGGGTGATATAGAGAGAGAAAGGGAGATAGAGATATAAATGGAAGGCGAACAGAAGGAAGAAGAGAGAGATCAAGAGAGGGAGGGAGTGATAAAGAGATTGATAGATATAGAGTGAGAAAGAGTGTTTTTTGTGGGGGTTGAGATAGAGAGACAAAGAAGGATATATGGAGGGGGGAGGGAGAGGGAAGAATATTTCTAACACTAGATGCATTGATTTTAGTGTAGATGGTGATTTCTAATCATATTTGATTGCTTGCACTAGATGCATTGATTTTAGTGTAGATGTTGATTCCTAAGGATATTTTTTGCTGTCACTATATGCATTGATTTCAATGTAGATGATTTTTATTCCTATTTGATTTCTTACACTAAATTCATTGATTTCAGTGTAGATCGTGATTTCTAATCCTATTTGCTTGTTTGGACTAGATGCATTGATTTTAATGTAGATGTTGATTTCTAATAGTATTTGATTGCTTTCATTAGATTCATTTATTTCAATGTAGATGATTTCTTATCCTATTTGATTTCTTGCACTAAATGCATTGATTTCAGTGTAGATGGTCATTTCTAATCCTAATTGATTTCTTGCACTAGATGCATTGATTTCAGTGTACATGTTGGTTTATAATCCAATTTTCTTACTTGCACTAGATGCATTGATTTAAGTGTAGGTGTTGGTTTATAATCCTATTTTCTTACTTGCACTAGACGCATTGATTTGAGTGTCAATGTTGATTTATAATATTATTTTTTTTCTTGCATTAGATGCATTGATTTTAGTATAAATTTTGTTTCATAATCTTATTTGATTTCTTGCATAAGATGCATCGATTTCAATGTAGATGTTGATTTTTGATTTGATGTAATTGGATGTATGATGGTACATTATTAAAGTGATTGGATTAAAATTGTGAATTGATTTCAATTTAAGCACAAAACATTATTGATATTGTACATTGATTTTTGTATTATAGTAATTCAACCTATTAATATTGAAGAGAAAGAGAGACAAGGTATGATGTTTACTACAATAGCTCGAGCTAAGTATTTAAATGGTTTATAGTTTAACCTATCCTTTTCATATAATCGATATGAAAATATGACAATCAATATGAAAATATGACAAAAGTAAAAGGGGCGGCAATAAGAATAGTAGAAGAAAATAATTTGAGATTAATCATAATGAAGACTATTTGTAATTGACTATATTCTTATTATTCACATTTTCTATTATTCAACACCATTACATCATCACTTTACATTCAAAATTTTTATTTCATCATTGAAGTTATTAACCATATTTATCATCTCAACAAACTAATGTAACTACGAAAACTTAAAATTAAAATGGCACATTAATCTGACACATATTTAGCATATTTAAAATGATTCTATTAATGTTAGATGAATTTACATATTATTGATAAAATTAGTGATATGTTAGTTAGATTTTATTTGGCCACACATGACTCAAACCAGCCTAGATCCATATAAAGTCCAAATCTATCAAGCACTAAGAGGGATCAAATCTCTTGAGGTGAAAACCTTTCCTCAAGTTTTGCACTAAAAAAAGAGGTTTTCACCTCGAGATATTTGATCCCTCTTGACACTTGATAGAACCGTAGTTAAGATGGATCTAGGCTAGTTATAAGGACTATTGGGAGGATGAGGGAGGACCATGCCTATGTAAGAGACAATAGAGCTCATAAAAGGAGGAAATGTAGGCAAGTAACTAACGAAATCACACAATACAAGGAAACGAATCTCTAGCAGAGGTTTTTCCAGAGGCCCCTATAAAAGTAGCCCAGAAATCCCTTTGTAGCAGTGGTCACTAGCAGAGGTCAGTGGGAAACTATTTTAGCGATGTTTTTACAACGGTGTGTCTATAATATACAAATGCATTGATGTTATACCATACATATAAGCAAAGGTTCCTAGCAAAACATGGTGCACCACGGAAATTTTATTTATTTTTAAATAAAAAAAATGTTCCACTAAATAAAAAAACCCATCGGTGTGTATACTACTCGATATCACCGGAAAGGGGTTAAATTTATAAAAATGTTGGTCGTAAAAGTCATTTTTCCCACTCTAGTGCTATACTGTGATGATGACCTTGTGCTAAACAAGTTTGATCACATCCCGATGCATACACAGTATAATACACCATGTAAGCATTATTTAAAACAACGGTGCACCGCCTATATCTAACGCACTGGTGCTTACACTACTCAATAGCACCAGACAAAGGTTAAATTTAAAAAATGTTGGTTATAATTTTGTTTTCTGAATATTAGTGTTATATCCACTCGAAGCACTAATGTTTTTCTTGAATTAAAATGTCCCAGACCGTTTAAACAAGAGAACCACTATAAAGTTTTTAATTAAAAAAAAAAGTGGTGTTATATTCCTACGAAGCACTGGTGTCGTTAATGTATTAAAATGGCCCACTCTAACTTAGAAAGGGCATCACTAGGGGTTCTTTAATTTCAAAAAAATGTGGTGCTATGTTCCCACAAAGAACCAATGCGGTTCATGTATTAAAATATCCTGGTGCCTCTTAACAAGATCACCTCTATAGGGTTTTAAATTTTAAAAAATGTGGTGTTATATGCCCACGAAACATTGGTGTTGTTCATGTTTTAAAATGTTGTAGTGCGTCTTATAAATAGCACCACCATGGGGTTTTCAATTTTAAAAAGTGTGGTGCTATAATTCCAACGAAGCACCAGTGTAGTTCATGTAATAAAGCACCCTGGTGCATCTTAAAAGAGAACCACTATAGGCTTTTTAATTTAAAAAAAAAGTGGCGCTCTTGGTAATAGAACAAATCGATGTGGTTATAATAACGCATTGAAACATGGTTAAATAAAAAAACCTAATGGTTATAAATTTCATTATTATCATTTCCAATGTTGTAAAGCTCTGAAGCATTGGTGCTACTCTTACCTCACACAAGCGGTCTGTCATCGATGTTTCTCTTTCTCACCATCTTTCTATACCATGCTCAGTGCATGGCTTTCCAATTTTCTCAAATGTTGGTGAATTTTTGTTTTCTCATTTATGTGTCAACTATGCCTCCCCGATGAAAAAATGTCTAGGTAATGTCTATGTCTCTCTCTAATTGATTTTTTTAGCAAATTATAATTGAAAAATAAGTCCAAAACTCCACTGTTTTTTAAAACACAATTTTGCACGGTGTGTTTTATAGGTTTGGATTCAACCGATTGCAGTGCACCTTATAAATTTACAAGGTGCACCACAATTTTTTTCGTGAAACTAACACAACTTAGTGTTTTTGATGCGTCTCGTAAATTACAGTGCAAAGGGAAAAGATATAAATTGTACATATGTGCATATATTTTTAGGTTACACCCGGTGCATTTATATTTACCAAATGCAATGCACACATACTATTTAAAAAATATAGCTCGGTGCATTTGATGACCTGAACGATCTGTACTAGTGCAAGAAGGTTAAACGTATGCATCAAAGCATAAGGTTGTCTCAACACACCGCATTGAAAATGTATCGATGTGAACCAAAGGCAATGTGTCATATGTATGTGCACATTATTGTTGTTTTTGTTGCGTTTGATAGTGCATCAAAGTCGGTGCCTTAATTCTTTTTGGGCTCACTAGTGATATTTTTTTTTTCTTTTTAATTGAAAGTTATGTACCAATATTTATAAATACTTTTTTCATTTAATAAAAAAATATATATGTTTTGTGTATGAAGCTGATGTATTTTATATGTTAATTATGTAATAGAGACTTCAATAGAGGGAGAAACATCAGTAGCACGAGAAAATGGAAGACCAATCCAATGTACTCCAACCATGGGAGGCATGAGAGAGGGAGAGGGATTTATACCCTTGCCCTATTAGCGCAGCAATCTGAGTTCTCTTGAGGAATGTAGGCCTCCTTAAGCATGAAGGTGCACTTTGGCTTGTTGGCACAACTGATCTGTCGGTATAATGTCCAAGAGAAATCTTTCAATATCAGTCCTAAGATGTGTTATAGGCCCACTGAGGAGGACATAGCTTGTTGGCATAACTGGTCTGTCGGTATAATGTCCAGGAGAAATATTTCAATATCAGTCCTAAGATGTGGTATAGGCCCACTGAGGAGGACATATATTTTATCACTTTCCTATCTAGGAGAGGGGAGGATTTTCCCAAGTCCCCTAATTTCCCCCATGGGGTTGCAACAAAGATTCATATTTTCTACTCTCAGAGATATGTTGGCGGTGATGTAGTCTATCCAATATATTTTAGGTGCGTGGTGGAAAAATATGGATTGCTTCTTTTGCTGCACAGGAGGTTAGGTGCCTCTCATTATTAGTGACCATCATTGCACACTATACTAGCAATGGGAAGTGCATTAGTTGCTCTATTTTGTTTTATGTCGATTATTTGATGTAGGTGCCACGAAGTATCATATGTTCTACCATTTTGAGGGATTTTTGTAGAGCTTTAGATATATTTTGTTTGATGATACATGGGAGGATGAACTTCCCTTTCGATTCAAATATTTTTGTTTATTTTTTAAGAGGTTTCCAAAGATGAGGCATACATTTGACCGTTTCCCCCCTAGGATGATGAGTGAGGTGCATATACGTATGTGGGGCTAGATGATGACCAAGAGGGGCATGTTGGCGTATTCGATTAGGATTTCTGCCCAGGCACTGACACTACTAGCTAGTGAGGATGACTACATGTTTATCTTGGTGTCATGTTCGTACATAGGGATGGATTGCAGATAATGTCCCAACATTCTCTTCACACTGTATGATCCTGCAGATGATAGAGGTAATATTAGTGTTTTCTTAAATTAATCTAGTTTCATTTTATCGTCTAAATTAATTAGAATATAATTAATTCTAGCACATTCTTTAACTTGTTTTATTAAATTATTTAATGAAATTTTCTAATTATTACTATGTATTTTGTAGACATCATCACATTCATTGGGAACATGCCTCCTCCCCCATAGAAGGGATTAAATTAAGAGACGGGCGAGGCCCAATAGGGCGAGGCAAATCCTCAGATGCAGAGGGGTGGCATGGGAATCTAGGGTCGTACGACTGGTCTAAGATTTAGGATGGGCTATTGTGGCTAATTGTCTAGAATTTTAGTTGAGGATGGAGTCTACCGTGTGAGGGATCAAGACCAGTGTTGTTAAAATCGCGATAAAATCGCGATTTTATCGGAAAATCGCGATTTTTTCCTCTGCCCGATCAAATCGCAATTTTTATCCGTAAAAATCGCCACTTTTTTTTTATACCGATTTTTATCGAAAAAATCGCAATTTTTTGAAAATATCGCGATTTTTTCGAAAATATCGCGATTTTTACGCAAAAAATCGTGGGAGGCGCGGGCAGCGGGGTTTTATATGGCAAATTCGATTTTTTTTTAATTCATTGTGCTGTCGCCGCGCGGAGGAGGAGGAGAAGAGGTGAGGGAGAAGAGCTGAAGGGTTTCCGTCGGATTTGGGAGCGAATCCAAGTGTTTTTAGGAGGAATCCAAGCCAAGATCACCAATTTGTCCATAAAAGAGGTATGTAGATTAATTTTTTTTGGTTTTGCTTCTATAAAAACTTTGGTTTTCATTGTTTTTAAAGAATTTTTTGAAATTTTTCATTGATTTGGGATGGGTAATTTGTTATGACTATGAGAACCAATTTTTTATTTTTATTTTCTCATTTTTTTTAAACATTGTTTATTTTTTTTGAATTTTCATTGTTTTTTGGCATTTGCCATTGGCATTTGGTTGGGTAACTTGGGTTTAGAAATTGGGATTTTGGAAATAATTAACTTGTAATTTTGCAAATGCTAAATTGTAATTTGTATTATGTAATCCTAAATTCCTATTTCCTAATCCTTATTTTTCCATAGGTTTGCAAATTCAAAATTCAAAAACAAACATGCCAAGGAAATTGGATCCTTTCTGGGAATATGGTGACCCTAAAACTCTGAATGATAGACAAAACTTGTATTGCAAGTTGTGTGGAAAGGAAATATTCGGGGGGGTGTACAGGTTGAAGTTCCACCTTGCACAAATCCCTGGACATGATGTGGGGCCCTGTCTAAATACAAATGCTGAAATTATCCAAAAATCCATGAGAGCATTGGGAGAATTAGAGCACACTAGAGATGCCAAAGAAGAACTCAAAAGGCAACTAAAAAGGTCAGTTGAAGGAAGTGGGCCAAGTGGCACTGGTTCTACTGCAGCGTCAGTCAATCCGGTAGCTGCATCATCATATTTTGTTCCTCGAACCACACCTGGTTCACAACCAACTATTGGTTCAATGCTAAAAAGAACTGAAAAAGAACAAGCTGACAAGTTGATGACAAAATTTCTCCTCTGGAGTGATATTCCTTTCAGCATTGTAAGGAGTAATCCATTTTTCCAACCTACTGTTGATGCTATTGCCAGTGTTGGCCCGGGGTACAAAATCCCTTCTCTTCATGATTTCAGAGGCCGGCTTCTTCAAGATGAAAAGCGTGACTGCACCCAAAGATTGGAGGATTTTAGGGCATCATGGGCACAAACAGGATGCACTGTTACGTCAGATGGTTGGACTGACCAAAAGGGGAGAACCCTTATAAACTTCTTGGTTAGTTGTCCCAAGGGGACTATGTTTATCAAATCTGTTGATGCAACTCATCAAATCAAAGATGCAAGAACTTTATGTGATTTGCTGGATGTGTTTATTTTGGAGGTGGGTGCAGAAAATGTTGTCCAAGTCATAACGGACAATGCTGCAAATTATGTTGCTGCTGGTAGAATGCTTATGGACAGGCATCCTGCTTTATTTTGGACACCTTGTGCTGCCCATTGTATTGATTTGATGTTAGAGGACATAGGGAAAATTCCCTTTGTCAAAGAGGTTATTGACTCATCAAAAAGCATCACAAAATTTATTTACAATCACACATCTGTGCTTAGCTTGATGAGAAAATGCACCAACAACAAAGAGTTGGTGCGCCCCGCCATTACACGGTTTGCGACGAGTTTCATATCTCTTCAATCCCTCTTGAATTCTATGTGGGATTTGAAGAGAATGTTTCTTTCAGAGGAGTGGCGTGCTTCGTCAATGAGCCGCAAACTAGAAGGAGAGGCCGTCTGCAGACTAGTTTCATACCAGGAAGACTTCTGGGCGGGAGTGCAGGAGGTGTGCGCTGTTACAGAACCTTTGGTAAAGGTTCTTCGGTTGGTTGATGGTGAGAAGCCCGCAATGGGCTATTTGTATGAAGCCATGGATAGGGCCAAAGAAGCCATTCAGTCCTACTATGATGATAAGGGAGATGATGGGTTTCAGAGACAACTCCTTCTATGGGAAGTCATTGATGAGAGATGGAACAACACACTCCATCGTCCCATTCATGCTGCTGGGCTTTTCCTGAACCCTGCATTTTCTTATGCATGTGGGTTTAATTTTGATGTTGAGGTCGTGGAAGGATTATTAACCTGTGTCCAGAAGATGGTGAGATCTCCAGAAGAACGTATGGAGATCTCTAGACAAATTGAGCAATATAAGTTGTCAGGTGGCACATTTGGCTTTGAGATGGCTGTCATTGATAGGACGATTAAAATGCCAGGTATTTTTTAGTTTGTAGTATGTACTTTGTAACTTTGTTTCAACTTTCAAATTTCATTGTTTCTTCAAATTCCATTTTTTTCTTATGTTTATTTAAAATTTTATTTGTAATTTTGTTGTAGACGCATGGTGGAAGATGTATGGTGGCAGAGTACCCCTTTTGCAAAATCTTGCCGTACGCATCCTCAGCCAAACATGCAGCTCCTCGGGATGTGAGCGCAATTGGAGTGTATTTGAAAAAATACACAACAAGAAGCGCAATAGGTTAACACTTAAACATTTAAAATATTGCAAATTTCCAAATAAATTTTTGAATTCATTAAAGTTTTAAACAATATTTTTTTTATAATATTAATTATTAATTATTATTTCATGAACTTTGTACAGGTTGGAGTCCCATAGACTTAATGACATGGTCTATGTCTACTACAATCTTCGAATGTGGGTGAGACAACTAGAGAAGAGTAAGACACCTGATACGGAAGCCATCTCATTGGATGGGATTGACACCACTGCTGAATGGAGGGTTGAGACCGAGAGGCCTCTCATGGATCCCACTGAGGATTGGTTAGTGCAGGATGAGGGGGAGGAGGAGGGGGAGGAGGGAGGAGGAGCAGGAGGAGGAGCAGGAGGAGGAGGAGTTGGAGGAGCAGGAGGAGGAGGTGACACCGCCTACCCGGGCTACCACTACCACCAGTAGAGGACGTGGTCTTCGTCCACCTAAGCCTCCTGTAGCTGCTACTACTAGTTCTTCAGCTTCTAGAGCACGTCAGACTCCACTGCCATTTCCACCAGCACAGGCACCAGCTTCTACATCTAGAGGGAAAGAGAAAGTTGTGCCATTTTCTCGCAAGAGGGGCAGAGGAAATCAATAGGATTAGACTTTCATTTTATTGTATATGAAATTATGACATGATGAGATACATTATCATATTTTTTGTTGATATTTTGAGGCTGAGTTGGACTTGGGACTCAGGACTTACTATTCAGGACATGATTCAATGTTATGTGTGATTTTAGCGCTAGAAATGATATTAAACATCTTATATATTAGTTTTTTTATCATATTTATGTGTCAATGTATTTATTTTATGTTGTAGATGGTTTAGATATTAAAAAAAATGAAAAAAAATGAATATTTTTGTGCCAAACGCTTTTTTCCCGCTTTTTTCCCGCTTTTGTCGATTTTTTCCGCTTTTTTCCCGGCGCCGATTAAATCCCGATCGCGCTTTGTGCAACATTGATCAAGACATTAGGGTAGCTCTTCAATGTTTGTCTATGTAATATGATGACTCTTATGCATCATATTTTTAGAGCTACCAGTCTACTAGTAGCAAGGAGGTATGTAGTGAATGCAACAAATTCATCACATGAGTTGATCCGGATCTTGGGGGAGGCCCCCAAGATATAAAAAATTGAAATGGATCTGTCCTTTTACAAAATGTGACTTGTTACTTATAGCCTTTTTCAGTTACAATACCACGGGTAAATTCCATGTGTGAATGAATACCATGGGTGGATGTCACAATACCCTAGGCAAATACCATGGGTGAATGAATACCATGGGTGGATGCCACTTACAATAACATGGGTGGATGCCACTTACAATACCATGGGTGGATGCCACTTACAATAACATGGGTGGATGCCACTTACAATACCATGGGTGGATAAATACCATGTGTGTATGAATACCATGGGTTGATGCCATTTTCTATTTAGATCATTCCTCCCTCCTTAAGAAGCAATGGTTCCCATTGCATGAAGTTCCCTCTTGTGAAGCCTTTGTTGAATATGAAGAGCCACTGAATGGAAGGGTTTTATGTGGCGAACTCATAACCATGATGAACAAATATATGAGGATAGAGATACCCTTTAATGCTTGTGACCAACTATGATACTAACAATGTGTGACTTAGAAAATGGACTTCGATGAAGTGTGGGTTTGTGGATGACCCATAACTATGATGAACGAAGATCCGAGGATAGAGATACCCTGTAATTTTTGTGACCAATTGTGATACTGACATTGTGCTTCCTAGCAAATGGACTTTGATGAAGTGTGGGTTTGTGGATGACCCATAACCATGATGAACGAAGATCTGAGGATAGAGATACCCTGTAATTCTTGTGACCAAATGTGATACTGACAATGTGCAACCTAGCAAATGGAATTTGATGAAGTGTGGGTTTATGGATGACCCATAACCATGAAAAAGGAAGATCCGAGGATAGAGATACCCTGTAATTCTTCTGACCAACTGTGATACTAATAGTGTGTGGCCTAGAAAATGGACTTCGATGACAAGGATTTTATGCGATTGACCCATAACTGTGATGTTCATTGTTGATGAAGTAACAGATGCCTACATACCCTAGGGTGGGAGGGCACGTATCCAAAGAACCCAAGCTAGATTCTGTTATGTCGAAACTGATGAATGTGAAGTAGGTGCCCACTAAAGCGGGGTGGGAGGGCACGTCTCTAAGGGGAACCCACTCTGAATGTTGCTCCAGATTTAAAATGGACATAACTCAGTCAATATAACTTTGTTATAACCTATTTTTGGAAACATAATGGCCATTTTGAATCTTATCATGTGTTGGAAATCTTTATATGGACACTTTGGAATGTCAAATTCGTGCTGCAACTATTCCATCATCACAAAAGTTCTAAAAATATAGTTGATTTTAAATCAGTGATATCTCCCACATCTAAACTCCGATTTGACCCTTTTTTTAAATTGAGTGATTTTTCAAGAGGAGCTCAGATATGCAATCATTGTTCTGAAATTCGGCATAAAAGCTACAAAAAATGTTGGAACAGTCATCGTCCATAAATTTTCGTCAAAACAATTTCTACAACATAGCTGATTTTAAATCAGCGATATCTCCCTTATCTGGACTCCGATTTGACCAATTTTTTTTTGAATTTGGGTATTTTTCTGCAAGGAATCCAGCTCTGTTATTTTTTCTTGGAAAAATTTCCCCAAAAGTTTCAGATTTGATTTGCAAACTTGCCGCAAAAAAAATTCCTGCAAAAAAATGAAAAAATAAAAATTCTTCATGCTTGGCCCAAGAAAGTGCTCTGTGGAGGTCGCAACACATGCCTGAAGTTTTTTGAATATTGCTACAAAAATTTGAAATTGAAATATGCATTAAATCCTCATTCCCATGGAATCATAACTTGCTCTGATACCACTGATCCGGATCTTGGGTAAGGCCCCAAGATCTGAAAAATTGCAATGCCACAAGGAAAAAAAAAAAACGAGAGAACACATAGTAAATAAAACCACAAATAAATTTTTTATTAGAATGGAGAATAACTTTAAAAGCTACATTGTGGTGGATAATCTATCCTTCTAAAAAATGTGACTTGTTACTTATAGCCTTTTTTCATTACAATACCATGGGTAAGTTCCATGAGTGAATGAATACTATGGGTGGATGTCATAATACCTTGGGAAAATACCATGGGTGAACGAATACCATGGGTGGATGCCACTTACAATACCATGGCTGGATGAATAACATGGGTGGATGAATACCATGGGTTGATGCTATTTTCTATTCAGATAATGAGTCTTCACACAATGCTAGCATGTTGAATCATTATTATGAGGACGGTGATCAGGTTTCTAGTAGTACTACCCCGTCAGATCATGGTCAAGGTGTCGGTGATCATTCTCGTAGTACTCCACCTCATCATCATTTGCCTCATGATGATCATGCAGTACTGACCATGGTGCCTCATTTTTCTCCTGAGAGATGAGACCAACCACCTTCTCCTCCACCTAATAGTTCAGTTATTGAGGTAGTACTTTTATATCAATATTCTTCTACTGCAAACGAGGCTGCCACAACTATGTTTGTTCTATCAGATATTTGATAGAAATTATTTTACTTTCTACAATTGTTTGACTTGTTTGTATATATATATATATATAGAGAGAGAGAGAGAGTGAATTTTTTTGTTCATGTTTATGTTCTTAATTTATATGTTGGTGTTGATGTGTATATTGTTAGGTCATATTAGATATGTTCATTTATGTTCTGGCAGATAGATGTGTATGTGAGAGCAGTTATTTAACATGATATGTATATTAATTTGAGGATGTGTGTGGTGATGATGTTAGATTACAATGTTGGTATTTTTTTATATGTAATCATGATGATGATGCCCTATTAGATTATTATATTTGTGTGCTAGCTAATGACATTTATATGTAGTAGAGATGTATATAATTAGATGATGGTAGTGAATTTGAACGTGTATCTTAGATGATATTTATGTTTGTTAGATGGTTATCATCATGATGTTTATTTTTATGAAATAATATTTATTATAGATTATATATTGGTGAACTTATATGAAATTACATGCAAAATGAGTTACTTTAAAAAACCAAATATTTTTTTATAAATTACAAAGTTTAGTATGGTTGAAACTATAATTTTAAAATTATCATAAATATTTTTCTATTTCTTAGATAGTTCATTCACATTCATTCTAATATAAGTATTAAAATATTTGAATACTCACAAGGAAAAAATAATTAAAGGTGAAATATTTTAGTTAGTTCCTAATAAGACGAAATTGTTTCAAAAATAAAATCTAAGCAATCAAAAATTTCACTATGATCGATCAATAAATAGCAACAAAAAACATCTATATATACATCTTAATCATAGATTTATCAATCACTAAAAGAGATTAAATCATGTACATCATTTTCGTGCTATTTTGGTTATTTATTTTCTATTGTGGTTTAAATATATCTTTTTATTAATAATAAATGAGTTAGATAATACAGAAATCAAATTATATTAGATTTAAATTTTTGACAAATAATATATTTGATTATTTCTTAATGAACAACTCAAGAAATATTATTTTTTACACATACTTGTCACGAGATAGTCACTAAAATGAAGTAACTTTTACTTGCGAGGACTTGGGAGCCATGGCTAGGGTTTTAGAAGTAGCGATCTGCACCGTCGCCAAAATGCAAACCAAAGATCGGGCTTACAATGAAACAATGTGAAGCCCTCACAGAAAGCCATCAGCCGGACTAGCCTACTATGACATTCTGTCAAGGTTATGGCTCGACATTAAACCAGGAAATGATCCTTTTGTGGCAGAACGAGTCTTACTCAAGCCAAGGGCATGCCCTCTCTTCTTAAACCAGGGCAGTTTTTACTTTGTGAATCAGGGATCAATATTACCAGGACAAGGTAAGAGAGTTTCACCCCAACATCGACTAGATCAGCCAAATGAATACCCTGCTTTCGATAGATCCACCGTTAAAAAGAAAAATGACAAGGGAGAGGCCATCATGCAGGATTAGGTTACACAATAATGGATGAGGGCCGTGCAGCTTGCCGTGTCCCCGTTCTCCATTAGACTGGCGAGGGTTTGTGCCACCAAGTGGCAGACAAGACTAATGGCTAGGGTGTTTCTTGCCAAAAGAGCCATGAATTTGGAGGTCCGTCATGACTCAGCCAAAGAAGAATTAGACAAAGCATCACCATACTCACCCCTGCCATCTCAGGGCACATGGGCAACCGATCAAGTCCCCTCTCCACCCACAACTGAGGAATATCAGATACAAATCTTCATCAAAACACTGGAGGGAAAGACTATTTACTGGCGAATCTAGAACGGGGAGAGGATTCAGGAGCTAAGGTTAAAAATCCAGAACTACCTGGGTATACCAACGCACCTGCAAAACTTGATCTGCTCAGGCCACAGTCTACAGGACCAACACACTCTCCAAGACTATGGAATTACCACAGAATCCACCATCATGCTCAACCTGCGTCTGAGGGGCGGATGCACTGGAACTAGCTCAAAAAACATTGGATATTTTAAGGACGCAGTCAAAGGAAAGGATAAAGTACAAGCCAAAGCAACAACTATGCCAGAGTTACCGGGACCATACATCGTAGAACAAAAATCTGAGAACCCCGTGCTTACCATCGCAATGCCTGAGGTAAAGAACCTATACAAAGATATCTATTCCAAATCAGTTATATGTAGGTTCAATGGATTTTGGCCTAAATCTCATATGTTGCACCAATGGATACATGAGGTCTGGTCACCAAACGATGAAATATACTTACGCCCAAAAGGATTCTTTATAGTTCAATTTAGAACAGAACAAGAAAGGGAAAATATACTAAACAAGGGACCATGGTTCTGGGGTAATCCATGACTTTTTATGACCCCATGGTTTCCAGAGTTTGACGCCAGCACAATGGTGGTATCAAAGATTCCAGTTTGGGCCAGGTTGCACAACCTCCCGCTACACTTCTGGCACCACTATGTATGAGTTGCCATAGGAAATACATTAGGAAAATTCCTGAAAATCGACAATGACAGACTTACAAGAGGAATATTCACTTTTGTCAGGATATGTGTTCAGGTAGATCTCAGTGAAGGACTACCAACAAGAATAACATTGAACTTCAATAATACATAGTGGAAAAAATAGCTAGACTATGAAAATATAGCCTTCAGATGTCGTGGGTGTTCACAAATAGGCATGGAAAATTTTAGGGGCAGCTGTTCGCCCTTTGGTGAAATTAAGGGGTTTTAAATTTTTAGTGGGTGAATATTTTGTATCATAGTACATTTTTACAAATCACCTCAAATAGCCACCTTATTTTAAGGGAGATGGTAAAAAAGGTAAATTTAGCCCTTGAAATTAGGAGTTACAACCTTCCATTCGCCCTAATTTTCAAGAATAGGTTTTATTTAAGTGAATCCTATAGGCCAAATACCATATTTATAAAAGAGGTATGGTAAATTAATAAAATATAAATAAATGAGAGGTATGGTAAATAAATAAAACATTTTTTATGTTTACTCCATAAGTGACCTTATATACATGCAATGGTGTAAACAAATAAAAATATAAGTAAAGTGGAGTTATGGTAAATAAATAAAACGTCTTTTTATACTTACTCCAAAGGTATGGTAAATAGATAAAAATATAAATAAACTAGACTATCGTAAATAAATAAAACCTCTTTTTATATTTAGTCCATAACCCTCCTTCTATTTATGAAGGCTCAAAAAAGAGGTTTTATTTAAGTGAATCCTATGGGCCAAATACCATATTTGTAAAAGAGGTATGGTAAATTAATAAAAATATAAATAAACAAGAGGTATGGTAAACAAATAAAAAAAAAAAAATATTTACTCCATAAGTCACCTTATATTTACGAACACTCAAAAAATGTGTTATATTTAGGTGAAACCTATGGGAAAAATACTATGGGACAAATACCATGGGCTAGATTATTAATAATAACATGCAAAAAATCATTATTAACCCTAATATTAGTATTAATAAAAATAAAAATGGCACATGGTATTGACCCATGGTATTCACCTGGAATGTAGCCTATTTAAATGGGGGAATTAAACCAGCATAGATCCATCTTTACTCTGGATCTACTAACCCCCGAGAGGTATCAAATATCGTGATATGCAAAATAGCATAGAGTGAAAAAATATTTGATCCCTCTCGGGGCTTGGTGGATCAAGAGTAAAAATGGATGTTGTAATTTAATGTATGTTAAACGTTTTAGCTTGGTTAAAATAAAAAATAAAATAAAAATCAACTATTACTTTTATTAATTTTTATAAATTACTAATAGTAATTTTTAAGCTCCAGGTTTATGATAACCCATGGTATTGACCCATGGTAATACCATGGTATTCATGTGAGCATAGACTATTTAAAGGGGAAATTCTATCATCTTAGATCCCTCTTAATTCTCGGTCTACCAAGTGCTCAGAGGAATAAATAGATTTCATCCCCCTAAGAGTGGTAGATGTGGAGTTAAGATGGTTATAGGTTGGTTTTTATGATAATGAAGATATTAAATAGACTTGGGAAATTATATTGTAAAAACATCTTAAGGTGAATGGTTAAAGCATAGACATTGGACAAGTATATTTGTATACTTCTGCTTTAAACTGAAACAAATCCAGGGCTAAAAGGAATGGATTGATTGCACTAGTCATCCTTCTATAACTTTCCAACATAGGCTGGAGTAAACAGATTGTAATTTGGGTAATTTTTCTAACTGCAAACAGGAACATACTTGTGTATTGGCAGGGTGGCTACGAGGTCCCTAGAAGTGATGAATTTGAATTTTTCTTGGTTTTATATATAGTATTAGGTTTTTTCTCGTGCTTTCTGTGAATGACACGGGTGAATTTTATCCTACACCCACTAGGTTATTGATGTGTAATTTCGGTAATTTTGATTTCAAAAGATATTTTAGAGAAATGCAATGATTTCATTTGTGTATTCAATAAACACAAGATTCTAATGGAATTCTGCATTTGTGGTTTACCTATACAGATTCCATGGAGAAGTATTAGTGGTGTAACAACAATTTTCCTCAAGCAGAGGCTTTAGTTTTATTCTTTTCTGGAAGAAAATACTTTCTTCCAACATTTTTGAGTTCCATGAAAAATTTGAAAGTCCTAATAGTATTCAATTATGGGTTCAAGAGAGACATAGTATTCAATTATGGGTTAAAGAGATCCACATTGAATGATCTATCGGCCTTATCTTCACTTAGTTTAAGACTATTCTATTGGCCTTATCTTCACTTAGTTTAAGACTATTCACCTGGAGAGGTTGCATGTGCCCCCACTTCAAGAGCATAGTAAAGTCATGTAGAACTTAGAGAAGCTATCTTTAAGCTTTTAGTGAAGGTTGGAAAAATGTCTAGGTTCAATAGCACCCAGTCGAGCATTAAGCTTCCAATAATGCTAGATTTTAACCTAGAGCACTTTTGTGATTTGGAGGAGATGCCCCCTCGTATTTGTGACACATCTTCAGTTGTGAATTGGACTATTAGTAACTGTCATTTCCTTCGAAAGTTACCTGATGACTTGGGGAACCTCAACTCTTTAAGAATGTTAAGGAAGGAAATAAAGTACATTATGCTAAGTTCTCTTATGCTTTTCAAGTTTTTCTTGGATATCTACAATGTTTCAGGTAGGAAAGTACATTCTGTTAATGAAAATTTGTCTTAATAGAAAGGCCCAATTTCAAATTCTAATGCTTTCAAAAAACATTGTATAACTATAATGTTTCTAAAAGGAAAGCATATTTTTCAATTTAAGTATCATGATCCCATATTCCAACTTATTTTTTAGTAACCCATTAGGATTTGTAGCTTTGAATAAATCCATGTCTTTTGATAAGATCCTTTTCCAAATTAGAGCACAGTTTCCTTTTGGCAATAACCACATACAATGTCTTGATTTTGTTATTGAGAAAATAGAGGTTGTGAAACAAGCCTGTGCCATACGAGGACTTGATTCATTGATTATGTATCAATTATGGCTCTTGATGTAACAATGTCTTGATTTTGTTGCTTGAAAATAGAGGTTATGCTTTACTATTTCATAGAATTTCTTACAATCTTTCCATAAGTATTGATTTGTAATCTCAGTCACTGAGGGATGACAGTAATGGCTAAGGTAATATTCCATGGTTTGAAGTTCCCTTCTTACTAAATATTTAAATATATCACCACAATTTAACTGTTAGTTAAAGGAATTGTATTTGATTTGTAAACAATTCATTGCTTTATTTATAGATTTTGATTTTTTCCCTTCTTTATTTTTTTCTCAGATTTGGTATGAGATATCTTCCAAGATTTGGGTTCCCTAGTTTCCACACCATAGCTACGAGGTTCAGATGCTATCATTAAATATTCTCGAAATGTTACAACTTTTCTAGTAAGTATGCTTTGAAACATTGTTGTTGCTTTTCCATGGTGTTAATGCAAATAAGCACTGCAACTAGTGCCATTATTTAGATTAAGTGCCGAAATCTTGGTGGTCCTGTAATGACGGAGTGATTGTTTTCTAGCTACTAAGGACATATGCATTTTTATCTCTTATGTTGTCTTGAGATATTCAAATTCAGAATAAGAATTGAGGTCTTGTTTCCACTGTAGTTTGCAGTCAGTTTCTTGAACATAATATATAGTAGATTATCTTTTACTAATCAACTGTGGATGTGATCCCTCTCAGGAAAGGAAATTCAAAGTGACTTTGATTTCACATTGATTTGTCAAAACATCCACACAAGAAAGGAGATTCAGAGTGACACTGATTTCACACTGATTTGTCAAAATGGAGGCAAGAGAAAAGGAAACTTTGTATTCAACAATGCTCTTAATTTCATATGTACATGCACAGACATAATAGTAGAAAATATTGGAGGGTTTCCTAAGTAATATTTTCCATTCCACTACATTCTTTACAGCTTGTAAATAAATAACTTGGAACAATTCATTACACTACTTGTTATTCTTTATTAATCAGTGGTTAAGATTTTGATATTGAATTGGCTAAGATTTTTCTTCCTTCTATGAAATTGTGTGTTCTATAATGCTTCTTTTCCATTCACCATGTATAGCATATAAAGTGTGTCTAATGGAGTAGGAATATTGGAAAGTCTTATGATCCTTGAACTATGTTACGAGGCAGAAACCCAACGGGGCAGGGTAGGTGCATCCCCACAAAGGGGTCACAAATACCAAAGTTGGTATTGGCTAGTGCCTTGAGCTAGAAAATTTCCTTTACCCTTGTATTAACAGTGAATCTGGAGAGGATTCAAATATTATCTTTATAAGATTTATATTAGTTAATATTGATGAATAAAATTCATGAGACATGAGCTAGGATGTCCTTGCAAGGTGGTTGTTCATTATTGGAAGCTATGATGGCCATTATGTCAGGCCATGTGGTCACACTCCCTTGATTGTGAGCACGATTGTGATCAAGATGGAAGACTTCATAGTCTAGATTGATTGTTTAGCAGTGATAGTTAGTGGGCTCATTCACAAAAGCTTCTATTTCACTAATCCTTTTTATAGAGTTGTCATATTCAATTTCCAAAGGTTTTAATTACACTATAGAGTTGAGTTCTGAGAGATTTATGATTCACAGTGTTAAGTAAAGCAGTTATGACACTTGAATGAAGACAAGCATAGTAGAGGTATCAGACTCTGTTATAATCTTACCTGCATATTATAAGGGACTTGGTTGGCTTTTTTATAATTTTATAAATAAGTTCCATGTCATGGAAATGTGAAAAAAAAACAATGATATTGCCACCATGTGGCTCTTGTCATATATGGTTTTATACTTTCTCAAAAAATTCTCTAAGGGTTCACAATGCTAAGCTTCACTAGGACTTTACAAAGTTTTATTATTTAGTGAAAGACTCGCCAAGATCTTGCAAGATTTTATAATTGAGTAAAACATTCGCCATGCCTGGTGAGAGATTCGCCAAAAAATTATATATTCATATTATATTATTGATAAAATCACCTTCCATTTTTCCTATATACCATGGAGATTCGCCCATTTATTATACATATAAATTTAGGGGGTTTCTTAAAATTTTCCCTGAAAATAAGACACGTCCACAGTGCATGTCCAAAAGCCAAACAACCACCCAAGTGGAACAAGAAGCAATAGAAATAGGCAAAAGGATGGCAACACACATTCTCCTTGGAGGAAGAAGCAGAACAAGCAGAAACAACAGGAGACAAAGTAGAAATGGAGGAGCAAAAGACACAGAACAACACACCTAATGCGGAGGAAGACCCCAACAACCCACTGCAGCACCAAGAAGTTCAACTGCTGGCACCAAGTGAACTCATGGCTCAAAGGATTTGAATCCGACAAAGACTCTCCCATTACAAGCGAAAATCAGCTTTCCATTGTAACTACACCCAACACTGGAGGTTGGCGAAAAGTGGAAAAAAAGAAAGGGAGAAAAGAGTAATTTTTATTTTTTACTTTTTTAGGGTAGCGCTGCTACCTTGTGTGCTTCAAGCACACGAGTCCTTCAGGACATCCTTGGAATGCTTCATTTCATATACTACAATGTAACTCTCTGTTTTAATTAATAGAAAGTTGCTGCTTTTTTCTTTGGAAAAAAAAGAAGAGATAGTCACTAAAATTCATGTTTTCACATTTCTCCTAGCTAATATTACATCACGTTCACAATGATAAAGACATGTATACTAGCCCCATGGAGGTAGGCGAGTTGGTAATCACAATGCGGTGAAGTTCGTTAGAAAGGCAGGCTCCGTACTGAAGGTCACGAGTTCAAATCCCCCGGACTTACCCTAGAGTTGTATAGAGGGGCAGCCGCAGCTCACAGTGGTTATAGAGGTAGCGGTCAGAATCGACCCCGTGTAACATGAGTAGCTAGGCTGCCCCTGTTGTCGATTCCACTATAAAAAATAAAATAAAATAAAATAATCATAATCATAATAATAATAATAAATAAAAATAAAAATAAAAATTAATACATGTATACTTTAAATAATTTACTTATAAATACATAAAAATAGATATTTATTTTACATAATCTAAATAGGAAAGAAAAATTCATCACCAAGCCTATTAGAAAGTGAAACAAATGTCTCTTAATCACCATCATATTATTTATCATTTTGTTCTTAGCCGTAAAATATTTATTAATTCAATTTTTATTTATAATTACCATTGAATAGAAAAGTCAAAACTCTTCCATTATGCATGAAGAAAAATTAAAACTTCGCATGCATCCATATAAGCCCATTTGCTTTTCTTATGGTCCATAAAAAGATGTAATCAACATTTTATACATGCATAAGATGTCCTTTTAGTTTACATAATGTTGCAAGAACTGGAATTTAAATATAGTGAACATGACTTTATCTCTCATGTCAAGAATTTAATCTTACATATTAATACACAATTTTTTCATTGTTAAAGTTCTCATAGATTTATCTCTACATGATTTATATTGATTTTAAAATAAACAAGAAGAAAAAACACGTGAACTGATTAATAAACCAATAAGTACCTAAACCTAGAATAAATCTTCAATGTTGTTTCCAAATTCCCCATTTTCTCATCTTGGTTATATTCTTCTCCTTTTCCTATTTGAGAAGAATTGTGAACTTGAATCCTTATTATCATAAATGTTGTACAACATGATTTAAACTGTATTTATATTTATGGGGATATGTTCAATAGTGGAAATAAGGAAGGTTATTTTACTATATTTAAAAACTTTGATGATGGTTGTAGTAGGCCTTTTAGTACACATATATAACACAAACATGAATTTCCTTGTCCATTTTCTATCACTTTGTGAGATATTTGAGATTGATACTCACAATGTCATTTGAACAAGGAGATAATATGAGTATATTTAGATTCATATATTAATAAAATATAGTTATAAATTGATAACTCATGCTTAGAATTACAATATTTTGAACCACATACTTATCACGAGATAGTCACTAAAATTAATTTTTCACATTTCTCCTACCTAATATTACATCATATTCACAATGATAAATACATGTCTACTTTAAATAATTTAGTTATAAATACATAAAAATAGATATTTATTTTACATAAACTAAATACGAAAGACAAATGCATCACCAAGTTTATTACAAAGTCAAACAAATGGATCTTAATCACCATCACATTTTTTATCATTTAATTCTTAGCCATAAAATTTTTATTAATTCAACTTTTACTTATAATTACCATTGAAAATAAAAGTCAAAACTATTCCATTATCCATGAATAAAAAATTAAAACCTCTCACACATCAGTGTAAGCCCATTTGTTTATTTTACAGTCCATAAAAAAATGTAATCAAGATTTTATACATGCATAGGACTTCCATTTAGTTTACATAATGTTGCAAGAACTAGACATGAATTTACCTCTCATGTCAAAAATTTAATCTTACAAATTAATACACAAATTTTTCATTGTTAAAGACCTCATAGATTTATCACTACATGATTTGTATTGATTTTGAAAAAAACAAGAAGAAAAAACATGTGAACTGATTCAGAAACCAATAAGTATCTAAACCTACAATAAATCTTCAATGTTGTTAAAACATTCCATCTTTTCTCATTTTGGTTATACTCTTCTCATTTTCCTATTTGAGAAGGATTATGACCTCCAATCCTTATTATCATAGATATTATACACCATTCTTAAACTACATATATATTTATGCGGATATGTTGCATAATGAAAATAAGGGAGGTTATTTTATTACATTGAAAAACCTTGACAATGGTTGTAGTAGGCCTTTTAGTACACATATATAAGACAAATAGGATTTTCCTTCTCCATTTTCTATCACTTTGTGAGTTATTTTAGATTGATACTCACAATGTCATTTATGAAAGGACATAATATGAGTATATTTAGATGGATGTCTTAATAAAATATAGTTATAAACTAATATCTCATGCTTAGAATTACAATATTTTGTTCCATCATGATGTCTATCCAAATCCTATAGAAGAATTCTATTGTAAATTAGGTTTAAACACATTAAAAAAATATGTTAATTTTTTTATTTCGAAATTATAAATTACACAATCGGAAATACTTAGCTTTAAGTGTAAAAATGTTTCCACTATAAAAAAACCTATAATTTTTTTTGGGAATTTTACCAAATATATAAAATTCCAACAAGAAGAATAATAAAACAATATAATTAGCAAAAAAAAGGGTGAATTCATGAAGATGCATTACACCTTTTGCCCAAATGTGGCAATGAAATTTCAAAAGTTTACTCTTTTATCGAATTGAAGCCCTCAAAGTTCATATAAGCATTGTGAATTTTTATTAAGGGTAAAAATAAAATTTGTCGAGAATTATGTTCTTGTCATAATGATAATTTTTACAAAAAGAATTAGTGTCGCATAATATGTCAATTTTCCATTAAATGAAATGCTTATCCTTGCAATTTGTCACACATATTAATATGTATGTGTGTGTTCACATAGCATATCTTAGTCTAAAATGTGCAATTTAAAAAAAAAACATATATGAGCATGATCTACATGGAGAGAGATAAGTTTTTCATATTAAAAATTTATTTTTTAATTCAAATTTATATTTTTTTCTATTTTTTGAAGTTGGTGAAGTAATATTTCAATTTCATTTTGTAGACACATGTGTTTCGTAAGTTTTTTCCAACTATTTAAGTAAATTGATGAACCATGGGTACCCTTTTGAAGAATACTCATAAATGAAGATGGTATTATTTTTTTATATTTTTTTGTTGTGTATATCTTATATTATTTATTTATTATTCAACCTCTTCAAAATTGTTCAAAAACATTTCAAACATTATGTTTAAAAGAAATTAAAAGAAAATTGTCATATGAATTTGAAAATGTCAAACTCATATGCCATTGGATAGAGGATTCCTTCATGAATCTAACATAATCAAATCTGCCACCTAAGGACAAAATTTTCCCTAAGTCTGTTAGCATACAAAATGGTGTTGTAGGAAATTTTGTAGAAGGGGTGCTGAAATTGTGAATTTTAGGACTTTAGAAGCTCGATTTGGTGTTTAAAGCACTTGTTCGAGTACTTAAATTTCAAATCCAAATATGTCAATAAAGGGTGTCTTAAACCCTAGATCGATCCATTTACGTTGTTAACAGGGGCTCAATCGAGCTATATGAATTTGAAATTTAATCACTTGATTGAGAATTAGAGATCAATCAAGTTCTAAATCTCGATTGAGGGTCTATTTTTAGCCCTCAATTAAGGTATTTTTTTAGCACTCAAGGAGATCATTTGAGCCCTCAAAGATGGCTTGATTGAGCACTTAAATTTATCGACTAATCCCTATGTTTTCCACATAAACGCACCCACTCTTGCCAAAACGTGTAACCCATCACCATGCTCTCACCATAAAGAAAACGAAAACATAAAACGATAGTATATTTGATGAAATAACCTAAGTGCATATCACTCTTTGTTGTCATCACCCTTATTATATTTCTTTCTTGACATGATAACACTCTTGTTCTCAAAAATATGTTTTGATCTAGGGTCATGTCTTAATACAAACCACCAATCACTATCCAACACATTTGGGTAAAAAAAATTGGTTGTAGTGTTTTGGGAAAACATAAGGCTCCCTAGCTTCATGCCACATCTTTCTAGAGTTGATATATATCATCCCACTATCATGATCTTCATTTACATTATTATGATCAAAGGTGTCCCACCTCTTGCATCTAAAAATAACACATTGGAACAAAGAGAAGTCCACGTGAATGGTCACTAGTATATTTTTGGTCTAACCTAAAATCCCTTGTATTAGGTTTTGATGACAGTGTTCAACATGACTAGATTGGTCAAACTCAACTTCCACACCATAGTCCTTTTTCATGCATCCATCATCGGATAATTTTTTATGATTATGCCATTTTATCTGAAAATAAAAGTTCAGCTAGATTTTAGACCCCATCAATGATCTTATCAAGACAAATCACACTGATGCATTTTAAAAATAACCAGACCGTGGTGTTAAATTAATAACCTGACTAGTTTCTAACATTTCAAAAATAAAAAAATAAAATATTATATCATATTGGTGTTCTTGTAGAAAATAGCACCGACGTGTTTGGTGGGAATGCAAGTAAATACCAGATGTAAGTAAGAGAATACAATTTATTGAGGAATATAAATTTATGGTTTTTCTTGAAAAAAAGGAGCTAATCGGATCTAGGGTTACACTGTGCAAAAATGGGGGTTTGGGATCGGCTGCTATGATCTATCCCTTGGAAAGCTCGCAGGGAAACAAAGGTTCTGAAGCACTTGGTGGATGAAGGGTTCTAATACTTGAGTGGGTGTTTCATGAAGATTCATATCGGAGGGAAAACAATAGATATTGGTTCGCTGGAGACCTGGAACTTGCAAAAAATGGAGAACAATGTTCTACGACGAACTCTGCATTCAAGGCAATAAGATCGTCATTGCTCTTCTACTTTCAGTTTCATTTTCGTCTTGGGTCCGTAAATGTCAGCACACACTAGATGGAATTGTTGAAGAGGGATCCTTGGATTTCACTGGAGCGGTTGTTTTTGATGTCCCTGCGGCTGGCGATGACTGCTTATACCCTAACGAAAAAATCACATGACTTCCACCGGAAATGCGATTTGGTTCCTTGTTGTGGCCTAAATCTTGCATTTGGCTCAACATTGGTGTGAGGCATAACTTTGTTTGGCGCTCAGTGGAAGGGTCATATGTTTACAGCATGACGATGGAGGTGGGACCATTGTCTCAACATCACCTGTGCTTTGTCGCTATGAGGGTCGGGCGAAAAACTATATAGTGTATTGAGGGTCTAGAAAGATTAGCTGGTGTTGGCAAATAGGATTTCCCCCTGCTCCTGGGGAGCCACATGAGAATTTTCTCCCCCTTGGCTTGACATACTCCGAAGTTGATTCATGGCACTGATGAGTTAGCCCTAGTTCCTTTCTTTGACAACAATCACACCATATAGTCCACTGTGCCATACAGGCTACCTACATCTAAGCGACCTATTGACAACAAAATGGATTATTGCTCCTAGAACTTGGTATGTTCTCTCCATTTCCAAATATTTCTAAATACCCCTGTTGGGACTTCAATATTGTTAAGTTATGGTATGTTCTATGCTTATAACAGTTTACTTCTTTTTCTTATTATATTCCACTGATTAGCAATCACATGTACATAAAGTAAAGTGCAGATAGAATATTAAACGATCGACAAAAAAAAGCCAAGACAAGAGACACAAGATGTGGCGGCTAGCCAGGGACAAACCCCACAATGTGTGGGGAAGCCCTTCGATCAAATATTCTTTTATCTTCAATAATTCAGCAGAGAGAAATAGTACAATAAATCTGATTCATATCAGCAGTAGCAAACCCTAGATCAGCAGCATCAGCATTAGCGGCTTCATTACCAAGCTAGGGCAGACGATATCTCACAAACTGACTGTCGGATTGACTTCATTCCACCAACAAAAGTTTCGGCTTTCAAAGGAGGTTCAGATGAACCTACACCGCAGTTCCAAAGATGATATATTCTAGGCCACGCAAGTCAATCTTTACTTCTGCAGTTGCAGCTTCAGTTTCAGCAGTTTCCGGCTTCAAACTAGGGCAGTTGATATCTTGCAAACCGTTCGTCGTATTGACTTCATTCCACCACCAAAAGTTGCGGCTTTCAGAGGAGGTTCAGATGAACCTACAACTCAGTTCCAAAGAGGAGATCTTCTAGGCCACGCAAGTCAATCTTTACTTCTGCAGTTACAGCTTCAAATTCAACAGCTTCTGGCTTCACATGTGTGAGAGGGAGACCCATTTCAGCGTAGTAGAGAAGAGACTCATTTCTGCGCAGTAGAGAGAGAGAGAGATGTGATGAGATGGGTGAGTCCAAATGAGGAAAAGTCCTCTTATATTTATACACAACGTTGGTGGGTGAATAGATGGCACTGTTGGGCTTCTGAGCCTACATGAATTGTAGGTCGGCTTGATAATAATTCCATAATCAAAATAAATTCATATCTCCATGAATACTTATCGAAATCGGATGATCTTTATATCAATCCTACACCTCTCGACGAGAGGAATCTAATAAAAATATTATCAGCAATGAATAAGATGACCCACATGAAGTTTTTCCCTGGTTGCCAATTTTAACAAATATTAATATTGGTAAAAAATACAGACGGAGTGAAAAAACTAAAGCAAAACATCTCGCAATATGTTGGACACCCTGCCCAAATGAGAAATTTGATAAATGATGGCAAAGAATTACATGATAACAGCTCTTTAAAGAATTATCATATCCTAGTAGCATCCTCCATTACCCTCAACCTGAGACTATGTGGTGGGGATGCAACAACCAACAAAACGAATAATGTGGGGGGTGGTTATGGGAGCAGTAATTCAAAAAAAATAGAAGCCAAACAAAAGAAAAAGCATGGAGGAGACTCCAAGAACATCGTACAAGGAAAAAGAGTAGATACAGAACCAACAAAATGGTAGGTTATTCCCCTATCCCATACATTGTGGAGCAACTGAAATCCATTCCAGAACTAGAAATAGACAACATAGAAACATATGAGCATTGTTCTTCCTTTGAGTCACAAGCCATCATTTCCCGTTTCAACTGTTTCTGGCCAAAACATGTTGATATTTTTCATTGGATTTTGACCAATTGGTCATTAGATTGTGAAAAACACCTATGCTCTAAAGGGTTCTTCATTGTAAAATTCCCATCTACAGAGGAAAGAGACATTATCTTATGGGATGTCCATGGTTTTGGGGATCAATGGGCCTATTCATCACACCTTGCTTCCCAAATTTTGATGCAAACACCATGGTTGTCTCTAGAATGATGGCGTGGCTCCGACTGCACAATCTCCCTCTTCATTTCTGGGATGAGTGAGTTCTTACAGGTATCGAGAACATCATTAGGAGATATTTTACGATAGATACCCAAATATTGGAAGAAATGAACTACACATATGCACGAATCCGTGTGGAAGTAGATCTCAGCAAAGGACTACCAGATCACATTCAATTGATTCATAAATAGAGGAACTAGACTGAGATTCTAGACTATGAGAAAGCAACCTTCAGATGTATAATTTGCAGGCAAACAGGGAACCTTTGAAATATGTGTCCAGATGCCAAGAAAGACATCGGTAGGAAGAAGGATAATGGGAAACAACCCAAAGGTTGGAATTTCCCTCCACCCAAGCATGAAGAGGAGGAGGACAAGGAAAATGAGGAACACATACAATTTGGGAACAACCAGACAACACAGGTACCAGAAACGCAAGAGGAACACTCTCAAGAACCCATGGAACCACAGAAAAATCATGTACAAACAGTAGTCATACCAGAAGCAATGGAATCAAGTAGGTACAAATGTATACATTCATCAGGAAATTCAGATTCTGACAAGGACAATACAAGAACTAATGGACATCAACTTGCACTTGTCACTTGTTTGCTATCTCAAGGGGATGGCGCAAGGTCGAGAAAAAAAAGGGAAAATGGCCTAAATTTTCTCCACATTGTATATTAATTTGGTTACTATATGTTTCTGCTTATCATTAGTCATGGACTTGATGATGCTATGTTCTTAGCAAATGCAACATGTAATTTTGATTTCATTAATAAAATCACCAACGCATTTAAAGAAATAAAATTGATTCACCCTTATTTCCGGGATTTCAAAAATAAAAATGAATTCTACCATGTCAATGCTCTTATAAAAATTACAACACGGATGCATTTAAATACAAACTACATCGTTGCGTCAAAATATTAACCGCACTATTTCAAGATTTTGAAAAAAAACTATCATGTTTGTGCATTTAAAAAAATTGGTGCCCTGACAATTTCAGTGCACTTTACTTGTAAATGCACTAGTCCTCTTTACTATCAAACATACTGATGTTCAAATTAAGTGAAAAAAGCACGAATTTGTTTTCTTTTTTCCTAAATTGAAAAATGAGTGACAATTGATTTTTCCAAATAAAATTTCATAAATTCTTTTAAATAGTAAAAACTTATTCATTATTTCATTATTTTTCCCAAAATTTCAATGGAGTGATTTGCAAGAGAGAGATATCGGGAGCATTGTGCAGCAGAAAAATACTTTGGAGAAGTAGAACTATTCAAAAGATGAAAATCTGAAAGGTATGGTGATTTACTCAAATCCCTACATAGTAAAATTTTTAAATTTTATTGTTGATTTTACTAGTAATTTTTTTTACAATCTATGTTAGGGTTTAATTAAAAGAGAGATCATTTGCAAGAGAGACATACTTTGAGCCTTGTGTAGCAACATAATATTTTGGAACCACAAAAATATGATAATTTGAAAGACACGGTGATTCACTCAAAACCATATATATCAAAATTTTTAAATTTTACTTTTAAATGTTTTTACAATTTCCATTAGATTTATTCAAAACTAAGAAAAAAATTTAAAACCCTTCATAATAAAAAAATTACTATTGATTTTACTAGCAATTTTTTTACAATATTTGCTCCTATTTGGATTTAATTAAAAATTAGACAAAAAATTAAAAAATTTAATACTTACCTTAAACCCTTGCTTATTCTTTCTTAAATGAATGCAAAATCTCACCTTAGGGTTTAAATCCCTCTACCACTTCAAAATTAGGGTTTTTCATTTTAGGCATTTTAGATTTAATGGGTCTGTATAATTACTATATATATGGATTTTTACATATAAAGTATGGAGATCACTTATTGAATTAGATCCAAACCATATCGGCCCTTTTTCTTAAAAAAAAAAGATGTTTGTTTTGGGGTCTGCCTTGTGTAACATAACACACAGGTGTTGGCGATGCTTCTATCATTACACATCACACCAAATCCTGTCGACCTTGTCCAGTTTGTTTATCGATGCGCCTGGTGTAATATAACACATTGATGTGCCTCTATTGAATAACATCGTTAAGTGATGGTGGTGCTTTTGTCACTAGAAATCACACTGTCACAATTTAAAATTATTTTAAAAATTAATTTTCACTGTTGATGTTTAAAAAATTAGACGCTTGATGTGTTTAGTAGATTGAATGCACTAGGGCGTTTATTCAAATAACCGCATCGTTTACCAGAGGTCAATTTGGCTAAAAATTATTTGATTTATATATAAAATATATTAAATGGATTCTGTATTAAATAGTATAGGTTGTATATTCATAAAAAGTGTATGAGAAGTTGTCAAGTAACATAAACATTGATCCGAACAATGATAGCACATTCAAAAAAGGCAGAAAATGCAAGTTTTTTATAACTTCTTTAGAAAAAATTCAACTACATATAAATTTAACTAATATGTATTGGTTAGTGTGTGTCATGCAAAGTCACAAAATGAAGAAGGCCGATATTATTATTTCGAATCTAAGTGCAGAAGAGGGTAAAAGACTGATAGAAAAATTGTAGAAGGATGAATCAGGTGAATGAAAAAATATTTTTAGATAGAGGAGGAATGACATGTTATAGAGTTTTGTGAATCCAATGTTTCGGACTACCAAGTGAGTCCATCTTCAGGGGATGCGTCAATAGATATTCCTCAAATCTTAATGATGTATATATATATATATATATATATATATATATATATATATATATATATATATATATATATATATATATATATATATATATATATATATATATATATATATATATATAGGTTATTAAGGAAAGAAATTAGGTCACTGTTATCCTATTAGTAATATACTTAAGAATTTCTACATGGGGTATCTCAAGTGGTGATGGCCGTGGAATGAAGTCTGACCAAACCAAAGATATTGGGTTAGAATCTTGGGCTACCACCCCTTCCCCGTAGCACGGTGAATAATGGACATGTAAACTCGAAAATTGGAGAGTCCTACCAAGCTTACAAAAAAAAATAATATACTTAAGAATACTAGATAACATGTTTTAAACAATCTGTTTATTCACATATGTTTAATTTTCTACAAAGAGCAACAACAAATGAAAATATCAATGTCATTCTAAGAAACGAAAAATTATAGAACATGTAAATGATGATGAATTGGTTATTAAAAAGGGGATTTTTTTACAAAACTATTAGGGATATAGTGGAATGAACGTATAGATGTACTTTCCACTTACAATTCAAAAATCAATCCAATGATTCCAGGAACCAAATTATATCAAAAACACAAGAATTTCTTCCATAGCAATGGCCAATGGGACCTGCCAGACTTGCACTAACAAAAGAATACAACAACAAAATAGAAAAATTCAAAACATAATATTCCTAATTAAAATAATTTTCTAGAATTATATGTATATATTACTACAAACCATTCATTTATTAATATCAATTTTCTTATATTTAGTTTTCATATATCAATATAATTTTTTTTTTTGCTTTTTCGGGAAGATTATGAGAATCACAAAGGATCAACGAGTTGATATGCGAAACATGCCAGTAGGAATGTCCAAAAATTTCTACAAGGAGATGGTGAAAGAAATGGACATAATTTAATCATATGAGGAGCCATCTCAACAACAACATGCTTCAAATGTATATAATCATGATTTAATTTGTACATATAAACACATAATTTAGCATTAAATATTAATTTTCAAGTACTTTCTTAAAGAAAATAAATAAATGGAACTCATTCGACACACAAAACATGACAACAAGGAAGAAAATGGTTCATACCAAAGTTTGTGAGTAATTGTTGGTATTTCCTTATAACAACTCAAGGTTTAGTTTTTGTATATTTTAATTTGTTTTACAAAAATGATCCTTAAATGTCTTCAAGTAGTTGCTAACATACAAAGAAGACATATCAAAAGGATTGATTGACATTGAGTTAAATATGGGTTGTGAGTATATGTTGGCATATCAAAAATTAATTGTGGAATTTGTAAGTATCTATGTTGTTTTACTTCTCTGAGTTTATAATTAATAGAACAAAAAAATCCTTTATATTAAATCTATGATATATAATGGGATATAAAACTTGCAGGAAACAAAGTATGGAACTACGCCAACAAAAGAGTTGTTGCAACAAGGCATAAGACTTGGTTTTAAAACCATGTGTATAATTCATGAGTCACTTCTTTCTATGGTACATTGCTATTCAATTTCTATTGATGTATATTATTTATTTCAATTTTCATTATTCTCACCAATGTAGATAAACTAATTACACTTTATTTTTATGCTTGTAGATGGAACAAGATCAAGAAGACAAAAAAATCGATGCAATCAACAAAACATTCATCCAAATAACCGAAGTCATGGTAGTAGCTTAAGCACTAATAGTAGTTCCAACGAAGAATGATGATCTATTTGGATATCAATGGAAGTTGTTGTATTTTTTGAAATAATTTTATGTGAAAATCATACACTTTATTTAATGTAATGGAATAGTGTCCAAATTGTAAGACAAGGTGTTACCAATAACAATCTCATTGTGTATAACAAAGAGTCTCTTATCGATATGTAATAAAATACATTTTAGTTTTTTCTATTGTGTTATCCAATGTTACGTAAGTGATTAAATATATGTATGATTAAATATTATAATGAAGAGATGTGAAATCTGATAATATAATAAATTAATCCAAACACCATATACAAATGCACTAATCAAAATTTAATTTATATGAATATTGTTATATGATATATCTTGATTTTTCAATGAATAACGGATTTAAAAAATCACAATAATTGCAATGTTGCAGGTCGATGTTTCTAAAAAAGAGAAACTTTCATACAAAAAACTAGTGCGTCCATAACATAAACACATAATGGTGCATTATGTTATCGAAAAGAACCATTACCATAATTTTTTTGCATGGTTGATGCCTTTTATAAGAACAAAAACACCATGGCATTATATTCTTCAACCACTGGTATTGTTTGCAATTAATGCACCGGTGAAATGTAATTCTTAAAGCACCAGTACTTTCATAGAACTAACGCCCTCGTGCTACAAAATATTATTTCTAGCCCTAATGGATTACTCAAATTAATAACACCATATATTTTATATCAGTAGCACATTGGTTCTTTTATACAAATCATATGCATGAGAGCTACGAGTTTAAATAAAAGCACTGGGTCTGCAATATTTTTTGCCTGCCCTTCCTGAAAAGAACACCTCAGGGGTTTTTTTAATATATATACAACTGTTGGTATGAATTTTAGGCACTGGTGTTCTTTGCATTCAACACTTCATTGCATTTAGTTATGTATACAACCTCAGTGATTTTATATATTTAGCTTACCAGAGTTATTTTTCCATTAAGTTCACCACTAAATAACATTTGGTAAAATCTACGGCTACCCTAATTTTTTCAATTGTGATGAAGTTTCATTATAAAATCCGCTAAAACATCTGCTATAGCAAACAAATGTTTCAGCGTATTTTTTTTGAAAATTTTTGCCAATTTTATAACACTAAAAACCTTTGTTATAACCTACGCTTGAAGGTATTTTCCTTATAGTGGCAACCCAAATGAAGAGACCCGTAGGTTGAAATGAGATTTTCACTTTTATAAAGACATTACCACTAACATTTTTGTTTGTGTATGAAAGGGTTTCCATGTGTGGAAAGAAGCATTCCTAGTGGTGTAGCTTCTGGAGATCCCACCCTACCTTCATTGTGTCATTCTTGAGATTGAAATAGATTTGTAAAAGTGGAGTCAAAGTGTGAAGCTAGGAGGGTTGTTTTCTTCTTGTGATGAGGAAAAATGTTGCCCAAATATATAACCTAAAACAGTCCTATCTTGCAGATTTCGTATCCACCAAACATAAATTTGGTTGAAGAAAACTCTTCAAACATGCATGAAGGTGTGTCTACTATATTATCATGTAATTTGTGGCCAATATTAATTGAGAAAGAAAACACATAATGATATTTTATGTCAATAAATACAAAGTGCAAAGGGGGAATTAACCCCAATTAAATTCCTCTAACTAGAAGCAAAGTGACTTGTATTATATTCCTTCATGAATGCATTTGATGGAAGAAATTATAACATTTATATTCAAGACTATTGAACCAAAAGCATTGTACCTCATAATAGAAATCCTCAACTTGCATTGCATTCAAGATAATCAACAAAGATCAAGGGGAAAATCCTCAATCACAACCATGGATAACAATGGAGAGAGCTACTCTTTAAATAGAGTTATAGCTCCATGTCCTGATTATAAAATAATATTATTATTCTGTAGATACGTTTTTCATCCTAACCAACTTCTAAACATATACTAATATAGTAATCAACCTGTAGTAGAAAATTGAAACAATAAATAGTAAGCATGAAGTAGGTCGAAGTTATGCCATGTCTATCCATAAGAAAAAGACAAACCTTCTAGGAAGGTTTCTCTCTTTTCATGTTTTTTTGACAAATTAAGAGTGGTCTAACAGTAAACATGAATCTTATTCAAGAGTAATACTCCACAATATTATGACTAAAAATGATAATTTGTAACCACATGCTAAAAAAACTCTAGTGACTAGAACTTCCTCCTCCAAAATCTCCAATCACCCCCTCCAATGTGTAACAAACCTCAATAGGTGTGCCAACAAGTAGATCCATAGGATAGGTGGCCATGCTAGCATAGATCCATTGAAAAAGTTTGTTATAACTTATAACAAGCTCTATACCCAAGAAAATAGGATGACTCCATGAAATCTATGATGTGCAAGAGTAAAGACTCAACATGTGTAAAACCATTTAGGGATTGCTGGAGCAATATATAGAATGTGGAGTCAATTAGACAAAAAATTCCACCTCTATACTTAAAGTGAGTAAACCTCTAAATTGTGCTCTACAATGAGTATAGTTTAGTCTGCCAACTATTCTTCTCTATAGGCTAATAATTTCATTCTATGACCATGCCAATCTTGTTGTTTTAATACCCTCCTAGATATAAAAATAGTTGCACCCTAAAACACATTTAGATGATGGTAAATATCTACCATATGCCTAAAAAAAATTACATGTTCTTGACATCCTTTTTATCTTACATACAGTAGCCACACAAGAAAGCTCATGCCTCAAACATGCTAGAAGGGGCAACCAGATTTTTTGTCATGCAAGGAATAATATTTCAATGTCATTCTTTTATAGAAAATAGTAGCATGGAATGCTCCATATTTTTTGTCCTAATTTTTTGATAGTGATTTTTATCCAAGAAGAAAGAATAAAACATATATAATCCTTTGTCATTGGTCATGGCCCATCTAAAGGGAGGGATAAATTTTTCTAAAGAGATTGGATAAGGGTGCCCTTCCCATCATAGTTTGGACATAAAACATTACGGAAACCTTTGGCTACCTCCTTAGTATTCTTATCATATAGGACTCAAAGATTGACACACAAGTTTACGATCCAAAATTAGTAAATATGGGGTCTATAATGAAATCATATGATGTCCTTGATGATCATGTAGGTAGACAATCACAATTGCATTATGGATATCCTCGATAAGTGAGTCCTTGATTCTCACTAGAATGTGAAGATAAATAAGCTATCAAAATTGTAAAAATTGAACAAATCCTCAAATCAAATTTTAAAAACCATAAATAAGTAGTATTAAATATGGCAATGAACTTGTACATATTTACAACATTTACCCATCTAATATCTTTCCTACTAAAATGTGAAGATAAATAAACTATATAAAATCTAAAATCCAATATATATACTAATAAAAAATACTCCAAAAAATGAAATGTGAACATAAATAAATTATCTATGATCTAAAATCTGATATATGTTGCTCATTTTAAATCCTTTCACAAAGGTTTTAGTTGATTATTATTGTTCTCAAATACGTTTTGCAATTGATTATTACTATTCCCAGATACTTCTTTTAGTTGATTATTCCTATTCCCATATACTTTTTTTAAGTCCCATAAAGTTTGTCATCTAATTAGACCCTTATCATTTAAAACCCCTCAACACCTAATGCCTTTCACACTAGAGGTACTCTCTATGCTTCGTCAAGATGTAGTGGAGATATGGTTTGTTGTCTATATATTATGTATTACGTTGTCTTGCATCTCTCCTTTGGACTAGGGCTTTTGGAAAAAGACTTGATAAAGCCATGATTGGATACTGATTTATAAGGACTTGATCATAGTGAAAGGTTGTTCATTTATAAGGGTTCTGTGACTAATTGGAGCACAAAAGAACTCAAGCAACACATAAATAAACAACTCAACACAACAAATCCAAATTGAGATATTAACATAACAATATCCAACTAAGTTATTGAAATTCAACTAATGATACCTTATTCTCCATCTAGATAACAAAATCAGACCACTTTTTATCTTATATCATATCGAATTCCAATTGTGATGGATAATGTCCATATTGTTGCTCCTATTAAAACATGGCATATGGACTAGTTAAAATAATTAATATCCAATCATTTTCTTTTTTGTACAAAATTAAAAATATATATAATTTCAGATATTAATATACTTACAAATTTTCATATTAAGGCTTCTAAACCTGTTTGGCCACTATGATGTGTTGCATGAAATTTGGCAAGCTTGGCCTTTGAGGCCATGTCATGAAACGTACATTAATTTAATTTAACTATGCACTAGAAAAATATAAAAATTGTTTAATGAATTTGAAATAATCTTATGATCAAATTAAAATACTTGTGTTCTCTCCTCACTAGAGTCCCTCCAAGCATATTCTTTATCATATGCTTTCATGAAATATTTCCATACATTCATTCTTATATTAATTGGTTTTCTTTTGGTCCTTAGCTTGGGAGGAATTTCTTTATCTTTTTCATTTTGTTGCAACAAAATTTGTTACAGTTTTTAGTCCTTTGTTTTTTAACTTTCTTTACTGACCAACATGTCCCAAATTCAGTCTCCATGTCATGGATTACTCCCTTTTGAAGGTGCATGGGTATCTTCGATAATGGAAGATGCAAATTTTCTTTGAAGCGTTGAAGGCATGCTTCCTTCAACTTATGATTGGACACTTTCGCATCATATGTCATTCTTATTTTCCCAGAGACAACATCATATTCTACCTTGATTTCGAACGTATCAATAAAAGATGCATAACATGTAATAGTGGTGTAATAAATCTGTGTCCTAAGAGTGGTTTGGACATTGCACGTCTTTTTTCCCCGTTCCACATTCTTAGAGGTTATTGTGATTGATTTTTTGCTAGATATTTTGCTCGATCTAGGAGTTGATGGGGAATCAATCAATTCCCTTTGACATGGTTACTTTGGTTAGACAGTTTTAGTGCCTTTAGTAGATCGTTCTTCCACATATTTGGAAGGAATGGACAAGTACATACCTTCTAGTTTATTCATTGCTTTTACCCCCAATATAGAAGTTATTGCCTCTTTCAGTTTCTCATTGTCCTATCCCTATATATGTAGAACAATTTTTTCATTTTAAATTTATATATATACAAGAGAGAGAGAGAGAGAGAGAGAGAGAGGAAATTTCATCTTTTATAGTTTTGAAATTAATAACTAGAAATAAAATTCAAACAAGTAATGGAAATATGTACAAATCTATAAATTGAGTATAAAATACCTCATTCTGGCAAGAATCAAATCCATTTGCAAATTTCCCTTTTCTACTTGACATTTTTTGGCATCCTAGGGTGAATGTTTTTTCTCCAGACTGTGGAAAATCCCTTCTCCTTTCTCCCTACATTTTTTCTCCCTTCCCTCTAAATATTATAAACAACAATAATACAGAATGGATGGATAGGGGTTTGATTTTCGTCTCTAGTAGGGGGTTAATGAGATGCACAAATTGATTTCATGATTGCTAGAGGCCAAATCACACCCACAAATAAATATTTTTTATTGAAATCCACAAAAGGGGAGGAGAGGTCAATCAATATCTCTGTTTGTTATCAATAGAGATTCAATCAAATAGTAATTTTCTTTCGTATCCTCAATGCATTGCTCCAACTATGTTCTTCTCCAACTGTGGTCTACTCTAACTTCGTGCAAGACTTCAAAGCTCCTTCAATTTTTAATTGGTGAGTACGAGAATGGAAATTCTCAAAAACCTTTTCTAAGTTCAACGACACTAATACTACTCATAAAACCCAAATTAAAGATCCAATATTACAAACACAAAATAACATCACTGTAATTGAATTTATAAATTGAAATTCGCTATAGGTGCTGAGGCAAACGTGCAAATTTTTTTTGAAGGACAAAGGGAGAAAGAATAAGCATATGGAGCAGAATCATTTCTTTCCTCATTCCTTGAGCGAAACCCTTCTTTGTATCTATACATTATTACTTCCCAAGATTTCACTGAACTTAATTTCGGAAATGCATTGCTTCCCTCCTTCATTTCTCTAAACCCTTGGAAATGAATCATTACTTAGAGGAATTATGTTGAAATTAACACCAGTAATGTGGCTCCCCAGGACTCGACTAGTTGATCGAGTCAGCATTTTTTTCTCCTATTTTTGTGCCTATCGAAACATGTCCAACTTCCTGATGGCACAATTTAGTGTATAGTAAAATGTGGATTGCATTTGGGCACCTCAAAAGTCCAAGTATTTTTCTACTGCTTTTTGCTCAAAACAATTTGATCTTTGGAGTTTTAATGATAATGTGTGGTTTTGGTTTTTATTTTATTTTTTCAAGTTAGTTAAGTTTAGGTTTGGGTTAGCCTCAATGTTGATGGAAGGGTGATCTCTCCAAGTTTAGGATATTGTAATCATGATTGTGTTATAATTATTGAGTTTGGACATCTCATGGGACAATTTTTATCACCCATAATTGGCACCCATCCTCAAACCCTCCCCATGAGCCTTGAACATGTGATGTGATGGAAATTACACCACACACAAACTAACTGGTGTATGCATCATGGGTAATCATAGGTAGTGTTTATTTTTCTTTCTCTCTTTAGTTTGTTTTGAAAGGCAATAAGAAGTCTATAATGAGATAGGGGAGATGGAGTTTAAGGAGGAACAATAAGTGGACTATTCTAAATGAATTATGAGAGAAGGTAATTTTTTATCTTATTAGGTAGTGAATGGCCTAGTCATGATATATTTGAGTTGTGTACCACCGTGAAATCAAATATGCGGGAGAAGAATTCAGGGAATGGGCAAGAAACAGTGAAATTTTCTCTGATGGAGGAGATACTAGGTATGTTGGGCTAAATGAAGGTTTTGGTGTAAGTACTAGATACCTGCCATTAATCCAACCATATATAAATGGGGTAAAGGTCAAGGGGGTAAGTTGTGAAGGACTTATTAATATCCATCTTGTCTCCATGTCAACTAGTCTTATAGGTTTCTATGTTGAACTTAAACTAGCTATGGTGGAAGAAAGGTGTATACACAAAGCATAGAGGAGCTAGAAAGAAACATGAATTTGGAGTAATTTTTAAGCGGATTAGTGTTAAAAGGTACTACCTTGGACTTGGAAGTGTCGATTGGAGAGAGTTAATGGTTAGAGAATAAGGTGGAGAATGCAAGTAATACTTAGGTGAAGAAAGCAAAGAGATGTGTGAAGCAAAATGAAATTTAAGTGGGAAGGGTGGTCAACCAAGATGTAAAGTTGGAAAAACTAATGGAATATGGTGGAAAAAATCCAATAGGGAAATTCAAAGAGAAAGAGAACAAGCATATCTAGAAACATCATTACTTGCATTGTTCCTTGAGCAAAACCCTTACTTTTCATTGATAAATGATTATTTCCAATATATCGTGTTGAACTTAATTTCTAGCCAATGCATTGCCTCCCTCATTCCTTGTTTTAGACCCCTGGAAATGGTTACTCACTTCAAGAAACCTTGTTCAAATTAACACCAGTAATGTGGCTCCTTGAGATTCAATCATTGAATCGATTCACCATTTGTTTCTTGTATTTTTGTGCTTATTGATAAGTCTAATTGCCCAATGGGATGCTTTGGTGTAAATAATGAAATACATATTGCATTTGGGAACGTCAACCTTTATAATTAAACGTGTCAAATGCCTTTTTTATTTTTATTTTGGTTAAAACATTTCAACCATTGTGATCACAAGTGGGCCTTTTTTCCAAGCTAGGTTGACCCCAGGTTGGAGGCAGTCCCAACATTGGATGAAAGAACAATATATGTAGTTGTAGGATGTTAGTGCTAGGATTATTTGACATTTGGTTAAGCTTGTATGCCTTATGGGACAATTTTTATCCCCCACGGTTAGAAGACATGCCCCACCCCTCTCCATACTATTTGAACCTATGACCTGATGGAAACTAAACCACAAAAAAAAAATAGGAAACGACATGTATAATAATATGTGGTGTTTATTTTCCTTTGTTTTGGGGGGTGATAAGAAGTGTATGTAATTTATGGGAGATAGAGGTTAAGGAGGAACAATCAATGGATTATTCTACAACCTTATGAGAGAAGGTAATTTTTTGTCTTATTAGGTAGTGAATGGCCTAGTCATGAGATCATTGAGTTGCATACCAAAATGAAATCAAATATATAAGAGAAGGCTTGAGGAAATGGGAAAAAAGTATTTAAAAAATTCTCCAAGAGAGGAGATGTTGTTTGATTGATTAATTTTTATTGTGTCTTATTAAGAACTAAACATAAATATTTAAACAAAATAAAAGATTTTAATCACCTAGAATTAGATTAAATTTCAATAAATTAAAGTTCAATTTTAGTTTCCTATTGCATATCAAAACATGAAAATTAAATCTCAATAATATATTTTAAATTAACATATATAACAATCAAAATCAATATTAGTTAAAACAAAATATTAAATATTACATCACATACTATAAAATAAACTTTATAATAAGAACACAATAATAAATGTATTAAAAAATGCCATTAAGCAATAATAACTAGGACCTTACGCTTTAAAGCCCCTCAAACCCTAATTTCTAATCACTTAGCCATTAATCCCATAACCCCTAATCCCTAATACCTGAACCCTTATGACATAATCCCTTAATCCACAATCCCAAAACCCGAAACCCCAAAATACTCCAACCCCTAAGACATTGACCCTTAAACCCTTTAGCCCTAATCCTCAAACCCTTAAGCCATAAACCCTTAATCCCTAATCCCTTAACACAAAGTCATTAAATCACCTGACCCATAATCCATTGACCCTTAAACCCTTAATCTCTAATCATTGAACCCTTAAGCTCTAAAGCCTTAATCCCTAATCCCTGAACTCTTAAAACATAAACCATTAACCCTTAATCCCTTAACACAAAAGCCTTAAATACCCTACAACTCATGGGAATTCCCAATAACTGTTACCACTCTTAATTCGTAATCCTAAATCCATAACCATTATAATTACTAACCCCATGATGTCCAAGCATTATCACCACTAAATTATATAACACATAACAACTATAATTCCAAGCCCCTATAGCCCTTAACACCTACTAATTTTGATCCCTAAAGTCTATTATCTAATATATCTTGTAACCATAATGACTATATCTTTAGAAGCATAACCCCATCACCCTTAACTCTTGAAATGTAACCATTATCACTAATAAACTTTCAATCATAACAATTATACTTGTTAAATAGTAATGTATATGATCCATAACCTAATGCCATATAGAAATGTATCCCCTAACTCTTATATGCCCTAGCCCATAACCTATATGATATGTCCAAACCCTTTGAATTTTTAAACCCTAAACCAAATAACCCCTATCCCTAGATATATAATCCTTTGGCCTTGGCAATAATAAAAATTATATCCTAAATTATTATATCCACTATAACTGATAACTACTATAATTATAATCCTTAACACTCTAAAAACTCCCAACCCTTATAAATCCTGACCTTATAACCCCTTAAATAAAACCCCTAACCATTAACAAATATCCCTAATAAAACTTAACACATAATTCAAAACCCTAGTTTCTAACCCACATAATCCTTAATCCATCTATCCCATAGCTCCAAACATATATAAATCATAAAAAACACAATTGTGCAACCTTATAAATTGTATCCTTATGATGAAAATGAGACGGTGTGATGAAAGTTAATGCAAACATTGACGATCTTAAAGATTATGAGAAGATGTCATGCATCCTCATGTCTTGAAACATTCCCATATGATCAAGGCTTGTGCCTACTCTAACCATGTCAAATGTTAACACATATATAAACAGTTTGAAGAAATTTCAATGTTGGCCACATTCACTACTCACCATGTTGCGTCAGTGGATGACATTGGTGATGGCATATTGGAAGACATTCCATGACATTTCAAGAGAGTTTCGACAAATATTCCATGGATAGGAATGATGAATGAAGACAATGAGACTAGTTGATGAATGTTGACACAAACATGGACAATCTCAAAGATTATGTGAGAACATCATGCATCCTTGAGTCTTGAAAACCTCACATACTATCAAGGCATGCATCTATTCCAACCATGTCAACTTTCAACGCAGACAGGACAATTTGAAGAAATTTCAATGTTGGCCCCATTCACTTCTCATCGTGCGACATGGATGACATAGGTGATGGGCATGTTGGAAGGTGTTCCATGACATTTCAAGAGAGTTTTTACAAATATTCCGTAGATGGGAATGAGGAAGTATAACAATTAGGCTCCATGATAAATAGTTATGGAAATGTGGACGATCTCAAATATTTGCAGGTGTTGGGTTGTGTTATATACTTTCCACGACTAGCCCACATAGTTAACCAGGGGTTTAGAAGGGGGGCAGAGCCCCCCTTTCGTTGCATTGATTGCATAATGGGGGCAGTCACAGGGGGTTTAAGGGGCGCAGGTAACCCCACTCTATGGGGTCTGGGCAGTGCCCTAGAAAATTTTGTTTTTGGACCCTATATTAGGTTTGGCGGACCTACCTATGGTTTTGTGCATGATTTTTTGCACATGGTTTTGGACGCAGTGGTTTTCGGTCCATGGTTTTGGACATGATGGTTTTCGGTCCATGGTATTGCATGCTTCGACATGTATAAATATGTATTGTAACATTGAAAGGAACATAATGAACAATCTAGCTGGTAGTCCTGGTTTTGGGATCGAGGGGAAGATCTCTGTGTATATGTGTTTTATGCGTTATGCTCTTGCACTATTTATTTCTGTGTTTTAGAATTCGTATGAAGGTAATTTATGTACAAGTTTAAAGCCTACATTTGGTATCAGAGCTGTTTTGGCTTCAAAGGGACACCTTTGGTGCTGCGGGGTTTCTCTCGAGCCTATGGTAGACCCTGTTCAGTGGGAGATCTGCGAGATCGATTCTGGTAGTGAAAGAAGATGGTGAACAGTGGAAAAATAGAGATCGAGAAATTTAATTGTCAGAGTTTTGAGTTGTGGAAACTTACGATGGAGGATCTGTTGGTGGATAAAGATCAGTGGATCACAGTAGATCTGGGTACTAAACCAACATGAGTGTCTAATGAAGAATGGAAGAAGTTGGATCGAAAGGCAAAGAGTACAATACGATTGTGTGTCTTAGATTCGGTATTGCAAAATGTATCAGGGGAAGCCACAGTGAAGGTTGTGTGGTACAAGTTAGAGACTTTGTACCAATCTAAGTTTCTGGTGAATAAATTGTTCCTACGGAAAAAACTATATAACCTGAAGATGAAAGATGGAGACTCGATGACAGAGCATCTGAATGCATTTAATACTGTGGTAAGTAGGTTATCGTCTGTTGATATTAAAATTTCAGACAAAGATAAGTGCATTATTTTTTGTGTTCTCTACCAGATTCGTGCGATAGTCTAGTTATTGCAATAGGTAGCAATACACCTGCCTTGCAGTTTGATGAAATAGTCTCATCCTTGCTGACGGAGGAGATGAGACAGAAAAATATTGAGATCCATAATGGTTATGCCTTGTCTATACGAGGATGGTTCCAGAACAAAAACAAAAATAAGTCATCGAGAAGGAGATCTAAATCTAGAGGGAGATCTAAATCTCCAGGAAAACCTATAAAGGTGGTGTGCTGGAAATGCGGAAGGAAGGGAACTACGAAAGGGACTGTAAATCTAAAGCTCCTACTAAAGGAAAGGGATCTGATGATGCTCCATCTGCAGATGCGAAAACCACCACAGATGAAGGTGGGGATGTGTACTTGGCTTCTTCAAGTACACATGTAGATCATGAGGCATGGTTGATTGATTCAGGTGAATCCTTTCACTTCACTCCCCATAGAGAGTGGTTCTGCAAGTATGATAAATACGATGGCTGTGATGTCTTCTTAGGGGATGACAAGAAGGCTAGAATCGTTGATCGCAGAAAAGTAAAGTTGAAGTTGCAAGGTGGAAGGGTTAGAACACTTACGGGTGTTCTACATATTCCTACATGGGCCAGAAATATGATTTCTGTAAGCAAGTTGGATGATGCAAGTGTAAAAACAGTGTTCGAGAAGGATACCTACAAGATGGATTAGGGAGCACTAGTATTGACGCGGAGAGTCTGGATTGGAACTCTGTAAAAGCTGCAAGGTAGCACTGTTGTTGATGGGTGCAATGGTTTTGTGGTTCCTGAAAGTGGAGCAGAAAATCTAGTGGTCTCTGGAGAGAAGACCATGTTTTGGCATCAAAGGCTTGGACATATTTGAGAGAAGGGACTTCGAATACTTCATGGTAAACGTATGGTAGAAGGTATGAGTAATAGCTCTATGGATTTTGATTTTTGTGAAAATTGTGTATATGGGAAGTAGAATCAGGTGAGTTTCGGAGTTTCCCCTCTGGTGGTAAGAGGGCGAAATAAATATTAGAGCTTATGCATAGTGATGTGTTTGGACTTGTGAAGGTTCCATCACTAGGTAAGTCTGTGTACTATGTATCATCTATGGATGACTTCTCAAGGAATACATGGATATATTTCCTTAAGAGAAATTTGAAGTCTTTGACAAGTTTAAAGAATTTAAGGCTCTAGTGAGAAACCAGATAGAGAAGAAGATAAATGTGTTGAGGATAGATAACGGTGGAGAGTTTTGTTGTAAGGAATTTGAAGAATTCTTTAAGAAGTGTGGTATAGCACGGCAAAAGACTACTCCATATACACCTCAGCAATATGGAGTTGCAGAAAGAATGAACAAGACATTGATGGAAAGGGCAAGAAGCATGCTCAGTGGTATCGGGCTAGGACAGGAATTCTAGGCAGAGGCAGTGGAGATAGCTTGTTACCTAGTCAATAGATCACCTTCATCAGCATTGGAGGATAAGAATCCACAAAAGGTATGGAATGGTAAGAAACCCTCTCTTTCACATCTGAGGGTATTTGGATGTGATGCATATGTACATGTTCCAAAGGATAAACAAACCAAGTTGGATAGTAAATCTGAAAAGTGCATCTTTATTGGGTATAAGGATGGTTTAAAGGGTTATAATCTTTCGTACCCAGTAACAAGGAAGGTTGTGTACAGCCGAGATGTGGTGTTCAGAGAGGTGAAAGATGTTATTAAACATGAAGTCCAACCAAAGGAACTTGAGAAGATAGAGTTTGAGCTAAAGGAGGAAGAATCAGAGTCTACAACAGAGGAGGAATCAAAAGATGAAGAGCCACAAACTCCGGGTTTGAGAAGATCAGTTCGAGAAAGAAGGCAACTAGAAAGGTATAGTCCATATGCTTTTTATTCAAATTTTGCTTTATCTATTATTGATGATGATCCCAGAATAGTGAAGGAAGTAGTAGATTCAAAGGATGGAAAACTCTGGAAAGAGGCCATGGTTGATGAAATGGAATCTTTGCACAAAAATGAGGCTTGGGATATGGTGGAGTTGCCAGCTGGAAGGAAACCCATTGGCAGCAAATGGGTGTTCAAGAAGAAGACAAATGCAAAAGGAAAGATGGAGAAATACAAAGCTCAATTAGTAGCAAAAGGTTTTTCTGAGGTGCCGCAAATTGATTTTGCTGATATTTTTCTCCTATTGCCAAGGTAACTTCTATTAGATTACTTTTATCTGTTGTTGTTGCTTTTGATTTTGAGGTAGAAGAGATGGATGTGAAGACAACATTTCTTCATGGGGATCTAGAAGAGGATATCTACATGAAGCAACCTAAAGGCTTTGTGGTGAAGGGTAAGAAAGAATTGGTATGTAAGTTAAAGAAGTCTCTGTATAGGTTAAAACAATCACCAAGGATGTGGTATCAGAAATTTGATACATTTATACGGGGACTTGGCTTCACCAGAAGCAAAGCAGATCACTGTGTGTATTTTAAATTAATTGGTGACCGTGTTATTTATTTGATCTTATATGTGGATGATATGTTGCTGGTTGGAAATGACAAAGAAATTATCCAGGACTTGAAGACCCATTTGTCCTCCAAATTCGACATGAAAGATCTTGGTGCTGCAAACTATATTTTGGGCATGGAAATTAAAAGAGATTAGACAAAGAAGAAGCTCTGGTTAAACTAGGGGAAGTATGTCGAGACAATATTGTACTGGTTTAATATGAAAGATAGTAAACTAGTGAAGGTTCCTATTCCTGTAGGTGTAAAGTTATCTGTTGAGCAGTGTCCCAAGACACTAGAAGAGGAAGAGGACATGTTCGTGTTCCATATGCAAGTGTAGTAGGTAGCCTGATGTATGCGATGGTTTGTACTAGACCAGACATTGCACATGCAATGGGAGTATTAAGCAGGTTTATGTCAAAACCATCGAAGGAAAACTGGACAATGATGAAGTGGGTTTTCAGGTATTTGCATGACATTAGTGATTATGGTTTGTGCTACCAAGGGAGACCTGGATTGGAATCCTAGTGTTGGATATTCATGGCTTTGTTGATGCAGACTGGGCTGGAGATCTGGATTAGAGAAGATCTACAAGTGGGTATGTGTTTAACCTATTTGGAGGTGCAGTTAGTTGGATGAGTAAGAAACAATATGTAGTGGCACTATCAACTACAGAGGCAAAATGCATGGCAGCCACTCATGCAAGAAAGGAAGTCGTTTGGTTGCGGAGATTGTGTTCAAGTATGGGGTTAGTACAGGGAGCTATAAGGATAGACTGTGACAGCCAAAGTGCAATTTTCTTGGCAAATAACCCTACATATCATTCAAAGACAAAGCAAATTGATGTTCACTATCACTTTGTGAGGGAAATGATAGAAGACAAAAGGGTGTTGCTCGTAAAAGTGGACATTTTGAAGAATACTACAGATGCATTGACAAAATCTATGAGCTCTGAGAAGTTCTCTTGGTGTAGATAAACAATGGGCATTGCAGGGCTAGATAAATAACTAAGATCTCTTGTGGCCTCTTGTGGAAAGAAAACAACAAGTGGGAGAATGTTGGGTTGTGTTATATTCTTTCCACGACCAGCCCACATAGTTAACCGGGGGGTTAGAAGTGGGGCGAAGCTCCCCACTTCGTTGTGCCGATTGCATAGCGGGGGGAGTCACAAGGGGTTTGATGGGTGCAGGTAACCCCTCTATGGGGTCCAGGGTAGCGCCATGGAAAATTTTGTTTTTGGACCCTATATTAGGTTGGGCGGACCTACCTACGTTTTGTGCATGATTTTTCGCACATGGTTTTGGACGCGATGGTTTTCGGTCCATGGTTTTGGATGCAATGGTTTTTGGTCCATGGTATTGGATTCTTCGGCATGTATAAATATGTATTGTGACAATGAAAGGAACATAATGAAAAATCAAGCCGGTAGTACCGGTTTTTGGATCAAGGGGAAAATCTATGTGTATATGTGTTTTATGTGTTATGCTCTCACATTGTTTATTTTATATGTTTTAGAATTTGTATGTAGGTAATTTCTATACAAGGTTAAAACCTACAGCAGGGACATCAAGCATCCTTGAGTCTTGAAACCCTCACATACTTTCAAGACATGGGTCTAGTCTAACCATGTCAAATTTCAATGCTTATAAGAATTGTTTGAAGAAATTTCAATGTTGGTCCCATTCACTACTCACTGTGTCACATCGGTGGATGATATTTGTGATGGGTGTGTTGAAATATGTTACATGAAATTTCAAGAGTGCTATGATAAATCCATAAATCCCCTAACCCCTAAGCCTCCATTGACCTTTAAATCCTTAAGCCCTACTCCCTAAAGCACCCTTAATCCACCAACCCTAGTTAATGACTAATCCCTTAATGCAGAATCCCAAATCCCCTAAACCTTAAGCCATAGACCCTTAAACACTTAATCCATAATCCATAATCCCTTTATTCATGAACCCCTATGCCATAATCACTTAAAAATTAATCCCTTAACCCATAATTCCTAAGCCATTAAACATTAAACTACCTAACCCATAAATTCCAAATCCCTTAGCTCTTGACCTTCAATCCCTTAAATTCTTACCCCTAATCCCTTGACCCTTAATCTTGTACCCAAGTGCCTAAATCCCATAATCCTTAAAGCCCTTATCCACCTAACCCCCAACACCTCAATTAATTAATTATTTAGGCACATGGAGTGCTAAATCTAATGCTAAAGAGGGATCTAACCAAGGTGTTAATTTAGGTGCTAAAAGGGGAGCTAAATCTGGCACAATTTTTGGCGTTATTTTTGGCACTATTTCTGGTGTTATTTCTACTATTATTTTTGGTGCTATTAGCACCTAATTTAGGGCATAATGTTTTCTTGGCACAAACAATGCCAAAAATAGCACCATCTCGATAAATAGCAATGAAATTTTCAAAACATGGAGAAAAATACACTAAAATGGTTCTTGGAAGCAAAAAAGGGAGCAAAAGGGGGAGCTAATCACAAGAATTTTTTGTAGTGTATCAAAGATCATTCCATAAAGTATCTTTTGGCAAAAGGAGAAATTTAAATAAACTTTTATAATATAGATGACCAACATAGAGATATCCTCATCAAATCATTACATAGAGAGAAGTTTTATTATGTGATCAAGACAATTATAATCACATCATTAAACATTAAGGGGGAGTTCTATAGATAATCATTAATTATAGCAACTAATTGTTGACAAATTGTTACAACATTTAATAGAAATTTCCAACAACATAAAAAGATACATTGTTTATATTTTCAATAATATACAAATAAATTATTCTAATCAAAATTGATATAATATAGTGTTTTTTTTGGAAGATAATGCTTAATTGTAATAAGTAATTGCTAACAAATTGCTAAAACATTGTCAACCAATTTTGAGATTGTTGAGAATAAGTCATGATTCAAAAGATTGGTGGAAAGGTAGAATTAGTATCAATTGACCAAATCAAATTAAAATTAAATTATTAGCAACAATTTCCATAGGTGTATAAATCTAAATGTTATATATCAATATATTGCATGTTCAATGAATATGAATATATGATAAGAATAAAAATAAAGAGTATCAAACATTGATATTGTTGATATTTTTGGTTTAATGTTTGTATTGATTATTGTGCTTTACTAATTATATTTATCTTCTCATAATTTCAACATTTTGATATCTCATCCAGATAGATTAGTGAAAAAGATCTAAATATATCTGGAGATTATAAAAATTCAAGCCATTGGTAAGAGTGTTAGAAATTTTAAACAAATATCCAACAACAAAAGCGCAACAAAAGTCCTCTTATTATTTATCATCCCCAAACAGTAATCCTTAGAGGTGAAAACTATGTTTTTTTTGGAGCATTAAAAAGAAAATGTTGTTTCTTTCACATTCTTTATGGTATTTGGTGGATGGTGGTTATAAATAATTAGTGGATGCTCAAACTCTTTCTAACTGGGCCCAATTCCAAAGAGATTAGTTAAGTGAAAATAAATAAAAGGACTCAAAAACTATTTTTTTAATCAAATAAGCATACATCGTTCTAATTTTCAAAGACATTGCAACAACAAAATGAAAGGTGAAAAGTGAGAAAGAAAGGAAAAGTGAGAAAGTAATAAAAAACATAACAAGGAACAAGTAAGGTAAAATTTGTTGTGTTCGAATATATAAGTAAACAACAAATAATTTGAAACTATCATTTGTTATCACAAAGTCAAGGTAAAATTTGTTGTGTTCCAATATATTAAAAAATAATTTGAAACTCTTTGTATCAAAAGTTTTATATCCATGCAATATTTTTTCGCCAGATTTATGTGAATGGTAAATCAAATTATATCATGTGGAGAATTTTTAAGACATCAAAAAATTGTTGAAAATATTTTATGAATTTTTCTTGGAAAATTCGATGATCTTATTGTTGCTATTCAAAATTTTAAGGAATAAAGCTATTTTTCTATAAACAAGTTATTGGGTTTCTTCATTCTTTTGAACAAAGAATGAATAGATGTATAAAAATCAATATTTATGGAAGAAGTTATTCTACAAGTAGCAAAGATAGAAGTGATGAAGAGAGATAAGAAGTTAGTAAAAGATGTGATGATAATAATGATAAAGGTAAAAAAAACCTGGAAAATCCTAACTTCAACGTTCTTATTGTAAAATATTTTTCCCAATTTGAGCATAATTGCTTAAAAAAAACAACAAGGAGACTTTTCTAAAGAAAAGGAAGATGTTTTCCTTAGTTTTTTAGATTGTGTTTTATCTCAAAATGTTTCCAAGCAGGGATAGTTTTTGAAAAGTGGTTGCAGTAATAAAACGATTGGAAATAGATATAGTTTTGTGAATATATATATGAACTTTAAGAATATGTAGTTCCCTTAGGAGACGACGGGATAGTTGAAGTAAAAGGTAAGTGAACAGCTGGAGTAAACGGAAAATGATGCAAAATAAAAAATATCAATGACACTTTATATGTTCCAAGTTGAGAACATAATTTTTTAGTGTGGGCCTACTTATTGAAAACAAATATTTAGTTGTTTTCAAGAATGATGAATGGGTCATCTACGAGAAAGAAAATGATAATTATATTTAGTTGTTTTTAAGAATGATGAATGCGTCGCCTACGAGAAAGAAAATTATAATTATATTATTGCCAAAATCAAAATGTTATAAAATAGACTCTTTTCTTTCAACATTTTCTCTAAGGAAAATAGAGCACTAAAAATTAGGTACGTCACGTGAGGTATCTACATCTAAATATCAGAAGCTTAAAATTATTTCTTAATAAGGAAATGATCAGAGCTCTACCTCTTATTGACGGTGTTGATAAAGTTTGTGAAGGATGTAATCCTGGTAAGAAACATAAAGACCCATTTCTAGTAAGAAAATTTTGATGAGCAAAAAACCATTCGAGTTAGTACATGCGGAAATAAGTGATCTCGTGCAAACATTTTCACTCAAAAAAATAACTACTTTATTATTTTTTTTGGATGATTTTAGAGGACAGATATATGTATATTTCATTAAAAGAAAATTGATGCATCATTATAAATTAAGAACTTAAAACTATGGTTGAGAAGCAATTTCTTTATGTCTCGAAGACATTACACATAGATAATGGGAAACTCACTTTTCATGAGTTTGATTATTATTGCAAAACTATTGGCATCTAAGGGAAATGGACAACTAGTTATATTCTATAACAAAATGGTGTTTATAGTGGTGTTTCTAAAAGATAATAGGACAAATGTTGACATGGGTAGGAGTATGAGGAGAGGTTAGAGTCTTCCAAACACCTTTTAGGGTAGTTGTATCTATTTATTTTCTTAATACATTTGCAACAACAGGTTTGCAAAATATGACTCCATATTAGGCATGGGATGGAAGAAAACCTAGTGTTTCTCATTGGGAGATATTGGTTGAATTTCTTATGCTCATGTTCTTTCCCAAAATACAAGAAAAATAGACAATAAAATTCTGCAATGTGCTTTTATTGAATATTGTGAGGGTAAAATGGATTATGAACTTTATGGCCCATAAAGTAAAAATTTGTTGGGTAGTCATGATCTCATTTTTCATAGAAAATAAGAATTGAAATGGGATCAAGGTGTACAACAATAAAATACAAGAGCTAATGTAGAATAAAATGAATCTCTTATTTTTACAAATCTAATATTTAGTCCAAATGCATTGTATACTACATCCACTCCATCATACTCTTCAACTTCAACTCCTATTTTGAGCCCAAGGCATCCTCCAAGAAATGTAAAACCATTAAATGAAATTTTTTGATATAATAATTTTTCCTTAATGTCTCAAATAGCAGTAAAGGCAAAATATTTTAATCATGTAGTAAAAGGTAAAGCTTGGTGAAAGGAAATGTATCAAGAGATTGCATCAATTAAAGGGATTGAAACATGGGAACTTCTCAATCCTCCTATTGAAAAATAAGCCATTTGGGTGAAGTGTTGATTCATATCTTTTAACTTCAAGGATGCATTCATAATTGCATATAAAAGAGCATATTAACCAAGTAACTTAACACGTGAAAAAGAAGTAGAAATAATAAAGAAACGATGAGAAAGAAGGCACACAAACGATTTGATTATGGAGTTCACCCAACGTGGGCTATGTCTCTGGGCCCTGCTCAAAGTGGGGAGGTCTTATTTTATTAAGTGGAATCAAAGAAATCAGTTACAATCAAATTTACAAAAATAACCCTTATATCTCCAATTTGTAGGATGACCTAAAAATGAAGACCTCGGCTAGAGAAACGGACTACATGAATGGATTCCTGGTGCGAAAATGTGCAAAATCAACTATGAACTTATCAAATTCTGACACATGCATCTCTGGCCAATCTTTTCATTATCTCAATGATTCGCTCGCTCATTATTCCACACCCATGGGCCACTCAGGGTTATGTTCCTATCCTTTGCCTCTCCTTTTTCGATCTAGTTCTGAATGGCGAATGAAGGTTTAAATGGTGTATATCGAGCAGAGCCACCAACGTGGGTCGTTGGCCCATTGGTGTTGGTGGAAAATAATGCAGAGGCAATTCTGGGTTAGAATCCCCGTCAATTTGCATATATGGCTAACCATTAGTTATATCCGCAACATTTGTTTTGGCATATGATTCAGGTGGGGTTTCAATAATTGTGACTCCAACGGGTTGGTGGTTATAATATGGCATTTGTTTTTGTATATAATATGGCTCCGGCAAGGGTTAGGTGGGTTCGTCGGGGGTCACTCACCCACCTAATTAATATATGTATAATATGCAATTAATGTTGCGGACTTTTGGGGGGTGGTGGGGTTGGTGGCCCAACAACCCTAATTTTTTTTTTAATAACTGTATAGTTAATTTTCTTCCAATGCAAAATAAGGGATATTGGACAAATTAAAGAGGTGACAAATTCACCCATTCCAGTGGCTGTATTCCGTGGACTGGGACTCTACCAAATTGTTGCCTCTTTAGTGATGACCACTTGGCCAAGTTTGACCAGAACTTTTACCATCTATAACTTGACCATATGAACTCAGATTTGAGTGTCATTTACACTGTTGGAATTATGGAAACGAGCACTACGATTTGGTCCTATTTTCACTCGTATCTGTTAACTTTTATTTTTGAGGCATTTTCAAGGCCACTTCTATTTTTGGATCCTCTTAGATCATTCCTCCCCACTAATGAGCTTTTGGACCACCAAAAGATTTATCAGTCAATTGGAAAGTGAGGGAATTTCTCCCTCACTTTATCCTTTTCAATCCATGAAGCCTTACTTGTATGCATTCTTTTGAAGCCAATATGAAGATACTTCACGTCTGCTCGTTGTGAAGTCTTGATCTTCCTGTCGAGAATGATGTCCTCTAGTAGCTTGTCCAAGTATTCTGGTGCAAAAGAGTCCACTGTAGTAACCTGTCCAACCTCTTCGGTTTCCTTGATCAACGAAGGCTTATAAAGCTTCAAGTTTTCAACGTTCACCACTGAGTACATCTGCATGTATGTTGGAAAACCAAGACGAAAAGCATTGTCTCCAATCTTGTCCAATATGGTGAATGGGCCATATTAGAATGGTTGCAACTTCTCTCCTTCCCCTTTCATTCTTTCTTTGCTTATTTAGAGCCACACTTTGTCTCCAACCTCAAATTGGTGATCGAATCGATGCTTATCATGCCAACCTTTGTATTGAGATTGACTCTTCTCCAATAGCTCCTGTACTGCCTAGTGAATCATCTGAATTCATTGAATGAACTTCTGTGCTTTCTCACTATCATCATTAGGGGAATTTTGAGATCTAAAATGGGTCTCGTAAGAAAAATGTACAACCAAAACAAAATTTATAGTAACCAATAAGATTCAAGATGATGATGTCAACCATGGGGGATGATTCACCATTTTTGGAGTTAAAAGGTAAAAAGATTAAAAAATAGTAAAATAATAAAATTTCTTTTTCAACTTATCTTTCTAATTTTTTACTCATATTTAGAGTGGGAGTACTCTATGGATGCAAAATTTAATTCCTCAGCCCAAGGGTACCCATGTTACATACTTTAAATGGGCCGTAGTACACGAAAAATGAGAAATAAATGAAAAAACATGATTACAATCACGTTTTTCATGTATTTCTCATTTTTTGTGTAGTGGGTTTCATCGAAAGTATGCAACATGGGTACTCCTTGGATGGGGAATAAAATTCATCCAGAGAGTGTTTCCACTCGAAATTTGAATAAACCCGTAGGGAGATAAGTTGAAAATACAAATTGAAAACATAGTTTTTTCTTTTTTCCCTCTAAAATTTGATGATGTAATATAATCTTATTTTGTTATTTCCATTATTATTTTATAATTTCCTTATGAGGCCCATTTTAAACCTAAAAGTTCCCCTAATGCTTGCTCACTTGAATCTTCATTTCTCCCAAATACCATGTTTAAGGGATCCTTTGGTAAATAACCAAAGTTGCCTCGAATGGTGACCTTTGCATGGATGAATGCATTGCTTGGTTGTATGCATGTTATAAATAAGGAATTTTCTCTTCCCACAACTTGGGATGCTTACCATAATAGCCTCGGAGTAAGTGTATCACTGTGTAGTTGAAAACCATTGTTTGTCCATCGGTCTGCAGATGAAATGTCATGCTCCTCCTCAACTTGCCACTTTATCGTTGGTTCCCTTCTTGTATTTTATTACTAGGTCAAATTGTTGAAGGAATCACATCCATATGAAATGATGTGCTTGTTGAAGCTTGGAATACGACTAGAGGTACTATAAGCGTTGGTGATCAATGTGGTCAATGATTCCACTTCTTCACACTTTGAAACAAGGCATACAACTCCTTGTCGTATGTGGGATAGTTCACAATAGCATGGGAGAATGTCTGTGAATGGAAACATACAATTTTCCTTTGTTGCATCAATATTGCTCCCATGGCGTATCCACTGCATCGGCCTTAATCTTGAAAGGTTGTTGGAGATCTGGTAAGGCCAAAAATGGTGTGGTGTTGATCTTCTCTTTTATTGCATCAAATCCTTTCTCTTTCTTTCCTCTCCACTGAAAGGTTTACTTCACATTCCTCAATGCATGTAAGGGGGATGCAATGATGGAGAAGTTGGAAATGAACCTTTTCCAATATTGTACTACACCCATAAAGCTACAAACCTCTATAACATTGGTGGTTTTAGGCCACTTTATAATCACATCAATTTTAGAAGGATCTATTTTCCATTGTCCAGCACCAACAATGTGGCCTAAGTAAACCAAAGAGGTCTCTAAACTCACACTTCAACATTTTAACATACAATTTTTCATTTTGCAAAAAGTCAAGCACTTTTTTAACATGACAGAGATGATCATCCCATGTCCTACTATAAACAAGAATGTAATCAAGATATACAAGTACAAAATGATCAAGAAAAGGCCTGAAAATATCATTCATCGCCCTCATGAATGTGGTCGGAGAATTGCATAATCTAATGGCATCACCAACCATTCGAAAAACCCTTGTTTTTTCTTGAATGAAATATTCTGTATATCATATTCTGCAATCCTGACTTGATGATAACCACTACGCAAATTTGGTTTTTTGAAATATATAGGATTTTTCAATTGATTTACCAAATCATCAATGCGAGGGAGAGGATATTTTTTTGAGTGCCCTGTAGTCGATGCACATTCTCCATGTGCCATCCTTTTTCGACACCAACACGATAGTTGAAATGCATGGAGAAGAACTTGGTCTTATGACCCCTTGGTTGAGAATTTCCTATAACTTCTTCTTTATCTCCTCCATCTCAATGGATGATAACCTATACATACCATTGTTCGGTAAAGGAGCATCCTAGTGCAAGCGAATCTCATGTTGGAGCTCACATTTTGGAGGCAACCCACTTTGTTCCAAAAAATCCCATCATAGTTAGAAATAATTTCATACAATTCCTTTTTATGAGTGGGATCACAACCTTGGAAAGCTTCAGATGCCTCAATGTATTTTTCTCTCACAACCATTAGCATGCACCCTTTTATGAAATTAATCAATCTCTTCATCTGACCTGCAATTATAAGACTGGCACTGCTTTTGGTGTGATGAGATCTAATAATTTATTTCACCTCATATTTCGTGAGATCATACTTATTTTCATGGTGTAAGAAAACTACTTTCATGTCATAAAAATATGGACTCCTCAATACAATTCCAGAGATATCTAAGGGTACAACATCAAGATCAACCTCATCAACTAGTTTGGATGCAATCACAAATATAGCTCTACACTGCTTGGTTATATGTAATTTTTCTTTATCACACACCCAATGAAGAGGGTATGGTTTAGGATGAGGCTTTGTCTCTAATCCTGACTTTTTAACCAAGGATTTTGAAGTCAAATTTTTCATGTGAGCCGGATCAAACAAGGTTTCTACTTTAGTATGTTTCATTATGACTCGAATGTGGAACAATTAAATTGTCTTTCGTTCACTAATAATAGGCTCATTTGAAGAACTTGTACTTGCATGTGATTCATAATTTTCATTAGCATGAAGAGAAAGTGTACCTTATGTGCCCACTACTGTGATCAATGTCTCATCACCAAAAGTGGATCCAAGGTCATGTTGCATGGTTTCCACCATCTTTTTCTTGCCCTTTACACCAAATCTCTTTGGTTGCAACTCTGGATGAAATTTCCAAAAATGTTCATCATCATGGCCTTCCTTCTTTCAATGTGTGCAAGATGGTTTCGTTCCTTCCTCTTTCTTAGCTGTAGCTACCTTCTTGTCCTTTCCTTTTCCTTTTCTTTTGAACTTTCCATTATGGGGTTTGAAAGATGATTTTTTTGCTATTATTTATCATTCTTGGCCATGCTTTCAAGGTGAATGGCCTTCACAATGGTTGCATTAATAGTAGTAGGCTCAAATATTAGCAAATAATGTTTGATGTAACTATGTAAAGCACAAATATACTTGGTTATAGTTGTGGGTGAATCAAGTGAAATGCGCAAATTCAATGCTTGTTTTCTAAGCTCTCTGTGAAGATTTGTATATTTTTACCCTTTCCTTGCCTTAAATATTGTCATTCCATTAAAGCCTTTTATCGATAACCCAAAGGATAAAAATAATCTTTTGATTCAAAAAAAAATTGGATCAAGAAGAAAGGATATTACCCAAGTATTTTTTGCCTTTCTGTAATTTTCTCTCTCACAAGACGAGAGTGATGCCACTCAGCCGAAGAGATGCTAATTGGATATTTACCTCATCTTCCTCGATCTGTTGAATCTGGCAATAAAACTTAATTTGTCTAATCCAATTATTTAGTTTCTCTACATCACATTCTCCATTTTATGTGGATAAATCAAACTTTACATCTAGCTGAAAATATGGCTTCTTAGATGTATTCATATGATTCCTATTAGAGTGATGAGAAGAAGAAGCAGAATTGTCACTAGAGGATGGAGAGAATGGTTTAGGAGGATATCCTCTTCCACCTTCATGATCTATCGATGCATGGTCATCTGTCGCTTTCTCCTCAAGATTGATTGTCTTTTGATACTCTTCAACAACTAGTGAACTTTCTTAGCCATGGTGAAGAATATCTTGAAATAATTTCGCTCTTCCTCTATTCGAGCTTCCTCATCTGCCATATTTTGTCTTCATGGTGCATGCCTCGCTTCAGGATCAAAGTATTTGAGTTGTCCTTTACCTCCTTGGGGCTTGTTCCTGGTTAGAATTCACTCATGCAAGTCGCATCAAGAATACCTACTCTAATACCAAACTTGATCTAGATCTTTTAACTTCGAGGATGCATTCAAAATTGCATATAAAAGAGCATATTAACCAAGTAACTTAACGAACGAAAAAGAAAAGGAAATCATAAAGAAACCATGAGATCAAAGGCACATAAATCATTTCATTATGGAGTTCACCTAGTGTGGGCTACATCTTCGAGCCCTGCTCAAAGTGGGGAGGCCTTCTTTTATTAAGTGGCATTAGAGAAATCAGTTACAAGAAAATTTACAAAAAATACCTTTATACCTCCAACTCAGATGATAGCCTGAAAACAGAGACCTTGGCTGGAGAAATAGACTCCACGGATGGATTCCTGGTGCGAAAACACATAAAATCGACTATAAAATTGTCAAATTATAACACTAGCACCTATGACCCTCTAAAGGAATCTTTTCAACATCTCAATGGTTCCCTCGGTCATGGTTCCACATCCCTAGGCTGCTCAGGGTTCCACTCCCATCCTCTTCCACTCCTCTCCTAGTCTGGTTTCGAATGGCGAATGAAGGTTTAAATGGTGTATGTCAGGCGGAGCCACCAACATGGGTCGTTGGCCCGTTGGTGGCAGTGGAAAATAATATGGAAGTGGTTCTGGGTTTGAATCCAAATCACATTCTATATACAACTAATCATTGGTTATATGCACAACATTTGTTTTGACATTTAATTCTGTAAAGGTTTTGATAACCGTGACTCTAATGGGCTGGAGGTTATAATATGGCATTTTTTTAATATATAATATGGCTCTGACATGGGTTGGGTGGGTCTGCTAGGGGTGGCCTGCCCACCCCATTAATATGTGTATAATATATAATTAACATTGTGGATTAATGGAAGTGGCGGGGTTGGTTTCTCACCACCCTTAATTTTTTTTTTGTATGATTATATTTCTTTCGTTGGAAAATAAGGGATATTAGACAAATTAAAGAGGTGACAAATTCACCCATTCTGGTGACTGGATTCTATGTTTCGGGACTTTGGCAAATTGCTGTCTCATTAGTGACTGCCACTTGGCAAAGTTTGACCAAAATTTTGACTAGCTATAACTTGAGCATACGAACTCAAATTTGAGTGTCATTCCCACTATTGGAATTAGGGTGATGAGCTTTACAATTAAGTACTAGTTTAAATTCCATTTGATGACTTTGGATTTTAAGTTACTTTCAAGGCCACTTCTATTTCTGGATCCTCCAGAATCAAGTGGGTTTATAGAAAAAATATCTAGTTGATGGATCTACACAAAAGAATAAAGAAAGGTTAGTGGTGCAGGGACGTGCTCTATCGCTATATATTGACTACAATAGAAAATATGCTTATGTCATAAGATTGGATATAATAAAGAAAAATATAATTGGTTTGTATATTAGTTTGATGTGAAAACAATATTTTTGAATGTTGTATTTAAAAAATATCTCTATGATCAACAATCCCAAGGAAATGAATACAAAGTTTGTAGATTGGAGAAGGCTTTTTAATGTGAATTTGGAAGAATTAAAACGAAAAATCTACATATTAAGAAAGGTTATTTGTTCTCTAAAATAATCTCTTGTTGCATGGTATTTCATAGTTGATAATCATTTTCTAAAAAAGTGATTTAATAGAAATGAAAATGAATGCACATTACATATCATGTCAAATAGTAATCATGTATTGAGTATTTTTTTATATATAGATAACTTGATATATAAATATTCAAGTAATTTGTTAGTGGAAGGGTTGATACATGCCATTATGATTAAATTTGCATTGGCTAATTTGGTATTGATGCATTAGACACAAGAGTGAGGAAAATGAATTTGGTAGCTTTATTTAATAAGAAAATTATGCTACATATCTTCCTCACAAATGGAAAATGGAAAATAATAATCCCATGAGCACAACCATGAATACAAACGAAAACTTCTCTATGGAAGGTAGAACTCAAATGGTATAGTATTTTGGTAGGGAGTCTCATATATCTCATTGCCACTAGACATTATATTATTTGAGAAGTAAATTTAATTTCTAGGTTCATGGAAAGTCCAAGTAATATTCATTTTGGAGTAGCAAAAAGTATCTAGAGATATATTCCCATAAAAAATAATTTTTGTATTTGGTATGCTTCAATAGATAATTTTGGGTTGGTTGGTTATAGATATTCTCATTGGGCTATATTTTTTGAAAATATAAAAAGTACAAAAGTTGTTTTTCAACCTAAGATGAGGTGCAGTATCATGGCCTTCAAAGAAATAGTCACTTATTTCATTATATTCTACAAAAGTAGAATATATTATAGCAACACATGTTAAGAAATTTTATTGAAGAGAATATTAAAAAAAAAGAATAACAAGATGCCACAATTATTTATTATAATAACATATCTACAATATACACAGGTAAAAATCTAATTTCTCATAATTATACCAAACATATTAATATCAAATAACATTGGATAAAGTATTAGCAAGATAGAAGTTCCATTATATGATAAGGATGATTAGAATCGTATCATTAAACATCACAGAGGAGTGATGATAATCATCATTAATTATAACAAGTAATTGTTGAATTATTACAACATTTAATACAACAACATAAAAGTATACACTATTTATATTTCAACATTAAATAAATAAATTATTCTAATCAAAGTTGTTATAAGATAGTATTATGTTTTGAAGACAATGCTTAATTGTTGACAATTTGCTAGAGCATTGTCAACAAATTTTGAGTTTTAGAGGTGAGAATTATGGTTTTTGGATAATTAAAAAGAAAATGTTGTTTTTTTTACATGCTTTGTGGGATTTGATGGACAATGATTACAAGGAATTAATGGATTGTCAAGCTCTTTCTAATTGTGACCGAGTCTAAAGATAATAGTTAACTGAAAATAAAAAAGGACTTAAAAACTCCTTTTTTTTAAATCTGAAAAGCATACATAATTCTAATTTTTAAATACTTATTGAAACAAGAAAATGAAAGAAGAATAAGATAACATTACAACAAACTTAAAAAAGGAATATACAAGGTGAAATTTGTTGAGTTAAAATGTATCAAAAGATAATTTGAAACTCTTGCATGAAAATTTCTATACCTATTCAATATCTTGTCACCAAAGTTATGGAATGGTAAATCAAATTACAGATATCTTTTCACCAAAGTTATGGAATGGTAAATCAAATTACAGGACGTGGAGAATTTTTAAGAAACAAAAAAATGTTGGAAATATTTTAGGAAGTCTTCTTGAAAAATCTGATGTTGTTATTGTTGTTATTGATAATTTTAAGTATCTAGTTATTTTTTTATCAACGAGTTAATGGACCTCTTCAATATTTTGAATATTTTGAAAAATAATGAATAGATCGATTGAATTTTTTTGAGAAAATCCTTCTAAGCAAAGAACAATATTTTTGGAGAAAGATTAGGAAATAGAGAATTTTATAACATTACGAAATTCAGAGAAATCATGGAAGCGGAACATGAAAAGAATATAGAAGAGGGAGATCTCAAGGAAGAAGTTCTCGTGCAAATAACAAATAAAAGTGTAATGATAGTAATGATGAAGGTAAAATACTTGAAAAATTTGGGCTTCATTGTTTTTGTTGTAAAATATTTTTTGACCATGGAGATAATTGCTTGAAAGAAAAACGAGGGAAATTTTCTAAATAAAAAGTGAATGCCAGCCTTAGATTTTAACCTTGTGTTGTAGCTCACAAGGTTTCCAAGGGGTATGACATTTGGAAAGTGGGTGCAATAATCATATCATTGGAAATAGAGATAATTTTGTGAAAATGAAATTTCAAAATATGTAGTTTTCTTAGGCTATGACAAGTTGGTGGAAATAAAAGTCAAAGAGACCATTTGAGTAAAGAGAAAATGATGCAAAGTAAAACATATTAATGAAGCTTTAAATGTTCCAGGTTTAAAATATTATTTGTTTAACGAGGACTTATTTATTGAAAATACTTATTAATCATTTTGAAGAAAAAAAATGATAATTGTATTATAGCCAAAATCAATATGCTATAGAATATACTTTTTGCTTTCAATCTTTAAAAAAAAAATAGAGCACTAAAAATTAGCTATGGCATATGAGGTGTTTATGTCTAAATATAAGAAGATTAAAATTATTAATTAATAAGGAAATGATCGATATTTATCTCCTATTGATGTTGTTGATAAGATTTGTGAAGGATTTAATATTGGTAAACAAGTAGTAAGAAAATTTTGGAGATTAAATTTTTGTATTGGAGTTAGTACATTTAGAAATATATGATACTATGAAAACTTTTTCAGTCAAAAAAAAATATTTTATTACTTTTGTGGATGATTTTAGTCAAAAAGAAAATTATATGAAAAATGTCTATATTTTATTAAAAAAAATCCATCGTTATTTTTTAACAATTTCAATTTATTGGTGAGAAGCAAAGTGGTTATGTCATAAAGACATTACATATAGATAAAGGAAGAGAATGCACTTCTAATTAGTTTGGTTATTATTGCAAGAACAATGAGATCCAAAGGGAACTGACAACTAGTTATACTCCCTAATAAAATGGGGTGGCTTGGATATAATAGGACAATTGTTGACATGGGTAGGAGCATTGTGAGAGGTGAGAGTCCTCCAAACAACCTTTTGGTTAAACCTATAGTTGCATATATGTATTTCCTTAATATATTTTCAACAAGAAGTATCAAAAATATGACTCCACATTAGGCATGGGATGGAAGAAAATCTATTGTTCCTCATTTGGGAGATATTAATTGAATTTCCAATGCTCATGTTCTTGAAAGGGCAAGAGAAATAGATGCTAAATGTGTGCAATGTGTTTTTATTGTCTATTTTGAGGAGACAATGGCTTATAGATTGTATGGTGCACAGAATGAAAACTTGTTGGGTAGTCATGATGTTGATTTTCGTAAAAAATAAGAATGGCATTGGGATCAAGGTGTGCAACAAATAAATATAGGAATTAATGTAGAAGAAGATGAATATTTTGTTTCTATAGAACTAATCTTTATTCCAAATGTATCGTATATTGCATCCACTCCATCATACTCTTCAACTTCAAGTCCTATTTCAAGTTTAAGTCATCCTCCAAGAAATGTGAAATCCTTAAATGAAATTTATGGATTTACTAATGTTGCCTTAATGTCTCACATAGAAGCAAAGCCAAGATATTTTAAAGATGTTGTAAAGGAGAATGCTTGGTGCAAGATAATGTATGAAGAGATTGCATCAATTAAAGGGATTGAAATGTGGGAGCTTACCGATCCTTCTACTGAAAACGAAGTCATTGGGGTCAAGTGGGTATATAGAACAATGTATGTAGGTGATGGATCTATAGAAAAGAATAAATAAAAGTTAGTGGAAAAGGGATATGCTCAATCACTATCTATTGACTACAATAGAACATATTCTTCTGTTACAAGATTGGATATATTAAAACACAGTATAATTGGTTTGTTTATTAGTTTGATTTGAAATCAGTCTTTTTGAATATCATATTGAAAAAATATCTCTATGAACAACAACCCCAAAGAAAATGAACACAAAGTCTATGTACTAGAAAAATTCCCTCTAATACTATTTTGGAGGAATAACAATACATATACATATTAAGAAAAACTCTCTTTGCTCTAAAATAAGCTCTAGTTACATGGTAATGCATGATTGATAATCCTTTTCCCAAAAAGAGATTTAATAGAATTGCAAATGAACCCAAATTATATATGAAGTCAAATGGTAATGACTAATTAATTTTTTAGAAGACTTGATATTCATATTGAAGTAATTTGTCACTGAAAATGTTGAGACATGATATGATGACTAAATTTGAAATCACTAATTTGCATTGATGCATTATTTTGTTGGTATAGAAGTGTAGCAAATATATGATGATATAAATATTTAACAAGAAAATTATGTTGCACATCTTCTTCACAATCTTCTTCACAAATGGAAAATGGAAAATAGAAAATATTAATCCAATAAACACAACTATGAATACAAATGAAAAGTTTTTATTATAGAATATGACAGTCAAACGGTAAATGCTAAATCCTATAGGATTTTGTTAGGGAGTTCCATGTAACTCATTGACACAAGACATAATATTATATGAGCCGTAAATTTTATTTCTAGATTCACGAAAAGTCCAAGATAGATTAATTTTGGAGTAGCTAACAGTATTTTGGGATATTTTTTTTAATAAATATTTATTTACATTTAGTATGTTTCTATGGATATTTTTTCTTTGGTGGGTTATATAGATTTTGATTGAGATTTATTTATTAATGATAAAAAAAATGTAAATGCACTTATTTTTTCACCCTAAAATTAGGCGCAGTATCATAGTCTTTTAAGAAATAGTCCATTATTTCATTACCATGACCTTCAAATTATCAATTATTTCATTATCTTCTCCAAACAAAAAAATGTTGTACAAAAATAGAATATATTGCAGCAACACAGATGAAGTAATTTGGTTGAAAAAAATAATAACAAAAACAAAAAGCAAGATACCACAATTATTTATTATAATAACAGGTTTACAATTTCCATAAGTAAATTCTCACTCAGAAAATCGTCGCATTCTATTGATGATGCTTTGTAAGTTGAGAGATCTGTAACAGAATATGATATTGAATTATATACTTTAATAATTATCTTGTGGAATGACATAGTATTATAGCATAGATCGTCCTAAATATTTCGATTGAGGATGCTTTGTAAGTTGAACTGTAACAGTATATGATATTGAATTATATACTTTAATAATTATCTTGTGGAATGACATAGTATAATAGCGTAGATCGTCCTAAATATTTCAAGCGAGAATTAATTTCCTCCTGTAATTGCTTTGAATCATATAGATTCGTTGTCAAGGTGGGTCAAGATTACCATTAATTAATGTAATTGAAAACATAGACGGCAACGATCTCCTCTAAAGACCAGATTTAATTTGTACATATAGAATGCATAAAGAAATGCTCTATAAGAGTGTAGTGTTTTGAATACATCACAGCTTCCTGTCAAATTAACGATGTTGTATATAAGCTCTGCAGAATAGAGTTATGAACACAACACAACGTCGTCACAAATTAAATAGGTTGTGAGTTAAACGTGTCGCAGAACCACCAAACCTTAATATAGTGATCGAGGCTACCACTACAGACAACATACTCCATCCCTACATTCGATGCTGTGATGGCCTTCACAGGCCGGCAGTGGCCCTCTAAAATTAGAAAACACGAATGGGCAACAGCGTTATTCTCCAGACTTAGTCCTTTCTTCCAAACTCTGATTGTCGTATCTGCAGAGCCACTGCAGAGTAAATCTGTTACGGAAGCCAAGCATAGAATGGCTCCCTTGTGGCCCCTGAGTATCCCAGCCACCTGAATGTGCTCAGCACTCTTAGTAATATCCCTTCTCCAAGCTATAACAGACCGGTCGCAACCCCCAGAGTAGAGAATCGATCCATCTGCGCTTAGAGCAAGAGCATTGACAGCCGATTTATGCTTATGTAAAGTCGTTACAAAACTATGCTTCCTTGCGCATGGCGATTTTGCCCAAATCTTTATCTTGGAATCAGCAGAGGCCGTGTATAGAGCTCCTTCCGGGGAAGCAGAAGTGCATTTATGGCATCATCGTGAGCTCTGAAGGATTCCATGCAACGAAAATCTGGGATTCTCCACACTTTCACTGTTCTGTCCCATGAAGCGGAGTACAAATACCCATTCTTCATGTCTACTGCCAGATTGGATATGGTATCCACATGCTGAATCCAAAGGCTCCGCCTATGTCTGCGGACTTCAACATAATTCTTAGAAGACATCATGTTTATGAGACGATCCTTCAATGTGGGCATTACGGACACGAGCTTGTACACTGCAGGATTCGACTGAGAACGCTGCCATACTCTGATTTTGTGGTCCTGGTGTGCGCTATAAATATTGTCGGTGGTCACAACAAGAGACTTAATTGCGCAACCTCCATGGCTAAACTTGATGTACTCAAGAAGCCTCGGATGCCCAGCCAATAATGGAAGTATATCATTTCCAATAAACTCCTTGTAAAGAAAATTTCCTGGAATCGCTACAGTAATTGACTGCCCTCGGTAACCGTTCAGAGTAGCTGTGCATCGGTAGAAACTGCTGTGTTCAGAGCTTTGTCGCTGCCCGTTCCCAAGCTCTGACGCAGCCGTTGCCGGACTAATCTGCCATAACAGTTGTGATTCGTAACTTGTCTGTGAGAAGCTTCGCGTAGAATTCATGAGCTGATTATCAGGGCTATTTCGCGAACACTCGTATTCCTCGGATGTAACACTCTTCTTCTGTGACTTCAATGTCTTGCCTTGCTGATCTGAACTCTTCTCATCTATATTTATTTGTCTAGTGCTTCCTCCAATGTGAAGAATGCCACCACGCTCGATCCCCATCGAGTTCTGAAGTTTTACATTGCAATTCGGCGCTCTCTGCTATTAAGATTCTATAACCAATGTAATGCACAGAATGAAATTGTGGGGCGGATATCGGATGTAACGCACGAAACTATACATAACCTAGACCTAAGCCTAATTTGCAAATTTTCCAAGAAGTGGCCGCAAGAATGTCATGCTTTCGTTGGGATTACATTATAACAGTGGGCTCCACCGTAAAGTTAAAGTGTAAAAGCTATGCAATGTACGCCATCACGACCAGATCATGCTTTCTGTGGGGTTACAGACGAAAGGGAACTGGCAGTGGTCACCAAAATAAAGTTCAAATGTAAAACCTAAATTATTTAACGTAAGTTTTTTTTTTTTTTTTTTTTTTTTTTTTTTTTTTTTTTTTTTTTTTTGTTTTTTTTTTGTTGAAGTTTTTTAAATATGTTTTTTAGTTTAATTTATCTAAAATTTGACAGAAATTTATTGAAGTCATAATTTTAATATGTAATCCTTGCACAGTGATAAATCCATATTCATATATACAGTTAAAAAACCAGTTTAAATAATATAAATTAAAATTTTACTTCAAATTTTTTACAGATTCCAACATCAAAAAACCTAAAAAATCACATTGAAAACAATTCCAATTAAATGTAGTTGAATAAAACTGTATAAGGGAATAAAATTAGTGGTATTCGAGTTGTCAACCTGATAAGAAGAAAAACACAGGATAGAGGAGAGGTACAATATATCAAAACAGACAATGTAGTTGAATAAAACTGTATAAGGGAATAAAATTAGTGGTATTCGAGTTGTCAACCTGATAAGAAGAAAAACACAGGATAGAGGAGAGGTACAATATATCAAAACAGACAAAATATCGAGTGAAGGAGAAAGACGACATATATCAAAACATAATGTGGGCGCAGGAGAAAGAGTGCCAAAGTCTAGAAATTGCATTGGAAAACGACGGGCTCTCGGAAAGGACAAAGGGGCAATAGTAGAGAGAGGGCAGGTATGGGAAAGAGGAGAAAACCCGTGTCAACAAAATGGGATGATTTCCATGCCTACACTTTCCAAAGTTAATATCATCCACATGGAAACCGAAAATTACGTACATCTATTTCAATGGCAAAGCTAAAGATAAAGATTAAAATCTGCATATGGGGCCGCGTTTTCAAGTGGATGGTGATCACTATTACCCCGTGCAGCCACAGAAAATTGGCCCATCGTGACGCGTCTTCTTTCTAGTCAACGTGAACTCAACTGCTCAAACTACAACGATATGCCAGATGAAATCGTTCCCCACCATTGTATCAAATTCATATATGATGCGTACCTTAGTGGTCTCTATAAATTTCCGCCCCGGAACAAGTTACGTCTGACCTAAGAACACTTAAGAACCGTGTATTTTTGTTCATGTCACTGAGCAAACTCAACCGTCTCGTAACACTCATTTCATTTTGATTTTAGATTTCAGTCATTTCATTTTCATTTTAGATATTGGAAATATTTTAGAAGAGGTCCAATCAATACACTATTCGTGTAACCTTAGAACCATGTATTTTCATTCAGGTCACCACAACAAACTCAACTGCCTGGCAGTGAATTTAATGGCCATGTTTATTTAGATTATTGATACAACGACTATTATGTTACGTTGCTTATCTTGATATATAAGCAAAACACTACAATATCACATTGTATGAAGACATGTCGTATAAGGTGTATGCTAAAATGTCTGCAAGATGCAGCTGTTCGGACTACTTTCATTCCAATCAGTAAATGAAATTGTTGCCTGGCATCGATGTGGTGCCTTTCATGTTCTCAAGGTTTCGGATTAATTCGTAATGTTTCGCAAAGCGCGTGGCGTAAATATGGTTTTTACTATACGGTAATCTATAATATTTTCTGCGCCATCAAATATTGGGATTAATGTAACAGGATGAAAGTAGGTATTTACGATTTTTTTATTAGGTAGGTACATAGTTGCGTTAATTTGGTAAGAGTGATTTTTACAGTTTCATTTAATTATTAATGATTATAGAGTCGAGAGTAAGGATTTAAGCTATAGTAATATTTTAGAATATTTTTTAAAGTAGTTATGTTTTTTTATGAAAGAAAATTGTCACTATTGAAGTGGGATATGAATTTTTAGTCAAGTTGTATTCATAAGTTGTAGTATTATCTTATGATATTGTATTGATGGTAAGTAGTGGATTATGGTGTTCATAAATGTATTTATTTTGGAATAGTATTTATGGTTTTTTTTTTTTAATGAACAAGTGTGAATGTTTAGTAAAGTTGATTATTAAAGTTGATTTTTATGTCAATAATTGTATTGATTTTAGAATAGTTGTTATGCCACTTATTCCCTTTTAAATAAATTGATTATTTAAAAAAATGTTATATGAAGGAGTGACAAATGAAGTGAGTTGTGGATTTTTTATCGTATGGTTTTGATAAGTTATGGTATTGACTCTTGATATTGTAACAAAATTTATTTACAGATAAAGAATCTTCATGGTAATGTGGGGTAAAGTGGTAATATTAATATTAATGTACGGCAATGTGCATCATCTTGAGCAATGATCAATAGGGTTTCTATGTGGATTGCAATATCAAGTTATTACTTTTTTATGATCATTGTTTTAAATATTGATGTTGATGTTATTAATAACATTAATATTAAGATGAATTATTACGTAAAATATTGTTATTACATTAATAATAATTCATATTAGAGTGAATGTATTAGATTTAAGGTTGATAATGTTTTTCTTTTTCTTTTTTCTTTGTCTAAGTTCCTTGAATCTTGAGATGTAACCTATGGCTTGAGAAACTCAGACTGAGGGGTACCTAATCTATCAAAATCACTTGGGGATAGCACATCACATGGGCCACACCAACCCTTAACATGGATGGATTTTTTCCTACAAAGTTTCTTACCAGTGACCTTCACATCATATTGTGACTTAACATTACACCCCATCACCCTGTATTCTAAGCCCTGTGGGCTTGCCATTTTTTAATTTATAAATTATGCTTTTCTTTTTTTTTTAACAATTGGGAAAACCTATCATAACTTATTTGTCAAACCAAGAGTGAAAACAACCATCATTAGCTGCTATCCTCAGATGCAAGTTGACTCATCATTGTTATTCAATGAAAACCACACAACATGGAATTACATGTTGTTGATTTGTAAGGAGGAAGGCTTCAACTCCTGTTAGATGGCTCTGAATCTTGGGTTATTAACTTCCTTTATTGCCTTCGATGAAAATGAGCTCTTAACCAAGAAAAAACATTTGTATGATATATTCTATGACCAATTAATGATACTACTGATAACATTGTTAATATGATGTCGCATTGTTATTATTATTATTAATTTTTTCTATTTATTATTATTATAATACTAATATTAATATTAGTGTTATTATTTAAATGTGATTAGTGATATTACTAGACCCAAGGAATTATTACATCTAATCATATTATTTCTAATTATTAAAATGTAAATATTATTAATGTTATATTAATCTTAATATATTTTATATTAATAATCTTAATGATTTTTTTTTTTAAATATTAATATTATAGTTTTAAATGTTATTAATAACATTATGATTCTCAACATTATTAATATTATATAAATCACGTTATTAATAATATGGTTTACCATATTAATGTGAATATTGTTGTTGTTGTTATTAATGATGGTATTAATGATATTATTTTTTATATTAGTCTATTGTTATTATTATTAATAATTTATATATTAATATTATTAAATGTTACTAATAATATTAATATTAATTTAATAATGAATTATTTCTTAAAATATTAATATTAATATTAATCTTATTAAATATTATATTACTAAAAAATAATATTAATGTTATAAAACAATTAATATTATTTAATGTTAAAATGATAATAATATTAATGTTGTTGTTATTAATAATTATTTTAATATTAATATTAAATTTATTATGAATCTTACTTATGATAGATAAACTTATGAATAAAGTACAATAATGTTATCAAATTTATCATTATTATTAATATTAATGTTAAATAATAATAATAATAATAATAATATAACCATTAAAGTTATTGTAAAATTTAGTTATCATAAAATAAACTTATGAATAAAATGTAATATTATCATCAAACTTACAATTATTATTAATATTAGTATGGTCATATTTCCTAATGTGGTTAATATACACCAATCGACATCATTTTCATATCTCGATCGCCATATTAAAGTTTGAATATTCCACCAATTGGTGTATATCAACCACATTAGTAAATGTGGTTGTGCTAGTTATAGCCGATATGTGGGGGGCAGATTCATTGACCTCGATTGACCATGGTTGATGAGGGTTCATGAGGTTGATCAAGGTTGACAATAGTTAAGTTGATGTTAATGTTAATGCTAATGTTACATTAATATTACAAAAATGGTTACATTAATGGTTGAGATGGTTGATGAAGTTGACCATGGTTGAAAATGTTTGACCATTATTGACCATATTCAACCATAGAGATCTTGATTGACCATTATGATAGACCATATTCAACAATAGAGACCTTTGATGACTATGTTCGACAATTCTAACCATGGTTGACCATGGTTGGCCCTTATGAGTCGGTAAAGCATGCAATGTTCTAGGTTGATTATGGGAGACCAAAGATGACCATACTTTATCATGGTTGGTCATGGTTGACCACATTCAACTAGAGAAACATTGATCATGGTTAACTGCGGTTGATCAAGCTTCAGGATATTCAACAATGGTTGATCATGGTTGACCATATCTAACCATGACTAACAATGGTTGAAAATGGTTAACTATGGTTGAACATGGTTGACCATGGTTATTAATGGTTGAAGCTAGCATATTCTCATTGACCATGGTTGACCATATTCAACAATGTTTGACCATGGTTAATGATGGTTGACCATGGTTGGAAATGGTTAATCATGGTGGCCTATGGTTGATCATGATTGACCATAGAGACCTTAATTAATCATTATGGTTGACCATATTCAACCATAGAGACCTTGGTTGACCATGTTCAACCATTCTAACCACAGAGATCTTGATTGACCATCATGTTCGATCATGATTGATTATGATCAACCATTGTCGATCTTCACTGACCATGGTCATTCATGTTCGACCATGGTCATACCATGGTTGACCACTGTTGAACATCGTCAACCATTGCCAATGGAATTGGTCAACAATGGTCAAACCATGGTCTCAAACCCTCATTAACCATGGTTAATCATGATCAGTCATGGTCAACCATGGTGAACATGGTCAAATGAAGGTCTTGAACCATGCTAAACCACAACCAACCATGGTCGAACCATGATCAATGAATGTTAGCCAAGGTCTTCAACCATGATTAACCATGAAAAAACATGGTAAAGTAAGGTCAACCACCATTAACCATGATTAACCATGGTTAACCATGGTCGAACATGTTCAAACCATGGCCATGAACCATGGTCAAACATGGTCAACGATGATAAACAACATTTTTAAGTCGATCATGTTCAACCATGGTGGACCATGGTTAATAATGGTTAATCACGGTTGACCTTTGTTGACCACATTCGAACTTAGCTGACCATGTTTGATCATGGTCAATCATGATTAAACATAATTGATCATGGTTGACTATTTTCAACATTATAACCATATTGATCTTCATTGACCATGGTTTACCATATTTGAACATAGAGATCTTGATTAACCATTATGGTTAATCATTGTTGATCATGGTTAACCATGATTTAATATCTATCCATAGAGGTCTTGACTGACTATTAATGTTGACCATGTTCAACCATTCTAACCATGTTGATCTTGGTTGACCTTGGATGACCATGGATGACCATGGTTGACTATGGTTCATCTTGGTTGACCATGTTCGATGATTCTAACCATAGAGATTTTGATTGACCATTATGGTTGATCGTGGTTGATAATTGTTGATCATGGTTGATCAAGGTAGACCATTATGGTTGAGCATGCTTTATCATTTTAACCATTCCAACCATGTTGAAATTGGTTGACAATATTTGATCTTGGTTGACCGTGGTTAAACATTATTGTTCATTATGGTTTTTCAGACTAATCATTCTAGCCAAATAGATGATCATAATGGTCATGGTTGATTATGGTGACCATGTTTGACTATTATTGAGTATTTTAAAGTACAATTGAACATCATTAACAATTTTTTAGTAGGTTAATTAAATTTAATATGTTGATATGGTTGACTATGTTGAATGTGATGGCTATGGTTGACTATTTTGTCTATGTGATAATGTTGGCTATGGTAAAAAATTTAACCATTGTGACCATGATTTACCATAGTGACATTGGAAATTTATGTCACATTGCGACAATTTTTGTCATGGTGCAAAACAATTTGTAACATTATGACAACGGATAAATTGCAACTTAATCTCACACTGCAACAATGTTTCTCCCATTTCAATATTGAATAAATTATGATAATATCACATTGTTGGATGAATTGTTTATTTGTTTTGTAATGTCACATTACAGTAATGTTTTACACATTACGTCATTGGGTATTACAATGTTGGATAAATTTGTGTACCATTTTGACGTCAAAAAATGTGTGTTACAATGTGCGACATTTGTTTCTTTGTCACATTAGATCATTTGTCAAAGTGTGGTGGTAGTTTTTTCTTTGAATTGTCCAAGAATTTATTTACATAGCAATTTCACATAACGTTTTTTTGCACAACCACATGTCACATAGCAACAAAGATATTTGTTAAGGAAAATGTGACATGATTTTTATTTTTTCCGATGTATGTTCATGTCATTTTATTTGAGCAACCACGTTGTGTTATTAGTTATGTAATGTGATGTTGTGATGATGTGTAAAGTTCAACAAAAAAGAACATCAATTGTTTTTATTTGTTATAATTGTGATGTTAGTTTATTTTTAGTAATATTATTAATAGTAATGTTAATATTATGTTTTTTAATACTATTTATAGTAATATTATTACGCTGATGTATTAATATTAATAAATATTATTAATCTTACAATGTTATTTTCTTAATATTAATGTTATTATTTAATTATTGTTAAGAACATTAATATTAATATTATTATTGTTATTTTTATGTTTTTAATATTAATGTAAGTGTTATTATTTAATTGTTATTAATAACATTATTATAGTATAATAACATCATATCATTAAAATCATATCTATTTTTACATATAAATATAGAATATATTAATATTAGTGATGTCATTAATACTATTAAAATTATTAATAACATATTATTAGATAATATCATTAATGTTAATTCTAATATTTTGTTTAACATTTTTATTATTAATATTATAACTTGTAATATTATGTTTTTTATACTAACAATATTAATATATTGTTAATATAAATGCTAGTGATATTATCAATATTATAGTTAAAAATATTAGTATTATAATTAAAAGTATTAATATTAGATATCATTTTGGAATTCAACTGCATTAAGTAAGTCATTCATTTATGACCATTTTCCATGGGAGGTAGTCGTAAGTGACTAATTTCTCATGATTTTTTAATAGTCCACTTAGTACTAATATTATTAACATAAATACGAGTGACATTATTAATATTATAATTAAAATTGATATTAATATTATTTATTTTTAATATTATTATTATTATTATAAACAAACAAATGGAAATAACATTGTTAATTTAAAGGTTAATCACATTAATATTATTAATAAGTTCAAAATTATTGATACGTTTAAAATTATTGTTGATATTATTATTGTTATGTAAATATTAAAATTTATGTTAAATGCTAAATATTTAGATATTAAATAATATTATTGTTATTAATGATGTATTATAAATAATAATGATAATAGTATTATTTGTGTTAATATTAATGGAATTACTTATTTGTTATTAATAATATAGTAATTTTATTAATTAAATTTTAATAATAATAATGATGATATTGATAATAATAATGATCTGTCTGTCCATCTTGTTTTGATGATGAACCATACTAGATGATTGAAAAGCGTTGACAAAAAAAGTCTTATGTGATTAATACCGAAAAATGTTCTAGCATTTATAATTATGGATCACATAAAACTAAATTCAGAAATTAATATATTAATATTAAGTATTAATAATAATAACATAATAATCTTATTAATTAAATTTTAATAATAATGATGATCATGTTAATAATAACAATATTAATATTAAACATTAACAATAATATTATTAAAGGTTAATATTAATATTACTTAAGTGAATAATTTGTAATGTACGTCAATTTAAATGAAAAAGAAAAAGCATAGAAATCTTAATAGGTAACCCCTAATCTTTCAAGTTTTCATTTTTAAATGTAAACTCAAATTCTAAAAGTATATGCAACGAAAACCCTAGTCCTAATAATGTAATGGAACCAAAACCATAGTCCTAATAGCTCATAGCTAAACCCTAATCTTTCAACTTTTCACCATTATATATATACTCAAATCTTACTACAACCAAAATCCTAATCTGTAAAAACTTTGTATGAACAATATTGACCTAGGGGACATTCGATTTTTTTCATTGATCAGACACTGGAATTTAACATCTAATCACTCGAGGAGTGAAATATGCAAAGACTAGGTGAGTTTGTCCAACACTAGCTAGCTGACTCTATTTTGAAAATAACGCAGGGTTATTAATGCCTTTATCCAGGTGAATGTTCTTGGAAAGAAGATGGGACAAGTTTCAAATCCATGGGGCCATTAGCTTATGTCCAGCATTATGCACAATAGTTTAAATGTAATGTAAGTTTGGTTCTATATTATGATATATGCTCTTGAATCTGATCAGAATTGTAATTTATAAATGGATATTTATGGATTGAACACAACATTTTACAACCATGTTTTTAAGTCACATTTATGAAACATTTGTTGGGTTTGCATATGCCCAAGGATATGATGGTCATATTAAACCTTAGGGAATTTGAAATACATGGAAGCGAGCGAATATTTCAGAAATTCATCAGTTAATTTATGGAAAACAAATTTGTTGCATCAATCATTAACAACCATAAATCTCATTCCACAAATTTGCCAAATGTTGGAATTGGCTCTACTTCTGTATTGAAATTATTAAATCAATAATCGCTTTTTTTTTCCAAAGAAAAAATCGAACTTTTTAGAAAAAAATAAAAAGTTACATAGTATATTCTGAAGCATTCAATTTGTTGTATGATTGAAAATCATAGAGCTCTATAGGAAGTGTCTACCCTTCCTATCCAAAACCATGAGTAAAGAGATATACCACTGATCTGAAAACATGGACCTCCTCATATCAAGGAAAACCACCCCTGTCTCCAACTCAAGAAAAAACAAAATTACCAGTTTTAACATAAGTTTGAGCGTCTCCATGGAGATATAAAAACAATGCATCTATTTCCCAGGTCTCCTCATCGAGGAAAACAACCCAAACAGGAAATAGATACATAAGTCATGCAACAACTGAAAACAATTAATATAATAAACAGCTACAAGAAAGATAAAACATCATAACTGTTGGGAACAAAAACAGGCTTTGCAGAGCTAGAAAAGTCCAAAGTGACAAGAGACTAAGAGTAACGAGGCTAATCCGACACATGGATCTCGCCATGGTCCTCCTCCACTATTCTCTAACCGCCCATATCTTGTTGCAAACCCTCTTTAGAAAGCCTGTCTGTTGTATCATTGTGTTCCCTGTAGATGTGGCAGAGAGAAAAGACATTAAAGGAATGCTTTAACTGCTGAGTCTCTTCTAATAAAGGTAACAACATATAGTTTTAACATCTGCTTTGCCCATTAAATCATTTAATAACATTCATAGAGTCCTCAAAGATCTGAACTGTGAAGTTGTTCTTGTGAATAAGCTAGCATAAAAGCAATTTTAGAGTAGACAACTCCGCAAAATTATTTGTACCATTGCCTAAACCCACAGAGGCTTTAAGGCTTTGGTTTTGATTTATATGAATAACCAGCCCATCAAAATAAGCCCATGGAATACCATCCTTAATTTGTTCCTCTCTAACATGTCTCGGTATCATCTCAGCTTCAGGTTCGGGAATATTTGTGTAAATAGAAGTACATTGAATTGCAATAGCCTCAGGAGGGGTGTCCTTATCTAAAAAATGGTCCTATTCCTAGAAATCTAGATTCCCCATGTGATGATGGGAGGTAAATTCCACAAAGGCCCCTCTGGGTATAGATGCCACCATTTATGCCAAACATCTAAAAATATTTCCCCTTCCCAGACTACATTTTTCTGAATGAGCTTCCCAACCTCCAGCCACACTTTTTTAACAATAGGACAATCTATAAATAGATGCCTAACTATTTCAGATTCATTTTTACAAAGCTGGCATCTCCCTGATCCTGACTTATATCTTGCTTGAAGGATGTCCCATGTTGGGACCTTTCGCTTGAGAATACACCAGAAGAAAAGTCTGGCTTTAGCAAGGCATTTTAGCTTCCACAAATGCTTGGCCCACCATTCCAGATTCCGCCAACCTTTCTTTGACATAAGGAATTTATACGCAAATTTTGGGGAATAGGACCCAGAGTCTCCATGGGCCCACACCAGTTGATCCAGTCTATCTCTCAGTCTCACATTTGACCTGGAAAGTTCTAGGGTATAGGCCTTCCAATCATTCCACCACTCGAGTAGAAAATCCAGCTCCTCTCCTGATATCCAGACTGGACCCCAGATTGATGAGTGACCATGTTTTCTCTATATGATTGAGGAAAAATATTCCTTTGGATTCGAGATGCCTGATAAGGTCTAGGGATAAAGTAAAATTTTCATTACAGCCTACCCAGGGATCTTTCCCTATTCTAAGGTTCTCACCATTTCCAACCTGCCAAGACAGACCTTGTTCTATGATCTTGAAAGCATCTATGGTAGCCTTCCAGACCATAGAGACATTCCCTCTACTCTTAATGGGATTTATTATCCAGTCTTCTAAAGGGGTCAGGTCAATGTATTTCCTTTTCACCACTTTTGTCCATAGATTTCCCATTTTGATAATTCTCCACCCTGATTTTGCTGCCAATGTATGTCGAAAAGCTACGAGGTCTTTTATTCCCCATCCTCCCCATTCTTTTGGCCTTGCAACTTTCTCCCAAGCAACCTAAGGTAGAACTGAATCCTCCTTTGATCCTGCCTAGAGAAATCTACTACAAATCCTTCTTATCTTCTCCAGAATGCCTTTAGGAACCCATGTCAAGGCTGCCCAATAGACCGGAATTGCTAAGAGGACTGATTTGATTAGACTCAACCTTCCGACTCTTGAAAGCCACTTGAAACTCCAATGAGAAATTCTGGCTTCTATTTTTGCAAGCAGCCAGTTCCAGTCCTATTTTTAATAAGCATTCGGTTTCAACCCAAACCCTAGATACTTAAAAGGATCGTCGAGTTTGTGCACATCAAAGGGTAGGACTGTTGAAATTTGGCCTATCTCCTGTCTATTAAAGCCTTCCAGAATCAACTATGATTTCCTATAGTTCACTTGCATTCTTGTGGCTTTCATGAAAAGATCTATAATCCTCTTGAGTTCCTTTAATTCATATATGTTCCCACTGTTGAAGAGTAAGATGTCATCTACAAAGAGTAAATGAGAAATGAACATATTAATCGCCACTTCCAAACCTCTTATATCTTCGTCCCTTTTAGCCTTCTTTACTAATTGGCTCAGTCCTTCAGCAACCAGTAGAAAGATCAAGGGCGATAGAGGGCATCATTGTCTTAGTCCCCTCTGCCCTTTGAAAAAAGAGGAGGCTGCTCCATTTATCAGGATCGTGAAACTAACACTTGTGATGCATCCCATAATCCAGTTGATAAAGTCAATTTTGAAGCCCAAATGTGTTAATAACATCCTGATGTAGGTCCAGCTAATTCTGACATAAGCTTTTGATAGATCAATTTTCACAACTGCCTCTTTCCTTTTCATCAGTTTGACGCTGTGGATTGTCTCCTGAGCAACCCCAATGGCCTCATGGATCTGTCTGCCATCCAAAAACCCAAACTGTTCATTTGAAATACACCTTGACAGGATAGGCTTTATTCGGACTGCCATCGCTTTTGCAATGATTTTGTAAATGCAATTACAAAGTAATATAGGCCTAAAGTCTTCAAATCTTCTTTTTTGGGTATAAGAGCTATAAAAGTTGAGTTGAAAAGAGGATAGACAACACCTTTCCTCCTGGATTCTTCAACTACCTCTATTAATTCCAATCCAATTTGGTAAAAAAAATGTTGGAAAAGTTCTATTGTCCACCCATCCGGGCCTGGGCTCTTGTCTTTAGCCATTGATTTAATGATGCTTTCAAACTCCTCCTTTGTGACTTCTCCCATCAACTCCTCTGCTTCTTCCTCCTCCACATATCGAGGAAAGCATTGGCTATTCTGATAACTTTTGCCAACGTTACTTCCCCTTAATCAGTGAGAGAGATTCAAATGTATTTTCTTCTCTGCCTTCATCATCCCTTAGCTTCCAGATGGTGTTTGAGTTCTTCCTTCCTTTGGCATAATTATGGAAAAATTTTGTGTTTTCATCTCCTACCTTCATCCAGATTGCTCTACTCTTCAACCTCCATTCCTCCTCTCTTGCTAACAGAATTTTGCTTCATTGACCTTCCAAAAACAGAATTCTGTCCTTTTTCTCCTATGTTTCATAGCCATCAGAATCAACACTTTCCAGGTCTTAGAGTTCTAGGCCAATTTGAATTAGATCTTCATTATGTTTCTACTTCCTAGCCTTCAACCACTCCACTGTTTCTTTTTTCAGTATCTTAAGATTTCCCATGAATAGGAAGCCCTTATCCTCAGTGGAGTTCATACATGGAGTTCTCCCGATTTCTCTAAAGAGTTTAATGAAAGAGTCCTCCTACAGCCATGAGGAATTTAATTTTAAAGGGGTGGCCGGCTTATGTGGAGGCTTGGAAAGCTCAAGAAGAATTGGGAAGTGATCCAAGTTCCCTGCCTCTCCCACCCACTGACGGAAAACTAGAATCCTTGAAGCTAACCCTTCACAAGGAAGGAACCGATCCAACCTTTTTGCAATTCTAGCTTCACCTATTCGATGGTTCCTCCAAGTGGGCATTAATTTCAACAGGTTTACATCTATCATATTATGGATGTTAAGCACATTTTAAAAAAATCTGATAGCGAGTATTCTTTGGCTGATGGTCCCCAAGTTTTAGCATTTACAATAGAAAAATTGAGATCTCCGCCTACCACTAAGTTTTGATTCCTCATCACAGATTTGGAGAGAAGGGAATTCCAGAAAGAAACTCTCCCTTGGCATGGGCCGTATATATTTGCTATCATCAGAGGAATTCCTAGATCAATGGATAGGACTTCCATACCCAAAGCGTGCCCCATCCCCCACAGGTTAATCAATTTCAATCTTCCTTCCTTGATGGCCATGGCAATACCTCCCGAGTGACCTGTGGAATCTAATGCTTGAAAGCTGCATCCTGGGAGAATAGAGGTTAACATTGTCGATACTTCCTCACTCCTGCCTAAAGTTTCTTGTAGCATGAGGACATGAGGATTATATTGATGGGAAATCTCTTTGAGAGCTAGTTTTTTAGGTTTACTGGCTAAACCCCTACAATTCCAAGAAAGAAGGATCATTTTATAACCTCCACATAGGGTTTCATAGCTCTAAGCGCCCCAGAGATAGACATTTATTTCCCATCAACCACATCCATCTTTGCTTTCACTTGAGCTTTTAACAGATCATATTTTCTACCTCGAGTTTTCGACTTGGTACTCAAGGTCAGATCCATACCTAAACCCCCTACTGGTTCCAGGGAATTGGGATTTTTGTCATGAGAACAGAGGTTATAATGTTTTGAGCCCAGAAGAGGAACATTCCTCTCTTCACTCCTCTCAACTAGAACTCCTTCGCAATTCAGATCTAATTTGGGGATGGAAGTAAGATGCTATTAACTTGTGAATACTCAGCAGATATAGGACAATTATTAAAAAGAGCACTATAAATAAAACTAGCTTCTTTTATTGCTAATGATGGATCTAAGGATGGATTACTTGAGTCCAGGCTCATACCCTTCGCGCTGATGTTGGAGCTTCAATGGAGTCCTGAACCAACTTCTCGGGCTCTTGCGGCTGTACAGGAGCGACCTCTCGAGCTAAAATCTCCTGCTGAGCTGGCTCCATTATCTTCTCCTCCTTACTCCTATCCAATTCCATGGGGTTCGGCTCCTGATCCTCCTCTAACCATGAGGGCCTTCCCTTCACTGCATCCAAAAGATCCACCTCGGCTTTCTTCTGTTTCTGCCTATGGCGAAACCCCAGAGGGCAGTCTCTTGCCAGATGACCATACACATTGCATCTATGACATCTAAAAGGTAGATATTCATAGTCCAAAGGCTAATCAAAAATGAAATCTTTATATTGGATTTTAATGTTTTTCGCAAGTCCTTCTTTGGGATTAAAACTCACCAATATCCGAGCCATCACCTTGTCCCTTGTTTGAAGAAATGAAATATCTATTTCCAAGTATGATCCGAGGTGGTTCCCTATGGATTTGAAGACTGATTCCACCCATAAGAAAGGTGGAAGTCCAGGAACGTGCACCTAGACAAGGGTTTCCTCGACCTTCTCTCGCTGCGCGTCGAACAAGGGTGTCCAATGTTTGAACATTACTGGGTGACTGCTGAATGCCCAACTCTTCCCCAGCACCCAATCCGCTGCCTCTTTTTTGTCAAATCTTACCATGAACCAAACTTTTGCCAATACTGTGACCTCGAAGACTTTTTCTGGAGCCAACTTCCATTACTGTGAGGCCCAATTTTGGATAAATTGAGTAGAATGTTTCTTACCCCTTGCTCTACCCACCAAGGTACACTTAGCCACCTCAAATAGCATCTTCTATCTGAACATCCATTCCCAAAACGAGATTTACCTTAGGCTCTTTCTTCTTTATGATTTTCTGCTTCTTCCTTTTTTCCCCTGTCTACCTCTTGCTTGATCCCTCCTCTCTGATCTGGATGACTGCAACACCATTTGTTGCTTCTTCCTGCCATAGAAACGAATTCTTCCCTACACCTAAGGTAGGGTTTCCTCTTTCTTCCTTGTTTGTTTTAGTCCGGCATCCAGGGCCTCCCACTAGCCCTTCTGAAAACCCCAAGACCTCTGACTGTTCGGAGATACCTCCTCCATCTTCATTAACGGGGACTTCCTTCCTATGGGTCGAGCTCCAGCCAGACCCTAAGCCACCATTCCCAAATTCCAACCTAGGGTTTGACATATCTCTGGCTAAAATGATTTTACTAGCGGTCGATGTCTGTTCCACTTCAACAAACCCTAAATTTTCTTTAAGACCACAACCCAGGCTATTTCGGGATAGATTCCACAACCCGCAACTGAAAACAACGTCCTCAAGACCTCCAGAATAAAAATGCTGAGGCGAGAGGGGTTTCACAATACTTACTTGAGGATATTGCTGAGATTCTGCCTGAGTATAAACTGCCTCCTGGGAAATCAGCTCCTGAGACAAAGAAAATGCTATAGCTCCTTGGCTGCTCAGCACGGCCAGCCCCAGACTTTCCTCCAAAAGACCTTTCACTTTCCTGTTTCTCCAGGTCACTTCCGAACCTAATTTAGTATTTCCACAGTGTCCAGCTGGCCCTATGAATCATTCGATGTTCTGTGCAGTTATGTCCATTCCCCATAGCGACAGAATGTCTTCTGGTTCGGGATCGAGATCAACGGTTTCGCTAGGTTTGACCATGATTAAAGAAATTTCTGCAAGTAAATGTGAATAACCTATCCGTAAATGGTCCATTTCCAAATCAATAATCACTTATGCAATGAAATTGATAAACTAGTAATTAGTAACGATTGCAATGTATATGTAAATCATCAAGAAGAAAATGATGAAACCATACCTTCTATGTCAAAATCATGCAAAATATAGCATCGCTAATTCCATCAGTGTTGATGGAATGTTGATGTAATATATAAACAACATAATACTGAATTAGAAGCTATGAAAAATATATTTATTCCTAAATCAGATTTAATATTTCAAATACTAACAAATTATGAAATATAATTTTTGTGAGAGAATGAAAATTGTGGAGTGATGTGTTCTTCTCAATATTATTAAATAGTTAAATAAGATTACGTAGGAGACAACAATTATTAATGAGTAAAGTAGAACTTGTTAGGGTTCTATAATATAGGTAACCAGAGTCTATCTGTGCAATTATTTATTGTGGGAATCTGTTGGTAAAATTTAGCCTACAAATTCACTAGTTTTTATAGTCTAAATTATCTTTGTACAAAAGTCCCCAAGGGGTCACCAATGAGGTGTTGTAAGCGAGTTGTCAACAACCCTTTCTATTGCTAAAGGAGGAAACACATCTAAATTATGTTTAATAGCTTTTATTTTAAATGAGTTTAATATATATATATATATATATTTGAAATATTCAATTAATTTAAAAATAACTTAGTCACCCCATCTCTAAACTATAGAAACCACGTTTTCTTTTATGTTAAATGCGTCAGTCACAAGTGAAAATTGAAAAGTCAAATCACAATTTATGACCCCACACGCACTTCATTAATTAAACTTTCCTAACGTAAAATGCGTTGAGATGTGTGAATTATTAATCAAGCATTATCGATGATTCATGGGGCAGTTGCCTATTTGATTTTTAACCTATCCCCCACGCCTTGAAAAAAAGGTTGTTTTAATGTGGCGGGAAAGGAAATAAGGGAAATTTCATATGTTTATGAAATAAGTTAACAAATGAGGGAGGCTGACTAAAATATGTCTGAGGTGAAAGGATTTCTACAGGTCATATATTTACGAAATGAAAGGAGAAATTATAAAGAGGAGAAATGCACAAGAAATGAAATTTGGATAAATATTTATCCAAAACAAAACTATAAGAGTAAAATGTGAAAGTAAAAATACTTTACCAACCATGGTAAAACAGAACATTATTTTTAAAATCCATGGAAAGGAGAAACAAGACATGGTTTTTAAAATCCATGGGAAGGAAAAATAAGACATCACTTTAAAAACAAGACATGGATTTCAAAAAAAAAGGATTGTTTATTAAGTCATTCCAAGAAATATTTTGAAATTTTATTTTTTGAAATTCATTTACAGGTTTAAGAAAATTATGTAGAAATATTATTCAAAATATTTTCTTCCCAAATATTTTGTGATAATGATGATGAAGGAAAAGACTATGGAAAAAAATTTTAATAGATAAATTTCATTTATCTCCAAAATACAAATAATTTATTAATCAACTAGGTGGAAAACATCAATAAACATGCAATTATTTTCAGGTTTTTTGGCTTAGCAATGACAATCAAAGGGATATCTAGGTGATACAAGTGGTAGATTTAATCAGATTTGAGAGGGTAGCTAGCAGGGTTTGTGAGGACAACTTCAACCTCTCTAGATTCCAAGGTAGAGGATCAACATTTGAAAACCAATTTCCAGATTGGAAGGTTGAATATTTTTCAGCAGTTCCAAATTTCCCGCAATTTTCGAGTGATTGACTTTATCTTTAGTTTATTCTTCAGATTTTCTAGAAATTATTAGATATTATTTTGTAATTAGTTCCTTTTTGGGATGTTAAGTTAGTTTAGTAATAAACTTATAAATATGTCGTAATAAGTCTTAGTATAGGTTGGACTTTGTATGAAGAAAGGAGATATATTTTGATGTAAGTTGTGCAGTGTACTGAAGTAATCAATCTACAATAATACATAGAGTTTTTGTTCCAAGATTCTTGTGTCAAGAAATTGGTGATGTACTTTCTCATGTGAAATTGTTATTTTTGCAGTTTTCCATATGTTTTCTATCTCTATTGTTTCAAGAAGATAAAGTGTCGAATTTGCTTAAGTGTACTCTACTCTCGCTTGTAAACAATATCAATGTTTTCATTTTGATGCTAAGTATAGAATTCATCTCAACATGCTCTATATTTAATTGAACATAAATCATACTCATCCTACACACTCCACAAATACTTTAAAAGATCCAAAGTTTGTCTATCTTGCCCTGTTATAGTTGCTCTGTCACTTTTGTGTTTGATCACCCAAAGACTCATGACTCCATGCCCAATGGAATTTCCCTGCAATTTTCAACCAAATATTTTGAAAGCTAACCTTAGAACTCAATAACTAGCCTAATACCTTAAGATAGAATTTAAATCAGATAGAGAGATCCATCTTTAATGCTAGAAGGGCTAGATCCCAACTTTGCAAATGGTTTTGTGGTTACCTTTGGGTTTCTCTCCACAACCTAGGGAAATTACAGAGTGATAACATAACTCTCAATTAAACTTAACTAAACCGGACTAAACTCAAAGTGGCTATGAAACTTGGATGGAAAATTATTACACCTAACAGGTTGTTGGAATTAGTTTCTCCAACTCTCCCCTTGAATTACAACCACAAAAATATAAACTAAGATGCTTTTTGGTCTAAGTCTTAGCTATCTCAGGTAGGCTCACAAAAACAATTGACTTTAACCACATTTCCTTTTCTTTTTCTTTTCTTCCAAATCTTGTATCCTCTAATTTTTTTTAACTTTTTTCTTTTTGTTGTATTCTTCTAATTTCAAAGTATTCATTTGTTGGTGCAACTCTTCCATTGTTTTAGGTTGTCTAGGAATGTCTTCAAAATTCAGCGTGTATATGGACTACTTCCACATATCATCTTCTGTAGTGTTTTTTTCATCATCAATATTTTTCTACAACATAAGTCTATAATACAATTTCATCTCTTAAGGACTCCAATGCATGCAAATTTCATTAATTTTTTCATCATCCATGATGTCTTGAACATTCATTCATGCAACTTCTATATAGGCTTCATCAAGGCATGATGTCACATGCAATTGTTGAAGGAACCTTAATTCATCTTCAAATATTTTTTCTTCTTTATTTTTTTTTGCTAACATCTGCATATTCAAAATCAAAGTGAAGGTTAAAAAAGCTTGGAGAAATACATAAATTTTGTTCTTTCTTCTCTACAATGAGTTCTTTATCCTCTTGTGCTTCTTCTCTGCCTCTATCTAACTCGTAAATTGTCTTGGATGTTCCACGAGACAGTTCATCACAACATATCTGATAATATTATATTAGAAATTTGAACTTCTACACTATTACAGTTTTATTAAACTACTAGATTTATAGATTTTACTGTAATTAGTGCATGCATGCATATGGAAACTATGCAGAAAAATAGAGAACAAAAAAATAATCTCACCCACACACAAATAAGACACAAAATATGCCTTGGGAAACCATTTTGGTAGAAAACCTAGCTAGAAGGTGAGGCTGCTTCGCTCTCTTTCACTTTCTGGAAATATGGCTATAGGTACAAAGAAATAAGGTTTGTGGCTCGTGGGCTACTATAGTGCACAAATCCTCCCTGTTTTCTCTACCACCTATCCCTCTTGGCTATCTTTGCTTAGCTATGGAACAAAATGTTCTCGAAAGAATGGAATATCTCTTACTCCTAGTAAACCGTTATAACATAGATCGATATCCTACTAGTGGTTAAGTTTGACTACATCAACTCTTAACTAGAGTTACAATATAGACTCTTTTAGAGTCTTTTACACCATCTCCTATTGTCACTTTGACCTTCTCAACCTCTTAGATTTTCTGTTTGTTGAGCGTCCAATGATTGTATATCAACAAGTAAATTGACCTATAGGCATAACAATTTCCTATAAGATCACATATGTGGTGGTTCATTCCTTCTCCATGCTTCTGATCTACATTAAAACTTCACTCACATTCCATGATGCTTTCTTTGTCCCCTTTTGTGAAAAAAAATTCAAGCTATGCCCTTCCATTTTTTAATGGAATAAAGAACTTCCAAAATAGAGTAATACCTTTTTAAATAAGCCTTTTTTTTTAAAGATGTGTCATTTTATAACAATGTGAATTTATTTCATAAGCATAAGCCCCCTTTTTTAAATATATGAAAACCTTTGTTTTAAAGGTCACATAACCTTTTTTTCTTAAAGAAATAAGCCTTTTAAAGCTCCCTTGTTCGAACGAACTTAAAATATTTTGAAATAAGAGTCCTTATGAATCACTTTAATAAGAATGAAACTTTCATAAAAGTGTCTCTTTTTTCAATAAAGAAGTAAAACTTGACATATTTTTATTTGATGCATTGTTTTATTTATTTTTTATTGTCATGTCACATGAACAAGATTTCATGCTTCTCGAGCTTTGAAATGAAAATCGGTGATTTGTTGGATGTAGGAGTACTTGATGCACCTTTTCCTAGACTTTGCATGAATAGAATTTACCTTTGAAACTTGTTAATCGCACTTGATGACACAAACAGTTGCATTGAGTTGAAAAATTTTCATTTTATAAACTTTCTCATCTTCATCACATTTTCTATTTTTTCACAATGCACTAAGCTAATCTGATGCAACCTAAAGCGCATCTACCCAAGTTATGCAAATAAAATTGCATGTCACACTATGTCCCAGGAATTTTAATATTCATGCTTAGTAAAACCTTCTTAAACCAAGGTTTAATGCTCTTAACTAAATTCTTAAGTGGAAGCTATTTAATCACACGTCAATCATATTATACCTGTGGATTTTCTTACCGTCCAATCCACAACAAACCTGACCAATCATCGTCAACCGTGTGTCGCACAACTGACGTATTCATTTCAACACTTGACTTTTGGGCACTTCAAATTACCATCGTTGATCTGTCTCATCTGATCCAATGCCTATTTCGACGTATCACATGCCAACTAGCCCGACTGATCTCCACCGTATATTTCATTTACCTCAATCCAACGATGATCACGTAATCTCGCATGATTACTAGCACGATACATAACAGGTTGAGAGTGCAAGAGATAAGTGGTTTTTCTTCCCCACTGATGTGTTACGTGTCAACTCCTTAGGTTAATCGCATGAATTTGTAAAATATTGTTTACCATTTTAAGACCATGTGAGATACTACTTACCGCTTCTATAGACTTCTCCATTATTCTGTTATCACGTGGCTAAATCTGATCCCTTCACTTCTTGACTTTATTTTATGCAATAAGATCTCTATCAATCCTATTTTGTCAATCTTATCCATTGATCTGACTGATCCAATGGTTCTTGTGCACGGTTACTTCATTTCTTCCTCCTTTCCTTTCTTTGTCTTTATGTAATTCCTCGGTGTTCTGGTCGATTCATCAAACTTGCCTATATGATTCTTTACGCATCCATCCTTTATGAGATTATTCAATCTCTTCTTATTGTTGTACTCCTCCTCTCTGCACTGTCCTCTCTCCGTTCTTCTGTTTTCTAGGTTTTCTCCAAGGATTCTGGTCTTTCGTTATTCTTCATCACAACTTCCTCCTGAACTTACTTCTACATACTTTTAAGCGCTATCACATCTGAACTTCAACTTTGATCCTTCAAACATATTCAAATGATCAGACCACTATGCTTCATTCTCCACCTCTGCGTTCTACTTTAATTCCACCTGCATACATATACTATGAAAAATTACTCTAATTCACACACAATTTATTATTCCATTACTCAATACACACCACACAACTCAGGAATAAAATTCTCTGTCTTTATAAACAATTATTTACGTAATGAATCTCTCTCTAGTTTGATTTTCTAATTAATGACCTTTTTCCTTTCCTACCCGTAGGCTTATAGTCAAACACTATCTAATCTCTGAACTATGATTCTCATTCTCTCACCAACTAACTCTCTCTATGCCTTTTAGGCTTACATTTATACAAAAGGTTCTGTAACCCATTTCATTTTAGATCCTTAATCTTTTGAACTAAGTCCACTTTTGACTCAACTAATCCCTGAGGATCCTCTCTAATTCCACAAACCATGAAAGCAAATCCTAATCTAAGATTTACAATTGATTTCCAAATATCTCAATTCTTACGGAATCTTAACTAGTCTAAATCTCTCATGTTCTCCAACATTCGGGAACATTTACAATATTCCTCACAATATCTAATTAATTCCTATTCTTAATATATCTCATAAACTTAATTAAAAACCTTAATAATTACATTAATTTAATACCCAGGAAACCAAATTACTTGAAACCAAAAGACTCCCTATGTCTACTAAAATACAATGAAATTGCTGAGCTGGATGCTACTGCATCAGATTCCCAAGGTTAAAATAATCATGATCTCCAAATCATGTGCTCGCAATTTTTTCCTCCTGGATCCCATACTTTGTTTTGTAATTTGTCTTTTCTTGTTGCTATTGTTTGTTGTTTTTCTTGAGGTGTTTGTTGGGTTGTGTTATATTCTTTCCACGACTAGCCCACATAGTTAACCGTAGGGTTAGAGGGGAGGCAGATCCCCCCTTCGTTGCGCCAATTGCGTAGCGGGGGCATCACAGGGTGTTTGAGGGGTGAAAGCAACCCCACTCTATGGGGTCTAGGGCACTGCCCTGGAAAATTTTGGTTTTGGAACCTATGTTAGGTTGGGTGGACCCACCTATGGTTTTGTGCATGATTTTCGCACATGTTTTTGGAGGCGATGGTTTTCAGTCCATGGTTTTTGATGCGATAGTTTTCGGTCCATGGTATTGGATGCTCGGCATGTATAAATATGTATTATAACATTGAAAGGAACATAATGAAAATCAAGCTAGTAGTCTCGGTTTTGGGATACAGGGGAAAATTTTTGTGTATATGTGTTTTATGTGTTGTGCTCTCGCATTGTTTATTTTATGTGTTCTAGAATTAGTATGCAGGTAATTTTTGTATAGGGTTAGAACCTACATTTGGTATCAGAGTTTTTTTGGCTTCAAGGGGACACCTTTGTTGCTGAGGGGTTTTTCTCAGGCCTGTGGTAGACCCTGTTCAGTGGGAGATCTGCAAGAGCGATTCTGTTGGTGAAAGAAGATGGCGAGCAATGGAAAGATAGAGATTGAGAAATTTAATGGTCAGAGTTTTGAGTTGTGGAAACTCAAGATGGAGGATCTATTGGTGGATAAAGATCAGTGGATCGTGGTAGTTCTGAGTACTAAACGAACGGGAGTGTCTGATGAAGAATGGTAGAAGTTGGATCAGAAGGCAAAGAGCACAATACGATTGTGTGTCTCAGATTCAATATTGCTGAATGTATCAGGGGAAGATATGGCGAAGGCTTTGTGGGAAAAGTTAGGGACTTTGTACCAATCTAAGTCTCTGGTGAATAAACTATTCCTATGGAAAAGGTTGTATAACCTGAGGATGAAAGATGGAGACTCGATGACAGAATATTTGAACACATTTAATACCGTGTTAAGTTAGTTAGCATCTGTTGATATTAAAATTTCAGATCAAGATAAGTGCATCAGTTTGTTGTGTTCTCTACTAGATTCGTGAGATATTCTGGTTATTGCAATAGGTAGAAATGCAACTGCCTTGCAGTTTGATGAAATAGTCTCATCCTTGTTAATGGAGGAGATGAGACGGAAAAATATGGAAAGTCAGAATGGTGATGCCTTGTCTGTACGAGGACGGTCCCAGAACAGAAACAAAAATAAGTCATCGAGTGGGAGATATAAATCTAGAGGGAGATCTAAATCTCCAGGAAAACCTGAAAAGGTGGTGTGCTGGAAATGTAGAAAGGAAGGGCACTACAAAAGGGACTGTAAATATACAGCTCCTGACAAAGGAAAGAGATCTGATGATGCTCCTTCTATAGAGGCGAAAACCACCTCAGATGAAGGTGGGCATGTGTACTTGGCTTCTTCAAGTACACATGTAGATCACGAGGCATGGTTTATTGACTCAGGTGCATCCTTTCACTTCACTCCCCATAGAGAGTGGTTCTGCGAGTATGAGAAATATGATGGTGGTGATGTCTTCTTGGGGGATGACAGGAAGGCTAGAATTGTTGGTCACGGAAAAGTAAGGTTGAAGTTGCGAGGTGGAAGGGTTAGAACACTTCCGGGTGTTCTGCATATTCTTGCATTAGCCAAAAATTTGATTTCTATAAGCAAGCTAGATGATGCAGGTGTAAAAACAGTGTTCGAGAAGGATACCTGCAAGATGGTTTAGGGAGCACTGGTATTGATGCAAGGAATTCGGATTGGAACTCTAAACAAGTTGCAAGGTAGCACTTTTGTTGATGGGTGAAGCAGTTCTATGGTTCCTAAAAGTGAAGCAGAAAATCTAGTGGTATCTAGAGAGAAGACCATGTTGTGGAATCAAAGGCTTAGACATATTTGAGAGAAGGGCCTTCGAATACTTCACGGTAAAGGTATGGTAGAAGGTATGAGTAATAGCTCTCTGGATTTTGATTTCTATGAAAATTGTGTATATGGGAAGTATTATTGGGTGAGTTTCCCATCTGGTGGTCAGAGGGAGAAATAGATATTAGAGCTTGTGCACAGTGATGTGTTTGGACCTGTGAAGGTTCCATCACTGGGTAAGTCTGTGTACTGTGTATCATTTATAGATGACTTCTCAAGGAATACATGGATATATTTCCTTAAGAAGAAATATGAAGTCTTTGACAGGTTTAAAGAATTTAAGGCTCTAGTGGAAAACCAGACAGAGAAGAAGATAAAGGTGCTGAGGATATATAATGGTGGATAGTTTTGCAGTAATGAATTTGAAGAATTCTGTAAGAAGTGTGGTATAGCATGGCAGAAGACTACTCCATATACACCTCAGCAAAATGAAGTTGCAGAAAGAATGAACAAGACGTTGATGGAAAGGGCAAGAAGCTTGATTAGTAGTGTCAGGTTAGGACAAGAATTCTGGGCAGAGATGGTGGAGACTGCATGTTACCTGGTCAACAGGTCACCTTCATCAGCATTGGAGGATAAGACTCCACAAGAGGTATGGACTGGTAAGAAGCCCTCTCTTTCACATTTGATGGTATTTGGATGTGATGCATATGTACATGTTCCAAATGAAAAAAGAACCAAGTTGGATAGCAAATCTGAAAAGTGCATCTTTACTGGGGATAAAGATGGTTTAAAGGGTTATAAGCTTTGGGAACCAGTAACAAGGAAGGTTATGTATAGCTGAGATGTGGTGTTCAGAGAGGTGAAATATGTTATTAAACATGAAGTCCAACCAGAGGAACCTAAGAAGATAGAGTTTGAGCTAAAGGAGGAAGAATCAGACTCTATAGCAGAGGAGGAACTAGAATATGAAGAGCCACAAAATCCGGGTGTGAGAAGATCAGTTCGAGAAAGAAGGAAGCCAGAAAGGTATAGTCCATCTACTTTCTGTTCAAATTTTGCTTTATCTATTACTTATGATGATCCCATAACTATGAAGGAAGTAGTAGATTCAGAGGATGGAAAACTCTGGAAAAAGGCCATGGTTGATGAAATGGAACCTTTGCACAAAAATGAGGCTTGGGATTTGGTAGAGTTCCTGGCTGGAAGGAAACCCATTAGTAGCAAATGGGTGTTCAAGAAGAAGACAACTGCAGAAGGAAAGGTGGAGAAATACAAAGCTTGGTTGGTAGCAAAAGGTTATTCCCAGGTGCCGAGAATTGATTTTAGTGATATTTTTTCTCCTATTGCCAAGGTAACTTCTATTAGATTACTTTTATCTGTTGTTGTTGCTTTTGATTTTGAGGTAGAACAGATGGATGTGAAGACAACATTTCTTCACAGGGATCTGGAAGAGGAAATCCACATGAAGCTACCTGAAGGCTTTATGGTGAAGGGTAAGAAAGAACTGGTATGCAAGTTAAAGAAATCTCTATATGGGTTAAAACAGTCACCAAGGATGTGGTATCAGAAATTTGATACATTTATATGGGGACTTGGCTTCACCAGAAGCAAAGCAGATCACTGTGTGTATCTTAAATTAATTCGTGACCGTGTTATTTATTTGGTCTTGTGTGTGGATGATATGTTGCTGGTTGGAAATGACAAAGAAATTATTCAAGATTTGAAGACCTAATTGTCCTCCAAATTCGACATGAAAGATCTTGGTGCTGCAAACTATATTTTGGGCATGGAAATTAAAAGAGATCGGGCAAAGAGGAAGCTTTGGTTGAACCAGAGGAAGTATGTCGAGACAATATTGTAGAGATTCAATACGCAGGATAGTAAACTGATGAAGGCTCCTATTCCTGAAGGTGTAAAGTTATCTGCTGAACAGTGTCCCAAGACACAAGAAGAGGAAGAGGAAATGTCTCGTGTTCCATATGCAAGCGCAGTCGATAGCCTGATGTATGTAATGGTCTATGCTAGACCAAACATTGCACATGCAGTGGGAGTATTGATCTAGTTTATGTCAAAACCAGGAAAGGAGCATTGGACAACAGTGAAGCGGGTTTTTAGGTATTTGCATGGCACTAGTGATTATGGTTTGTGCTACCAAGGAAGACCAGGATTGGACAGAGTGTTGGATATTCATGGCTTTGTTGATGCAGACTAGGTTGGAAATCTGGATCAGAGAAGATCTATAAGTGGGTATGTGTTTAACCTATTTGGAGGTGTAGTCAGTTGGATGAGTAAGAAACAATTTGTAGTGGCACTATCAACTACAGAGGTAGAATACATGGCATCCACTCATGTAAACAAGGAAGCAGTTTGGTTGCAGAGATTTTGTTCAAGTATGGGGTTAGTATAGGGAGCTATAAGGATAGACTGTGACAGCCAAAGTGAATTTTTCTTGGCAAAGAACCCTGCATATCATTCAAAGACAAAGCACATTGATGTTCAGTATCACTTTGTGAGGGATATGATAGAAGACAAAAAGGTGTTGCTGGTAAAGGTGGACACTTTGAAGAATACTGCAGATGCATTGAAAAAATTCGTGAGCTCTGAGAAGTTCTCTTGGTGTATAGAAACAATGGGCATTGCAGGGCTTGATAAATGAATAAGCTCTCTTGTGGCCCCCTGTGGAAAGAAAACAACAAGTGGGAGAATGTTGGGTTGTGTTATATTATTTCCACAACTAGCCCACGTAGTTAACTGCAGGGTTAGAGGGGGGGCAGAGCCCCCCCTTCGTTGCACTAATTGCATAGCGGGGGGGTCACAGGGTATTTGAGGGGTGTAGGTAACCCCACTTTATGGGGTCCAGGGCAGCGCCCCAGAAATTTTGGTTTTGGAACTTATGTTAGGTTGGGTGGACCCACCTATGCTTTTGTGCATGATTTTTGCACATGTTTTTGGACGCGATGGTTTTCGGTCCATGGTTTTGGACACGATAGTTTTTGGTCCATGGTATTGGATGCTTCGACATGTATAAATATGTATTATAACATTGAAAGGAACATAATGAAAAATCAAGATGGTAGTCCTGGTTTTGGGATCTAGGGGAAAATCTCTATGTATATGTGTTTTATGTGTTATGCTCTCGCATTGTTTATTTTATGTGTTCAAGAATTAGTATGCAGGTAATTTCCGTACGGCGTTAAAACCTACAGTCTCCACACTTTATGTTGCTTTTCCCCACTAGCTATTCTTTCACCGTATGCTGTTGTCTTCCTCTTATTGTTGCTTGGCCTTCATACCGTTCTTTTCTTCTGATATACCTTCATCATCAATCTTATTATTCTTTCAATCTCTATGTCCAATTTATCTTCTAACTGATAATTACTTTGCCATTTGTTGTTGTATTCTCTCCACTCATCTTCAAACTATTGTTTATTATCTTCTCTTTGAAGTTGTTGGATTCTTACTACCACCCTTTCATCCTTACCCTCTTATGACTTTCCAAACAACCTTTGTTCAATATCTATAAATTTACTTTCAAAAAATAAATTGTCCTCCACTTCCCCTTGTACTTGATTCCTCTCAAATACATCACTATGATGTTCATCATTTCCAGCATATTTTCCTTCCTCTTCCTTGACAACCCTCAGTAATTGTCCTTCACTTCCTTGACTGATTTGGATAGTCAATTTAATTCCTTCAAGCACAGTATCTTCATGCTTTTCATTTTCCTCATCAGCATGTCTAACCTAGCAACTTTTAGCTTTCTTCAGTTCTAAAACTGACTCTTCAACTTGAAACATGTTTGTCTCATTTTCATCAAATCCTATAATCATAAAACAATTATCAGAATTAAAAATATAAGGCCTCATTACCTTTTCTTTCTCTGGCAACATCTCAGTATGCTACCTTGATTTTTCCTCCTCTATAAACATATCAATATGTTGATTCAACCTCTCTAAATAATTCTCTAAAGGACTCTCGAAACTATCAACAAGTCTCTCTTCCACACCATCTGCTTCAATGATGTCTTTCTGCTCTTGTCCATTGTAGTGAACTCCTTCCTTCGCAATCACACTGTCACACTATGAGTTTTCCAACAAATATTCCAGAAATTTAATTTCTCTTTGACAGTTTGTAAGTAATTCATTATCACTTATAATTTCGGCATTTATACACAAATTACTAGTTTGAAACTTACAAGGTTCAATAGTCTCAACTGTTGCTTCACATATCAACTATTCACACTGAATCTCATCTCCTTCTTTCACAAGAAATTGTTCATGTGTTGTAACAACTTCAAACATCAATGTATTACTAAATTATTTCTACTGTAATAATCCACTGCTTTTATCACTCAAGAGAAATTCTCCATCCTTCTTTCATTCAGAGTATTTATCTTCTGAAAGATACTCTTCCATACTTTTGATAGATTCAAAAGACTCCTCATCTTCTGCAAAACCTGTAATCACATCAAAGTTATTATATTAAAAAATACAAGGTTTTACATCCTCCTGTTGATCCGAATTTGTCGAACAGTTCAGAAAATCATCAATAATTCCTTCCTCAGCAAAGTAAACTTCATGCTGTCTTGAATTCACACAATGGTTCATAAGATCTTTCACCGATCTCTAGTCTTCATCTTCACCTAGAACTTCACCTTGTTCCGCTTCACAAATGGAAACTTCCATTCTCAACTCATCTTCTCTGAGTTTTTTAGATTTCAATTTATCATTCATTGCCCTTTCAAGCTTCATCAGCTCTTCTACTCACTGCATATTCACATGATGATTTCTCTTCTCTTGTAGCCTCTGCCACTTTACTTTCTTCCTCATGACACAACCATGCCTCTAGTATTCTTTATTTATCTATAACATCTTCATCAATATCTCATGATGAACAACAATATCAGCCTTCTCCCTCTCATATTCTTCTTCACTTAATTGTCTCTGTATGCCATTTGCGTTGGCATCCTCTTTCTCCACCTTTCTTCTACTCTAGTATTCCTTAGAACCTTTATTATGACTATCAGTATTGATTTTCTCCTCTATCTTCATGAGTTCCTCACTCAGTTAATATGAGCTATACTAAAGCTTCTGTAACAGCAAGTCCTCCCTGCTATCACTTACCTCATCAAGATCTCCTTTGTACTTGGTCTTTTTGCAAGCACTTGGTTCTCTATTCTCTCAAACCTCTTTGAGCACTTCTCTCTACTTCTTCTAGGCTTCAACTCATTTGCACCTTTTAAGAACACAACTGTCCTCTTGTATTTCAATCACAAATGAAATACTAGGTTCTGGCCACCTCTTCTTTCACTCAGAAATTCTTACCAGCTTTCTTCATTACTGCTTCTTTTCTTTTGCTGAGATACCTTCTTTTGTCTACAACCCAAATTATTCAATGAAAATCTTCAAACAAAATTAAAACAAAAAAATATCATCTCACCTTCAATATCTCTACATGACATTGTTCTCCCATTCATCTACACTTCAAATGGATTGTTCTCTATTTCTTTACATCTGCAAATTCTTCTACACTTTATCTTTATGTGCCTACTGTTTTTCAGATTTAAAATTGATCTCCTCTTGCTACCTTTCATCACCATTCACTTGTATACACACCTTCAAAACGTAACTATATTCTAAATTTTCTCAAAGATTTCTTACATGCGTAGTTTCCTTATTCAGCTCCGATATCAAAAATGATGCAGCTTAAATTACATCTACCCACATTATGCAAATAAAATTGCATGTCACACTATGTCCCAGGAATTTTAATATTCATGCTTACCAAAACCTTCTTAAACCAAGGTTTAATGCTCTTAATTAAATGCGTAAGCGGAAGTTATTTAATCACATGTTAATTAGATTATACTCATAGATTTTCTTACTATTCGATCCACAACAAACCTGACCAATCACCATCAACCATGTGTCACACAACTGACATATTTATTTCAACACTTGACTTTTGGGTGCTTCAAATTACAATTGTTAATTTGTCCTGTCTGATCTAATGACTATTGTGACATATCTCCACCGTATATTTCATTTACCTCAATCCAATGATGATTGTGTAATCTCACGCAATTACTAGCACGATACATAATAGGCTGAGAGCACACGAGATAAGAGATTTCGCTTCCCCACCGGTGTGTTATGTGTCAACCCCTCAGGTTAATCGCATGAATTTGAAAAATACCATATACCATTTTTAGACTACGCAAGATACTACTTACCGCTTCCATAGACCACTTCATTATTCTATTGTCATGTGGCTAAATCTGATCCCTTCACTTCTTGAATTTATTTTGCACGATAAGGTCTCTGCCAATCCTATTATGTCAATCATGTCTAATGATTTGACTGATCCAATGGTTCTTGTGCATGGTTACTTCATTTCTTCCTCCTTTCCTTTCTTCGTCTTTATGAAATTCCTCAGTGTTCTAGTCTATTCATCCGACTCACCTATACAATTCTTTATGCATCTATCCTTTCTGAGATTATTCAATCACTTCTTATTGATGTACTCCTCCTCTGTGCACTGTCCTCTCTCTGTTCTTCTGAAGTTTAGGTTTTCTCCATGGTTTCTGGTATTTGGTTATTCTTCAGCACAGCTTCCTCCTAAACTTACTTCTACGTGATTTTAAGCTCTATCACATTTGAACTTCAACTTTGATCCTTCAATCAAATTCAAATGATAAGACCACTATCCTTCATTCTCCACCTCTGTGTTCTGCTTTTATTCCACCTGCATACATATACTATGCAGAATTACTCTAATTCATAGACAATTTATAATTCCATTACTCAATACACACCACACAACTCAGGAATCGAATTCTATGCCTTTATAAACAATTATTTACATAATGAATCTCTCTCTGTGGTCTGATTTTCTAATTAGTGGCCTTTTTCCTTTCCAGCCTGTAGGCTTACAGTCAAACCCTATCTAACCTCTGAACTCTGATTCTCATTCTCTCACCAACTAACTCTCTCTATGCCTTTTAGGCTTACATTTATATAAAAGGTTTTGTAACCCATTTCGGTTCAGATCCTTAATCTTTTGAACTAAGTCAACTTTTGACTAAACTAATCCCTAAGGATCCTCTCTAGTTCCACAAATGATGAAACCAATTCATAATCTAAGATTTACAATTGATTTCCAAATCTCTCAATCCTTATGGAATCTTAACTAGCCTAAATCTCTCATGTTCTGCAACATTCGGGAACATTTACAATATTCCTCACAATATCTAATTAATTCCTATTCTTAATATATCTCATAAACTTAAAAAGCTTATTAATTACATTAATTTAATAATCAGGAAACTAACTAAATGAAAACACAAGACCCCCTATGTCTACTAAAATACAATGAAATTGCTGAGTTGGATGCTCCTGCATCATAATCACACTTTTTTTGTTTCCAAAGTGAGTCTAATTGCAATCTTTCTCTTTGTAGAGTTTGATGATCCACACTGAATTATTTTGAGACTACGATGGTCTCTACAAAAAAAAATGTATCAGCCTTCTTCTTGATTTTGTGCTTCTCTCGATTTGTCCTGCTCATGCTCCTCTTGACCTCTGCTCATTTTCTATAGTGAAAAGAATATTTTTTAAATGTTTCTCTCATTGGAGTCTTATGCAACCTCACCTCTTCTCTTTGTTTCTCTCAACAAGGAGTATTATGTAGACGGAGCTTTGATACCATGTTAGAGAATGAAAATTGTGGAGTGAACTGCACTTTTCAATATTATCAAACAATTAAATAAGGTTACACAAGAGACAACAATAATTAATGACTGTAGTGAAACTCTCAACTAAAATTAACTGAATTGGACTAAACTCAAAGTGACTATGACACTTGGATGGACAGTTATGACACCTAGTAGGTGTTTGGAATCAGTTTCTCCAACAAATTCTTCTGATTTTCAAATAGAATTAGCCATTTTCCTCCAATCGACTATGGTGAAAGTAGCTTCAATGACTAAAGCACGATCATGATAATTCACTACAAATTGATATGAATTGACTGAAATAGAACTAGGCAATCAAGCATAACACTCATACATGCAAAACCTTAAATTAAATTAAATTACTATCATACAATTAATTATGACTAGAGGAGACATGAAAGGAATTAATTTGGGTTAATACCTTGGGTTGTATATGTTGAATATTGTGTTTCTATATTCATATGAGTAAATGTGGAGGTTGTACTTCTTGGTAAGTTACCATACGGGATTCAACTTGTTACTCACGACCCTACTATCCAACCCATACCACACTCCAATAGATGGCCAACAAACTCATGCTTCATCAAACAACCATTGATTCAATATGTGGCCTCAAGAATGAGAAAGCCTTCAATTATGTGGTCCAAGAGAACCATATTGAACAATATCCCTAAAACACAAATTTCATATGACATGATGAAGAAATAAATAAAATAAATAAAGGGATGATCCAATTCTAGGCACAAAGACATTGATTTGATAGTTATTATCGTCTCCACCAGGTAATTTGAAGGAGCTTATCAAGTAATTATCATAATCAAATGTCACTAAAACTACAAAAATTGAAATCCATACAAAATTGAATAATTTTAAAAAGAAATCAAACTTCAAAATGTAAAAATGAAGTTGAGTAATCAAACCCGTAAAATTTGGAAAATCAAATCTACTTGTCTTATTGTCTATCAAATCAAGATGGAAACCTAACATGATTTGTAAATGAAATCATTCGTCTTGATGGTGGATGGGGTGCAGGCATAAGTGACAAACGTTTAAATCCGAAAACAATTTCTTCAAGTTCAGGTAGAATTCCCTCATGGGTTTCCTTTGGAATCTCAGTCATTTACCTCCAGAGTTAGATGTTCTGCTAAAACTAGCAGAGCCGCTAAATTTAGCCGCAATTGACAAGTGCTTTACAAATCCTTTAAACATCACATATCACAATCGCAAGCTCACCGGTAGTGTCCCTTTACTTAATAAAGATGCGATGCGATATTTATCAGTGCTCCTCATATTGCATGTCGCATTTTGCAACTCCGCCAGCTAGTTTATTCACTCTTGAACCTTGCGATGTGATATTAAGCAACGATCCAATGGTCAACATCAATAGTGATCTAATGATTACTATGACATCACATGGAGATCTGTGCAACGAAACCGCCTACCGAAGCCGATGGATTTATCAACCTCAATTTATAATAGTTCAGGTCTGGACTTGAGATTAACGCCTGATGACAGAGGTTTTTGGATCTATGGCTCACGGGACTTCATATTACCACAAGGGTCAAAACCAGATCAACTCTCACTGTTGACTATGGCGCAATGCGTTGAAAATGAAATCAACGGTTAATAACGAGTGTGCCACTTCAATCCGATTAAGGAATCTGTACACTTTCAAAACCCGCAGTTGTTAATACATGGCAAAGAAATATTAAATGTGATTGTACAAAACTCAAAATTCTCGAAAATCAATGATATGCAAAGATACTACAGAGGGATGCAACACCTCCAGGATTGACTAATTTCACAGAAAAATACACAAAGTTTTGTCTTCTGCAACTTAATCATATATGGCCAAACAAACTGAATCAGTCAAAATTCTTTTATAAACATTCATAACTTACATAAATACTATTCCATCCTAACTATCAGATCCTTAAACACTAGATCGAATTTTTCCTAATCTTGAACAATACCAAATCTAATTGATATTCTCCTCGAAAATCTCAACTGAATCAAAACTGCATGAATTAATTACAAAGCCATTCAATCCCTAAATCCTAGTTCAAATCCTATCTAGAAATCTTGTAAATTGACAGCTAAAGGATCCCACTCCTTTTCTTGTAACTTTATTTTGTATTTTTCGAATAAGTTCGAAGCCTTTTTCATTCAAGCCTCATGCTCTTGCATCAGACTCCTGAGGACAAAATCTTCATGGGCTCTTGTCCATGAGCTCTTCTACAGAGCCACCCAACTTATGTAGCATGGAATCTATCATCCAAGTAGCTTCAACAATTGGTTGATCTTTCCATTTGACCAAATACTTAAAATGCACCTATCTTCTTCAACTATTTCTTGTCCAAAATCCTCTCTAGCTTCAATTCCTTTGCTATAAGTAACTGTTTCACCCAATCAATCTCTTGTTCTTCTTGATCCTCTGTTGTGTCATCTGCCTGTTCCTTTTCATACCTATATAAGTCAGTAACATAAAAGATTGGAGATATTCCAATATCAAGGGGTAATTCTATTTCACATGCATTTGCAGAAAATTTTCTCAAGACTCTACATGGTCCAATTTTCTTAAACTTTAGTTTATTGTACTCCCTTTCTGGAAATCTTTCCTTCCTCAGGTGTGCTAAAACCAAATATCCAACCTTAAAATTAACTTCTCTTCTCTTCAAATCTGCTCTGCCCTTGTATTTTATGTTGTTGTCTTGTAGTTATTGTTTTACCTGTTCATGTATTTCTTGAACTTTTGTAGCAAATTCTTCTCCTTTAGCACTTCTCCTTTCAGCTTTTCCCAAGTCTCTCAATTCAGACACTCCTCTTGGGTGCATTCCATATATTATATGGGATGGACTCTACCCTGTACTTTTGTTAGGAGAATCATTATATGCATATTCTTCCTGTGCCAATACTTGATCCCACTGTTTCAGATGTTCACCTGCAAGACTTCTCAAAAGATTACCTAAGCTTCTATTTACAACTTCAGTCTGTCCATCAGTTTGAGGATGATAAGCAGAACTAAAACTCAATTTAGTTCCAAGCTTCTTCCGCAATGTCCTCTAGAAATGTCCAACAAATTTGGTGTCTATGTTTGAAACAATGCTCTTAGGTAACCATGTAATCTTACAATCTCTTTAAAAAACAGATTAGCAATATGAGTAGCATCACCTATTTTATAACATGGAAGAAAATGTGACATTTTTGAAAATCTGTCAATTACTACATAAATTGAATCATTTCCTCTTTGAGATTTTGGTAAACCCAAAAAAAATTCCATACTTACCATATCCCAAGGCCTATCTGGAATAGGTAATGGAACATAAAAACTTGTATTTTGACTCCTTCCTTTTGCGTACTGACAAATTTTACAATTTTTCACGTACATTTCTACTTCAAACCTCATTTTCGGCCAAAAATAAAACCTGTTCAACTGTTCATAAGTTTTATCTGCACCAAAATGCCCTCCAAGACCTCCACTATGTTTCTCCTTGATTAAATTATCCCTCATAGAACAACCTGGCATGCACAGTTGATTTCTTTTAAACAACAGTCCCTTTTGCAGGAAATAATCCAGCCACTTGCTTCTGTCTTACAAAACATGATTTCTACAAGCTTCCAATGCCTCTTTAAAATCTAGATCTTTCTCATATAATTCTTTAAGAAAATCAAAATAGAACACTTGAATTTGACTTTCTTGAAGAAAAATGCTTTTTCTACTTAAGGCATCCACTACTTTGTTTGATTGACCAGTTATATTTTTTAATACAAAATTAAAAATTTGCAGGTATTCTACCCATTTTGCATGCTTCTGGTTAACCTTTGGCCATTGCATAATGTACTGTAATGCATGGTTATCTGAATACAGTATGAACTCCTTGGACATCAAGTAATGTCTCCACTTCTTCAAACACTGCACCACTGCATAAAACTCTTTTTCATAAGAAGAATATTTCTTCTTTTTCTCATTCAGCTTTTCATTAAAATAAGCTACAGGCCTATCCTTCTGACTCAAAATAGCTCCAATGGCTTCTCCACTAGCATGACACTTCACTTGAAAAGGTTTATTAAAATTAGGCAAAATCAAAATAGCTTTCTCAATAATCTTTTTCTTCAACAACTGGAATTTTTTTTCTACTTTAGCAAACCATTTAAATGGTTGTTTGTCCTTCTTTATTGTGTCAATAATTGAAGCTTTAATCTTACTAAAATTCTTTATGAATTTCCTATAAAAACTAGCAAGACCATGAAAACTCCTTACCTCAAAGACACTTTTTGGTGAATGCCACTCCATTATAGCCTTCTCTCAATCCATCTTTAAACCCTCAACGGAAACAATGAAGCTCAAATACGCCAACTCCTCCTTCATGAATGAACATTTCTTTAAATTTAACAGTAATTTTTCTTGTTGTAGCCTCTTTAAGACATAATTTAGATGTCTCACGTGTTCCTCCTTAGATCTGTTGTAAACTAATATATCGTCCATATATACTATTACAAATTTACCAATGAATTGCTTCAGAACTTCATTCATAAGTCTCATAAATGTACTAGGGTAATTTGACAATCCAAAAGGCATTACCATCCGCTCATATAATCCTTCATTGGTTTTGAAAGCAGTTTTCCACTCATCTCCCTCTCTATTTCTAATTTGATGATAACCACTTTTTAAATCTAACTTTGTAAAATATCTAGCTCCACTCAAACAATCCATCAAATCTTTGATTCTAGGTAAAGGAAATCTATACCTGATTTTTTTCTTATTGATTTCTCTTGAGTCAGTGCACATTCTCGAGCCTCCATCTTTCTTTGGGCTCAACACTGTTGGCACTGCGCAAGGACTCAAACTCTCTCTAACCAGTCCCTTGTCTAACAGTTCCTAAACTTGTTTCCTGATCTCTTCATTCTCTGTGGGAGTCATCTTGTAAGCTTTTTTATTAGGTAGATTTGTTGCTGGAATCAAATCTATGTGATGACTGATTTTTCTAATGGGTGGTAGCTCATTAGGCAAATCATCTACAATGATATCACAATAACTGTCCAACATCTCTTGAATTTCAATTGATAAATTAGAAAATTTTGTGGAAGTAATTATTACCTTGGGTTTTCAAACCAATGCAAAACATACCTCATCTTCTTCCATCTGCTATAAGTGCTCCTTTCCACTCAACAAAAGGGTCTTTGAATCAGGTTTGTGCCATGTATCCTCTTCGTCTAGTGGCAGCGATGTATGATTGACACCACCTTTGCTGAATTTGTATGTGTTCTTCTTTCCGTCGTGCATAGCTCCTTTGTCATACTGCCATGGTCTACCCAACAGTATATGACACACATCCATAGGCATCACATCGCATAGGACTTTGTCTCTGTATTTTCCCAACTGCAACTCCACTGCACATTACTCATTCACTACCAACTAATATCCCTTTTGAAGCCATGACACCTTATAAGGTGTTGGACATTTATTTGTTTTCAATTTCAACTTATCCACCACTTTTGTGGAGACCAAATTAACTGTACTACCACTATCTATTATCATCTGAAAACACTTCCCTTGAACTTTGCACATAGTCCTGAACAAGGTTTTCCTTTGTGTTGGTTCAACAATTTCCTTAGATGGTTTTAACAAAAAAAATTTGACTACCAAAGATTCTCCCTTCTTTGGTACATTCTCTTCATATATTAACTTTGTTGCTTCCTTTTCAACTTTTACAACAATTGCATTCCTCTTATTCATTCCTATATTTTTTGGGCGCTCGTAAGCTCTGTGTCCTAACTTGTTACATCTATAACATCTAACTTCTCTTCCTCTACCTCTGCCTCCTCTTCCTCTCGCAAAACTCCCCCTGCCACTTGCATCACCTTTTGTGGGTGCATGTTGACTTGAGCTACTGCTAGCTCCATCTCCAGGTGTTGTAGATCTTTCTCTACCACCTTGTCTTGCCCTTCCTTGGAAAGTACCTCTATTTCTAGAAGACTACTCCCTCATGAGTTTTTCTTCAGCCATCAGTCCCATCTGATAAACCTCTTCTATTATTTTAGGAGATAGTACACTTATCTCATCTTGAATGTCCATTCTAAGACCATTCACATATCTGGAAACCTTCTCATCTGTATCTTGGATTTGTCCTGCTCTTATACTCACTTTATAGAATTCCTTTGTGTATTCCTTTACTGTCATAGACCTCTGTCTAAGATTATACATCATTCTAAATAATGTTTGTTGATAGCCACTTGGCAGAAACTTACCTTTTAGTTTTTCCAACATACTGTTCCAATTATTAATTGGTTGTTTGCCAAGTCTTCGTCTTTCTGCCTGCACTCCATCCAACCAAAGTGTTGCATGTCCTTTCAGTTTTGTGACAGCAAACTTCACCTTCTTTCCTTCATCTGTTTCTTCATAATCGAAGAATTTCTCCATGTCATTTATCAAGTCAATCAATTCCTCAGGGCTTAAGCTTCCTGTGTAGATTGAGACTTCAAGTCTAGGCTTGGATCTGGATCTCAATACTGACCTAAAGAATCACATTTCAGGAGTTACATCTGTAGGTACTTCATCTTCTGCAACTCCAGCTTCAGATTCACTGACATCCCCAACATCTGTATCTCTTCCCATTTCCACTGCTTCCAATTTAGATTGCATCTATTGCATAGCCTCCAACACTTCAGCATTTACAACTAGTCATCCTCTTCTTCGACCACCACCTCTTCCTCCAACTCTGAAAGCCATGTGGATTTCCTCTTCTGCTCCTTGAGATCTTGTTCAATGTTAGTAGGCTACTTTGATACCACAAATGGTGGCTGGGGTGCAGGCATAAGCGACAAACGTTTAAATCTAGAAATAATTTCTTCAAGTTTAGGCAGAATTTTCTCTTGGGTTTCCTTCGAAGTCTCAGTCATTTACCTTTCAAGTTAGATGTTCTGCTAAAATTAGTAGAGCTGCTAAATTTAGCCGCAATTTCCAAGTGCTTTACCAATCCCTTAAACATCGCATATCGCAACCGCAAGCTCACTGGTAGGGTCCCTTTACTTATTAACGATGCGATGTGATATTTATTGGCACTCCTTGTATCGCACGTTGCATTTCGCAACTCCGTCGAGCTGGTTTATTCACTCTTGAACCTTGAGATGCGATATTAACCAACGATCCAACGATAAACATCAACAGTGATCCAACGGTCACTGTGATATCGCATGGAGATCTATGCGACGATAGTGCCTACCGGAGCCAATAGACTTATTAACCTCAATTTATAACAGTTCAGGTTCGGACTTGAGATTAATGCCCGATGATAGAGGTTTTCAGACCTATGGCTCGCGGGACTTCATATTTCCACAAGGGTCAAAACCTGACCAACTCCCACTATTGACAGTGGCACAATGCATTGAAAATGAAATCAACGGTTAATAACGAGTGCGGCACTTCAATCCGATTAAGGAATCCGTACACTTTCAAACCCCGCAGTTGTTAATACATGGCAAAAAGAGATTAAATGCGATCGCACAAAACTCTAAATTCTGGAAAATCAATGATACACAGAGATACTATGGAGGGATGCAACACCTTCGGGATTGACCAATTTCACACAAAAATATACAGAGTTTTGTTTTCTGCAACTTAATCATATATGGAAAAACAAGCCAAATTAGTCAAAATCCTTTTACAATAATTCATAAATTACATAAATACTATTCCATCCTAACTATCAGATCCTTAAACACTGGATCAAATTTTTCCTAATCTTGAACAATACAAAATCTAGTCAATATTCTGCTTGAAAATCTCAACTGAATCAAAACTGTATGAATTAATTACAAGGCCATTCAATCCCTAAATCCTAGTTCAAATCCTATCTAGAAAGCTTGTAAATTGATAGCTAAAGGATCCCACTCCTTTGCTTGTAACATTTTTTTGGATTTTTGGAATAAGTTTGAAGCTTTTTGCCTTCAAGCCTCATGCTCCTGAATCAATCGCTAATTTGAACAGGTGGGCATTCTGCATTTATGATGAATATACACATCAAACATGTAAGAAACCTTATCAAAAATCCATGTAACAAAAGATAATAAAGGAAAAAAGATAACCATGGTCATGAGACACGTATTCCAAGCTTAATGTTTGGCAAAATATCCTAGTGTGAGTGTTTGGTTTATTATGGCTATGGAAATTCGCAAAGGCAATGGATAAGGATTTGGAAAGGCATGAGGCATTCATTGGCATTTTACTTATGAAACTAATGGAAATTAGGAGAAAATCAAGGTCAAAGGTCACAAGTTACATGTGAGGAGAAAAATTAAGGAAAATAATTGAAAATGAAGAAAATAGAGGTCTCATTAATAAAAAGGGTTTTTAGGATCAATTGACAGACTTTTTTTAGTTCAGTTTTGGAACTCTCATTATATTCTCTCTCTCTCTCTCTCTCTCTCTCTCTCTCTCTCTCTCATACTCTTGGATACTTAGAGTTTTCTTGGAGCACTCTTGGAGGAGTATGGCATACTTGGGATTTGGAGCAAGAAGGCAGAAGAAGAGTAGGAAAGCACAAGAGGACATTGGGATCAGCAACTATAATCCATGAAAGAAAAACTTCGACGTAAATCACATGTAGACAGACATTTGTCGACGCGTTTCGAACCAACTAGTGTGGTTCATCGTCAGGACAAGTTGAAGAAACAGATCCAGCTTAGCATGTTAAATAGTCTGAGAAGAGTCTCCAACGACTAATTTTGACCTTAGGACCCAGGTCAAATTATTATTTATTAATTTAATATTATTATTATTTTTCTTATTATTATTATTTATGGAAATAAGTTAAATTAGGTAGAAATACATAAATAAATAAAATAATTTTAATGGTTGGTTTAAAAAAGGAATTTATTTATTTATTTATATATATATATATATATATATATATATATATATATATATATATATATATATATATATATGAGACAAAATAGAGAGGTGAGGGGTCGAAGAACGCGGATTGCAGAGAGAGCCGAGGGTTCTGAAGATGGCCAACGCAGCAAGCTTCTCCTGCCATGGGAATGGATTCAACGTCAATACGGTAGTTGGAGGCGGCGAGGCAGGGTCGGCCATAGCCATAGCTCTCTACAGGAGAGGCCTCAAGAACACGAAGCTGGATCATTTCGAATCCCTTCAAGCAGCCGGTATGGGTTTGTTTTTATGGCCCAACGCCAGGAAAATACTCGACGCCCTCGGCATAACAGCTTTGCTTGAAGGGCTAAACTTATTAAAGGATGATCTGAAGGCAAAGTCCGAGAAGCTGCACGAGACCAGAGATCCGCGGCAAACCTGCGTTTCTGGGTTCAAATCCCATCTCGGGGGCGGAAAATCGTTAGGTTTTGGCTTGATTCATGCAGGATCCGACAGCCTGCCGTCCATCTCGCTTATCCCCCTGCTGACATCTCTTGCATGCAAATATGGGGGTCTGCATGTAGCAGATCTGCTACATCACATAACTGCATGGCCTAATCTCTACAGCCACAGGTCGGATCTACCCGATCTGAGCAAGTCTCAAGTTTACCCAGAACCTAGGCAGCGGATCGGTGGGAAAATGCATAGATTGAGCAGAGGGTATGCAGACCCTGTCATGCAAATGGAAGATCGAACCAATAGGAGGCCAGATCTGGAAGATTGCATACAGCCAGATCATATGGCAATCTGCAACGACACCGGTTCAGGCAGAGCAGGAACTCAGCCAAAACGTGAACAACAGGTAACCAAATCTCGTTTTCAGATCTTCATTAAAACCCCTGAGAAGAAATCTTTTTTGGTTTGGGTACATGCAGATAGCACTATTATGCAGCTAAAGCAGCAAATCTGGGCATTGAATGGTTATCCTGGTCAGATCCAACATTTAGTTAGTGGCAGGTGGTCTCTCCAGGACAACAGAACCCTGGGAAGCTATGAGATCAGTCCAGGAGACACCATTGTTTTGAACCTCAGGCTGAGAGGAGGGGCTCAACCTCAGGGACAGCCAAGTAGCTCAGGAGGAGACAAGGGGAAAAAGACAGCACCCCAGCACCAAACCAAGGGAGGTATCTCCTACAAAAATATTCTTCAAGGCAACAAAGAATCTGGATCCCCTCCAGATCAAGGTGGATATACACCCAGGCCATACATAGTAGACCAGTTAGGGAAAACTCCAGCCCTTAACTTTGATTCCACAGGGCTTGATGATTATGTCAAGTCCTATGAAACGCAGGCTCTAATATGCCGTTTCAACAGCTTCTGGCCAAAACCATCGAACCTATTTCATTGGATTTTTACCACCTGGACCATGGAATGTGACATACATTTATGTTCCAAAGGGTTCTTCATAGTTAGATTTGCATCCAGGGAAGTCAGAGATACAATCATCAGTGTTGGGCCTTGGTTCTGGGGAACGGCGGGGCTGTTCATGACTCCATGGTTTACAGATTTTGATCCAAACAAAATGACTGTATCCAAAGTGCCGGTTTGGGTTCGGCTATATAACCTTCCTCTCCACTTTTTGGGTGAACGAGTTTTGGAAGGAATCGGGAACAGCATAGGGAAATACATCAAAACAGATCTGGAGAGGATTGATGAAAGGGTCTTCACCTTTGCACGTATATGTGTGGAAGTAGATCTAAGCAAAGGGCTGCCAGACAACATAAGGCTGATCTACAAACAACAAAATTGGCTGCAAGCATTAGACTATGAAAATACTGCTTTCAGATGCAGGCTCTGCAGACAAACAGGACACTTGCAAAGTACATGTCCAGAAGCCAAGAAAGTAAACAGCAGAAGAAAGCAGAAAGGGAAGCAGAGGAAAGGATGGCAATTCTCCCCCCTTAACTCAGAGGATGAAGAATCAGAAGCAGAAGAGGATGATATCCCCACAGAGAATGCTACGGTTTCCCAAGAAACAGGGACCCAGAAGGAAAACATATCAGACAACAAGGCTTCACAGTTTCACCCAAATCAGGCAGAGAAGATAAACGAGGATCAGAGCATGGGAGGGATCAAACGGCTTCACCAATCGGACTCCTCAGATTCAGATAAGGAATTAGGCACGCAGAAAGCAGAAACACAATTAGTCATAGCTTCGATCGAGCCCACGCAAGGTGAATGGCGCAAGGTCGAAAAGAAAAAGGGAAGGAAAACCTGAAGAGTGAGTCTTACTCACAAATGAAATTCAGTTTTTCTGCTTCCTTCTATCCCCCCTCTCTCTCTTTCTTTTTCTTCATTTTTGCACGTTAGCTGTACAACGTTGCGAAGGGTGCGAAAGCACCTGTGCCCAATGGGCAGCTTATGGAAATGCTTCAATGCATCTGCAATTGTAACTTTTCATTTTTTAAATAAAAGGTTACAGATTTTTCCTTTGGAAAATATATATATATATATATATATATATATATATATATATATATATATATATATATATATATATATATATATATATATATTAATTAAAGTTATAATATTAAGTTATTAAGATAAAAGTTAGGATTAATAAATAAAATAATTTCAATGGTTAGTTTAAAAAGATAATTTACTTATTTATTTAAATTATTTATTAATAACTATATATATATATATATATATATATATATATGTTAATTAAAGTTATAATATTAGGTTATTAAGATAAAAGTTATGATTAATAAAAATAATTTTAATGGTTAGATTAAAAAGATAATTTATTTATTGAAATTATTTAATAATTATTTTATCTATATATATCTATATATATATATATATATAGATATATATATATATATATATATATATTAAAATTATATATATATATATATATATATATATATTATAATTAAAATTATAAAGTTAGGATAAAACACTATATAAATAAATAAAATAATTTAATGGTTAGTTTAAAATGGTAATTTATTTATTTAATTAAATTATTTATTAAATATTGTTAATATTATATATATACATATATATTCTAACTAAAATGATAATATTAGGTTGTTAAGTTAAAAAAAAAAAATTAATAAATAAATTATAGATAAATAAATAAATAAACCAATAATAATAATAATAATAATAATAATAATAATTATTATATATATATATATATATATATATATATATATATATATATATATATATATATATATATATATATATAGCTCAAAAACGAGGAGGGGCAGAAAAAGTGACTAAGAAGAGAGTGTTGGAATCCAACACCTACTGATTTTCCAGCCATCATCTCTATTGAGATTTGTCGGCCTCTTTTCAATCTCAATAGCTTCCCTCAATTTACGATGATGAAACTAAGCAACTTTGGCAACAACCTTGGCCTCCTCAATACACACCTGATGCTTGGTCTTTTCCACATACTCAGCTAATGCTGAAGACTTGGATCTCCCATGTCTTAGGTCGGCCGCATGTTCACAGATCCTTTGATGGATGGAGCGCCCTGTTTCCCCAATATAGGGGGTCCCACAAGAACAAGGGATCAATTAGACACCCTTCATGTCCTTAGGGTTAACGGGATCTTTCACCGATCGGAGGGAATTGCGAATGGTGTTGAGGGGCCTAAAGGTCGAGGGAATATCATACCTTTTAAGGATACAAACAATCTTGTCCGTGGTTCCTTGAACATAGGGATGATGGACGCCTAGACGACGCTCTTTTGGTTCTTTCTTAATTAACGCATTTTTAGAGGCTTTACGTAAAGCCTTCTGACCCAAGTGTCTACTATATCCATTCTCCACAAAGACATTAAGGAGATGGGATCTCTCCTTATCAAAGCTCTCACAATGAGAGATCCTAAGGGAACGAGTAACGAGGGTGTTAAGAACACCCAACTTTTGAGCAGGGAAATGATGGGAATCGGCATGAAGATACTTCTCAGTATGCATTTTCTTTCGGAACACAGAGTGGGAGACAAAGCCATCCTTATTCTGAGATATAAGAATATCCAGGAAAGGGAGGCAACCATTGACCTCTTTTTCCATGGTGAACTTAATGGCAGAGGACCGGCTGTTGAGGTAATTAAAGAAACGATCCAGCTCCTCAGGGCCATGGGGTCAGATGACATTAGTGTCATCCACATACCTTTTCCAAAGCTTAGGAAGAAGACGAGCTGAGGATAAATCTTTGGCTTCGAAATCTTCCATAAAAAGATTCACAACAATAGGGGAAAGAGGGGAACCCATGGCAACACCACAATTCTGCTCAAAGAATTCACCCTCCAAACAGAAAAACGTGGAAGTGAGACAGATCTCCACCAAATGCGCGGTATCGGGATCTGTTAGGCGATAGATCACTTCCAAGGCCTCCTTTATAGGGATGCAAGTATAAAGGGAGACCACATCAAAGCTGACGAGAATGTCCTCGGGGCTAAGCTTAATATCCTTAAGCTCCTTAATGAAGGATGCAGAGTCTTTCACGAAGGACTCAGTGCGGCCAACCAGGGGCTTAAGTTTAAGGGCAAGGAACTTAGCCAGAAGATAGGTCGGACCGCCAATGGTGTTGACGATAGGCCTCAGAGGGGCCCCTTCCTTGTGAATCTTCGGTAACCCATAGATCCTAAGAGCAATGGGACTACCTTCAATGAGCTTGTGGCACAGGGAACTCACTGAATTATTAGATTTGATAGCGAGAGCCACTATCCTAGAAATCTTCTTCAGAGGGTTCTTGGGTAGTTTTTTATAACTGCCACTATTGTGGAGATGATCTAGCATCTTCCTCCGGTAATCATCCTTGTTAAGGATGACCGTAGCTCCTCCTTTGTCCGCCTTCAGAACGACAATATCTTCGTTCTGATTTAAGGATTTTAGGGTGGAGAATTCCTCATTGTTGAGGTTCTTCCGAGGGGGCTTAGCCTTCCTAAGGACGACAACACAATCATGTCTAATAGTGTCCTTGATATTATCCGGAAGATCTCTAATCCCAAATTCCACGTCGCAAATAATGTCCTCCACCTGGATTTTTCTAGGGGCAAGGGAAAAGTTTAGAACTTTGCCTAAAACACTGAAAACCGAAGGGGAAAAAGAAAAGCTAGAAAGATTAACAACCTTAGAATTGCGGGACATAACCTGGTCCAAATTCAAAACCTTATTGCTCTGGTTACCATCATTGTTATTGCTAGAAGATTCTGTTCCATTGCAATATAAAATACTATTATTAAAATTACATGAATTATCATTATTATTATTAGAAAAATTATTCTCCGAAATAGTATTATTACCCTCATTATTATCAATATTATTATTATTAATAAGACTATTATTAGAATAAAAATTCTTATTATTAATAATAATGTTATTCGTATTAATATTATTACGACTGTCCCTATTATCATTATAATAATTAATGCAAAACGGTGAACCTGGACCGTCGACACCAGAAGGACCAACCGGTCTACACCACGCAGAAGCCTGAGGTGGACATTGATCCAGCGACTGAGAGGAAGCCCTTCCTCCTCTCAGTCACTGGATCAATGTCTGCCTCAGGCTTCTGCGTGGTGTAGACCAACTGGTCCTTCTGGTGTCGATGGTCCAGGTTCACCGTTCGCATTAATTTTATAATGATAATAGGGATAGTCGTAATAATATTAATACGAATAACATTATTATTAATAATACAAATTTTTATTCTAATAATAGTCTTAATAATAATAATAATATTGATAATAATGAGGGTAATAATACTATTTCGGAGAATAATTTTTCTAATAATAATAATGATAATTCGTGTAATTTTAATAATAGTATTTTATATCACAATGGAACAGAATCTTCTAGCAATAACAATGATGGTAACCAGAGCAATAAGGTTTTGAATATGGACCAGGTTATGTCCTGCAATTCTAAGGTTGTTAATCTTTCTAGCTTTTCTTTTTCCCCTTCGGTTTTTAGTGTTTTAGGCAAAGGTCTAAACTTTGCCCTTGCCCCTAGAAAAATCCCAGTGGAGGACATTATTTGCGATGTGGAATTCAGGATTAGAGATCTTCCGAATAATATCAAGGACACTATTAGATAGGATTGTGCTATCGTCCTTAGGAAGGCTAAGCCCCCTCGGAAGAACCTCAGCAATGAGGAATTCTCCCCCCTAAAATCCTTAAATCAGAACGAAGATATTGTCATTCTGAAGGCGGAAAAAGGAGGAGCTATAGTCATCCTTAACAAGGATGATTACCAGAGGAAGATGTTAGATCATCTCCACAATAGTGGTAGTTATAAAGAACTGCCCAAGAACCCTCTCAAGAAGATTTCTAGGACAGTGGCAGTTGGAAATAATTAATTCCTACTTGTCTATGGTTGTAATTTTCCATTTGAGGAGTTTGTTCCTACATAATAGGAATTTAGTTTCTCCTAGTTTAGTATGTGGTTGAGAGAATCTCTCAACCACACTACTGTACGTCTAAGATAGGATTCCTATCTTGAGACTGTTGATTGTATAAATATGTGTATAATTTCCTCACTCAAATATAGAGAATATATTGCTGTGTATACTTTTATCTTGGTATCAGAGCCTGAGGGCCTAGCCCCTCGTGGGCTTGGCTGCTTCTGGGCTGAAGAGAATAAAAGTTTTGTGAATGTTTTTGTCCATCACCCTCTGTTGGCCAGCGCAGCTGTGGTTGTGGCGACAAGCAAGAGGTTGCTTAAAGTCTGTTTGAACACTGAAGGTATCAATTGAATGAGGCGAGTGAGGAGAGTATGACATTGTCAGGAATTTTATTCTCCATACTCTGCAGTTGCAGAGTTGGGAGAAAACAATGGACTGTCATAGCCCTGGACAAGATTTGATGCCAGCAAGCTTCAAAGTGTGGACTGTTCCCCTTGATGGGGATGACGATGCCACTGAAGATATACAGGACCTCGAATTCGGAGAGGCGGCAATAGGCCGCGTGGCCCCTGTTGACTCTGGATTATGGTGGATTATTCTTCTTAGAGCATATGGCAAGTTTACAGGAGATCTTTCTGTTCAGGAGAGGACTGATGTTCAAACAGGGATTAAAATGATTTTGAAGTTGTGTCTTGCTGATGGGTTTGATATGTTCCCCACATTATTAGTAACTGATGGATCATGCATGATTGATCGTCGTATGGGAATCCATGGCCATCCTCTAGAAATACAAGCACTATTTTATTCAGCTTTGCGGTGTGCGCGTGAGATGCTAACTCCGGAAGATGGATCTCCAGACCTCATACGAGCATTGAATAACCGACTGATCGCTTTGTCTTTCCATGTCAGAGAATACTACTGGGTTGACATGAAAAAATTAAATGATATTATCGGTACAAAACTGAAGAGTACTCATATGATGCAGTAAACCAATTCAACATCTATCCAGATCAAATCTCCACATGGCTGGTAGAATGGATGCCTGACCAGGGAGGCTATTTTATTGGTAATTTACAGCCTGCTCATATGGACTTCAGCGAGTGTGGAGAGCTTGGTTTGACAATCAATTCTTGAGTTTGTCCAGCATTGATCTTATAGCGCGGAGCGTTGGTAACCAGCGTCCTGGATGGCACAGTGGCGAAGTGGTGAATCCGATGAAATCTGTTTGGGGAGGAGAGGATATGGATAATGGACGGTCTTCGGTGGGCATGGAACACGTGGCCAAGCTCCGGATTGAAGTGGTGCGAATGCTGATCCCGCTGGGTATCCTGTGCACGCCCCTGATGGCGGTGCAAGCGAGGGAGACTCCACGTGTCATTTACATGATGAGGTCGAGCTCCGACGTGTCATATGCGGCAGAGCCGGTAGAAGACGCATTCGACAGTAGCATAAAATGAATGTATTCCTGCAACAGGCAGCGAACTATGACTTCCAGCCTGTCAGAGTTGTTAATGAAGGGATTCGTACTGGAGTCAGTTCCCGTTTACATCTCTTTTTTTTTGCCACGTTGTCAGGCCGCAACCTAACGGGATCTTCGTTTATTCTGTAACATCACATTGAGCCAGAAATCAGGGTAAATAATGGCTAGAGTTGGGATATTCTTGCAGAACTCGCTGCGGGATTGACGGTGGACCCGAAGCCGAGGATTCACCAGTGATTTCCGTGGCGGTTTATAGCGTTTTGTGAAGAATTGAGGGCTGTATTGGGACTGCGACGGAGACCAGGATTGGGAGAATGAAAAACCGGAGCATGCAAACCTAGAGGTGGACTTTATGTGGAGTTTCACGTCGGTGGAGAGCGCAGAGGAAGCGATGGTGATTCGTTTTGCATGAGGAGATCGTGAAGAAGAGGCCACTGCTTACACCTGCATGGTAAGCTGCTGCCACTGTCTGCTCGCAACATTTTTTCTTTTTCTCTTCGCTTCTGTGGGATTGAGCCAGAGCGGAGTCATTGCTGCAAGTGAAGAGGAGGCCGTAGGAGGTGGAAGATCCGAATCCATGTGGAGATTCCACCGAGCCACCTGAGCTGAGAGTTGATCTGCCTGAATGCCATAGCTCGACCGTGTATTGGAGGAGGAGTCTGCGCTGAAGAGGAGGAATCGAAATTCTCCGAATTGTTTTGTGAATCGTTGCTCCAGGATCACTGCACCAGGATCGCTGATCCATGATCATTGATCCCTGATTGACCGCGTGAGGAAGATGCTCAGAGATCGTGGCATTGGTTGTAGATGGGAGGAGGCCGAACTTGCCCGAAGGCCGCGAGGAGAGGCCGAGGACGAATTTTTTTTGTTTGCAGGACGAATTTTTTTTTTGTTAAACAGATCTGTTGCATCATGATCTGGAATGGTTGATTCTCTGATATACGCTTGTCTGTTGACTAGCGTTCTATTTACCGATGGGGGAAAGAGTCACCTGCTGCAAGAGCAGTTTTCAGAGCTGCGTGGGGTTGCAACGGTCCAGTGATGGTAATGATTTGTTTGGACGTGAGGCTGAAATGAAGTTGATTTGAAAATTCAGCGTGGAGAGACCGAGTATAGTAGAAGCGCGGTGGTGTTGCCTCATAGAAGAGCTGGACCGATCTTCCGGCATTTGGAGGACCCGAGTTGTTGGCGATACCAACGGAGATATGTTGGCGTTGTTTGGAGAACCCACTTGCGGAGCTATCATAAGATCCTTATAATCAAGTTTGATGAGCCGATTTGTCACTTCGATAATGCCATTGTTTAAATTTTATTGTTGAGAAAGTAATATGTCCGTAATGTATATCTAGTTATATCTGGTTAAAAGAATATAGTGGCATTTAGTTTGGCCAACTATTGTCACATATTTGTGTCTGTGTTGGAATTGGCCATTCCAACAATAGACAAATTTATTTGCAGGAATGTTTAGCAATCAGATATAATGAAGACATGACAGTGAAGAAGGCATTAGAGGAGTTGCATCAGAGATCATGTTGCAGATTGTTAGTAAGCATGAGGCAGTATGCTTGAAAACAATGACTAGCCTTGATACTGTGGGTAGGGGAAGTGGCATTATGTTGCGATTCCAGAAGAATTGGATACTAAAATGCGATGGAGGATTGGACCGTGGAGTCCTGGATTACTGTTCCTGAAGGGAAAATTGTGTTCTCTTCGTGTGGCTATGAGTGCCTATGTTCTGGTTCCTTTATCAGTGGACCCCTCACAAATGAGGTAAAGGAGGAGTGAAAACGTTTATGGTGGACAACAAAGTATATGTTTGTTTGAATTAGAGTGGTTTGTGGAATAGACTCCCTAGCATGTTATTATAATAGTCATTGTATGTACCCAGAAACTCCAAAATGTGAAATCAGATGTAAGTTTTTTAAGGGCATCTGAAAGTTCGTGGTGATCTCAAAACCACTTTGTAATGGTTTATGGTCAGCCTGAAACCATCTTTTATCACTTGAAAGTGAGGGTTGGTGGTGAGCCAGAAACCATCTATATAGTCTTTGTGACTGAAGTGCCTTTGTGGCTAAATTGCCTATGTGGCTTGAGGTGCCTTTGTGGCTCGAATCGTGGATGTCAATGCGTTGTTTGACAAGCTTGCCTTTGTGGCTGTGTGTACACGAGAGCTTAGTGCACATATTGAAGTTGGCGGATTTGCCCGGTGGTGGCAGATCGAACTTGCCCGGTGGTGGCATATTGAAGTTGGTGGATTTGCCCAGTGGTGGTAGATCGGACGTGCCCGGTGGTGGCATATTGCCTGAGTGGCTAACGTGTACACGGGAGCTTTGTGCTCGTAGGAGCAGGTGGACTGCAGTAACACCTGGCTCACAGTCTCAGATATTGGAGTGTCTGAGCATAAGAGGGTTGGTGCACTTTTCTATCTAACAGTTGCGTCGAAAGGCACAATCAGCGCAACTGTTTGCGATTGGTATTTGGACATGAATATTTGGCTTAGAAAGGCACTGCTCTCTCTTTGTTTTTTTTGGAGGTTTTGTACATGCAATTCGCCTGATGGTGGTGGATTTGACTATCATGACAAGTAGTCATTAAGGGGGGGAGTTGGAAATAATTAATTCCTACTTGTCTATGGTTGTAATTTTCCATTTGAGGAGTTTGTTCCTACATAATAGGAATTTAGTTTCTCCTAGTTTAGTGTGTGGTTGAGAGAATCTCTCAACCACACTACTGTACGTCTAAGATAGGATTCCTATCTTGAGACTGTTGATTGTATAAATATGTGCATAATTTCCTCATTCAAATATAGAGAATATATTGCTGTGTATACTTTTATCTCTCTCGCCATCAAATCTAATAATTCAGTGAGTTCCTTGTGCCACAAGCTCATTGAAAGTAGTCCCATTGCTCCTAGGATCTATGGGTTACCGAATATTCACAAGGAAGGGGCCCCTCTGAGGCCTATCGTCAACACCATTGGCGGTCTGACCTATCTTCTGGCTAAGTTCCTTGCCCTTAAACTTAAGCCCCTAGTTGGCCTCACTGAGTCCTTCGTGAAAGACTCTGCATCCTTCATTAAGGAGCTTAAGGATATTAAGCTTAGCCCCGAGGAAATTCTCGTCAGCTTTGATGTGGTCTCCCTTTATACTTGCATCCCTATAAAGGAGGCCTTGGAAGTGATCTATCGCCTAATAGATCCCGATATCGCGCATATGGTGGAGATCTATCTCACTTCCACGTTCTTCTGTTTCGAGGGTGAATTCTTTGAGCAGACTTGTGGTGCTGCCATGGGTTCCCCTCTTTCCCCTATTGTTGCGAATCTTTTTATGGAAGATTTTGAAGCCAAAGCTTTATCCTCAGCCCGTCTTCTTCCTAAGCTTTGGAAATGGTATGTGGATGACACTAATGTCATCTGGCCCCATGGCCCTGAGGAGCTGGATCGTTTCTTTAATCACCACAACAGCTGGTCCTCTGCCATTAAGTTCACCATGGAAAAAGAGGTCAATGGTTACCTCCCTTTCCTGGATATTCTTATATCTCAGAATAAGGATGGCGTTGTCTCCCACTCTGTGTTCCGAAAGAAAACGCATACTGAGCAGTATCTTCATGACGATTCCCATCATTTCCCTACTCAGAAGTTGGGTGTTCTTAACACCCTCGCTACTCGTACCCTTAGGATCTCTGATTGTGAGAGCTTTGATAAGGAGAGATTCCATCTCCTTAATGTCTTTGTGGAGAATGGATATAGTAGACGCCTGGGTCAGAAGGCTTTCTGTAAAGCCTATAAAAATGCATTAATTAAGAAAGATCCAAAAGAGCATCGTCTAGGTGTCCATCTTCCCTATGTTCAAGGAACCATGGACAAGATTGCTTGTATCCTTAAAAGGTATGATATTCCCTCAACCTTTAGGCCCCTCAAAACCATTCACAATTCCTTCCGATCGGTGAAAGATCCCATTAACCCTAAGGACATGAAGGGTGTCTACTTGATCCCTTGTTCTTGTGGGACCCCCTATATTGGGGAAACAGGGCACTCCATCCATCAAAGGATCTGCTAACATGCGGTCGACCTAAGACATGGGAGATCCAAGTCTTCAGCATCAGCTGAGCATGTGGAAAAGACCAAGCATCAGGTGTGTATTGAGGAGGCCAAGGTTGTTGCCAAAGTTGCTCAGTTCCATCATCGTAAAATGAGGGAAGCTATTGAGATTGAAAAGAGGCTGAGAAATCTCAATAGAGATGATGGCTGGAAAATCAGTAGGTGCTGGATTCCAGCACTCTCTTCTTAGTCAGTTTTTCTGCCCCCTCCTCGTTTTTGAGCTCTTTTTATATATATATAATTTTTATTATTATTATTATTGGTTTATTTATTTATTTATCTATAATTTTTTTATTAATTTTTTTTATTTTTTTTTAACTTAACAACCTAATATTATAATTTTAGTTAGAATATATATGTATATATATAATATTAACAATATTTAATAAATAATTTAATTAAATAAATAAATTACCTTTTTAAACTAACCATTAAATTATTTTATTTATTTATTTAGTGTTTTATCCTAACTTTATAATTTTAATTATAATTAATATATATATATATATATATATATATATATATATATATATAGATATATATTTATTTATTTATTTATTTATTTGATTATTAATAAATAAATTATTAAATTACTTTTTCTTTTATATTAAACTAACCATTAAAAGTTATTATTAAATTAATAAATGAAAATTCTCGACCTAATATTATGATTTTATATATATATATATATATATTAAATAATTTAAATAAATAAATAAATTATCTTTTTAATCTAACCATTAAAATTATTTTTATTAATCCTAACTTTTATCTTAATAACCTAATATTATAACTTTAATTAATATGTATATATATATATATATATATATATTACTTCTTTAACCAACCATTAAAATTATTTTATTTTTTATATATTTTTACCTAATTTAACTTATTTCCATAAATAATAATGATAAAAATAAACTAACCATTAAATTTATTATTGAATGAAAATACTCATCACTTAACAACCTAATATTATGATTTTAATTAAAATATATATGTATAATATTAATAATAATTATTAAATAATTTAAATAAATAAATAAATAATCTTTTTAAACTAACCATTGAAATTATTTTATTTATTAATCCTAACTTTTATCTTAATAACCTAATATTATAACTTTAATTTATATATATATATATATATATATATATATATATATATATATATATATATATATATATATATATATATATTAATTTAAATAAATAAATAAATTCCTTTTTTAAACCAACCATTAAAATTATTTTATTTATTTATGTATTCCTACCTAATTTAACTTATTTCCATAAATAATAATAAGAAAAATAATAATAATATTAAATTTATAAATAAAAATTTGACCAGAGTCCTAAGGTCAAAATTAGTCGTTAGTCAATATAGCTGTTGGAGACTCTGCTCAGACTATTTAACATGCTAAGTTGGATCTATTTCTTCAACTTGTCCTGACGATGAACCACACTAGTTGGTTCGAAACGCATCGACAAATGTCTGTCTACATGTGATTTACGTCGAAGTTATTCTTTCAACTATTATGGATCACAGAAGCCTCAATTCAACTAACTATAATGCATTTTACTTGCAGGTACCAAGTTGCATGTATGATTTCCTTACTAGTTTTGGAAGGCATGACATATGCATGTGGTTTATTGGTCATGATCTATCCTTGACATGGAGGATTTCAGATATTGACAGTGGTTTTTCTTAGCCTTGTCATTTCTTGGATAGCCATGGTGTTGTGGGAGTCTTTCCCTTTTGCTTTCTGGTTGGTTCTCATGTTCCTTTGGTTGTGTGTTGAGTTATTAGTTCATGGAGCCTTGGTTGGACAAACACTCTAGAGCCCTATAATATCTTGGGTTGAGTTATTATTCCTAGAGCCTTGGTTGGACAAATGCATAGGAGTCGTTGGTGGGTTGAGTTACTAGTCCTGGATCCTTGGTTGGACAAACTCTCTGGAGCACAATAGCAATTATGGGTTGAGTTACTAGTCCTCGAGCCTTGGTTGGAACCAACACTCTAAAGCCCTAGAAAGATTGGGTAGTGAACAATCTAGTGATGGTTAGTGATGCAAAACTATGAGGTGGAATCACTAGTTGAGGGTTGAGGTGGTTTAGTCTCTGGAATCCATGGTTTGATTTTGATGGGATTTTTCTATGAGATCCCACTTTCATGCTTAGAATATGGCATGAGGGTGATTAGCTGAAGAGAGATTTGCTTCAGCCAATCTATGGTCTAGTGGAACATGGATGTTCTTAACTTGGTTGGCCATTACATTCATCAATAATAACTCTCTTTATCTCTAGTATTTTATGGGTAAATATAGTTGTTTATATGTGGCTTATATGGATGTTATATCCTTGATATTTAGGATGGTTTTATGTAGGTTATGAATGAGTTTTATGACAATGAAAATGTATGGCTTTCATCATGTTTTAGTTAATCACCGAATGTACAACGAATATATGGCTTATTATATGGTAATGCAGTTATTGTGATGAGGCATCAATTCTTCTTAGAGATTATCAAATAAGTATGACACCCCTATGCTGAAATTTGTTGTTTAAAGATGTAGAATGTATATTTGTGACATGTTTGAGGAAATTCCTATCATGGCTAGTATGAGTCCATTCAAATCCTTGTTAAAGTATTTTCATTTTTTTATGTTACTTTTTATTTATGGAAGTTTCATGGAGTTCTGAGTAGTGGCCTCAGTCCTAGCCCTAAAAAAGTGGCACAAAATTTGGAGTTACTGGCATAGACCTACATAGAAAAGTCCCCATGTGTACACATGTCTTGTTGTGGGAGTGATTGGAGGGTACTAGTTGCATGCATGCCCATGTCAATGGATCGAATGAGGCTTTAATGTAGAAAAATGTCAGCTTGTCTCATGGGTTGGTTACCTAGATGGGTTGGATGGAACCTAGGGGTTTTGTTGCATGTGTGGGAGGTCAGGTTGGTTGTGTTTCATCAATTTCACTTCCTTAACTGATACATAGGGAGTTGAATCATATCACAGTAAATCTTTGTCACATGTTTACATCAGTTGGCCAGTTACTTCGGTAGATGTGGGAGGAGGGTGTTACAGAGTGGTATCAAAGCATGGTTATGTTCTCATTGGGTGATGTCGGGTTTCCTTTTCCCTTGGATGAATATGTTATCATATGTACATGTCCTTTGCATATATGTCCTTGTTCCTGTAGTCTATGTGTTGTTGTGTATGCATGGCATTGGTCATGATTGTAGTGGTGTCGACATATGAAAGTTGACAGTGTTGTTGTTGAATGTATTTGTTGTGAGTGTATTTCGGTCATGCATTGGTTATGTGTGTCAGTGTTCATATGTTATTATGCATACATTGGCATGGTGATAATTGTCGTGCACGAGGTCATGGTCTATGGTTGGTATAGCCATGCATTGATAGCTAGATAATGGATAAAAGATGCTTATAGGTTGATATGATTATGTTTATATATATGTATTGTGCTAATCTGGTCAGCCTTACAAATGAGACATCCTCTCGAAAAAATACCAAGGTACGTTGGTTTGTTTATGATTTGGTCTAGCTGACATAATATACCTTGTAGGAATATGAGATCAAAGATGACTAGCAAGATGGCAGACTACAAAGATTATCCCTACAAATCATATGAGAAACATGGTGTTGGGAACTATTCTAACTTAGTAGACACATTGAGGAGTGTGAAGAAAGAAATGAGTTGCAAATAAAATAATGACATAATCATGGAGGCATGTGAGAAACAAGAAAAAGTCAATGCAGTAATTATTTAGAGTTTGTCAGAACTACAGAGGAACAAACCACTTCAGATCAACTATGGACAAGAGGATAGGACTAATGGGGAATATGGCAGGAGATCTCACAATAGGAACGAATTAGATAGAGATGATACAATCAAGGAAGGCAGGTTGTTGGATACACTGGACAGGAAACGTGATGGACACAAGTACAATTCTAGTTTTGGTTCTAATAGGTAGCCAGGTCATCATCATTATTATCCTTATAGGAGGAGTGATAGAGGATATTTTCCGTCTGAGTTCAACAAATCAAAGCCGCCTACATTTGATGGGGAAATGAATAAATCATAGGATGTAAATGCATGGTTTCTTGGAATGAATAAGTTCTTCAGGATACATGATTACTCATAGAACATGAAGGACATAATTGTTACATTTAGTCTTAAAGGTAAAGCATATATTTGGTGGGAAGATGTAAAGGATGTCAGAAATATTTATGAGGAGGAGTTGACTTGGAGTGAATTCGAGAGACTATTAAGGAAGAAGTACCTATCAGAGAGGTACTATGATGACAGGGAAAAAGAGTTTTATGAGCTAAAGATGGGATCTATGACTGATGAGGAGTATACTAGAAGATTTTTGGAGTTGTTGAGATATGTTCCTTACCTCAAGCAGCAGAAGGCCAAGATTCAGAGATTCATCAGTGGGTTGTCGATAACATTTAAGGATAGGATTGAGTTTGATGAGCCTAGCTCATTCGAGAAGGCCATCTAGAAGCTAAATAATTGTAATGATAAATCCAAGTTCATATCTAAGACTAAAATAGACTATAAAGGTAATAATAAGAATAAATGGAAATGGGAAAAGAAACGGGCAAGGCATCAGGACACAAGTAATAAAGAGAATCCAACGATGAACAAGAAGTTCAATGCATCTGACAAAGGACAGTAATTTCGATCTGAGAAGAACAAGAGTGATGATAGGAAGCCCGTAGAGTATTGGATTTGTGGCAAAGATCATAGTCAATGATATTTTCCACAACATCGAGGTGGTAGATCGCATATTTATAGTGCCTAAGTGGCGCAGACGGTTGGGGATGTTTGACAGAGTATTCCTACGATCTATGCAACATTGGATAATAGGAAGGAATATCACCAGGTGTCTATTATAGAGATTGATGGTAATATTTGTGATCAAGTTGTTTCTATTTTGATTGACCCTAGATCTAATTATAGTTAAGTTAATCCTAACCTAGTGAATAAGTGTGGTTTGAATAAAGAAGTGCATGTAGAGTTTTGGTTAATGTAGTTGGCTATAGGTACAAAGAAGTGAGCTCATCATTAGGTAAGAAATTGTGCACTTGAGTTGAATGGTATGCCTACATCAGAACATTTGAATTTATTGCCATTAGGATCATATAATATTATTTTTGGTATGGACTGGCTATATCTACATAGGACCAAAGTAGATTGTTATGACAAAGTTGTTGAGTGTTTGGATGATAATGGATAACTAGTAATCTTGTAGGGTAAGAAGAAAGAAACATCAATTAGGATGGGGACATCTATGCAGTAAAATCTGAGTCGCAGGAAGGAGTGTGTGTTATTTGTAGTGCATATTTCTAGTGAAAAAGCTAAGGAAGTGGAGGATGCATATGTCTTGAGAAGACGCTCGATTTTCCAACAGTTTCAAGATGTGTTTCGAGTAGAGATTTCAGAATTATCGCCTCACAGGGAAGTAGACTTTTCTATTGAGTTGGTACCAGGGGAAACACCAGCGTCAAGGGTGCCATAAATATGAGCACTCTAGAGTTGGTAGAGATGAAATTGCATTTCAAGGAAATGCTTGACAAGGTATACATTAGGCCAAGTATATCACCATGGGGCAAAATGATATTCTTTGTGAAGAATAAGGATAGTACTCTCAGTTTATGCATTGATTATGGGTAGCTGAATAAGGTGACCATCAAGAACATGTATCCATTGTAGAGGATTGACGATTTATTCAATGAGTTGAAGGGAGAAGCAGTGTTTTGTAAGCTTGATCTGAGATCTGGATATCATCAAGTAAGCATCAAGGAAGATGACATTTACAAGACATATTTCTAGACCAGGTACAGATATTATGAGGTTGTTATAGTTCCTTTCGGTCTGAATAATGCTCCAAATATTTTTATGTGCTTGATGAATAGTGTGTTGCTGATCTAGGTGGATATTGGTGGCCACCCACCTATCCACCTGGATCATTCCTCTCCCCTTAAGAATAAATGGTCCCCATTGCATGCAGAGCCTCCATGAGGTGAGGAAAATCCTATTGAACCTAGTCCCTGGTGACTCACTTTCATTGGTGTAGGAGTTGGCCAGCTTTGAAAACCCGTTATAGTTGGATCTTTTGTTGGCAAATGTTCTTGACATGTGTGTCCATAATCTAATCAGTTGTGGCATGTTCCATGCAATCCGGGTTTGACTATGATGGTGTGAGTTTTTCTGCAAAGTCTAATGTGTCCAACAATGGTGGGAAGTATGGTCGAAGGCAGTCCATATTGAACATTAGGTGCAGACCAAGGAATGGGGAAATGTTGAGCTCAAAAGCATTATCTCCCACAACCTTGGCAGTGGTGTAAGGACCATATTGGAGTGCTTTTAGCTTTTGATGGGCTTCGGTAAGGCGTTCATTCTACAAATGCAACCAGACTTTGTCACCCACCTGAAACTTATGTGGTACCTGATGTTTATGAGGTCGTTGCTTGTACTTGGCATTTGACTTCTCACGGATGTCATGAACCTGTTGGAGGATGTGTTGGATGTGTTCAATAAATCTGGTCAATTTATTAGCCTTGGGTAGTACATGTGTGGATTATGCCTACATAGTCGCATGATCCATGACAACGTCAATCAGACACAATGGTTGAAATCCTAGACCCACTTGAAAGGGATTGTGACCAATGGAGCTATGGAGAGCTCAATTATAACTATGTTGCACATATGGAAGACTCTTATCCCAGCTTCAAGGATGCTTGGACTTGTACATATGGAGTATGTGCACTATCATCCTATTGGTGATGTCTGTCTGGCCATCAGTCTAGGGATGGAAGGCAGTTGATTTGGTGAGCTTGGTGTCCAATAGTGTCGAGAGGCTTGAATGAAATGTGCTCAGGAACTTGCTATCTTGATCCGATATAATGGTTTGTGGGATACCAAAATGTACCCATACTCATTCAAAGAAGATTTTGGCAGTGTCCTCTTCTTTGATACTCTTCTTGCAGCCTACCAATATAGCCATCTTAGAAAATTTGTCGACGACCAAAAATACATAGTCATTACCATGCTTGGTAGAAAGGAGGCCATAAATACAGTCCATGGAGATGGATTCCCATGGCTAGTTGGGAGTAGGAAGAGGAGTGTACAAGTATTTCTTCTTGATGGTTCGCTTGGTGATGGCATAGACAGTGTAGGATCTATATCTTTCATAATATCTAGTTGAAGTTTGGGCCAATAAAAGTACTTTTTTAGTACAACCACAATTTTCTCCACACCAAAGTGTCCTACTACTTGACTATAGTGTGCCTCCCAAATAAGTTGGTCACACTCACTTGAAGGAATACAAAGGTGGCCCAGGTAGCATAATATTTTGTGGTGGAGGTGGAAATTAGGAACTTTCTTTCCATCTACTAGCATATGGTATGTCATGGTGAGCTCTGGATCATTTTTGTATAGTTGCAGCCATCCAGAGGTTTCGTGACCACAAGAGTTGTGAACAATAGTCAGTGTTGCAACTGGGGGCCAGCTAAGGCAGTCTGCAACATGATTGGTGGTACCATTTTTGTATTTAATGTTCAGGTGGAATTGTTGCAAATATGTAGACCACTTCTTATGGCGATCATTCCGCAATTTCCCTTGTGTCTATATAAATTGAATAGTTCAGTGATTAGTGTGGATGACTGTCTCCTTCCCCACAATGTAATGCTTCCATTGTTGGCAAGCCTCCATGATGAAATACATCTCTTCATCATATGTGGCATACTTCTGAATTGTATCAGAAAGTGTCTCACTATGATAAGCCACTGGATGCCCGAGATGGGTGAGGACTACACTAATAACATAGTCTGAGGTGTCTATCTCAATTTCAAATGGATGTTGCAGGTCTAGTAGTGTGAGTATCAGTGCTTACAATGTCTGCGCCATTGCCAAGCCAACCATCAAGAAAAAAGGCATGTACACTCCTCTTCCTACTCCCAGCTAGTTGTGGGAATCCATCTCCATGGACTATATGTCTGGCCTCCCTTCTACCGAGCATGGTAATGACTGTGTATGTTTGGTCGTGGATAGATTTTCTAACATGGCTATATTGGAAACCTGTAAGAAGAGTATAACAGTAGAGGACACAACCAAACTCTTCTTTGAATGAGTATGGGTACATTTTGGGATCCCACGGGCCATTATATCAGATCAGAATAGTAGGTTCCTAAGCACATTTTGGTTAATCCTCTGGACACTATTGGACACCAAGCTCACCAAATAAACTGCCTTCCATCCTTGGACCGATGGCCAGACGGAGGTCGTCAATAGGATGATAGTGCACATACTCCACATGTACAACTCCAACCATCCTCTAACCTAGGATGAGAGTCTTCTATATGTGCAGCATAATTATAATTGAGCTCTGCATAGATTGACTAGTCGTAGTCCCTTTCAAGTGGGGCTAGCGTTGAAAATGCAACAAGATGATGGAGCTTAGTGGAAAGGAGTCGCCTTCACTAAGTGGGCCCACAGGCTATTTTTGGTGCAAAGTCTATTTTTAGACATATGGATCATGGTCTATGAGTTGCAGGATGTTATTTGTGGATGATTGGTCATGTTGGTAAAAATAGATGGACTTCTATTTTTAGACATATGGACGGAGTCTATTTTTAGACTGCCAGGCTAAAAATATAACAGTCGAATATTATTAGCTCTTAATAATATTTGGACTATAAACATTATCTTATCCTCTTGGAGCACTTCAGTTCGAGCTACGAATGTGGCACATGCAACTTCTAGAAGGAAATACGCTTTTCTTATAGGTCAATTAAGCTATTGCATGATGGACTTCAGTTAGAAGTCATGTGGTTGAGTTTGGTGGAGTTGATTGAGGAGTTGATGGAGTTGTGTTCAGTTTGACTTGGTTGAACTAGTTGTATTTAGTCTAACTGCAGAATACACTAGTGATGAGTGATGTGAATTAATTATTAATTAATTCACTAATTATTAACTCATAAAGCAACTAAAGAATACATCAGTTAACTCAGTGCATGGATAATTCAGTGGAGACAAGTGTTAGAGGTGAGTGAAAGGGCAAGACAGCTGTCAGTTGTGACTACAGTTGTGCATGAGATTTGCACAATCAATGGACTGAGTATTGTCAATGAGGATTGCGTGGTTCAGCCAAGGGAAATATGAGTTTGGATCAGCCATTCTCATCTATTCTCATGCAGGATTGCACAGTGGAGGAGATTTGAACCTGTGATTGATTCAGATTTGAGCTAGTTTGTGTGTAACAGGTGGAGATAGTACTAAGTACTTGCGAGGAGTATTGTACTATGTATTGTTACATGTTCTCAATCAACATAATATACAGATAATTGGGGGTTTTCAGCTGTATGCTTTCCCTGTGATATACTGTGTTGATATGTGCGATTGATGCTTCAACGTGCGCATGTGATTGTTTCTGAATACTGCAAATTGATGATCAATGGTAGAGGAGGTTATGTATTATGCATGCATACCACAAATAGTGTATAATCAGGATAATCTCTGTGAATTAGTGTTATATTATTCAAAATTTCTACATGGTATCAGAGTAGAGTTGATCATCAGATCTATTATTCAGAAAGTGATTACATTTTATTTCTTCAGGCAGAGTCTATAATCAGGCCAGGTAGCCTCTGGATTCATCCTTCCTTTGGAAGGTGAGATATCCGGTAAAATCCCATACAGTCAATCTCTGTACAAGAAATACTTTGTTCTCACGAATTTTAGATCAGAAGCGGTTGAGTTTTGAGTTGGTGGAATTCGAATTTGCAGCAGTGTTTTCTTGGTGTCAAAGTTGAAATGTCTTTCAACGGATTGCGATTGGAGTATCCTCTTGAGGGCAGCTCGAATTGTATTGCATGGAAAGACAGGATGGAGGCAGTGTTAGATGACAATGGGTTGAAGGAGTTCATAGAGGCTGAGGTCCCAAAGCCTACTCATGCTGCTCACGTTGAGGTTTGGCAAAAGAAGACAACAAAGTGTTGAAGGATTCTGTTGGAGGGCATGAAGGATCACATTGTATCCAGCTTGCATGGAAAGGCTTCTCCATACTTTATGTGGAAAGCATTGACAGATTTATTCCAAAGCAAGAGCAACTAGAGGAAGTTGGCACTCAAGGATAAAATTAGAAACATTAAGTGTGAGAATGGAGACAGTATGCCCAGGTATCTCACGAAGTTCACCCAATGTCGAGATGAGCTAGGAAGTGTGGGGGTGACTGTCGATGATGAGGACTTAGTGAGCTTGGCTCTCCTTGGTCTTCCGAAGAGTTGGCATTCCTATCAGGACTCTGTCAATGGTCAGGAGAAATTTCCAGGATGGGAGAGACTTTGGTCAGATCTTTTGCAAGAGGAGATCAGGTGGAATACCAGGGACAAATCTTCATCAAAGGCATCTGATGAAGAAGATTGCGCTTTGGCTGCCAAAGCAAAGAAAGGGAAGGAGAAGGGTTCTCTTTCCGAATCCAATTCTTACAATGATGGGAAGAAGGTTGACAAATCAAAAGTGCGATTCTTTCGTTTGTCATGAGGTGGGCCATTATGCTGCAAATTGTCCACGTAGGAAATCCAAGGAGGGATCTGGGGAAGGATCTAAAGATGAGGCACTTGCTTCACTGTTCGAGTTGGATTTCACACTCTTCGCATGCATGGTTTCATCCATGGTGGGAAGTGGTTGGTTTCTTCACAGTGGAGCTTCTTTCCACATGACCGGTGACAAGAGTTTGTTCAGTACTTTGGAGGAGAAAGATCTCCATATACTCATAGCGATGGGTAATGATGAGAAGTATAGTGTCTCAGGTGTAGGCACGGTTATTTTTCAGAGGGAGCATGGAGCTCACCTTACCTTGACCGATGTCAAGTATGCACTAGGACTGAAGAGAAGCTTGGTGTCGATCGCGATGCTAGAGGATAGAGGCTATGATGTAGTCTTCAGTAAGGGAAAGGTTTTCATTAGACACATCATCACTAGACAGGTGAAGAAGATTGGTTCACAGGTCAAGAACCTGTATGCCCTTGAGGTTCAAGATGCATGCAAAGCCTTGAGCAGTGAGGCAATTGATGGAGACTTCATGGTTGAGAGGGAGCATATATTACCTCTCAATATGAAGAGCCAGAAGAAGTCTTAGACGATTGTGGAGGAGCCACGATTGGTGCAGTAGCTTCAGGAGGTTGTGGAGCAGCCACAACAAGGGAAGCTGAGAAGAGATCGAGTAGAGACATCTACTCATGCAGAGACCTCCAGTAGGGAGAAACTTCGAGCCAGGTGGGCTGAGGGATCGCATGCAGCCATACCTCCAGGTAGGAGGTGGGGTGATGTGGATTGATTGTCCCAAGGAGGAGGGGCAGGATCCTTGAGGTACCCAACCTCTTGGATGAGACCTTGCTACGGGAGCCCCCATGTGGAGTAGCAGGAACTGACTGATTGGGTAGAGACAGATGCGGATGGAGTAGCAGAGAGAGCGACAGAGTAGGAAATCCCAGGACAACGCATAGCTAGCAGGCTGCAGCAATGCGAGAGGCACAAGTGTTTTGCACAGTGCTAGGTGGCACAGAGAGGTGTGCAATGGTGTGAGATGCATGGAGATGTTGTAGTAGCGCAGATGTCAGAGAGGGAGCACTTGTCAGCAGTAGGTAGAGCTTTAGCATCAGAGTATGTTCCTAGCCCAACAGAGTGGTCAGTTGGGAGTGTTTTGTTCCAAATGTTGTTGGAGCAAGTGGACCAGGCAAATGTGTTGCATGTAGAACATTCAAGAGTTGCAGGATAGGGCTTGTAGATAATCCATATCTTGTTGAGAGGGAGTCTTGAAAATGCAACAAGATGATCAAGCTTAGTGGAAAGGAGTCTCCTTCACTAAGTGGGCCCGCAGGCTATTTTTGGCACAAAGTTTATTTTTAGACTATGTCTATTTTTAGACATATGGATCATGGTCTATGAGTTGCAGGATGCTATTTGTGGATGATTGGTCAAGTTGGTAAAAATAGATGGACTTCTATTTTTAGACATATGGGCGGAGTCTGTTTTTAGACTGCCAGGCTAAAAATAGAACATTCGAATATTATTAGCTCTTGATAATATTTGGACTATAAAAATTATCTTATCCTCTTGGAGCACTTCAGTTCGAGCTACGGATGTCGCACATGCAACTTCCAGAAGGAAATATGCTTTTCTTATGGGTCAGTTGAGCTACTGCATCATGGACTTCAGTTAGAACTCATGTGGTTCAGTTTGGTGGAGTTGATTGAGGAGTTGATGGAGTTGTGTTCAGTTTGACTTGGTTGAACTAGTTGTATTTAGTCTAACTGCAGAATACACTAGTGATGAGTGATGTGAATTAATTATTAATTAATTCACTAATTATTAACTCATAAAGGAACTGAAGAATACATCAGTTAACTCAGTGCATGGACAGTTCAGTGGAGACAAGTGTTAGAGGTGAGTGAAAGGGCAAGACAGCTGTCAGTTGTGACTATAGTTGTGCATGAGATTTGCACAATCAATGGATTGAGTATTGCCAATGAGGATTGTGTGATTCAGCCAAGGGAAATACGAGTTTGGATCAGCCATTCTCATCTATTCTCATGCAGGATTGCGCAGTGGAGGCAGGCAAGCAGCGGAGGAGATTTGAACCTGTGATTGATTCAGATCTGAGCTAGTTTGTGTGTAATAGGTGGAGATAGTACTGAGTACTTACAAGGAGTATTGTACTATGTATTGTTACATGTTCTCAATCAATATAATATACAGATAGTTGGGGGTTTTCAGCTGTATGCTTTCCCCATGATATACTGTGTTGGTATGTGTGATTGATGCTTCAATGTGCGCATGCGATTGTTTCTGAATACTGCAAATTGATGATCAAGGGTAGAGGAGGTTATGTATTATGCATTCATTCCGTAAATAGTGTATAATCAGGATAATCTCTGTGAATAAGTGTTATATTATTCAAAATTTCTACAGCTAGAATTTCGACCATTGTGTCATATTGATGTTGTCATGCCTCATGCAACTATGCAGACAAAATCCACACGTGTATTGTTTGAGGCTGATAAAGAAAATAAATTTATTGAACACATCCAACACATCTGCCATCATGTTCATGACATCCTGGTGAAGTCAAATGCCAAGTACAAGTAGCGATAAGATCAACATCGGGTGTCACACAAGTGTTAGGTGGGTAACAAAGTCTGGTTGCATTTTCATAAAGAACGCCTTACTAGAGCCCAACAGAAGCTAAGACCACTCCAATATGGTCCTTACACCATTACCAAGGTTGTGGGAGATATGATTTTGAGCTCAACATTCCCCATTCCTTGGCCTGCACCCAATGTTCAATGTGGACTGCCTTCAACCATACTGCCCACCATTGTTAGAAACATCAGACATTGCAAAACAACTCACACCAACAAAGTTAAACCTAGATTGCATGGAACATGCCAAAACTAATCAGATTATGGACACACAGGTAAAGAACACTCGCCAGCGAAAGATCCAACTATACCGGGTTGTCAAAGTTGGCCAACTCCTACACCAAGGCAAGTGGCTCACCAGGGACCAGGTTCAACAGAAGTTTCCTCACCTCATAGAGGCTCTGCATGCAATGGGGACCATTTCTTCCTAAGGGGCAAGGAATGATCCATGTGGATATTGGTGGCCACCCACTTATCTCACCAATATCTCCAATTAGTTTCTTTTGTTTCCTTGTTTATTTCGGCATTTACTATTTTTAGTAGTTTTTTGGGTCCTAAACTTCTGGAGTAGCTTTTACCCCCTAAACGACGTTTTTTGAGGTCTGTTGTAGGCCCGTGGCGATAGGCAAGGGCTTGTGGTAAAATGTGTAGTACTCAAATAGACATTTCCAACGAGTTATCATACGTGCCAAAGAGATATAATATGACCAAGTTATGACCCCTGTGTTAGCACTTTGTAATTTTCCGAGGTTGCAAAGGAAACCATAGAGGTAGCCACAAACCACTTTGGAGCTTATCATCTAGCCTTCCTAAACTCAGAGAGGGATATCTCTATCACATTGAACTTTGTTGTATTTAGATATTATGCCAGTTATGAGAGTTCGGAGTTTGATTTTAAAATTGAATGGTTGATTAAATGCCTGAAATTTCCATTGGGCTATGGAGTCTACAGCTTGGCGTGGATCTATTTCAGATTTTCGAAGGAGTTTCACAAGGTAAGGTAGCTGAACTAACTGGATCCTTTATGTTTAAATTAAGTGTGATATAAGAAAAGATATAAGTTCAATTTAAGTTAAAGAGCCGTTAAGAACTCTTTAACATGATATCTGAAGAAAACATTTAAATTATCCACAGCCAGAATCAAAGTGTATTTTTCAACAAATTATGTTCATCAACTTTCTGTAAAATAATTCAAATTTAAGAAAACATAAGTATGGAAACAAAGGAATAAACACATAAACAGTGAGATAAGAACTTCACGAAATATTCCAACACATGAATCATGTGAAGAATGGCATTTTCATTACTGATCAGCCCATCAAATGAAAATTGTACAATAATGTTCTAGAATGCAAAAATCAACCCTTGATACTTCAAAAAGAGAAGCATTTATAATTTATTTACAAAATATCTTGTCAAAACTAACTAGGATGTATTTTAGGAATTCCTAAACTGAATCTATCTAACTGTTACAAAAATTTAGGAAAATTGGAACTGCACGAATTGGTGGTACTAGATTGGTGGAACAAATGAATATCTGGCCCTTGGAATCCTTTTGTGGTGTTGATGCTAAGTTGTTCAACCAATTCATCTGCGTACTCTAGTAAATCACATAATTCATCCCAACGTTGTTCACTCAGGATATATGTTTTGAGTAACTTCCTGTATACCTCGTCCACATCTGTGTATTTGGAAAAATCAGGTTTGGAAATAAAGATATACTTGATTTCATACTAGATGTCCAAATCATATGCCAATGATTCTAAAAATTCTTTTCCTATCATGTTCATTCTCCCTCCTACAAATTTAGAAGCATCTTTGGCCTTGGTCATCAATTTTTGACTATAATCTAACCTTGTGCTGAGCTTTTCACTTATTACTAATAAACTTTGAAGTCATTTTTGTATAGGGCTTCTAGCTTGTTGAAGAACCTCTATACACCAATGTCTAGAACTTGACACTTTTCTTCCAACTGCTTGATCAAATTTCTCTTGGTCAGCACCTTTTTGACCTCTAGTATGGTTACAGTTCTATCCTCAATCTCCAGTTCTTCCAATTCCTGCTTGTTTTTGGAATTGAGGAACTCTATGAGCTTGGTAGTTTCACTAGGTTTATCCCCCAACTATACTTTGATTTGTTCAATAGCTTCACTAGATCTCTCAACCAATTCCTTCTACTCAAATATAATTTGTATAGATGGCCAGATTTCTACCATGGCTTCCACTATCCTTTTCAAAGTGTTCTCTTTAAAATGTGCTAGCATATTACCCATGGCAGTTTCCTTTTCCATCTACTACAATCTCTTAGAAAGAGTCAGGGATTTTTGCATCTCTTCCAGGAAATAATTCTCATTGCTAGTGCTTTATTCATATAGGAATTTTACATCTTTTTTTAGTTTTTTAATTTCTTCTCCTTGTATCGACATGCTCTCCATTGATTGAGCCAATTTGATTTATTCATCTACAGTTGAAGAAGAAGTATGTGTTGTGGAGGAGGATATTCCTGATGTTGTAGTTGTTGTAGGAATGGTTGTTTGAAGTAGTGATGCAATGGCCATTGCATCAAGAGGAACCATAGAAATTTGGGAACTTTGTTCTTTCTCTTTGATCAACTTATCCATCTCTGCCTCCATTTCATTAATCTGTGCACTTTATTCCATCAGGAGCTTCAACGTTTCTTCTTTCTGTGTTTTTTTTTCTCCTAACTCCTTTTCCTGGGGATCTTCAGTGGCAGGAAACTTCAATTTCTTCCTCTTGGATCCTATGTCAGCATTATTCTACTCAATAATATCTTCCATGGCCTTTGAATTTCCAGCATCAAAAGATTCTTTGATCATCATCTCCTCTAAATATTTAATTTTGTGGTCTTTGGCAAGAGAGGAAAATGTTTGCAGTCTGAGTTGTGATTGAACATTGTTCAAAGAAAGCTGCAGTTTAGAAGTAGTAATGGCAGTCTGTTTGAAGGTTGAATAAACCATTTCTCCTGTTTTCCTGTGCATATCCATATGATCCAAAGGATGGACATCGTCTGCCTCAAACTCAAATGTAGTCTTCTTGAAATCAAATGTTGATTTAGGTTGAGGAACATGTGCCTGTAAGGATTCCATATGTGTTCTTCCTTTCTCTGTGTCATAGGTCGAAATGAGCCTATGTTGAATTGAGGAATACTACTTCCCGAATTAAGCATAAATGTTATCATGGAGGGCTTTATTTCTCTATTTAATTTCTTTGTACCTCTAAAATATGTCAAGTTTCCCCTGTTCTGTAAATGGCTATGGTGTATGAGGTGTCGTATTTGGATTCTCTTTGGTGGTTGACGATGATGGAGAATCAGTTGTGCTTCTACCAAAATTTAAATTATGTAGGCCAAAGAGTATAATAGTACCTTGTGTTTCCTCCAATGGTGGGAATTCTACCTTGGAGCTTATCTTTATTTTCCTGGTATAGATAGTGAATTCCTTGGCTGAGACTTCTGTGATTAAATGGGAGTCCTCCTCTCTTGTCCTTTTCTTAGTTTTTTCTCTAGGGGTAGGAGTCTCTGAGGTGGTTTTGGAAACCGTGCTCTTCATCCTCTTGCAATGTGTTCTCTACCCAATCATGTTGTTTTATGTACTTATCAATCTATGGTCTCTGGGTGTGTATATAGGGGGTTGTCTTCTGTTCCACCCTCAACTTAGAAATTACCCCAAAGGGGTCATACGACAATGTGAAGATCAGGGGAAAATTCATTTGTTTTAGAAGGTCTTCTTCATCTCCTAATTCTATGTTGTTACATATAAATGGTTGTGTCTGTGTTTTTATTTTGAACTGGGACTTCTTCTTTACTACCACAAAATGAATGTTGTCTAATTGGATTGTTTTCTTGATATAATCCAAGGAAAATATCCTCATAGAAAGGTACTTTGGTAGTTTATAGGGTGGTAGCTCGGAGCCATAAAACCCTGATCTTTGTAAATGATTGGTATAAATACCAATCTATTGTCTTTGCCTTCTCACTGAGATGAAACACCTTTTGAATGTCCTCACTAATCCTGGTAATCTACTGGCCACTCAACATACAAGTTGCTGGATATACAAACTGATCTATAAAATATTTGAAACTCTACTCCTATGAATGTCTTCTGATAATTGAGGTCCAACAAATTATGGACTGAGGTTCACCCTGCTAATTGAGTTTCTGAACTGCAAACGAAAACATGTATGTCTAGAAGAAAATGAACATGTGCATAAGAATGGAAGAGTACCTAAACATTCCTTTAGTTAAAAACAGAGGGAATTGTTCATTTATTACATCTGCAAGAAAGTGACCATAGTCAAAGGTGACTGATAGTCCTTCTTCTGTGGAAAGAGTGGATAGAAATCCTAAAATAGCCTCATCTACCCATTCATCTGAGAAGTACCCAATTAGGCAATACAAGACAAAGATGATATGTATGGTTCTTTGAGGGAAAATAGAAGAGGGATAAGGGGGGGTTTTCTTGGGCAATTGAGAATCTTTGGGCAAGAAAACTTCAAAAATCTTGACTCTCTCGGGAAAAGTGAGATTTTGGTGAATTTCTTGAAGAGCTTCAATGGAAAAGGGAGTCAGGGATTCACTATGTGGGACCTGCAACATCTGGTTTATATTCTCAGGGGTAATGGTGAAAAGGATTTCACCATTAGGGGAGATGATAGCTCTCTTACTTGAGAGATAAGAGGCATGGCACTTCAGGAAGAATTCAGGGAAATAATAGGATTGGGGAAAGACGAACATGGGTATTCTAGATTTCCATAGGCCAATTTCATTAGATTGATCAAGATAGGTGTCAAGAAACCAGTAGTGTAATTCGAAGAGGTCGAATTCACATTATGTTTCTGTGATTTTCTAGTCTATGTCAGCTAAGGGAATATGGTCAAAATCTAAAGAGGGAGAGAGAATGGGTTTTACCATAATGGAATAATTTTTGGTTTCGGGGGCCATCGTGATAGCAGGACAGAATTGTAGAGGATGACAAATGGAATTGCAGAGGATGCTTGTTAATTGTATGGGAAGAGAGCTTGGAGGAAATTCATCTATGAGAAATAGTTGATAAGCAAGCAGAAACAGAGGATCGATGGCACTGTAACAGTATAGAGTGAGCAAAGAACATGATTGAGGGAGAGAGCGAAGATTTATAGGTTTGAAAAGGAGCCGGAACGTTTGGCTAACCATATGTTTGGGAGGAGCGTTTACTCTGCAATAGAAAATCGCAATGAGAGGAAGTGACGAATGGGAGGGCACAATGGTTAATTGACGTTGCAAATAAGGGTGAGTGGAAGGAGGCGTGGGACCATTGGCATGAAGGATATATGTGGCAGTAGGGGAGCGGAGGTCGAGCAAAAGTGGAGGGTGACATAAATGGGAGTGTGAATTATAGCGGGAGTGGCGAAAAACCGCTTTCGGGGGGTAGGAGTGGTATATTGTATTGGGGGGGTGGGGTGTAAAATGTCATGGTGGTGACATGCAAGGGTGGGACCAGTAGCAACGAAACCAATTTTCGGACCCCCCCCCCCCCCCCCCCCCCCCCCCACCCCCCCCCGCCCCCGCCCCCCGCCGGTAAAGGGAAACGTGTCGGAGCGAAGGGGGCAAAAACGATTGGGAGCCATTCGATGAGATGGGGATATGATCAGGAATGGGAGAAATGAGAGTGGTTTAAACCCTAGTGACAAATTGTCCCATCATGCACATATTTTTACAATAAGGTCCAGACTTTGGACAAATCATATTACATATAACACCCTTTTAAGATAAATTCCATTTCCTTTAAGTTAATCTTAACTAAAACCCACTAGGGTGCATTAAGGAGTGAAAATACTTATTTATTTTGCAATTTAAAGGAATAAAACACCTATTCAAAACTAATCTAAAATTTAGATTAATCCAAATTACACATTTTGATTAATTTATTCACCTAATCTACCTAATCTAATCTTAGCCAAGATTACATTGTTTGGCTAAGTTATTCATTCTAATCTAATTAACATAAATTGAAATTGTCTTAAACATGATTAAACAATATGTTTCAAACAAAGATAAGTATTGTGGCATTTTGAACAAGTTGCACACAATTTCATGAGTTTATTCTTAAAAAATTATTGTACTATCAGTGGCACTTCAACTGGCATCACTTTCACATTTTTTCTTTTATATGGGGTTCTTTTATCATTTTTTCTTTTTCTTTTTCTTTCTCTATTTTTTAATATATACCCTCTTTTTATTTTTTATTTTCATTTATATATCTTTTTTTTGGAAATCATTTGCAATATGCAATATTATTTACAATTTGAAATAATGAAAGAAAACATCAAATCATTAGTTGATTCTATAAATTATAGGACCCTAAAAGTGGCTCCAGCTGGGGATGGAACTCTCCTTGTGAGGTCTCAAGAACAGTAGAATAGTAGCCTTGAATCCTTGTCTTCAGTGTTTTACTACACATTTTTTGTAGTTGTTGTAGCCATGGTGGCAAAATGACTAAAATCTCAAGGCCTCTCCATGGGATTCAACTTTCAGGCATAAGCTACCCCAATCATAACAATACAAAATAAATGGTATCTACAATGAGTGCGATGAAAACTTCTTTTATTCCTGAGAAACATAATGTTTTAACATCCTGCCATTGACAAGTCCTCCAGGTAGCTTTCTTCCATCAACGTCCTTCAGAAAAAATGCACTATTACTCCTATAATCATGGATTATGTAAGGTCCCATCCACAAATTATCAAACTTACCATGCTTGCCTTTCTCTTATGTTATAGAAGCCCATTTCAACACATGGTTTCCTATCTGAAAATCATCGGCCTTAGTTCTTCTATCATATATCTTCTTAATACTTTCCTGGATCAATTGAGTTCTGTTGTGAACTTCCTCTCTTGACTGCTGCAGGTGAATTGTTTGATTTATTCTTCTTTGTAGATCATTTGGTTCAACCTCCAATTCTTGTAGCATTTTCAAAACAAGAATTCCCACTGAAGTTGGAAAAACAACATCCATCCCATAAACTAATTGGTATGGAGACATGCCAATTGACTTCTTAGTTGTAAGTCTATCTGCCCATAATGCATTTACAATATTTTTGTGCCATGATTTATTGTTATCCTGCAAATTTTTTTTGATAATATTAACCAGAATTTTGCTGGAAGATTCTACTAATCCATTTCCCTGAGGGTAATAGGCTATAGAATGCCCCAAATTTATTTCATATTTGTTGCAAAATTCCACCATCCTCTTTGATCTAAAAGCTTCTCTTAGGATCTTGTTGGCAGTGGTCTTCCAGTATAAGTGTCCACCAGATTCCCCTTCATAAAATTCCTCCATCACTTTATTTGCTTCATATTTCAACAAGCAATTTAGTAAAATTACACCAATGTCTTTCCAATACAGATTATTATCCAAAATACAGAATTTCATAGCTTTGAGTTTAAGAAATCTAGCTTTCATTTTCGTCAGACAAGGAGGAGCTTGTAAATTATGTAAAGCAAAAATAAGTTCTACATACCAAGGAGAGGTAGCAAAATCCTCTGCTACTTGTGGAGTCACCTGCTCTTCTAATTCATTGAGTATAGCTAGAAAATTTATATCCAAAGCATGTAAATTAGATTCAACCATCAAGTTAACTAACCCCTGACCTTTAATGAGTTTGCTAGGTATGATTTCAATGTCATATTCTAATATAATTGCAATCCATTTACCCATTTTCCCATCAGGATAATTTTGGTTTAGTATTTTTTTTACCACTACATTTGGAACAAAGTAAATTATATGTGAATGGAGCATATAAACTCTAAAATCTTTTATGGCTTTTACCAAGGCAAAAGCCTACTTTTCCATGGTATCTTATTTTAATGCAACATCTGTCAAGGATTTACTAAATAAAGAAATAATATGTTAATGTCTTTCATTATTTTTATGTAAGAGAACTGCAGAAATAGTATGCTCAGAAGCGAATGATAAAATCAGAAAATATTTTGTAAAATCAGGGCTAATTAACATGAGACCTTGGGCTATAGCTTGTTTTACCTTATTAAATGATTGTTTAGCCTCAATGTTCCACTTTACCTCTCTATCTTTTCTCAACATGTTTGTTATATTATTTAAAAGATCTGCTAGATTAGGAATGAATCTCCTTAGAAATTTGATCCGGCCAATGAAAGATTGAACTTCCTTTACATTTCTAGGGGGATTTATTTTTAATATAGCTTTAGTTCTGCTAGGATATATTTGTATTCCTTCTTTTGAAATGATATGTCCCACCAGTTTTCCTTCTTGTAATCCAAACAATTTTTTCTTTGGGTTGAGGGAAATACCAAATCTCCTAGATGTTTCAAAGACTCTCCTTAGGTGAAGTATGTGTTCGTCATTTGTTTTCGAAAAAATAGTGATATCATCAAGATATATGGTTATAAATTGGCCCATTTCATCTGCAAAGATGAAGTCCATGGCTCTTTGGAAAGTGGCACCAACATTCATTAGACCAAAGACATCTTCACATACATGAAAGTTCCCCAGGGTGTAGTAAATGTTGTCTTTTCTTGGTCTTCAGGATGTACTAGGACTTGATTGTAACTACAAAATCCATCTAAAAGAGAAATTCTACTAGATCCAACTAACTTTTGCAGAATGTGGTCCATCTTAGGAAAAGGGTAATTGTCTTTCAAAGAGACTTTCTTCGGATTTCGGAAATCAATACAAAGTATGAGTTCTCTAGTCTTTTTCCTAGTTGGAACTAAACTAGACACCCATTTAGAATATGTTAATGGCACTATGATCTTGGCATCATACATCCTTTTGACCTCATTTTCAATTAGAGGCATAAGCATTAGGTTGATTCTCCTTAATTTCTGCTTAAAAATCTTGTGGTATTCTTTTAAGGGAATCTTATGTAGTATAATGTTCGTGGCATAGGATTTAAAATCCTCATAACTCCATGCAAACACATCTATGAATTCTTTGAACAAGTCTATATACTTTAGCTTTTCTGCTAGGGCTATAGATTTGGAAAATTTAATCATCTTTGATTCTTGTTCAATTCCAATGTTATATTCTTCAACTCCAGGTCTAATAGGTTCGTTTTTAGGATTTTTAGCTACGTTATTAAAGTCAAACAAATATTATAAGGGGACTAATCCTCTGGGAAAAACATTGTCTTTCAACTGTAAAATTTATGATTCTTCTTTTTCTTGATCTATTTCTTTAAATTCTAACATACTCACACCGTTATGTACACTATCTTCTAGTTCAACTTCTATGTCTATATTAGCATATTCAAATTCATCTTTTGACTACAAAAAACCTTCAATCTGGGCATCATTTCCAAAAACTTGCTAGTATCTAAAATTATCTGGTACAGTAGGTCTGTTCTTTACTTGAATAGTATATTGATGACTGGGATGATATGGCATTTTACAAGTACTAGATGAAGTAGCAAGACCATCAGGTAAGATATTTTTATCCCTAGGGACCACAGACAGGCTATACTCAATAAATGGTTCCAAAAAATCTAAAAAAACATTCTTATAGGCTCTCATCCTTGGGTGTTTCGCATAATATTCCCATCTAATTTGTTTTATTATCAATTCGGAATCTCCATGTATTGCAATTCTCTTAGCACCTAGCTTCTTTAAAAGTTGTAACCCTAAAATTAAGGCTTCATACTTGGCTATGCTGTTGGAACATTGGAAATTTATTTTATATGAATGGCATTCTAAGTGATTAGTTTGTGAATTTGAAATCCATATGCCTTCCCCTGATCCTTCTTTACTAACATCTCTATCAAAACTTAAATTCCACAATGGTTCATCTGGTTCATCATGTTCCCTGATATCTGTTTGGCATTCCTCAGTCTAACATAGCTCATTGTTTTTATTGGGAAGTTGTTCCTTTATATTTCCATCATTATACAAAATAAAAGAATCAAGGCCTGAATGGACTAAATATAAGGGATAATTATGAGGTTTCTCCTGAGTAGTAACCATAAATTTCATGCATTTTTCCCTATATAGTCTCCTATTCTGATCAAAAGCTAGAATTGTAGCATAGGTCATATCCATTTGGAGGGTTCCTTGGGGTTTAGATCCCCATGACTGAGACAATAGCATGCCATATTTAGGGGGTATGTCAACAACAACTATGTCCATTACCACGCTCTTGGCTAGTATTTGCACTAAGTTGACACACAAACCGTTAAAAAATCCAAGGCATTTTACTTTACTTGAATCAAACGAAGATAGATATTTATATCATCTAGTGATATCTAGTCCCAATTTTTCCATGATTACCCCAGGCATGAGATTGCGAGAGGCCCTTGAGTCATGCATTGCATTATGTAATATCTTATCATGAATTTTCAAGTTAATGTAAAATGGAGGTACATCTCCATCTTGGATTTTACCATCAACTTCAAGTCTGAACAATATTTTTGGTTGATCATCAGATACATTAACTGTATCTTAATCTTTTCCTATACTTAGGGCTTTCATTACTTGTGATCTGTATGCAGTTTTGTTCATCAATTCTTTTAAAGGAATGGATATTTTAAGCTTTACCAATTCTTGTTCCATACTGAATGATGTTTGAGTTTTGCATAAATTGATGGCCTCCTGTTCTTTAGCCAAGTCCTTTTGGGAAATATCTCTTTGCTGGCTAGTGGAGGGATCATTACTTTGAGTTAGTTTGCCTACAGTATCAGGTCTTTTTTGGGTCGGAACCTTCATACTCTTTCGAGCAAGAATCTCAATGTTTTTCTTAGAAAGTGTATCAACTGGATTTTTAGTTGTAGTATCAGGTGTTCTCCTACTCCTGGGATATATTGCTTATGGACTCCCATAATTTCATTTACAAAACCCTTCTTATACTCTTCAGATTCCTCAAGATCTATCTCATCTTGGGATAGTAGAAAAATGTCTTGTTCTTCCTCAGTAAGAAATATAGAATCATTGTCATTTACTCCCATTAAATTGATTTGAGAATCATTCATATCTTCAGCTATTTCTCCCTCCTCATCTGTATAGTTCTCTTGAAAAGGAGGTCTCACCTGCTAATCTAGACCTTCTGGGTCTCTTTGTTTGATCTAGGGTTGCTTTCTTCTAAAATTTGGATTTCTAATCTAGGGAGAAGTTCAGTTTTCTCTAGGAGGAGCCCTATCAATTATGCTTATTCTATCCATGATTTTCTCCATAGTTCTAAGTAAACTATCTATTTTATAATCAAATGGAGAAGAAGAGGAGGGTTCCTCTTTGATGGTAACCCTTCTTTCAGTTTTTATTTTCCTTTTTTAGCTAATAAATTAGCCACGACTTTAAAGGCATTAGCTTGAATTACCTCTAAGGTAGTAGGGTCTCTTTCTCTTAGTTGATATACCATATCAACATCAAATCCTTCAGGGAAATGTATAAGGGCCAAGCCAGGGGGAGGTTTAATAGCATTTGGGATTGCATTATAAACTTTATTAAATCTATCACAATATTCTTCCACAATCTCATTAGGTCCTCTCTTTACGTTTTATATTCATTCATGATCTAAAGAGGATTCTTTTTGGTTTCCCACCTACTTAGGAAAGATTGATGAAAGGAAGAAAGGTTAGCTATGCTAGCTGTTGGTAAATTTTTAAACCATTTTCTTACTTCTCCACCCAAACTCTGGGAAAAAAGTCTCATCTTTTTTTCATTTTATCGATATAATTTTGTGCATTGATAGAACCAATGGCATCAAATTGAGAAATTATGGTTTGATAATATTGAGGCATGGGATTCAACTGCCTAGGTAAAACCAAGGGAGCGTAACGAGCAGCCATGTTGGGTTGAATAATGTGTGGTCTTATGGAAGGTGTAGAAATAGGATTTATTGGGATAGGTTGGGTTACTGTTTGCGATACTATTGTAGTAGTAGTAGAGATTAAAGAAGGGGTAGGGCCTATTGATGTAGGATGAATAGATTGGGAAGAATGAGATGATGTTGCAACAGTGAGGGCGGAGAGTTCAACAAATTGTTGAATATACGCTTGATGTATATCTTTATCAAGTGATGATACAAGATCATGTAATTTGTAAAAGTTCTAGAGGGCCTACTGATCAAAATCAAGTTCAACATATGGTCCTACATATCTATAGGGTGACAAAACATATTTATCAATTACTATTTGATCAACAAAACTTTAATATTTGGTCCTAAATAGACTGTGTTCGAATGGTAAGTCAAACTAAATATGTTGTATGGTATCAAACTTTTCTAGAAGAGAATTTGTCCTAGAAAGGGGACTATTACTTCCTTGACTTTCAGCTAAACTTATTTTCCTTACTAAATTTTCAAGATCATCTAAAATTTTGGGAGGTTCTGGATCAGGATGAGATCTAGTGTGAATTCTTTTCGAAGCCAGATCTTAAATGTAAGAAACAACCTCTAATCCTTTATTTCTAAAATTTGGATCATTAATATTCCTGAAATAAAGTTTTATGAACTAGGGAATTTAATTTTGAAAAAATGAAATGAAGGATTAAACTTTTTCTATAGTATGGTCACCAGAATGTTAGCACTCTATAATTTTTTGAGGTTGCAAAGAGAACTAGAGACATAACCACAAAACCACTTTGGCAGTTAGGATCTAGCCTTCCTAAACTCAAAGAGGGATCTCTTTATCAGATTTAACTTTGTTGTATTTAGATATTAGGCTAATTATGAGAGTTTAGAGTTTGATTTTAAAATTTTTTGGTTGATTAAATGCCTGAAACTTCCATTGGGCTATGGAGTCTACAACTTAACGTGGACCTATTTCAGATTTTCAAAGGATTTTCACATGGTAAGGTAGCTAAACTAACTAGATCCTTTATGTTTAAATGAAGTGTGATAGAAGAAAGGATATATGTTCAATTGAAGTTAAAGAGTAGTTAAGAATTATTAAACATGATATCAGAGGAAAATATTTAAATTATCCACAACCAGAATCAAAGTGTATTTTTCAACAAATTTTGTTCATCAACTTTTTGTAAAATAACTCAGATTTAAGAAAACATAAGTATGGAAACAAAGGAATAAACACATAGACAGTGACAGAAGCACTTCACCAAATAATCCAACACATGAATCCTCTAAAGAATGTCCTTTTTATTACTGATCATCCCATCAAATGAAAATTTCAACCCTTGATACTTCAAAAAGTGAATAATTTATAATTTATTTACAAAATATCACATCAAAACTAACTAGGATTTATTTTAGAAATTCCTAAACCAAATGTATCAAATTGTTACAAAAATTTAGGAGAATTGGAACTGCTTGAATTGGTGGCACTAGATTGGTGGAATGGCTGAATATTTTTCCCTTCGAATCTTGTTGTGTTGTTGATGCTGAGTTGTACAACCAAGTCATATGCTTACTCCAATAACTCACATAATTCATTCCAACGTTGTTCACTGGGGATAGATGTCTTAAGTAACTTCCTGTAGACCTTGTCCACTTCAGTGTATTTGGCAAAAGTTGGTTTGGAAATAAAGATATTCTTGATTTCATACTGGATGTCCAAATCATATGTCAATGTTTCTAAAAATGGTTTTCTTGTCATGTTGATTCTCCTTCCTGCAAATTTAGAATCGTCTTTAACCTTGGTCATCCATTTATGACTATAATATAACCTTGTGTTGAGCTTGTCACTTATTTTTGATAAACTGCGAAGTCCTTTTTTGTAGAGGGTTCCTAGTTTGTTAAAGAACCTTTGTACACAATTGTCCAGAACTTGACACTTTTCTTCTAGCTGCCTGATCAAATTTCTCTTGGTCAGCACCTTTTTTACCTCTAGTATGGTTTCAGTTCTGTCCTCAAGCTCTAGTTCTTCAAGTTCCTGCTTGTTTTTGGAATTGAGGAACTTGATGAGATTTGTAGCTTCACTGGGTTTATCCCCTAGGTGTACTTTGATTTGTTCAATATCTTCACTAGATCTCTCAATCAATTCCTTCTTATCAAATATAATTTTTATAGATGGCTAAATTTCTACCATAGCTTCCTCTATCCTTTTCCAAATGTTCTCTTTAACCCGTGTTAGGATATTACCCATGGCAATTTCCTTTTCCATATGTTGCAATCTCTCGGAAAGAGTTTAGGATTTCTGCATCTCTTCCAGGAGAGAATTCTCATATCTAGTGCTTTGTTCCTGTAGGACTTTCACATCTTCTCTCATTTTTCTAATTTCGTCTCCTTGTATCGATATGTTTTCCATTGATTGAGCCAATTTTATTGAATCATCTGTAGTTGAAGAAGAAGGAGGTGTTGTAGAGGAGGATGTTCCTGCTCTTGTAGTTGTTGTAGGAATGGATGTTTGAAGTAGTGATGCAATGGGCATTGCATCAAGAGGAACCATAGAAGGTTGGGAACTCTATTCTTTCTCTTTGATCAATGTATCCATCTCTTTCTCCATTTCTTTAATATGTGCACTCTATTCCATCAGGAGCTTCAAAATTTCTTCTTTCTATATTTTTGTTTCTCCTAACTCCTTTGCCTAGGGATATTCAGTGGTGGGAAATTTTGATTTCTTCCTCAGGGATGTTATGTCATCATTCTTCTTCTTAATAAGCTCTTCCATCTCCTTTGAATTACCAAGATCAAAACCCTCTTTGATCACCATTTCCTCTAAAAATTTAATTTTGTTGTCTTTGGCCAGAGAAGAAAATTTCTCCAGTTTGAGTTGTGATTGAACATTGTTCAAAGATAGTTGTAGTTTAGAAGCAATAAGGGCAGTCTGTGTGAAGTTTGAATAAACAATTTCTCATGTTTGGTTGTGCATGTCCATCTAATCCAAAGGATGGACATCCTTTTCCTCAAACTCAAATGTAGTCTTCTTGAAATCAGTTGCTCATTTAGGTTGAGGAACCTGTGCCTGTGATAATGCCATATACATTCTTCATTTCTCTATGTCATAGGTTGAAATGAGCCCGTGTTGAATTGAGGAAGACTACTTCCTAAATTGAGCATAAATGTTATGATGGAGAGATTCATTTATCTATTAAATTTCTTTGTACGTCTGAAATATATCAAGCTACCTATATTCTGTAAATGACTCTGGTGTATGATGTGTTGTAGCTAGATTCTCTTTGGTGGTTGAAGATGATGGAGAATTAGTTGTGCTACTACCAGACTTTAAAGTATGTAGGCCAGAGAGTATAATATTACCATGTGCTTCCTACGATGGTGGGAAGTCTATCTTGGAGAATGTCTTTGTTTTCTTGGTATAGATCTTGAATTCCTTGGCTTAGACATCTGCAACTGAAGGGGAGTCCTCCTCCCTTGCTATTTTATTAGTTTTCTCTCTAGGGGTAGGAGTATTTGATGTGGTTTCGGACAAAACCTTCTCTTCGGCCTCATGCAATGTGTTCTTTATCCAATCCTATTGATTCATGTATTTATCAATCTCTAGTCTCTCGATATGTACATAGGGGGTTATCTTTTGTTCCACCCTCAGCTTAGAAATTAGCCCAAAGGGTTCATATGACCATGTGAAGCTAAGGGAAAAATTCATTTGTTTTAGAAGGAGTTATGCTTCCTCTCCTACTGCTTCGTTGTTACTAATAAATGGCCCTATCTTTGTTTTGATTCTATACTGGGACTTCTTCTTGGATGCCACAAAATGAATGTTGTTTGATTGGATTATTTTCCCGATATACTCCAAGGAAAATATCCTCATAAGAAGGTACTTTGGCAGTTTATAGGGTGGAAGCTTGGAGCCATAAACCCTAATCACTGTAAATGACTGGTATAAATACCAATCTCCTGTCTTAACCTGCTCACTGAGATGCAACACCTTTTGAATGTCCTCAGTGATCTCGGTAAACTGCTGGCCACTCAACATAGAATTTGCTGGATATATAAACTGATATATAAAATATTTGAAATTGTACTCTTGTAAATATCTTTTGATAATTTAGGTCCAATAAATTATGGACTGAGGTTCACCCTACTGATTGAGTTTCTAAACTGCAAATGAAAGCCTGTATGTTTGGAAGAAAATAAACATGTGCATAAGAATGGAAGAGTACCTGAGCATTCCTTCAATTAAAAACAAAGGGAATTTTTCATTTATTACATTTGCAAGAAAGTGACCATAGTCAAAGATGACTGACACTCCTTCTTTTATGGAAAGAATGGAGAGAAAGCATAAAATAGGCCCATCTACCCATTCATCTGAGAAGTACCCAAGTAGGCAAGGCAAGACAGAGATGATCTGTCTGGTTCTTTCAGGGAAAATAGAAGATGAATAAGGGAGGGTTTTCTTGGGCAATTGAGAATCTTTGGGCAGGAAAACTTCAAAAATCCTGGCTCTCTGGGAAAAGTAAGCTTTTCGTAAATTTCTTGAAGAGTTTAATGGAAAAGAGAATTAGGGAGTCACTGTGTGGGACCTACAATGTCTGGTTTATATTCTCAGGGGTAATGGTGAAAAGGATTACACCATTATGGGAGATGATAGCTCTCTTACGTGAGAGATAAGAGGCATGAAAATTTAGGAAGAATTCAGGGAAATAATAGGATTGGGGAAAGATGAATAGGGATAGTCTTGATTGCCATAGGACAATTTCGTTGGACTGGTCAAGATAGGTGTCACGAAACCAACAGTGTAATTTGAAGAGGTCAAATTCACACTATGTTTCAGTGATTTTATAGTCTTTTTCGGCTAAGGTAATGTGGTCTAAATCCCCAGAGGGAGAGAGCATGGGATTTACCATAATGACATTAGTTTTTTTTTGGCGACCATCATGACAGTAGGATGGAATTGCAGAGGATGACAAACATAATTGCAGAGGACGATTGTTATTTGTATGGGAAGAGAGCTCGGAGGCAATTCCTCTATGAGAAATAGTTGATAGGTAAGTAGAAATAGAGGATCGAGGGCACTGTAATAGTATAGAGTGAAGAAATAATGTGATTGAGGGAGAGAGAAAAGATTTATAGGTTTGAACAGGAGCAGAAACGTTTGGCTAAACGGATGTTTGGGAGGACATTTACTCTGCAACTGAAAATCGCAAGGGGATGAAGATGCAAATGGGAGGGCACAATGGTTAATTGATGTGGCGACCAAGGATAGGTGGAAGGAGGCATAGGACTGTTGGTAGGAAGCAGATACATGGCAGTAGGGGAGTGGAGGTAGAACGAAAGTGGAGGGTGATATAAACAGAAGTGAGGATTATGGTGGGAGCAGTGAAAAACCACTTTTGGAGGGGACTAGGAGTGGTATATAGTATTGAGAGGGGGGCTATGAAATTCTACAATGGTGACATGTATGGGTGGGACCAGCGGGGAGGAAATCACTTTTCAGACCCACCCGTCGTCGGTAAAGGGAAACATGGCGGGCGGGACCAAAAATGCTTGAGAGCCATTCGATGAGATGGGGATATGATCGGGAATGAGAAAAATGAGAATGGTTTAAATTCTACTGACAAAGTGTCCCATCGCACACATATTTTTACAATAAGGTCCAAACTTTGGATAAATCATATTACATATAGCACTCTTTTGAGATAAATTCCATTTTCCTCTAAGCTAATCTTAACTAAAACTCATCAGGGTGCATTAAGGAGTGCAAATCCTTATTTATTTTTCAATTTAAAGGACTAAAACAACTATTAAAAACTAATCTAAAAATTACATTAATCTGGATTATACAGTTGGATTAATTTATTCACCTAATATACCTAATCTAATCTTAGCCAAGATTACACTGTTTGGCTAAGTTATTCACTCTAATCTAATTAAAATAAATTGAAATTTGCTTGAACGTGATTAAACATTATGTTTCAAACAAAATGAAGTATTGTGGCATTTTGAACAAGATGCACACAATTTCATGAGTTTATTCTTCAAAAAAATATTGTAATATCAGTGGCACTTCAACTGGCATCGCTTTCACATTTTTTCTTTTCTGTGGGGTTCTTTTATCATATTTTTTTTTTCCTTTATCGATTTTTTAATATATACCTTCATTTTCATATATTTATATTTATATATATATATATATATATATATATATATATATATATATATATATATGATATATATATACTGAAAGAAAACATCTGTTCATGAGTTGATACTATAAATTATAGGACCCTAACACCTGTGAAGTTGGCTTCCCAACTAACCCCAATGGGGCCCACAAACTCTGGTGTTACATCTCGTGGAGTTAGGGTTTTGGTTGTTTAGGGTTTTCTCATGTTTTTCAATAATAAATAGGCCCTTGAGCCTCATTGTAACATAGTTCAGAGGCATGTATGGCTAAGTTATTCATTCTAATCTAATTAAAATAAATTGAAATTTGCTTGAACATGATTAAACATTATGTTTCAAACAAAATGAAGTATTGTGGCATTTTGAACAAGATGCACACAATTTCATGAATTTATTCTTCAAAAAAATATTGTACTATTAGTGGCACTTCAACTGGCATCACTTTCACATTTTTCTTTTCTATGGGGTTCTTTTATCATTTTTTCTTTTTTTTTTCTTTATCTACTTTTTAATATATACCTTCTTTTCATTTTTTATTTTCACAGATATATATATATATATATATATATATATATCTATATCTATATCTATATATACTGAAATAAAACATCTAATCATGAGTTGATTCTATAGATTATAGGACCCTAACACCTGTGAATTTGGCTTCCCAACTAACCCCAACGGGGCCCACAAACTCTGGTGTTACATCTCGTGGAGTTAGGGTTTTGGTTGTTTAGGGTTTTCTCATGTTTTTCAATAATAAATAGGCCCTTGAGCCTCATTGTAACATAGTTCAGAGGCATGTATCCACCACATCTCTTCTCAAAGATAAGCTACCATAACCCGATCTCATCTTATTTCAATTCTGTTTGTAAGCATATTTTAGTATTTGATATTAATGAAATGAAGTTTTATTTCTACTGCATCTTTGTATTTATGGTTATATATAAAAATTTTTGCGTTCCTATTTAACTTTGGATCAATTGCGTCCTTATTTGGACAAGTTTGTTATTGTATCCATTGATGATATACTAGTATATTATAAAAATGAAGAAGAGCATGTTGAAGACTTAGCAGCAGTATTGAGATTGTGAAGAGAGCAACAATTGTACACTAAGATTAGAAAATGCAATTTCTTTCAGACATAGTTACATTATTTGGGACATGTGGTTTCCGAGGAAGGCATAATAGTAGATCCAGAGAATATAAAGGCTACCATGGAGTGGGCAGCTCCTAGGAATGTGGATGAAGTAAGATCATTTATGGGGTTAAAATGTTACTACAGGAGGTTCATCAAGAACTTCTCACAAATTTCATATTCCATCACATCATTACAAAGGAATTAGGGGAGTTTTGAGGTCCAAAATGGGTCTCCTAAGAAAAATGTACAACCAAAATAAACTTTATAAGAACCAATAATATGCAATATGATGATGTCAACCATGGGAGATGATTCACCATTTTTGGAGTAAAAAAGTAAAAATATTAAAAAATAATAAAATACTAAAACTACTTTTTCAACTTGTATTTTTGACTTCTGTCCCTAAGGTTTTATTCCAATTTCAAGTAGGAGTACTGACTGGATTCAAAATTTAATTCCTCATCCAAGGGGTACCCATGTTGCATACTTTCAATGGACCCTATTACACGCAAAATGAGAAATACATGAAAAAACGTGATTGCAATCACGCTTTTCATGTATTTCTCATTTTTCATGTAGTGGGGTCCATTGAAAGTATGCAATATGGGTACTCCTTGGATGAGGAATCAAATTTTTCATCCAACAAGTGTTCTCTCTCTAAATTTGAGTAAACCCATAGCGAGATACATTGAAAATACGAGTTGAAAAAATAATTCTTTTTTCCCCTCTAAAATTTTGATGATATAATCTAATCTTATTTTATTATTTCCACTATTATTTTATAATTTCCTTAAGAGGATCATTTTACACCTAAAAATTCCCTAATCAAAGGTAAGAAGTTTAAATGGACATAGGAATGTACACTAAGTTTTGAGTAGTTGAATCAATTGTTGACACATGCTCCAGTGCTAAAGATTGCAGATCCGGAAAGAGAATTTGTATTATGCACACATTCTTACAAAAGAGGACTTGGTGGAGTTCTTATGTAGGAGGGACAAGTAGTATGTATGAGTCACGAAGGCCAAATGAGCACAAGAAAAATTATCGAGACATGATCTTTAGTTGGCAGTGATCATCCATGCATTAAATATGTGGAGGCACTATCATCTCGGTAGGAAGTTTGTACTAATGAGATATAACAGTGGATTGAGGTATCTATTTGACCAACCAAATTTAAATGCCAGGAAAGATAAATGGTTTTCCACGATCAATGAGTTCGACTTTAAGATCAAGTAAATTAAAGGTAAAGATAATAGGGTTGCAAGTGCTCTTAGCAGGTGGATATAGGTGAACCACCTATTAGCTATGAGTTCTTATGGGAAATATTTATAGGCTCAAATCTTGTAGGTAGGTCAGCAGGATAACAGGTACATGGAGATCAAGCTTAGATTATAGCACAGTACAGGTATAGGCATATGTACAAGTATAGGTGCAGGTACAAGTGCATAGGATGTGGACTATCGTCTCACAACATATGGCTTGATCAAATTTAGGGATAGTGTATATGTGTTAGATGACAACGATCTAAAGAGTATTATATTGAGAGAGTTTTATGTGAAACAATATCTAGGTCACCCAGGATATCAAAAGTCATTGACCGTGGTGAATAAGTTCTACTATTGGCCTAACTTTAAGAAAGAAGTGGCATAGCTTGTGAAGAGATGCTTGGATTTTCAACAGGTAAAGGAAGAGTATAAGAATCTAGGTGGGTTACTAAGTCTAATCTTGATTCCAAAGTGGAAATGGGAGGTAATTTCCATGGGCTTCATCACAGGTTTATCAAGAACATCTAGACAGCATCATTCCATCAAGGTTGTGGTGGATAGGTTGACTAAGGTAGCACACTTCATTCTAGTGAAGCTACCTATTTAGCTAGTGATGTAGCAAAGGTTTGCATCAGAGATGTACTGAGCTTGCATGGTGTTCGAAAAAATATTGTGTCAGACACAGATGCTAAGCTCACTTCAAGGTTCTGGAAAGAGTAATTTGTAGGTTTGGGTATAGATTTGGCCTTCCGCACAACTTATCATCCATAGATAGATGGATATATAGAGAGGGTCAATTAGATATTGGAGGATATGTTGAGGATGTATGTGATGCATCAGAAGCAAAAGTGGGAAGAGTATCTTCAACTCGTAGAGCTTGCTTACAACAATGGGTATTAGGAGTCACTGAGGATGAGCCAATTTGAGGCACTCTATGGGTAGAGTTGTAAGGCTCCTATTAGTTGGAGTGATCCAGTTAACAGGGTATTGATAGGACCAGATATGTTGGTAGAAATGGAACAGAAAATGCAGGTAATCAAGAAGAATATAATCCAACACAGGATAGGCAAAAAATTTATGCAGATCATAACAAGTGTTTTAAGGAGTTTCAAGTTGGGGAACAAGTGTACTTGCACATCAAGCCCAAGAAGAGCTCCTTCCAGATTGGATCATGTGTGAAGTTATCACCTAGGTTTTGTAGACTTGGACCAATAGCTTATTGACTTGCACTTCCTCTGATAGTGAAAGTACATGATGTTGTGTCATTGCTTAAGAAGTATGTTAAATATGTTGATAATGTGATTGACTAGTGTGTATTGCAGGTGGATCCATAAGGATAATTCTAGTCAGAACCCCATTGTATATTGTAGAGAAAGATGATCATACTCTGGAACCAAGCAATCGAGCAAGTTAAAGTGTAGTGGAAGCAATTTGGGCCCAATGAAGCTACATGGGTGACAGTAGATCAGATGTGGGCTATGTATCCTTCTCTAGTCGCTAGTTGAGCGAATGTTTTGGTATATGTTTTGTTATATGTGTTGGTGCAATGTTTTGGTTTATTTACAAATGTATGTAAATATTGCCATGAGTTATGTTGTAAAGCTCCAATAAGTGGTATGGGTGTCATGTCATTATGGTTTTCATGTTGGTTTGCTTCTCAGCAGGTTGATCATTCTAAATACTACAACGAGCTAATTCATAAAGCTCCATGGGAAATATGTTTTGCTTTTTGTAGTCTTGTTAGTTGTAGGTGTCATTGAACATTGAGGATGGTATTCTCTCAAGGGGGACGGTTTTGTAATAGTCTTGGTAAAAAATTCACGTAGTAAAAGTTAATAAAGGAAAAATAATAACCATGATCATGGGACACATATTCCAAGGAAAATGTTGGGCAAAACATCCTAGAGGGGTGTTCATTTGGTTTATTATGGCTATGGAAACTGGAAAAGGAAATGGTTATGGCTTTGGAAAGGCATGAGGCATTAATTGGCATTTTATTTATGAAAATAATGTAAATTATGAGAAAAGGAAGGTGAGAAATCATAGGTTGCATCTAAGGAGGAAAATGAAGGAGAATAATGGAAAATGAAGAAAATAGAGGCCTCATTATTAAAAAGGATTATGAGGATAAGTTGGCAGACTTTTTTCAATTCAATTTTAGTGCTCTCATTCTATTCTCTCTCTCTCTCATACTCTTAGATACTTTAATTTTTCTTGGATCACTCTTGGAGGAGTGTGGCATACTTAGGATTTCGAGCAAGATGTCAAAAGAAGAGTAGGAAAGTGGAAGAGCACATCGGCCTCAGTAGTTACAATGGCTTTTGCTTTCAAGTACCAAGTTCCATGTATAATTTCCTTACAAGTTTTGGTATGCATTTCATATGCGTGTGGTTTCTTGGTCATGATATGTTATTGGCATGGAGGATTTCCTATATTGACAATGATTTTTCCTGGCCTTTCCATTTCCTAGATAGTCATGGTGTTTTGGGATTCTTTCCATTTTTCTTTCTCGTTGGTTCTCATGTTTGTTTGGTTGTGGGTTGACTTATTAGTTCCTGGAGCCTTCATTGGAAAAATGCTATGGAGACCTCTAACAGCTTGGGTTAAGTTATTAGTCCTAGAGCCTTGGTTGGACAAATGCTTTGGAGACCTTGGTGGGTTGAGTTACTAGTCCTGGAGCTTTGGTTCGAAAAAATGTTCTATAGCCCTGGAAGATTGGGTAGAGACCAATTTGGTGATGGTTAGTGATGTTCGACTGTTAGTTGGAATCATTGGTTGAGGGTTGAGGTGGTTTGCCCTCTAAAAGCCATGGTTTTATTTTGATGGACTTATTCTATAATATCTGACATTCATGCTTGGAATATGGCACGAGGGTGATTGGCTAAAAATAGATTTGGTTCAACCAATGTATTGTCAAGAGGAACGTGGAAGTCCCTAACTTGGTTAGCCTTTGAATTCATAAATAAGAGCTCTCTTTCTCCCTCGTATTTTATGGGTAAATATATTTGTTTATATGTGACCTATATGTATGTTATATCCTTGGTATTTCTCTTGGTTATATGTTGGTTATGAATGAGTTTTATGACAATGAAAATGTATGCCTCTCATCATGTACTGGTTAATCACTTAATGTACAATGAATATATAGCTTAATAGATGGTAATGCAGTTATTGTTATGAGGCATGAGTGCTTCTTAGAGATTCTCAGATAAGTATGAGACCCTTATGCTCATATTTTTTGTTTAAACCTATAAAATGCATATTTGTGACATGTTTGACGAAATTCTTGTCATGGCTAGTAAGGGTTAATTCAAGTCCTTGTTTAAGTATTTGCATTTGTATCATTTTTTTATGTTAATTTTCATTTTTGTATTTTTAATTTATCTGGCCAATGAAAGATTTAACTTCCTTTACATTTCTAAGGGGATTTATTTTTAATATAGCTTCAATTCTACTAGGATATATTTTGATTCCTTCCTTTGAAATGATATGTGCCAACAGTTTTCCTTACTGTAAACCAAGCAATGTTTTCTTTGGGTTGAGGGAAATACCAAACCTCCTAGATGTTTCAAAGACTCTCCTTAGGTGAAGTAAGTGTTCCTCATCTATTTTCGTAAAAACAGTGATATCATCAAGATATATGGCTATAAATTGGCCCATTTCATCTGCAAAGGTGAAGTACGTGATTCTTTGGAAAGTGGCACAAGCATTCATTAGACCAAAGACATCTTCACATACATGAAAGTGCCCCAAGGTGTAGTAAATGTTGTCTTTTCTTGGTCTTCGGGATGTACTAGGACTTGATTGTAACCAAAAAATCCATCTAAAAAAGAGATTCTACTAGATCCAACTAACTTTTGCAGAATGTGGTCCATATTAGGCAAAGGGTAATTGTCTTTCAAAGAGTCTTTCTTTAGATTTCGAAAATCAATACAAAGTATGATTTCTCTAGTCTTTTTCCTATTTGGAACTAAATTAGACACCCATTTAGAATATCTTAATGGCACTATGATCTTGGCATCATACATCCTTTTGACCTCGTTTTCAATTAGAGGCATAATCATTGGGTTGATTCTCTTTAATTTCTACTTAAAAGGTTTGTGGTCTTCTTTTAAGGGAATCTTATGTAGTATAATGTTTGTGTCATAGGATTTCAAATGTTCGTAACTCCATGCAAACACATCTATGAATTCTTTGAACAAGTCTATATACTTTGGCTTTTTGCTAGGGCTATAGATTTGGAAAATTTAATCATCTTCAATTCTTGTTCAATTCCAATGTTATATTCTTCAACTCCCGGTCCAGCAGGTTCGATTTTAGGATTTTTAGCTACGTCATTAAAGTGAAACAAATCTTCTAAGGGGACTAATCCTCTAGGAAAAACATTGTCTTTCAGCTGTAAAATTTATGATTCTTATTTTTATTGATCTATTTGTTTCAATTCTAATTTAGTCACACCATTATGTACACTATCTTCTAGGTCAACTTCTATGTCTATATTAGCATATTCAAATTCATCTTTTGACTGCAAAAAACCTTCAATCTGGCCATCATTTCCAAAAACCTGCCAGTATCTAATATTATTTGGTACAGTAGGTCTGTTCTTTACTTGAATAGTATCTTGATGACTAGGATGATATGGAATTTTACAGGTACTAGCTCACGTAGCAAGACCATCAAGTAAGATATTTTTTTCCCTAGGGACCACAGACAGGCTATACTCAACAAATGATTCCAAAAAATCCAAAAAAACATTCCTATAGGCTCTCGTCCTTGGGTGTTTAGCAGAATATTCCCCTTTAATTTGTTTTATTATCAATTCGAAATCTCCATGTATTGCAATTCTCTTAGCACCTAGCTTCTTTAAAAGTTGTAACCCTAAAATTAAGGCTTCGTACTTGACTAAGCTGTTGAAACATTGGAAATTTAATTTATATGAATGGCCTTATAAGTGATTAGTTTTTGAATTTGAAACCCATATGCCTACCCTTGATCCTTCTTTACTAACATCTCTATGAAAACTTAAATTCCACAAAGGTTCATCTGGTTCATCATGTTCCCTGATATCTGTTTGGCATTCCTCAGTCTAACATAACTCTTTGTTTTTATTGGGAAGTTGTTCCTTTATATTTCCATCATTATACAAAATAAAATAATCAAGGTCCGAATGGACTAAATATAAGGGATATTTATGAGGTTTCTCCTGAGTAGTAACCATAAATTTCATTCGTTTTTCCCTATATAGTCTCCTATTCTAATAAAAAACTGGAATTGTAGCATAGGTCATATCCATTTGGAGGGTTCCTTGGGGTTTATATCCCCATGAGCGAGACAATAGCATGCCATATTTAGGGGTAAGTCAACAACAACTATGTCCATTACCACGCTCTTGGATGGTATTTGCACTAAGTTGACACACAAACCCTTAATAAGTCCAAGGCATTTTACTTTATTTGAATCAAACGAAGATAGATATTTATATCGTCTGGTGATATCTAGTCCCAAATTTTCCACGATTACCCTAGGCATGAGATTGTGAGAGGCCCCTGAGTCATGCATTGCATTATGTAATATTTTATCATGAATGTTCAAGCTAATGTAAAAAGGAGGTACATCTCCATCTTAGATTTTACCATCAACTTCGAGTCCAAAAAATATTTTTGGTTGATCATCAGATACATTGACTATATCTTAATCTTGTCCTATACTTAGGGCTTTCATTACTTGTGATCTGTATGCAATTTTTTTCATCAGTTCTTTTAAAGGAATGGATATTTTAAGCTTTGCCAATTCATGTTCCATACTAAATGATGTTTGATTTTTGTATAAATTGATGACTTCCTATTTTTTAGCCAAGTCCTTTTGGGAAATATCTCTGTGCTAGCTAGTGGAGGGATCATTACTTTGAGTTGGTTTGACTACAATATCAGGTCTTTTTTGGGTCAGAACCTTCGTATTCTTTCGAGCAAGAATCTCAATTTTTTTCTTAGCAGGTGTATCAACTGGATTTTTAGTTGTAGTATCAGGTGTTTTCCAACTCCTCGGATTATATTGCTTATGGACTCCCATAATTGCATTTTCAAAACCTTTCTTATACTCTTTTGATTCCTCAAGATCTATCTCATCATGGGATAATAGAAAAATGTCTTGTTCATCTTCAGTAAGAAATATAGAATCATTGTCATTTACTCCCATTAAATTGATTTGAGAATCATTCATATATTTAGCTATTTCTCCCTCCTCATCTATATAGTTCTATTGAAAAGGAGGTCTCACCTGCTAATTTGAACCTTTTGGGTCTCTTTGTTTGATCTGGGGTTGGTTTCTTCTAAAATTTTGATTTTTGATCTGGGGAGAAGTTCAGTTTTCTCTAGGAGGAGCCCTATCAATTATGCTTATTCTATCCATCATTTTATCCATAGTTCTAAGTAAACAATCTATTTTATAATCAAATGGAGAAGAAGAGGAGGGTTCCTCTTGGATGGTAACCCTTCTTTCAGTCTTTAATTTTTCTTTTTTAGCTAATATATTAGCCACAACTTTAAGGGCATTAGCTTGAATTTCCTCTAAGGTAGTAGGGTCTCTTTCTCTTAAGTGATATGCCATATCAACATCAAATCCTTCAGGGAAATGTATAAGGGCCAATCCAGGGGGATTTTTAATAGCATCTAGGATTGCAGTATAAACTTTATTAAACCTATCACAATATTCTTCCACAATCTCATTAGGTCCTCTCTTTAGGCTTTTATATTCATTTAGGATCTGAAGAGGATTCGTTTTAGTTTCCCACCTACTTAGGAAAGGCTGATGAAAGGGAGCAAGGTTAGCTATGCTAGCTGTTGGTAAATTTTAAGCCATTTTCTTACTTCTCCACCCAAACTCTGGGAAAAAAGTCTCATCTTTTTGTCACTTTCTTCCACTTCCTGAAGATCAAATAAATCGTTCATTTTATCGATATAATTTTGTGCATTGATAGAACCAGTGGCATCAAATTGAGAAATTATGGTTTGATAATATTGAGGCATAGGATTCAACCGCCTAGGTAAAACCAAGGGAGCGTAACGAGCAGCCATGTTGGGTTGAATAATGTGTCGTCTTATGGAAGGTGTAGAAATAGGATTTATTGGGATCGGTTGGGTTATTGTTTGCAATACTATTGTAGTAGTAGTAAAGATTAAAGAAGGGGTAGGGCCTATTGATGTAGGATGAATATATTGGGAACAATGAGATGATGCTGCAATAGTGAGGGCGGAAAGTTCAACAAATTGTTGAATATATGCTTGATGTATAGCTTTATCAAGTGCTGATACAAGATCATGTAATTTGTAAAAGCTCTAGAGGGCCTACTGATCAAAATTAAGTTCAACATATGGTCCTACATATCTATAGGGTGACAAAACATATTTATCAATTACTATTTGATCAACAAAACTTTAATATTTGGTCCTAAATAGACTGTGTTCGAATGGTAAGTCAAACTGAATATGTTGTATGGTATCAAACTTTTCTAGAAGAGAATTTGGCCTAGAAAGGGGACTATTACTTCCTTGACTTTCAGCTAAACTTATTTTCCTTACTAAATTTTCAGGATCATTTAAAATTTTGGGAGGTTCTGGATTAGGATGAGATCTAGTGTGAATTCTTTTCAAAGCCAGATCATTAGTATTCCTGAAATAAAGTTTTATGAACTAGGGAAGTTAATTTTTTAAAAAGAAATGAAGGATTAAACATTTTCCGTAGTATGGTCACCAGAATGTTAGCACTCTGTAATTTTTTGAGGTTTCAAAGAGAACCATAGAGTTAACCACAAAACCACTTTGGTGCTTAGTATCTAGCCTTCCTAAACTCAAAGAGGGATGTCCTTATCAGATTTAACTTTGTTTTATTTAGATAATAGGCTAGTTATGAGAGTTTAGAGTTTGATTTTAAAATTTTTTGGTTGATTAAATGCCTGAAACTTCCATTGGGCTATGGATTCTACAACTTAACGTGGATCTATTTCGGGTTTTCAAAGGAGTTTCACATGGTAAGGTAGCTGAACTAACTGGATCCTTTATGTTTAAATGAAGTGTGATAGATGAAAAGATATAAGTTTAATTGAAGTTAAAGAGAAGTTAAGAATTAGTCAACATGATATCAAAAGAAAACATTTAAAGTATCCACAACTAGAATCAGAGTGTATTTTTCAACAAATTTTTTTCATCAACTTTTTGTAAAATAATTCATATTTAAGAAAACATAAGTATGGAAACAAAAAGATAAACATGTAGACAGTGACAGAAGCACTTCACAAATAGTACAACACATGAATCCTCTGAAGAAAGTCCTTTTTATTACTGATCAACCCATCAAATGAAAATAGTACAATAACATTCTAGAATGAAAAAATCAACCCTTGATACTTCAAAAAGAGAAGAATTTATAAGTTATATACAAAATATCATGTCAAAACTAACTAGGATTTATTTTAGAAATTCCTAAACTGAATCTAACAAATTATTACAAAAATTTAGGAGAATTCGAACTGCTTGAATTGGTGGCACTAGATTGGTGGAATGGCTAAATATTTGACCCTTCGAATCTTGTTGTGCTGTTGATGTTGAGTTGTACAACCAAGTCATATGCTTACTCCAGTAACTCACATAATTCATTCCAATGTTGTTCACTGGGGATAGATGTCTTAAGTAACTTCCTGTAGACCTCGTCCACTTCAGTGTCTTTGGAAAATTTTGGTTTGGAAATAAAGATATGCTTGGTTTCATACTGGATGTCCAAATCATATGCCAATGTTTCTAAAAGCGGTTTTCTTGTCATGTTGATTCTCCCTCCTGCAAATTTAGAAGCTTCTTTAGCCTTGGTCATCAATTTCTGACTGTAATCTAACCTTGTGCTGAGCTTGTCACTTATTACTAATAAACTGGGAAGTCTTTTTTTGTAGAGGACTCCCAGCTTGTTGAAGAACCTCTGTACACCAATGTCCAGAACTTGACACTTTTCTTCTAGCTGCCTAATCAAATATCTCTTGGTCAGCACCTTTTTGACCTCTAGTATGGTTTCAGTTCTGTCCTCAATCTCTAGTTCTTCCAGTTCCTACTTGTTTTTGGAATTTAGGAACATGATGAGCTCTGTAGTTTCACTGGGTTTATCCCCCAACTATACTTTGATTTGTTCAATAGCTTCACTAGATCTCTCAATCAATTCCTTCTTCTCAAATATAATTTTTATAGAATGCCAGATTTCTACCATGGCTTCCTCTATCCTTTTCCAAATGTTCTCTTTAACTCGTGCTTGGGTATTACCCATGGCATTTTCCTTTTCCATCTGTTGCAATCTCTCGGAAAGAGTCTGGGATTTCTGCATCTCTTCAAGGAGAGAATTCTCATATCTAGTGCTTTGTTCCTGTAGCAATTCTACATATTCTCTCATTTTTCTAATTTTTTCTCCTTGTATCGACATGTCTTCCATTGATTGAGCCAATTTTATTGAATCATTTGTAGTTAAAGAAGAAGTAGGTGTTGTAGAGGAGGATGTTCCTGCTATTGTAGTTGTTGTAGGAATGGATGTTTGAAGTAGTGATGCAATGGGCACTGTATCAAGAGGAACCATAGAAAGTTGGGAAATGTATTCTTTCTCTTTGATCAATGTATCCATCTTTGGCTCCATTTCCTTAATACTATTTCATGAGGAGCTTCAACATTTCTTCTTTCTATATTTTTGTTTCTCCTAACTCCTTTGCTTGGGGATATTCAGTGGTGGGAAACTTTGATTCCTTCCTCAGGGATGCTATTCCATCATTCTTCTTCTTAATAATATCTCCCATGGCCTTTGAATTATGAAGATCAAAACCCACTTTGATCACCATTTCCTCTAAATATTTAATTTTGTTGTCTTTGGCCAGAGAAGAAAATTTCTCCAGTTTGAGTTGTGATTTAACATTGTTCAAAGATAGCTATAGTTTAGAAGCAATAAGGGAAGTCTGTGTGTAGCTTGAATAAACCATTTCTCGTGTTTGGCTGTGCATGTCCATCTGATCCAAAGGATGGACATCCTTTTCCTCAAACTCAAATGTAGTCTTCTTGAAATCAGATACTGATTTAGGTTGAGGAACCTGTGCCTGTAATAATGCCATATACATTCTTCCTTTCTTTGTGTCATAGGTTGAAATGAGCCTGTGTTGCATTGAGGAAGACTACTTCCTGAATTGAGCATAAATGTTATGATGGAGGGCTTCACTTCACTGTTCAATTTCTTTGTACCTCTAAAATATATCAAGCTACCTATATTTTGTAAATGACTCTAATGTATGTGTTGTTGTAGCTAGATTCTCTTTGGTGGTTGAAGATGATGGAGAATCAATTATGTTGCTACCAAACTTTAAATTATGTAGGCAAGAGAGTATACTATTACCATGTGTTTCCTCCAATGGTGGGAAGTCTACCTTAGAGCATGTATTTGTTTTCTTGGTATAGATCTTGAATTCCTTGGCTTAGACCTCTGCAACTGAAGGGGAGTCCTCCTCTCTTGGTATTTTCTTAGTTTTTTCTCTACGGGTAGGAGTATTTGAGGTGGTTCTAGACAACACCTTCTCTTCGATCTCGTGCAATGTGTCCTCTACCCAATCCTATTGATTCATGTATTTATCAATCTCTAGTCCCTGGGTATGTACATAGGGGGTTATCTTCTGTCCCACCCTCAGCTTAGAAATTACCCCAAAGGGTTCATACGACCATGTGAAGCTAAGGGGAAAATTCATTTGTTTTAGAACAAGGTATGCTTCCTCTCCTATTGCTCTGTTGTTACTAATAAATGGCCCTATCTATTTTTTGATTATGTACTGGGACTTCTTCTTGGATGCCACAAAATGAATGTTGTCTGATTGGATTATTTCCTGATATACTCCAAGGAAAATATCCTCATAGGAAGGTACTTTGGTAGTTTATAGGGTGGAAACTTAGAGCCCCAAACCCTGATCTCTGTAAATGACTGGTATAAATACCAATCTCCTGCCTTCACCTCCTCACTGGGATGCAACACCTTTTTAATGTCCTCAGTGATCCTGGTAAACTGCTGGCCACTCAGCATACAATTTTCTAGATATACAAACTGATCTATAAAATCTTTTAAATTGTACTCCTGTGAATGTCTTCTGATAATTGAGGTCCAACAAATTATGGACTGAGGTTTACCCTGCTGATTGAGTTTCTGAACTGCAAACAGAAACCTGTCTGTTTGGAAGAAAATAAACATGTGCATAAGAATGGAAGAGTACTTGAGCATTCCTTCAATTAAAAACAAAGGTAATTGTTCATTTATTACATCTGCAAGAAAGTGACCATAGTCAAATATGACTGGAAGTCATTCTTTTGTGGAAAGAGTGGAGAGAAAGCATAAAATAGGCCGATCTACCCATTCATCTGAGAAGTACCCAAGTAGGCAAGGCAAGACAGAGATGATCTGTCTGGTTCTTTCAGGGAAAATAGAAGAGGAATAAGGGGGGTTTTTCCTGGCCAATTGAGAATCTTTGGGCAGGAAAACTTCAAAAATATTGGCTCTCTGTGGAAACATGAGCTTTTGGTAAATTTCTTGAAGAGTTTAATGGAAAATGGAATTAGGGAGTCACTGTGTGGGACCTACAATGTCTGGTTTATATTCTCAGGGGTAATGGTGAAAAGGATTACACCATTAGTGGAGATTATAGCTTTCTTACTTGAGAGATAAGAGGCATGACATTTCAGGAAGAATTCGAGGAAATAATAGGATTGGGGAAAGACGAATAGGGGTAGTCTTAATTGCCATAGGACAATTTCATCGGACTGGTCAAGATAGGTGTCATGAAACCAACAGTGTAATTTGAAAAGGTCGAATTCACATTGTGTTTCAGTGAATTTATAGTCTTTGTCGCCTAAGGTAATGTGGTCTAAATCCCCAAAGGGAGAGAGCATGGGATTTACCATAATGACTTCAGTTTTTGTTTTGGCGATCATTGTGCCAGTAGGATGGAATTACAAAGGATGACAAACATAATTTCAAAGGACGACTATCATTTGTATGGGAAGAGAGCTCGAAGGCAATTCCTCTGTGAAAAATATTTGATAAATAAACAGAAACAGAGGATCGATGGCACTGTAGTAGTATAGAGTGAGGAAATAACATGATTGATGGAGAGAGTGAAGATTTATAGGTTTGCATAGGAGTGGGAACATTTGGCTAAATGGATGTTTGGGAGAATCATTTACTCTGCAACTGAAAATCGCAAGGGGAGGAAGCTGCAAATCGGAGGGCGTAACTATTAATTGACGTGGAGACGAGATGTAGGTGGAAGGAGGCATAGGACTATTTGCGGGAAGCAGATATGTGGCAAAAGGGGAGTGGAGGTGGAATGGAAGTGGAGGGTGATGTACATAGAATTGTGGATTATGACGGGAGCAACAAAAAATCACTTTCGGAGGGGGGTAGGAGTGGTATATGGTATTGAGAGGTGGGGTACGAAATGCTGTGATGGTGACACGTAGGGGTGGGACCAATGAGGAGGAAATTGCTTTTTGGACCCCCCCCCCCAATCGTCGGTAAAGGGAAACATAGCAGGGGGGGACCAAAAAGGCGTGGGAGCCATTTGATGAGATGGGTATATGATCGAGAATGGGAAAAATGAGTGTGGTTTAAATGCTACTGACAAATTGTCCCATCACACACATATTTTTATAAGAAGGTCCAAACTTTGGATAAATAATATTACATATAGCACTCTTTTGAGATAAATTCCATTTTCCTCTAAGCTAATATTAACTAAAACTCACCAATTAAAAAATAATCTAGAAATTACATTAATTTAAAGGACTAAAACAACTATTAAAAACTAATCTAGAAATTACATTAATATGGATTATATAGTTGGATTAATTTATTCACCTAATCTACCTAATCTAATCTTAGCCAAGATTACACTGTTTGTCTAAGTTATTCATTCTAATCTAATTAACATAAATTGAAATTTGCTTGAACATGATTAAACATTATGTTTCAAACAAAAAGAAGTGTTTTGGAAGTTTGAACAAGACACACACATTTTCATGAATTTATTCTTCAATAGATTATTGTACTATCAGTGGCACTTCAACTGGCATCGCTTCACATTTTTCTTTTCTGTGGGGTTCTTTTATCATTTTTTCTTTTTCTTTTCTTTATCGATTTTTTAATATATACCCTCTTTTCATTTTTTATTTTCATATATATATCGAAAAATCAAATGTCTCAGATCTAATAGAGGAGGAGAATCACTTTCAGAAAAGATTTTGAACAAGATAAAGATAGAGCGGGATGGCTGTAGCGATGAACACCTGTGCATCAACCGCCCTGCACTTAGGTCACAAGGGATGGGAGCCATTGAGTAGAAGTAGCTCCATTGGCCACATGATGCCTACTCCCTTTGCAGGGAGGCCCATGGCCTGAATCCTCCAGTGATCTCTGGGCACATCCATTGTACTGAGCACAAAGAACCCCATGGGGCAGGAAGATTGCAGAACAACATGTTGGGGGGTGACGATGGGTTGTAGAGATAACAACCTAAACGCTTGACAAGTAAAGGGCATGTGGGAAATAGAGATGGAGTGTACACAAAGGAGACGATGAGCGCTTCTGCAGATATATGTTTTGCATCTGTTCAACCCCAGGGTCAAGGGACTTTCGACGCTGATAATGCTAGATCTGGTGGCCTATACGCCATAGACTCTAAGGTAAGGGACAAATTGCTTTTCATACACCTTATCCATATTCCCAAGTTTGGAAACGCTGCATTTGTATGGCCATTGAATGGATCTGGGTCAACGAACCCCACCATGGAAGGCAGAAATATTCTTAGATCCATTAATGATCTAATATATCTAACACTTAGAAGACTGAGCAGACCACACAAAGTCCAGATCTGCGAGCATGCAATCGTCAAGACACCTCTTTGTCCTGAATCACAAGCCCAAAATGTAGAAGAAGGCTTGATAGGCAAGTAGAACAACGGTGATCTAGTGGTTTGGAACAGGATGACCTAGGCAATAGATCGAGGTCATTCTCAAACGGATTCATACCCTACAGAGATGGATCTCACACAGTTCTTTATCAAAACATTGGAAGGCATACATTATTGCTTGAGGCTTTGGAAGGGCTGCAGGATCCATGATCTAAGATATAAAATACAGAACCTCCTTGGTATACCAGTACATGGGAAAAATCTGATCCACATGGGACATAGCTTACAGGATAACTACACCCTTCAGGATTACAACATAACTACAGACTCGACCATCATCATCAATCTCTATCTGTGGGGTGGATGTTCTGGAACCAACTCAAAAAACACAACCTATTTTAAGGATTCAGTCAAAGGGAAAGGAACAATGTAGACCAAACCAACAACAACACCTGAACTACCTAGGCCATACATTGTAGAAAAAAAATCTGAGAATCCTGCTCTCACCAGTGCAATGCCTGAGGTATATGCTTTGTACTCATATATTTATTCCCACTTAGTTACCTATAGATTTAATGGGTTTTGGCCCAAATATGATGTTTTGCACCACTGGATTCATAGTACATGGACACCAAACTACGAAATATACTTATACCCCAAGGGGGTTTTTATAGTAAGATTTAATACAAAACAAGACAAGGAATATATCCTCAATAAGGGACCATGGTTCTGGGGCAGCGCAGGGCTCTCCATGACCCCTTGGTTTCTAGATTTCGATGCCAACACAATGGTGGTATCAAAGATGCCAGTCTGGGTTAGGTTGCACAACCTTCCATTACACTTCTGGCACCACAAGGTTTTAATCGCCATAGGGAACACTTTGGGAAAATTTCTAAAGACTGATGGAGACAGACTCACAAAGGGAATATTTACTTTCGCCAAAATTTGTGTTGAAGTAGATCTCAATCGGGGCCTCCCAGAAAGTATAACACTGAATTTCAATAATACACAGTAGATACAACCCTTGGATTATGAAAATACAGCATTTCAATGTCGTGGATGTCTACAAACAGGCCACCTCCTCAGTGCTTGTCCATAGGCAAGAAACAGCCCCAAATGGAACAAGAAGCAACAAAGGAAGCCTAAAGGATGGCAACGTATAGATCCATTGGATGAAGAAGAAGACCTAGCAAAGACTATAGAATATAAAGCAGAAATGGATGAACAAAAAGTCCAGAACAGCACACTAAAGAAAGAGGAAGCCCCCAGTAACCCTTTGCAGCAACAAGCTTCCCAGCCAACAGGAAAGGAAATATCGGGAAACAAGAGAACTCATGGATCAGAAGGATCTGAGTTGGACAAGGACTCTCCCATAACTATAACCGAAAATTAGCTATCCATTGTAAGTGCTACCCCCAACACTGGAGAATGGCGAAAGGTGGAGAAAAAGAAAGGGAGAAAAGAATAGAATTTTTATTTTTTTATTATTTTTTGGTTTCTGTGAAAATAGGAATAGATCATTTGCATATGCTCTTTAGCATCTACAAAATGTAATTTTGTCATATGAATAAAATTACGACTTTTCCACGGGAATATATATATATATATATATATATATATATATATATATATATATATATTCGAAATCATTTTCAATATGAAATATTATTTACAATTTGAAATACTGAAAGAAAATATCTAATCATGAGTTGATCCTATAAATTATAGGACCCTAACACCTGGGAAGTTGGCTGCCCAACTAACCCCAACAGGGCCCACAAACTCTTGGTGTCACATCTCCTGGAGTTAGGGTTTTGGTTTTTTAGGGTTTTCTCATGTTTTTCAATGATAAATAGTCCCTTGAGCCTCATTGTAACATAGTTCAGAGGAATGTATCCACCACATCTCTTCTCAAAGATAAGCTACCATAACACGAGCTCATCTTATTTCCATTCTGTTTGTAAGCATATTTTAGTATTTGATATTAACGAAATGAAGTTTTATTTCTACTGCATCTTGGTATTTATGGTTAAATATATAATTTTTTGCGTTCATGTTTAACTTTGGATCAGTTTCGTCATTATTTGGACAAGTTTGTTATTGTATTCATTGATGATATACTAGTATATTATAAAAATGAAGAAGAGCATGTTGAACACTTAGCAGCAGTATTGAGATTGTGAAGAGAGCAACAGTTGTATGCTAAGATTAGAAAATGCAATTTCTTTGAGACATAGGTACATTACTTGGGACATGTGGTTTCCAAGGAAGGCATAAGAGTAGATCCATAGAAGATAAGGGCTATCATGGAGTGCGCATATCCTAGGAATGTAGATGAAGTAAGATCATTTATGAGGTTAGAAGGTTCATCAAGAACTTCTCACAAATTGCATATTCCATCACATCATTACAAAGGCATTAGGGGAGTTTTGAGGTATAAAATGAGTCTCCTAAAAAAAATGTACAACCAAAATAAAATCTATAAGAACCAATGAGATTCAATATGATGATGTCAACCATGAGGGATGATTCACCATTTTTGGAGTAAAAAAGTAAAAAGATTAAAAAATAATAAAATGCTAAAACTACTTTTTCAACTTGTATTTTTGACTTACGTCCCTAAGGGTTTGCTCAAATTTCAAGTGGGAGTACTCACTGGATGCAAAATTTAATTCCTCATCCAAGGAGTACCCATGTTGCATACTTTCGATGGACCCTGCTACATGCAAAATGAGAAACACATGAAAAAAATGTGAATGCAATCACGCTTTTCATGTATTTTTCATTTTTCATGTAGTGGGGTAAATCATAAGTACGCAACATGGGTACTCCTTTGATGAGGAATCAAATTTTTCATCTAGCAAGTGATCCCACTCTAAATTTGAGTAAACCCATAAGGAGATACGTTGAAAATACAAGTTGAAAAAATAGTGGTTTTTTTTTCTTTTTTCTTTTTTCCCCCTCTAAAATTTGATGATGTAATCTAATCTTATTTTATTATTTCCACTTTTATTTTATAATTTAGGTCTCCTAAGAAAAATGTACAACCAAAATAAACTTTATAAGAACCAATAAGATTCAATATGATGATGTCAACCATGGGGGATGATTCACCATTTTTAGAGTAAAAAAGTAAAAAGATTAAAAAATAATAAAATACTAAAACTACTTTTTCAACTTGTATTTTTGACTTATGTCCCAAAGGGTTTACTCAAATTTCAAGTGGGAGTACTCACTGGATTCAAAATTTAATTCCTCATCCAAGGAATACCCATGTTTCATACTTTCGATGGACCCTACTACACACAAAATGAGAAACACATGAAAAAACGTGAATGCAATCACACTTTTCATGTGTTTCTCATTTTTCATGTAGTGGGGTCCATCAAAAGTATGCAACATGGGTACTCCTTGGATGATGAATCAAATTTTTCATCCAGCAAGTGATCCCGCTCTAAATTTGAGTAAACCCATAAGGAAATACGTTGAAAATATGAGTTGAAAAATAGTTTTTTTCCCCTCTAAAATTTGATGATGTAATCTAATCTTATTTTATTATTTCCAATAGTATTTTATAATTTGGGTCTCCTAAGGAAAATGTACAACCAAAATAAATTTATATGAACCAATAAGATTCAATATGATGATGTCAACCATGGGGGATGATTCACCATATTTGGAGTAAAAATGTAAAAAGATTAAAAAATAATAAAATACTAAAGCTACTTTTTCAACTTGTATTTTTTACTTATGTCCCTAAGGGTTTACTCAAATTTCAAGCGGGAGTACTCACTAGATGCAAAATTTAATTCCTCATCCAAGGAGTACCCATGTTGCATACTTTCGATGGACCCTGTTACACGCAAAAGGAGAAACACATGAAAAAACGTGAATGCAATCACGCTTTTCATTTATTTCTCATTTTTCACGTAGTGGGGTCTATAAAAAGTATGCAACATGGGTACTCCTTGGATGAGGAATCAAATTTTTCATCCATCAAGTGATCCCGCTCTAAATTTGATTAAACCCATAGGGAGATACGTTGAAAATATGAGTTGAAAAAATAGTTTTTTTTTTCCCTCTAAAATTTGATGATGTAATCTAATCTTATTTTATTATTTCCACTATTATTTTATAATTTCCTTAGGAGGATCATTTTATACCTAAAAAATCCCCTCATGAAAGGTAAGAAGTTTGAATGGACAGAGGAATGTACACTAAGTTTTGAGCAGTTGAAACAATTGTTGACACATGCTCGAGTGCTAAAGATTGCAGATCCAGAAAGAGAATTTGTATTATGCACACATGCCTACAAAAGAGGACTTGGTGGAGTTCTTATGTAGGAGGGATAGGTAGTATGTATGAGTCATGAAAGCCAAATAAGCACGAGAAAAATTATCGACACATGATCTTTAGTTGGCAGTGATCATCCTTGCATTAAATATGTGGAGGCACTATCTTCTCAGTAGTAAGTTTGTACTAATGAGAGATAACAGTAGATTGAGATATCTATTTGACCAACCGAATTTAAATTCCAGGAAAGCTACATGGTTTTCCATGATCAATGAGTTCCACTTTAAGATCAAGTAAATTAAAAGTAAAGAGAACAAGGTTGCAAGTGCTCTTAGCAGGTGGATATAGGTGAACCACATATTAGCTATGAGTCCTTATGGGACATATTTATAGGCTAAAGTATTGTAGGTAGGTCAGCAGGATAACAGGTGCATGGAGATCAGGCTCAAATTATTGCAGAGTACAGGTATAGGCATAGGTACAAGTATAGGTGCAGGTACAAGTGCATAGGTTCTGGACTATCATCTCACAACATATGGCTTGATTAGATTTAGGGACAGTATATATGTGTTAGATGACAATGATCTAAAGAATATTATATTGAGAGAGTTTCATGTGAAACAATATCCAGGTCACCTGAGATATCAAAAGTCATTGACCGCGTTGAATAAGTTCTAGTATTGGCCTAAATTTAAGAAAGAAGTGGCATAGCTCGTGGAGAGATGCTTGGATTTTCAACAGGTAAAGGAAGAGTGTAAGAATATATGTGGGTTACTAAATCTAATCCCGATTCCAAACTGAAAATGGGAGGTAATTTCCATGGACTTCATCACAAGTTTATCGAGAACATCTAGACAGCATGATTCCATCAAGGTTGTGGTGGACAGGTTGACTAATGTAGCACACTTCATTCCAGTGAAATATACCTATTTAGCTATTGATGTAGCAAAGGTTTGCATCAGAGATGTAGTGAGCTTGCATGGTGTTCCAAAAACGATTGTGTTAGACACAGATGTTAAGTTCACTTCTAGGTTCTTGAAAGAGTTATTTGTAGGTTTGGGTATAGATTTGGCCTTCTGCACAACTTATCATCCATAGATAGATGGACATATAGAGAGGGTCAACTGGATATTGGAGGATATGTTGAGGATGTATGTGATGCATCAACAACAAAAGTGGGAAGAGTATCTTCCACTCGTAGTGCTTGCTTACAACAATGGGTATCAGGAGTCACTGAGGATGAGCCCATTTGAGGCATTCTATGGGTGGAGTTGTAATGCTCCTATTAGTTGGAGTGATCCAATTAACAGGGTATTGATAGGACCGGATATGTTGGTAGAAATGGAACAAAAAATGTAGGTAATCAAGAAGAATCTAAAGCCAACACAGGATAGCCATAAAAGTTATACAGATCACAACAAGTGTTCTAAGGAGTTTTAGGTTGGGGAATAAGTGTACTTGCACATCAAGCCCAAGAAGAGCTCCTTGCAGATTGGATCATGTGTGAAGTTATCACCTCAGTTTCGTAGACTTGGACCAGTTTCCTATCGACTTGCACTTCCTCTCGTAGTGAAAGTACATGATGTTGTGTCATTGCTTAAAAACTATGTTAAAGATATTGATAATGTGATTGACTAGTGTGTATTGCAGGTGGATCCATAAGGAGAATTCTAGTCAGAACCTCACTGTATATTGTACATAACGATGATCATACTCTGGAACTGAGCAATCGCGCAAGTTAAATGCAGTGGAAGCACTTTGGGCCCAATGAAGCTACATGGGGGATGGCAAATCAGATGAGGGGATGTATCCTTCTTTAGTCGTTGGTTGAGTGAATGTTTTGGTGTATGTTTTATTATAGCTGTTGGTGCAATGTTTTGGTTTATTTACATATGTATGTAAATATCGCCATGAGTTGTGTTATAAAGCTTCAACAAGCGATATGGGTGTCATATCATTATGTCTTTCATGTTGCTATGTTGTCATGTTGGTTTTCTTCTCAACAGGTTGATCATTCTAAATACTGCAACAAGCTAATTTATAAAGCTCCATGGGAATATGTTTTGTTTTTTGCAGTCTTGTTAGTTGTAGGTGTCATTGAACATTGAGGATGGTATTCTCTCAAGGGGGAGGGTTCTAAAAGTTAATAAAGGAAAAATAATAACCATGGTCATAGGACACGTATTCCAAGAAAAATGTTAGGCAAAACACCCTAGAGTGGGTGTTCATTTGGTTTATTATGGCTATGGAAATTGGAAAAGGAAATGGTTAAGGCTGTGGAAAGGCACAAGGCATTAATTGGCATTTTATATATGAAAATAATGTAAATTAGGGGAAAAGGAAGGTGAGTAATCATAGGTTGCATCTAAGGACAAAAATGAAGGAAAATAATGGAAAATGAAGAAAATAGAGGCCTTATTATTAAAAATGATTATGAGGATCAGTTGACAGATTTTTTTCAATTCAATTTTAGAGCTTTCATTCTAATCTATCTCTCTCATACTCTTAGATACTTAGACTTTTCTTGGATCACTCTTGAAGGAGTGTGGCATACTTAGGATTTGGAGTAAGATGTCAAAAGAAGAGCATGAAAGCGAAAGAGCCATCGGCCTGAGCAATTAAATTGGGTTTTGCTTTCAAGTACTAAGTTCCATGTACGATTTCCTTACTAGTTTTGGTATGAATGTCATATGCATGTGGTTTCTTGGTCATGATCTGTTATTAGCATGGAGGATTTCCTATATTGACAGTGATTTTTCCTAGCCTTTCCATTTCCTAGATACTCATGGTGTTGTGGGAGTCTTTCCATTTTTCTTTCTCGTTGGTTCTCATGTTCGTTTGGTTGTGGGTTGACTTATTAGTTCCTAGAGCCTTTGTTGGAAAAAAACTATGGAGCCCTCTAACAACTTGGGTTAAGTTACTAGTCCTAGAGCCTTGGTTGGACAAACGCTTTGGAGCCCTTGGTGGGTTGAGTTACTACTCCTGGAGCTTTGGTTGGAAAAAATGTTCTGGAGGCCTGGAAGGCTTGGGTAGAGACCAATTTGGTGATGGTTAGTGATGTTCAACTATTAGGTGGAACCATTGGTTGAGGGTTGAGGTTATTTTTCCTCTGGAAGCCATGCTTTGATTTTGATGGATTTTTTCTATAATATCCCACATTGATGCTTTGAATATGGCACGAGGGTGATTGGCTAAAAAGAGATTTTTTCATCCAATCTATTATCAAGAGGAACATGGAAGTCCCAAACTTGGTTAGCCTTTGAATTCATCAATAAGAGCTCTCTTTCTCCCTGGTATTTACGGGTAAATATATTTGTTTATATGTGGCCTATATGGATGTTATATCCTTGGTATTTCTCTTGGTTATATGTTGGTTATGAATGAGTTTTATGACAATGCAAATGTATGCCTCTCATCATGTTTTGGTTAATCACTTAATGTACAATGAATATATGGCTTAATAGATGGTAATGCAATTATTGTTATGAGGCATGAATGCTTCTTAGAGATTCTCATATAAGTATGGGACCCTTATGCTCATATTTGTTGTTTAAACCTATAAAACGCATATTTTTGACATGTTTGACGAAATTCCTATGATGGTTAGTAGGGGTTAATTCAATTCCTTGTTTAAGTATTTGGATTTGTATCATTTTTTTATGTTAATTTTCATTTCTATAAGTTTCATGGAGTTCTGGGCAGTGGCCTAAGTCTTGGCCCTATAAAAGTGGCATAAAATTCAGAGTATCTTGCACAAAAGTACCTAGAGAAGCCCCCAATCGCATGCATGCCTTGTTGTGGGAGTGACTGGAGGGTCCCAGTCATATGCATGCCCATGTTAAGGGAGAGAATGAGGCTTTAATGCAACAAAATACCAGTTTGTCTCCGGGGCTGGTCACCTGGATGGTTTGTATGGGTCATGGGAGTTTTGTTGCATGTCTGGGTGGTCAGGTTGGTTGTGTTCCATTGGTTCCACTTCCTTAACTTATACATAAGGTGTTGAATCATATCATAGTAACTCTTTTTCACATGTTTACCTAGGTTGGTTGGTTACTTGGGTAGATGTGCGAGAAGGGTCTTACAAAACACTATAATTTATTCCTCCACATTGTCATTTATTTATCCACATTTTTTTTCCAAGAAAAAAATCGTAATTTCCATTATGAAATTGAAATTACATGTTGTATCAGTTTCATAATGGTTATGCATATATTAGAGTCGGATCAAGCCATCTATCCAATTTCAAATCATAGTTCATACATAAAATGTCCATAAATATATACATAAAAAAGCTAGAAAATATAAACATGTAAAGCATAATATCAGTCATATGTATCTATAAAAACTAGCCGAAGGATCATGGTAGATCATTCGACTCATCTTCTCTTGCATTCTCGATAAATGTCTTGTGATAGAAATGGTACAATTCCTCATCCTGTTGTTCTTGTATTATCCACTGACCCCTGGGTTGTTGCGCAACTTCCTTGGAAAGGCAGTCAGAAATCTGGTTCCTTTCCCTGTAAATGTGCGAGTAGACAATAAAATAAAAATGTGATTTTAGAGTAGTAACCTCATCTAGTAATCCCCGAAGTGTGTGCACATGACAATGAGATGCAGAGTTGATCCAGTTGATGACATATTTTTAGTCCCCAAAGATCTGAATCATGTTGCAATTTTTCTCAAGTGCAAATATGAGTAGGTGTCTGAGGTTGTTTAATTATGAAAATTTATTAGTGCCCCAGCCTAATCCCATTTTGAGCTTGTAATAATGTCTTTCCAATATGTATAGGATTTCTCTACCTCAACAACCGGCTTCTTGGGATGATCCATCAAAATAAGCCCATGGGCATGATCTATCAATAACTTCTGGTGTTATGGTACAAGCATGTTTCGATGGTTGATCCTGAGGGGTTAACTAATATAGTTATTCAATGTTGTTGAAAATGGTGTACCAATGAATGAGGGAGTCCTTGAATATGATCTAATTCTAAGCCAGCCATATACCCCAGCAGACAAGGAGGGGGAGGTTGCAGATTTTTTTTTATGATTCAGAGGTCCACCATGTCTGCCAAGCTGAGATGAGTTGTTCCCCATGCCATCTGATGGTGATGTCAAGGGATATATAAATATGATGCCAAACTTGTATGGTTGTTTTGCAATGTAGGAGGATATAGTCAATGTCTTCAGCATGATCCTTGCATAGGAAGCATCGAGGTGGGTTGTGTATAGCTTGACGATTAAGGTTATCATAAATAGGTACTTTATTTGATAATAAGCACCACATAAACAACTGGGATTTAGGAGGTTCCTTGATTTTCCAAAAGTGTCGTCACCACCATTTAGCCACAACCGGTTCCTGTTCCATAATAAGGAAGGAATATTCATCCTTGGGAGTGTAGCGTCCTATGGGAGAGGTAGCCTAAATGATTTCATCCTCGCGGTCTGTTATTCTTAGAAGTGACTCTTCAAGTGCCCTAATATATCAGATCCAATCATTTGCTACAAATGTCTGGTATCATGAGGTCATGGGCCGATTTCCAAGCTTGTGAGAGCCATGTAGTGTTTCCGCCATCGGAAATTTGGGAGAGCTCTGTGATTCCTGCAAATTTGAAAGTTTTCCTGAGCTCCAGTGGTAGTATGTGCGCGTTCCACAGATTGACCATGCATCTATGCTTATGTGTACTAGTTCACAAGTACCAATATGCCAAGTCAGTCCTCTTTTTATGACTGAAATGGATTGAGTAATAGCTCTCCATATGATGGAGGAACCAGATCTACCACTGATCAGGCTGCGGATCCATTCCATAATGGTAAGAGGGTATATATATTTGTGATAAACAACTTATTTCCATAAGCTATCTGATGTTAATATCTGCCAGCCCAGTTTTGTTGCAAGATCCATTGCAAATTTATTCAAATCCTTGATGCCCTAGCCTCCCCATTTTTTTGGCTTTCCAATTCTCTCCCATTTCACCTAGGAAAAGGTCATGCCTTCATGCTTCCCTCTCCATAAGAATCCGCGGAAAATTCTTTGTATTTTGTTGGAGATACCTTAGGGACACAAGCAAGAGCCATCCAGTATACTGGTATAATATGTTTCAAAATGTAAATAATTGCATTCATTTATTAAGAAGAAAAGATGAGAATATGTTAACATCTTTCATTCTCAGCGCTAAGTCTGGAATTCATGATTAAAAAGTTGGTTAATCTATGTGAGTGTAACAAGGAAATACCTATGGTCATAATTATCATATTTAATATTTAAATATTATTAATAATATATAATATTACTAAACATTATTTTACTATAAACATTAAGCCTATTATAAAATTAATTTATTATCAAATTAAAACCTAACATTATCATTAGAAATCTAATATTATTATTAGATTATTATCAAATGGACCCAAGCTAGGCTCGTGAGTGGTACGATGATTATTATCAATCCTACTAAGTAAAATCTAATATTATTGAACCTAGAGGCACTCTAGAACCCACTACAGGGTAGATATGTAGGTGTAATGTAAGTGAGTGTAAACCTTTAAATGTTGGCTCTATTAATAATAAAAAGTTGAAGTAATAAAAATAATATATATATATATATATATATATATATATATATTCCTTATGTTATTAACTTTTGAATAGGTTTTGTTACCATACCATGGGCTAATATCATGACTTATCAATACCACATGCCCAAAACTACAACTTATTTCACAATCAAAATATTTTATAACAATATGACATGATTCTTAACCATGGATATTCACCCCCACTTTATCATGAATATTATTAACTTGTGAATAGGTTTTGTTACAATACCATAGGCCAATACCATGACTTATCAATACCACATGCCCAAAAATGAGAACTTATTTCACAGCCAAAATATTTTACAACAATATGGCAAGATTCTTAACCATGGATATTCACGCCCACTTTACCATGGATATTATTAACCTATATATAGGATTTGTTACAATACAATGGGCCAATACTTTGGATTATCAATACCACAAGACCAAAAACCATAACTTATTTCACAATCAAAATATTTTATAAAATATTTTATTTTAAATTTATTTTACAACATTTTTTTAATTGAATCTAAAAGGAAAAAGTTTATAATTACTTTTGAGATATATCTAAACCCTTTATCCTCATGACTACTAAAAATATTCCCATAAGAATTAAATCAAGGTTTGATAAAATTAAAAATGAGAATAATTTTATATATAGAGGTGAAATTTATATAATATAAGTAATATTATTAAGAACCAACATAGTTCCATTTTAACTTAGTATCCGAGTGATGATAGCAAGAAAAGTGACTAATAATAATTGAAGAAAGATAGTGCATGATTTTTGTAAGTTTTTTGTTATGTTTTTTTCTTTGACATGATTGATCCAAAATATAGGTTTAATATTTTAGAGGGAAGGGCAGGGCGGGGGGTGGGGCAGGGTGCTAGAGTGGGAGGGAGAATTGACTAACAATAATTGAGGAAAGATAGTGCATGGTTTTTGTAAGTTTTTCGTTATTTTTTTTTCTTTGACATGATTGATCCAAAATATACGTTTAATTTTTTTTTTTTTGGGGGGGGGAGAAATTGACTAACAATAATAGAGGAAAGATAGTGCATGATTTTTTTAAGTTTTTCATTATTATTTTTTCTTTGACATGATTGATACAAAATATATCTTTAATATTTTAGAGAGAGGGGGAGTGGGAGAGAGGGAGGGAGGGAGATAGTGACCAATATGGACGGTGGAGAGGGAGAGAGTGTGAGTGATGGGGGGATAGGGAGAGAGGGAGGTGGGATAGAGAGGGAGAGAGGGGAAGGAAGAGAGAGAGGAGGGGTGAGAGAGAGAAGGAGAGGGGGAGAGAGAGAGAGATGGAGTTGGAGGGGGGGAGAGAGAGAGAGATGGAGTTGGAGGGGGGAAGAGAGGGAGGAAAGAACAAATACAAAAAGAGATAGAAAGATATAGGTGGAGAGAAAGAAAGAGAGTGGCAAGGAATATATGGAGAGAGTCGGGGAGAGAGGAGAGGAGGGAAGAGAGAGAAGAGAGGAGAGAGGTAGGGAGAGAAGGGGAAGAGAGACAGATAGGGAGGCACAAAGATGCAAGGGAGAGAGAGAAGACGAGAGGGAGGGAGACAGTGACAGAGTTGGAGGGAGGCGAGAGAGAGCGAGTGATGGGGGTGGAGTGACGAAGAGAGGTAGGAGAGGAAGGGAGAGAGGAAGGAAGAGAGGGAGAACTCAAGAGAGAGAAGGAGAGAGAGATGGAGTTGGAGGGGGAGAGAGAGGGAGAGAATAAGAAAGACATAGAGGGAGAAAGGTGGAGAGAGAGCGAGTGATGGGGGCGGACTGACGGAGGGAGGTGGGAGAGGAAGAGAGAAAGGAATCAAGAGAGAGAAGGAGAGAGAGATGGAGTTGGAGGGGGAGAGAGAGGGAGGGAAGAATAAAGGCATAGAGGGAGAAAGGTGGAAAGAGAGGGAGAGAAGAGGAAGATAGAGAGAGAAGGGCAAGAGAAAGAGAGGAAGAGGAAGAGGGATGAAGAGAGAGAGATAATTATGGAGAGAGAGTATGTATGTTTGGGGGCTGAGATAGAGAGATAAATATGGAGAGAGTATGTATGTTTGGGGGTTGATAGAGAGAGGAAATAAGAAAGAGACACATAGATACAAATATATATATATTATATAGTATTATATAACCATCCTAGATCCATATTAACCCCAAATATATCAAGCGTCGAAAGGGATAAAATCTCTGAAGGTGCAAACCTTTCCTCAAGTTTTGCACTCAAAAAGGAGGTTTGCAGGTCGTGAGATTTGGTGCCTCTTGGCACCTGATAGATACATGGTTAAAGTAGATCTAGAATGGTTAATTATCAAATGGAAGGAAATGGACGAAGACTCAGTAACCATGGCAACCTAAGTAGTTATAGACTTCTAACTAAAACAGGGTATTTCACAATCAGCAATTACAAGCATCAAACTAAAATGTAAATACAAACATGCCGCACCAAGAAATGTAAAGGAAAATCTTTACATCATCCAATACACGTGAATTTAGTTTTCATTAATCCACATATAGGTGAATTTAATTTTTATTAATCCAAGCCATGTTTCAATATAGTTGAATTTAGTTTCATAATCTTTATACATTGTTAATTGCAAGTGGCAAAGTAAATTTTTAATCGAACATCTCTCTTTCAATCTTATATTGGAATGTGTAATTAAAAACTTATTATGTACGAAATTGAAATTGGAAATATGCCTATCAAGTTACTCAACCTCAGAACGAGCCTCAACAGCTTCAAGCAAAATCTACTAAGACTACCGCGCATTGCCACTTTTGCGAATCTGGTTTGTATCGAAGATTTATTGCTTTCAGTTTAATTATCCAATTTGAATTGAATGAACTTGTAAATAATTGGTTTATTGACCCCCCATGTTCGTCATAAAAAATCGTTTGACTCTGAGTTGATTTCACCCTCAAACAATCGTTGCAATCTATAGATGATGCTTTGTAAGTTAATCAGACAACTGTGAATTATATACTTTATAATAGTAATCTTGTGGAATCACACGATATCATAGCACAAATCGTCCTAAATATGTCAAGCAAGGATAAATTTCCCCCCTGTATTTTCTTTGAATCGAGTAGATTAGATGTCAGGACGGGTCATGATTACCATTAATTAATGTAATTGAAAATATTACATGCAAATGAGATAATAGTAGTTATATAGAAGTAATTAAATATGTTCAATAGAATTTCCACATTGTACAGTTATGAACAAAACACAACGTCCTCCCAAATTAAAGAGTTAGTTGTTCGGCTTATGTGTCCCAGAACCACCAAACCTTAATATCCTGATCGAGGCTGCCACTATAGATAAGATACTCACCTGCATTCAAATCTATGATTGCTCTCACAGGTCGGAAGTGGCCCTCTAAAATAGTAAACACTAATGGGAAACAACGTTACTCTACAGACTTAGTCCTTTTTTCCAAACTCTAATTATCGTGTTCCCAGAGCCACTGCAGAGGAAATCTGATATGGAAACCAAGCATAGAATGGCTCGCTTGAGGCCCGTGAGTATCCTAGCCACCTGAATGTGCTCTGCACTGTTAGTAATATCCCCTTTCCAAGCTATAACATACCGTTCATAACTCCTACAGTAGAGAATCGATCCATCTGCGCTTAGAGAAATAGCATTGACAACCAATTTATGCTTTATGTAAAGTCATTACAAGACTAGGTTTCCGTTCGCATAACGCTTATTCTATAAAATGTTTTCATAATTACACTGCAGGTTGGCTCAAGGTAGGCTACTGAATACATCAGCCACTCTCTCACCTATCTCATATCACATTACATTATTTACAGTACCAAAATATGGTTATGGTGGTTGAACCACCCAACTAAGCATAACATTCTAACTTATTTGTTATAGGTTGGATCATAGTCACATAATTCATAATGTATTTAATATAAACATCGGCAATCCTTTCCATGTTTTGAAATCCAAAGTTCAAAAAATATGCTATATTGAGGAATCAAATTGTTCATTCTACTTTCCCAGGTAAACTCTCATCTCCCACCAGGCTCTATTCTTATCTGGTATCTATGGTTTTCCATGCATTTTTCCTCTCAATTTTTTGAGGGCCCATACCCAAATCTTTATTTTGGAATCAGCAGAGGTCGTTTATATAGCTCCTTCTGGGGAATGCAGAAGTGCATTTATTGCATCATCGTGAGCTATGAACGATTCCATGCAACGAAAATCTGGGATTCTCCACACGTTTATTTCTCTATCCCATGAAGCAGAGTACATATATCCATTCTTCACGTCTACTGCTACATTGGATATGGTATCCACATGATGAATCCTAAGGTTCCACTTATGTTTGTGAACTTCAACATGATTCTTAGAACACTACTACACAACAAGGGGTTTTAAGACATTAGTTTAATACGAAATAAGAATTTCATCTCAAATTTTTTATTTTCTACATCCTATTTATTTTAATTAGTATTTATTTAATTTTCGTCTATCTGCCGACATTTTTCCGTATGATAAAAAATAAGAGTGAGTGGAAGCAATTCCAGGACTGATTCGACAGACTGGAGCTACAGAATTCCTATGATAAACCGAGTGAGTGGCAACGGTTTTCAGCTATATGGTGACATTTTTCGCTATGATAAAAATAAGAGTGAGTAGGAATCAGGATCACCGCCTGCACTTATTTGACAGACTGCAGCTACATAATGGATGGAAATCAACATGAATATTTTCACAAGAGCCGGGACTTTTGTGCCTCATCTTGGTTGTAGGATCTGCTCTCGACATCCTTGGTTTTCCTATGAGAGAAAGAGTGAGTGGGAGCAGTGCCCTAGATTGATTCACCAGACCAGAGCTACAGGCTAATGGAGAGTGGCATGGATATGGTCGCAAGCGATAGGGGACTGTTGTATCTCATCTTGACACAGCTACCGGGGCACAGGATCTACTCTCGGCATCCTTGGTTTTCTTATGATAAAATGAGAGAGTGGGACCGGTCCCTTGGATTGATTCGCCAGACCAGAGCTACAGACTAGATGGAGAGTAGCATGGATATTTCCAGCCACAGGGGATTGTTTCCCCTCATCTTGACATGGCTACCACGAATGTAAGATCTGCTTTCAGCGTCCTTCGTATAACATCTTGACATGGCTACAGCGGCCACAAGATTTTCTCTCGACATCCTTGGTTTGCAAAGTCTGAAACGAAATCTCACGCAGGAAACCCAAAAGCTCATGATCAGGTCATGTGCACTCCTCCCTTCTCCTGTTTCTCACTTCAAACACATCAAGCACACTATGTTACCAGAAACGTGACCATTGGCAGCGTTTCTGCGAAAAACAGCCCCAGAAACCATACGGGACGGGAAACCACGTTTTATACGGGCGTTCTCGTTTTTATCAACAGGAAACTGGTTTTTGGCGAAACTGATCGTTTCCCACAACGTTTTATGCAAAAACGTTTATCCGTTTTCCCTGCAACGTTTTGGTTCCGTCTCCGTTTTTACGTTAAATCCCATTTAAAAAGCAAAAGTTGCCGAGTTTCAAAAATAGTGGTTTCCAACTTGAGTTCTGTGAGTCAGCGGCTGTGTGAGCACGATTTACGCTGAGAGGAGCGTAGTGCCTGCGCGTAACGTGAGGTGTGAGCACGATTTAAGCTGAGAGGAGCGTAGGTTCGTCATTCGAGAGCAGGAGCGCATCGAACAGAGTCCATAGCATTCTGGAGCGTAGGTTCATCATTCGAGAGCAGGAGCGCATTGAACAGAGTCCATAGCATTCTGGATTTGTGAGAATTCCCAATTCACTGGTATGTTTCAATGAACCTAGGCTAGCAATTGATCTTTAACCGTAAACGGTGTTCTTATTTTCGCTGTGGTTTCGAATTTTTGTTGAATTTAAAAAATATCGGTGTTGTTATTTTAGCTGTGGTTTCGATTTTTTTTTGTTGAATTTAAAGAATGCCATACTATGAAATATGTTTATATATTAAATGAGGGGCGAGATTTCTTCACAGAATAAACTGTAATAGGTATTAATCAACCCACATTACTTGAAATCAAATGCAAAAGAAAGCTTTGGGCGAGCTTTATTTTTGCCCCGCATCTTCATTTGCTCTGCACGTTGTTGTTCTTCAAGCTTTTTATGCCGAATGGCTCTCTTTTTGTTGCAGAAGAGCCTCCAACTCACGATGACGTTCCTCCTCTTTCTGTTGTTGTTCCAGTATTGCTCTTAACTGTTACAGTTCAATTTACTCTTCTTTTTCTCTGCCATTTTATCTAATTCTTCGTTCTGCTTCCGTGCTTCCTCCTGTAATAGAACAGATTTTTTGTATCAAAGTTACCAAAATGGAACGTAGCAGTCCATTAATTGAAATATCAAACAATAGCAGTATCCAATGATATTACAGTATTCTCGTGGCTATTTTAAGCATACTTCTTTCAGCTTTTTCTGAGAAAGATTTTCTTGCTTCTCCTGAAGTTGTATAGCAACATCCTGAATCATCGTCTTCCTGCCATCTTCTAAATATATCTCCTGCCATCTTCTAAATATATCTGTATTTCTAGTTTAACTTCTTCATACTTCAAGAAGGCTTCCTCGACCTCTTTTTTGAATGGCTTCTTCAATTCTCCGTGCTGTCTCCTCCTCCAAAAGCTTCAATTCTGCCTCTTTCTGACGCCTGTGGAAATAGACTCTGCATTAGGCGAGTGAAGGTTCCATTTTAAACATACAAGCACACATCATTTCGAAACATAACCACTTCAGGACAAGCCTGCTTCACCGAGCACTAAACAAGCAATAACAAAGGATTTACAACAGGGTTTGCAATCTCTCCCATCTATATTATCTGTTTCATTTGATAAATAATCTTTCATTCCGCTGTTTCTCTTTATAAATGTTTCTTTAAAACTTCACATGTGGAAACATTAGATTTTTATGATTAATGTTTTGTTTTATATTGTTAACATTTAATCTTGTTTTTTCTCTCTCCTCGTTTCTTATACAAGAAACCTGCAAACTCTGTTTCTCGTACCGTTCTCGTTTCTCGTTCCGTTTCCCGTTTCCCGTTTCTGGTAACATAGCAAGCACATAAATATCTTTGAGTGCATGGATCAATTGCAGGACAAATGTCTGTAGTTGGCCTCTGAATCCCTGAAAAAACTAGTTTCTTTATGATTAAGGAACCCTGACCAACCATAGGAATGCATTTCAAGTGTAGGGTTTGTGAAAAATTATACTCTGTAGGGTTTGTAGGGTTTGTGAAAAATTATACTCTGTTGGAGTATGTTTCCATTACTTCTGTACATAATTTGCAGTATTTAGGTATTGATGCCTTGACTAGGGTTTGTGAAAAATTATACTCTCTTGGAGTATGTTTCGTTGACTTTTGTACCCAATTTGCAGTATTTAGGTATTGATTCCTCGACTACGGTTTGTAAAGGGCTTAGCGTTACCAATCTCGTGAATGGTACGAATTTGTCTGATAATGCTCTAGAAAGCATTAAAAATGGTGGCAATATCCAAGAATTGGATTTAAAGGGTCGTTTTGGATTCACTCCATCTAGTTTGATAAAAATAAGTGTGAATTTTCCAACATTTCTCAACTTCTCACTCGAGCTTCAGCGATCCCTGGACATTACTGTTGGACACCTAATCCTAAATGGGTTAGTGTGGAAGCTGAATAGACCAAAGCAGTCCAAGAGACCTTGGGATCTGAAACCCAAGAGTCATATGTTGTACTATAAATGTATATCTCATGTTAATAAAAAAAACGAATTGCATGTTTTATCTTTCATATCTCTCTTGCTGTCCATGTGAGTTTAACATGGTATCAGAGCCATGATGTGTGGCCTGTGTAGTTTTCTTCCTCAGGGTTTATCCTTTAGTTAAAAAAAATGAGATGTTGTTATTCCCTGAGCAACCGGCCTGAGCTGCCTTGAATAGTGCTGACCTAGTCTTCATTACCTGTAATGCTCCATTAACTCTGCCTGCCTGTTCTTCTGAATACAAAAATCGCTCTCTGACTGTCATAAACGTTTAAAAAAAGAGCGTCATTACACCTGCACCTCTACTGCCTGACAACTCACCTGATTATTCTCACCTGCGTTACTGAATGTGTTTGAACGCCTCTGTCCTGCGTCTCTACCACGCCTATGCTGCCCTAACGCTCTCTCACCTAACGTTCTCTCACCTAACGCTCTCACCATTCTGAGAGACTCCATACGCAGCTGGATTGTTGAACGCTGCCTGACAAAGAATTGTGGAGGACGCAGCTGGTATCATCGTTTTGAATGTACAGTGCATTAAAACTGTCTCCGGTTGGAACCGTCCGTGTGCTCAGCAAAAGGAATCTCATAATCTAGCAAGTTAAGGTCTGCGGCTACTGCTCTTGCCTGTGTAATTTGAGGGATCTTTTCTATCAAAGGGCCAAGAAAAATGGTGAAAATTGTACTGTTTGAGGTTCGAGCCTGCGGGATTGTGTAGAGGAATATTTTTGCCTCGAGTTTTTCTCGCGGTTTTGAGGTTGATGATAAGAATTGACATTGATTAAGCTAGCATAGAGCCCTACTGCACGCTCATACAGCGCAATCACGGCACCCACTGATCGAGGAGTTACTTCCTGCACTGTCACTGTCAAAGACTCTCGATTGTTTGAGTAAAGTGCAGACCTTGTCCCCTGCAGCATACCAAAAAGGTAGTCCCCACAAGCAACACCAGGTTCAAGTTCCCAGTCATGGCCTGGTGGTCTGTCGCGGAGCACCTCAATAAAGGTTACAAAGAAGTTGTGAACTCCTTCTCTCAGTTGTTGAATATAGGCATGTTGATCTGTGCTTCCTTTGTTCCCATATACAGTTAGGCCTTGGTTGACCCGGTTCCCATCTAAATCAAACTCTTTTCCAAGAGATTCCATGACAAGCTGTTGCAGATAGCGGCTAAATAAAAGCAGGCTATCTTTATAAGGAAGGAAAACCATATCCTTGAAACCTTTACCATCAGAGGCCCAATACCAGCATAGTTTCAACAAGGCTGCAGGATTGGTTTTAACCACAGGAATCCTTGTCGCTTCATCCATAATAGATGCACCGGTAAGCATTTCCCTGATATCAATACCCTGAAGAGCTGCTGGAAGCAGTCCAACAGCTGACATTTCAGATGTTACTTATGTCGCTTGTAAAGACTTCAGCACAAGCTGCAAAGATTCATTCTCTTGAGCCTTGATGGAAGAAATGAGCTCCTTATAACTAGTACGCTCATATTCCAGAAAAACATCCTGAATTCCAAGATCCCTATATACAGCCTTAACGTCTGCATCACAAGAAGGATTTCTCTTCCCATAATTGGCATATAATCATTGAAGTTGGCTCTCGTTGGCCCGTTCAAGGGCTTGCACCACCAACGCCCATGGATTCTGGACCCAATACCGAGAAACTTGTTTCAAACTCATGACTTGAATGAAACCTTTTGGTAGCTAACCATGATTTGAACTATCTCTCCTGGTTATGTTCTTTTATGAATTCACTGGAACAGTATGGATATAACCATGAGTCTGAGTGCATGTTTGGGAGTTGGAAGGCGGCATAATGCGATGTAGATTTTCTACACGGTGATGGTTCACTCGAACAGTTTGAGTCTAAGGTCTCGGTGGTTCATTATACAGTATTGAAGTTGGAAGTTTATTACAAAATTCTCGTTGGCATTTGATTTTTTGGGCATTCAAACATTGTTACCCTCATCACAACAGCCTGATTGTGGACCATTCATCTGTACTACTTATAGACTTGCTGCAAGGACTTCTCAAGTTTGAGCCTTCGGACCGTTTGAAAGCTTCAGAAGCTTTGAGTCGTCCATTCTTCTTAGAGGGCACCAAATTTCATAAATATGGTGCAAACAAATAACGAGAATTCTGATTCACTGCTCGGGACACTGTTGAATTGTTATCAACTTCGTTGGTATTACAATGGCTATTGAAGAGAATCGACCGCATTAGGGGATCTCGGCATTATCTACAAGCTGGAATCCAATGGCATTGAGTGTGTAGCTATATGTCATTGAGTGTCTTTATTACTCTTGGTGTCTTCGGGCCCGTGCATTGACAATTTTAGACATTGAGCTTATACATAAACGGGTTCAGGTTTCTGTGTGGAGACTTTGGAGAGGAGGAAGTCACGAGGTAATTTGTTTCTGGCTGAAGTTTTGTTATAGCCGCATATGGAAACATATATTTCTTTTGGATTTTCGTTATGCTGCTGGAAAACACCCTATGCATGAACAAAGTTGAATGTCTCAATTTGTCTTCCACTATTGATCAACACTTCTACAACATTTGCCATTTTATTATTCAAGTCCAAGGGAATGACAAAGTTCATGTTTCTATCTGCAACGGTACTGCGGACAGACTTTCAGATTTGATATTTTGAAAAGCTTCTCTAAGTAGTATAATATTGATGCTCTTCTTCTAAGTTACCACAAGTTTAGTAAGTATTGCAGAGAAAGAAATCAGTTTTGTATATCGCTCATTGATTTATTTGTGTGCTGACCTGGAGCTGTATTGAATGCATTGAAAACTGTGATTAAAGCTGCCTGAATACGTTATGATGTTGCCTGAAATACGTTGAAGCTGTTGTTTTAAATAAGTTTGCAGTTGTTGCTGCCCCAGTTGTGGAACTGTATTTAAAACTCATTATAGTTTCTGTTCGTTGATTCATTTGCTGCACATTTACAAAGGATTTTTCTGTGTCTTTGTACTGTGAGTGGGTGTTACTTTTACTCATTGGGTCATAGTTGTAATCTGTCTTTTAAAGGGGTGTAATTTTCACAATGAAGAATATGCCTCGAATTACTGAAATATTAGAGTTCTTAAAAACTCTGATACATTCCTCTAATCATGAAACATTCCAAATCAGCAAAGGCTCTCTCTCAGAAATTCAGACATGTCTACAATATGCACAAGAGAAAATTGATTTTTTGCAGCTTGAAACACAGCTACAGCAAGAAGAATTAAAACGAAGGAGTCATTCTGAACCTGTTTCTGTTCAGAACAATGAAGGAGACTCCCATAAATAGCAAGTCAATATTGTTCAAGGTCATTCAGATTCAGTACCCAATAAAGCAGCAATTGTACATGCAGATGCAGAAACTCAGTCTGCACTTCCCAAGCCCATCATCAGACCTTGGGAACAGCTTGTCCACAATAAGCACAGAACTGGTCTTGGATATGACAAGGACTTGTCCTTTCATATTCCAGACTACGCCAAGCCCATTCAATTTCAGAGTGCTGGATTCATTCATGACAGTTCACCTGCTCCTCATGACAGTTCAGCTTCAGCTGTTCCAGATTCTACTCCTCTTCCACCGCAACAACAAAACAACAGATTGTGAAATGCCAACACTGTGACCGAGTTGGCCATTTGAAAGATCATTGTTTTGATCTTCATCCATGTAAGCACTGTCATAAAACCAGCCATTCTTCACACAGATGCTTCAGAAACAAACATCCTTCAAGAACAAAGATTCATCTTGGATGGATCGCTTCTTGGCAATGGGCATCAACAGCCAAGAAGATATTCCAAACACATGTCAGAACTTGTTCCAGAATATTGAACAATCTTGCAGTTGATTTTTCTCCATCATCTCACCTTGTATCTAACAGGGGGGAAATGATGGTCATCTACAAGCTTCAAAGCCACATCAAGCGAGCCTAAGCCACAACCTGCCACACGAGTTTCAGAGTTGTAGCCAGAGACAAAGATGCCATAACATGCTTTCAGTTGGCAATCTGTGACACTTCCTCTAGCAGAAGACTTCAGCTTCTTGCCAGTTTTGGAAGAGTTCCAGGAACAAAATTGAGAACACTTCCTCTAGCAGAAGACACCAGCTTCTTGCCAGTTTTGGAAGAGTTCCAGGAATTGCATTAAGCATTCCAGAGTTGTTGGTTATCCTTAAACCATCACAGGTTGAGACATCCCTTCTCAGGTTGAAGTTTTACCTTTTATGTGGGGTGAGACCTCCCTTTTATGGTTGAAGGTTTCCCTGTTTAAAACATTAGGATCACTTCCTCTAGCAGAAAACTTCAGTTTCTTGCCAGTTTTGGAAGAGTTCCGGGAACTGCACTAAGCGTTCCAGTCTTGGTGGTCATCCTTAAACCACCGCCCTTTATACCAACATTTCATAGAGCACATTCAGCCTAGTGCTGCCATGCATTTTTTGCACATTTTGTATTACAGCTCTCTTCTTGGACTCATACATAACCCTTCGGATTAAGGGGGGGAATGTTGGACACCTAATCCTAAATGGGTTAGTGTGGAAGCTGAATAGACCAAAGCAGTCCAAGAGACCTTGGGATCTGAAACCCAAGAGTCATATGTTGTACTATAAATGTATATCTCATGTTAATAAAAAAAACGAATTGCATGTTTTATCTTTCATATCTCTCTTGCTGTCCATGTGAGTTTAACAATTACCTTGGTCATCTAGTCGTTGGACATTCACTGTCGGAATCAACAAGAACGGTAGTTTAAGACGTTCATATAAAAAATACGACCTCCTGCCACATCAGCGGATAGAGATCTCAAGGTGGGTTTTGGTTCGTATTTGAAACCTACACTTTGATTTTCTTCAAACCATCGAGATTTTGATGAACGGAAACCCTGAACAATATACTAATATGATAATTGAGAGGGGAAGTCAGATGCTCAGCCCTTTGGGTATCCTACTACATAGGTTATTTAAAATGGCTTGTTTTATGGGGAAGTTTTAAATATTTAATCTCGTTTCGTGGATAAATGTTATAATTCCTCTCAGTCAAACTATCCAATATTTGGCGAGGATATGGCTACATTGGGGATGATATTTTCTCTTTTGAGTTTGTGCTTATATATTCGGTTGATTACTGTCTATCGCCTATGTCATAATAGGGCTGCCTTTTGGGAACACCTTCTTCAATCAGGCCCTCTACAAGCTGATAATATCATCTTGGGCAGTGGTCTGAATTTCTCCGTTGGACATGCTGAATCATGGGGACATAATGCCGAAATTGATCTCTTATCTGACACATTTGAAACCCTTCTTGAGGAGCATCAGTTCATTGACATTCCCGTGGCATGACTCCAGCCCACTTGGAGGAACAGAAGGATAGGAGAGGCATCTTTGGCTCGCAGGTTGGATCGATTCCTCATTAAGGAGAGACTCATTGGGGATTGACAACTACAAACAGTGGGTTGGATTAGGAGGGGTATCAGATCACCCACCCATTTATCTTGGGATCAGAGGAGTTGAACCTAAACCAAAAGCACATTTCAAATTCAATGCTACTTGGCTGAAGTATCCTGACTATCTTTGACTAGTCTCTGACTGTTGGAAGGCTCATCACCTTGTCTTGGGTCGATCTATCTCACAAGGGTTCTCTCACAATCTTACTAATATCAAGTGAATATCTAGGGGATGGACCCATAGTAAGCCACTATAGGAAGACAACACCCTTCATCCTATTGAGTCTGAGATTGCTAGCCTTGAGGATGATTGTGGTAGGGGGTACCTGTCTCATGATGCAAAGTCACACCTTATAACCTTAGAGACTCAACGGGACATAATGATGTAGGAGCATCCAACTAGGGGTGAACAAGAGGAAGTGTTTGTCTCACGAGTTAACAGGTTCACAGGTCATTGTACCTGAGTTTTCTTTTTTATTTTTATTTTCTTAGTTATTAGCAGTTGGGACACGATAGCAAGTTCTGTTTTATTTTTGTTAGGATGTTTAAAAACAAAAACAAAAACAAAACAAAACTTTGTTTTTTAAAATTAATTCCAGAATTTAGACAGGTGGAACTTAACAGTTACTCATGGTAACTACATGTAACTGTTGAAAGTTTTTAAAATGTTCAACAAATCATACAAAAAGAGAAAACCGAAACATTGTAAAGGTTGATTTCCATCATAGCAGAAAAATAATAGAAACATACAAGAAACTTTCGAAATCATCTTAATCCATTTTTCAACTAGATATATTTCTTTTCTGTTCTTAAGATGAATTGAGTGTATTTCGAAGCAGAGACAAGTATTGGCAGATTAAAATCTTTTAACAGACATCTAGAATATCAGAGACAGCGAGACCGAGGGCTGGTGGAAGTGTTGCTATAGTCAGAGAGAGAATAACAGTCAAAGAACCAACAAGCTTCACAACAACTACTTGTAGTTCCTGAAGAGTATCGAGCTTATAACAAAGAAAATTGGCATAGGGTTTCATAATAGGCACAACCAAATTTCCAACAAGAAGACAACATCTACGACCAGGTACCACATGAAATAATACAATTCATTCTTTTCATTGCAAATATTGTTTGAAGAAAGATTACAGAAGTCTTTAAAATGATTTACAGTCCCAAGGTAGGACAAACTCATATTACAAGATAGTCAGAGAAACCTGGGTTTGAAAACCTGAATATACATTTCACTCTAAAACCCCAAATTAAAAACAAACCAAGCGACCTGTCTATTTTCTGCAAAGACCAAAATATGGACTAAGCGATTGACAGAGAGGCCGAAATCTGAGACCAAGACTCAGCATTATGAACAGATGTCAAGCACGAGATACATGGAAAGACCCTACCCAGTCTAACAAGTCGCAAGAGGAGCCGAAGCCATAGTTACACGCTCACCATCCACCTGCAACCACCACACACAGTAGTTAACATCGGGAAGTATGGAAACCCCAACTGAATGAAGGAAACAGAGTAAGGGTTTGTCACTTACCAGAGGAGGAGTCGACAAGTTGCAGGAGGAGAGGTCTCAACAGGTCGTGAACCGACAAGGAACCCTACTCACAAGGAGCACCAACTATCAGTACCAACAAAAAATGCAAAGCGGAAACTGAATCAACGAAAGAGAGCTTACCTGTGTTAGCCGCGAGCCAAGGTTGAGCACTGGGTCACCTCGTGGCCACAACCTGGATACACAGTGACTGGTGACAAGTTAAACAACGAAAACATCGAACCAATAATCAAACAGAAAGACAATAACAATGTTACCAAATACACTCAAGGGGAAGCCACCCTTAACTGTGCCAGTATTTTCCGAACATAGGAGGCTACGTGCAGAATGCCAAGAGACAAGCCCAAAACCCTCAGACAGACCAGCAAACAAAAACAAGCCATTGACATTAAAAAAATACTAACAGAGCTCCGCCAACTGACCAAAGTCGTGGCCAAAGAATTCAAGCAGAGCACCACAGAGAAACCTTTCGAAAAAATCGCAATTGAAAACCGGAGAGCAGACCCCTCAGCAGAGTGGAGTGAAAGTCAAAAATGACCCGGCAAGTGGAGAGTTAGGGTTTCAAGCACGGTGTAAGGTGGGAGGACGGAACCCGAGGTAGAGACAGGTGTCTCCCCCATAGCCTGAACCGTATCAAATCATTAACCACAGCAAAATATCAACCATTATAGGAAATCCATAAAAAAAATCATTTCATTAATAATTTAATTAATTCAAATCTTTGTATCTGGAGAGAAGGACGAGGGCTGGTCCCTTCAATTTTGGTATCAGAGCAAGAAGAATTGATTGATTTTCTTATAAAATGGAAGCTGGGAGAAGAGGTCGTGGTAGAGCTATTCGAAGAGTAGTAGATGAGCGATTGAGGGAAGAGATTAGGATCTTGAATGCCCGATTGGCGACAGTAGAAGCAGGACGAAGAAGGGATCCAAAAGTAGGAGATGACAGTGAGGAATTGGCTGTAGTTAAAACAGATGGATCAGATCAAGAAGGACCTGAGATCAAATTGTTAAGGTCAGTTTTGTTGGCTAGTAGCAAGCTAAAACCTAATATTCTGAACTATGATGGCAATTTGTCCATAGAAGTGCTATTGGACTGGATTAGTGAGCTGGACAAGTATTTTAAATGTGAGGAGGTCAGCGAAGATAGGAGAGTTAAATTCACTGCTACCAAGCTGAAAGGACACGCAGCCTTATGGTGGGACAGTGTCCAAGCAAAGAGGAGAATATTGAATAAATTAACAATTAAAAAGTGGACTAGAATGGTCACCAAGATGAAGGGTAGGATTTTGCCCAAAGATTACCAGATTGCTCTGCATCAACAGGTATAGAATTTGAAGCAAAGAGGAATGACGGTGAAAGAATATACTGAAGAATTCTATCGGGTGAATTTGAGATCTAGTTATATTGAAGACACCCCAAAAAAGACAGCAAGGTTTGTGAACGGCCTAAGGCTAGAGATATTGGACGAGATAAGTATTCTTTCTCCAAAAACTATAAAGGAAGCATACCAAAGTGCATTAATGATAGAAGAAAAGATCACAAGAAAGAAAAATGCCAGGAGGGGACAAGGAACTGGCAGAGGGAAAGGACAATCCTTTGGGAGAGGAAGAACTGCCAACAACAGTGAAGAGGGCAGCAGTTCAAAAACCTCAGGGACAGCAGAAAAGGAAGGCAACATGACGGGAGGAAGGCCATACTAGAGAGGAAGGAGAAATCGCAGAGGCAGAGGAGCTGCCTACCAGTGCTACAAGTGTCACAAGTGGGGGCACAGATCCGTTCAGTGTCCTGAAGGAGAACAGGTTGGTCAAAGAGGAGCATATGTTGCTCAGGCACTGCATCAAGAGGTAGAAAATGTATCAAAGACAGGAGAGGCCTTAGTCTTGAATAAGGTATTGCTGAAACCAAAAAAGAATCAGCTGAACAAACCCAAAGGAAGGAATTATTCCGGACTGTGTGCAAGTCACATGGCAAATACTGCAAACTGATTATAAACAATGGAAGCACTGATAATCTTGTTGCAACAAAGATGGTGGAGAAATTGGGTTTGAAACAATTCAAGCATCCAACCCCCTATAAGGTGTCGTGGTTACAGAAGGGTCACCAACTGCTAGTTGATGAGCAGTGTGAGGTGGAATTCCATATTGGAAAATATAGGGACAAAGTCATTTGTGACGTCATGCCCATTGATGTATGTCATATTCTGCTAAGTAGACCGTGGCAGTATGACCAGAAAGTTTTTCATGATGGGAAGACAAACTATTACAAGTTTGTTAAGGATGGGATTAAGCATACGCTAGTGCCCATCAAGGAGGAGGAAACAACAGAAACTAGTGGAACAAAAGTATTATTGGTGGGTGGAAAACAATTTTTGAAATAGATTGAAGATGACAAAGTGAAATATGTTGTTGTAAGGAGACCAAGAACAATGCTATTGTACACTGAAATTTCTGATTTACCTGAAGAAATCCAGGAAATGTTGCAGGAATTCAGCGACATTGTGGTGGACAATTTACCAAATAAAGTGCCACTAAAGTGGAGTATCAATCATCACATAGATTTCATCCCTGGAACTAGTTTATCGAACAAAGCTGCTTACCAAATGAGCCCCAAAGACAACGAAGAGATTAGAAAACAGGTACAGGAGTTGCTGGATAAGGGACTGATTCGAGAGAGCTTGAGCCCATGTGCAGTTCCGACAGTTCTTGCTCCCAAGAAAGGAGGCGAATGGTGGATGTGCATGGATTCACGAGCAATAAACAAGATTACGATCAGGTACAGATTTCCATTGCCATGAATGGATGATATGATGGACTGTTTGAGCAGGGCATCATATTTTTCGAAGATAGATTTGAAGAGTGGATACCACCAGATTAGAATTTGGGAAGGGGATGAATGGAAAAAAACTTTCAAAACTAATGAAGGGTTGTATGAATGGTTGGTGATGCCGTTTGGGTTGAGTAATGCACCTAGTCTTTTATGCGCCTAATGAATGAGATGTTGAAGGAGTTCACTGGGAAGTTTGTGATTGTGTATCTTGACGATATATTGATTTTCAACAAAACCAAGGAGGAACATTTTCAACATGTTTGATATGTTCTGGAGAAGTTGCAGCAAAAAAATTGCTGATAAATCTGAAGAAATGTACTTTATTTCAGAAGGAGTTGGTCTATTTGGGTTTCGTGATTGCAGAAAATGAGCTGAAAATGGACCCAGAAAAAGTTGTAGCTATACTTAACTGGCCATCCCCTAAGAGTTTGTTCGAAGTTCGAAGTTTTCATGGGTTGGCAAGTTTCTATCGTAAGTTTATAAAGTATTTTAGTGGAATCTTTGAACCTATGTTAGATACAATCAAGAAGGCAAGTCAATCTTTTCAGTGGACTGAAGTTGTGGAAAAGAGCTTCCAATTATTGAAGAAGAAGATCACTAAGAGGCCAATTTTGAGGCTATCTGACTTCAACAAACTTTTCCAAGTTCGTTGTGATGCCAGCAATACAACCATTGGAGCCATACTCAGTCAAGAAGACAAACCTGTTGCTTATTTCAGTGAAAAGTTGAATGAAAGCAGGAAAAAGTATTCGTCTTATGACAAGGATTTCTATGTTGTCGTCCAAGCATTGAAGCATTGGAGACACTATTTGCTAGGTAATGAGTTTGTTTTGTTTTCTGATAATTCTGCATTGCAATATGTTATGCAGCAGCATAAGCTGAACCACAAGCATGCAAAGTGGGTTGAATACTTGCAGAGTTACATGTTTGTGTTGAAACATATTAGTGGACAGGCCAACAAGGTAGAAGATGCATTGAGCAGGAGGGTTTTGCTCTTGTAGGAGAGCATGATACAAGTGCTGGGTTTTGAACACTTGAAAGACTTGTATCAGACAGATGCGGATTTTAAGGAGGATTATGAAGCCTGCCAAAACCCTTTGTTGAGGAATAATAGTCCATGATTGGACTATAACCTACAGGAGAAGCTGTTGTTTAAGGGAGGACAACTATGTATCCCTGACTGTTCAATGAGGGAGAACATCATCCGTGAGAAGCATAGCAGAGGTCTAGCTAGACATTTCGGCATTGATAAGACCTTATATCAATTCAATCACTTTTATTACTGGCCGAAGATGCGAAGGGATGTGCAACGATTTGTAACCAGGTGTAAAGTGTGTAAATTGGCGAAAGGACACAGTCAGAATAAGGGACTCTACACACCACTGCCTATTTCGAGTAGACCGTGGGACTCAGTTAGCTTGGACTTTGTCTTGGGTTTGCCAAGAACATAGCGCGGTTATGACTCTGTGATGGTGGTAGTGGACCGATTCTCCAAAATGGCACATTTCATTCCTTGCAGGAAAACCAGTGATGCCACTCACGTAGCACACTTGTTTTTCACAGAGATTGTTAGGTTGCACGGCTTACCTAAGTCCATTGTCTCTGCCAGGGATGTGAAATTCACAGGACATTTATGGCGCACCTTGTGCAAGAAGCTAGACGCATAGTTAAATTTAAACTCCACTTATCACCCACAGACTGATGGGCAAATGGAGGTGGTGAACAAAAGTTTAGGAAACCTGCTACGAAGTCTAGTGGGAGAAAATTCACGAATGTGGGATCGTGTACTTGCTCAAGCAAAATTCGCTTACAATGATTCACCAAACCGAAGCACAGGAAGTAGTCCTTTTCATATTTTGTACGGAATGCATCCTTGGGGAGTGCATGAAATGCGGGATTTGGGACATCTATAGAAGAGAAGCACTGACGGGGAAGACTTTGCAAGAGCAATTAATGACCTACATGAGCAAGTGAAGATGAAGTTACAGGATAGCAGCCAGAGGTACAAACAGAAAGCTGATTTGAAACGACATGAGGTACAATTTAATGTGGGGGATCAAGTCTTAGCGCATCTACGTAAGGAACAATTTCCTAGGGGCGAATACAATAAGCTGAAATTCAAAAAATTTGGACCTTGTAAAATTCTACGTAAGTTTTTTTAGCAAATGCCTATCAACTGCAATTGCCTCTGGGTATAGGAATATCGCCCATTTTTAATGTGGCAGATTTATTCCCATACACTGCCAATCTAGAAGAGGATAGTTCGGCACAACCAAAGTGGGACACCCAGGAAACGAGTAGTTCGTGGATGAGACAAATGCCTTCAGCTCAGCCACTCAAAATCGAGGGAATCCTCGACACACAAGTGGCCAGGTGGACATCGAAAAAGGAGTACCTACAGTACCTTGTCAACTGGAAGAACCACCCTATAGAGGACAGTTCGTGGCTTGATGCAAGACAGATACAATGTGCAGGGTATTCTATCGAGGAGCTCATGGACCGAATCCATGACTTTTTGTTACCCCAGGAACCTGATGTAGGAGCATCCAACTAAGGGTGAACAAGAGGAAGTGTTTGTCTCACGTGTTAACAAGTTCACAGGTCACTGTACCTAAGTTTTATTTTTTATTTTTATTTTCTTAGTTATTAGCAGTTGGGACACGATAGCAAGTTCTATTTTATTTTTCTTAAGATGTTTTTTTTTTTTTTAACAAAAAGAAAAAAACAAAAACAAAAAAACAAAAACAAAAAAAACAAAAAAAAACAAAAAACAAAAAAAATAAAAAATAAAAACAAAAAACAAAAAAACAAAAACAAAAAAACAAAAAACAAAACAAAAAACAAAAAAAAACAAAAAACAACAAAAAAAAAAAAACAAACAAAAAAAAAACAAACAAACTCTGTTTTTTAAATTAATTCCAGAAGTTAGACAGGTGGAACTTAACAGTTACTCATGGTAACTACATGTAACTGTTGACAGTTTTAAAACTGTTCAAGAAATCATACAAAAAGAGAAAAACAAAACATTGTAAAGGTTGATTTCCATCATAGCAGAAAAATAATAGAAACATACAAGAAACTTTCGAAATCACCTGAATCCATTTTTCTACTAGATATATTTCTTTTATGTTCTTAAGATGAATTGAGTGTATTTCCAAGTAGAGACAAGTATTGGCAGATTAAAATCTTTTAACAGACATCTAGAATATCAGAGATAGCAAGACTGAGGGCCGATGGAAGTGTTGCTATAGTCACACAGAGAGAATAACCGTCGAAGAGCCAACAAAATTCACAACGACAACCTACAGTTCCTGAAGAGTATCGAGTGTATAACAAAGAAAACCGACAGAGGGTTTCATAATAAGCACAACCAAATTACCATCAAGAAGATAACATCTACAACAAGGTACCACGTGAACTAATACGCATCATTCTTTTCATTGCAAATATTGTTTGAAGAAACATTACAGAAGTCTTTAAATTCATTTACAGCCCCCAGGTAGGACAAACTCATATTACAAGATAATCAGAGAAACCTGGGTTCGAAACCCTGAATATACATTTGACTCTAAAAACCCCAAATTAAAAACAAACCAAGCGACCTGTCTATTTTCTACAAAGACCAAATATGGACTAAGTGACTGACAGAGAGGCCGAAGCCTGAGACCAAGACTTAGCATTATCAATAGATGTCAAGCATGAGATACATGGAAAGACCCTACCCGGTCTAACAAGTCGCAAGAGGAGCCGAAGCCATAGTTGCACGCTCACCATCCACCTACAACCACCACACACAGTAGTTAATAGCAGGAAGTATGGAAACCCCAACTGAATGAAGGAAACAAAGTAAGGGTTTGTCACTTACCAGAGGAGGAGTCAACAAGTTGCAGGAGGAGAGGTCTCAAGAGGCCGCGAACCGACAAGGAACCCTACTCATAAGGAGCATCAAATATCAGTACCGATAGAAAATTCAAAGCAGAAACTAAATCAACGAAAGAGAGCTTACCTGCGTTAACTGCGAGCCGAGGTCGAGCACTGGGTCACCTCATGGCCACAAGCTAGATACACATCGACCGGTGACAAGTTAAACAATGAAACCATCGAACCAGTAATCAAACAAAAAGACAATAACAATGCTACCAAATACACTCAAGGGGAAGCCACCCTTAACCATGCCAGTATTTTCCGAACATAGGAGGCTATGTGTAGAATGCCGAGAGATAAGCCTGGAACCCTCAGACAGACCAACAAACAAAAACAAGCCATTGATAGTGACAAAATACTAGCAAAGCTCCACCAATTGAGCAAAGTTGTGGGCGAGGAATTCAAGCAGAGCACCACAGAGAAACCTTTTGAAAAATTCACAAGTGAAAACGGAGAGCAACCCCCTCAGCGCAATGGATTGAAAGTTGAAAATGACTGGGCAAGTGGAGAGTTAGGGTTTCAAGCACCGTGTAAGGCAGGAGGATGGAACCTGAGGTAGAGACAGGTGTCTCTCTCACAGCCTAAACCGTATCAAATCATTAACCACAGCAAAATATCAACCACCATCAAATATCCATAAAAAAATCATTTCATTAATAATTTAATTAATCCAAATCTTTGTATCCAGACAGAAGGACGAGGGCTGGTCCCATCACATAATTTTAAAGGACAGAGAGGAATCTTGGAGGCTATGGAGCAGAGCTATTTGGTTGAAAGAGAATGATGATAACACCAAATTCTATCACAAATTTTCTAATGGGCATTGTTCAATTAACACCATTTGGCAGATGACTAATGAACAAGGTCAGAGAGTACACATGTTTCATCACTTGGCCTCTCTTGGCACAACTCACTTCATAAATATTTACAGAGCCCCTCGAGAAGCGTCACTGGCAGAAATCATAAGGGTGGCAGGCTTATTTCCTCGCTATGTGGAATAGGAGGATGTTGTGGATCTCCTTAAGCCAATATCGATGGGGGAGATGGAGAACACTCTTAAGTGGTTCCAGAAGGACAAAAGTCCTGGTCTAGATGGCTAGTCGATTGAATTCTATTTAGATTTCCTTGATATATTGGGGTATGATTTACTTCATATTATTGACGATTGTTGTACCTCTAGGCGCATGTATGAGGCCTTCAACACCACTTTCATTGATCTCATCCTGAAGTCTGATTGTCTTGTATCTTTCAATGATTTTTGACCTATCTCCCTCTACAATTGTATCTATAAGATCACTGCCAAGAGCATTTCCAACCAGCTCAGACCCATTCTCTCTATTCACGTCTCTCCTGAACAATTCACTTTTGTTAATAATCTTCAGATACATGATGCTATTGGCACAACCCAAGAAGTACTTCACTCTATCAAATCAAAGAAATTGAAAGGTATGATACTCAAGATAGATCTTGCAAAGGCTTTTGATCACACTAGCTAGTTATATCTGCATATGCTTTTAACACATTTGGCATTTCCTCTAGAGTTTATCAATTGGATAATGTGTTGCATTACAAAGGTCTCTTACAGTGTACTCATTAATGGATCAACATTCCCCTTTTTCCATGTCGAAAGTGGACTTTGACATGGTTGCCCCCTCTCTCCTTTATTGTTCGTCCTTATTATGGAAGGCCTTAGTCACCTCATATCAGAGCAGCACAGATTAGGACAAATATAGGGCATCAAGATTACTAGTGATTGTATATTACCACATTTATTATTTGTAGATGATGTTCTTATTTTCCTTAATGGAGGTATTGGGGATTTCATAAACCTTCACTTTGTTATGCTTCTTTTTTACACAACAACTGGAATGGAATGCAATGCTTAAAACTCTACAATCACAACTGTTAGATGCTCACACAATGAGAGCTAATATTCTCTCCATATATTTCCCTATACTCTCTTACCCTTGGAAGATGGCCTTAAGTACCTTGGATTCAAGCTTAAGCCCCTTCATTACAAGATCATAGATTGGACTTGGTTGGTTGCTAAGATTGAACGTAGACTCAATATTTGGCATCATAAATATCTCTCTAGGGCAGGAAGACTGGTACTTCTTAAATCTCTTTTGGAAGTGACTCTAGTTTACTCGATGTCCATGGCTTGGATCCCAAAGGGCATCCTTGTGAGAATTCAAAGGTTTTGTTGCAAATTTTTATGGAAGGGAAAACAGGATGGTCATATTTATGCATGGGTTTGATGGGAGTTGATAGCTCTCCCAAAGAAATGGGGTGGTTGGCGAATAGAAAATCTCGAGTACTTTTCCACGGCTCTGGTGAGAAAAATGGGCTGGCAGATCCTCATGACTCATAGTCTATGGAATGAAGGCGTATTTCATAAATTCATTTGGCCCCTTCGTACTCTTGATTGGATCTAACTCCCCTCTTAGAACAAGGCTGACATATCCACGATTTGGAGAGCGGTACTCAATTCTATTTGACATGTTCATGACGGATTGACCCGGAGAATTAGGTCAACCTCCTCAAGGCGGGTGGGCTTAGACCCATGGAATGGTCATGGAAATGGTTATAGTCTTCCACCTTATTTGATCATCTTCTGATCAAATGTTGGTATCGCACATCTCGATCACATTGCAGATCGAAGGAATACTAATTTATTTTCTCAAACATGGAAATTAGTTGTTTAACTAGGCATCCATGATATATGGCATCCACAATAGCTCAGATATACAAATTCCCTTACAGAATCACATGTCAAGATTATTGATGGGGAGGATGAACTGATTTGGGCACATGCGAAGCATGGACTATACACCCCCAAGGATGGATACCTTGTCATTTTCTTTACACACAAGCCACTAGTTATTGACTACTGGTGGAATATACTTTGGAAGTTGAAAGACCCCCCATGCACTAGAATCTTCATGTGGACAATCCTTTGTCATAAAGCACCCACTGGGGAAAATCTTATGAAGCGAACCTTTTACTGACCTACATGGTGTTGTTTATGTCAACAAGACTCTGAAACTATTGAGCATCTCTTCCTCCACTGTCCTATTATAAATAATTTTTTGGCCCTGATCCTCACCTCCCTCACATTATCCATCAGCTGGCAAGGCAATACCATCCTGGAGGCCTGGAAATCTTAATGGTCATTGGTTAGGCCACCTAAAGCTAGGAATCTCCCATTATTGGTCTATTGGGCCATCTGACTAGCTCGAAATAAGCCTAAATTCAGTAATGCATTACCCCTCTAGGAGCATGCATCTTCCTGTGTCTTGTCCATTTAATCCTTTATACCTGGCTAGGATCGACTAGCTCCCTAGAGCACCATCACCAAGAGCATCCCTTGGGCTTATTTTGATGGATCTACATAAGCTATGGGTTGTGGGGGGAGCCTTACTACATCTTACCGGGAACCACTTCTTTAAAATCCGGATGGGATTGGGTAATGGGACTAATAACTATGTTGAACTTCTCACCCTCAGACATCTCTTGCAATTTGCTTTAGAAAAATAGTGTAGGCATCTGCAAGCTTTTGGTGACTCAAAGATCATTATAAATTGGTTTAACAATATATCTAATTATCATGCATACACTCTAAGACACATATTGGATGATGCACTTTGTTTAAGGGCCTAATTTGACACCATTGTATGTCATCATATCTACAGGGAGTGCAACAAGATTCCTGATCATCTTTCTAAGGAGGTTGCGGTCCAGCCCTGGGGTACATGGTTGATATAGGAGTAGTAGGATATGGACCACTATCAATACTATCATTGGCCATATATTGCCATTAGAACATAGGAGTCGTAAGGGCATGTTTTACAGGATATATTTTGATTTACACCTGCACATATTCTCATTGAACAATATTATATCTATATTATTTTTTGACATATAATTATGCACTTACTATCAGCACGCCCTACGGGGTTTTTTGTACTTGTATATCTGAAGGGCGGATCGCCCCATCCTACAACATATGCTTCTTTAAGCATCTACAACATGTAATTTTCAAATATTAATGGAAATTACGATTTTTACACAAGGGAAGAAAAAGAGTTATAATTCGTCAGACATAATTAGCCGTTATTGTTTGAATGGTATAGTTCTTGTATAAACCTAAGGGTTTTGATGAGTTCCAGACTCAAAACCTTAACCTTAGAATCAACATTAATTTCTTACAATAACTAAACATATGCGAAGGGTTATAAATGATTTGTTATAATGTTCACAATCTCTTTTCTCTATTAGCTTTTCATTTTTTTCTTGTATGCATGATCTCAAGCATTTTTAATAACCAATTGGTGCATTAATATATGGAGTGACTAGCTTTAGAGTCTAAACAAATTGTCATTTTTGGCATGGATGTATCATTATTTTATGAATTTCTAACAACTTGTCATACTTAATGAAAATCATGGGAATGAGAACCTTTGGAACATATTTAAAAGGTTAAGTATCTCATTACTAATTTGTGGCACACTTTGTTTTAGCATCTAATCACATGTTGAACAACCCACTAAAGGTGTTGAGACATTTTTGATAACTCAATTCCTTGTGTTTAATTTATGTTGAATATAACCTTGTTTATTGGCTATTATCTAAAGCTAAGATACATTGTTTCAAAGGATTGATTTCTATAGGTGTATCTCCTTTTTAAGTATCAAATATTTTATGTGCATTCACACATGGTTCTGTTCATTAAATTTATAGATAGATATGAACGTGCTCTGAAAATGACCATTTAAAAAAAAAATATCATTGTTATATACTATAATGGCACTATAAGATATTTTTTGTCTTGTCCACTATTGTATTTAAAGAATAAATCAACCTTAATGAATTATATGACATCAATAACATCACAAAAATCCTCACCTTATATGGTTGATGATTTCATATTTTTCTCATCTTGTTATAAAAAAAGGATCATTTTGGAATAACTAAGGATTTGAACTAATATATGCACTTATTTCACATATTTTTTGCACTTAAATCATTGTGGGCACTTCAAATTCCAAAGATATTTCATATTGATGTAAGACACTCATTTTCTGTTGTCATAAAAAAAATCACTATCTAGTAAATATAATTTTCTCAAGAGCTAATACGGTTTATATCTTCCTATGAATAATAATGGCCATTATTCAATTTTGACAACATTACAAATATACACTAAAACACCAACATTTACATTTTGAGCTCTATTTCAATTTTCACTAACTCTTCGGCATTTACATTCATATTTCACATCTCATAAAGCTAAAGAACCCTTCATAGTGTTGGGCTTGTATCTCCCCAAAAATCTACTCCTATTTCTACTTTCACATGTCCTACATGAACATCTTAGACTACCAATAATTGTTTGTGATCTTAGGGTTTTAGGAGTTTCCTTAACCTTAAATACCTTTGGACTTTCACTTAAAGACCTTATGGAATTTCAACATGGGATAAGGAATTCACCCTATAACCAAATGATTATTCAAATATTGATATAGGGGTTTCCTTCTAGGAAATGGTTTCTTTAGTCTGGAGTGTGGGTCAAGGCTACCAAGATGACATTGGGTTGCTTGCTTAATTTGCCTCTAGGCTCTTCTATAGAGGCTAAGAATTTTTCTCATAGAGTATATTTTGAAAGATAGCATTTTTGACCCCATTGTCGGGATAAATTCCATTCTCTCATTATCTAAAAATTGGATTCAACAAATATTTGGTACTAGTATTTGGAGATTGATTAAGTTAACTCACCTAGTGACTCCATTTTAGGGAATCATCCCAAGTCGCTTATGAGAGTTTAAAGGTTGATTACTTGTAGGATGAAACAAGAATTCCTTTTTGGCACTTGATTGTTTAGTTTGGAAGCTCTACATACAACATGAGTGGGCCTAATGGTTAAGAGCATGTATTTCCTCCTAAGAGGTCACAAGTTTAGAACCAGAGGGGGGCAGAGTATGTATACCTTCATAGACTTATCAGTCAAATCGTTGTGCAAAGGTGGATTCCTTATCCCACAAACAAGGGGGTCTCATACACCAATTTGGTGTCTGGCTTGGTTGTGACCTTAAAATTGGATAATAATAATAATAATAATAATTTAATATTTGAAACATGGGAAACATGGCTCAATGGGAATTTGACAAGCAATATGATGTTATTGATGTCAAAGGAATTCGTAGATACCCAAATCATTTCTCTCCAAAATGGATATAATACCTCCAAAATATAATGGTGACCCTTAAATGGTTATTCCTCATATTGTAAGTTTCTAAAAGATACTTCAGAGATCAACATAACAAATGAGGATGTGTTGGTGATACCTTCTATAGCTTCTTTGGGGAAGGAGCAAAAAGATTGGGTTAAATGTGGTATATATCCGAAAAGAATCACTTCAATTGCTCTTTTCTTAGAAATCTACTTCAAATGTTGGGGTTTTCCCCTTCAAGATTATGAAAGTACCAATAACAACTATTTGATTACCTTATAAGACGATAAGGAGGATACAATTGTTTTGAAACCATTGAGATTGAAGAAAAACTACTTTGTCTATTATTAAAGAACAAGAATCATCATACAATCCCATTGACACTCAAGGATATAAAGAGATACCTTCTTCATGCTTCTCGACATAAACCATTAACTACTGGTGCCGGTATTTGTGGAAATCCTTCCCTTCAAATTTGAGTCACCGACAGAAGTGTTTTATTTGTTATGGACCTTTGGAAACCTACTTATGACATGCATCTTGTCTCTTGTAGCCTCCATCATGACTACCATGTGCTCTAGTAGCTAATTGCTTTCTTAGTTTTCGTTTATTTGATCTAGGAGATGCTTTCTCACTCCCACATTGTACTTTTTCTCTAAATCAAAATTTTAGTCCCATTGACCTATTTTGGTCATTTGTTGGACATTAATATACTTATATTATATTTTTCATGTCCCTATAATACTAGTGTATCCCCCTTATTGTTATTGTTACTGTAGCCTCCTATTTTTATCGTTGTGCCCATGTAGCCCCGATATTGTTATTGTTGTACCCTTACAATATTATTGTTATGTAGGCTCTCATTATATTGTGACACCTTAGACTCCTATATATACAATGGAGCTATTTTCATTTGTATCATCCAAGAATTATTCGTTTATGTAATTTAGATGATGTTACCCACTCGAAGAGGATAATTTTAAGTCATTGATCTATCATTTTTAACTATTTTGTGAGTTGTTTGCATAACATTTGGAATGAGAGCTTTGGATTTTATGGTTTCACTTCTTCAAAGAGGTCATCTTGGAATTTTTTCCATAATGCTTTCTTCTATGAGGCTTCTGGAGCTCAAATGGCGAACACATGGAGTCAAAATCTTGGTGAATGTCATGTATGAATTTTAGATCTTGATCCACTATATTTTCAAAGATATGATCCAAGGAAATTAGGGTTTTTGAAGGCTCCATAATTCAGTCTTAAACATGTGACCTAGGGAAAATAATCATAACTTTCTCTCTAAAAATCAGATTTGAATTTTGTAAAAAGTTACTGAAAGTGCATGGAATTTAGTATGTCATGTATAATTTTTAGAGTGGAAGCTTGAAACAATTACATGTGACATTCCATACAAGTTTATTCTATTGAACTAGTCTATAATTAGGTCATCATGGATGATTGGGAATAACTCCTTCTTGAAGACTCCAATCCTAGTTTTACTTGTGGAGCTGGAACGAATACTCAATGGGATACCACTTGATGCAATTTTAGACCTTGAAGATCTGAATTTACAGAGCTACAACATATTCAATATCAAGATCCTACACAACAAGAAAAAGATGTGTATTTGTTTTAAATTGGCATAAGTTTTGTTTGAAAAATCAGTTTGAAGTGATTCATTGGGAATAGTTAAGCATAAATATAATTATTTGATTCCTAATTGACTCAATGAAAGAAAATGGAAATACCTAGTAAGAAACCAAAATTTTCTATTATGCCACATGAAGTGGAGGAAGAAATGCAACATGATATATCAAAATTATGATACCGAGTGCAACAAATTTTGCTCTCACAAAGAGTAACCAAAAATGAGATGGCAGCTAAGATGAACAATTTGAATAATGGTTTAAAAGAAGACATGGAGGGTTTGAAAGATGTATTAAAAGTGGACATGGAAGCTAAGATGGAAGTTTAGACGGAAGGTTTAACAAGGTTTCTAGAAGAAATGTTTCCTAATGGCGAAAAGGTATTAGATGAAACTCATGATGAAAACAAAAAGAATAGTAATCATGATTTCATAGACTCTAACTTTGGATTGAAGACCCACCATATTACAAAGATCTATATGAGTAATTTTGATGGTAAGGATCCAGTAACATGGATACTACAAATGAAGCTATATTTTGATCTCCCTAATGTGTAACACACACAAAAGGTACGCATTGCATCTTTTTATTTAAAACCCAATCAATTTGTATGGTATTGATGGATTTGTTCTCATAAACCACTTGTCACTTGGTCGATTTTTATGGAGGAAATGATAGCATATTATGAGGATATAAAGAGAAACACATTCTTTAGACAATTTATAAATCTCAAACAAAAGTTTCCAATGGAAGAGCACATTGAGGACTTCCAAAAATTGAATATCAGGGTAAATGATATTCCATAGGAGCATAAGATTGATGTCTTCATAGGGAATTTAAAGGATAAAATCCAACATGAGGATTTTACCTTTGGGAACTTGATTCATTGGAGAAGGAATTTAGGTTGACAAGAAAAGAAAGAAAAATTATGGAAACAAGGAAGTATACCACTCACAACTATAAAGATAGAAGTGTTTTTTCTCCTAGTCTTCCACAACCTACAAGGTTGACACCACAACAATTGGAGGAAAAAAGAGCAAAAGGGCTTTGCTAAAATTGTGATAGAAAATAAACTAAAGGTCATAAGTGTGCTGAGAATAAATTATTTTACATAGATTGTAAAGTGGAGGAAAAAAGGTACAAGAGACATCAAGAGAAGAAGATATATACTAGGAATGAACCCCAGGGAAAGAAGAAATGAAACTTACCATATCTTGTAATGTATTGGTAGGAATTACCATTGCTCAAACTCTTAAGTTAGAAGGACATATCAAGAATAAAAATGTAATAGTGTTGATTGATTTGGGTAGTGCCCATAATTTTATTCATAATAAGATAGCCAAGGAATTGAATTGGTTCCTATATCCAGCACTCGAGTGTCAAGTGATGGTTGCAAATGGAGGAACTATAAATTACTTTATAAAGTTCCATAATATCAATCTATCCATGGGGGAATATGTATTGAATAGTCTAATTCCTCCCATTCCAATGGGTGGTGTTGATGTTGTACTAGGAGTCCAATGGTTACAATATTTTTGGATGATAGCTTTTAATTTTCAAGAACTTTTCTTGATTTTTTTTTGGGAATAAAAGTAAGTTGAATTAAGGGGTATCATAGGGAAACTAGGAAAGATAATCAACTCTAATGGCATAACAAAGCTTCTAAATAAAGAATAGTGGGGCGTAATTATACAATTATGCTCACTAGAGGTTCAAACATCGAAAACATTTATTTCTCCAAATCTCCAAAAAGTCTTGGATAATCATTCCAAGGTATTTGAGACTCCCAAATTCCTCCCACCTGATCATGATCATGCTCTTGATTTGATTCCAGGAAGTTTTCCTCCAAGCATCAATCCTTACAGATATCCCTATGCCAAAAAGAGTGAAATTGAACGTATGGTTGCAGAAATGCTAGAGGACAATATATTTCAACCTATTCAAACTTCTTTATCTACTCCAGTAGTATTGTTGCACAAGAAGGATTGATCATGGAGCATGTGTCTATATTATAGGGAGTTCAATGAGCTCACTATTAAAGATAAAAATCACATTCATGTCATTGATGAATTGCTGGATGAATTACATGAAGCAATTTACTTCACCAAGTTGAATCTTCATTCAGAATATCATCAAATTAGAATGAAGAATTAAGACATTTCAAAAACAACATTCGGAACTCATGAGGGTCATTATGAAATTTTGGTCATGCCTTTTGGTCTTACTAATGCACCTTCCACATTTCAAGGTTTGATGATTTCCATTTTCAAATCCTTAGAAAATTTTTGTTAGTATATTGTGATGATATACTAATCTACAACAATTCTTGGAAGGATAATGTTCAGCATGTTGACAGGGTGTTCAAACTATTTGATGAGAAACAATTATATGAAAAAACCTCCAAATGTTTCCTTGGAGTACAGGAGGTGGAGTATTGGGTCATATTGTATGTCATGAGGGTGTTAAGGTAGACCCTGACAACATTAAATCCATTAAGGAATGGGAAATCCCAACAACCATAAAGAATCTTAGAGGATTTCTCAAGCTGATGGGATATTATCGCAAGTTTGTTAAGAATTGTGGGAGAATGGTGGCACCTCTAACATCATTACTGAAGAAAGATGCATTTTTTTGGACTCCATAATCAACTAAGGCCTTTGAACATCTTAAAGAGTCAATGTGACAAGCACCGGTCTTAACTATGCCAAACTTCACAAAAACCTTTATTGTGGAATGTGATGCCTAAGGAAATGGAATTGATGTTGTTTTAATGCAAGAACGAAGACAAGTTGCTTTTGAAATCCATTCAATCAAAGGAAAGTATTTACACAAACCTAATTATGAGAAGGAAATGTTGGAAATACTACATGCACTAAGAAATGGCAGCCTTACCTTATGGGAAGACACCTCAAGGTAAAAACATATCATGATAGTATTAAACACTTTTTGGAACAAATATTTTCTTTAAAAGAGTAGAAAAAATGGGTCACAAAGATTTTGGGTTATGACTTTCAAATAATCTACAAAAAAGGGTAGAAAAATGTTGTTGCAGATCCACTCTCAAGAAAAGATGAGGATGTGGAAATATTTTTTTTTTTCCATTTCTATTATCCAACCTGAGTGGATAACAGAAGCAAGGGATGAATGGAAGAATGTTGAAGAGGTGTGGACACTCATTCAAATGTTGCAGCAACATCCAAGTACATCTGATATATTTAGATGGAAAAAAGATTCATTATAGTACAAATATAGCTTATATCTTTGTAAATATTCCCAACTCAAACAAAATATTCTTTTGGAATTGCACCCCTCTCCCTTAGGAGGGCACTCAGGATTTTAAAAAACTTATTGTAGGGTCAAGAAGGATTTTTTTTGGGATGGAATTAAGTATGATATTCAAAAGTTTGTGGAAAAATGTTTGGTTTTCCAAAAAAGTAAAGTTGAGACAATTAAGACCTTAAGTCTATTACAACCTTTATCCATTCCAAATTAGCATTAGGAGGAGGTCTCAATGGATTTTATCATAGGTTTACCCAAGTCTGAAAGAAAGAGTGTCATCATGGTGGTAGTTGATAGACCTACCAACTATGCACACTATTGTGCATTATCTCATTCTTTTAAATCTAGTGCAGTTGCTACTGCATTTATGGAAGCAATTCAAAATCTTCATGGAAACCCAAAGATTATTGTAAGTGACAGAGATCCCATTTTCACTAGAAATTTTTGGACAAAATTATTTTCTTGTCTTGTTACTCAATTAGCTCATGGCTCATCTTATCATCCTCAATCTCATGGAAAAACTGAGATAGTGAACAAATGTTTAGAACGATATCTCCTTTGACTTGTATCTAATAAACAAGCACAATGAGTCAAGTTTTTACCTCTAGTTGAATGGTGGTATAACACTTCCTTCCATATTGTAGCAAAAATGACCCCATTTATTACACTTTATGGATATCATCCACCATCCATCACATCATATTTAAGAGAAAATTCTAATGTTCAAGCAGTGAAATATCACATCGAGCATCAACAAAGAGTTCTCTGGCAAAAAATCGAATGAAACAACAAGAAGATGAAAATCACAGTGAAAAACATTTTGAGGTAGGCGACTGGGTATTTTTACAGCTACAACCATACAAATAAATGTCCCTTAAGCAAGACAAGTAGGATAGTAAATTATCATTCAAGTACCACAATCCTTACAAGGTGTTGCAAAAGATTAGCACTATGGCATACAAATTGGAATTTCCTACATGCATAAACAAGGTTATTGGTGGCAAGGTCCCAATTCAAATAGTGTTTATGGAACTTGACGAAGAATGAAAAATCATATTTGAGATTGAAACAGTCATAGAAACAAGAACCTGACAGCTACACAATCGATTAATTTCAAATTATCTCATTAAGTGGAAGAACTTACCCGCTTAATATTTCACATGGAAGGATGATAATTTTATACATAAACATCCATAAATGCTCAAGTGTTGAGGACAACACTTTTTTGAAGGAGAGGGGCACATTAGGTCCCTATAATACTAGTGTAGCCCCCTTATTGATATTGTTAGTGTAACCTCCTATTGTTATTTTTGTGCCCATGTAGCCCCCATATTGTTATGGTTGTGCCCTTTCATTATTATTGTTATGTAGGCTCTGATTATATTTTGACCCTTTAGACTCCTATATATACAAAGGAGGTATTTTCATTTGTATCATTTAAGAATTGTTCATTTATTTAATGCAAAGGAGGTTGCCTCCTCGAAGAGTATAATTTTTAAGTCATCGATCTATCTTTCCTTCTATTTTGTGAGTTGGTTGCATAACAATCTTCCTTTGTTGATCTTTGAATCCTATATTTGGCCTTCATCATTCCTGCCAGCATGCTCACTATAATCCCTATGGATTCTTTCTAAAACGATTCTTCCCAAATATTGATTTATTTTTTTTACCCTTCTCTATAGTGATTTATTTACTCCATAATGAATTTTCTCCTGAATGGTCATATTATGCCTCTAGCCCATTATTTAATATAATGTTACTAAAATCGACATCTAAAAGTTTCTAGTACTGTCATTAATGAAGGTTCTGAAATTTAAGTATCTATTGGTTTTGTGGTTAAGATGCTTGTGAGTTTAATGTGTTCACATTGGTGTGTTTTATTATATGCAAACTTGCTAGAGTATGTTCCTATTATGTGAATATTGTTGATATGCAACAATGTTGTTTGCTAGTTAATGTTATTAGGGTTATATATGATGCAGCCCAGCCACTCCAGGCCGCTACTACCAGGATCTTTCATTCCCTATGCATATAACAGCTTGTACTGGCGTTATAATCTCGTGATTAAACACAACCTGAGCTTGTCCTTATCACACTATGAAGACCATAGCTTATGTAATCTTACGATTAAAAAAAAACCATGCTTGGCATTACACACGGTGCTTTTCATCACAACATATTTATAATGGACATGCGTATTCAATATACACATATATGCAGCAGTCTTTCCCTTTCTTTATCACGCTGGTTATCGTTGGCTTTCAAAAGCTCGAGGGCATAGATGTATCGCCTTTAAATTTAAACAAATATAAACCAAATATGGAGCATCAAAATACCTGCGTTCTGGATATATTTCCACCAGCAACTATCATTATAAAGGCGGGCCTGTGATCGCTGGTTATAATACCAGTAATCTCATATCGATGCACGGACAGCGATCAATTGCAACATAATAAACAGGCTATCATACATATACATCCACGCCTTCCATTCCTGTAACACCTGGCTATATAGATATATCAATATCCGGTGCTCCTAATCAGAATGGTTATGCGTTCAACAACCAACAACCGCTTCCTTTATAACCTTATACTATTAATATCAGCAGCAAACTGTCATTGAAAGCACACGACGGACATCAAACTATTATAACAGAGATGAGCCAAGAGGTTAATGAAGACAGGTGCGCTCTCGCGCTATATCTGCATAAAATCGATTTAATGTATCTCATATGAAGCCGCGCATCAACGCTTTACATATGTGCCAATCACGCACTGAAACACCAACAACCAGGTTCGAAGCCGCGCAAGGGTACTTACCAGATTACGTTCCAAATTCCATTATAAACAAACCTTATAGAGCTCAATTCATACAGGCGAACATTGTACGCTGTATTGCAGAGGAATTTGGCCGAATCAAGGCGAAATTCTGCCAATTTTATTTGCGCCTGCTTTTCCAGCGCTCAACCAATCGTTCTACAGCAACTTCCCACAGATTTTAGCATCTTTTTAATTGATACTGATGCAAGGACCATTATCACTTCATGCAGATTATAAAACATCAACTCCTCACAGTAATAGCGCATTGGAAAAAACAACTTCAACTATTTCGGCAACTATGTGCAAACCATATCTCGAAAATCATTAAACAAAAACACATCCATATCAATTGAATTCAAATACTCATATTTACATAAACAAGCATACACAACAAGTACATTCATGGCCAGATATGCAAATCCATGGCCCTTTTACAAACTGCCAGAAGGCTCTCAAGGAGAACCCTTCCTTACTTCTCACACTCCCTCCTCTCACACTCTTCTATGCCTTGGAGGCTTCTTAATTTATTAGCTTAGCATGATCTAAAAATCACTCAACTAAAGCTCATGCAATGCATACATATGGAAAAAGCATCTTTTTAGCTTTATTCTGTCTTTTTCCTATTCTAAAATAGAAAAGCTTTCCTTATCCCTTAAGGATCCACATCCATCACTTTTATGCCTAAAAGCTCTCCTAGTTTTATTTTGAAAATATCTAAATATTAAAATGACTTTGGACTTTAGGAAACTAATGCATGACCCCTATGTCTATTATTTACAATAATTTCCCTTTGGGGTTAGATGCTCCCGCATCATACTCCCAAGGTAGGAAAATTCATGATCTCCTGATCATGTGTTCAGCTCTATGTTTGCCTGGATCCCATATCTTGTACTGTAACTTTGCATTTGCCGCTGCTTCTGTCTGTTGTTCTTCTCCAGGTCTCCACACTTTATGCTGCCTTGCTGCACTAGCTGTACTCTTGCAATCTTCTGTTGTCTTCTTGCTGCTTCTGCTACTTCTTTTCTTTGCTGATGTCTTTTTCTGAGACACTGTCAGCATGATTCTTCTGATTAATTCAATTTCCTTGTCCAATAAATCTTCAAGCTGCTGATTTCTTGCTTCTATGCTGGTCTCTGTTCTGACTGCCACCCGATCATCCACCCCCTCTTGTCTTCTGGAACAGAGAACTTCTTTTCCTTTCATTTGACTGTTTAACTGAGTCAAATGTTTCTCAGTACTGGCGACAATTCCTGCATTCACAAAACACATGTTAGAATAAAAATCAGAAGGTATCAGTGCCTTTTTTTCTGCTGCCATCATAAGTGTCGCTCCACATGTTGCTCTAGCTGCTTCTATGAATGTTGCTGCCTCCCAAACTTCCTGTCCCTCTGCAACATTCTTTTGCTCAGCACCTGCACTTTCATTTGCAAATTTTTCCTCAGCTTCCTCTGGCAATACTTTAGTATGTTGCTCTGAATTTCCTCCCAACTTCTCTGTCAGCACCTCAGTATGCTGATTCACATTCATCATGAGACTATCAGCTAGCTCCAAGATGTCTTTCTGCTCTCGTTCACTGTACTGAACTCTTTCACCTGCTTCAATCTCCTTATCATACCCTGGATTCTCCAACCAGCATTCCAACAAGGCAATTTCTCTGTAGCATTGCTGAAGCATATCATCATCACCTGCATTCACACACAAGCTGTCAGTTTGAAAATCACAGAGTTCAACAGTCTCAACTGTTGCTTTACTTATCCATGCTACAGACTGATCCACTTCTTCTGCATCCACACGAACTTCCTCTTGTGCTGTAACAGTCGCACAAGATTGCACATCCTCCTCAGTAAAACCTGTCATCACACCACAATTGTCAGCTACAAAAATACATGGTTTTACATTATCCATCTGATCTGGATTTTCCCAATAACTCAAGAAATCCTCAATGATCTTCTCCTCTGTTAACTGCATGTTTATCTGTAAATCTCTTTTCTGCTGTAGTCTCTGCCACTTCACTCTCTTCCTCATCAATAATCCATATCTCTGGTCTTTCACATTTTCCCGTAACAACTCCATCAATAGCTCAAGCTAGACTGCGATCTCAACCTTCTCTTTCTCATACTCTTCCTGAGTCAATTGCTGTCTTATGCCATTCGCCTTGGCATATTTCTTCTCTTTGTTTTTGTGGCCTCTTTCTGAACCTCTGCTCTCTCCTTTATGACCTTCAGTAGTCATCTCCTTCGCCATAAGTTCCTCACCTATGAGTTGCATGAAGCTTCTACCACAGCAAACTCTCTTGCTGCCACTTACCTCACCAATCCTTCCCTCCAGATCTGGTCTTTTAGTAATCATTGGTCCTCTGCTGGAACCTTTCGAGCATCCTCTACTGCTCCTGTAAGCTTCTCTCATCTGCAACTTTATTCAACCTCTGTTGAATCTTTAGGTTTTGCCACATTCACTTAGAATCCCTTGCTGGACTCCTTTATCACTACACTCCGGTTGTGATCTGCTTCTTCCTGCTGAGATTTCTTCCCTATGCCTGTGAATCAAATTATCAAGCATAACCTTTAAACCAGAGACAATTAATACCTGTCAGCTCACCTTTCAAGATCCTGTTGATCTTGTTTCACTTCCTCATCCGCACTGCATCTCTGTGCTGCAATATTCATCAGTTCCAAAATCCAACATTCATTCATCACATGCAATTAACTGACTTAAAAAAAACTTGAATCTTCAACCAGAACTATTCTAGCTTTCTCTAGCTCTGATACCACCTGATGCAGCCCAGCCACTCCAGGCCGCTACTACCAAGATCTTTCATTCCCTATGCATATAACAGCTTGTACTGGCATTATAATCTCGTGATTAAACACAACCTGAGCTTGTCCTTATCACACTATGAAGACCATAGCTTATGTAATCTTACGATTAAAAAACAAACCATGCTTGGCATTACGCACGGTGCTTTTCATCACAACATATTTATAATGGACATGCGTATTCAATATACACATATATGCAGCAGTCTTTCTCTTTCTTTATCACGCTGGTTATCGTTGGCTTTCAAAAGCTCGAGGGCATAGATGTATCGCCTTTAAATTTAAACAAATATAAACCAAATATGGAGCATCAAAATACCTGCGTTCTGGATATATTTCCACCAGCAACTATCATTATAAAGGCGGGCCTGTGATCGCTGGTTAGAATACCAGCAATCTCATATCGATGCACGGACAGCGATCAATTGCAACATAATAAACAGGCTATCATACATATACATCCATGCCTTCCATTCCCGTAACACCTTGCTATATAGATATATCAATATCCGATGCTCCTAATCGGAATGGTTATGCGTTCAACAACCAACAACCACTTCCTTTATAACCTTATACTATTAATATCAGCAGCAAACTATCATTGAAAGCACACGACGGACATCAAACTATTATAACAGAGATGAGCCAAGAGGTTAATGAAGACAGGTGCGCTCTCGCGCTATATCTGCATAAAATCGATTTAATGTATCTCATATGAAGTCGCGCATCAACGCTTTACATATGTGCCAATCACGCACTGAAACACCAACAACCAGGTTCGAAGCCGCGCAAGGGTACTTACCAGATTACGTTCCAAATTCCATTATAAACAAACCTTATAGAGCTCAATTCATACAGGCAAACATTGTACGTTGTATTGCAGAGGAATTTGGCCGAATCAAGGCGAAATTCTGCCAATTTTATTTGCGCCTGCTTTTCCAGCGCTCAACCAATCGTTCTACAGCAACTTCCCACAGATTTTAGCATCTTTTTAATTGATACTGATGCAAGGACCATTATCACTTCATGCAGATTATAAAACATCAACTCCTCACAGTAATAGCGCATTGGAAAAAACAACTTCAACTATTTCGGCAACTATGTGCAAACCATATCTCGGAATTCATTAAACACAAACACATCCATATCAATTGAATTCAAATACTCATATTTACATAAACAAGCATACACAACAAGTACATTCATGGCCAGATATGCAAATCCATGGCCCTTTTACAAACTGCCAGAAGGCTCTCAAGGAGAACCCTTCCTTACTTCTCACACTCCCTCCTCTCACACTCTTCTATGCCTTGGAGGCTTCTTAATTTATTAGCTTAGCATGATCTAAAAATCACTCAACTAAAGCTCATGCAATGCATACATATGGCAAAAGCATCTTTTTAGCTTTATTCTGTCTTTTTCCTATTCTAAAATAGAAAAGCTTTCCTTATCCCTTAAGGATCCACATCCATCACTTTTATGCCTAAAAGCTCTCCTAGTTTTATTTTGAAAATATCTAAATATTAAAATGACTTTGGACTTTAGGAAACTAATGCATGACCCCTATGTCTATAATTTTCAATAATTTCCCTTTGGGGTTAGATGCTCCCGCATCAATATATTATACCACTAGGGTTGATGGAAATGGGTACTAGTTAAAATCTATCTTGAATGACAATAATATTAGGTGATACGAAAAATGTTAGAACCTTCAATTCCTTAATTTGGATGTTTTTTTTTTTACCTTGTATGTCTAACTGAGTCTTTGATAAGTTAAATGAAAGGCATCCAAGAACCACTTTGACAAGGATAATTATTTACGAGTGGTATTGGAAGGGTATAAATTGACAGCAAAGTTGTAGCAATGTGATTTGTTGGTCTATAAGAAGTTTGTTCAGAGATTGGTTGAATCAATTGCCCAATTGTTTTTGGTAGGATGTTCATTCACTTAGGCCCTTTTCTATATAAGCTTCTAATATAATGTTCAAATTTGTGGTTTTTATTTCAGGCATATTTATCATCAACTTGGGTAATACTTGTGAAAAGTTGCAGCTTGGTGCAAGAGTAATTGTTGCAATAGAGAACCCTCAGGATATAATTGTACAATATGTGATGACATATGATCAACAAGCAGTTACCAATTTTTCCCAATTTATTGGAGCTGATGCAATTTTTGGTGGACATACACCTGGAACATTTACAAATAAGCTTCAAACATCATTTTCTGAGCCTCATCTGATGATTGTCACTGATCCAAGTACTCACCCTCATGTAATAGTTTAAGTAATTTCCTAATGGGTGATTTGAGTGATATAACTTTTAACCATATTACATGTTGGTTCATATTTTAAAAATTTTAAATCTTTTATTCTAACAACCATCATTTTTGTTCCTTGTAGCCTAGAAGAGAAGAAACCCTTTCTAGTATTACCACTATTGTTTTTTGCAACATTGATTCTCCAATGAAACATGTTGACATTGGTATTATTGCTGATAACAAAGCTAAGCACAACATTGGTTGTGTGTTTTTTATGTTAGCAAGGATGGTTTTATAGATGGAAGGAACGATTGCCCCAAGTCGCAAATGGGATATCACGGTAAACTCAAGTCTAGGCCAATGAATATACTTCAATTGCATTTTACAAATCATTGTAAATGGAAAATTTTATCATAACTTGGTGCCTAAATTCATTTTTTTCTGAGTTTTTGCAGGTTGACTTATTCTTTTACAAGGAGGCAAATGAAGCCAAGGAAAGAGGAGAAGAGTTTCCCCATCTGAGTATGTTCCTACTTTTTCTCTTGGTGCAAAGAAATAGCCTACAAAGGTTGTTGATGCCCAGTGGGAATCTGAGGCACCTGTAGTTCCCGAGACTTTGCTCGCAGTTAGTTGTGTTGATTGGATGCCTACTGTTGCTCAATTTCATTTTTCACTCAGTGTGGCTTTTACAATTTTCTAGTCCTGTTAAAGTTTGCTGGTGCTTTGATTTTTAAATCTTTAAAAGATGGTAAGTTATTTTTGTTTGAATTCTTTAAATTTTGTATTGTTTGCACTTGATTTCTTCAGAAATTGTTAGTCTTTTAGTTTTAAATTTCAAACTTAAATTAAAGGATGAGATTTTGAACAGGTGATCTCTTCTGAGTGACTCACCTAATTATATTTTTTTTTAATGAGCCCATGTTTTTGTGATCAGTTATGGATGTTGTGGGATGGGATATTGCAACTGTTCTACCCGTACCGGCAGCTGCAGGGTGGGATGTGGCCCCTGTTCCGCAACAACCTCTAGTTGGAATGGGTGCAACTAGTTGGGAACTTTGTTGCGCCCACAAATTGGTCTTAATAGTTTATCTTTGGGAGGGAAGAAGCCTTGAAATTATATTGTTTTCTCTCCGCTCTCGAGTAATATCAAAAAAATGTTACTTCTATATTTGATGTATTGTGAAACGTATCTTAATTTTTGTCAATGGTCTTCAGTTGTGATTTGGACTGCATTATGAAATCAATACTGCAGTTGTAAATGCATGGCATTGCTGAAACATATTATAGATGGATTGCACTAATTTATTAGTTTGTTGTTAGGATATTCACTTTAGCTCATCCTACCTTAAATACTCCTCTATTGAATAGGTTTTGGAAATTAACTGCATTGTTTCATTATAATTGGTCAGATTTAGAAATCAAGCTTTTATCTTTTGGTGATTGTAACTGAGTTTAGGTGTTAGCAATATTTTAAAAACATTCCAGATTTTTTCATGCATAGTCATTCTTTTGTACAATACCTACAAAATGCTATTTTGAAGGAGATACCTTGTTAGTTACATGGGGAAGACAAGTCTTCAACATAAATTTTTCGCAGTGTGTTCTTGAGGATCTTCTACACAGATACTTAAAGTCAGCCCTTGTAATTGGGTTGCCTTGATTGACAATCAAACTCATATTTCTATTGATTGTCTAGTTTTGGTTTTCACTTTTGGATTTTTGTTAAAATTGTTGTGATGATTTGTGGTATGAAAATATATCCTAGCTGGAAGAGAGAGCATCATAAATTTGTACATAGTTGTTAAGATATTAGGTAGTTGATTGGAGTTTTGTTATTGATAATAAATATATTGCTTGTGATCCTGACCATGTTAATTTAGTTTCACATAGTTGACCTCGGCTCATAAAGCACTTTATAAAGCCAAACTATCACTTGCATTTCTGAAAATATTGGGGATAATCTTGTGAACTCTAATTGTGAAAAACTCAAAAAAAAAAAAAAAAAAATTAATTAATTGCATCGAACTAGTCAATTAAAGAGAGACTCAAGATTTAAGATTTATCTCACGTGAGTTCTGTAACAAAGCTTGTGTAAGGGAAAAATAAGTACAATCAATTCCTCGAAAAGTTTTCTTGACCGACACTCGACTTAAATTTGTATTGATGGTCTAGTTTTGGGTTTTACACTATTTGGATTCTTATGAATGTTGTTGTGGTGTTTTATGGTATGCGAATATATCCTGTCTGGAAAAGAGAACATTATAAATATGTATCTAGTTGTCTGTCAGGTTATTATGTAGTTGATAGGAATTTTGTTATTGATAGTGATTGTTCTGGTGATTTGTAGTAGAGAATATATACTAGTTGGAATAGAGAACATTAAAAATGTGTACCTAGTTGTCAATTAGGCTATTATGTAGTTGATTGGAGTTCTTGCTATTAATAATGAATATATGGCTTGTGATCTTGTTTACGATTCTTATAGTTTTGTATGGTTGACTTGTGCTCATGAATGACTTTTCAAGATCAAATTATGGTTCGATTTGCAGGAAATATTTTGGAAAAACTTGTAAATCGAATGAATAAAAAACTCGGAAAACTTCAAAATTTCATAGAACTAGTCAATTAAAGATGGGTTGAAGATGAGTATTGAACTTGCCCAAGTTTGGTAACGAAGTTTGTCTCAGGGAAAATAAGTGCAATTAATTCCTCCAAAATTTGTTGTTTATTCTTTTATCTACATATTTTCTATGATTGGGAATGTGATTCATCATGAATGAATTATTAGATGACATTATCTCCTTGCTCTAGTTTGATTGTGAAGATGCCTTTGTTTGTTGCAATCATTTTATTCCATCGCAAGTTATCCTTTTAGTGTCATACTTGTGTCATGGTATTTTGTTCCACATCAATACTCTCTTCTGGTGTGTTTGTTTGGCTGATAATGAGACATTCACTGTACCAAAGGTTTTTGCAAATATATAGTTTGGGTTTCGGGTGTAGGTCCTTGGAACATTGGAATATGTATTGGTCCCCTAGGATATTTATAATTCTGTTTTTGGATAATCTGGATTTGACCTAAAATATCTAATACAACATGGATTAATTTGATTGATAGACGTGGTCCCTATTTTTTCTTTCTTTCTTTTTGTAAATCTGGTCAGCGGGTTTCACATTTACTTTTTAAACACAATTTTTTGATGTTAGGCCCCTATACTACTAGTGTAACCCCTTATTGTTATTAGTAAAACCCACTTATTATATTGATGTACCCATGTAGTGCCCATATTGTTACTAATGTACCCCATAGAAGCCAGCTATTGTTATTATTGTGCCCTTACATTATTATTGTTATGTCGGCTCTGATTATGTTATGACCCCTTAGACTCCTATATATAGAAAGGAGGTTTTTTCATTTGTATCATCCAAGAATTGTTCATTTATGTAATGTAAAGGAGGTTGCCCCCTCGAAGAGGCTGAATTCTAAGGCGTGGATCTCTCTTTTCTATCTTTTTGTGAGCTGGTTTCATAACATTTGGTATCAGAGCATTGGATTCTAGGGTTTTTCTACTCCAAACAGGTCATCGTGGCATTTTCGCTATAAATTTTTTTCTGTGACGTTTCAGAAGTCACAAGAAAAACCCATTTGAGAAGAAATCACGCTGAACCTTGGGTCCGAATTTCAGAGCTTTTCGCGCGATATTTGCGAAGATATGATCTGAGGAAGTTGGTCTTTTTGCAGACTCCTGAATTACATTCCAAATAGGTGACCTGGGGAAAATCGTTATAACTTTCTTTCTGAGCATCGGATTGAAATTTCGCAAGAAGGTACAGAAAGAGGACGGACTGTAGTTTTCTTGTATATATTTCTTAGAGTCAAAGGTTGATACAGTGACACGTGGCACTTCATACAAGTTCGTTCTACTGAACTAATCTATAATCAGGCCATCTTGGGAGATTTTGCATAACTCTTTGTTGGAGAATCTAATTTGGATCAGACTAGTGGCATTAGAAAGAGGACACAGAGAGCTACTACAGGTCACAATTTCAGAACTTAAAGATCTGAAAGTACAGAGTTACAGTCGTTTCAAGGTCGAGCCGCTAAAATCAAGAAAAAACAAGATGAGGAAGTTTGATGGCAAGGATCCGGTAAATTGGATACTTCAGATGGAGCAATATTTTGATCTACATGGTGTACAACTGTTACAAAAGGTATGTATTGCATCTTCATATTTGGAACCAAATCAATTTTTATGGTACAAAGGGCTTTGTTCTCGTAAACAACTTGTTACGTGGTCAATTTTCACGGAGGAAATGATAGCACATTATGAGGATACAAAGAGCAACACCTTATTTAGAGCAACACCACAACAATTGGAAAGAGAAAAAGGGCTTTGTGACATAGTGGAAAGAAAAATTATGGAAACCAGGAAGTGTACCCCTCACAACTATAAAGATGGAAGTGTTGTTTCTCCTAGCCTTCCACAACCTACAAGGGTTACACCACAAAAATTGGAAGAAAAAAGAGAAAAAGGACTTTGTTACAATTGTGATAGCAAATGCACTAAAGGTCATAAGTGTGCTGAGAAGAAATTATTTTACATAGAATATGAAGAGGAGGAAGAAAAGGATCAAGAAACATCAGAAGAAGAGGATATACGCCAAGACCCCACCCGAGAGAAAGAAGAAATGAATCAGACCATATCTTGTAAAGCATTGGCGAGAATTACCACTCCTCAAACTATCAAGATAGAAGGACATATCAAGAAGAAAAATGTTCAAGAAGTGAAAGATCACATCGAGCATCAAGAAATGAATCCGACCATATCTTGTAAAGGATTGGAAGAAATTACCACTCCTCAAACTCTAAAGATAGAAGGACATATCAAGAAGAAAAATGTTCAAGAAGTGAAAGATCACATCGAGCATCAACAACAAGTTCTCCAACTTTTAAAGGATAACGCCACTTCGGTGCAAAATAAAATGAAACAACAGGTAGATCAACATCATAGTGAAAAATGTTTTGATGTAGGCGACCGGGTATTTTTACTGCTACATCTAAAGCAAGCTATTTATGAGAAGGATATGTTGGCAATACTACATGCACTTAAAAAATGGCGACCTTACCGAATGGGAAGACTCTTCAAGGATGAGGATATGGAAGCATTGTTTTGTGCTATTTCTATTATCCAACCAAATTGGATAAATGAAGCAAGGATCAATGGAAGAAGGACAAAGAAGTATGGCCAATTATTCAAAAGTTGCAAAAGATCACAATTCAAACAATATTGCCAAATATTGAAAAGGAAGGAAAAATCAGATTGGAACCTGGAGCAGTCACAGAAACAAGAACCCGACAGCTACGAAATCGATCAATTTTAGAGTATCTCATGAAGTGGAAGAACTTACCCACTGAAGATTCCACATGGGAGGACAAGAATTTTATACAGAAGCATCAAGAACTACTCAAGCGTTGAGGACAACGCTTTTTGAAGGAGAGGGGCATGTTAGGCCCCTATACTACTAGTGTAACCCCTTATTGTTATTAGTAAAACCCACTTATTATATTGATGTACCCATGTAGTGCCCATATTGTTACTAATGTACCCTATAGAAGCCAACTATTGTTATTATTGTGCCCTTACATTATTATTGTTATGTCAGCTCTGATTATGTTATGACCCCTTAGACTCCTATATATAGAAAGGAGGTTTTTTCATTTGTATCATCCAAGAATTGTTCATTTATGTAATGTAAAGGAGGTTGCCCCCTCGAAGAGGCTGAATTCTAAGGCGTGGATCTCTCTTTTCTATCTTTTTGTGAGCTGGTTTCATAACATAATGAGACATTCACTGTACCAAAGGTTTTTGCAAATATATAGTTTGGCTTTCGGGTGTAGGTCCTTGGAACATTGGAATATGTATTGGTCCCCTAGGATATTTATAATTTTGTTTTTGGATAATCTGGATTTGACCTAAAATATCTAATACAACATGGATTAATTTGATTGATAGACGTGGTCCCTATTTTTTCTTTCTTTCTTTTTGTAAATCTGGTTAGCGGGTTTCACATTTACTTTTTAAACACAATTTTTTGATGTGGGTAGATACATGTGTTCATTTTACAAGATAAATCAAAACTAGTTAGATTAAGCAAAAATAATGCTCAATATATTTAGAACAAAAAAATTATCCAGTGTACACACAATTACTTTGGATGTTCATAAAGATAGTTTCATTTTGACAGCACATTGTGAAAAACCATATTTATACTAGACATTGTATAGACAAATAACCAGAGCACATGATATATTCAAAGGAGGGTTACTTGGGCATGGAAGAAGCCACTTGGTTTGAGTATTGATCAATTCCCCTGGACTCTATGAAATTCAATCTTAATAATCATTAATTTGCATTGGTTTAATGGTGCACAACATACATTAGATTCCTTCCTAGATGGTCTAATGTGAAATTTATCTTTTTGGACTTTTGGACATGGGTAGCCTTTGAAGTGGCCCATAACACATTTGCCATTTTTTATTCTGTCAACATAAGTGAAATGCATTGCAAACTCTCAACTCTTACCACCCTCAAATCCTAAGCAAGGTTCAGATCCTCCTCTTTCTCTCCACCATTTCATTAGAGGATTAGGCTTTAGAAGAGACACATTTCTCTCCATTAACTCTTACCAAAATAAAATCCCAAAAAGTTTATTGTTCCCACACATCCACCCAAGCTATTTTATGATTAATATCAAGTTTATGAATCAAACGTTACTCCTTAGAAATTACTAGTTCCTTCTTTCTTTGTCAATACATCCAAATCCCAAACTACTTGTTTCCCTACTTCTCCACAAAAGTTAGTTGATTATTGATTTCGAATTAGTCAACCAAAAATTATTCCTAACATACATTTCTAGATCCTCCTTTCTAATAAAGGCTTGCTTTACCTAGAAAAATCTTGTAGCGAGTGTTGGTTTTCACCCTCAAAACACAATTTATCAAGTGCTTATGTACCCTTTCCAACAAATTCCACCAAGCCTCAAGTGTGCTAGGCTTCCATATATTACAACGAGATGGGAAAACATGTGCAATGAGTTCCTAAAATAGTGAACACAACGTCTTTCTAGTCCCATACTTTGGATGTTCTATATCTATTTTGTACTGAAAAAACGAACTTTCCAACACTTTGACACCCCTTTCTTGTGCACATGTTTGGCTTAAACTTTCATTAAATTATATACCTATATATTTGTAGTTTTGGGTGACTTCTAGTTGTTCCCCTCTGAAGCTTACCTAGATTTGTTTTGGTTTCCTTTTGAGCAAAAAGAGGACCACGTTGGTTTTCCCCCTATTCACATTCATTTTTTCCTCTTTGAAGGGTATCTCCAAAACCACAAGTGGTTTTGTAGGATGCGTACTATCATAGAAACCAATATGCCATCATCCATGTGAACAAGTATTTTTATGAGGATTGATATAATATTTACACCTACCCTTGCTTTCTGATTTATCCATTCCACTAGTTTTTTAATGTAGAGTCCAAACAAAGTTGGGAGGAGGGACCCCTGTTTCACACCTATGTCACTATAAAAGAATTTGGATAACCCTTCCTTGATTCTGATTTTTTCCTTTGTTTCATCATACATATTGTGGATAAATTCCCTCCACTCATCCTGAATCCACATCTCTAATAACATTTCCCATAGCTTCTTCTTCAAATGATATGGTATTTTTTTAGGAATAAAGCACAAAAAATAAGGGAAATTATCCAATTAGAGTGACCCCAAAGACTCTAGACAAAGGTGCAATGGATCTATCTGAAATTTGTTTAATGCCTCAATGAAGAGAAACTTACTTCGTATCCCCAGTAGCTTTTGGATAGAGGAAGGAGGTGAAGATATACAAGAAGGAATTAACTTAGTTGGATGACCGGGAGAAATCATCATATATGATCAAACTGAGGAATAAGAAGTTTTGTCCCAAGAATGAGAATTGAAAGTCTATGAAAGGTGCAGCGAAATGCCAACACAGTTGAATGAAATCGTGAACCTGGGGAAATATAAATCCAAAGAAATCATGGGACTTATCCAATTAGAGTCGCGTTGAGGCCAATAAGTATGAATTATACCTTCGCTGGATGTGTTAAACCGTTGTAATTTGAAGAATATAGCATTTAATGGATTCTTAACTTACCAGATTCCAAGGAATATGTTTGTGGACTGGTCATTATACTACACCGACCTTCTTCAGGTTAACATGGTATCTACATCTAACAGAAATCAAAATGATAGCCATTACAGGTACACAAACAAATTTTTTTGAAATAGAAGAAAAAGAGGAAAGAACTACACACATTCAGTTAATATTGACCAAGAAAACACCATAACTAACTGGAAACCAAACACACAAATAGACACAGGATTTACGTAGTAAAACCTCGACAATGTGTCAAGGAAACATCCACAGGGCAAGGGATTGTAATGTATTATTAAGCAATGATTCTCTCTTCACTTACATTTCATGGGCATTCACTAGTTTTATATCATCGACCTCCGTTACATAACTGACAATTCGGTATAAAACTGAATAATTACATTTTACCCGAAATTACTAATTCGTTGTCAAACTAACAAACTCCACCTTGACAAAAAATTTCCTAATCCCTTGCCCATGCCCATTCATCATCTTTTCTGCAAGCCAAGATAAGCTAAACACCACCGCAGCTTCTCTATTGTAACTGGCTTTGTGAACATGTCTGCACAATTCTCTCGCGTATGGACCTTTTGAAGAGCTACTTTTCCGCCATCGATCACATGTCTCAGAAAGTGATACCTTACATCAATGTGCTTGGTTCTGCTATGATAAGCAGGATTTGTAGCCAAGTGAATAGCACTTTGACTGTCACAAAGTACATTCACTTTCTCTTGCGTCCTTCCAATCTCATCGAGCAGACCCTTTAACCAGATTGCTTCTTTACTGGCATCTGAAGTAGCTATATACTCAGCTTCGGTAGTGGAAAACGCAACTGTTTCTTGAAGCTTTGACATCCAACTAATTGCTCCACCTGCAAGAGTAAAGACATAACCTATAGTAGATCTTCTTTTGTCCAAATCACTTGCATAGTCAGCATCTACATATCCGCAGACTAATCCTTCACTACCATTAAAGACGATGCAATGGTCACTTGTGCCTCTTAGATATCGAAGCACCCATTTCACTGCCTGCCAATGTTCTTTACCTGGATTTGCCATGAACCTGCTGACAACCCCAACTGCTTGTGAAATGCCAGGTCTTCTAGATACCATCGCATAGATTAAGTTCCCTACAGCATTTGCATATGGTACATGCGACATATAATGCTTTTCTTCATCAGCTCTAGGACTCAAAACTGAATAAAGCTTAATATTGGAAGCAAGTGGAACATTAACAGGTTTCACATTGTTCATAGAGAACTTTTCAAGTACTTTCTCCACATACTTCTGCTGTGATAACCAAAGCTTACCATTTTTCCTGTCTCTATGTATCTCCATGCCCAAGATATGTTTTGCTGCTCCAAGATCCTTCGTATCAAACGTCCTAGAGAGTTGAGCCTTTAACCTATTGATCTCTTCCATGCTTTTGCTTGCAATAAGCATATCGTCAACATACAAAGCTAAGATAATGAATATGCCATTGAAACTTTTGAAGTACACACAATGATCATACTCACTTCTTATAAAGTTTTGGCTCACCATGAAGGAATCAAACTTCTTGTACCATTGTCTGGGAGACTGCCTCAGACCATACAATGATTTCCTGAGCTTGCAAACTAATCTTCTGCTGCAACCTCGTAAAAAACCTTCTGGTTGTTCCATATATATCTCTTCATTCAAATCACCATGTAGAAAAGTTGTTTTAACATCTAACTGTTCTAACTCAAGATTAAGCAACGCAGTTAGTGCCAACACAGTATGTATAGAAACAAGTTTTACAACTGGAGAAAAAATCTCATGAAAGTCTATACCTTCAACCTGAGAATACCCTTTTGCTACCAGTCGCGCCTTATATCTTTCGATACTTCCATCAACTTTCCGTTTCAGCTTGAAGACCCATTTACATCCAACAACACTTCTCCCTTCAGGAAGCTCTACAAGATCCCAGGTATTGTTCTTGGCTAAGGAGTCCATTTCTTCTTCCATAGCCATTTTCCATTTCTCGCTATCTGTATCATTTACTACTTCCTGATAATAAGAGGGTTCCCCATCTTTAGTAATCAAAGCAAAAGATGAAGCAGAATCTTCATACCTTTTGGGAGTTTTCCTTTCCCTTGTAGACCTTCTCAGAGCCACTGGTTGTTGAACTGGTTCAGAAACTTGTACTGGTTCAAAAGCTTCAACGGCTTCCTTTGTGTCTTCAACACCTTTTTCTCCATAAGTCTTTCCTTCCTTTCGACTGTTACCGAAAGGTCTAGCCTCCAACTGAACTTGTTGATTCGGCGATACCTGTTCCTGTTCAATTCTTTCAACATTTGATTTTAACAGAGAGGATTCATCAAATGTTACATCTCTACTAATGAATATAATCCGCAATGTAGGATCCCACAACCTATATCCTTTCACTGCATAGTCATACCCAACAAAGACATAACATTTCAACTTTGGATCTAATTTTGAACGCTGATTTTTTGGAATGAGAGAATAAGCATCATAGCCAAATATCCTCAAATGTGAATAGTCACAAGACTGACCTGTCCAAACTTCTTCAGGAATTTTACAAGCAATTGCTATTGAAGGTGATCTGTTAACTAAATAACAAGCAGTAGATACTGCTTCTGCCCACAACTCCTTTTGCAAGTTAGCATTGCTGATCATGCTTCTGGCTCTTTCCATAAGAGTCCGATTCATACGCTCAGCAACACCATTTTGCTGAGGAGTATAAACAGCAGTTTTGTGTCTAACAATTCCCTCATCCTTACATTATTGTTCAAATTCAACTAAAGTGAACTCACCACCATTGTCAGTTCTTAGACATTCAATAGATTTGCCTGTTCTTTTCTCTACCATTACTTTAAATTGTTTAAAGACATTTAATACATCAACTTTCCTTTTTAGCATATAGACCCAAACTTTACGAGAGTAATCATCAATAAACATTAAAAAATACAATGCACCTCCATATGACACAACAGGGGATGGACCCCACAGATCATAGTGAGTATAGTCTAAAACATCTTTACTATTATGATTTCCAACTTTAAATCTATGTTTACACTATTTTCCATACACACAATGTTTACAGAAATCTAACTTCAAGGATTTCAGATCGGGAAGAGATTTACGTTTCATTAGTATTTGAAGACCTTTCTCGCTCATATGACCCAATCGCTGATGCCATAGATGAGTACCTGCTTCTTCCTTTTCTGATGCAAACGCTGCTTCACTGACCTGAGTACTTCCTTTTAACCTGTAAAGATTTCTAACCATTTCTGCCTTCATAACCACAAGGGCTCCTTTAAAGACTTTCAAGATGCCATCCTGACCTGTAAACTTATAACCATCTGAATCCAACACTCCCAAAGAAATCAATTTTTTTTTCAAATCAGGTACATGTCTAACACTAGTTAATGTCCTAACTGTGTTATCATACATCTTAATCCTGATATCTCCCATCCCAACAGTCTGACATGACACATTGTTACCCATAAACACAGAACTACCGTTTACATTTTCATACGAGGTAAACCAATTTCTATGTGGGCACATGTGATGCGAAGCACCAGAGTCTAACAGCCAGCTATCAAAACCCTGAGAGACATTACATTCAGGTGAAGTTTCATCTATCATACATAATTCTTTAGCAGATAAAACTTCGTCTATCATACCTGAATCGACCTGATTCGCTTCGTTCTTCGGGTTTTCGGATTCCTTTCGTTTCCAACAGTCCTTCTTCAAGTGTCCAACTTTACCGCAGTTCCAACATTTTTCCTTACACTTCTTTCCCTTCGATTTCGATCTGGAAGACCCCCTTGGCTTTTCTCCTCTTTCCTTTGAGCGTCCTCTATCGACAATGGCTTCTGATGCAGCTGTTTCAGTGCTGGATTTCCTTCGTACTTCTTCAGATAGGAGAGCTCCCACGACTGATTCAAACTTCAAAGAATCAGCAGAGCTGAAGCTGATTGAAGTTACAAAGTGATCCCACGATTCAGGCAAAGAACACAACAAGGTTATGGCTTTATCTTCTTCCTGTCTTTTGACTTCCATATCTGTTAATTGACATATTAGTGTATTAAAAACATTCAAATTTTCTGCAACGTTTGAACCTTCTTTCATTCGAAGACTGTATAACTATCTTTTCAGATAAATTCCATTGGTTAATGATTTTTTCATATAGAGATTTTCAAGTTTTTCCCACAATCCTGACGCCGTAGTCTCTTCAACAATGTTGACGAGAACTTCATCCGCTAGGCATAATCGAATGGTACTGAGAGCTCGGGCATCCAAGTCCTCCCAGTCTGAAGTAGTCATGGTTGCAGGTTTCTTAGTTGCCCCATCGTAACCTTCAGTTTCCAAAGAGCAAAATTGCTCTTTCCGGTGAATTTCTCCACCTCGAATTTTGCATTCGACATCTTGGCCATTTTCTAAGACTTTCAATCTTCAGTCTAGGGTTTTAAAAAAAAATATTTCAATTGTCTTCTTCCAAAAAAAAAATTTCCAATGCCAACAAAGGATTTCCAAGTTTTAACTCTCCCTACTTCAATTTAAAAAAAAAAAATTGCTGAATATTTTTCAGGAAAAACCTTTGTTTTTTTTTCGATTCAAAGAAAACCCTTTTTAAAAAAACTTCTTTTCTCCTTTCCTTAAAGGAAAAATCTGTCTTCTTTTCTTCAAATTCTCACATTCACCCCTTTATTCAAAAACTTTCTGAAACAAAATTTCTTTAAAAAAAAATACTCGGATTTGCAGAACAGAGGTTTGGCAGCCAACATGCAGAACAGAGGTTTTTCCTCTTCCACTGGACAACAGCTCGTACTCTGCTCCTACTAGACTAGGCAACGGTCTGGCAACACGCAACAGCCCCTTCAGCCTTCACGTAGCAGGTCTTCACGCAGGCAGATAACTGGCCCTGGTATTCACGCAGGTTCTGAAAACTTCAATCTCACGTTGTGGTAAAACGCCTTGGTCTTCACGCAGGGAACCACGCAGGTTCTGAACTCAGCTTCTGATAAAAAAAAAAAAGAACTGGCCCTGGTCTTCACGCAGGTTCTGAACACTTCAATCTCACGCTCTGGTAAAACGCCTTGGTCTTCACGCAGGTTCTGAACACTTCAACCTCACGCTCTGGTAAAACGCCTTGGTCTTCACGCATGTTCTGAACACTTCAACCTCGCGCCTTCAACGCACAGCCGCTTTCTTTCACGCCCAGGCTCACCACCCTCGGAGCTCTGATACCACTTGTAGGTGAAATAGAAGAAAAAGAGGAAAGAACTACACACATTCAGTTAATATTGATCAAGAAAACACCATAACTAACTGGAAACCAAACACACAAATAGACACAGGATTTACGTGGTAAAACCTCGACAATGTGTCAAGGAAACATCCATGGGGCAAGGGATTGGAATGTATTATTCAACAATGATTCTCTCTTCACTTACATTTCATGGGCATTCACTAGTTTTATATCATCGACCTCTGTTACATAACTGACAATTCGGTATAAAACTGAATAATTACATTTTACCCAAAATTACTAATTCGTTGTCAAACTAACACTAGAGTCTGGGCAATGTCAATCTATTCTCCTACCAGATTCTTAAAATCAATAATAAGGAAGGCATAAGAATAAGCTCTTTTTTGACATTTTTTTTTTATTTGTTCATGAAATCTTAATTCTTCAATTTTAGAATTACCAAGTACTTTACAAGTCTTTGCTTCCTCCTGCAACCCATCATGCTAGAAAAGCCAACATATCATACTAGGAACCATGTTTGAATCTCGAATGTATTTACTAAGGACGAAGTCATTAGCAGCTAACTTGAATTACAAGTTTGTTCATTGACCTATACAATACAAAACTTCCGTAAGGACTCTTGCTACCTTCAAAACTACCTTTACAAATATTAGTCTTCAATATGATAAAGGCCCATAATTTTCATATAATGATTCATTTTGTGGTTATTTTTCAGGGCACAACTCAATATACTAGAATTATAACTCTAGGTATTTTTCCTCGGTAATGAATGAGAATTTGCATGTTCCTTCCACAGTTTGATACCATAGATGTGCAGTATTTTGGTTGTCGATGTTGGTTCTTCTTTTCACGTATTTCTATTAGGACTTTTTATGGGTGAATTCAGGACCATATCTTTTTCACCAAAAAAGAAGACTAAGGGTCACTTCACACATATTCAAGGAAAGTTATTTTATGATTAGAAATCTGATGGATCTCTGAAAGAGTCGATAAATTGTCATAGATGATGTCTTGCTGATGAAACAAACTCACTGGGAGATTAAAACCAATTAAGTGCCACTTACAGGTACACGAATTTTGATCATTATTTGAACTATTATATTTTAGATTGGTAAATCAAAGAGGTATTCCATTTCATCTGTTTGATAATGTGTTGTTTTAGTGTTTTGGATCTATCACCTGGAATAGAGACGCAGTAATTATCGAAAATCTCCAGGTACTAATTACTCTCTGTGCTTCAGGATTAGTTAGTTGAATCTATAATATAAGTTTTTTCAGGATTAGTTCATTGAATCTTTGTGTCGATCCATAACATTGAACCATATCTTTTGAATTTTACCAAATTGCTTTCATGCCTTAGATAATGATTATACTAAACGTTTAGGGCTCTATGTTTTTATTATCAATGAATGAATTGTCTCCGTGGCTTATTTGCCCACAAATCGAGTCTCCAAGGGTTTGAAAGTTTCCCGCGGGGCATGGGGTTTGTTTAATTCAATGTGGAATTTTATTTCAGTTTAGGGCTTGATCTTTTTATTTTATTTTATTTCATTTCAACTAATCTAGAGTCACTCTATGGGAAATTTCATCCCCCACCCCCCAATTTTTCCATGAATAATCACAGTTCACTTCATTTTGATTGTCTATGGCCCCGATGACAGTAAGCAATGTATATGTGGCTTATCATTGATCATTTCTTCATCCATGCTGAAGTGGAGCCTTCCGCAGTTGCGCTCAGAGCATCGGTTCGAAACAACTGAAAAACTAAACTTTCTAATCTTTCTTTCAAATATTTCCCCTTGACAATTCATGATCATCAAAGGTTCCACTTCCATATTTCAAGTCATCAAATCCTGAAACACATGTAGTTACACTCGTTGAATCCAACCTCTACTACCCTCATTCGATCCAATTTTATTGATTGTCCTTAATGTTTAGTTTCTTTGTTTATTCAATTTTATGCTTTAATTTTCCCCTTTTGCTTTATGTCCACGTTATCCAAGAGTAGGGATCAATGCAACACCATGATTTGTCTCCTACAACTAGGTTCTTGCATAATATGATGACCTTCACCTTTATACGTGGTTTATATTTTTCAAATGTTCAAGACAAAAAACTCATAGCCATGAATGGTATTAGGGGATTTCACCTCTTGAATGAAGACCACGATGAAACTTTACGCAGCGATTTTTTGATGCATACACGATGAACGCATTATTGGTTTATTTCCCTTTTTAATGTGCACTAGAATTTGTTGTGTCGCGATCCTTTTGTAGTACAACTTATTGCTGGTACAATTTAGAGACAAGTCAGAATTTAAGATCTCCAAGGAGAGAAAATATTCACTGTACAATTGGTAATTTTTAGTATATATATTTCATTTTCAGTAGAAAGTAGTCGTTATTAAATGTATGGAATCTTGCTTGTACTTGGTACTAAATTACTAACATAATGAGATAATAAATTGTAGAATCAGTTGTGCTAAATGAATTTCCTGAAGTGCTCTACAAGGGGCAGCAAACAATTTTGATGATAACCAAAGAGTCCGCCTGTAAAGCTTCTTGTGACTCAAAAACTCTAGATGCGTGAAAGATGAGAAACCGAGTGCAATTTTGTAATTTTAAAACACTTTAAAAATAAAAATGTGTACATTTTTTTTCGCAGATTTATCGTGTCATTGGTACATATATATTTCTTTTCTTTATGGATTATGAGAAGATCGAAATTATCAAGTCAATTGACAAATAATGTTTATATAAATAACTAATTCTACGCATATATGAGACACTAAGAATTAACAAAGAATGTAAACTAACATCAAGGCCAACAACTATTGCAAAAAAATAAAAAAAACAATAGCTTTATTCCGTTGTCTTTGTGATATATATGCTAGGAGCTCAACCTTGTTTAAAATATTGTTTTTAACCCAGAAAATATTACGAAGGCTTGATTTCCTCTATTTGAATTCTGGCTGATCATTATATACGATCATTTTCAAGAGTATTTGACGTTCATTTGCATATCGAATACATTATTCTTTGGAAAACTCGCTCTATAAAAATTAGGAATTTTTACTGTTCTTTATTTATGTATTTTGGGAGGAATTCTTTGCATGCCTTCAAGGATGGAAATAAAATAAAGGAAATTCAGGTGTATTTGTAGAGCATTCTACTGATAATTTTTTATGGGCTACCTCACGATAGTTCTTTGTTTTTTCTATGTTTTTTTATTCTTCATGAGTATAAAAATTTGTAGTCTTTTTCATTATACTATTTATTCCCAACAACATTTATGTTTTACCGAGAAACTGAAGTATGAAACTTTTTTTAACTCGTTTGATTGATTTCTTCTACCATATTTTGCCAATTCAAGAGTTCTAGAATATTTTTTGTGCCCCTGTTATTTTTTAGACTTATCTGTTCGAGTATGATAGTGTCCATGGACAATAGAAGCATCATGAATTCAAGGTCAAAGACTCGAAAACATTACCCTTTGGAGAAAACTTTGTCGTTGTATTTGGTTTTTGGTAATACACTTGTTTATGGAAATCAATGAAAAACTTTCATAGGTCCATTACCCCTTGAGCTTAGGCATGAACAAAGTTTGCATGTTGACATCGTTTATTTGTTATCATTCGTTTAATTGTTCGCGCTTTTCTCTGAAAACTGTAAAAATATTGAGGAAATTCCATGGGGCTGGTTGATTTTGGTACATGGATGATAATGCTTGAAAAGTTATAAGATGCATATGTCACTACATTCCACAGTTGTCCTTGAAGGCAGATTATCTTGTTTATGACAACTTTTTGGATTTTGTGGCTTGGTTAATAAAATTACTTAACAATGTTTTTGTAGGCCATCATGCTTTAGGAAATCTTCTTAATTGACTAGCAAAGGTGAACAAGATGACAAGGGAAAATCTTGAAGGAAGATTTCGTCCCTCATGATTATTGTGGTTATAGGGCATTCTGGAATATTTTAAAAAAATGCAGTGGGAATATTCAATTTAGTAGATTTACAACCTAGATATAGGAAAAATAAGAACTATTTTCAAAAAATGCAACGAAAATATTCAATCTAGTAGATTTGCAACCTAGATCCATAGAACATAAGAAATAAAATATCCCTAATGTATTCTACTTTTCTTGTTTGCGATCAAGTTTTTTGGATGAATCATGGAGATTTGCATAACTCAACAACCCATCCCATGCCATGCCCAGACTTTGGATTTGCATTGCAAAATAGAAATAAACATTGATCTAACCTACTTTAAAACATACCTATGTTTAATTATTGGAGGAATTATGTTGTTATGTTACTTTTGACATTTTGTCTTGTTGATTTTCATATTTTCTAATCAAAATAACACATTTGTTTAAAGGGTGCTAGCTCAATGGAACAACACAGGCCTTGAAAGAAGAAATATTCAGATTTTATGTTTTTTTTTAAACAGGATTTTTTATTGTCTCTAGAGAGACAATATGTCTTTAATCGTAGTTATAGTCTCTTGAAAAACAAAAATGAATTATCTCTTAAGAGAGAATAATACTTGTGTTCTATATTGTCTTTACAAAGATAATTTTTTAAGACAATAATTTGAGACAATATTTAAGACAATTTACAAGTTTTTGTTTGTCACAAGCTTAGACAATTCACTCAAAAATGGTCTTAAATAATGTCTTAAAACCCCTATAATTAATAGTGGAAGACACCACATTTACTAGGTGGTCCTTCAATGTGGGCATGATGGACACGAGTTTTTGTCTCATGTTGAGACAATTCACTCAAATATTGTCTTAAAACCCTTTATATAGTAGTGGAAGACACCATGTTTCTCAAGCGGTCCTTCAATGTGGGCATTATGAACATGACCTTGCATATTGTAGTATTCATCTAAGGACACTATCATACTCTGATTCTATGATTTTGGTGTGTGTTGTAAATCTTGTCCCTGGTCATAATAAAAGACTTAATTGCACTACCTCCATTACTAAATTTGAAGTACTCAAGTGTTGAGAAATGGCAACAAGAAATTCCAGTGTAATTTGCCCTTGGATTAAACTAAAAATTAAAATCGAATTTTATTCTCATAACCACTTCTAAATAGTTAATTAAGTTTCATTAACTTAATTAGCTTAGGAATTTCGAGTTGGAAGTCTTTTTGAAGTCATGTATATGTTCTTGCTAAGTTTTAGAGGTCCAGTATGAGTTTAAATTGAGTTGGAATTAGATCACTCAATTTATTGAGTTAAGTTAAGTTAAATTATTTCCAAAATGTTTGATGAACTAATAGAGAGTTAACAGTCAGTTGGTGCACTAGTGCATCTAGAAGTGTCACTCTAGTTAACTGAAGATTCCCTCATAAAAAACTCATGGATGTCAGTTCTGAAAAAGAACAAGTTGAGACTAAAGTGCAGGGACAGTGTACTATCAGTTGTATTATTTACTAGAGTGTAAATATCATGCATGCATCGGATATTGATACTATGTTTGGATTGCATAGTTTCGAAAGCATGAATTCCCTTTAAATAAGGGTTATTCATTCTAGGAATTACGCAAGATATTAGGAGCTTGTAGAGCTTCAAAATTGGCTAAGTGTTGCCCAAGAGCTAGATTGTGAGCTGAGAGAGTTGAGCATACTTGTGCGGAATTGTTCTAGTGAGAACAAGCTTTGTATCTTCACTCATATTTCTGACATATGCAATACATATAGTGGGGTTTTGGGTAGTTTATTTCCCCAGATACATCTTGTTTTATGTTCCATTGATTTTTCTTCTTCTTGTTCATATTGTTTTTATCGATCTATTCGCTTATGCGAGTTGAAAGTAGAAGTAGATTATTTTCATGTGCTTTAGTAAATTGCATGAGATAGTGAATCTAAGAGTTTTTCTACATCAAGAAGCCTCATATGGCCACGCAACAGTGGAGGTATATTGTTTCCAGCATACTCATTATAATGAAAATTTCCATCAACCACTACAATAATTGCATGCACTTTGTAACCTTTCAGTGTAGATATACATCTGTAGAAGTTGTTGTATTTAGAACTTTGTATCAGCACGTTCCCAATCTCTGACGCCGCTGCTCTCAAACTAATCTGTGATAACATTTGTAATTTGTAGCTTGTCTTTGAGAAGCTTGACATAGAATCCATTGTTAAAATAGGATAATTACTCATGCATGAAGAGTTCGATAAATTTAGAGTGTCAAGTCAAGTAAAGTCGAATTTCGTGTGTGGTTGCATGTCAAGTTATTTTAGGTGAGTTCCTAGTCACAAAAGGTTTAAATACCCCTCACCGGGTTCACTTTTGTGTGACCAATAAAAGAGCCACAACTCATGTGTTTTTTGTGTTAATTTTTTTTTTGCCTCCTCTTCCTTTCCAACAAATTGGTATCAGAGGCAAGGAAGAAACACGCGATCCATGATTCCTGTAGAGCTAGTGAGAAGAAGGCCAAGTTAATAAGATGACAATTTTTTTTTAAGAAATTGTGTTGCAAAATTATCGCACTTTTAAGGAGATAACAATGCATAAGTATTGCAAAATCCACACTTAGTGCGAAATCCACACTAAATTTCGTTTAACTCCTAATCTGTAAAAATTCAAGTTATGTGCACAATTTATTGGTATCCGAGGTGCACACATCCGCTAAGAAAACAAAAGTTTGGGAAAAAAAAACCACCGAGGAATTAGGAAACGTGAAAACTGTAGTTCGTAGGAGTTTGATAAGGTCCTTAAAGTTTGCATATAAGATTTAAAAAAGTTTTCATAAAGTTCAAGGTTTTATTCAAACTTATTTTTATTTAAAATTCTTTTTACTATAAAATGGGTTTTGAACGGACTTTGAAAAAGGGTTATTAAAAGCTTAATATAAAGCATGTTTAAAAGGTTTTATAAAAAGGTATTTTATAAAGTTGCTTTAAAGATCTTTTTCTTTTTCTTCTTTTTTTTGTTGGGGTGAGTTTGATTTTATATGAAATAAAAGAAAGAAAGGACTTTCTAAAAGTTGTTTTTATAAAAGGAGAAATTTAGGGTTTTTAAAGAGAAGTTTTTCTATATATACTATATAAAGGGCATTCGTTTTCCTTTCTTGTAAGCGAGGCAGAGAGATTAAAAGATGCGACTACTCTATCTTATAACTTGGAGAGAGCTTAAAAGGCGACCGACCGGTTGTCGTTGTTAATACGTATATGATCGACTCGACTCCTCAAGAATTCTAAGGTTTGAAGAAAAATGGCTTTCTCAAATTTCCTGCCCCAGTTCCCACCATTTACAAGGAAGGATTATGATGTGCGGGTCACTAATATGGTGACCATGTCGAAGTCTCATGATGTTTGGGATCATGTCCAGTTCGAGTTTTCAGAACCTAAGGATGAAGCAGAAGAACTAGCTCTCACTAATGCAGAGAGGGAACTATAGAAGAAAGACAAAAAGAAAAAATGTATGTGCAGCAGCCTTTAGGATATGAAGTTGCAGGTAAAGAAGGTAAAATTTACAGGTTAACAAAAGCATTCTATGGACTCAAGCAAGCGCTTAGAGCTTGGTATAGAAGAATTGATAGATACATGATCAAGAATGGATTTTGCAGAAGTAGCATTGAGCCTAACTTGTACACAAAGGTAAATGAGCATTGATAAATTTCAATTATTTTATTATATGTTGATGACATTATTTATACAGGTGATTTCGAATAGGATGAATTTAAAGTAGCCATGATGAAAGAATTTGAGATGATAGATCTTGGTCTCGTGAAATATTTTCTTGGCATAGAAGTTGAGCACTCTGAAGAAATATTTTTTATTTGTCAAAATAAATATGCTAGAGATTTGTTGAAAAGATTTATGATGGAGAATTGCAAACATGTCCCTAAACTAGTTATATTAGGTACAAAGTTAATCAAGAATGATGAAGGATAAGATGTCAATCTAACTCTATTCAAAATATTGGTTGGCAACCTCGTGTATCTCAAAGCTACAAGACTGGATTTTATGCAAGGAGTGAGTTTTATTTCCATATTTATGGAAACTTCAAAAGACACACATTGGAGAGCAAGAAAAAGAATTCTGAGATACATAGAAAGAACTAGAGATTGTGGCATAATGTATGCAAGCACATAGAAGAATAATTTCATTGGATATACATATAGTGATTTTGCAGGTAGTTTGGATGATATGAAGAGCACTTCTAGTTATGTGTTCCATCTTCGTTCAGTTGTGATTTCATGGGCATCTAAGAAGTAGCCTATTGTGACATTTTTGTCAGCAGAAGCAGAATTTGTAGCAGTAACATCAACAATATGTCAATTACTATGGTTAAGAAGATTTGATACACTCAAGAAGAAACAACAAGGATCAACAAATATGTATTATGAAAACACCTCGGCGATTGCACTATCCAAAATTAGTGTGTTTGAGCAAGCATTTGATACTAGATATCATTTTATTAGAGAACTTGTGAGCGATGGAAAAGTTCAATTGAAGCCCTGTAAATCTAATGATCAATTGGCTAATATATTTACCAAGTCATTAGTAAAATATGTGTTTGAGTTTCATAGAAGAAACTTGGGTGTTGTAAGCCTAGTTGAGACATAAACGAGCGGGCATATTTGGGCATGTTTGAGTTGCCATGAGTCGTGTCTTAGATTCGTGGTCGTAATTAAGAGGGAGTGTTAAAATAAGCTAATTACTCACTCATGAAGAGTTGGTTAAATTTAGAGAGTCAAGTAAAGTCAAATTTAATGCGTGGTTACATATGAAGTTATTTTAGACGAGTACCTAGTCAAAAAATGTTTAAATACCCCTCACAGGGTTCATTGTAATCATTTTTGTGTGATCAATAGAAAAGCCCCAACTTTTTTATTTTGTGTGTTAAATTTGTGTTTTGTCTTTTCTTTCAACATCCATGCACTTATCATCAAAACTATTTTGAGAATACTTGTATTCTTCGGATGTAACATTGTTCTTTGTATTGTCTTGCTGATCTGAACTCTTTTGATCTATATTTGTTTTTCCGGTGCTTCCACCAATGCGAAGGCTGCCGGCAGGCCGGCTCCCGATCGAGTTCTTGGCACGTAAATCGGAGCTCTCTGCTATTAAGATTAGATCACCCTTGTAATGCACGGGATGAAATTGTAGGGCTGATACCAGATGTAACGCATGAAACTAGAAAACATAAAATAGTTTGCAATCGAATACATAGCGTAGTTTGCAAATTTTCCAAAAGTGATCACAAGAGTATCATGCTTTCTTGCAGGTTACATACGAAAAGAATCTGGCAGTGGGCACAACCAGAATGTTGCAGTGTCAAAGTTTTAAACTATGCAGAGTACGTCATCACGACAAGATCATGGTTTCTGTGGGGTTACACACGAAAGAAAACGGGCAGTGGGCACCGAATTAAAGTTCCAAAGTAAACGTTATCGAAAATCTATCAAGTACATCAAAATGTTCAAGGTACTATTCGAGTTCACATAAATTAAACGTATATGAATAAAACTATATCAGGGAACAACATCAGTGGCATTCCAGTTGTTATGATAGTTGCAGGTTCTTGATAAAAATAACACATGATAGAGGAGGACAGGTACAAACTATAGGAGGACAGGTACCAAGTTTTTCATAACAAAGGTGAAATCTGCTTAACTGACTAGCAAAGGTGAACAAGATGACCAGGGAAACTCAAATCTTGAAGGAAGATTTTGTCCCTCATGATTATTGTGGTTATAGGGCTTTCTGGAATATCTTAAAAAAATGCAGTGGGAATATTCAATCTAGTAGATTTACAACCTAGATATAGAAAAAATAAGAAATATTTTCAAAAAATGCAACAAAAATATTTAATCTAGTAGATTTGCAACCTAGATCCATAGAACATAAGAAATAAAATATTCCTAATGTATTCTATTTTGCTTGTTTGCGATCAAGTTTTTTTGGATGAATCATGGAGATTTGCATAACTCAACTACCTATCCCATGTCATGCCCAAATTTTGGATTTGCATTGCAAAATAGAAATAAACATTTATCTAACCTACTTTAAAACATGGCTAGGTTTAATTATTGGAGGAATTATCTTGTTATGTTACTTTTGACATCTTGTCTTGTTGATTTTCATATTTTCTAATCAAAATAACACATTTGTTTAAAGAGTGCTAGCTCAATGGAATAGCACAAGCCTTGCAAGCACTAATATTCATATTTTATGTTTTTTTTCTAAACAAGATTTTTTGTTGTCTCTAGAGAGACAATATGTCTTTAATCGTAATTATAGTCTCTTGAAAGACAAAAATGAATTGTCTCTTAAAAGAGAATAATACTTGTGTTCTATATTGTCTTTATAAAGATAATTTTTTAAGACAATAATTTGAGGCACTCACTTAAAGACAATATTGAAGACAATTTACAAGTTTTTGTTTGTCTCAAGTTTAGACAATTCACTCAAAAATTGTCTTAAATATTGTCTTAAAACCCCTATAATTAATAGTGGAAGGCACCATGTTTATTAGGTGGTCCTTCAATGTGTGCATGATGAGCACAAGTTTGTGTCTCAAGTTGAGACAATTCACTCAAATATTGTCTTAAAACCCTTTATATAGTAGTGGAAGACACCATGTTTATCAAGCGGTCCTTCAATGTGGGCATTAAGAACACGAGCTTGCATATTGTAGTATTCATATGAGAACACTACTATACTCTGATTCTGTGATTCTAGTGTGCATTGTGAATCTTGTCCCTCGTCATAATAAAAGACTTAATTGCACTACCTGCATTACTAAATTTGAAGTACTCAAGTGTTGAGAAATGGCAACAAGAAATTCCAATGTAATTTGCCCTTGGATTAAACTGAAAATTAAATTCAAATTTTATTCTCATAACAACTTGTAAATAGTTAATTAAGTTTCGAGTTGGAAGTCTTTCTGATGTCATGTGTATGTTTTCGCTAAGTTTTAGTAGTCCAGTGTGAGTTTACGCTAAGCTTTAGTAGTCTAGTATGAGTTTAAATTGAGTTGGAATTAGATCACTCAGTTTACTGAGTTAAGTTCAGTTAAATTAGTTCCAAAATGTTTGGTGAGCTAATAGAGAGTTAACAGTCAGTTGGTGCACTAGTGCATGTAGAAGTATCACTCTAGTTAACTGAATATCCCTTCATAAAAAACTCATGGATGTCAGTTCTGAGAAAGACCCAGTTGAGACTAGAGTGCAGGGACAATGTACTATCAGTTGTATTATTTACTAGAGTGTAAATATCATGCATGCATCAGATATTGATCCTATGTTTGGATTGTGTAGTTTTGAAAGCATGAATTCCCTTTAAATATGAGTTATTCATTCTACGAATTACGCAGAATATTAGGGGCTTGGAGAGCTTCAAAATTGGCTAAGTACTGCCCAAGAGCTAGCTTGTGAGCTGAGAGAGTTGAGCATACTTGTGCGGAATTGTTCTAATGAGAACAAACTTTGTATGTTCACTCATATTTCTGATATATGCAATGCATATAGTGGGGTTTTGAGCAGTTTATCTCCCCAGATACATCTTGTGTTATGTTCCATTGATTTTTCTTCTTCTAGTTCATATTGTTTTCATCGATCTATTCGCTTCTGCTAGTTGAAAGTAGAGGTAAATTCTTTTCACGTGCTTTAATAAATTGCATGAGATAGTGAATCTAAGAGTTTTTATACATCAAGAAGCCTCGTATTGCCACACAACAGTGGAGATATATTGTTTCCAACATATTCATTATAATGAAAATTTCCATCAACCAATACAATAACTGCATGCTCTTTGTAACCTTTCGGTGTAGATATACATCGGTAGAAGTTGTTGTATTTATAACGTTGTATCAACATGTTCCCAATCTCTAACATTGTCGCTCTCGAACTAATCTGTGATAACAGTTGTAATTTGTAGCTTGTCTTTGAGAAGCTTGACGTAGAATCCATTGTTAAAATAGGATAATTACTCATGCATGAAGAGTTGGATAAATTTATAGAGTCAAGTCAAGTAAATTTGAATTTTGTGTGTGGTTCCATGTCAAGTTATTTTAGGTGAGTTCCTAGTCAGAAAAGGTTTAAATACCTCTCACTGGGTTCATTGTAATCATCAATTTATGTGTGATCAATAGAAGAGTCGTAGCTCGTGTGTTTTTTGTGTTAAATTTTTGTTTTGCCTCCTCTTCCTTTCCAACAAATTGGTATTAGAGGCAAAAAAGGAACACACGATCCATGGTTCCTGCAAAGCTAGTGAGAAGAGGGCCAAGAAAATAAGATGACAATTTTTTTTTTAAATTGTGTTGCAAAATTGTCGCAATGTTAAGGAGATAACAATGGATAAGTAGTGCAAAATCCACACTAAATTTCGTTTAACTCCTCATCCGTGAAAATTCATGTTATGAACACAATTTATTGGTATCACGGGTGCACACCCGGTAAGAAAACAAAAGTTTGAAAAAAAAAAAAAAAACCTGCGAGGAATTAGAAAACGTGAAAACTGTAATTCGAAAGTCAAATCTTTAGTTTGAAAAGGTCACGTAGGAGTTTTCTTAAGGTCCTTAAAGTTGCATGTAAGATTTTAAAAAGTTTTCATAAAGTTCAAGGTTTTATGCAAACTTATTTTTCATTTAAAAATCTTTTTACTATAAAATGGGTTTTGAACGGGCTTTGAAAAAGGGTTATTTAAAAGCTTAATAAAAAGCATGTTTAAAAGGTTTTATAAAAAGGTGTTTTATAAAGTCGCTTTAAAGATCCTTTTACAAGGTTTTGTTTTTTTGGGTGAGTTTGATTTTATAAAATAAAAGAGGAAAGGATTTTATAAAAGTTGTTTTTATAAAAGAAGAAATTTAGAGTTTTTAAAGAGAAGTTTTAAAGAAAAATAGCTTTTTCAAATTTTCAGCCCCAGTTCCTATCGTTTACAAGGAAGGATTATGATGTGTGGGTCATTAAGATGGAGATCATGTTGAAGTCTCATGATGTTTGGGATCATGTCCAGTTCGAGTTTCCAGAACCTAAGGATTAAGCAGAAGAACTAGCTCTCACTAATGCAAAGAGGGAACTATGGAAGAAAGATAAAAAGAAGAAATGTATGTGCAACAGCCTCTAGGATGTGAAGTTGCAGGTAAAGAAGATAAAATTTACAGGTTAACGAAAGCATTCTATGGACTCAAGCAAGCGCCTAGAGCTTGGTATAGAAGGATTGATAGATACATGATCAAGAATGGATTTTGCAAAAGTAGCATTGAGCCTACCTTGTACACAAAGGTAAATGAGCATGGATAAATTTTGGTTATTTTCTTATATGTTGATGACATTATTTATACAAGTGATTTCAAATTGGATGAATTTAAAGTAGCCATGATGAAAGAATTTGAGATTACAGATTTTGGTTTTGTGAAATATTTTCTTGGCATAGAATTTGAACAATCTGAAGAAAGAATTTTTATTTGTCAAAATAAATATGTTAGAGATTTGCTGAAAAGATTCATGATGGAGAATTGCAAACATGTGCCTACACTAGTTACAATAGGTACAAAGTTAACCAAGAATGATCAAGGATCAGATGTCAATCTAACTCTATTCAAAAGATTGGTTGACAATCTCATGTATCTCAAAGCTACAAGACTGGATATTATGCAAGGAGTGAGTTTTATTTCAAGACTTATGGAAACTTCAAAAGACACAAATTGGAGAGCAAGAAAAAGAATTCTGAGATACATAGAAGGAACTAGAGATTGTGGCATAATGTATGCAAGCACATAGAAGAATAATTTCATTGGATATACATATAGTGATTTTGCAGGTAGTTTGGATGATATGAAGAGCACTTCCGGTTATGTGTTCCATCTTGGTTCAGTTGTGATTTCCTCGGCATCTAAGAAGCAGCCTATTTTGACATTTTTGTCATCAGAAGCAGAATTTGTAGCAGTAACATCAACAACATGTCAAGTACTATGGTTAAGAAGAATATTTGATGGACTCAAGAAGAAACAACAAGGATCAACAAATATGTATTATGATAACGCCTCAACGATTGCACTATTCAAAAATAGTGTGTTTGAGCAAGAATTTGATACTAGATATCATTTTATTAGAGAACTTGTGAGCAATGGAAAAGTTCAGTTGAAGCCTTGTAACTCTAGTGATCATTTGGTTAATATATTTACCAAGTCATTAGTAAAATATGTGTTTGAGTTTCATAGAAGAAACTTGGGTGCTGTAAGCCTAGTTGAGGCATACGCGAGCGGGCATGTTTGGGCATGTTTGAGTTGTCATGAGTCATGTCTTAGTTTTGTGGTCGTAATTAAGAGAGAGTGTTAAAATAAGCTAATTACTCACTCATGAAGAGTTCGCTAAATTTAGAGAGTCAAGTTCAGTCAAAGTCAAATAGTTTTAAGTAAAGTCAAATTTAGTGTGTGGTTACATGTGAAGTTATTTTAGATGAGTATCTAGTCAAAAAATGTTTAAATACACCTCAGATGATTCATTCTAATCATTTTTCTGTGATCAATAAAAGAGCCCCAACTTGTATATTTTGTATGTTAAATTTGTGTTTTGTCTCCTCTACTTTTCTAACATCCATGCCCTTATCATCAAAACTATTTTGATGATACTTGTATTCCTCGGATGTAACATTGTTCTATGCATTGTCTTGTTGATCTGAACTCTTCTGATCTATATTTGTTTTCCGGTGCTTCCGCCAATGCGAAGGCTGCTGGCAGGCCAGTTCCCCATCGAGTTCTTAGCACGTAAATAGGAGCTCTCTGCTATTAAGATTAAATCACCCATGTAATGCACAGGATGAAATTGTAGGGCGGATATCAGATGTAACGAATGAAACTAGAAAACATAACCTAGTTTGCAATCGAATACATAGCATAGTTTGCAAATTTTCCAAAAGTGATCACAAGAATATCACGCTTTCTTGCAGGTTACATACGAAAAGAATCTGGCAGTGGGCAGGACCAGAATGTTGCAGTGTCAAAGTTTTAAACTATGCAGAGTACGCCATCACGACAAGATCATGGTTTCTGGCTTCTGCATGGTTACACGAAAGAAAACGGCAGTGGACACCGAATCAAAGTTCCAAAGTAAAAGTTATCGAAAATCTAACAAGTACATCAAAATTTTCAAGGTATTATTCCAGTTCACATAAATTAAACGTATATGAATAAAACTGTATCAGGGAACAACATCAGTGGCATTCCAGTTGTTATGATAGTTGCAGGTTCTTGATAAGAATAACACATGATAGAGAGGACAGGTACAAACTAGAGGAGGGCAGATACCAAGTTTTTCAGGTGTGAATTACGTTGCCTAGCTCTTTGAGTATTAAACGCTTGTTCCTTTTTGGGCACTATGATTTGTCTCAAACTATCGAATTCCATTTCTTCTCTTTCTTCACTCCTACACATAGAAAGGAGTTTTGTAGGTTGTAAACTTTTCTCAAAATAGATTTATGGGATACTCTCGATGAAAAAACACACTACCATCACTTAAAGAATTTATTTGAGGAGGATAAGTTCACTTGCAAGGTATAAGTTGTCAATTTCTATACTATTTTCGTTAATTGGTATTCCAATGAATCTTAGTAGAGATAGTTTCCATCAAAGGGGAACCAAGATATTTTCGATGGAAGAGAGCACCACTAATAGCCTAGAATTATATAAATGTGATTTCACATTATAGGGAATGTTAAAAAAAAATTGAAACTTGTGATCACTGATGATGTCAGATTTTATCATGAAGTATTTGCAAATTTGCTTGAAGGTTTTTAGTTGATAGGATGTAAGAGTTTGCACTAGAAAAGTGTTATCCATGTATTACTAATGAGAGGTGGTGAGATCAAATCCATGAGTTGTTAGTTCCTTAATTCTAGCCAATATCACTCTAGCCTTGAGAGCATCTTCCAACCCTTTTACAATCAAGATGAAGTGAATGCGAGATAGAGTGACTGTTGGAAATAATACTGAGAGGGGGGGTGAATCAGTATTATCAAGCAAATTAATAAATCTTCCTTATTTGATCTTTGAATTATTTTTGTATGTCAGTACCATAAAATAATGAGCATGAAAAACAGATAGTCACACCAAAGAACACAAGATGTAAGGTGGAAACCCAATGTGGGTGAAAACCACCTGCTGCAATATGTCTCTATCTTCTTTCAATTTAGAAACTTCTTTTACAATGATTTTGTACTGGTGCAGTCCTTTACCAGTACGCAAGCTGCAACCTGCAGAGAGCTACAACTCTCTCTCTTTCTCGTTTTCCAGTCTACTCCTGGAAGGGAGCTACAACCCCCTACTTCTTTTCATAAAGCATCAGATGATCAACAAGTACATAACAGATATAGACCACTACAGATATCAGATCAACAATAACAGAACCAACCCAGAACACCTTATCAACAGAGAAATTCAATCAACAGAACATCTTAAAACAAAGACGCAGTTTTTCTTTCCGTGGCCTGCGACCAGACGCCGTTAACCTTTCTGCTACTCTGCGTCCACACGCAGATATCCTTCTGCTCTGCTGCGTGCCCACGCACTGTTCCTTTGACTGCTCTGCGTTCTGTTGCTTCAGGGACGCACCCAAAGATATTATCGCGCCGCGTCTTTCTCTACAGAGACGCACCTAAAAACACTATCGCGCCGCGTCCTTCTGCTTCAGAGACGCACCTGAACCTTGATCGCCCTGTGACCCCACGCAGGTCTCTCTCTACTGTGCTGCGTCTCGGCGCACTTGCTCTTTACAGTACCTGCGTCCCGGCGCACTTTCTCTTCACTGAACCTGCGACCCTTCAGATATAAATGATATGAAGGCTTCAGGACAGACCCAAACAGTCAGATCTACAGATCTGATCATGCGCCATAGAGATCATAGTCCATTAGAAGATTCGCCCTCTTAGATCTGGACTAGATCTCACCAAATAAGATATTCAACCCAAGACAATTGCACAATCCAAATGAACTCCTTTGCTTTATATAGGCAAGCTCCTCCCCAAAACATGGAACAATACCACGAGCCGACACCATAGAAACACAAAACCGTCGGCTAGATACCACACAAGAAACCCCCACGTGCTTTTCTCTGCCTTGAAATGTGTGCACTGGGTAGACGCACCCCTTGAACGGCTGGCCGGCGTCCCTGGACACAGGTTCTGCATGGTATACCTGCGGGGACGCACTTTCTGAACCGATTGCCTGCGTCCTTCTTAATTTTCAACAAACTGAGAGCCTTACCACTGGAGTTGCCATCAAGTACAACATCTGTAACATACAGTCATACCAGAAAACATAATGCCAACAATCTCCCCCTTTGGACTTGATGGCAACCTCACAAACTTCAGCTTCATTCTCCCCCTTTGACATCAAGGGCAAAGGGTATGCTCCCCCTAAGCTCATGCTCCCCCTGAATATGAATCAGATCTGCACCAACGCACCACCATGAAAGAGATAGAGACATATTGCAGCTATTTCCAAGATCTCCTTCTCCATAATGCCAACAATGCATTATGTGCTCCCCCTGAGCCTGTACCACCAATAAGAAGAGGTTCAACAAGATGATGCATCAACAACCCCCAGCTTTTGCCTGAGGTATTCAAACGTGTCCCTGGGCAATGGTTTGGTAAGAATATCAGCAACTTGTTCCTTGGAAGGAACATATTCCAACTTGACTTTCTGTTCAAGCACTTGTTCCCGGAGAAAATGGTACTTGATTGGTATGTGCTTGGTTTTTGAATGCATAACCGGATTCTTTGAGATGCTGATTGCACTTGTGTTATCACATAAGATGGGGATAGGTGGTGTACAAGTGATTTGAAAATCCTGCAAAGTCTGCATCATCCAAAGGAGTTGAGTGCAACAAGATGCAGCAGCAACATATTCCGCTTCAGCTGTAGACAAGGCAATCGAACTCTGTTTCTTGCTGAACCAAGATACCAGTCTGGAACCCATAAAGAACGCACCACCACTTGTGCTTTTCCTGTCATCCACGCTTCCGGCCCAATCTGCATCTGTATAAGCATGAAGAGTAAGATCTGTATCTCTAGGATACCATAAGCCATAATTTTGAGTCCCTTGAAGATATTTGAATATTCTCTTTACTGCCTGAAGATGAGTCTCCTTCGGATTTGCCTGAAATCTTCCAACTATTCCAACTGCATGCATGATGTCCGGTCGGGTACCTATCAAATATAGTAAACTTCCAATCATAGATCTGTAGGTTGGTTGATGTACTGCTGCAGATTCATCATTTGCACTGAGACTACATCCTGTGACCATGGGTGTACATACTGGTTTTGCATCTTCCATGCCATATTTTTTCAAAATCTGCTTGAGGTACTTGGTTTGAGATAAAAAGATTCCTCCTTCCTTTTGTTGGATTTGCAAACCAAGGAAATATGTCAGTTCTCCTAGCAAGGACATTTCAAATTCTTTCTGCATGACCGAGGCAAAGCTTTGACTCATAGCTTCTTCATTGCTGCCAAAAATAATGTCATCTACATACACAACAAGTATTAGCAATTTGTCATTTTCAACTTTTATATACAGATTGCTATCTGCTGAACCTTTTGAGAAACCTTGTTGATGAAGATATTTGTCCAACCGGTAGTACCAAGCCCTTGGAGCTTGTTTGAGACCATAGAGAGCCTTTTTCAATCGGCATACAAGATTTGGATCATTTCCAAGAATGAACCCATCTGGCTGTTCAATGTACACTTCTTCTTCCAAGTCTCCATTCAGAAAGGCTGATTTCACGTCCATTTGAAATACTTTAAAGTTTTGAAAACTTGAGAGAGCAAGGAACATTCGGATGGCCTCAAGTCTTGCAACAGGAGCAAAAGTTTCTTCAAAGTCTATTCCTTCTTGCTGCGCATACCCTTTACAAACAAGTCTGGCTTTGTTTCTAATTACTTCTCCATTTTCATTCAATTTATTTTTGAAGACCCATTTTGTTCCGATAACATTCTTATCCTTTGGTCTAGGAACCAGCTCCCAAGTGTTGTTCTTTTCGATTTGCTCAAGTTCTTCATTCATTGCTTTTACCCAACATTCATCTTTGCATGCTTCTTTCACATTTTGTGGTTCAGTAGAGGAGAGTAATGCCAAATAGCTTGAGGCTTCTGCAACTGTTCTTCTTGTTTGTACACCTGCTTCTTTCTGCCCCACAATCTGAGATTCTGGATGATTCTTCTGAACATATCTGGATGGAGTTTTCTCTTCTATTCTTGTCTGCTCCTCTGGTTCTTCTTGAGGTTCTCCTTGGGGTTCTTCTTCTTCATCATTCTGTCTTTGAGGGTAGCCTTCATCTTCTTCTATATCTTCATGATGTACTTGCCTAGGAATATATCCCTTCTCATCAACCACTACATCAATGCTGTCAACAATTCTGCCAAGTCTTTTATTGTAGCATTTGTATGCTTTGCTATGTGGAGAATAGCCAAGAAGAATGCCTTCATCTGCTCTAGGTTCAAGTTTGCCAAGCTGCTCATCAGTATTCTTGATATAGCATTTGCTCCCAAAGATTTTGAAGTGCTTTACCGAAGGAGTTTTACCACTCCAGAGCTCATGAGGAGTTTGAGTGCTGTTCACCCGGACATTTGTCTTGTTGAGAATAATAACCGCAGCATGTGCAGCTTCACCCCAGAAAGTTGCGGGAGTTCCTGATTCATCAAGCATAGCACGAGCCATTTGTTGGATTGTTCTGTTCATTCTTTCAACAACTCCATTTTGCTGAGGAGTTCTGGCTGTAGAGAATTCTCTCCTTATCCCATGTTCATCACAGAAATCGAAAAATTCATTTGAAGTAAATTCCCCACCTCTGTCGGATCTGAGGCACTTAATTTTGTGACCTGATTCATTTTCAACCAAGGCTTTGAAGGACTTGAATTTTTCGAATGCTTCATCTTTGTGCTTCATAAGTCCTAACCAGACAAACCTGGAGAAATCGTCAATAAATAATATCAAGTATTCCTCTCCTCTAGGTGTTCTTTTCCTGAATGGACCACATGTATCTGTATGTACTAGCTCAAGAGGCATGCTAGCTGATCCTTCTTTCTCTGGAAAGTTAGTCCTGGTTTGTTTTCCAAACTGACATGATCTGCATATGGTGTTGTCAGGAATTTTGATATCTGGAAGATCGCGAACTGCCTGATATTTGCATGCTTTCCTTATTTGTGAGAAGCTTAGATGTCCCAACCTTCGATGCCATAACCAGTGCTCTTCATCCTTGCTTAGATAGCATTGTTGTTGTCCTTCTTCAAATATGTACAGATTATTTGGAGTTCTTTTGCCTTTGAGTACTGTTTTACCTGTATCAAGATCACGAACAAGACATCCATTCGATCTGAAAATAACCTCGGTTCTTTGATCACACATCTGGCTGACACTTAGTAGATTATGCTTCAATCCATCAACATACAAAACATTTCCAGCCTTGACCTTTTCTTTTAAAGGAGCAATACCTTTTCCTTTTATAGTTGCAGGAGTATCATTTCCAAAAGAAACTTTCTTTCCCTTTTCTAAAGTAGAATAAGATTCAAGTTTTTCTTTATCACCTGTCATATGTTTCGAACATCCACTGTCAATGTACCATAGATTTTCCTGTCCTTCTGCATAAAATGCTATCCCACATCTTTCTGTTTGAGGTTCCTTTATTCTCCATGTTTTGGTGCTTGTGGCTTGTTCCTTTTTCCCTTCTTGTTCCTTTTTCTCCTGAAACCTGCTCCTGCATTCAGAGTCTTCATGACCAAAATTATTGCAAATAGAACATTCAACTTCATTTTCAAGAGCCGAAAAGTTGTTATAGGTCCTTTTTGTAATCATACTTCTTTGTTTTTGAGCTTCCCTAGTCATGATTGTTTTATATGCAACACATTGAGCTGCTTTGTGACCAAAGTTATGGCAAGAAAAGCATTGTCCATTGAAGAAGCTTCTGCGGTTATTGAATCTACCAGCCAACTGATTGTAATTTCTATTTTCATCTATTCTTGAACCAAACTGAGAAGATTTTACCTGTGGCTAGTTGTAGCTTTTGTTCACCCTTAAGATGGATTGCCCCTGATAGTTTTTGTTTGTAATTCGTCCCTGCTTTACCTGATTATCTTCATTGTTCTTTTGCTCATTTCTTCTTGCTGCATCAAGATAACTTTTTGAGGTGGATGCTTGAGAGGTTTCTCCATTATAGCCCAAACCTGTCTTGTTTAGAGGAGACCGCTGCACATTGATAATCTCATCCAAAGTTTCAGATCCTTTGACAAACTTAAGATTAATAGCTTTTGTTTTCTCAATTTCTTTTCTGAGACCAACAATTTCACCTTCTAGTTTTTCAAGATGTTTTTCCTTTTCATCAATTTGAAATTGTAGAGTATCAATGATCACATTCTTTTCTTCTATACATCTCTTGAGTCTAGTAATTTCATCATAGAGATTATCCACATCTACAGCATCCTCATAATCATCATCTTCAAATGCCATTAACAGCGTATATTTATTACCTTGTTCATCTTCATCACTGTTTGATAAGCCATCACTATCTTCATGGGTGTAGTAGCTTTTCTTATTTGCACTTTGTTTCTTGTTCCATCTAGCAGGTTCCTTTCCTTTATCCTTATAAGGACATTTTGCAGCATAATGACCTACTCTTCCACAAGCAAAGCATTTGAAAGGTAGCTTACCTCTGAACCTTCCAGAACCCCTTTGAAGATTTCTGACAAAATTTGATTCTTCTTCCTCTTCTTCTGGAACATGGCTTGCTTCATAGTAATCTTCTTTGCCTGATGCCTTAAAAGCAGCTTCCCTTCTGTCTGATGGACCTCCCTTTCTCATTTCATAAGCAGTTAGAATTCCATGTAGCTGAGACATAGTGAGAACACGGAGATTTTCCTTTTCTTCTATTGCAGATACTTTAGATTCAAACTTGGGGGATAATGATCTTAGAATCTTTTGAACTACTATAGCTTCTTTTATTTCTTCACCCAAATTTTTCATACAATTAACAATCTCATCTACTCGAAGAAAATAATTAGCCACACTTTCATCATTATACATCTTGAGAGTCTCATATTGAATCCTGAGAGTTTGAAGTTTAGCTTGTTTTACCTGTTCATCTCCTTCATAGCTCGTGATCATTTTGTCCCATATCTCTTTTGCTGATTTGAAGTGCATTACTTTCATGAATTCTGTTTGGGATATACTTCCTAATAAAGTACTGACTGCTTTTGCATTTGTTTCATACTTCTTTTTCTCAGCTGGATCTGTAGGAGTAGCTGAAGGAAAAGCATAGCCTGTTTCTACAATGTCCCAAACTTCTGTACCAAGAGATTGAAGATATGCAGTAACTCTTACCTTCCAATAATTGAAGTTTGTCCCATCAAAAATCGGTGGCCTGATTGATGCTTCTCTCTCGTAGTTGCTCATGATGAACGATCTACCTTCAAGCGATCAAGCTTCTCTGAAGGACCTGCTCCGATACCAATTGTTGGAAATAATACTGAGAGGGGGGGTGAATCAGTATTATCAAGCAAATTAATAAATCTTCCTTATTTGATCTTTGAATTATTTTTGTATGTCAGTACCATAAAATAATGAGCATGAAAAACAGATAGTCACACCAAAGAACACAATATGTAAGGTGGAAACCCAATGTGGGTGAAAACCACCTGCTGCAATATGTCTCTATCTTCTTTCAATTTAGAAACTTCTTTTACAATGATTTTGTACTGGTGCAGTCCTTTACCAGTACGCAGGCTGCAACCTGCAGAGAGCTACAACTCTCTCTCTTTCTCGTTTTCCAGTCTACTCCTGGAAGGGAGCTACAACCCCCTACTTCTTTTCATAAAGCATCAGATGATCAACAAGTACATAACAGATATAGACCACTACAGATATCAGATCAGCAATAACAGAACCAACCCAGAACACCTTATCAACAGAGAAATTCAATCAACAGAACATCTTAAAACAAAGACGCAGTTTTTCTTTCCGTGGCCTGCGACTAGACGCCGTTAACCTTTCTGCTACTCTGCGTCCACACGCAGATATCCTTCTGCTCTGCTGCGTGCCCACGCACTGTTCCTTTGACTGCTCTGCGTTCTGTTGCTTCAGGGACGCACCCAAAGATATTATCGCGTCGCGTCTTTCTCTACAGAGACGCACCTAAAAACGCTATCGCGCCGCGTCCTTCTGCTTCAGAGACGCACCTGAACCTTGATCGCCCTGCGACCCCACGCAGGTCTCTCTCTACTGTGCTGCGTCTCGGCGCACTTGCTCTTTACAGTACCTGCGTCCCGGCGCACTTTCTCTTCACTGAACCTGCGACCCTTCAGATATAAATGATATGAAGGCTTCAGGACAGACCCAAACAGTCAGATCTACAGATCTGATCATGTGCCATAGAGATCACAGTCCATTAGAAGATTCGCCCTCTTAGATCTGGACTAGATCTCACCAAATAAGATATTCAACCCAAGACAATTGCACAATCCAAATGAACTCCTTTGCTTTATATAGGCAAGCTCCTCCCCAAAACATGGAACAATACCACGAGCCGACACCATAGAAACACAAAACCGTCGGCTAGATACCACACAAGAAACCCCCACGTGCTTTTCTCTGCCTTGAAATGTGTGCACTAGGTAGACGCACCCCTTGAACGGCTGGCCGGCGTCCCTGGACGCGGGTTCTGCATGGTATACCTGCGGAGACACACTTTCTGAACCGATTGCCTGCGTCCTTCTTAATTTTCAACAAACTGAGAGCCTTACCACTGGAGTTGCCATCAAGTACAACATCTGTAACATACAGTCATACCAGAAAACATAATGCCAACAGTGACTTCTTGTCTAATTCCTTAGTAGGGGTTGACGAATTGAGGTGAAGATCCCTTATTAAAATATACAAAAATGCCTTTTAATGGAGGAGAGAGAATACAAAGTATCCAATTTTCATCAAAACAAAGATAGTGAGGGTGTTACACAAACATATAGTCGATCCTATGAATTGGACATGTTAACTTTGATGAACATTCCATACTTTTTTGAATATTCGGAATGAGTCATCTAATGGGAAAGGGTGATGCTAGATATAGATTATTTTCTTTCCATATAACTAAATTTTCATAGTGAGATGAGGTGGGGCAAGAAAATTTTAAGTTATTTCTCAAGTATTTGGTAACAATTTTGTAAGTAACATTGTAGAGGTATATGGATCAAAACTTGCTACAATCCTTAGCAGTTTCCCTTTCTGGGATTAGAATTAATGAATTGGCATTAAGGGTTGGAATTAATTATGAGAATTTTCTAGAACCCCAAAAAAATCCAAAAATCCATTTGAATGTTGGTCCAATAAGCTTAGAAGAAGTTAATTGTAAACTGTCAAGATTGAGAGAATTTATTTTGGGCATTTTTAGGAGAACATATTCAATGATGGTTATTTCTATGAGAAGAGATTCATGTTTTTATTTAGATAGTAAAGATGGGATATGATTTGTAATCTTATGAATATAAACCCCCCATCTCTATGGTGTTTAGAAATGAGTGAATCAATGAAGGGAACCAATTCCTTTTGAATACCTTCTTGGGCTTCTAATTGTTTCTTGTGTTATCCTTGACACATGAAAATTTATTATCATGTCAATATTGGTTCATTAATTAATGAAAAAAAGTGGTATTATTTTCCCCATGTTTGAGCCATGTTGTCCTTCGATTTTCTTTCCAGTCTCTTCCTATTTTTTCTATTCTTTGAGCTTGCCCTAGATTTAATTTCTAGGTTACCAAGTGACTTTGTTCTCCCTTATAGAATGATTTTTTGTTGGATTTGTTCATATATGTAATGATATCCTTTTGAACCTATAAATATCCTTGAATTCCTATTTTTTCCATTGTCATAGGTGATTTTTTAGGATTTAAATAGTGATGAAAGTGGTGCTTGATTATGGATTTCTCATTCGAGACCTCCTTCTACCATTTAACTATGTTGTCTTGGAAAGAATGTTGTCGAAGCTAGAAAATTTGAAACAAAGGGTGATTTTTAGGACTACATCACAAATATGAATCTACTCAAATGGGCCAACGATATGAGCCAAGGTAGTGTAAGATGGAAGGAACTAGAGATAGTCATGCTATCCTTAATGATTCAAATAAAAGAAAGATATCAAAAACATGATAAATTTAACACGAGACCTCCCTATTATTGTTTCATGTGTTCATTCCATAGGATGTTCACATTTCTACTAATTTGAGGTTATGAATCATTTCCTTAAAGAGCTTTGGGTCACCATTTAGGTGCCCCATACCCACGGGGGCTTCACTCAATGTACCTCTGACATATCACCCACATTCGTGACATACTAAACTATACCCTTAATTTGAATACATGTTGGAAAATTCCTCTAAAAATCACATTATCTAACCCCCTACCAATACAAAACCAATACACCTTCCCAATTTAAAAGCTACCACTTTCACTAGATATTGTAGTTATCCATTTTTTCATTAACATTTTTTACACCCCTTTATAATTTTTTGTTAACTTTGAGCTCCATTTTTTATACCTGCCAATATAAAAACCCTTTAATCCTATATATCCCCCCATATATTATTTCATTTTTTTCTCAACATATATCCCCCAAATGAACCCATGTTTTATGTTATTTCTCCCCAATGAAACCCCCCCCCCCGGTGCCCATACCGCGTCACGTTTCATCCAACTACTTTATCATATTGGATATGACCATCAAGATCTACCATATATTTCCTATTAATTAATGGATGGCTTAGAAGCTATGAAGGAAAGTGTATTTCTTTCCCTATGTATTTTTTTTTAACCATTCACTTCAACAATAAGTTCCTTTATTCAATTATAAGATTTGATAATATCTGAGAATTTTCTTTTTTAGAAGCCTACATTTCACCTTGCCATACCTACATTATTTTCATTGAGTTGTGGAGACTCACCGATGCATTAAAGAAATCCTTCCTATGTTATCTAACACTTATCCTAGATCCTACAAAATATTTCTATCTATTACTTATGGAGAATTTTTTTGTTTGTTGTATTAACCTCTGGGATCTCTATGGGGGACACTTATTTATTCTAAAGGATTAATGGTTGAGGGAGTACCTTGTAATTGATTTTCCTTGCGGGATTTGATATAAGATTTTGATAGGAGATGACTTTGATGATCTATAATGGAGTGTGGATCTCTTCCTTTCCATTCCACTACAATGGAGGGTAGGTTAAGTTCTTATAGTTCCATGTAATCATTATCCTTTAACTTGTATATTCCCTTTGTTTCTTGGATCATTTCAACATTTTATGAACCTTTGGATTTTTCCACATTGTTAAGTACACTTCTCTTGATCAAATCCTTCGAGGCCTATAGTAGATTGTGGTATGGTACATTTTTACCTTACTATTCCTAATGTACATTCTTTGGGCTTGTTTTATTAGTTTTGTATAGAGATACATGCCTATTGTTAGTTTTAGCTTCCGAGTTAGCTACTACACATGCTGGGTTTGTTTTGTAATCCACTTCTAATAGTCACACCTTTTCAGCTCTTTATTATTCTATTTTGATCTTCTTGTTTGGAAGAGTTGCAGGGGAAGGAGTGGATCTCTATTGATATTTTTTTATCTTATTTTTTTACAAGAGGTGTATGTGGGAGGGATGTTTAATGGATAATGTTGAAATAAATATCCATGCTCATGATAATTCCTACAAAGAAATGAGATGTGGTCAAAACCTGTGCTCTACCACTAGTTATTGTCCTAGTATCTTACAAAAATGTTGTTGAAGAAATTTTTTCTTGGATTTGTTTGGAGAAATTAATTTATACACATATCATAATAGAAGAATCATAGTGCCCTTGTTTTTTTGTCTTCAAGTAGCTTAAACAAAATTTTTTGGGAGGTGTTTGGACATAATCATGCATACATAGATCGTTGCACAGGAAGTGCAATTCCATTGCTTTATTTTGTTGGTTTCTTCCGATGTCATTATATATATTCCTATGGAATTTCTTATCCATTTCAAGATATATTGATCCTAGAATTCTTGTAGGAAGTGAAGTTCCCTTGCTTGGTTTTGTTAGTTGCTTCCAATGTCATAAAATATATTTCTAGGGAATTTCTTATCCCTTTCAAGATCTATTGATGCTATAATTCCTTTTGGAGTAAATATGGGCATGTCTAAAGTATGATGTAGTGAAATCATGTTTGTTTGGAATAAAACACTTAGTTTAAAAGATTGGATAAAGGATAGTGGAATTACAAAAGTATGGACATCCTATGTCTTTTTATCTTTCTTCCACATTGTTCAAGAAGACTTCCAAATATCCCTTAGAGCCTATTATCACATCTATATTGTCTTTGGACTACAAATTTTTTGGATCCACCTCATCACCATAAAATTATTGGTGATCTTCCATATACTAAATTTTGTGTTTTATCAACATCAATTATGGTTCAAAATGCGTGTATGAAATTAGAATTAGTCTCAAATGATAGTTAGAATTACACTTAAATGATTAGTAACAATCTCCATAGGTGTAGAAATCTAAATTATGTATGTGAATGTATTTCTTATTTAGCCAATATAAAAATATGAGAAGAATAAGAAAAAAGAGTATCACAGATTGAGATTATTGATATATTTGGTTCATTGTTTCTATTGATTGTTTTTCTTTTCGAACTATATTTTTCTCCGCAAAATTTCAACATTTTGGTATCACATATAGATGCATGAGTGGGTAACATTTAATTTCTTTTGAAGTTTATATAAATTTAACTATTGACAAGAGTGCTAGAGAGTTTAAACAAATGGCGAACAACAAAAGTGGTCTCAATATTTTTCATTCTAAAATACAAACCTTTAGAGGTGAGAGTTATCACTTTTGGATCAATAAAAAGAAAAAATTGTTTCTTTCATATGATTTGTGTTAATGATTTGTGTTAATTGCGGAAGATGGTTATATATAACTAATGGATGCCCAAGATATTTCTAATTGGGTCTAATTCCAAAGAGATCAATTAAAGGAAAAATTAAAAAGGGGCTTAGAAGCTCCTTTCTTCATCCAATGAGCAATATATTATTCTATTTTTCAAAGACGTGTTGCAACAACAAATCAAGGGAGGCATGGGATGTACTATAACAATTGTACAAGGAATAGATAAGGTAAAATTTGTTAATTTGCAATTTCTTAGAAGAGAATTTGAAACTCTTTGCATCAAAAATTCTGAATCTGTGTAAAAAAAATTCACTACAGTTATGGGAATGGTAAATCCAATTAAATCATGTGAAGAAGATTTAAGTGATTAGAAAATTGTTGGAAATATTTTTAAATGTCTTCATGTAGAATTTGATTCTATTGTTCTTGCTAGTGAAGAGCTTAATGATTTAACTTATTTTTATATTAATAGGTTAATTGGATATATTTAATCTCGTGAGAAAATGATGAATATATTGATCAAATAACTTTTTGAGGAAGCCTTTCCAGCAAAATAAAATATTTTCTCAGGATTTTGAGAATTTCTCCCTTTAGAAATTCTAAAAAGTCATGGAAGAGGAAAATGGAAGGCATGCAAAGGTAATAGAGGATAACAAAAAATTATACTACAAATAAGAAAGGAAGAGGTAATGATAGTGATTATAAAAATAAAAGATTTGGAAAATCACAGTTGTAATATTTTTATTGTAAAAAAATGGTCCATTATGAATGTAAATGCTAGAAAAACCAAAATCAATATGGTAGCTTTTCTAAATATAAATAATATGTGCTCATTTTATTTTTAACTTTGGAATCAATATTAAAATTTACATGGAGGTATGGCTTTTAGAAAGTGATTGTAACAATCACATGACTAGTTATGTTCCTCGTTTAGCATATAAGTTATTTGACATGCTTATTAAAAAGTGATATTCTTGTGTTTAAAGAACAACTAATGCATCATATATGATAAATAAAATCAATAGTTAGATTGTAGCTAAGATTAATATGTTATAGAATAGAAGTTTTTTTTTCAATCTTTCCTCTAAAGAAAATAGAAAATGAAAATTTGGAGAGAAAAAAAACATAGAAAGTGATTTTAGTAAGAAAATGTTGGAGAGAAAAAAAATCATTGAACCTAGTACATACATTAATGTGTAATTTTATGTAAACTTTCTCACTAGACAAAAGTAAGTGTTTTTTTTAATGATTTTCGTAGAAGAAGATGGGTATAAAAAAAATTGATGCATTGTTATCTTTTAATAATTTCAATATCTTGTCAAGGATCAAAATGGTTATGTATTAAAAAAATTAAACATAGATAGAGGAGGATAATTCAATTCTAATGAATTTAATTTTTATGGAAATATCAATGGCATCTAACGGAAATTTATTATGCAAAAATTTTTGAGTGGCTAGAAGCATGTTGAGAGATAAAAGCCTCCAAACACTTTTTGGGTTGAAGTTGTAATTTCATCTATTTATTTCCTTTGGGGATTTCCACCAAGAAGTGTGCAAGATATGACTCCATATCATGCATGGGGTGGGATAAAATCTATTTTTTCTCATTTCTAAGACATTGGTTGAAATGATTATGATGAAGTTCATGTTGAAGAAAATTAAAAATAAATGATAACAATGTGAAATGTACTTTTATTTTCTATTGTGAGGACACAATAGCTTATAGACTACATTATCCACAAAATTGAAAATTTGTTTGTTAGTCATGATGTATATTTTCATTAAAAAAAATAATGACAATGGAATCAAGAATCAAGATGCGATACACTAAAATACGAGAACTTTCATGGGACTTACCCAAGATTCACCTGGTTAATGAATCTAGCTTGGTAGGGTTACTATGTCTATATTAGTTGGGATGGTAGATAATTTTTGGTACTTTCATCTTGTTTAAGATCCTAGGTGCTTTCTCCTTCATTTTTTTGACCCCTAAAAAAACTTTGTGAATGGTTATCCTTACCTTTTAACATAACAAGACACTTCTTTTCCTTCTCCTCACAGATTGACTTGTGCTCATGTAAGGTCCTAAAAGGTAAACCCTTAGCTCTGCAAATTCAAAAAGATATGAAAGGCAATAAGGTCTTGAGTGAAATATCTTACTAATTATTGTAGAAGTATATGAATAATATGTTTTCAAACATCTAATCATTTATCCACATAATTCCCATACTGCATCCATTCCATCATTCTTTTCAACTTCAAGTCATATTTTAAGTCCAAGTATTGTTCTAGGTTCAAAGGTAAAATCCTTAAATGAAATTTATGGATATGTTATTTTTTCTTTGATGTCTCATAAAGAAGAAAATCCAATATATTATGAAGATGCAATAAGAGAAAGCATGTTGTAGGGTGATGTATGAAGAGATTACAATAATTAAAATTATTGAAGCATTGGAGCTTGTGGATCCTCCTCTTGAAAAATAAGTCATCAGGGTCAATCTGGTGTATATAGAACAAAGTATGTAGGTGATGGATATACATAAAGGCATAAAGAAAGTTTTTTGGCAAATGGTAGTTCTAAACTAGATATTGACTACAACCAAACATATCCTAATGTTGTTGGATTGGATACAATAATAATAATTTTAGCATTCTCAATAAAATAATTACTTGGTTTATCAGTTTGTTGTGAAGTCAACCTTTTTGAATGGTGTATTGAAAAAATATGTATATTTTCAACAATTCCAATAACATGAAACTGGAGGAAATGAATAAAAAGCTTCTAGATTAGAAAATACTCTTTAATATGAATTTGGAGGAATAAAACAAAATTCCTACATATGAAAGGCTCTTATGGGCTAAAACAAGCTACAAGAGCATGATATTGCATAATTGATAATTATTTTCCAAAAAATGTATTTAACAGAAGTGAAAATAAACCCCCATTATATGTTAAGCCAAATGATGATATTGCATTGGTTGTTTTTTTTAGCTAGATGACTTGATAGATGCAAAGTAAATTGTTAGCGGAAGAGTTGAGACATGCTATGATGACTGAATTTGAAATGACTAATTTTCAATATGTTACGATGACTGAATTTGAAATGACTAATTTTCAATTGGTTGACTATTTTATTTGCATATAAGTGAGGAAAATGAATGATGATGTCAAATGGTGATGATATATTGGTTATTGTTTTGAGGCTTCTGTGATTAGTGCTTTGTGTGTAGTTTTCTTCCGGAGTTCTCGCATCCATAATTATTTGCATTGACGTTTTGAGCCATCCACCATGGCTCATCATCAGGATAGATCAGTAATTGTGTAAGACAGATCTCGTTGATATGAATAAATAGAGTTAGGGGATGTACAGGGAATGGAAGCCGACTCTGTCATAATTATTCTAAAAATAAAACCAGAATAAATTAATTATTCTGGTTTTATTTTTAGAATAATTATGACAGAGTCGGCTTCCATTCCCTTTACATCCCCTAACTCTATTTATTCATACCAATGAGATCTGTCTTACACAATCACTGATCTATCCTGATGATGAGCCACAGTGGATGGCTCGAAACGTCGATGCAAACAATTATGGATGCGAGAACTCCAAATATATTGGTTGTTTGACTAATTTTCAATATGATATGATGACTGAATTTGAAATGACTAATGTTCAATCGATTGATTATTTTATTTGCGTAGAAGTGAAGAAAATGAATGATGATGTCAAATGGTGATGATATATTGGTTGTTTGTTTTTACCTAAATGACTCGATAGATGCAAAGTTAAGTAAATTGTTAGCGGAAGAGTTGATACATGCTATGGTGACTAAATTTGAAACGATTAATCTTTAATTGATTGATTATTTTATTTGCATAGAAGTGAAGGAAATGAATGATGATGTCTTTACTTAACAAGAAAAATATGTTGCAAAACTTTTTTCACAAATGGAAAATGGAAAATAATAGGCCCATGAGCACACCAATAAATAAAAATGAAAAGTTAAAAGTTTTCTACAAAAGACAGGATTATAAATTTAATTTTCTTGAGGTATCTAGGCCTTTTTTTTTTTTGAAATTTGGTCTAATTTAATATATAATTTTGGGTTGTTTTGTTATTCAAGTATTGATTGGGATATATTTCTTGATAATAAAAAATTTACATAAGGTTATCATGGTCATCAAAGAAACAACCAACTACTATTTTGTTGTCTTCTACAAAGTCAGAGCATATTGCACCAACATTAGCAACATGTGAAGCAAATTGGTTGAAGAGAATGTTAGCAAAATCGAACAACAAGGTGCCACAATTATTTATTATAATAACATGTCTACAATTGTCATAAGTAAAGATTTAGTGTTTCATAATTGTATGAAACGTATCAATATCAAATATCGTTTCATAAAGATCATTTAGCAATAGGAGAAATTTCAATAATTTATTGTAAAAAAAATTACCAACATGGTGATATATTCATCAAAGCACTACATAAATAGAAGTTTCACTATATGAGAGAGACGATTGTCACATAGCATTAAGGGAGAAAGTTGAAATTAATACTCAATTGTGATATATAATTGCTAACAAATCATTACAACTTTTAATATTGTTGCAAAAATCCTAATGCTGTATATAAATGTATAAGTATATATGTATAAGTTGTCGAATGAATATAATGATATTAGAAGAAAATAAAGAAACAATTTTACTCATGAATATTTTTGATATCTTATTTCATTGTTTATTCAAATTGTTTTTGTATTTTGATATAGTAAAACTAAGTATTTCCATAGTCATTTTTTTTAAGTTTTTAATTGATGGCCTAGATTGATTCTCAAGGAAATATGTTTAGCATATGCCTCGTTTAAATGCTTATCAATGGTTGTAATGTGTTACAGAGTTTGTTAGGTTGCATTGAAAAATTTGTTAATGAATATGGTCATACAAGGGGAAAAAAGAAGAAATAATCTTATTCATTAAGAGAATTGATAAGTTTAGTTCAATTTAAGAGTAAGTATTTTTACATTAATAAAAAATTTACGAAATTTCAAATTATTTAAAATTTTAAATTAAAACTAATTGTTGAAGGTTTCTTATTTCAACTTAAGGTGGATGAGGATCTGTTGACTTTTCTTAATTTTTTAATTAATGACCTATATTGATTCTCAAGGGAATTTGCTCATTATATGCCTCATCTGAATGCTTATCAATGGTTGTAGTGTGTTACAGAGTTTGTTAAGTTGCATTGACTTTTAATAAATTAAAAAAAAAAATATTTGTGCCAAGTGGCTCCCCACCCACTAATTTACTAGGGATTTTCAAAGCATGCCTAATTTAAAATAAAATGCCTTATATCTTGGTTGTAAACGATAAGAATTCTTCAACACTTATGTATTTTATCATGACCTATGACATAGGATTCTTAATGGTTAAGGAAAATCAAAGTTACTAATAATATTTTTGTTGCAATAGTTAATTACATTGAAGGTGTTCCCATTTTGAAAATGGTCAGGCTAGGCATTGTCTACCTTTTTCATCTCCATTTGACATTTGTCTGTAAGTTGTTTTGACATGGGTCAACTTGAACTTAAGGAAACAAAATTACACATCTTATTGTAAAATGGACTATTTTTCTAAATAAGATTTTCCTATATATAAATGAATTTTATAAATAATAATGAGGAACTTATCATGGAGGAACTTATTAAAATTGGAATAATCTTTGTTAAACACACACATGGCATCAACATAATATTAAAGATAAACAGGAGAGTACCTCGATTATTAACAAATGATATACATTTATAGTACATGGTGTGACCTTTGGGTTCCACATCCCAAGGTATCTTGGACTTCCTTAGTCTATTCAGCTTCCACACCAACCCTTAGAGGATTAGGTGTCCAACATTCCCCCCCCTTAATCCAAAGAGTTATGTATGAGTCCAACAAGAGAGCTATAATATAAAACGTGCAAAAATGCATGGTAGCACTAGGTTGAATGTGCTCTCTGAAATGTTGGTATAAAGGGTGGTGGTTTAAGAATGACCACCAACACTAGAACGCTTAGTGTAGTTCCCAGAACTCTTCCAATTCTGGCATTAAGCTCAAGTATTCTGCTAGAGGAAGTGCTTCTGATGTTTTGAAGAGGGAAACCTTCAACCATGAAAGGGAGGTCTCACCCCGAATAAAAGGGAGAACTTCAACCTGAAAAGGGAAGTCTCAACCTGTGATGGTTTAAAAATGACCAACAACTCTAGAATGTTTAATGCAATTCCTGGAACTCTCCCAAAACTGACAAGATGTTGGAGTCTTCTGCTAGAGGAAGTGTCCCCAATTCTTTAAATAGGTGTGACAAATTGAAGGCATGCTCATGGGCTTCTTTGTCTCTGGATACAACCCTGAATCTGGTATGGTAGGTTGTGGCTCAAGCTCACTTGATGTGGCTTTGAAGCTTGTAGATGACCATCATTTCCCCCCTTGTCAAATACAAGGTGAGATGATGGAGAAAACTCAACTGCAAGACTGTTCAATACTCTAGAACAAGTTTGGACATATGACTGAAATATCTTCTTGGTTGTTGATGCCCATTGCCAAGAAGCGATCCATTCAAGATGAATCTTTGTTCTTGCAGGATGTTTGTTTCTAAAGCATATGTTTGAAGAATGACTGGTTTAATGATAGTGATTACATGGATGAAGATCAAAACAATGATCTTTCAGATGGCCAACTCGGTCACAGTGTTGGCATTTCACAATCTGGAACAGTTGAATGTGAACTTTCATGAAGGAATCTAGCGCTTTGAAACTAGATGGGATTTGAGTAGTCTAGAATATGAAAGGACACGTCCTTCTCATATCCAAGACATGTTCTGTGCTTGTTATGGAAAATCTCTTCACAAGGTCTGATGATGAGCTTGGGAAGTGCAGACTGAACTTCTGTATCTGCATGTGACTTTCCTACTTCCTTGGGCACTGGATTTGAATCAACTTGCTGCTTATGGGAGTCTATTTCAATGTTCTGAACAGAAACAGGTTCAGAATGATGACTCCTTTTTTTTAATTCTTCTTGTTGTAGTTGAGACTCAAGCTCCAAAAATTCTATATTGTCTTCCGTATACTGCAGATACGTTTTAATATCATAGAGAGTGTTCTTGTTGATTTTCACTATATCATGAACTGTGGAGCGTATTACAGTATTTAACAACTCTAATACTTCACCAATTTTATCCATTTTCCAATCAATCAGACCAAAAATTCACTTGTAGAAATAATAATGGTTTTAGAAAATTAATTTGCCAATACGAATTAATTTGCACTAGTGTCTGCTCATGTTCTCACTTCACAGTGTCTTGTGCCTCAATTTCTACACAACGAGCCCAATATTGATGGCTTAACAGAATGTCCAACTTGACAGGTTTGCAGCCCACATGCTCTTCTTTTCAAGCAATAACAAGACCCCAGCAGAAATTAGATTAGCTTCTATATTTCATCTACCACACACCATATAACAACCGCACACAATAGCCTTCAATGCATTCAAAGCAGCATATAGTAGTTCCAGGCCGTGGAATTTCAGTCGTCCCCACTCAATTTTGAATAATACAACTCCAAGGGGATTGCCTTATGCAATGCTAAACGCTCAACATTAAAATGCTCATGCCAATGTTATGAAACTTCAAATATTTCACATCCACTTGTCAACCCTGTTGGCCTTTAGGTTTTATATCATGTCGAACAACGTTATTATGATGGAAACGCAGTTGAAACAGTACAATGGACAACATTTTACTATCTCTACAAACTTCGTTATACCAACAACGTTCAACTTATCAGCAGCGTATATATCTGGACAACGTTAATGTATATAACCTGGAGCGGCCTTCTTTGCAGCTGGCTTGTTTGCTGGGGCAGCTGGTTTAGTAGCCTTCATGGACTTGATGGATAGAGCAGCGTTCAATGGATACCAAAAGTTTGAAGCAGAGACCACGGAGGTATAATGTATATCAGCGTTCTTTGTATATGAAGACCACGAAGCACCACGTACAAGGACTATGCATTTTAATTCCCAAAGAACCCGGTCAATCAACCAATAGTGGAATACACGTAAACTCACCTTTTCACCAATCCGCAGCTTTTGCACAGTTCCCGAGGTTTAAATTTATCGAGTTTATTCTCCACTGTAGATTGCAACCCCACGATCTGATAGTTGATATCCTTTCCGCGATCAATCAGACATGCACGACCATCCTCCACCATAGATCTGCACTCACAGGATCTGAAGGTCTTCGATGATTTCGGAAGGAAAACTTGTGTGACGATTACTTGTCCAAAATGGGTGGCTTTTCTCTCTCCTCTAATGGCTACGTGCCGAACAGTGAGTGGAATTGGGCGGACTCACGAGATTACATCTTACCACTTTTTATGCCCCCGAAATATCATTTCTTGGGTGAAGACCACCTTTTTCGTTGGCTATCTTCCGCGCGCCTTTTCCAAGTGATGACCGTTAGATCTGTCGTTCTATTGATTAGATGGTTGATGCTCCCCTTCAGCTTTTGACTCAAAATTGTTAGGTTTTTCTCTGTTCCACTATAAATTTAACACTTCTGCCCGTTTATATTGGAGCCGTGGTATGGAGGAGCTCCGATATTGGAATGTGAGCCAAAGTGGTAGGGATCAGAGTGTGAACGAGGTAATACCGCGGAGGAGCGAGCAATGATATAATCAGGCCCGACAGACAACACCACTAGTCAAGTCTGACACACAACACCAAATCACAGTTTAGACAAGTGGTTTAGAGAGCCACGAATGGCGGTTCGCTTCAACGAAGCTGACAATACATAGGTTGAGGATGACTATCGTTGGTTCACACAAACGCCCTTCTTGCACAACACCTCCAGGCACCGACTTGATGCTCAAGTTGGGGCTATGCTCAATGTGTCAACATAGTCATTCAATACAATTTGTAGAGAATAAAATTCTCAGTCGAATTTGCATGGACTCACCTTCAAACACACAACAATGATGTACTAGAGTTTCTGCTTATAATGCATTGCTAGTGATTCACGTCTGCCATTGGAATTGGAATTGGAATGAATCGAAATAGAATAGAACAGTGAACTAGACAAGTATTCAAGACTTTGAAGATGCCTTTTCCAGCATAGGCACACTTCTGTATTCAAAAGTAATGCTTGCCATTACCAGAGGAAAAATTTAAGGTCGCCTTAGAGGTAATAGACAAATAGGCTTAGATGGCAGAGCCCTAAATTTGACGAGACCACAAGTAAATTCCAAACCAAACTCAGATTGGAGTAGCTATGAACCATATGATATAGTGCTCACAATAATCTCAACGGCTATATAAATACAACCGAAATTTACTGTAGGAGTAATGCTATAACTTAGCATATAAACCTTAAACGTGAATTAACGCACAGAGAAAGAACGTATATATCAGGAATATAAATGTAAGAGGAGTTACTCTATATTAAACTTATTTGAGACTTGCACTTTGACCGGTGCAGATAGATTCTGGAAAGCGCATTAAGGCAATTCAAGAAATTTAGGGTATGGTATAACGTTTAACTCTTGACCAACTCATTCGACAACAGAGATTTTTCAGAGATGGCAGTCCAGAACGGAGGTACAAGACTGATATGTATAGAAGGGCCACATAACTACAAGATCACATAAACAAGTGGCTCATACTTGAGCAGGGCAGGAGATCACCCACTCTGATACCATGTTAAACACACACATGGCAGCAACAGAATATTAAAGATAAACATGAGAGTACCTCTATTATTAACAAATGATATACATTTATAGTACATGGTGTGACCATTAGGCTCCACATCCCAAGGTCTCTTGGACTTCCTTAGTCTATTCGGCTTCCACACCAACCCTTACAGGATTAGGTGTCCAACAATCTCAAATCCCTAGGAAACTGATGGGTGGGGAGCCACGTGGCACAAATCTAACTTTTAAAATATATTGAAAGTAATGGACCATTTTACTAAATAAAATTTGCTTATATATAAATGGATATTATAAAAATTAATGAAAAACTTATCATGGAGGAACTTATTAGAGTTAGAATAATCTCAAATCCCTAGGAAATTGTTGGGCGCGAGGCACGAATCTAATATTTTAAATTTGTTAAAAGTCAATGAAACCTTACAACTCTGTAATACTACCATCATTGATAAATATTTCACCACGTCACTGATGGTGCCATAAGTTTACATAACGGAAATAAATGCATATCATATACTTAGTAGCTACTCCTTCAAATCAAGAGTGAGGAGTATTTACTTATTTTTTCAAACTAAAAATGGGGAAAATATTTACTCTCTCATTACTAAAGAAAAGAAAAGCATAAGAACAAAATTATTAACAATGTTAACATTCAAGCGATGGAAAAATTATCACATCAATTAAATAACTCACTTTCATTTAAACTAAATATTTCCATTTAAAAAAATATATTGTGATTATTTTATTCTTTACATATAATTTCTTTTTAAATTATTTGTAAAAAAATAAATTAATCAAATTCACATTTAATTAGCATTATCTTAAAAAAATTCACATTTAGATCTTTATATTATTAAAAACTTTGATAACCTTACTTTTTACAATTATATTACATATTTAAATTACTAAGAAATAAAAAATAAATATGGATCACGACAATATGACATTAAAAATAAAATATAAATAGGAAGTCATGAAACAAAAAAAATAAAAAAAGAGTTCTTATTTTATAATATTTCTCCTCATTACTTTGCATGTTATAGCTTGGATATAATATCTATATAAGATTTTGACATAGTGATATGATTGGAAAAAAAATGATTTCCCTACATGGTTTGAGCAATGTGAGACTATTGAAGGTTTGAACACATTTCCTCCCCTCCATCCTGCACACTTTTTAAAGTCATTATCTTTCTTTTGCTGCAACATTTTTGCAGTAACATCATAGGCATGTTCAATTCCTTCGATGCATCTTTACACTGGCATGTTCAATTCCTTCGGTACATTTTTACACTTTTAAAAACAATAGCTAATAATAATATTTTTATTATATTTTTATCAATAGTAAATAAAAATAAAATTATTAATTACATAACCACATTAATATTTAATATAATTATACTAATTACCTAAAAGAAATAATATGGCTAAGTAAAAAATATTTAACACTTGAATCGTCCCATTTCTTCTATCAAATTGCAATGAATCCTATACCTAAAATTGCGTAAATTACTCAACCTCATAACAAGCCTTAGCAGCTACAAGTAATATCTACGAAAGACTACCGCACGTTGCTACTGAATCTGATATATATCAGTGATCATAGATTTATTACTTTCACATTAATTATCCAATTTGTAGTTAATGAGCTTGTAAATAATTGGTTTAGTTATGCTCCAGGGTGCTCATAAAATTTTGTTTGACTCGGAGTTCACCTAACCCTCAAAAAGTCCTCGCATTCTCCAGATGATGTTTTATAAGTTAATGAGACAACAGTAAATTGCTCATAAAATTTTGTTTGACTAGGAGTTCACTTAACCCTCAAAAAGTCCTCGCATTCTCTAGATGATGTTTTATAACTTAATGAGACAACAGTAAATTGCTCATAAAATTTTGTTTGACTCGGAGTTCAGTTAACCCTCAAAAAGTCCTCGCATTCTCTAGATGATGTTTTAGAAGTTAATGAGACAACCGTAACAGTATATTCCATTTAATTATATACTTTATAATAATAATCTTGTGGAATGGCATGATATCATAACATAGATCGTGTTAAATATTTCAACCGAGAATAAATTTGCCCAATATTTTCTTTGTCATGTATATTCGGTGTGAAGATGGGTTATGATTCTATTAATTAATGTAAATCAATATCTTATATGGCAACGACAGAATAGAAGTAATAAAATATGTACTATAGAAGTTAACTAACATAAAGTTATGAAGACAGCACAACGTCGTCCCAAATTAAGTAGGTTTTCAGTTAGAAGTGTCGCAGAACCACCAAACCCTAATATTGTGATCGAGGCTGCCACTATACACATGATACTCCATCCCTACATTCGTGATGGCTGCCCTCACAGGCCGGCTGTGGCCCTCTAAAACTAGCAAACACGAATGGGTAACAGCGATACTCTCCAGACTTAGTCCTTTCTTCCAAACTCTGATTGTCGTGTCCGCAGAGCCACTAAAGAGTAAATCTGATATGGAAGCCAAGCATAGAATGGCTGTCTTGTGACCCCTGAGTATCCCAGCCACCTGAGTGTGCTCTGCACTCTTAGTAATATCCCTTTTCCAAGCTATTACAGACCAGTCGCAACCCCCAGAGTAGAGAATCGATCCATCTGCGCTTAGAGCAAGAGCATTGACAGCCGATTTATGCTTATGTAAAGTCGTTACAAAACCATGTTTCCTTCCGCATGGCGCTTTTGCCCAAATCTTTATCTTGGAATCAGCAGAGGCCGTGTATAGAGCTCCTTCCGGGGAAAATAGAAGTGCATTTATGGCATCATCGTGAGCTCTGAAGGATTCCATGCAACGAAAATATGGGATTCTCCACACTTTCACTGTTCTGTCCCACGAAGCGGAGTACAAATACCCATTCTTCATGTCCACTGCCAGACTGCATATGGTATCCACATGTTGAATCCAAAGGCTCCTCTTATGTCTTCGAACTTCAACATAATTCTTAGAAGACACCATGTTTATCAGGCGGTCCTTCAATGTGGGCATCAAAGAAAAGAGCTTGTGCACTGTTGGATTCGTCTGAGAACGCTGCCACACTCTGATTTTGTGATCCTGGTGTGCGCTGTAAATCTTGTCGCTGGTCACAAGAAGTGACTTAATTGCGCAACCTCCATGACTAAAATCAAAGTACTCAAGAAGCCTGAGTTGGCCAGGCAACAGTGAAGGCATATCGTTCCCAACATACTTATTATAATGAAAATTTCTGACAAGCGCTACAGTAATTGCATGCCCTCCGTAACCTTTTAAGAGTAGATATACATCGGTAGAAGCTGTTACGTTCAGATCTTCGTAGCTGCACGTCCCCAAGCTCTGAAGCTGCCCATGCCGAACTAATCTGTGATAGAAGTTGTGATTCGTAACTTGTCTGAGTGAAGCTTGGCGTAGAATCCATGAGCTGATCATCCCGACTATTTTGTGAAAACGAGTATTCCTCGGATATAACACTGTTCTTCTCTGACTTCAATGTATCGTCTTGCTGATCTGAACTCTTCTCATCTATATTTGTTTGCCTGCTGCTTCCTCCAATGCGAAGGATGCCACGAGACCGGATCCCCATCGAGATCATAGAACGTAATTCGGCGCTCCTTGCTTTTAAGAATGTATCGCCCATGTGACGCACAGAATGAAATTGTAGGGCGGCTATCAGATGTAACGCACGAAAATAGAATACATAACCTAGTTGGCAATCGAATACATGATAAACGTAATTCGCAAGTTTTCCAAGAAGTGGTCACAAGAATATCATCCTTTCTTTGAGGTTAAACTTTTAAAGTATGGCAGTGGGCACCACGTTAAAGTTACAGTGTAAAACCTATGTAAAGTACGCCATCACGACCACATCATGCTTTCTCTAGGGTTACAGGCGAATGAAAACTGGCAGTGGTCACCGCAATAAAGCTCAAATTTAAAAGCTGTCGAAAATCTAAATGTACGTCAAGATATTCGCGTTCACATAAATTAAACGTAGATGAATAAAACTGTATCAGGGAACAACCCCGGTGCCATTCGAGTTGTAGTGAAAGTTACAGGTTCTTGATAAGAAGAATGACACAGATGAGGGGAGGACAGGTACAGGGAAAGAACAGAAGAACCGTGTCAACAGAACGGGATGATTTCAATGGTTTTACTTTCCAAAGTTAATATCATCCACATGAAACTGAAAACAACATACATCTATTTCAGTGGCAAATAAAAGATTTAAATCTGCGAATGGGGCCGCGTTTATAAGTGGATTCCATCTTGGTGATTACTATTACAGAAAACTGGCAGATCGTGATGTGTTCTTTTTCTAGTTAACCTGAATTCTTCTCAAACGACAAGGGTATGCCAGATGAAACCGTTCCCCACCGTCGTAACAAAAACCCTACAAGGCATAAAGATTCGAGAGGGTTAACCGAATATAGCGTATTATGTTTGTGGATTTTTTGGATATAAGTTGGTTTTAATGTTTTCAATTAATTGAAAGCATGGAAGAGATCTAGGGAAGAGCTGTCACAAGGAACTGATATTTCCGTAAAAGATTTCAGATTGAAGTACAGAAAGAAAGCCAGAAAACAACATATGGATTCCGTAAAAGAGTTCAGATTGAAGTACAGAAAGAAAGCTAGAAAACAACACATGGATATAGATAAAGGATCACCACCACATACAGTAATTAAAATAATTGATATTCCAGATTCTTCACGCGCTGGAGGACAATCTTTTCCTTCTGCTCCAACTTCAGAAAGACACCAAACTCTTTGAGTGTCCTCATCTACAAAGGTGACTAAAGAGAAAGAAGAAATTATATTTGATACCTTCAGGCAAATCAAAAATAGGAATGAAATTCTCAAGAAAAGCACTTATGCTTAGTTTTGGAGGTAGAGTGCAACTGCACAAGGCAAACTTCTCTCCGCCTTTGAGTTAGAAAACGGCAAGATGCATATGGCAATTTTGGAGGCACAAACATGAGAGTCTAAAACTCAAGCAGACTATAAGAAGACTTCATTTGAGTTTGATGTCAAAAATGTGCATCCACTTGATCACCTGGAGATGCACAAGCAAACAAGTGAAATGATTTCATCTACTTTGACCATCATTTGCATGAACTTGTTTAAAATGCAGGTAGCCTTTTCAAATGCTCAGTCTCAATTGAAGCTGGAGAGAATTTCATTATGATCAAAGGACACCAAGATTAAGTCTTTGGAAGACTATAATAAAAATTGGGTATGACCCCTCAGATACCAAGGTAGTTGAAGAAGTGATAAAGAAGAAAGAGGTAGACATCGCAGCTTTGAAGAAGCAGCTCAAGCTGCCTGCTACACATGACCCACTAACCAAGGAAATAGAGGAAACAGAGAGCATAAAAGCTGACATGATGAAACTTATAGTAGAGCAGTCCATCCAAATCAAACAGATGGAGACAAAGATGGAAAAGATGGTGCAAGAAAAATAAAAAGCAGCACAGATGGCTATCACCACAATGGAGACCCTTCCTCTAATGGCCCTCCCCATAACTACTCCAGCAGGTACAACAACAGGAGCAGGAAGCAATACAGAACAGTTGGCAAGATCTATGGAGGGAATGAATCTGCAAAATGAAGAAATTAAAAGGCTAGAATCCCAAGTTAGTGTGCTACAAGATTATATTAAAAGCGCTGAAGACAACCACTTGGTAGAGATGTAGATAACAAAGGCATTGATTGAGAAGCTTTAGAAGTCAGAAAAAAAATCATCCATTAGAAATACTCTAGGGAGGGTTAAGGAAATCATCTGGCACAATATCATAGATCGGATGAATGAAATGTAGCCCGGCATCCAAATTATTTTTGAGCAGAAAGAGTTGCTAGAAAAAGACAATGAAGCCATTTCAGCCACCAACATAGAGTTGGGAGATATGCCAGTGACAAACAACAAAGTATCAAGTTCCTAAATGCAAGAAACAAATATGAGCTGGAATATTTGGGAGTGGCAAACAGGACAGAGACCATACTGCAAGTCAAGAAGGTGCTGACAAAGAAGAGATTAAACGTGTAATTGAAGAAAAAGTGCCAAGTTTTAGAGTTGATAGTAAACAGGTTTTTTAATAGAATGCAACCTCTGCATCAAAAGGGTCTTCCCTCTCTATTTGTTATAAATGACAAACTCATGGACAAAGGGGATTATGTCAAGAAGCTTCAAGGCATAACCACAGATGCAACAAATCTATCAAACATCAAAGGCAGCATAACTGGAAAAGCTTTACTAGAAGCAATCAACAACCAGATTTACATTCAACATGAGCTGAAGCATGTATTCTTGGTCAAGCCATCATTTTCCAAATACATTGATGCTAATGAGGTGTACCAAAGGTTAATCAAAATTGAGATCCCTGAAGGGGAGCGTGGAGAGACTTATGTGACTACCGGGAAGAATGAGACAAGGATGACTAGAGTAGTCATACAAGTTTGAGTCAACACTAGCCACATCAGCAAAATCACTCCAGTGTAACTAACACTTCAGGCAACAACATTCTAGAAAAGGAGGGACACTTGTCACAGTCTTCTCAGCATGGCTACTCTTTAGATACATTAGTCAATTTTTCCTTCATTGTAATAAATAATAGATTTCCAAGCGTACAAGGAAACTCGTTGTAGTTTTTATTTAAATACTCCATGCATTGGGAGTATTAGCGGTTGGACCCTAGTCATCTGAACTATTTTTCTATTTGGAGCATTGTAATTTCGAGTTGGAGCATCAATAAAAGGACAGTTTACAAGATACTTGATCTGTTTTGACGTGGTGATGTTTTTCTCTCTGTGTTTAATGTATTTCTGTTTACTTATCCATGCATTTTCACTTCTCATTGTAAAACATAAATTATAGTTTGAGATATGCTATTGGAGCACCTTACTGCTATCTGTATTTACAATCTTTGTATTTTCTTCTGAAGTACGATTACAAAATACTTAGATTCTTTGTAATCCTAATTGCTATCATTATCTGTCATTCCATTTATCATTTTTCTTTAAATGATCTAGTGAGGACACTTAGATTTCCTTGTAAACACTCTATAAAACTGATGTTACCACCTGGCCTATGACTCCATTGCCCAATGGAAAATGTTTAAAAATGATCTCTCTCCAACCAAATGAACAAACCAAAAAACAATCTTTTTATTCTTGATATCTAGCCTAAAGTATTCCAGCACTAAAAACAAAGTTAAAACATAATTGTATAGAGAGAGCCCTCTCTGAGTCCAAGAAGGCTAGGTCTTGCACTCATAAGTGGTTTGATGTATATTTTGTGAAATTTGTCTTATTTCTAATATTTAAAATCATAGAATGATAATCGCTACTACCCATGGCACTGCCACTGCTACTGCCGCATCTGCACTGCAATCCCTCTCATCATGCTACATTGTGCTGCCCATAGCATTGCCACTGCTAACTGCTGCACTGCAACTCAGTTACTAAGAAGTAAGTAACTGATTTCCCAACTCTGACATCTCCGTCAAGATAGAGACACCCTCAATGCTGAAACTCCCTTTGTTGCTGACAAGTGCTTCCTCTCTGACCTCTGCACTACTGCAACAACTCTATGCATCTCGCACTTCTGCCTCACGATGTCCTGGGAATCTTGCACTGTAGCTCCCTCTAACACTCCATATACATTCGTCTCTACTGACATCCGCCTATATAGCTACTCCTCTTTGGGGCTCCCGTAGCCAGGTATAATCCAAGTGGTTGGATACCTTAAGGATCCTACCCCTCATTGCCTGTAGTCCATTTGATTCCGCTCAAGTGGCATGTGAGCACTCATGGCATAGTCATCATCTGTCTCCACTTCCTTTTCTACCCTTGTTGGTGTAGCCTTGGTCTCGGAAGCCTCTCCTTTGCTCTTCTTCCTCGGACACTAGCTCGCATAGTGACCCAATTCTCCACAGTTGAAGCATTTAACCTTGGAGAGGTCCTTCTTATTTCGTTTATCCTTCTTTCCCTCAGATGCAAGGGCAGCATCCTCCTCTTCCTCCTTCTTGATTTTCATTCCCTTGCCGCTTCTTCTCTCCTTGCTTAGCATTCTGATCTCTTCTTGGTGAAGAGTCGCCCACATTTCCTCCCAATCTAGAAGGGTCTCCCTACCGAGTATGATCTGGATAAACACCTCCCAGTCTTCAGAGATTGCGTTCAGGATTGTTCTCAACATCAATTCTTGATCCAGTGTGGCCCCTATGGAAGTTAGCTGATCCTAGATCTCCCTCAATTGACCAAGGAAGGTGTCGATCTGTTCTCCCTTCTGCATCTGGTATGATAGCTGATTTTCTAGTAGCATCCTTCTCTACAAAGAAGTATGCTGGTACAATTTCTTTAGGGCTTCCCACATCTCATTTGTTGTGTCCTTTTTGGCAATATGTGGTACTACATGGCCCTTGACCCCATCAAGGATGATGCTCTTGGCCCTCGCCATTGCCTCCTCGTACTTGTCATTCTTAGTTGGGTTAAATGGGATTGCTATCGTCTTCAAGGTGAAGTGCTTAACACGATTCTTGTCTAGAATGGATAAGATTCTGGCCTTCCAGACTACGAAGTTTGAGGCTTCGTCTAGTTTTTCCTCATCTCTTACCCCGTTTACTTCCATCTCGTTGCTCCTCTACTTCCCTTCTAGAAGTTATTGGTGTGACTCCCTCTAATCCTTGATTTCCCTCCTCTAAACCCCTCTGCCATTGTCTAGATACCCCCACTCCGATCCTTAGTGCAGCTGCACCATTGATCCAAATTTCTTGGCTAGAAATCCTCAGCAACAACTCCCTCCTCCTTGGTCTTGCCCTGTTAGGTACTTTTTTGACTACAGTACCCCACCAGATTCACTCTGCGACTTACCCATGACCTCCTAAGCCCCAACAAACTAAAGGTTCAAGTTTCCAGGCTCTGCGCAATCACGACACCAGCAAAATCTGCACCTATTGGCCATGGGCATCAATCCTTCCTGACTGAGAAAGATGATAGAGCACTGCGTAGGTCAAGTATGCTCCCCTCTGCCGCTACGCTGATCCTCTTCTCGGCTCATACTTGATGACGCAGGCACTGGGTCACCCCTTCCTTGCTGCTTCTCTACTAGGAATAACTTCTGTCACTCGGGACAACTATTTTCTGTTGCTGCTGGTCTGATATCCTCAGTTCTTTTGTGATCTGCAACCACGCTCTGATACCATATTGGAATTTCTAGGTCTAACTGTTATAAACCCTTCAAGTACCTTTTGGATTTATTTCTACCTACTTGTTCTGATTAATTAACAAGTTATTTACCATGTAAATACTAAAAATAAATAGAAGTACATGCTCAACACATTACAGATCATCAACTGAAGGAAGCAAAACAAGCACACAAGTGAAACCGTTGTTTTTGGACCAATGTCCTCGAAAAAACCAAATGCGGGAAAACTGGTGGAGCTATATGAGGGTTTTAATTATTAAGCAGTTTCAGAATACAATCTATGTACCAAAATTGACTCACCCGATAGAGAATAATCTCGGTAGTAGTACCTCTCAGTCTCAAACAGATATTCTAGCTGAAACCCTGAATAAACACTCTGACAGCTCCCAACTCCAATCTGCCCCACGAAAACCCCAGCATCAGCCTCTAGGCACTACGTCAGCCCTTTATGGTCCAACGTCTTCCCAGCATCACCCTAGCTTGCCCTGCGTTAGCCTCTGGAGGCATTACAACAACCCCTAAAGCCTCTTCATGACCCACGCTAGCTCTCTGAGGCACTGTGCAACTCTTGGCAGCCTCTGCGTGAGCCCTAGCTGGCTCTGCGAGAACCTCTGGCTATCTCTACATCACTCTCTCTCGGCTTCTGCGATGATCCTCCAGGTACTATCTCTACCTCTCCGCTTCTGTATTCACTACCCCTCAACTGTAACTCTGATCACTCTTTCGACTTCCTCAGCGAACCCTGCCCCAGAAAATTAAAATCTTGATCAACTTAGCATGTTCTCCAAGTGACCCTCAAGCCTCCTCTTATACTTTTCTCATTGACAATTCAACAATCGAGATTAGGTCCCTAATCAACAGCTAAGATTAACTCTGTCTTGATCCATGACTTTTGGACCCTTATAATGCAGTTTTATATTAATTCACATTAATATTTTATTTTCCCTAAGTTTAGACATAGGGACTCCATTAAAAATATTAATTATTTGAATATCTATCAAACTGTTTAGAATCTGCCCAAACCATTTCTGGGTATTGGAGATTTCATGTGATTTAACCACTCCACCAATTTTTGTGGTTATAGCACATCCGATGCTACCCCAAATGAACATATTTTTATGACTATTTGTTTGGTCTTTTATCTTTTCTAATCAACATCAACGATATCAAGAACTATAGAGGGATGATCAAATCCACTCAATAGTCTTCACTACAGAGTGTTGATGCAGAAAAGAAACATTAGAGTTGTGTGTATGAATGGTTTAATTAAAAAAAAATTTAAGGTATTAGCCTGCATATATTTTGTGCAACATTTCATAAGCTTACCTACCCTTGGTTGATGATTTATGTTTGTCAAATTATAAGTCTATAATGTCCAAACACTAATTTCCAACTAATTGATTATTTATTTGCATATAAGTGAGGAAAATGAATGATGATGTCTTTACTTAACAAGAAAAATATGTTTCAAAACTTTTTTCACAAATGGAAAATGGAAAATAGTATGCCCATCAGCACACCAATGAATATAAATGAAAAGTTTTCTACAAAAGACAGGATTAGAACTATAGATGCTAGATCGTGTAGGAATTTGGTAGAAAGTCTCGTGTATCTAATTTACACTAGACTTGATATTATCTAAGTAGTAAATTTCATTTCTATGTTCATGCAAAGTCTAGTTAAAATTCATTTTCCATTAACAAGAATTGTCTTGAGGTAACTTGGTGATTTTTTATTTGCAATTTCGTATAATTCAATATATAATTTTGAGTTGGTTTGTTATTCCAGTATTGATTGGTCTATATTTTTTGATAATAAATAATGTGCATAAAGTTATGTTTTCTATGGAGGAGTAGGTAGTATTATGGTCATCAAAGAAACAACCAATTATTTTACTGTTTTTTACAAAATTATAGCATATTACACTAACATTAGCAATATGAAAAAAAAAAAAAAAAATAGTTGAAAATAATGTTAACAGGTCCAACAACAAAATGTCACAATTATTTGTTGTAATAACATGATTTAGTGTTTCATAATGGTATCAAATATCATTTCATCAGTGTCATATAATAATATGATTGACATTAAAAGAGAATGTTGAAGATAGTACTCCATTCTGATATATAATTGCTAACCAATCATTACAGGATTTAACATTGTTGAAAAAATCCTAATGCTATATATAAATGCATGAGTATAAGAATCGAAGGAATATAATGATATAAGAAGAAAAGAAAGAAACCGTCATAGTAATGAATATTTTTGATATGTTTAGTTCAATGTTTATTCAAATTGTTTGTGTATTTTGATAGGGTAAAACTAAATATTTCGATAGTCGCAAATGTCTCAATCCTATTTATAAATTTATAAGTCAATGAATATTGTCACATGAAGAAAAAAAAAAAAATCTTATTTTAGTAAATTAAATATTTTTATATTAGTAAAATTTTTATTAAATTTTCAGACTTTAAAAGTTAAAAATAATTGTGCAAGATTTTTTAATTGTTGAAGATTTTTTATTTCAATTTAAAATGGATGAGTATTTGTCTATTTTTTTTATATTTATTTTTAAGGGAATATGTTCAACATATACATAGTATGTTACCTAAAAATTTTCAAAGCATATCTAATTTTAAGTAAAAAATAAAAAACCTTTAACACTTCTATTTTTTTTATATAGTGACCTAAGATTCTTAAATAAAATTAAAGTTAATAAAAATATTTTGATTACAATAATTTTTTTATATTATATATTTGTTAATAATAAATAGACATGAAATCTTTATCTATATCAAATATAAATGTAATTCTTTATCTATATCAAATATTAATGTAATTGTACTAATTACTTAAAAAATAACGTCAATTAAATAAAAATAAATAAACAAAACGTTATCAAATTGCAATGAATCCTTTACCTAAAATTACGTAAATTACTCAGCCTCATAACAAACCTCGGCAGCTACAAGTGTATCTACAAAAGTCTACCGCACATGGCCACTTCTGTGAATCTGATATATATAAGTGATCAGAGATCTATTAATTTGACATTAATTATCCAATTTGTAGTTAATGAAGTTGTAAATAATTGGTTTAGTTATGCTCGATGTTGCTCATAAAAAATTTGTTTGACTCGGAGTTCACTTCACCCTCAAACAGTCCTCACATTCTCTAGATGATGTTGTGGAAGATAATGAGACAACCGTAACAGTATATTACATTTAATTATATACTTTATAATAATAATCTTGTGAAATGGCATGATATCGTAACATAGATCGTCCTAAATATTTCAACCGAGATTAAATTTGTCCCCGTATTTTCTTTTAGTCACGTAGATTCAGTGTCAAGATGGGTCATGATTCTATTAATTAATGTAAAGCAATCTTATATGACAACGACAGAATAGAAGTAATTAAATATATACTATAGAAGTTACGCAACATATAGTAATGAAGACAGCACAACGTCCTCCCAAATTAAGTAGGTTTTCAGTTAGAAGTGTCGCAGAACCACCAAACCTTAATATTGTGATCGAGGCTGCCACTATACACATGATACTCCGTCCCTACGTTCGAAGCTGTGATAGCCCTTACAGGCCGGCTGTGGCCTTCTAAAACTACCAAACACGAATGGGTAACAGCGTTACTCTCGAGACTTAGTCCTTTCTTCCAAACTCTGATTGTCGTGTCCGCAGAGCCACTACAGAGTAAATCTGATATGGAAGCCAAGCATAGAATGGCTCCCTTGTGACCCCTGAGTATCCCAGCCACCTGAGTGTGCTCTGCACTCTTAGTAATATCCCGTTTCCAAGCTATAACAGACCGGTCGCAACCCCCAGAGTAGAGAATCGATCCATCTGCGCTTAGAGCAAGAGCATTGACAGCCGATTTATGCTTATGTAAAGTCGTTACAAAACTATGTTTCCTTTCGCATGACGCTTTTGCCCAAATCTTTATTTTGGAATCAGCGGAGGCCGTGTATAGAGCTCCTTCCGGGGAAAGCAGAAGTGCATTTATGGCATCATCGTGAGCTCTGAAGGATTCCATGCAACGAAAATCCTGGATTCTCCACACTTTCACTGTTCTGTCCCATGAAGCGGAGTACAAATACCCATTCTTCATGTCCACTGCCAGACTGCATACGGTATCCACATGTTGAATCCAAAGCCTCCTCTTATGTCTCCGAACTTCAACATAATTCTTAGAAGACACCATGTTTATCAGGCGGTCCTTCAATGTGGGCATCAAAGAAACGAGCTTGTGCACTGTTGGATTCGTCTGAGAACGCTGCCACACTCTGATTTTGTGATCCTGGTGTGCGCTGTAAATCTTGTCGCTGGTCACAAGAAGTGACTTAATTGTGCAACCTCCATGACTAAAATCGAAGTACTCAAGCAGCCTAGGATGGCCAGGCAACAGTGGAGGCATATCGTTTCCCACATACTTATTATAATGAAAATTTCTGACAAGCGCTACAGTAATTGCATGCCCTCCGTAACCTTTCAGAGTAGATATACATTGGTAGAAGCTGTTATGTTCAGATCTTCGTAGCTGCACGTCCCCAACCTCTGACGCTGCCGATGCCGAACTAATCTGCGATAAAAGTTGTGATTCGTAACTTCTCTGAGAGAAGCTTGGCGTAGAATCCATGAGCTGATCATCCCGACTATTTTGTGAAAACGAGTATTCCTCGGATATAACACTGTTCTTCTCTGACTTCAACGTATCGTCTTGCTGATCTGAACTCTTCTCATCTATATTTGTTTGTCTGCTGCTTCCTCCAATGCGAAGGATGCCACGAGACCGGATCCCCATCGAGATCATAGAACGTAATTCGGCGCTCCTTGCTTTTAAGAATGTATCGCCCATGTGACGCACAGAATGAAATTGTAGGGCGGCTATCAGATGTAACGCACGAAAATAGAATACATAACCTAGCTGGCAATCGAATACATGATAAACGTAATTCGCAAGTTTTCCAAGAAGTGGTCACAAGAATATCATCCTTTCTTTGAGGTTAAAGTATGGCAGTGGGCACCACGTTAAAGTTACAGTGTAAAACCTATGTAAAGTACGCCATCACGACCACATCATGCTTTCTCTAGGGTTACAGGCGAATGAAAACTGGCAGTGGTCACCGCAATAAAGCTCAAATGTAAAAGCTGTCGAAAATCTAAATGTACGTCAAGATATTCGCGTTCACATAAATTAAACGTAGATGAATAAAACTGTATCAGGGAACAACCCGGTGCCATTCGAGTTGTAGTGAAAGTTACAGGTTCTTGATAAGAAGAATGACACAGATGAGGGGAGGAAGGTACAGGGAAAGAACAGAAGAACCGTGTCAACAGAATGGGATGATTTCAATGGTTTTACTTTCCAAAGTTAATATCATCCACATGAAACTGAAAACAACATCCATCCATTTCAGTGGCAAAGCAAATATTTAAATCTGCGAATGGGGCCGCGTTTTTAAGTGGATTCCATCTTGGTGATTACTATTACAGAAAACTGGCAGATCGTGATGTGTTCTTTTTCTAGTTAACCTGAATTCTTCTCAAACTACAAGGGTATGCCAGATGAAACCGTTCCCACCGTCGTAACAAAAAACCCTACAAGGCATAAACTTTCGAGAGGGTTAACCGAATATAGCGTATTATGTTTGTGGATATTTTAGATATAAGTTGGTTTTAATGTTTTCAATTAATTGATTACATGGTAACCTTAACCCATGAGTTGGACAATGAGTCCGGAGACGTTGTAACAAAAAACCCTCTTTTTCACTACCATACAAAAAATAAACAATATGAAACTAAGGCGACAAGCAATATGACCGGTACCATCATGTTGCCACACTTTTCATAGAATGGTGGAAACAGGTTTGAAAAGAAGGAAGAACTAAGATGGGCAATGTGACCAAGATTCTCCAGCCATATATTTAATGTGACATATTTTGAAGTGGCTATATCGTATGGCGGTAGTCTAATTAGTTGCAGGAATTGTCTGAAAAGTTTGGAAATTCTGATTATATTTAGAGAAAATATAACAAGATTTTTTGTAAATCCAACGTTATAGTTGTTAAACTTCAAAATTTTAAGTATTCTAAATACTTTTGAATACTTTTGATGGTGCTGAATCCATTTCCATTATCAAAAATACCATTCAAACACTACCTCTACAGATTTTATTTTTAATTCTGACTACTTTTGACGTTCTAAGCAATTCCTATCCCTCGATAAACTCCGTATCCTATCTATCTCTAAGAAGTTACACTCTCGAAAAATAAATTACTTTATTAAAGCAATATAGCTAGAGCACACATTCCAAAATATCAAGCGACTAATACATTAATTATATATATAATTTTAAAATTATGATTAGGTTAAATACCATTGTCGAGCTGGGTTTCAATAATGTTCAAAATGTCAATTTTCATACTTTGCTTTTTTTAAATGATAATGTGCGTGTGTGTTGGACTTGGTTATCAGGTTGAGATTGAGTTGGATCCGATTCATGGTTTATGGGAACGCACATGGCCTATTTACTTTATTAAAGCAATTTGGCTATAGCACGCATTCCAAAATGTCAAACTATTAATGCATTAATTATATACGATTAAGTTAAATACCATGCTCGAGCTGGGTTTAATAATGGTCAAAAAGTCAATTTTCATACTTTACTTTTTGTAAATGACAATGTGCGTGTGTGTTGGAATGGGTTATCAGGTTGACATTGAGTTGGATCCGATTCATGGTTTATGGCAACCCATGTTGCTTATTTTATTCATCAAACATTTACATAATTTAGGTGTTTATTTTTTTAATCAAATCATGGTGGCATATGATCTTATTCTGCAATGTTCAACTTAGCTCAGCTCGTAGGATTTGAGTGTTTTTGGTTATCTCGCAATGTGATGGGATAGTTATGCCAATAACCTAGTAATGGTAGGTATTTTATGAGGTATAAGGTGGATGTATTTGGACATTTTTGGTCACCTCGCAACATGATGGGAAGGTTATGCCAATAACCTAACAATGGCGGGTATTTTTTGAGGAATAAGGTGGATGTTTTAATTTGGGATGGTAAGCTAGCGTAGGGTATGATTATTGTAAAAGAGGTTTATAAATTCATTGCACAACCTCAACAAGCTTCAATGGAGTGGGAATGATTAAAAAAAATTGGTCTTGGAAGATCCCTCTCAATATTATGTTTTGGTTGATTGGTTAGAAAAAGACAAAATTCTTATCTCGAGCAATATATGCCGGTGAGGATTTTTTTTTAAAGAAAAAAAATGCTTTCTTTTCGTATTAGCAAAAAAAAGAGTACATTCTCAAAGTTTTTCATATGTATTCAATCTTCCAATGATTTGTCCATGTCTTCCTATCTATGGTATTCTACTTTACTTCATTATATCTAAGTGAGTTAGAGTATTGCTTACGAGGAGAAGTTATACTTCAAAAACACACAATTCAAAAATGCACAGAATGATGTGTCCAGTGAGCATATACAAAGACAGAGTTCAAAAAAACATTGTAGGATGTGTCCAATGAGCCGGTGTCACTACGAAGAAGTGATTGACTGGGAGTTCAAGAGCATGCCATGCACGAATGCTGCAAAGAAAAACTTACCCAGTTTGGAGTGAATGCCCCTCTTTGAGAGAAGGTCTACCACTTGATTCTTTTGTCTGTAGATGTGGGTGTAAGAAATGTTCTGAAAGTTGTTAGCCAATCTCGTAATACATCCCATCCAGTGGGAAAGGATAGGGGGGTTGAAAGAAGTGAGATCCCTAACCTATTTTATGATGCTTTTGGCATCTCCATGAATGTAAATTTGATCCAGTCTTAAACATTTTGAGAGCTATAGAACGCCCCATAGTGAAATGATCTCAAATCTGTTGTTAGTGCCCTGTCCTCCCTTCCACCAAAAGTCATAGAGTCCCCCCAATTCCAATATGATGACGACACCACATCCACAGCTCCTCTGCTGACTTTCCCCATCAAAAAAACCGATTGGATATTTCCCCTTTAAATATTTTGTTCTTATCTTTCTCTTCTTCATTTGCCTCTTTATGGGACTGGTCTCTGAAAAATAATTCACAGCCTTCATAATAACCTCTCGGACCTCTAACGGTTTGTGTTCAAAAATTTCATAGTTTTTGTTGCACCAAATGGTCTAAAAAATGTAATAAGGTAAAGCATGGAACTTATTTCCTTTATGAAGACAAAAGTAGAGGCAAGAGTTCAAATTTTGTTGTGGTCCCGGTCGACCCAATTGCAGGTAGTCTAGAACTCCCGTAAAAACCTTCTTTGCCAATGGGCAACACGGCAAGAGGTGGTCAATCTCTTCGTTTTGGTTCGAACGGATGGGGCAGATGTCAGGGCCATGGTATCCCCTGCGCCTCTGAATGGCCCAAGTAAGTACCCTGTTATGCAAAGGCAGCCAGCTAAAGAAAATGAGTTTGGATGGGATCAACCATCTTCATGCAGCATGGAACTAATTTTTGTTATCAAAGTCTCGTTCTACCAATGGGAGCTTATTATATATATCCTTGACACTTGGCTTTCCTTTGTTCATGGTACCCTCTCATAGTAGTTTATCATTCCCTTCATGAATGGATATGCCTGCGTCTAAAAGGTGAGTGAGATATACCACCCATTCAATAGCATTATTTCTGAATAAGCCAAGCTCATCCGCCTTCATCCAGGATTGTTGCATAGGTGTTCTGACAATCGGCGTGTTAATCTGAGAAAAATAGTGAATTCCCATGATGTGAAAGGTGTGAATAAGGTCAATTGATAGGGTGTGGTTGCCCTAGAAACCTTTCAGTGCATCGAGACCATTCATGATCTGGAATTATGTAGGAACACAATAAAATAAAGATATACACATAAACACAGAGGTGTGAAAGAAATAAAACTTCATTCCATTAATATCAAAGAAATGAAATATGTCTACCTACAAAAATGGAAATAAACTAGTTTGGGCGATGGTATCTTATCTCTGATAAGAGATGTGGTGGCTACATGCCTTTGAACTGTGTTACAATGAGGATCGAAAGCCTATTTATTATTAAGAAACAATGGAAAACCCTAAACGTCCAAAAACCTAACCCTAATAGATGAAGCACCAAAACTTTGGGCCCCGTTGGGGTAAATTGGTACATCAACTTCATGGGGTCGTAATCTTGGCATGCGATCTTCGTTTGACACCCACGATACCTGGTTAGAAAGATCTATATGAGAACTATATTTTTCGACTACAAATGTGAGACAAAGTATCATGTTTTCCCATTTTCCAAAAAAATATCGTTTAGGACCTCAAAATGGCTCCGAAAATTCACAACCCGAAAAACTGCCAAAAATAGTAAATTGTGTTACAATTAAGGAAACTGCAAAACTGAAAGAAAAAATTGTGGGGGTCCAAGTGGAATGGGTGGGTGGCCACCAATATAGACCTAGATCAATCCTCGCTCTTTAGGAAGCAGTGTTCTCCATTGTATTGAGTGCCTCCATGAGATGGGGAAACTTCCATAGAACTTAGTCCTTGGTGAACCACTTCGCCTGGTGAAGGAGTTGGCATGCTTTGAAAACTCGATATAGTGGGATCCTCTGTTGGCGAGTGTTCTTGATCTGTGTTTCCATGATTTGATCAGTTGTGGCATGGTCCATGTAGTATGGGTTTAACTTCATTGGTGTGACTTGTTATGCAATGTGAGATGTGTCCAACAATGGTGGAAGGTATGGTCGAAGGTATTGCACATCGAATTCTGAGTTCAGGCCAAGGAACAATGGAATGTTGAGCTTGAACGCATTGTCCCCTATAACCTTGGTGACGGTGTATGTCCCATATAGGAGTGGGTGAAGCTTACGATGGGGCCCAACGAGTCATTCCTTCTGTAGATGTAGCTAAATTTTGTCACGCACCTGAACTTTTGTGGCACCTGATGCTAATCATGTCACTGCTTTTACTTAGCATTGCCTCTTTCCAATATGTCATGGACCTATTGGACGATGTGCTAAATGCACTCAATGAAGTTGTTAGCTCTGTCAGCTTCATATTGGACATCAGTTGAATCTACCTGAGTAGCTGTAAATGGTATGGCCACATCAATGGGACATAGTAGTTGGAATCCCAATCCCACCTAAAAGGGGTTGTGGCCAGTTGAGTTATGTAGAGCTCTAATGTAGGTTTTCTAGACATAAGGGAGGCTTTCATCCCATGTGCGTGGATGCTTCTAGTTGTACATGCGCAAAATGTGTACGATCATCGTATTGATTACTTATGTTTGGCCATCAGTTTGGGGGTGGAAAGTCATGGACTTAGTGAGCTTGGTATCCAACATCGACCAAAGACTTGACCAAAATGTATTGAGGAACCTACTATCCTGATCTGAGATATTGGACTGTGGGATCCCAAAGTGTACCAACACTCGTTCAAAGAAATCTTAGCAGTGGCTTCTACTGTGATATTATTCTTGCATACCACCAGAATGGTCATCTTAGAGAATTTGTCAATGACCATGAAAACACAGTAGTTTCCATGCTTACTAAAAGGAAGGCCCGATATGTAATCCATGGAGATGGATTCCCAAGGTCGACTAGGAGTAGGAACAGGAGTATGTAGGCCTTCTTTCTTGATGGTCGGTTTGGAAATGGAGTAGGTAGTGCAGGATCTCATGTACTTCCCAACTTCTCGTTGAAGGTTCGGCAAAAAAAATTACTTTTGCAGCACTGCCACTATTTTATCTACCCCGAAATTTCCAACGACCTGACTATAGTGTGCCTTCCAAATTATCTTGGCATGCTTGCTTGAAGGAACACAAATGTGTCCCAAGTGGCATAACAGTGCATCCTAGAGGTGAAAACTTGGAACTTGCTTGCATTCCAGAAGCGTCTAGTATGTGTTGCTGAATTTTAAATCACTCTTGTAAAGATGCATCCACCCCGCAGTCTCGTGCCCACAAGAGTCAAGCATAGTGGTCAGTGCCATGACCAGTGGTCGATTAAGGTAGTCTACAACATTTTTGGTGTTTCCCTTATTGTAATTAATGTTCAGTTGGAACTGTTGCAAGTATGTGGACCATTTCTGATGGTGATCATTCTATAACTTCCCTTGTGTTTTTATGGGTTGCAGTAGTTGGTGGTCTATGTGGATGAATGTTTCCTTCTCCATAATGCAATTCTTCTATTGTCATCAAGTCTATACAATGGAATACATCTCTTTATCATAGGTGGGATACTTTCGGACTGTGTCTGAAAGTGTCACACTGTGATATGCCACTGGATGCCCCTACTGAGTAAAACCTGCACTAATAGCATAGTCAAAGTCATCTATCTCAATCTCAAATGGTTTCTACAGTTCTAGTAATATGAGAGCTGGTGCAGAGAAGAGGTGATACTTCAACTCGACAAATTGCTTTTGTTGGGATTCAAACCAAAATAAATTTTATTTTGCTGCTCCCTTAGTGACTTGACTCAAAGGCAAAGTGTTATGTGAGAACTCCAACACAAACTTGTGACAGAAGTTAGCAAGACCCAGAAAGTTGTGGAGCTCTATTAGAGTGGTAGGGGTTGGCCAACCTCGAATGACTTTTATCTTGGCTGGGTCCACATGCACACCCCGTTCATCAATGATGTACCCCATATATTGAACCTGGGTCATACCGAAAGTGTATTTCTCCAAATTTGCATACAATTTGTGTTGTTGCAGGGTTTGGAGGACTTATCGAATATGGTGGAGGTGTTATTCCCAACTCTGGCTAAAGATCAGAATGTCATCCAACTACACCACCACAAATGAGTTTATGAAGGCTCACAAGATATCATTCATCAGCCTCACGCAGGTTGCAGGGGTATTCCTCTACCTGAAAGGCATGACTAGCCATTTGAAAGGACCCTCCTTGGATTTGAAGGTCACCTTCCACACATCGGAGGGTTCGATCAATACCTGGTGATAACCAAACTTCAAGTTAATATTGTTGAAATAATTTTCCCCTTTGAACTGGTCCATAAGGTCATCAATTTGTGGGATTGGATACCTATTCGGGAAATAATGATATTTTTCAATGCCAGATAATCAACACAGAGTCTCCAGGTCTCGTCCATTTTTTGTACCAACACCAATCAGGCCCACATAAGGTGATGAACTTGGCTTGATGTGCCCTTTCTATAATAACTCCTGAATCTGCCTCTTTATTTCATCATTCTCTAGAACATAGCGTCGATAGATCAGTCCATTTGGTAGCAGCACGCCTGGGGTCAGATCGATGGAGTGCTTAACCTGACAACGTAGAGGTATCCCTGTGGGTGAGGTGAAGATGTCCCTGTACTCCTCCACAACCTATTCCATCTATTGTTGTTATGCAAAGGAGCCCTTTCTAGAAGTCGTGGCCAAAATCTTCTTCTTTCCCTTAGGGTGAATCATAAGGAAAAAAAATTTCCCAGTCTGGGAAATGATCTTGCTGCATTTCTTCACAATGATTAAGGAAATGGCGGTAGGTGGTGCGACCTCTAATATCCTACAAAACTTATTTCCTAGTCTAATAATAATAATGTGAGGCTTAGACTCATACATAACATGGCATTTCCACCAGTATGGTTGGCCTAATAATACTTCACAAAATTCAAGAGAAGCAACATCACACAATACCTCATCCATGAAGGGCTTGATGATGTAGGGAAGCTAACATTGTTTGTTGACGCAGATATATGTCCCTTGGTGAAGCCATCCGATGGTGTACAACTGCAGGTGTGGTGTGGTCAGTAGGCCTAACCACTTCATGACCTCTGCTAGAATGAGATTCTTTTGGCTCTCGATATCGACAATGAGCTGCAGTGGAGAACCCTTCACTCAGATTTGTGATTGGAAGAGTACATCCCCCTCCTATGGATCTTCAAGCTCATCCTTATGGATCTTGGTGGTGGCAACGATGGAACTAGGCTCTACATCGATAATTTGCTTCCCTTTGTCGTTCCCCTTGTTGGTTTCTGACTCATATTCAGATCATGCATCTAATTCAAAATCATTTATCTTGGCTTCCAATGACTACCTGGCTTGACACTCACTTGTGTTGTGAGTGGGACTCTTATGGAGCTCACACTGTTTCCTTATGTCCTTCTTTGTCTTTGTGGTGTTTTTCTTTGCTTGCAACTTCGACGGGTTGTCCAAGGTCACTCTGCCTTGCGTTTGTCATTTGTTTTGCAGTTTGGGGGCCCCCTTCCCTTGATTCAGATTCATAAATCCAAAGTCTCGCTTCTTTTTTTCTAAATTTCTACTCTATCTTGATAGCATATCGATAGGCAATGCCAAGAAATGAGATGTCGAGGAAATTCATCTCGTCCTGAATGTAATTGTGTAGACAACTGCGATACTTGAGTACCAAATTCCGCTCAGAATCCTTGATAGCCAACAGCGTGCAAAGGGTATGGAAAACATTTGTGAACTCCAACACATCTTGGTCCCTTCCCTACCGCATCGTGGTCCAATTTATGTTTTTATTTTCATAGCTTCCGACAGGGTAATATTGTTCCTTGATGGCATCTCGAAAATAATTCCAAGTGGCTGTGGCTGAAAAGAATGAGGATTCCTTCTCGTCATTTTGTTCACAGTAGGTTTCCCACCAATCCTTGACATGTGAGGTGACTTTGAGGAGTGCAAAAGTAATATTTTACCGATTGGAAAAGTCATGAATTGAAAAATATCCTTCGAACAGACTTAACCATCTATATACGATGTTTTCATCTATCTATCCTTCAAATATAGGAATGTTAAAGTTAACTTGTACCTTAAAAGGAATGGCACCTCCAGAGTGGTTGCTAGATGAATATGCAATGCCTGTGGGTAGTTGTGGAAGGATCTGGGAAAAGTTATCCATAATCGCACTCCTTTGTTGCTCGAGGGCTTCCTCCAGCAATATTTTGAAAGTATCTCCTGCCCCCTCATCTTTATTTTCTTCCGCCATGGGAGGTGTTGGGAAATTTATTTGTTTAAATTGCTTTCATTAAATTATCAACCAGGGAAACTCGTAAGCTTGTGATGGTGCCAGCAAAATATATGCAGGAGTAGGCAACTAACTCTATGTCTAACTAAATTATTTACCATTCAATATAATATGCAAGGGAAGAGGCTCCTAATTAAGGAGGTCCTGGTTGTCCTTCCCTATAGTATCATAGAGAAATCATTGATTACATAAAACCAGAAACTTGAAATGAAGACAAGAGAATGAAATTTAATTGTTGTTCAGATTCAAGAGAGAGAAAGACTAACTTAGTCTCTTGATTGTCCCCTCATATACTAATCCAAACTAAACTAAGATTCATTCATAAGCATAAGAAATGAAATGACTTGAAACATAAAAGGATTTCAATTATCATACAAATCAAATGGAGAGAGAGCCTAACTTAGACTCTTGGTTATCTCCTCATATGATACTTGAAACATAAAAGCAAAAGAATGAATTTCAATCATCATGCAAATCAAATGGAGAGAGAGCCTAACTTAGACCCTTGGTTATCCCCTCATATGCTGATAAGATTTAAAACTCATTCATCAATCACAAACAAATCCTCAAACATCTAAGCAATTAAATGAAATAAGATCTATTATGAAATAAAATGTTTCTTTCATCCTTTTAGAGTGAGCTCAATTCTCTTAAGAACAAAGTGACAAATTATTCCATTTACTACACTAAGACAATTTATATCTAAAACTACATAATGGAAATATATGTAAAATGAAGCTTTATTCTATTCCATCATAAGTTGGATACATGCTCCAAGAGTCCTCCCTTTGGAATGGAGGAGGTACTCCTATTTATACAATGGGATGAGATAACAAACTCATAATGATGATCCACTAATCTCTCTTTAGTTCCATACATTTCTCAACCATCTAGACACATAACCCCCTTTTGTCCTTGATCTTCTCCATGAGGTTTATCTTCTCAAATTCGAATTTGATCCTTCAAGGCCACATAAAGGTGTCTTGGAAGCTTCCTTGGAACCTACACGTGTCACAAAAACAACCCACTTTCCATATATAAAGTAAAATATATTATTTTCTAATATTTAATCAAGATTTTCTCTCAAAAATGCTTAAAAATAAACAATATTTGGAAAATATAAATGAGACCCATTAACGGTGAATAGTAGGGAAAATGGAGTGACAAGGTGGTGAATAGTGAGCGATATAATGGAAGCATAGGTGAAAAATGTATGGTAATGAGTGACATTTTTGGAGCCCAACATACTCCCCAATTGAAGCTCTTGAATGTCCTCATGCAAGCTACTACAATGACTTATTTGATTTGATTCTTAAATGAGCTTCCTTTTACAAGATGTTTGGTTCTTGTGTAACAAACATCTTTCAATCATGGACTTCCTTTTAACTTTGCACATCTTTGGATAACTTTTATTTGTTTGCAAAGCATTTACATATTTTAATGATTGGTTCTTGTGTTACAATCATTATTTACTTTGTTGAGATCTCTTTTTAATGATTGGTTCTTGTGTTTACAATCATTATTTACTTTGTTGAGATCAATCATATGCTCATCATTTTGTAGTAGTTTTTATTGTGGGAAGACTATGTGGGTTAAGATGTAATATGAATGAGGGAAAAAAAAAATGAAGTGTGAAATTCCCCCCTCCCCAACTGATGGTTTTTGGCAATTTTTAATGAGAAAGGAAATAGTGACATAGTGGAATATTTTCCAAATATCATCATTTTAGCATCTAAAAAGAATTTCAAGATTAAAGGTTAGAAAACATCATACCTTACTTACCTAAGGAAGTGGATGAATCATGCATGTTCAGCTGCCACAATTCTGATCTGAAGCTTCTTCTTCAAGTTGTGGATGAAAAATGGATCTGTATTGTCGTATCGGCTGCTGGATCCTCTGCTACTAGATGATGATTCTGAGGAGTTTGCTGAACATGGCTGAAAATATATAAGGCTTGGAAGGTATACAAAATATATAAGTTACATTTTCCTCCCCCCAACCTTATTTATTGACTTGTCCTCAAGTCATAACAAACTGAAAAACAATGAAAGGAAATTGGCTTCTTCTGCTACAAAATATGGGTCTTCAAGTCTTCAACGCTCGATGGCACAAATCTTACTATGTGATTAAATGTGTCGATGTCGAACATAGCAAGAAGTTGTTGAGTTAGTGGCCGTTAATGAATGCCCCTAGCCAACACAAGAGCTCCCACCATTGATTCCAATGGGAGTCAAGATGCCTAACACATCTTTGTAGGTACGAATAAATTTGTCGTGGTCGAGTCACCTACAAGATCCAACGAACAAGGGATATTAATGTACTCCCATTGTTCATTGGCAAGAGTACTTGCCATTAAGGCATGCAAGCCTCTAGGTGTTTTTACAAAGTTAATTGGACTCTAGGACTTTGACTCAATGATATCCATAGAAGCAGGGTTTTATTTGCGGAAATGAAGGGGAATGGTAATGACATGAAAAATGACAATAAGCTTGTAAGGAATGGATGTAAGGAAATGCACGGTGTATGAATAAATACTCTTGCAGTGAAAAATGGACATGGAAATGGTATGCTTTATGGATTGACAATTGGTGGAAAATCTTTTGCAAAAAGGGAGTGCAAAATAATGGTTGTGGACATGGATTTGTCTTTAGAATTTTTCATGAATTTAGTCATTTGAAGACCAATTGTGCGCACAATATAATCTCCTTAATGAATACTTGATTGTCCTGTAACCTGTAAAAAAACTTGGTACAAAGAAAACATAAGTGTGCTCTAGAAGAAATGGCCAGTTCCTTCATGATTCTTACGCAAAAATTTCATACCAAATAAAACATATTAAGGACATACAAAGTGTTAAAATTGACTTAATCATGATTTTAAAATCAATCCATTCTTTAAAATAACCATAAAAAGTAATACTCCCTGTTGGTGTCAGATGAAATATGCTCGGCAAAAAAAAATTGGCATTTAGAAAGATCTGTTGTGTTCTGCATATTAGTATGTCATATAAAAGTATTCAACAGAAAGCTATTATGAGTTTAATGCCAACATGAAGCTACCGAAACAAGATAATCATCATCTATATTATCCTCCAAATGTTTGATAAATCGATCCTCAAAATTTGTTTCCAAGTGTTCCATCCTCAAAATTTGTTTCCAAGTGATCCATTATTTATTTTCAAACCTGCGTGAATTTTGTGAAAAGTGTTTTTTTTTTTTTTCTTTTGCCCTTGTACCAACTATTGCAGTTTCATCCAGTTACATTATTCTCTCAATTTGTATATCACCAAAATTTTGTTTTATGCCAATATCCTTCACATGCCAATATTTATTCTTTAAATGCTTCAAAACAATCACAAAACACATAACAATTTTTTTATTTTTTATTTTTTAAAATCACAACATGAAAATCATATCTAATATAAAACAATATATTAATACAATCATATAACATAACAAACATAACAACAATTATATATAACAATTTACAATTAAATATAACAAACTACAATTATAACAATTAATATAATTATATTAATATATTAATATGTTAATACAATTAATATATTAATATATTAATACAAATATAACAAACATAAAAATTAAATAACAAACTTTTAAAGTCAAACAAATAACAATAAATTTCATAACAAACTTAATAACAAATTACAACTAAAATATATATCGAAACAAATTAAAACTAAATATAGAACAAAAATAAAAATAAATACAATAACAAAAATAAATACAAATCAAAACTAAAAACACAAAACAAAAACTCAACGCAAAACAAAACAAAATGAAAAACTCAAAGCATGTGAAATTTCCACATGTCCGTGAAGTTTGGGGTGATAGGAATGAATCCACAAAATTGGGTTTAGGGTTTCTGGGTCAGGCATTGAAGGCGCAAGCTTTGTTTTCATGAAGTCCTTCAATTCCTTTTTTCATGGCTTTATTAAACCATGGACTTGCATTCTGCTGAAGAGATTGTTCAAACAGTCTCGATCGATCCAGAATTTGTAAATTAGGTTTTCGTATGAAGTTCTGGAATCCTCATCTTTCATCCTAAAAAGCATTCTTTTTTTGTTATGTTTTGGCATCGTAATTGTTTGCTCTGCGTTAGCGGTTTAAATCGGTTCTGGATCGGTCAAAATCTCGAGCAAAATCTCGAGTTTATCAAGATTCATGTCCTGAGCTTACTCAATCTCTGAAGATGGGGTCTAGCACGAGAATTATTTTGGTAATATTTACATTGTTTATCGCCATATGCCCTACATTGTGCTTCGATGTGCAACATAGATCTGGGGTCTGAATGGATGAAAGTTGCAGTGGTGCACTAAAGCCCGGGCAGAGCCCAATTTCCATAGCAATAAATGAAATTTCGAAGCGGAAAAGCCCTGCCCTCGTGGCATTCAATGGAGGAGACCGCCTGGTCGCCGAAGAAGCCGTCGGGATCTCTGCTCGCTACCCTGATAAGGTGATCGTGCAGGTCAGAGACATGTTTGGTTTCCATGATTTTGAGTTATGGTAGGCATTTGGTGGAGTACAATACCAAAGTCCCTATCAAGGATGCTGTGATTAGCGTGCCACCTTTCTTTGGCCAAGCTGAGAGGAGTGGTATCATTCAAGCAGCTCAGCTTGTTGGCCTCAATGTATTATCTTTGATCAACGAGCATTCTGGTGCAGCTATTTAGTATGGGATTACAGTGTACAGAACCTTCTCTCTGAAGGCCACTTTTCTTTCAGTGATCTGGACCTTGGGCAAGATAAACAGAAACAGCCTCACTAGATGAAGCACCCGAAACTTGCCACCACTTGGCAGTTTTTCTTCTCGGAAGAGAAATCCAAGATATCAAGCTTACAAATATAGCTCCAGAAAACTCCAGATCTGTTGCCAAAACGACACATTAAAAGTGATAGCATTAAGACCATCAGATCCTCCAACGCCATCCCTTTTTACATACGAACAAGCCAAAACATTAAAAAAAATGCAGTGAATGATAACCACACACAACCCAATTCAACTCTGAATGGGACAAAAACGTTCTCAACATCTTCGCCACCGCTCATAATTAATTGTAATGCATCCATGCTCAACGAATTTCACCTGATGTCACAAATCTGGAATCACGCTCTCAAGCATATCAATAAATCTAGAATTTCACCTAACTCCGCTTCCCGAAATTCTTCCTTTCTCCTTTAAACGGAAAGATAGTCGAAGCCAGCTTAGAGATTCCATGCACTGCCTTGTTGGACGAAAACCTAGAGTGTCCCATCTTCACACTCCCACAAATTTCCGCCAAATCGTTGTCTATTCCCATGAAGCCCTGTGCGTTCTCCGTGGGAGATCAGGAGGATGAATTCTCTATCCAATTGAGTGACCCCACCTGCTGCGAATTCCCTTCAGATGAAGGTTACGGGTCAAGATTCTTGATCGAGGTGGGCAAATTGAACTTATCTCTTTAAAAATGGTTAGTTTTCAATTTTTTTTTTTTTTTTTTTTTTAATATATATATGTGGGGAAATTATTATTTTTTTTTGTTTAAACCAAAATTAAGACTAAATTTTATTAAAAAAAAAATTAAGATGATCTTTTGCTCATTCACAAAATTCTTTATTGTCATATCAGAGATCAATTTTCCAGTAAGAATATTTTATTTGAAATAAATCAATGGATTTTCTGATCTTCTTGATCGCACGAAGCGCAGGAAGAGAGCATACTAATCGTTTCATTTGTTTTTATTTATGCAGGGGGGTCTTTTTAAAAAGGACTAAATTTAAAACTAGCTAAATACTAAAACATCAGAAAACTCAAACTTGAACTCCTTTATGAAGATCTTGCTATCACCAGGTTTCACAAGTTAGTTTTTCTAAAGAAAAATACTAGTACTGAATTAAATTCCTAATGCCTAATCCCGTAGCACCATCCCCGACAATGGCGCCAAAATGTTAGGCAATTTATTTGCTTAAATTGCTTTCATTAAATTATCAACCAGGGAAACTCGTAAGCTTGTGATGGTGCCAGCAAAATATATGCAGGAGTAGGCAACTAACTCTATGTCTAACTAAATTATTTACGATTCAATATAATATGCAAGGGAAGAGGCTCCTAATTAAGGAGGTCCTGGTTGTCCTTCCCTAGAGTATCATAGAGAAATCAGTGATTACATAAAACCAGAAACTTGAAATGAAGACAAGAGAATGAACTTTAATTGTTGTTCAGATTCAAAGAGAGAGAAAGACTAACTTAGTCTCTTGATTGTCCCCTCATATACTAATCCAAACTAAACTAAGATTCATTCATAAGCATAAGAAATGAAATGACTTGAAACATAAAAGGATTTCAATTATCATACAAATCAAATGGAGAGAGAGCCTAACTTGGACTTTTGGTTATCTCCTCATATGATACTTGAAACATAAAAGCAAAAGAATGAATTTCAATCATCATGCAAATCAAATGGAGAGAGAGCCTAACTTAGACCCTTGGTTATCCCCTCATATGCTGATAAGATTTAAAACTCATTCATCAATCACAAACAAATCCTAAAACATCTAAGCAATTAAATGAAATAAGATCTATTATGAAATAAAATGTTTCTTTCATCCTTTTAGAGTGAGCTCAATTCTCTTAAGAACAAAGTGACAAATTATTCCATTTACTACACTAAGACAATTTATATCTAAAACTACATAATGGAAATATATGTAAAATGAAGCTTTATTCTATTCCATAATAAGTTGGATACATGCTCCAAGAGTCCTCCCTTTGGAATGGAGGAGGTACTCCTATTTATACAATGGGATGAGATAACAAACTCATAATGATGATCCACTAATCTCTCTTTAGTTCCATACATTTCTCAACCATCTAGACACATAACCCCCTTTTGTCCTTGATCTTCTCCATGAGATCATGATCTTCTCCATGAGGTTTATCTTCTCAAATTCGAGTTTGATCCTTCAAGGCCACATAAAGGTGTCTTGGAAGCTTCCTTGGAACCTACACATGTCACAAAAACAACCCACTTTCCATATATAAAGTAAAATATATTATTTTCTAATATTTAATCAAGATTTTCTCTCAAAAAAGCTTAAAAATAAACAATATTTGGAAAATATAAATGAGACCCATTAACGGTGAATAGTAGGGAAAATGGAGTGACAAGGTGGTGAATAGTGAGTGATATAATGGAAGCATAGGTGAAAAATGTATGGTAATGAGTGACATTTTTGGAGCCCAACAGAAGGTCATTGGGGTTTGCAAGGCTGGTATTGCAAAGGTTTCACCAGTTTGAGCCCTAACTCCTTATACCTTAACCTCATTGGGGATATGCAAAGAAAAAAAGAGAAAGAGTGTACCGCTCTAATACCAATGATCTGGACTTATGCTGGAATGCAACAAAATCTATATTTACACATAAACACAGAGGTGTGACATAAATAAAACTTCATTCCATTAATATCAAAGAACTGAAATGTTCTTACATACATAAATGGGGATAAACTAGATCGAGCGATGGTAGCTTATCTCTAAGAATAGATGTGGTGGTTACATGTCTCTAAATTGTGTTACAATGAGGCTCGAAGGCCTATTTATTATTGAGAAACAATGGAAAACCCCAAACATCCAAAAACTTAACCCTAGGAGATGAAGCATCAAAACTATGGGCCACGTTGGGGTAAATTGGTACATCAAATTCTTGGGGTCGTAAGTTTGGCATACGATCTTTGTTTGGCATGCACGATACCCTGTTAGAAATATCTATCCGAGGAATATAACTTTTGACTACAAATGTTATTAAAATATTTTAATTTCCCCTTTTTCCAAAAAAAATGTCATTTAATGCCTCAAAACGGCACTTAAAGTTTAGGACCCAAAAAACTACAAAAAATAGTAAATTGTGCTACAATTAAGGAAACTCAAAAAATGAGAGAAACAATGGTGGGTGTACAAGTGGAATAGGTGGGTGGAAACCAATATCCACCTGGATTAAATCTCCACTGTTCTTCCGTCCCCCACCTCCCATCTCATGATGCTCAACATCAATTAGCTGATTTTTTTCATACCCCACCATATGTAGGAGGATATGTTGGACCTCCTTGTCCCATCCCTAATCCAAAGCATGAATGAAATTTCATGGATATATTTCTCCCTAATTAGGTGTCCCCATATGTTATCCTTTATCACCACCCTCCACATATTCTTGATAACCAGAGCTCTGTTCAAGGAATGTGTAACACCCTCCTCCCACATCTACCAAATGTGACGTGAAGTTATAATGATATGATTCGACCTCCTAAGTCACGTTAAGGAAGTGGAACTGATAGAAATACACCATACAGATCTTTAACATAAGAAATAGGAACCCTAGGAACTATTCCAACCTATCTGCTAACCAACCCTTGGGTCCCACTAAGTCTTTATGCTAATAAACCTCTGGACGCTCCCATGCTATGTGCATGCCAGCATCCAAAGAGCTCTCGATGCTCCCACAAGCCTGCATACCTATATCTAGGGACTATTTCCAACAAAAATGTGCTAGAGTCCGAGGAATTTAAGGTACTTTTCAAGCCTAGAATTTCCGCCACTACCTAGAACTTGCTGTAACTTCTGGATTCCATTTGTTGAAAATAGCAACAAGAAATGCTAAAAATATCATTGTTATAGTTAGCATTTCAGGATATATTCTAATTTTAATTTGTCCCTGAATTAAAATTGAGAATTAAAATCCGAATTTAGTCTCACCAGCTGTTTGAAAAATAATTAATTAATTCATCTTGAGTTAATTAGTTGAAGAAATTCAAACATGAAGTCTTTGTGAAGACATGCAATAGTTATCCCTTTAATTGAAGAAGTTATCCATTAATTATGGAGATAAGGATGAGTTGTATTTGAGTTGTAATTAGTTAGCTCAGTTAACTGAGTTAAGTCCAGTTAAATTAGTTCCAAAAAGTTTGTGGAATTAATTGTGAGTTCAGTTAGTTAATGCATGCATGCATGCAACTAGTGTTCTCAAGATAACTGAATATTCTCTCATAAATAACTCATGCATGTCATTTCAGACAAAGACCCAGTTGAGATTAAAGGCAAGGATAGTGTACTATTAGTCGCTACAATATTCCCATGAGAATATCTCTTGCATGCAGAAAGAATTCATTCCTTGAGGATTGAGTAGTTACTACAGAGGTTATACCAGTGTGTGAGGTGAGAATCACACAGGTTACAGCTGGAGGACCCTAGAGAAACTACGCAAGGAAATAGGAGGCTTGGAGGACAGAGGAGAAGGCATATGTGTTTTCTATTCTATCTATGAGCAGCAGTGAGGGATTGTACTTAGAGATGGATAGCTTGAGAGCTAAATCTTTGTGTAATCCTGAGATATTTCCACCCTTATGATAATACAGATAGCAGAGCTTTTAGCTGAGTCTTTCCCCAGAGTATTCTTCTGTGTTTCATGTGCGATTGAATTTTCATCTCTGTTATATGTGTTATGTTTGATCTTGCTCAAAATTGATTAAGCTTCCGCAAGTTTAATTGTAGAAGTAGATTAAGTATTTTGCTTTAGTACATTGCATAATCAATTTAATCTACAGTGAGAATTTCTACATGATATGAGAGCAAAGGAGATCAAAGCAGAGAACAATATACAAAGAAGGGAGAAGTTTGAAGTTTGAAGTTCTTGATTATAGGTACAAAATCGATTTCTTATCACATCTCAAAGTTCACCAATGGTGTTCAATGGCTTGAGACTCGAGTATGCCTTGGACGGCAACTTGAATTACATAGCATGGAAGGATTGCATGGAAGTGGTATTAGAATTTAATGGTTTGAAAGACTTCATTGATCAAGAAGTCCCCAAGCCAGCAGCAACTAATGCCCAAGAATTAGCGGAATGGAAGAAATGTGTGGCGAGAGCGAGGAGGATTCTTCTAGAGGGAGTTCGAGACCATATTGTCTCGAGTCTTCATGGGAAGGAGACTCCATTTTCAATGTGGAGGACATTGAAGGACCTATATCAGAAAAGTAGCGACTAGAGGAAGCTGGCACTGAAGGACAAGCTTCAAAAAATCAAGTGTGAAAAGGGCGACACGATCTCTACATATCAAAACAAGCTCACAACCTGCAGAGATGAGCTTGGAAGTGTAGGAATCATGACAGCTGATGATGATATGGTGAGTCTCGCTCTCCTCGGTCTTCCTAAGAGCTGGTATAACTACTAGGACTTAGTGAATGGAAGAGAGAAACTGCCAGATTGGGAATGACCATGGTTGGATGTAATGCAGGAGGAGATTAGGAGGAGCACCAGAGATGGTTCTTCATCTAAGCATGATGATGAAGAAAATCTAGCCTTACCAAGTAAGGCGCAGAAAGGGAAAGGGAAGGCTTCCCATTCCAAATCGAGTTCTGTCCATGGTGGGAAGAAGATTGACAAATCTAAAGTGAGATGCTTTAATTGTCATGATGTGGGCCATTATGCAACTAATTGTCCATTGAATAAATCCAAGAAGGGATTCTCGAAAGGATCAAATGGTGAGGCACTGGCCTCATAGTTCGAATTGGATTTTACCCTCATCGCATGCATGGTTTCATCGATGGTGGGTTGTGTTTGGTACCTGCACAGTGGAGCCTCATTCCACATGATCGACGATAGGAGTTTATTCAGTACCTTGGAGGAGAAAGACCTCTAGATGCGCATAGAGATGGGCGATGATGGAAAGTATCGTGTTTTAGATGAAGGTGCATTTGTGTTTCAGAGGGATCATGGAGCTCCTCTCACCCTGACTGATGTAAAGTATGTGCTTGGACTGAAGAAAAACTTGGTATAAATTACAATGTTGGAAGACAAAGGCTATGATGTAGTCTTCAGTAAAGGAAAGGTGTTCCTGAGACACATAGCCATGGGTTAGACCAAGAGGATTGGGATTCGAGTGAAGAATATCTACAAGCTAGAGGTAGATGGCTATGCTGCATTGAGTTCCAAAGTAGAATTGGTGAGTTATGGCATAGAAGGTTGGGCCACTTGCACCATGGGGCCTTGAAGATAATGTAGCAGATTTCTACCGTACTTCCCAAAGGTAAACTTGAGCAAGTGGACACATGCAAAGGTTGTACCTTGGGTAATTAAGCAAAATCTTCCTTTCATGATTGAGACAGTCGAGCTGAAGCAATATTGGAGTGAGTTCATACAGATGTGTGTGGACCATTTTTGACAACCTCCACCGCTAAACAAAAGTATTATGTGATTTTCATTGATTATTTTTCTCGTAAATGCTCGATCTATTTCATGCAAAATAAGGATCAAACCTTCTCAAGGTTTTATGAGTTCAAAGCCTTGGTTGAGAAAGAATCAGGAAAGAAGATCTAGGCCTTGCGAAGAAAAAATGGTGGAGAGTATGTCTCTCAAGAGTTTAAGGACTTCTGTGTAGTAGAAGGAATTAAACAGGAGTTTACATCACCTCATGACCCACAACAGAATGGGGTGGCCAAGAGGAAGAACAGAATGATTATGGGGCAGTTTGGGCGATCCTACATGACCAAGGCCTACCACTTGATTTGTGGGCTAAGGCATGCAACACAGTGGTTTACTTTCAGAATAGAAGCCCGCATCGCATACTTGGTATGAAGACACCAGAGGAGGCTTTCTCCGGGAAGAGACCAGATGTGGGTCACTTTAGGATCTTTGGCTCATCGGTTTATTTCCATGTGACAAAGGATGCCCGGAAGAAGCTAGAGTTGATAGCAGAGTTAGGGATACTTGTGGGGTACACTGATACTCCCCACAACTATCGGGTGTATTTGCCTACCAATCAGAGGACAGTGGTTCACATAGATCTTAAGTTCAATAAGCTGAAAGCCATGCGAGTTTCCCTTGAGAAGGAGCTCAAATTGCAGGCAGAGGAGGAAATTTTGGTTCCTAAGGAGGAGAAGCCTCAGACTGATGCAAAGCAGCCGCATGCAAAGGTTCCAGGAGTGGACACATCCACTCAAGCAGAGTCTTCCAAAGCTAGGCGGAAGCGCTCAAGGGAAGCTAACAGATTGTTGATGGATGCGAGAGAAAATGTGGGAGAGCCATCTTCTTAGCACAGACAGAGGAGGTCACCTGAGCAGTACATTGGTTACATGGCCCTTGTTGGGGAATGTGTAGAGACCAAGCCATCTTCCTTTGAGGAAGCAGTGCAGTAGCCAGTTTGGGTTGATGCTATGGTGGAGGAGTATGACTCCATAGTTCAGAATAGTGTTTGGGATGTTGTTCCAAGACTGGAGAACACGTCAGTTGTGAGTTTCCGTTGGATTTACAATGTAAATCAAGCTACTAATGGTAGTGTGGAGAAACATAAGGCAAGGTTTGTTGCCCGTGGTTTCTCACAGGTCAAGGGGATCAACTATGGTGATACTTTTTCTCCTATAGCAAGGTACTCATCTATCAGATCGATGTTGGCACTATCAGCATAGATGGGTTGGAAGATCCATCAGATGAATGTGAAGTGCATTCCTAAATGGCAAGATTGAGGAAGAGGTGTACATAGAGCAGTCGAAAGGATTTGAGACGTTCGATCTTGAGTCGCATGTGTGCTGACTCAAGAGAGATTTGTACGGGTTGAGGCAAGAACCTCGTACTTGGTACACCAGGATCGAAAACTACTTCACCAGGTTGGGCTTCACAAAGAGTGAAGCGAATGCAAACTTGTACCACATCATGGTGGAAGGTAAGCAGTTGATCAATGTTATTTATGTTGATGATCTGATATTGACAGGTGATGATCATTTGATGATGTCTTGCAAGGAGGACCTTGAAAGAGAGTTATAGATGAAAGACATGGGTCTCATGCACTACTTTCTAGGCATGGAAGTGTGGCAGAAGGATGGGGAACTATTTGTGTCTCAAGGCAAGTATGCCAATGAGATACTCAAGGGATTCCACATGTTGAAGTGCAAGCCCATGCAGACTCCTCTAGCAAGTAACTGGAGGAAGGAGGATGCTACTTTAGGAGAAGTAGTAGAAGCTACTATCTATCGGCAGCTTATGGGTTCACTGATGTACTTAGTGAACGCACAACCAGATTTGTGCTATGTGGTGAACCAACTAAGTTAAGCTATGATTCAACCTACAAAGCTATTTTGGAAGGCAACGAAGCATGGTTTGAGATACCTCAGAGGAACATCTCAGTATGGATTATGGTACAAATAGTCAGAGGGAGTGATGCTATAGGGCTTCACAGATGCAGATTGGGCAGGGAGTCCATCAAATCAGAAGAGCACATCAGGAGGAATTTTGAACCTTGGTTCAATTGCAGTTTCTTGGTACAGCAGGAAACAGAGGTCAGTTGCACTTAGCTCAGCAGAGGCTGAATACATGGCTATAAGCCAGGTAGCATGTGAGGCCATTTGGATGTGGAAAATTCTAGTTGGTTTGTTTGATCATAGGATGGATCCAACTATGATCTATTGTGATAATCATAGTTGTATCAAACTCTCTGAGAATCCAATATTTCATGACAGGTCCAAGCATCTCGACATTCGATATCATCATCTCAGAGATTGTGTGGTGAGGAGGATCATGTTGTTGCAATATATTTCAACAGAGGAGTAGGATGCTAACATTTTGACTAAGGCATTGTCAAAGTGTAAATTCGAGTTCCATAGAGAAAGGATCGGGGTGGAAGATAATCCCTTTCTTGTTGAGAGGGAGTGTTGAAAATAGCAACAAGAAATGCTAAAAATAACATTGCTATAGATAGAATTTTAGGATATATTCCAATTTTAATTTGTCCTTGAATTAAAATTGAGAATTAAAATTCGAATTTAGTCTCACCAGCTGTTTGAAAAACAATTAATTAATTCATCTTGAGTCAATTAGTTGAAGAAATTCAAACATGAAGTCCTTGTGAAGACATGCAACAATTATCCCTTTGATTGAGGAAGTTATTCCTTAATTAAGGAGATAAGGATGAGTTGTATTTGAGTTGTAATTAGTTAGCTTATTTAACTGAGTTAAGTCCAGTTAAATTAGTTCCAAACAATTTGTGGAACTAATTGTGAGTTTAGTCAGTTAATGCATGCATGCATGCAACTAGTGTTCTCCAGATAACTGAATATTCTCTCATAAATAACTCATGCATGTCAGTTCAGACAAAGACCCAGTTGAGATTAAAGGTAGGGACAGTGTACTATCAGTTTCTACAATATTCCCATGAGAATATCTCTTGCATGCAGAAGGAATTCATTCCTTGAGGATTGTGTAGTTACTACTGAGGTCAGAGCAGTGTGTGAGGTGAGAATCACACATGTTACAGCTTGAGGACCCAGGAGAAACTATGCAAGGAAATAGGAGGCTTGGAGGACAGAGGAGAAGGCATATGTGTTGTCCATTCTGTCTATGAGCAGCAGTGAGGGATTGTACTGAGAGCTAGATAGCTTGAGAGCTAAAGCTTTGTGTAATCCTGAGATATTTACACCTGTATGATAATACAGATAGCGGGTTTTTAGCCGAGGCTTTCCCCAGAGTATTCTTCTGTGTTTCATGTGTGATTGAATCTTCATCTTTGTTATATGTGTTCTATTTGATCTTACTCAAAATTGATTAAGCTTCCATAAGTTTGATTGTAGAAGTAGATTAAGTATTTTGCTTTAGTACATTGCATAATCAGTTTAATCTATATTGAGAATTTCTACACCATTAAACACCTGATGAGAATACTAATAAATCAAAAACTAACTCTAGGACTAGGCCTGACCATCCCCAACCAGGACTGACATTTTGTCAAACACCTGGCATCAATGAAATCTACAGGTGTAAACAACAAATCTAAGCCTAGGGGTCTCATACTTATCTGAGATTAGCTATGAAGCATTGTTTCCATATCACATTAGTTGCAGTTTCATCCATTAATCCATTTACACATTGTTCATTCTTTTACAAGTAGAAAAATGATGAGAGCCATACATAGCCATTGTCATAATACATATTCATAACCAACATAATGACAATAGAATTACCAAGCAAACATCCACCATATAAACCAGTATAATAGTCTTGAGATAACAAGGATAAATAACCACATATTATTGATGCTAAATCCAACCCAGTATGGGACAACCACGTTCCACTCGACCATAAAATGGCTAAGCCAAATCTCTATTCAATCATTCACCCTTGTGCCATATTCCAAACATGAATGTGGGATCTCATAGAACACATCAATCTAAAGTCATTCAGGGCTTCCAGAGGCCATCCACCTCGACCCATCAAACAATGATTCCACCTCATGGTCATACATCACAAAACCATCATCAGATTGGTCTCAATCCAAGCCTTCCAGGGCTCCAAAGTATTTGTTCTAACCAAGGCTCCATGACTAGTAACTCAACCCACAACTGTTTTCGAGCTCTAGAGAATTTGTCCAACCAAGGCTCCAAGCTAGTAACTCAACCCACCAAGGGCTCCAGAGTGTTTTTCCAGCCAAGGCTATGGGACTAGTAACTCAATCCAAGCTATTATAGGGCTCTTGAGCATTTTTCCAACCAAGGCTCCAAGAACTAATAACTCAACCCAAGCTAAGGAAACATGACAACAAACCAAAACAACACAAGGAAATAAACCCACAATCTCAATGGCTATTCAGGAAATGTCAAGGCTAGGAAATCCACTGTTAATCCATAAAATCCTCCATGATATTTATAGATCATGACCAATAAACCAAATGCATGCCAAAAGTAGTGAGGAAAACATACATGCAACTCAGTACTTGCAAGCCAAATTAGCTGCAGCTACGGATCCTGATGTCCTCTTACACTTTCTTGCTCTTCCTTTTCCTTCTTGCTCCAAAAATACTAGTATGTCACACCCTCCAAGAGTGCTCCAAGAAAACTATAAGTATCCAAGAGTATGAGAGAGAGAGAATAACGAGAGAGCTCCAAAACTAAATTGACAAAATGTTTACAATGACCAAGCCTTTGCCATTGATCCTTAGAAGCCTTTTTATAAATGAGGCCTCTATTTTCTTCAAGTTCCATTGTTTTCCTTCAATTTCCTCCTCACATGCAACCTGTGACCTTTCACCTTCATTTTCTCCTAATTCCCATTATTTTCATAAATAAATGCCTCATGCATTTGCCAATTTCCTTTAGCCATAATAAATGGAATGGACACCCACTAGTGTGTTTTTCCCACCCTTTGGCTTCGAATACGTGTCCTTTGACCATGGTCTTATATATTTTTACATGGATTTTTTAACCAGGTTTGTTACAAAACCTAGAAGACCATGGGGGAACACCAACATCGGTGTTCAATGACACCTATAACCAACTAGACTGCTAAAAACAAAACACACTACTCATGGAGCTTTATAACATAGCTCGTTGTAGTATTTACAATGACCATCTGCTAAAACATGACAAAAATACCATTTATCGGAGCTTTATAACATAGCTCATTACGGTATTTACAATAACAACCACATATACACACGTACACATTTAATTCACCAAGAAAATAATCATACTGTGTATGGATGTTTATAAATCTAACTCGATACAATGTTTACAATAATACACACATATACACATATGTACATTTTCTTAACAAGAAAACCTCAGGATACGATGCTTGCATCTGCAACAAGGGAATACAGAGGCTCACACCTCCACCCTCAAAGTAATACTAGGATTCACCTCTTTCCCAGGAAGTCTAGAATCCAATTTCAAAGCCAAATCTGCATCTAGTGTCCATCACTATAATCCTATGCCACTTGTCCTCTCAGTGAACAGTTACTAACTCATTTTTCCAGGGCACACTCCCAATGTGAATCTGATTCCATATAGTAATGCTAATGACAAAAAAAAATCCATCCTTGACCTTCCCTTCTCTGCTACATTGTCCCTTGGGTAATCCAGTCACCCCCTTCCGTGCAGTCATACACCTTCCAAAATCCATCGGCGCTTCCATCCCGGGTAGTCCATCCCTTGGCAAGGCTTCCTCGCATTGAAAGAGACAAAAACCAAGGCATATCAATGCCTCAAAACAATCATGTCGGTCATAGCATGATCATGGAAATCAATGGACACTATTGGGTACGAGTTTCCCACAATGGCCCTGCTCCTAAAGTTCCTTACCAACATACTACTTCATGTTCCAATTTATTTCATTGTTGTTGATAATTCTTGTAATCAGTTTCAACCACCCAACCAAGCATTTCCATGCTTCCTGTACCAAGCACATAACTTCCATTAGATTTAAAATAAATTGAAATAAATTCACATCATACCTCATTAGTAGCTCGTAAATAAAGTACACTTTCATTCTTGTTTACTTCCTATAACAACAAGTCAAACTAACATATTTGACCATATCATCATGTATAAGCATATCAAATCAAGTTAGCTCAAAACACAACCATCATGAATCACATGCAATCATCATAAACTAGAATCGTAGATCACATGTAATCATCGTAGAGCAGAATCATAAATCTCATGCATAACAAACTGAAATAAAATATTGATACTTATCCTTTAATCGATCCTTAGCTTCTACCTTTGTCGTTATTCTATACGCACACTGAATTGGTTTCCACACCCGACAAACACCCAGTGTCTTCTCCTCAACCATGTGCACATACACATAGTGTAGATCAGACACATAGAATCACACACGGAATACAACACCATGCAATATATGCACCTACACCTGACATACAACACAAAACATACATCTATACCCGATGTATTGTTGGGTTGTGTTATATACTTTCCACGACAAGCCCACGTAGTTAATCAGGGGATTGTGGGGGGGGCCTCCCTGGGGGATTGGGGGGGGGTGGCGCGGAAACCACCCTTCATTGTGTCGATTGTGTAGCAGGGGGGTCACAAGGGGTTTAATGGGTGCAGGTAACCCCTCTCTATGGGGTCTGGGGCAGCGCCCCGGAAAATTTTGGTTTTGGAACCTATGTTAGGTTGGGTGGACCCAATGGTTTTGTGCATGAATTTCACACATGTTTTTGGACGCGATGGTTTTCAGTCCATGGTATTAGATGCTTCGGCATGTATAAATATGTATTATAAAATTCAAAGGAACATAATGAAAAATCAAGCTGGTAGTCCTAGTTTTGGGATCCAGGGGAAAATATCTGTGCATATGTGTTTTATGTTTTATGCTCTCACATTGTTTATTTTCTGTGTATTAGAATTCGTATGCAGGTAATTTCTGTACGGGGTTAAAACCTACATTTGGTATTAGAGTTGTTTTTGGCTTCAAGGGGACACCTTTGTTGCTGAGGGGTTTCCCTCAGGCCTGTGGTAAACCCTGTTCAATGGGAAATCTATGAAATCGATTATGGTGGTGAAAGAAGATGGTGAGCAATGGAAAGACAAAGATTGAGAAATTTAATGGTCAGAGTTTTGAGTTTTGGAAACTCAAGATGGAGGATTTGTTGGTGGATAAATATCAGTGGATCGTGGTAGATCCGGGTACTAAACCAACAGGTGTGTTCGATGAAGAATGGAAGAAGTTGGATCGGAAGGCAAAGAGCACAATAAGATTGTGTGTCTCAGATTCAGTATTGCTGAATGTATCAGGGGAAGCTATGGCTAAGGCTTTGAAAGACAAGTTAGGGACTTTGTACCAATCTAAGTATCTGGTGAATAAACTGTTCCTATGGAAAAAGCTGTATAACTTGAGGATGAAAGATGGAGACTCAGTGACAGATCATTTGAATGCATTTAATACTGTTGTAAGTAAGTTATTATCTGTTGATATTAAAATTTCAAATGAAGATAAGTGCATCAGTTTATTGTCTTCTCTACCAGACTCGTGGGATAGTCTGGTAATTGCAATAGGTAGCAATGCAACTGCCTTGCAGTTTGATGAAATAGTCTCATCCTTCCTGATGAAGGAGATGAGACAAAAAATTATGGAGAGCCAAAATGGTGATGCCTTGTCTATATGAGGATGGTCCCAGAACAAAAACAAAAATAAGTCATCAAGTGGAAGTTCTAAATCTAGAGGGAGATCTAAATCTGCAAGAAAACCTGTAAAGGTGGTGTGTTGGAAATGCAGAAAGGAAGGGCACTACAAAAGGGATTGTAAATATAAAGCTCCTGACAAGGAAAGGGATCTGATGATGCTTCTTCTGTAGAGGCGAAAACCACCTCGGATGAAGGTGGGGATGTGTACTTGGCTTCTTCAAGTACACATGTAGATCGTGAGGCATGGTTGATTGACTCAGGTGCATCCTTTCACTTCACTCCCCATAGAGAGTGGTTCTATGAGTATAATAAATACGATGGTGGTGATTTCTTCTTAGGGGATGACAGGAAGGCTAGAATCGTTGATCGCGGAAAAGTAAAGTTGAAGTTGCAAGGTGGAAGGGTTACAACACTTCCGGGTGTTCTGCATATTCCTGCATTAGCTAGAAATTTGATATCTATAAGCAAGTTGGATGATGTAGGTGTAAAAACAGTGTTCGAGAAGGATACCTGCAAGATGGTTCAGGGAGCACTGGTATTGATGTGGGGAGTTCGGACTGGAACTCTGTACAAGCTGCAAGGTAGCACTATTGTTTATGGGTGCAATAGTTCTGTGGTTCCTGAAAGTGAAGCAGAAAATCTAGTGGTATCTAGAGAGAAGACCATGTTGTGGCATCAAAGGCTTGGACATATTGGAGAGAAGGGCCTTCGAATACTTCATGGTAAAGTTATGGTAGAAGGTATGAGTAATAACTCTCTGGATTTTGATTTCTGTGAAAATTGTGTATATGGGAAGTAGAATCGGGTGAGCTTCCCCTCTGGTGGTAAGAGGGCGCAACATATATTAGAGCTTGTGCATAGTGATGTGTTTGGACCTGTGAAGGTTCCATCACTGGGTAAGTCTATGTACTATGTATCATTTATAGATGACTTCTCAAGGAATACATGGATATATTTCCTTAAGAAGAAATCTGAAGTCTTTGATATGTCTAAAGAATTCAAGGCTCTGGTGGAAAACCAGACAGAGAAGAAGATAAAGGTGTTGAGGACAGATAACGATGGAGAGTTTTGTAGTAAGGAATTTGAAGAATTCTATAAGAATTTTGGTGTAGCATGGCAGAAGACTACTACATATACACCTCAGCAAAATGGAGTTGCAGAAAGAATGAACAAGATGTTGATGGAAAGAGCAAGAAGCATGCTCAGTGGTGTTGGGTTAGGATAGGAATTCTAGGCAGAGGCAGTGGAGACAGCATGTTACCTGGTCAACAGATCACCTTCATCAGCATTGAAGGATAAAACTCCACAAGAGGTATGGACTGGTAAGAAGCCCTCTCTTTCACATTTGAGGGTATTTGGATGTGATGCATTGTTATAGACATTTTTGGGCACTGCAACCCCAATCATAAATGTCCATAAACCAAGGGCTCTTAAGTCCCTAAAAGTGTTGGTCCAACCCCTAAAAGAACAAGGTCAGCTGATTACATCATCTCCCAGAAGTTCTTCATGAAAAACTACTCAGAACTGGTCAAAATTGGACCATCTCACCTGCTCCATGGTCAAAGTGCGCTGCATCCCACCTAAATGCACATGGGAGGTGTGATGCATACTGAAAAGCCCTTCTATGGGGTGCGATGGGCGAGAGTGGACAAATGGCAGGGTCAATCTGCAAGGTGGAGGATCATGGAATCTTCGAGAAACTTCCCCTGTGGCACTTGCCTCTCTGCATTCGCCCAGGGATGAGTAAGAGATCATCAATCTCCAAGTGGAATCAAGAACTATCAGAGAGAGGACACTAATCAAATCTCGAAAGCTGACTCACCCCCCTTGCAAACATCTATATATGGATCCCTCATCCCAGAGATCCAGAGGCTGGAATTTTGTATCTTGTAAGGAAGTACTACTGGTTTCTTGGTGTAACATCATAGTGTTGGGTGATCTAAGCTTTTCATGAGGTGAAGAAGGGCTTTCTTACTGAGAGGATGACGTTGGGTCAGAACAATTGGTTGTAATCCTCTTTTCTATTCTTGATTATTAATAAAGCTATTCAAGTTTTCCTCCACATTCTTGTATGATTGATGATATATTCACTTGTGTGGTCAATATATATCTGGTCCTATATTGTTTATGATAGTAGATCTCTGTTCTTGGATAGTGTTATGCTGCTTTGATTCCACAGGTGTTCTTTGAAGCTGGGTAGACGAGGAAGCGAGTGGCAAAGATCTATCAGAAGGGAGAGGAATCAAGCAAGGAACCAAGCGCAAGACAGAGGTTGGTCTCCTTTATTCCCCTCTTATCTACTTCTCATAAAGGAAAATGAAAGTGGTTTTAGTTTGTTTTTTTCTAAGGTAGCTACCAGCCTTAGTGGGACTAGCAGCTCTGCATAGACACTAGATTTCCCGATAACAAAATGGTGACTCCACTGGGGAACGAATAGATTGTTTGTTTGTCTATATTTGTTTGCTTTATAAACTTACAAACGGAGCCTGAAGTCAAGCCAGCTAGCCTTCGAACTGCATTTTCTATGCAAGCGCAAAGTAGATCAATGCTACTACAGTCTATCTCCAGGTTTTGTTTATGAAATGAACAATCGATTTAAAAACTCTCTAATTGCCCTTGTGGTGGCTCTAGTAACCTCCTTAGATCTACCCCTGTGATTTATTTACTGATTACCACTTGCTCGGCCTAAATCCATAAACTGTGTTGCAAACTGTGATCAAGAACTGGATCAAAAGCCTCGCACTGTACCATCGCACTCTCTCTTAAAGGATATCAGTATGCATTGCACTTCCCATGTGTTGTAGGTGGGATGCATACTGGAATCCCTGTGTAACAGGTGCGCTGATCAGAAAGGGCTTATTTTGCCTTCAGATTTTGTTTTTTCACTCTTTTCAGCTCTATTTAGGAGTTTTTCTGTCTCTAATCAGTATACCTCTATTGGAAAGCCCCTTCCTTGCCATTATTCTGCCTCCATTGTGTAAAGAACTGTAAATGTTTTTATGTATTGTGAGCCATTTTCAGTTCTCTTTTACAAAGAAGTAGCGTAATTGAACTGCGTTTCTTGATCTGGAAGTGTCGCAAGTGTCATTTTCAGTCATAGAAGAGAATCCGATTGTTCTTGATAGTTGATTACACTATTACTCTTGTATTTGATTTGAATTAATAGTTTTTCAAGTGTCGAAAGCAAGTTTTCAATTCCAAATCGCAAAGTGTCGTCATTGTCTTCATTTTGTCTTGAAAAGAAACTTGTTAGTAATGTCACTTTGAAAAAATAATTCAGATTTGCGCTTAGCTTTCTTTTTATCATTCACACATTAAGAAGGCTGAAAAAAAATACATGCATGTGCATTTTCATTTAGACTATTTGTTGGTTTGATTTAGGACAGTGGATAAAGTGTGTGCTCTCTGCTCTATGTTGAAAGAATATCATCTCTCTTTCCTTAGCAGCTAGGATTTTCATTTCAAAAAGAAGATTAAACGATTGTTTATCATCCTAGATTGCATTTTAGGAATTGTATATCTACATCATGCGGTGAACCTGAAAGGTAAATTTCTTAAGCAAGATCAACTGTAAAATAAATTTAATGAATCTAAAAATGCTTTGGAACCTAATGGACAACATTTAGAAGTCTAGGCTAGAGATGTATTCCGGTGTCGTAAAGCCTGGTAACCGTTGTTTTCATTGTCAGTTGGGTGATTCCTCCACGTTGAGACGATAAGTGCCAGTACGGACTTGTGCTCCCACGTACTGTAGGATTTATCCTTTATCCATAGGAAGCCGTGTCTGCCGCCCTATCGTTCGCAATGCACTGAACACAGGATTCGGGAAGATTGACTGTCGTACTGTAAAAAGTATTCTGCAGTTTTGCGATTGGTTTGGTAATCCCTCTATCTAGATTTCCAGAGTAGTCTCTTTCATTCCTTATCAGACTCCTTAAAGGAAAAGGTCCATCTGAGCACCTGTCACTTCAAGCTCATTAAAAATTGAAGGCGATTAGGGTCATCTTTTGTTTTTTCTCGACTCTTAAAAATTGAAAAAACAAGTTGTGTCAAAGCGTCTAAAATTTATTTTAATCGGAATAAACATCATCTTTCCTACGTTGGTCTTAGGTTGAGAAAAATGGAGTCCACCAACCAAGGATTTCTCCTTGGAGGAAATCCTAGTCCTTTCTCCTCTTGGGGAGATGTTGGTGCACCCCATATGGCCACATTGTCGCTTCCAGGATTGACAATCGGCTTGCCCATATGGCTCTTCTTGACCTCTGTCGTTCAGAACACCGTGATTCCTGAACAATCAAGTCAGCAACTAAATGATACCAGGGTTACCCCCCAACCTTATACTTCATCCAATTCTCCCTCTCCTCCTTCCTCTTCGCTTGATGAAGCCGGTAAAGCCAAAAATCAAGTAACTGAGAAGAAGAAGGAGAAAAAGAAGAAAGAGAAGAAGAAGAAGGAGCCAAAGGCGAAAAGGGGCAACCAGGCATCGTCTAGCGAAAATCCACACACTGCACCGTCCATGCCTAAATCGCCATGTGTCATTTGCAAAGGAGACCACTATCATCAAGATTATCCTTCCATCCCTTGGATCCTAAGGGAATGGTCTCCTCGTTTGAACAATCCAGTGTCATCAACCTCTGATGATCATGTTGAAAATACACCGTCAACTAGTGAAAGTGAAGCCCCTGGACAAAAAGGAAAATGTAAATTTCCTTGTAAACTGTGTCAAGTCGATCATGCCATCCACCGTTGTCCCTTCTTAGACGAGGCTAAAATAGTTTTGGACGACCAGCCGGTTTCACCGTTACGGCTTCCTCCTGGATATAAGAAGCTCTTACCGAGTCCGTCACTAGTTGAAAATCCGGCTGACACGCCAGTGTGGTTGGCTGAAGCATCTATCATTGAAGATAAACCATCTGAATCCACACCAAACGAAAGTCAAAAGGTCGAGGCGACAGTTGACCCGGTCTTGCCTTCAGAGGATCCATCTTCAGACGATACAGTCACCGGAGAGAACAAGAATGACACCGTCCAAATTCTCTTCGTAAGCACAGACTTCAATGAACATGGGGGTAGTATACCTGTTCCTTTACCATAGAAAGGAAGTTCATCAGAGTTGTATCCGGTCATCTATTTGGTCCCACCTCCAAGCAACCTAGTTGTTTCCTTCGACTAGAATCTACTAGGCAAACCCCGCTTACCGGCTAGTGTACCATTTCGAATCATTGCTCAAATATATAGAATGGTCATGGCCGGTACCATCATAGATGAAGGGGCTTCTGTGAGTATCCTTTCCTCAACTGCTTGGAAAGTGCTTGGTTCGCCATTGCTTTTGCCTGAAATGAGAAATCTAACAGGCTTTGACAAAGGAACCAGTCGACCATTAGGGATCCTTCCCAATGTGCCGATAACATTGAGAAGGAAAATTATTCAAATGAACGTAATGGTAGTCCAAGGACCCCTAGATTATAATCTACTCCTTGGACGTGACTATATTTATTGCATGGGAGCTATTGTCTCCTCACTCTTTAGAGTAATGTGTTTTCCGCATGAAGGAAGAGTGGTCAAGCTCGTAGACCAGCTTTCATTCCCCGGTTCACACATAGAAAATAGTCAAATACCATCCCTGAATGGTCTTTTCACGCAAGGAATGTCTCATCAATCCCCAGTCCGTCCACCTGATGAGCGCAAGTGATTCGAAGGACATGACTGAAACCCAGGGGGCATGCACCCTGGTCTGTTTCGACAGGAAAACCTTGGGTATAGGGTAGATTTCCGCGAAGGATATATGACTAGTTTATGAGAATAGATTGGAATAAGATTCCTTCGTCAAAGTTATGTGAGTGGAGCCAGTTGCGGCACTCACCTTTGTTTATTTCGGTAGACATCGTCGAGGAAGTGTTTTGTCCGTGGTGTGGATAGAACAATCTTTAGTAACTTGGAAATTTTTCGCTATATTTGGGGGCATGCAAACCTTTTGGCGTGCAAGTGAAGAGCAACCATTTATTTTTTAAATTTGTAGGTCCTCTAACCCTTTAAACTCGTAGGATTGGTCGTTTCCTAACTTGCATAAAGAAAGGATGCGGGGCAAAGCTTTGAAAAAATGCCATTTTAAATGAGACATCCTTATTATACGACTGGATCGAGCAGTTTTAACGTGGAATTCAAGCTCGTTAAAAAATAAACATAAGAAATGAGCAAATGTTCCCCCAGAGTTTAATCTCATTAAAAAATGAACCAATTTCTGGTAAATAACCATCGTGAATGTATTATCATCAGCCTTTGAAGCCTTGGTCGTGTTCTCATCATCACCTCCACTCTATTTTGGCCAATCATTCACCTCCATTTGATTGTTTACCCTTTTTGAGGAACAGCTGCAAAGAGTGATCTTGTTAGCCATACTTGTGACACTGTTGTGATTGGAAAATTCCAAACCTTACCTGGAATTAGCTGCTACCCAAATTTATCACTCGTTCCTCAAAAAACGAGTCTCCTTTAAGCTCTTTTCAACTGACTCGTAAAATATGAAAATATTTTCGAGTAATTGGCCTCTCCAGCTCGTTAGAGTGACCGGAAGTGCTATCCCTCCTTTATATTTTAATCTTTTTGGACTTGAGGGATTACTACACAAAAAGATTGAGCGCTTGTTTTGTTCGGCTCGTTAAAAGTACCAAAAATTCATCCCTTTTGTATTGTTTTATACTTTTTCAGACTCAAGGGATTATATGACGAAAAAGGATTATTGGAGTTTTCTTTATGTCCCTTTTCAGACTCTCTAAAATTGAAAATGACAGAGTTATCTTTGTCGTTAAACTCGTTAAAACCGAATAGCGACAAACTTGTCCATACAGACAAGAACAAGTTTCACTATCGCTAGGCTCGTTAAAACATAGCGATGGGTTTGCCCAAAGGGTAAATTATAGAACAAGCATATTGTTATCCTCCTCAATCTTGACAAAAATAAAGAGGTACTGGTCAGCAATGACTGGGGAAAAATTGGGAAGAAAACTTGAAAAAATTTATTGGTAGCAAGTCGCTCTTGAACATGACACCTTCACTCCGCATCCGAGTCGGGTTGGGTTGTTCCGTTCACTGGTCATATCACCATGGGTCCATCACACCATCCACATTTGGGGTTAACGCTACCAATCCATCATGTCAGTGTTGCCGATATGTTCAAGAGAAGTCGCTCAGAGAATTCACCTGTGTCTCATCCATCGCAATACACTTACACTCCGTTCTTTCATGACCGCCACCCTGAACCTTATATCATCAGATCGTTTTCACCTCCATTAAAATCAGTTGCTCCGTTCCGTGTCATTGATGTGGGATTAACTAAGGCCCTCCTATGACAAATCGCTTCTTGTCGACATCAGCTCATTATCCAGGAAGTTGATCTAGGAACAACCCTTTCAATACTTTGAAGCTTGCATGCCTCTATGGCAAGTTTCTCACTTCCAATGACAGGTTTACATCAATGGCCTTAGTCCGAAAGATTTTGCGTGGTGTTCAATGCCAAGTCCCTTATTCACACCACGTGAATTGTACTGTAGTACCTTGAGGGTCATCATCATTATCGGTGATTCCTCTCGTGCCTTTTAACAGCTTACATCATTGGTTGGTAATCAGGCGATGTCTTTCCATGTTCGACTCTAGAACATCTATCACATGGATCGACTTGTACTTTGAGTGAAGATCGAACGAGATTGAAGACCCCAGATCTAGTTTCATCCATCCAGGCTGCGATATATATTCAGGAAAATAAACACATCAAACGTACATCATTACTGCACATATAATCATCCAATCTAAGGGATAATGGCTCTACCGGAATCATCAGTCTGCACACAGACGATTGTCTGTCTTATGTACATGAAAATGAATTTATAAAGCAGAGCATGGGAATGCCCTCCTCAGCTAGATCATGAAAATATTATGAAGATAATGTATTGTATTGTATCTTATTACAGGTCACCTTCCAGCTTGAAAAAAAACTTCGGATCCTCATGATAAAGCATTTCACCCGTCATCAAAAATATAAACGACCTCATGCTTTAGGGGGCAACTGTTATATACATTTTTGGGCACTGCAACCCCAATCATAAATTTCCATAAACCAAGGGCTCTTAAGTCCCTAAAAGTGTTGTTCCAACCCCTAAAAGAACAAGGTTAGCTGATTACATCATCTCTCAGAAGTTCTCCATGAAAAACTACTCAGAACTGGTCAAAATTGGACCATCTCACCTGCTCCATGGTCAAAGTGCGTTGCATCCCACCTAAATGCACACGAGAGGTGCGATGCATACTGAAAATCCCTTCTATTGGGTGCGATGGGCGAGAGTGGACAAATGGCAGGGTCAATCTGGAAGGTGGAGGATCATGGAATCTTCCAGAAACTTCTCCTGTGACACTTGCCTCTCTGCATTCGCCCAGGGATGAGTAAGAGATCATCAATCTCCAAGTGGAATCAAGAACTATCAGAGAGGAAACTAATCAAATCTCAAAAGCTGATTCACCCCCTTTGTAAACATCTATATATGGATCCCTCATCCCAGAGATATAGAGGCTGGAATTTTGTATCTTGTAAGGAAGTGCTTCTAGTTTCTTGGTGTAACATCATAGTGTTGGGTGATCTAAGCTTTTCATGAGGTGAAGAAGGGCTTTCTTGCTGAGAGGATGACGCTGGGTCAGAACAATTGGTTGTAATCCTCTTTGCTATTCTTGATTATTAATAAAGCTATTCATGTTTTCCTCCACATTCTTGTATGATTGATGATATATGCATTTGTGTGGTCAATATATATCTGGTCCTATATTGTTTATGATAGTAGATCTCTGTTCTTGGATAGTGTTATGTTGCTTTGATTCCATAGGTGCTCTTTGAAGCTGGGTAGACGAGGAAGCAAGTGGCAAAGATCTATCAGAAGGGAGAGGAATCAAGCAAGGAACCAAGCGCAAGACAGAGGTTGGTCTCCTTTATTCCCCTATTATCTACTTCTCATAAAGGAAAACGAAAGTGGTTTTAGTTTGTTTGTTTCTAAGGTAGCTACCAGCCTTAGTGGGACTAGCAGCTCTACATAGACACTAGATTTCCCGATGACATGCATATGTACATGTTCCAAAGGAGAAATGAACCAAGTTGGATAGTAAAGGGTTATAAGCTTTGGAACCCAGTAACAAGGAAGGTTGTGTATAGCCAAGATGTGGCATTCAGAGAGGTGAAAGATGTTATTAAACATGAAGTCCAACCAAAGGAACCTGAGAAGATAGAGTTTGAGCTAAAGGAGGAAGAATCAGACTCTACAGCAGAGGAGGAATCAGAAGATGAAGAGCCACAAAATCTGGGTGTGAGAAGATTAGTTCGAGAAAGAAGGAAGCCAGAAAGGTATAGTCCCTCTGCTTTCTGTTCAAATTTTGCTTTATTTATTACTGATGATGATCCCAGAACTGTGAAGGAAGTAGTAGATTCAGAGGATGGAAAACTATGGAAAGAGGCCATGATTGATGAAATGGAATCTTTGCACAAAAATGAGGCTTGGGATCTGGTGGATTTGCCGGCTGGAAGGAAACCCATTGGCAACAAGTGGGTGTTCAAGAAGAAGACAAATGCAGAAGGAATGGTGGAGAAATACAAAGCTCGGTTGGTAGCAAAAGGTTATTCCCAGGTGCCTGGAATTGATTTTGGTGATATTTTTTTTCCTGTTGCTAAGGTAACTTCTATTAGATTACTTTTATTTGTTGTTGCTGCTCTTGATTTTGAGGTAGAATAGATGGATGTGAAGACAACATTTCTTCACAGGGATCTGGAAGAGGAAATCTACATGAAGCAACCTGAAGGCTTTGTTTATGAAGGGTAAGGAAGAACTGGTATGCAAGTTAAAGAAGTCTTTGTATTGGTTAAAACATTCACCAAGGATGTGGTATCAGAAATTTGATACATTTATACAGGGACTTGGCTTCACCATAAGCAAAGAAGATCACTGTGTGTATTTTAAATTAATTGGTGACCGTGTTATTTATTTGGTCTTGTATGTGGATGATACATTGCTAGTTGGAAATGACAAAGAAATTATCCAGGATTTGACGACCCAATTGTCCTCCAAATTCGTCATGAAAGATCCTGGTGTTGCAAACTATATTTTTGGCATGGAAATTAAAAGAGATCAGGCAAAGAGGAAGCTCTGGTTAAACTAGAGGAAGGATGTCGAGACAATATTGCAAAGATTTAATATGCAGGATAGTAAACCAGTGAAGGTTCCTATTCTTGTAGGTGTAAAGTAATCTGCTGAACAATGTCCCAAGACATAAGAAGAGGAAGAGAGCATGTCCCGTGTTCCATATGCAAGTGCAATTGGTAGCCTGATGTATGCAATGGTCTGTACTAGACCAGACATTGCACATGCAGTGGGAGTATTGAGCAGGTTTATGTCAAAACCAGGAAAGGAGCATTGGACAGTAGTGAAGCGGGTTTTCAGGTATTTGTGTGGCACTAGTGATTATGGTTTGTGCTACCAAGGAAGACTAGGATTGGACAGAGTGTTGGATATTCGTGGCTTTGTTGATGCATACTGGTCTGGAGATCTGGATCAGAGAAGATCTAAAGTGGGTATGTGTTTAACCTATTTGGAGGTACAGTCAGTTGGATGAGTAAGAAACAATCTGTAGTGGCACTATCAACTATAGAGGTGGAATACATGGTAGCCACTCATGCAAGCAAGGAAGCAGTTTGGTTGCAGAGATTGTGTTCAAGCATGGGGTTAGTACAGGGAGCTATAAGGATAGACTGTGACAACCAAAGTGCAATTTTCTTATCAAAGAACCCTGCAAAGACAAAGCACATTGATGTTCAGTATCACTTTGTGAGGGATACGATAGAAGACAAAAAGGTGTTGTTGGTAAAGGTGGACACTTTGAAGAATACTACAGATGCATTGACAAAATCTGTGAGCTCTGAGAAGTTCTCTTGGTGTAGAGAAAAAATGGGCGTTGCAAGGTTGGATAAATGACTAAGCTCTCTTGTGGTCCCTTGTGGAAAGAAAACAACAAGTGGGAGAATGTTGGGTTGTGTTATATTCTTTCCATGACTAGCCCAAGTAGTTAACTGGGGGGTTAGGCGGGGCGCAGAACCCCCCCTTCGTTGCGTCGATTGCGTAGTAGGGGGGTGATATGGGGTTTGAGGGGTGCAGGTAACCCCACTCTATGGGGTTTAGGGTAGCGCCTTGCAAAATTTTGGTTTTGGAACCTATGTTAGGTTGGGCGGACCCACCTATGTTTTTGTGCATGATTTTCTCACATGTTTTTGGATGTGATGGTTTTCGGTCCATGGTTTTGGACGCGATGGTTTTCGGTCCATTGTTTTGGACGTGATGGTTTTCGGTCCATGTTATTTGATGCTTCAACATGTATAAATATGTGTTATAACATTGAAAGGAATATAATGAAAAATCAAGCTGGTAGTCCCGATTTTGGGATCCAGGGGAAATATCTGTGTATATGTGTTATGCTCTCGTATGTTTATTTTCTATTTTTTAGAATTCATATGCAGGTAATTTCTATATGGGGTTAAAACCTACATGTATAATGCCACACAATACATGTACCTACACCTAACATACCATGCATACACCTACACCCATTGTACAACACAACACAAATACGTACACAAAGTACAACACAATGAATGCATATATCATGATACCATGACTACAGAATGTACATACATAGTATTGCATGCCTATAACACAACATGTACAACATGTGCACAATATCGGATGTACACCATTACCATATGTACAACATGTACATAGTACCACCTGTATAAAGCACCGCCTACAAAACATGTATACAACATCAAATGTACATGGAACCACTTGCACATGTGCACAACACCACATGTACATCATACCACCTATACAATGTGTACAAAACATCACATGCACGACATGTACACGACACCACATGTATACAACAGCATATGCACGACATGTGCAACACACCATATTCACATAACACCACATGTACAACATGTACATGACACCACATTCTCATAGCACCACTTGTATAATCATGCACACAACACCATATGTACATAGCAGCACATGTACAACATGCACACAAAACAATATGTACATAGCACTGCATATACAACATCTACATAGCACCTTATGTACACAACATTACATATCCAACATGTGCACAACATTGCATATCCATCATGCGCATTGTACAAAATGTACACAAGACGACATATCTAACATGTACATAGCGCCATCTATACCGAGCATTGCATATGCAATATTCACACACCACTATTTGTACCACCCTGTACATAAAATTGCATAAACAACATGTACACACACACTATATATATATATAACACCACATGTGCACAACATCATAGATGCAATATGTACAACATATACAACATATGCACAACAATAGTACCACACATCTAAAACCACACTATCTCTACCAAGAAACATTGATTCTAATGTCTTATCCATGCTTGTCTCAGCATGTCGCATACCACACTACTTTCATTTCGCTGATGTATCCCTTGGTATAGCTTGTCCATAACATAGACATACTATAATAACATAATATAAATCCATAACCACATGATACTGACCTAATAGGATGTTGAGGCTACTCCTCCCAATTGATTCCTCGTAAGACCAGGAACCTCTTCATGCCATTCACCTACATAAGCAATCATTCTTCCACAAGAATGATCCCTGATGACACTGTTGGACAGTGACATAGATACATGGATACATACATACATATACATAAACATTAGCATAGAAAATCATGATCCTGACAAACAACAATATGCATACATACACATACATACATTTAAACATCAACATAAAATAATAATGATCTTGTTAGTCAATGACATAAATAATACATATGTACATATAACATTAGCATAAAATAATCATGATCCATGATGACCATATCAGACATGACATACCTACATACATACATACATGCATACACATATATACATTAACATAATCATGATCACAACGTAATTACTAGATAGCATAAAGTCAAGGTTAAGAGAACTCCATTTATCCATGCACATCATGAAAAACATTGAAAACAATCATCCCCAACATAACCAAGGAATCAGATGCATCACGTCCATTCATTTACCTTTCTTGATTACGTTTCCAATGACTATCTTGTCATCATTCATTTACACCAATGGACGCAACCAGTCTAACTGGTTTTCACAATCTTACCTTCAATTTCCCTCACTCATGCACTGAGCTTCATTTGGGTCTTACATTACCTATGATGTTTCATTCATCTCTCCATAAGCTCCATTAACTTTCCTCTTTCCCAACCAATTCCCAAGACTCTCAAAACATAAAAGGAAAGACAAAGAAGCAAACAATTAAAAACCATGAAAGCCAATAGCAACACTGCATCACAAACAAAGTGGCATGATCATGCACTAAACATAACAAAACTACAAATCAAGTGCAAGAAAATCACAAAATACCAAAAACACATGACTAATAACAGACACCATGTCTCAATCCCCATGGTTCCCAGTGCTTCCAAAGGAAATCTCAACCTAAGCCTTCTCCAATATTTCATTACAGTCTATTTTCCATGCAATCCCCTACATCATATTTCCATGAACGCATAACTATCAGTGCATAAATAAACATAACAACATACTAGTTACCTTACCTTTTTGGGCCAACCACATTGGCTTGTAACTGAACATGTCAATGCCGTCTCTCAAGGGGCTCCAATTCCCTTAATGAATCCATCCATGACTGGAAACTAGCTTATATACCCGTCAAATACATGTTCATGACTATAACACATATCCACATAATGTAAGACAAAATTAAGGTTAATAAGACTTCCTATATGAAAATCACTCATTCGTTTGGCATTAGGGTTTCAAAAAATATCCAAAGGAATTCTTTCCCAATTCGTTTTCTTCTTCCTTTTTACTTTGTTGGAATCGATGCTTATTATGTGTTATCACATCACCCAAACGTTAGTTATATAAACACATCAACTATTACCTTGTCATGCTAATACCAAACATGTTTCCTGCAACTCTTCACACATGTCAACCACACGTTCCAAATATCAAGACAATCATATCTATCAATATGAAATCAACATTTACCAAGACTAAAAATCATGTCATAATCCATAGTCAACTCATAGTTATTAAACATAATGCTACAACTATCACCTACTACAGTTAAGTACATCAACTATCTCAACACATATGTATTAGTACTATCATCTTAAAACAAGATAATTGGAACACATACCCATATTATGCAATTCATCAAACATTCAACCAACGTGCGAACATACCATATTAAATAAATCCACTAGACAACATAATAGACACCAAATAGTAAAACACCAAATAGATGTCATAATCAAACATTCAAGCACAAAGTAGATGACATAAGCAATTTCATACCATAATGTATCTCATGGGAGGTGATCTTGTCTACATAATAAATCTAGATTAGCACGATATAAATTCACCACATATCAGCTCAAGCACAAATAAATCATGATACCCATAACTGTAATTAACTAACATGTTCACATCATAAGCTCATAAACATTTGTCGTTCATGTATAACAATCACATATGTACGATCAGTCTAAATTAGTATGACATACTATCACAACATATTAACTCATACCTGAATGTAATAAACCTAACCATCTGCATAGGTCAATACAAGTTAGCACGATACATATAACATCAAGGTCTTAAGAGAAATAACCCTACTCATCTAGTTAACTAACATATAACAACAACAAGCTAACACATGACATACTCATCAACAACATATAACATAATCATCAAGTTAACTCACATATAAACATCAACAATAATGCATATAACAACAACAATTTATATACCATGCTCATCAACAACATATAACCTAATCATCAAGCTAACTATCATATAACAACAACATGTTAACCTATAACCTACTCATCAATAACATACAACATATAACATAAAAACGCTAACCTATAACATATTCATAAAAAAATATATAACATAATCATCAAGTTATCTAACATAAAACAACCATAGCAATGCATACAACAACATGTCACTATCATTCATGACTATCTAACACTTGTGCATATGATTGCAGTAATCAACTAGCATCTATCATGTATGTAACATCAATAGACATGTACATAAACCTAATGTATATAACCCTAATGCATATAACAATCCATTAAACTAACATAGCTGCATTTTGAACACACAATACGTGTATGATGATCTTCTCTTACCTCAGAGTCCATTGTTGCAACATAACTTTCATGATCTGCATCTCCTGCTCTATCAGAGCCAACACATTAGCATCATAACATACCAATAGCATCATGATGACCTAAAATGCATACAATTCCCTCACAATGCATGTTTGACCTATTATACATGCATGCATATAACCATGACAATGCATGCATAATAACATATGGAACCTACATGCATAACAAAATCATATCAAACCATACACTCATGACGACACATCCCACAACAACAACATCACCCTTCCACATGGCGACATCACTATAACCATGATAAAAACCATGCAAATGCAACAAGCACATGGACTACAAGCATAAATAATACATATGCAACGGACATGAATGCATGACCAACACACCGCCCATTCAGTCTGAGGGGTGAACCATGCTCTGATACCAATCTATAACACCTTCCTCCCACATCTACCCACTTAACTGGCCAGCCAGGGTAAACATGTGACAAGAAGTTTCTATGATATGATTTGACCTCCTAAGTCACGTAAGTGGAACCGACAAAAATACACCATATAGACCTTCAACATCAACAATATGAACCCTAGGAACCATCCCAACCTTTCTGCTAACAAGCCCCTAGGTCCCATTGAGTTTTTAAGTTATTAAGCCTCTAGACGCTCCCTTGTTATGGGCATGCCAGTGTCCATAGAGCTATGGACACTCCCACAATCCTGCATAAATGCATCCAAGGACTATTTCCAATAGATCTGTGCTAGAGTCTATGAAATTTAAGAAACTTTTCAGGCCTAGAATTACAGCCACTTCCCAGAACTTGTTGTAACTTTCAGAATCCATTAAACACCTAATCACAAGACTAATAAACCAAAAACTAACTGTAGGACTAGGCTTGACCATCCCCAACCGGGACTGGCATTCTGCCAAACACTTGACATAAATGCAATCTATAGGAATAAACAACATATTTGAGCATATGGGTCTCATACTTAACTGAGATTTTCTATGAAACATTGTTTCCTTATCACATTAGTTGTAGTTTCATCCATTAAGCCATTGACACATTTTTCATTTATTTACAAGTAGAAACATGATGAGACTCATACATAGTCACTGTCATAATGCATATTCATAACCAACATACTGACACCAGAATTAACAATGAAAATTCACCAATATAAACTAATATAATACTCATGAGATAACAAGGAGAAATAACCTCATATTAATGATGCTAAATCCAACCTAGTATGGGACTACCAGGTTCCACCCGACCATAGAATGCCTGAGCTAAATATCTCTTTAGTCATTCACCCCCATGCCATATTCCAAGCATGAATGTGGGATCTCATACAACACAACAATCCAAAATCATCTAGGGCTTACAGAGCCCATCTACCTTAACCCATCAAAGAGTGATTCCACCTCACGGTCAGACATCACAAAACCGTCATCAAATTGGTCTCTATCCAAGCCTTCCAGGGCTCTAGATATTTTGTTTCAACCAATGCTCTAGGACTGGTAACTCAACCCACAGTTATTGTCGGGATCTAGATAATTTCTCCAACCAAGGCTCCAAAACTAGTAACTCAACCCAAGGGGAAGTGCTTGGTATAGGAAAGCATGAAAATTCCCGGTTGGATGATTGAAACAGATTAAAATAACTAGCAATGTCCGTGAAAGTAATTGAAACAAGAAGAAGTATGTTGGTAAAGCATTCAGGAGTAGGGCCATTGTAGGACATTGATACCCAATAGTGTCCATTGATTGCCATGAGCATGCTATGACCGATATGATGGTTTGAGGTAGGGATATGCCTTGGTTTTTGTATATTCTGAGGCAAGGAAGCCTTGCCAACATATGGACAACCCGGGATGGGGGTAATATCAAAAATTGGAAGGTGTGTGACTGTGTGGAAGGGGGTGATCGGATTTCCCGAGGGACTGTGTAGCATAGAAGAGAAGGTCGGGGATGAATTTTTTTTGGTCATTAGCATTGCCAGATTAAATCAGATGCACATTTATAAGTGCGCCCTGGATTAATGAGTCAGTAATTGTTCACTGACAGGACAAGTGGCGCAAGATTATAACACTGGATACAAATTTGACTTTGCAGTAGATTCTAAACTTCCTGGGAAGGAGGTGGATCAAAGTATTACTTTGAGGGTGGAGGTGTGAGCATTTGGATTCCTTTGTTAGGGATGCAAGCATCATATCCTTTTTATTTTTTGGTTGAACAAATGTGAATAAGTGTATATTTCTATATTAGTGTAAATACTATGTCAAGATGGATTTATAAATATAGATAGACAATATGGTTACTTTCCGGTTGAATAAAAGGTGTATATGTATATGTGGATTGTAAATACCGTAATGATTTGTGTTATAAAACTCTAGTAAATGGTGTGATTGTCATGTTTCAACAGTGGTCATTATAAATACTACAACGAACTATGTTATAAAGCTCCATGGGTAGTATGTTGTATTTTTAGCAACCCTGTTGGTTGTAGGTGTTGTTGAACAACAAGGATGGTGTTCCCACAAGGGGGAGGGTTTTGTAACAACCTTGGTGAAAATTCCATGTAATAAAAGTTACTAAAGGAAAAATAATAACCACGGTTCATGGGAGACTTATTCCAAGCTAAGTGGTGGGCAAAACATCCCAGTGTGTGTTCATTCGGTTTATTATAGCTAAGGAAATTGGAAAAGGAAATGGAAAAGGCTTTGGAAAGGCATGAGGCATTTATTGGAATTATATTTATGAAGATAATGGAAATTAGGAGAAAAGTTAGGTGAAAGGCCATAGTTTGCATGTGAGGAGGAAATTGAAGGAAAATAATGGAAAATGAAGAAAATAGAGGCCTCATTGATAAAAAGGCTTTTTAGGATCAGTTGGTTGGCTTGGTTAGCTCTGTTTTGGAGCTCTCTTCTATTCTCTCTCTCATACTCTTGGAAACTTAGAGTTTTCTTGGAGAAAAATTTGAGAGTGTGGCATACTTGGAGTTTTGGAGCAATAAGGAAAAGGAAGAATAGGAAAGCACAAGAGGATATCAGGATCAGCAGCTACGACGAATTTGGTTTGCAGGTACTGAGTAGCATGTATGTTTTCCTCACTAGTTTTGGCATGCATGGAATATGCATGTGGTTTATTGGTCATGAGTTGTCACTAGCATGGAGGATTTCTTGGATTGATAGTGGATTGCCTAGACTTTCCATTTCCTGGATAGCCATAGAGATTGTGGGTTTATTTCCTTGTTTTGTTTTGGTTGGTTCTCATGTTTCCTTAGCTTGGGTTGAGTTATTATTTCCTAGAACCTTGGTTGGGAAAATGCTCTGGAGTCCTATAACAACTTGGGTTGAGTTATTAGTTCCTGGATCCTTCATTGGACAAACACTCTAGAGGCCTGTAATAGCTTGGGTTGAGTTAATAGTCCCATAGCCTTGGTTGGAGAAATGCTCTGGAGCCCTTGGTGGGTTGAGTTACTAGTCTTGGAGCCTTCGTTGGACAAATGCCCTGGATCTTATTGGTAGTGGTGCGTTGAATTACTAGTCCTGGAAGCCTTGGTTGGAACAAATGATCTGGAGCCTTGGAAAGCTTGGGTAGAGACCAATCTCATGATGGTTTTGGATGTTTGACTGTGAGGTGGAATCATTGTTTGATGGGTTGATATGGTTGGCCTCTACAAGCCCTGGATGGTTTTGGATTGATGTGTTCTACGAGATCACACATTCATTCTTAGAATATGCCACAAGGGTGAATAGTTAAACAAAGATTTGGCTCATCCATTCTACGGTTGGGTGGAACATGGAACTATCATCCAGATTTTGGATTTTGCATCATCAATATGAGGTTATTTCTCATTGTATTTCTATGAGTATTATATTGGTTTCTATGTGGATCATGTGGTTGTGATTTCATTGGTATTGTTGTTTCTATTATGTTGGTTATGTATATGTTTTATGATAGTAACTATGTATGACTCTCATCATGTTTTTACATGTAAATGAATGAACAATGTATCTATGACCTAATGGATGAAATGGAAGTCAATGTGTTGAGACATCAATGCTTCTTAATGATTATAAACTAAGTATGACACCCCTATGCTTAGATCTGTTATTTATACATGTAGATCATATATTCACAATATGTTTAATGAAATTCCTGTTATGGCTATTAGGGGTCTAGTCAAGTTCTTATTCAAGTATTTGCATTTGTAATGTCGTTTCCTTGTTATCTTATGGCTCTGACGGTGTCATTCAATTTTCGGCAGTGATCTAGGCCTGAAAAGGTGGTTAAAATGCCAGGCACATCGGTACGACACTAAGAAAAATAGTGCCTCGATGCTGGCATGCATATATCATGGGAGCATCTAGAGCCTCCTCGACACTGGCAGGCCTATAGTATGGAAGCATCTAGGGGTCAAGTAGTTCAAAATTTGAGTGGTACCCAAGGGTTGGTTGGCATAAAAGCTAGGTTGGCTCCTGAGGGGCCTAATTTTGATGTTGAGTGTATGTATGGTGTGTTTATATCGGCTCCACTTCCTTAACGTACCTTAGGAGGTCGAATCATATCATAGTGGTCTCTTGTTGCATGTTTACCCTCGCTAACCAGTTGCTTGGGTAGATGTGAGAGGAGGGTGTTATAGAGTGGTGGGTATATGTGCCCATAAATGCTCCCATGCCATAGGCATGCCAATGTACAAAGAGCTCTAGATGCTCGTAGAAGCCTACATGCCTGCATCTAGGGACTATTTCTAGCAAACCTATGCGAGAGCCTGGGGAATTTAAGTCACTTTTCATGCCTAGAATTCTGACCACTGTCCATAATTTACCATAGCTTCCGCAATCCATTAAACACATGATGAGAATTCTAATAACCCAAAAACTAACTCCAGGACTAGGCCTGACAATCCCCAACTGGGACTGACATTCTATCAAAAACTTGGCATGAATGAAATATACAAGCTTAAATAACAGATCTAAGCATAGGGGTCTCATATTTATTTGAGATTCGCTGTGAGGCATTGCTTCCTGATCACTTTAGCTGTAGCTTCATCCATTAGGCCATAGATAGATTGTTCATTCATAGACAAGTAAAAACATGATGGGATCCATACATACCCACTGTTATAATACATATTCATAACCAACATAATAACAACAGAAATTCTAAGGATACAATACTAGGCATAGAATCCACATATAAACCAGTATAAAAATCAGGAGATAACAAGGATAAATAACCTCATATTAATGATGGAAAATCCAAACTGGTATGCGACCACCACTTTCCACCCGACCATAGAATGGTTGAGCCAAATCTCTCTTCAGTCATTCACCCTCGTGCCATATTCAAAGCATGAATGTGGGATATCATAGAACACATCAATCCAAAATAGTCCAGGGCTTCTAGAGTCCATCCACCTCAACCCATCAAACATTGATTCCACCTCACGGTCAGACATCATAAAACCATCATAACATTGGTCTCCATCCAAGCTTTCCAAGGCTCCAGAGCATTTATTCCAACCAAGGCTCTAGGACTAGTGACTCAACCCACAGCTATTGTTAGACTCCAAAGCGTTTGTCCAACCAAGGCTCCAGGACTAGTAAATCAACCCACCAAGGGCTGTAGAGTGTTTGTACAACCAAGGCTATGGTACTAGTAACTCAACCCAAGTTGTTACAGGGCTCCATAACATTTGTCTAACCAAGGCTCCAAGAGCTAATAACTCAAACCAAGCTAAGGAAACATGGGAACCAACCAAAACAAAACAAAGAAATAAATGCACAATCTCCATGGCTATCTAGGAAATGGAAAGGTTAGGAAATCCACTTTCAATCCACGCAATCCTCCTTGCCAGTGATATATCATGACCAATAAACCACATGCATATTCCATGCATGTCAAAACTAGTGAGGAAAACATAAATGAAACTTGGTACCTGTAAGCTAAATCCGTTGTAGTTGTTGATCCCGGTGTCCTCTTGCACTTTCTTGCTCTTCCTTTGCCTTCTTGCTCCAAAAGTCCAAGTATGCCACACCCTTCAAGAGTGCTCCAAGAAAAATCTAAGTATCCAAGAGTATGAGATAGAGAGAATAATGAGAGAGCTCCAAAATTGAATTGACAAAAGGTTTACACTCACCAAGCCTTGCCCACTAGTCCTCATAAGCTTTTTGATCAATGAGACCTCTCTATTTTCTTAAATTTCCATTATTTTCCTTGAATTTCCTCCTCACATGCAACTTGTGACCTTTCACCTTCCTTTTCTCCTAATTTCCATTATTTTCATAAATAAATGTTAATAAATGCCTCATGCCTTTCCAAATCCTTTGCCTTTGTCAATTTCCTTTAGCCATAATAAACTGAATGAACGCCCACTAGGGTTTTTTTCCTACCATTTAGGTTGGAATATGTGTCCCATGACCATGGTATTATATATTTTTAAATAGATTTTTTAACCAATTTTGTTATAGAATGGGTGTCCAGTATACCCCAACCACCATCTTTGATTGGCGTGGATATGAATTTCCATCTCACCATGTGGAACTTACCCTTCAAATAAAGCCTTGACCAAATGAATTTCGCCATAAGGCCATCTAACTTGTGGAAAATCTCCATGGGCAACAAAAAAGATGCATCCAGAATATAGAGGTGTTCTGTAGAACATATTTTATGATGGCCAATCTACCTCCAATGGTTAGCCACTTGTGAGACCATCCGATAATTAGCTAGCCCCAGCCCTTATTTCCTTACTTGTTGGGTTTGAGGCAAAAACCAAGGTAAGTAAATCCCTCATTGAGAGTGATAACAGAAATCCAAAATAGTTGGAAAATATCCCTGCAACGAGGATCCTCTATGTCACAAGAAATCACTAGAGATTTAGATGTATTCATGAATAACCCCTAAAGGAGTTAATGATGTAGTGTAGAACCTGTCATTCCTCAATGTTTTTCATGCCCCCAAAAAGCAGGTTGTCCACAAACATTAAATGATAAATGTGGATATTTCTGGTGATCTTTACACCGAGGAACTTACCCACATCCTTTCAGTACCAATCTTGTGCTTGAGATAGTCCACAACTAGAAAGAAGAGAAAGGGTGATAATGAACATCCTTATCGAAGTCCCCTATGATCCCTGAAGAATTTTGTTGGATATCCATTAACGATCACAATGAAATTTATTTTCTGGGAACATACAATGATATAGCCGATATTAGGATGAGACATACCCACCTTATGGAGTATCATTCTCAAAAACTCCCAATATATGTTATCAAAGGCTTTATGCAGATCGACCTTAAGCAAGATATATTTCATTTTTCCAATTTTCATTGCTACATGTATACATTCCTGCGCAATAGAAATAATGTCCTGGATTTGTCTTCCATTCAAGAACCCTAACTGTTCCAGAGAAATGTGGATAGATAAACTATTCTTGATCCTGGAGGCTATGGGTTTGGAGATGACCTTATAAATAACATTGCATACTGATATGGGCATATAGTATCAGAGGGAAACCAAGTCCTTCTTCTTGGGGATTAATGCAATGAATGTGGTTTTCATTGCCCCATAAATATAACCTTTAACCCTGAATTTTTTGTGACCACAACTATGTAAGATAACATAAGTTCTTGAAAATGAATGAAGAGTTCGACTCCCACCCGTCAAGACTGGGGATTTTATCTTTTGCATAAGACTTGAGGACTTCGATAACTTCCTCAGGAAGGATCAACATGGTGAGAAGGAAGTTTTCCTCCTGATTGAACATAATGGGCAAGTCCGCAATGAACTCTAGATGTGAGACAAAATGTTGATCCTGAGCTTCGAATAGATTGTTGAAATGGAAGAAGGCCTCCTTCTCAATGCATTATTTATCATGAATATAATAGATGTAAATACATGTGATTCCTTTGATATAATTCCTTTGTTTTCTCATATATACACATGAGTGAAAATACTTAGTGTTTTTGTCACCAGTCACGAACCACAAAGCCCGACTCTTGAGTCTCCACTTGGATTCCATGGATAACATAATTTTCTTCTTTTCCCCCTCTAGATCCATAATAATACTTTTATAATGATCAGAGAAATATAAAGGGTATACAAGGTCGTTAAAATATCTAGGGGTGATTTCAATGTATACGAGTGCCTTGTTATCCGCAACTTTTTCCCCCAATCTAGTTGCGAGCATCCTTCTTGAGAACCCAGAGTTTACCACAAAAAAATCCCTTCTGATCACTTGAAGGAGGGGAAATGGGACAACTCCATACTTCTGTCACTAAAGAATTAAAATCCTCATTTTGTAGCCATGAAGAATTATTATGCTGGTGAGGGTTTAGTGGTCCTGGTTGGTTCATTTTATGTAAGGATGCCTTGGAATATTTGACCCACCTTCTACCCAGTGGCGGTGTCTATTTGGAGTTTTGTTGTGAACATCTTGAAGATTAATGTGAATTGGGATTCTACACTTGTGGTAACTTGTATAAAGGGATGGATGTATGACTACAAAAAATTCAAACACTGCCTTTCTATATTATTTAGGGTATATGGAAGTGCAAGAGTAGATGCTTTTTTTAGCAATAGGTGGTGGACATCTTGTATGGATATCGTCTCCCTCTTCAATCAATATGGTCCATGGGAGGGCAAGATCGTGAGGAGATACATCACACTAGTTGACATTTGGAGTCGATATCTAGTTGGTTTTTTCGACAGGTCCTCAATCATGAACAAATGCAGGAGTGTTTCACTTATAGTTCTTAATCTTGGACATTACTACCATTTTAATTGGTTCAGTGGGGTGGGAACCACCATGAGGGCAAATATCAGAACACTTTAGGGAGTTTTATATTGTGCTAACTCATTATCTATTAAGGCGATTGATGTATTTGGTGATTCAAAAGTGGTTATTTAGGGGGTGGTGGATGAGGCATCATTAAATCTTGACATGCTTTCTTATTGGATACTCAATATTAAATATCTAATTGGAATTTTTGATAGGCTCTCATTGGCTCATATATTGTAGCAGAAAAATAAGATCGTATATGCTTTATCAAAAGTTGGGCTCCATCAATGACTTGGAGAGATCAACTACAATGCATATATCAATGACAATAATGTAGAATCTGGGAAAATTTTGAATACTTGACATAGTGGGTGAATTTCACTTTTTGGAACATTTTTAATAGATGAAACTTGCATAATTTAATGTCGGAGATTTTATTTGGGTGGGTATTTTTGCAAAAATTTGATGTTTTGTAATATGATTATTTTTGTTAGTACCCCTTTGGGCTATATGGGTCATTCTATTTCTACAAAGGTTATGGCGATGATAAATACACAAAGGAAATTTTTTTTTTCTAAAATATGTAAACAATTGTTTTTAATATAAAATCTATTGTTTTTTCGCCACTAAAAAACGTGTGTTTTTTAAATAAGAGAGTGTGTGTATGTGTGTTTGTGTTTGTGTGTGTGTGTGTATTTCAAGGGTGGTTCACGAACATGATTGTTCATATATATATAATTTTCTTACATATAAGTGTCTACATGGATGCAAAAATGGAATATCTACCTGAATGCATGTCCCACAAATAGCAAGGAGCTAAAGAATTTTGTTATGGAGAAGTTTTGTAAACGGGTATGGGGAAAAGAGTTGGTAGAAAGAAGAAGTACTACATTGAGGAATTCAACCCTATGTGTGGTCTCCAACAAAAAGAGCACATTGGAGCTAGCATTCTGTGGAGGACAAAGGTTCTGATTGCTCAATTAAAAACCAAATCGCATCAACTTCGGTTTGAAATAGGATGGTAGAAAAAACCTAGAGAAGCTTAGGAAGAATGCGTGTGTACATTTTTCACATCTGGGGCAGTGAAATCGGAAAAACATTTCATTTTTGAATGTGATGCATTCAAAAACATCATAGAAAGTTATGGAAATATGTTAGCAACGTTTTCTTGGCATTGTTTTTTCAGCGAGGTGATGTTTGAAAGTTGGGCTAGTTCATCATCAATTTGTATAAGAAAAACATTTAATTTTAAAAGGGGAAAATCAGGGAAATGATGATCCCATAGACTATTTTTAGTCTCGTAGATGTTAAAATATCATTTCATTTAATTTTTCATTTGGCATAATGGGGCCTCCCACCACCACTCCCCTCCATATGCCATTATGTGCATGCAAATTTAATGTGCCTCCCCTAAGAAGAAGAGATGTAGAGTACACTTTGATTGTCAACTCACACCTGGGTCGAGGCATCCAAAACCTTCGCTACTATGATTCTCCTCCTTGGATATCTCTTAACTTTCTCGTACTCCTCTACCACATCCTTATGGCATTTCCTATGCAAGCCATGACCCTTAGCCAAGGCACTCAATCTCAAGCACTATTGAATACTCTCCCTCCACTAGATTCCAAATGGAGAAGGATTCATCCAAGCCAACTCCATTGCGTCACTGTCTTGTTAAAGATAGTTTCTTTGTCTTTACCAACCTACGATTTTTCCATTTGTTGATCTTGAATATTCCTAGCTTGCCATATGTTTTACTACCTCTGATAGTCATGAATTAACAACCAAGCCAATAGGTGCAAAGGAGGAGGAGCCCATAGTAGTGTGGGGGGCTCTAAGACACACCTTCAGTTAGAGTTCTCAGCTCAAAGTTACCATGCATACACTTTTCTAGAGATACAAGCATAAATTAGGACATGGAAGAGGGAATTCATTATAAGAGGCGAGGGATTCCTAATTCAGTGGAAAGGACAAGGGTCATTCGATGGGTTCCATACGCTAAGAATTCATGTGGATGTCAAAATGATTATCTCCATATTGTGGAACTCTATTGGAATGTAAATTTTCTTCTTGGCAAGGTTATGGTGGACATGTGCCAAACTCATAAGAATTCATGTGGAGGTCAAAACCATTATCTACACATTATGGAACTCTATTGGAATGTAAAGTTGCTTCTTGGTAAGGTTATGGTGGACATGTGCCAAACTCAAAAAAATGTGATGGATGAGCTAAGGAATTTCCACTAAATGTGAAAGTTACCTAGCCAAGCTTGATACAGGCTTTCCTTCTCGTTCTCTCATTCCATGATCTGCAAGGTTGAGGAGCAACCAATAAACTTTGACACCTCTTTGTCATCTTAATGCGTAGGTTTTTGTTATTGTTTCTTATGTTTAATTTTTGGGAAGTTATGCTAGTTTTCATGGGAAGTCCTCCCCATTTCCCCAATTCCTAAAATGAATTTTGTTCTCTACTATTAAGCAGAAACCCTTGCTTTGTTACCATCCTTAAGTGTTGGTTTCCACATCTATAGGATAGTAGCACAAATTCATATTCTTTGGTCTCGTCATAATTTTTTCTCTTTATTTTTGGGACACTCTTTATCTTGATTAGATTTCTTAGTGAGTTGGAAATAAAAAATAACTTAAACATAATGTAATTTGAGGAATTATCAATAAAACCTTCAACTTATTAAAAAAATAAAATAATATTTTTACATATAATGTAGATTATAAATTCACAAAAATAAGCTCACTAAAATATAAATTATAAATACACAAAACAAACTAATTAAACTAACTATTATATAAAATTTAAAATATTATTATAAAATTTGTTAAATAACATTAAATTATAAATACACAAAACAAACTAATTAAACTAACTATTATATAAAATTTAAAATATTATTATAAAATTTGTTAAATAACATTAAAGTTAAACTAACTATTATATAAAATTTATAATATTATTACAAAATTTGTTAAATAACATTAATGTTAGAAGTGAATATAATGTAGGACTAATAAATGAAACCTCTCACCACGAAGTCATAATGTTAGAATATTTAAGACATATTAATGTAATAAAATCAAACTTAATTTATTCACTGATGTAATAATTTGAAATAAATACACAGTATATCTATTATAATAATTATAAAATAAATAATTATATTATAAAATAATAATAATTATAAAATATTGTATTTATTTTATAATAATTATAAAATATAGAATTTTATAATATAAGGGTTTTTATGAATTTTTTCAGTCCTTTTTGGCTTCAAGAAGTTCTTAAGATATTTACTTTGGAGTTGTTTTTAGTATTATTTTTTGGTGCTATTTTTTGGATTTTCTGGTGCCTTGTGCCGAAATCCGGAAAGATTTGAAGTGAAATCTTGATTTGTGTTGTTTAAACTAGCTTTTATGTATATATGAATTCAACACCCTAAAAAACCACCCAAAGGCACACTATGATTGTGCAGGGGTTACCCATCAAGCTTGTGATTTCAATAAATTCCTGCCAGATTTCAGAGAAATGAGACTAGAAGACGCACTAAAACAACTCGGTTTACTTTACTTATATCCAACATGGTTTACTTTACTTATATCCATTTATTAATCAAAAGCAACCTTGGAATTCTACTTTACTTCTATCTATTTATTAGTCTTCTATCCATTTATTAGTTGAAGTCAGTAGGGTTGGAATTTCAAAGCATATTAGTTGAAGTCATAGGGTTGGAATTTCAAAGCAGACACACCCATCAATGTGATGGCTTTGGCCCACCTCCCCACCAGTGTTCAAAGACACACCCATCAAATGTGACGGTTTTGACCCACCTCAACACCAGTGTTCACATTTTAAACAAAACAATTTGACGAAACAATTTGATGTGATCACAGTTTAAACAAAACAATTTGACAATTTTGTAAAAAAGCGCATTAGATTTTTTTTAATTATTTTATAATTGTCACATTGTGTCAAATAATGTCTCAATATGAAAATCAATCATGGTCAACTATGGTCAATAATGCTCAATTATTTTCAACCATGGTCATCCATTGTCAACCATGGTCAACCATGATCAATCATTATCAACCACGGTCAACCATGGTCCAATGTCGCATTATGACAAACATTGTCTCAATATAAAAATAAACTATGATAAACTATGGTGAATCATGGTTAATGATCATCAATAACCATCATCACATTGTGACAAATATTGTCTCATGCTCCAACGTCACATTGTAACAACCATGGTTGGCCATGGTCAACCATGGTCCAATGCTACGTTGTGACAAAGATTGTCTCAATATAAAAATCAACCATAGTCAACCATGGGAAATTATGGTCCAATGTGGCATTGTCACAATGATTTTCCCAATATGAAAATTAATCATGGTCAATCATGGTCTAACGTCGCATTTTAACAAAGATTGTCTTGTCTTAATATGAAAATCGTCCATGGACAGCCATCTTTTTTTTATGGTTTATAATAAATATCTTAGGGTGTATATACCTTGGGTTTACAATATTAATACTTTGATATTTTGGGTGTTTAGTATTAATACCTTGCATTTATTAGTGCCTTCGGTTTATAATATCAATCCCTATTGTTTATTACTCTAAGGGTTCATATTCCTAGGGTATAATATTATGGATAAGGTTCAAAATATTAATCCTAGGGTTTAATACAAATCCCTTGGGTTTATAATCTATTGGGCTTATAATATAAATTCTTTTTGTTTATAATATTAATCATATGGCTTATATTCCTTGGGTTTAATATTAAGCCTAAAGTTTAGAATATTAATCCCTTAGGTTTATATTCCTAGGGTTTAATATTCATCTCAGAGTTTAATGTTATTCTCTTGGGGTTTTAATATTTATCCCTTGGGTTTATAATATTAATCATAAGGTTCATGATATTAATCTTAGGGATTGTCTTGATATGAAAATCAATCATGGTCAATCATGATCAACCATGGTCCAACGTCGCATTGAGACATTAATTTTCTCAATAGGAAAATCAAACATAGTCAACCATGTTTATTTTAGGGTTTATAATATTTACATTTGGGTTTATATACCTTGGGTTTATAATATTAATCCCTTCTGTTTAATATTATTCTCGTGGGTTCATAATCCCTCGGGGTTTTAGTACTAATCCCTTGGGTTATTGTTGAGAAATGGCAACAAGAAATTCCAATTTAATTTTTCTTTGAATTAAAATTTAATTCTATTCTCAAAAAAACTTGTAAATAGTTAATTAAGTTTAATTAACTTAATTAGCTTAAGAATTTTGAGTTGGAAGTCTTTCTGTAGTCATGTATATGTTCTCCCTAAATTTTAGTGGTCTAGGATGAGTTTATTTGAGTGGTAATTAGATTAACTTAGTTTATTGAGTTATGGTCAATTAAATTAATTCTAATTGTTTGTGGAACTAATAGAGGACTAATAGTCAGTTGGTGCATTGGTGCATTCACAAGTGTTACTCTAGTTAACTGAACATTCCCTCATGAGAAACTCATGCATGCGAGTTATGAGGAAGACCCAGTTGAGACTAAAGCGCAGGGATAGTGTATTATGAGTTGTATGATTTACTAAGTTGTAAATATCATGTATGCAATCATAGAAGGACTTATGTTTGGATTGCATAGTTTTGGAAGCATAAATTCCCTTTAACGGGCTATTCATCCTAGGAATTGCGCAAGGAAATAGAGGCTTGGCAGGGAGTGGAAATTGGCTAAGTGTTAGCTAATAGCGGGCTCATGACGTATAGAGTTGAGAATATTTGTGTGAAATTGTTCTAGTGAGAACAAGATTTCTATCTTTACTCATATTTCTGATTAATGCAATACAGATAGGCGAGGTTTTGAGTTCTGGCTTTCTCCAGGAAAACTTATTATGTGATGTGCCATTGATTTATCTTCATCTTGTTCATGTTGTTTTCATCGATCTTTTGGCTTCCGCTAGTTGAAAGTAGAAGTAGATTCTTGTCCCGTGCTTTAGTAAATTGCATGAGATTGTGAATACGACTTGGTTGTAATTTTCATATCTTAATTTGAGTTCTTTTCTATTATGATCTATGAGTACTTTTATTGGTTATCGTGTGGATATTATGGCTAATTTTTTATGGTATTTATTTTGGTTATATGTTGGTTATATACCTGGTTATAGGATGTGATCTAGTTATGTATATCATTCATAATTTGATTAGTTACTGAATGATTGATGAATGCATGGACTAACAAGTGTTGTTGCAGGGAGTTAGAGAGGGCTCAAAGCCTTCTTCATGATTCTCAAATGAATTTCAGAAGTCTATGATCAAATATGCATTCATGACCTGTAGCTTTCATGTTAACCATATGTTTGACGAAATTCCTATCCTACATTAGGCATGTCTAGGTCTAGATCTTTCTTAATTTTTGATTGTTTAACATCATTATCATTATTGATATTATTCTAAAAAGTTACAGGTAGTTCTAGATAGTGGTCTCAAGGATTTCCTTAAAAAATGGCATAGATCTCGTGACCTCATGCACTGAACTGAGGAAATTAGGTCATAACCACATGTAGGCAAGATTGTGAGTGTAGTTATAGCTTCGCAACATCATGCATGCAGTCTTGCGGGTGTGGTTGGAGGGTAAACTATGGGAAAAGTTGTTTCATCCCATGGATTGAACACCTGGGGTGGTTTGCAAGCTCTTGAGTGATCTGTAGTTCTTGAGGGATCTCAGTTTGTTGTCAATTTGTCAACCCCACTTCCATAACTGAAACTTCGAGTTTGGGTCATATCATAGTGACACTTATCTCATGTTTATTTTGGAGAGTTTGTAAAAGAGGGTAAATGTGGGAGGGGTGGCTACAAGGATCACTTCGCTCAGGCTTTTTAGCGAAGACTAACCCTAAAGGCATTGAGGAAAATTGACCCCGCGACCTTTGATTAACGAGGTTATTTAACGTCGAGAACTCGACCAATTGAGACAAATCTTGGGGCTATAAATTAGTGTTTAACTATGGATCTACTAAGTGTTGAGGGGAATTAAATCTCTTTTCACATTAAAAGAGGTTTGATCTCAATAGATTTGATCTCTCTTAGCATTTGGTAGATCTAGAGTTAAGATGGATATAGGTCGGTTTAATTAATAATTACAACTATAATTATTAATTTAATATTTTTCATTTATTTTATTTTTATTTTAATGTAATTTGATAAAGTAGAAATGTTAAACATGATATTACATTATATCATCTCTATCATATGAAATTTGAGAGAACCTCTCAATACAATAATTTAAATTATCCGATAAAATTCTTCCATCAATTTAGTTTCGAATTAGATTTCTAAAATTCCCATTTATTGTTTCTAGCATGATCCAAAGAAAAGTAGAGTGCATATTTATTTCCTCCTATTATTATGAAAAGAAAATTAGAGTGAATATATATTTGTTATTATGCTCCTAAATCATTTATTTAAATTCCCAATCATTCTTTCCAACCTGATCCAAAGAAAATTGGAGTGCATATTTATTTTCTCTTGGTATTACAAAAACAAAAGTAGAGTGATTATCTATTTGTTATTATGTTCCTAAATCATTTATTAGTCTTTACCAAGGTAGGACTCTAGAAATTGATTTACCTATTGACGACTATTAGTTTAGCATTGACCAATGCAACTTATAATGTTTAACTTTGAGAAAAAAAATATTTAATTTTCAATATTATTGCAAAAAATATTTTTCAAAAATTATATTGGACCATAATTTGAAGGTCTTATTGTAGCCTTTGTGCCATGTGGATAACTACCTCATATTTTTCTGCCAGAATTTTTGGATGTAGTTGTGATTTTTATGCCATGAATTTTATATATTTGTGGAGTGATTTTTCACTATTAAGCTTCATATGAAAACCAAACTAAACTATTTTTTTTGAAAATAGTTCATAATTCCATAAATAACATATTTACCATGTCATACTCCTATGCTTTGCTTTTAAAATATGACTATTTTTAGACTAGTGTGATTATTGTTTGAGCCTAGTGGTTGTGGAGGTCATGGTTTGAATTAATTGTTTATGTAATTAAAGTTTATAGTATGAATAAATGTTTTTCTTTCGAGAAACAATGGGAAAGAACACATGAGTAATAAAGACTTCTTCATATTCTAAAAAAATGTTAAGTGGTCATGTCCACATGGTGGACCTTCCTAAATCTTCCCCTAAATATCCCAGGAGAAAATTGGTATTTCAAGAATAAGACTGGGAGAGAAATATTATGCTAAGTAAATATTAGAACTTAGTTGGAGAGAAATGCTAAGTTGGGTGAGAATCAAGAGAAAATCACAACTGGACAAAAAGGATGGTTTTAAAGGAAAAAGAAGAGATTTGTTCCGTTGACGATGTTGGACCCGCCAACATTTAAGGGATCACCCTGATATGAAGTCCCAACTAGACCTCACACTGTTTGGTGTGGGAGTCCCATCCAATAGGATGGCCCGGTTGCCATTATCTTAAGGATTTGCCTCAACTCTTGCTTGTCAGTACAGGAGAATGGTTTCCTTTATCTTCGTGAAGTGAGGTTTGCCTGCCTGGTGAGTGTAAGTGTACTTGTGTCAACGGTTATTTCATTGTGAGGGGAAGAAGGTGAAGGTGAGTTCCAGGTTAAAAGGGATCAGTCCCAACTCGGCTAAGAACACACAACAAAAAGGAAATACAGAGCTTCCGACGGAGCAGTCCACTCGGATGTGGCAGTCATAACATACAAGGTAAGATAACATGTACAATGCTCACAAAATAGTATGAATGAGTGCAACGGTTGTTACAACAAGTTTCATGTGAAAGGTCTGTCTGATGTCTGGCAAAGAAGTTGACACGAACGAGACAACATTAACAACATATACAACACATTTCCATTAATAGGTTATGCATTCCAACAAATGAATCAGTTCAGATGTAGAACACAGGGTAAAGCAACATGCATTACAAGTGTTAAAGATCAGTCTTACAACAAATACAATACATGTGTGAAAATGTGTTGGCCTGTTAACAGGCTTCTTAATTAAGCGAAAGTTCCAAGACACATCATTGCATGATACATCACTAACCCCATCAGTGGAGCGTTGGAGCCACTACTTACTCCTCAAAGAAAATATTAAAACTCTCTTGGCTATGTGGGAGGAGCTGAGGTGAAAATTCATTTCATGTACAAATGAGGGCAATATTTATATCCAAGGGTGAAACTCACCCTTGTGGTTGTTCAACTACCCTCATGACCATTCGACTTCCATGACGTTTCGATTTACATGACTCTATGTTCAACAAGTGGGTGTCTTGGACTTCCACATTACATCACATTGTTTGAAAACAAGCCCATAGTGGAGATGTGGGCAACATGACTCATGACTTGACTTGACATGACTTGGCATGAAAATGCTAGTACATTCGTGCTACTGCTGGAGTGCATGTCGAGCTATAGTGCTACTGACTGTTGGATGTCTTCTTGGTGTATCATAGCTTCACCTCCGCAAGGTGAAGTGTGTGGAATCTTTGATGGTCCTTGGTTCGTTTAATGAAACTTTAGCATGTTGTTCCTTTCTTTCATGCTGGAAGGCTTGACAGGCTCACTTGTTCGCGAAGGTGCATGTTCGTCGAGTTCATATGCTTCACATGCTTCGTTCGTCTGTCCATTGGTGAACCTGTCCATCTGTATGTGCTCCCTTCGTTCATCTCGTTTGTCATCTTGACATGTTTGTTGGTGTACCTCTACCTGTAGTCACTCATGATGAGACGACATCAAATCCAAAACCTCCTAGTCTAGTAGGCCTGTGATGCGAGATGATGGCTGCGGGCAACTGCTGATGAAAATTGTGAAAGAGTCACTAAGAGATGGATACAGACAATCTGAGTCGACAGTGATTGTCTGCAAGGCATAGCTTGGCTGGGAGGCAAAATTGCACAAATTTTAGGAGGGACAGTTCGGGCTATAAGAGAGCAAGGCAGGCATGCTCTGTGCATTTTTTGAAATAAACAGTCACTAGGGGCTGGACAACCAGACTTGTACAATTTTCTAGAGGAATGGGTGAGTCTGCATGAAGGGTCAGTTTCCCCACTTAGCCCATAGACATACATGGTTCACCCTTTGCCAACTCAATCAAACACAACCAAAAGTTTAGGTTAGATCTCAATGTTTCGAATCTGGGAAGGGTAGTTTAGTTCTCGAGTGGAATATTTTCAGAGTATAAGCTTTCATGTCTGGTGTTTCTCCACTATTATCAAGCCTGGATAGTACCCTGACAGAGTCACCTATGAACACACACATTGCTCCACTACCAATGAGCCTGGTCAATACCCCGATGGAGTTGCATGCTTTACCTCTCTACGCATGAAGCCTTTCTCTTCTTTCACCTTTGTATTTTTTAAGATAACTGTGCAGAGGCACTTATTTATTTTTGGGGCGGAAGAGGGATCCCAACTTATTGAGAGTAGAAGAGGTTGTTCCTTCGGAGAAGCATGTAAGACCTTTGACATAGGTTTGCTTGTTTAGATTTTTCCCCTTCTCCGTTTATACTGGTTGGATTAGCTTAAACACATAGAGTAGAAAGCTGAGTACATGCATGGGGCTTCACAGTGTGGACACAAGTTCATGGTTGGACCAAACTTCCCTTACAAATGGTTCGTATTTTTCATTAGGACTTCATCAGTCGTAGGTTGTAACCAAGCACAAAGAAAATGGACACAAGACTGGCCAAGTGCTGCAGTGTCACAAGTCTCTTCAAATTTCAACCACATACTCTATTCAAAAGCTAGAATGTAGTAGTTGGCAGCACTTATTTCCGGAAACAAAAATAGTAATAAAAAAAATCAACGTGAACAAAAGTAGTAAGAATAATAAAACAAGGAGAAAGCAAAGATAATAAGCAAAACAAACCAATTGGAAAAACAAGTAGCAATAAGACTATGTACATGGCACAAGCGCGGCTTGACCTACTGAATATAGTGTTTGAGGACATGGCCTTTTCCAGGAAGATTATCAATCCTCCCGTCAAGTGATTACAAATGATATGTGTGTGAACCGAGTTTCTCGTGGAACAATTCCAGTCCATTGGGCTTCGCTACCAAAACCTAGTGGCATTCCAGAAGACCTTCAAGTGAAGACAACATCATTGTTTCAGGTACTATGTGCAACATGGGCTCAAATGATGGCATGGAGTAGTTGTTTTTATTATGGGAAGGGTTCAAGTTTCTGAAGTCAATGCGTAAGAGTATATTCCCAAATTTCTTATGTGCATGATTTAAATTAGCAAACCAAGTATGACAATGAACTTTGCAAGTAATCCAAACACTTAACATGTTAGTCAATCTTTTCTTTAAAAGGAGCACAAACAACATGTAAGTGTTACATCTTTTTGTTGTAATGGCTTGTCTTTTCCTTTACCTGGAATATCATGTTGGCTTGTTCACATGTAGTGGGCACTTAGGTCATCATCTACTCGTGCAGACCCATCTAGGTATTGTTTGACCAAGCGGTCAACGATTGGTCGTTACTGCAATGTGTAACTTGTATCAAGATTTTCCATCTTCAAATCATGGTTAATTCCTAGGTTGCTCTATTTTTTCATGATGTTGGTCCTTCATGTGTTCAACACGAGTCCTTTAGCATCATAGTTTGTGACTTTGGACTTCAATAAACTTGAAAGCATGCATGGTTCATTGTTTTGGATGATTGAGATACACTCAATCCTTGAGGCATCATGTGTTCCTGATTTGTCAAGACTCATGGCCCACAACTTGTCTATACATGGACCGTTTGGCATGCTGGTACTAATTCTACTACCATTGTTTCTACTATTGCTACTATTAGAAAACAAATTGCACAAGGCAAACATGAGTTCTGCGAAGGCAAATGGTTCATTCTGGCCATTAAGAGGAGTGTCATTTTGTTTCATATACCTCTCCGATAACACCCTGATTTGGTTGCATATGCCTTGTATAGAAGCCACATGTGAGAGGACTCTGTACCAAAGTGTCCATCTAGCTTTCTAGACCAGTCTTTCCTGAGTAGCAGGCCATATGCTTCTGGTATGTCCACAACAACTATGATGATGCATTGGTGGACTCGACTGTCATGGGATAGTCGGATGATCACATCTCGTAGTTCACCAATGGTTGGTACTGATGTACTATCGAGTTGGATGATTCTGGCGAATGTTTCGCTACATCGTGCATTGATCTTCTTAGCAATGCAGAGCGAAATGACATTGGCTGCCACACCAGAATGAACTAAGCAATTGTGGACATTGTAGTTGATAACCTCGAAAGAAAGAAGGAACGGGGGGAAATCTGAGTCTACTTCTTCCATCCGGAGTGTATTGAGCACAGTAGATAGTGATCTGGGAGGTTTGCTTGCTCCCTTGTTGGTGGAGGCGCGATGTCTATTTCTGTTTGTTCCAATGCACCCAACAGGATATCTCGTTGACTCTGGAATTTGGCTAGCTCAAAAAAACTGATGTTCACTTGAGTTTTCTTCACTTCATCGACTATGTTGTAATCTAGAGGTGGTATATGCACCGAGGTGTCGGGGTGGAATGGATGTTCGTGTTGTCTGGCGGAGTGTTCTGTAACTTGTTGCCTATGGACATACTCTTATCCACTGCTGTCTTCCCGGAATTGCTTTGTGTTTATTGTTTTGAGGCAACCGGTGGGTCGGTATTCTTTATCAGTTGTCTCACCTTCTCTTGCATCTCCTCAAGTGCAGGGGGAGCCCCTTTACTCCTAAGATGGTAACGATCATTTTTCTTTTGGGGCTGCTTCTCGGTGTTCGTCTTCGAGACTACTTGCGAGCACTCGAAAGAATTCACCACATGCCCAGAACTTGGTGCTTCATCCGGTGCAACCTCTCCGTTATCATCAGTGTCTTCCGACTGCTCCTGTATGTCGCCATCTGCATAGGGTGTATGAGTATAAACAGAGGTAACAACTTACTTCCAATATGAACAAGATTTCTCGGGGTGAAACTCTTCATGGAAGGAGCAGAACTTAGGAACGGCGCATTGATCGAGTTGGATAATATGCTTCTGCGCAAATTTGGAATTGAACTGGTTGTTGCTTGATGAGTTAGTTGATAAACTGATTTCCTATTTCTGTCTGGGTGGATGACTACTCGTGAATGTGTCCCTCTTCCGTTGTTGAGTTCGAACACTTCGGTAGTCAAGTTCTTGCAAAGGCGAGTGAGGGTCTCAATATCAGTTTCTTTCTTGTCTTTTCCCTTTCTCGTCATTGCTTAGGGCTTTCTACTCGCATCCTTGGAGTCTTTCATTGGTTCATCATCCTTGATGATCCAATGGCACACAAGTATTTCTCAACAGTAATAGACTCTTTACATATTTCTAAAAGTGTTGGCTTCACAGCTCGATTGACGAATTGTGCAATGGTGGTTGGTAGTGCAGATGTGTAATATTCGACAGTGATGGAGTCATGAGGTTTGGTGTATACTGCAAATTTGTTCAAAATACACATAAACCTCTTATTGATATCTTTCACTTTCCCTATTCCCTCCATCCTGAGGCTTCCCAATTCTTTGAGTAGCATGTCTGGGGTCTTATCATCACCAAACTTTTCAAGGAACACACATTTGAAAGTACCCCAGTCCTGTATTGAGTTGGGTGGAAGGATGAGATACCAAGTAGTTGCGCGGCTGTCGAAGGTGCATGGAAACAATCTACATGCTACATTGCCATAATGTATCTCAAGGGTCTACCGCTATAGGTAGAAGTTGTCTAAATGGTCTTCTGCCTTCACCGTGCTGTCAAGGTTAAAATTGATGTTCATTCTCCCTGCTCGCTTCGGCATATTGTGCAGAACAGTCGAGAGAGCCAATGGTCCCTGAGTCATCCATTCAATATTTGGGTTAGCCATCTCTTCCTCCTCTTCGTCCTCTTTTTCTTCTTCCTCTCCTTCAGAATCTGATATTTCTGGATCCGAGTCTGTCAGTTCATCTCTGCCTCCGCTTACTCTGTTGCCTTACCCTCTGCTTCCTATACCGGAGTTTGACCACAAGAGTGCCTTGTTTGTCTCAAAGAATATTGGAGGTTCCTCTCCATATTCAATAGATTCTTCCAAACCTTCAAGAGTAGCAAGGACTACCTCTTCCACTAATGATACAATGACCCTTGTGGGAGTGACTCTTGGCTTCTTGGTTGTGTGTGGAAGATACTGTACACCTTGGATCAGTCCGACTTCTTTCCCAAACTAGCGAGTGATGTAACGGACGAAGTGAAGGTGTTGATATGAAATCTCGTGTTCAATTCTGGGAGGTGAGGAGTAGCCAACTGTTGAGTCGTGAGAGAGGGAGTACGTGATATTGCCATGATCAGATGGTTGATGAGTGAATGTGAGGGGAATTTCAGCCATGTACAACACGTTGCCCTCCTTCTAGCACCAGAATTATTGATGGTGCTAGACCCACCAACATTTAGAGGATCACCCTAGTATGAAGTCCCAACAAGACCTCACACCGTTTGGTGTGGGAGTCCCATCGTGTATGATTGCTCGGTTGCCATTATCTTAAGGATTTGCCTCAACTCTTGCCTGTCAGCACAGGAGAGTGGTTCTCTTTGTCTTTGAGAAGTGAGGTTTGCGTGCTTGGTGAGTGTAAGTGTACTTGTGCCAATGGTTCTTTCATTGAGGGGAAGAAGGTGAAGTTGAGTTCTAGGTTGAAAGGGATCAGTTCCAACTCATCTAGGAACACACAACACAAAGGACATACACATCTTCTGGTGGAGCAGTCCACTCGGATGTGGCAGTCACAAAATACAAGGTAAGATAACACGTACAACACTCATGGAATAGTCTGAATGAGTGCAATGGTTGTTACAGCAAGTTTCATGTGAAAGGTCTATCTGAGGTACGGCAGCGCACTCAACATGGACGGGACAACATTAACAACATATACAACACATTTCCATTAATAGATTATGCATTACAATGAATGAATCAGTTTAGATGTAGAACACAAGTTAAAGAAACATGCATTACAAGTGTTAAAGATCAGTCTTACAACAAATACAATACATGTGTGAAAACGTGTTGGCCTGTTAACAGGCTTTTGAATTAAGCCAAATTTTCAAGACACATCGTTACACCATATATCACTAACCCCGTCAGTGGCGAGTTGGAGCCAATACTTACTACTCAAAGAAATTATTAGAGACTCTCTTGGCTATGTGGGAGGAGCTGAGGTGAAAATTCCTTTCATGTACAAATGAGGGGGTTATTTATAGCCAAGGATGAAACTGACCCTTGTGGTTGTTCGACTGCCCTCATGATCGTTCGGCTTCCATGACTTTTTGACTTACATGATTCTATTTTCAACAAGTGGGTCTCTTGGACATCCATGTTACATCACATTGATTGACAACAAGCCCATAGTGGAGATGTGGGTAACATGACTCATGACTTGACACGAAAATGCTGGTACATTCATGTTGCTATTGGAGTGCATGTCGAGATACAGTGGTGCCAAGTGATGGATGTCTTCATGGTGTATCATAGCTTCACCTCTTCATGGAAAAGTGCGGGGAGTCTTTGATGGTCTTTGGTTCTCTTAATGAAGCTTTATCATGTTTTTCCTCTATTTCATGCTAGAAGACTTGACAGGCTCACTTGTTCACGAAGGTTCATGTTCTTCACGTTTGTTTGCTTTGCATGCTTCGTTTTTTCATCCATTGATGAACCTATCCATATGCATGTGCTCCCTTCATTCATCCCATTCGTTGTCTTGACCTGTTTGTTGGTGTACCTGTACCTGTAGTCACTCATGACGAGACAACATCAAATCCAAAACCTCCTAGTCTACCATGACACATGATCATTCGGATGCAGGTGACCAAGAGAGGCAACAGGGCTATGATGCGGGATGATGGCTCCTGGAAACTGCTAATGAAAACTGCACAAGAGGCACTAAGAGATGGAGAGAGACAATATTAGTTGACAGTGACTGTCTACAAGGTCTCACTCAGCTGGGAGGAAAAATTGTGCAAATTTTTGGAGGGACAGTTCGGGTTGCAGGACGGCAAGGTAGGCATGCTTTGTGCATTTTCCGAAATGAACATTCAGCAGGGGCTGAACAACTAGATTCATGCAATTTCTCAAGGAATGGGTCGGGCTGCATGAAGGGTCAGCAGGCATGGATTGCACAATTTTTCTGGGGAACTGCCCGGGAGACTGGCAGCCAGAACTGCGCAATTTGTAGAGGGAACTGCCAACAGCCAAAAATATGTAATTCCCAAAGGGAAATGGTAGTCGGTGGTTTAGTCATTGGTAGCAAAAACTGTGCAATTCCTGGAGGGAACAGGCAGTCTACTACTAGGAGCTCCTAGCTGGGAAAACTGCACTGAGGCCGGAGCCCGACCTGATGATCATCACTACACAATTTCTGAGCTATGCTAACTAATGGGTAGTGGAAGCCTTGCTCATGAGCACTGCGTAATTTCTAAGATAAACAGTTGGTCGACTGTCCAGATGAATGACTAGGAAAACTATGCAATTTACTAAAGGAGAGAAGGACGGGCACTTAGTGTCTATCCAGCCTGTTTGCACAATTTCCTCAGTCAGGTGAACGGGTGAGATCAATGGCCTCTGTGCCAATTTTGAGGGGAGCCAATCCTAAGGTGACTTCCGGATCTAACTGTCCGAGTGGCTAGCATGAGAGTTGATTGAGTTGCTTGTGGGCTACGCAACTTGAAATGACAAGCTTGGTTCTTCTGCACTATTCTAGGTTACAGTCGGTCGAGTCAAAAATAGGGTGACGATACAGATTTCAGTGAGGAGTCTAGTCGCCAAAACTTCACCAAAAATGACTAAGTGTGTGAACAATTCAAATATGCATAGGTTATCATACGAACACACACTCGGAAGACTTGACGACAAAATGACCAAACCATCCAGATACACATGTTAAACATGACTTTTAATGGTGCAAGCAACAAGCACGACACTCGTGATTGATCGTTCATGATCGAGACGATTCTTGCGTGAGAGTGAATGTGACTTTGTGTGTGAGTGAGACAAGTGCTTTAATGGCGAACACAACAAACACATATGAAGCAAAGACTTTGAGCATAACTAGAACACGGTCACAAGCATGACTTGGACATTAGCATGAAGAGACTTGGATGCAGTGAACAAGCAAGGCGAATCTAAATACTAACACAAGCTCACGGAGTGAGCCAAAGTGTGTGAAATCATCAAGTGTAACTCTTAAGGTGAGGCTCTGAAATTGGTGCCGGGCAAAATTTTGGAGGGTGGTTGTAGCTGCTACAACACTTGGTGACACACTGGTAGATCTCTAGCTTCTTTGTTTTGGTTCATTGCCAGCATAGGGACTTGGTCTTTCAAGGAGTATTGAATCGCTGTGTAGGTTACTTCAGTTTCCCCACTTACCCCATGGACATACATGGTTCACCCTTTGCCAAATTAGTCAAACACAATCAAAAGTTCAACTTAGATCTCAGTGTTTCGAATCCGGGAAGGGTAGTTTAGTTCATGAGTTGAAGATTTTCAGAGTATAAGTTTTCATGTTTGGTGTTGCTCCATTTCTAGCAGGCGTGGATAGTACCCCGACGGAGTCATGCAGGAACACACACATTCCTCGACTGCTAGCGAGCCTGGTCAGTACCCCGGTGGAGTTGCATGCTTTACCTCTTTGCGCGGGAAGCCTTTCTCTTCTTTCACCTTTGTATTTTTTAAGAGAACTGTTCATAGGCACTTATTTATTTTTGGGGCAGAAGAGGGATCCCGACTTATTAAGAGAAGAAGAGGTTGTTCCTTCAGAGAAGCATGTAAGACCTCTGACATAGGTTTCCTTGTTTAGATTTTTCCCCTTCTCCATTTCTAACAGTTGGATTAGCTTAAACACATAGAGAAGAAAGCTGAGTACAGGCATGGGGCTTCCCAGTGTGGACACAGGTTCACGGTTGCACCAAAACTTCCCTTACAGACGGTTTTTATTTTCCATCAGGACTTCATCGGCCGAAGGCTGTAACCAAACACAGAGAAAATGGACACAATACGGGCCAAGTGCTATAATGTAACAAGTCTCTTCAAATTTCAGCCACATACTCTATTCAAAAGCCAGAACGTAGTAGTTGGCAGCACTTATTTCTAGAAACAAAAATAGTAATATATAAAAAAAACAAAATGAACGTGAACAAAAATAGTAAGAAGAATCAAACAAGGCGAAAGTAAAGATAATAAGAAAAACAAACCATTGGAACAACAAGTAGCAAGCAGACTATGTACATGGCACATGCATGGCCCGACCTACTAAAACTAGTGTTTTAGGACTTGGTCTTTGACAGGAAGATTATCAATCCTCCGATTAAGTGACTGTAAATGATATGTGTGTGAGCCAAGTTTCTCGTGGACCAGTGTCAGTCCACCAAGCTCTACCACTAGAACCTGGTGGCATTCTAGAAGACCTTCATGTGAAGACAACACCACTATTTCAGGTACTGTGTGCAACACGGGCTCTAATTATGGCATGTGGTAGTTGTTTTTATTCTGGGAAGGGTTCAAGTTTCAGAAGTCAATGCATAAGCGGACCTTCCCATATTTCTTACGTTCAAGATTTAAATTAGCAAACCCAGTATGATGATTAACTTTGCAAGTAATCCAAAAACTTAACATGTTAGTCAATCTTTTCTATAAAATGAGCACGAACAACACGTATGTGTGACCTGTTCTTTGTTGTAATGGCTTGTCTTTTCCTTTACCTAGAATCTCATGTTGGATTGTTGGCATGTAGCAGGAACTCAAATCATCTTCTACTCATGTAGACCCATCTAGGTACTGTTTGAGCAAGCAGTCAAGGATTGGTCGATATTGTGGTGTGTAACTTATACTGAGATTGGCCATCTTCAAATCATAGTGACATCCCAAGTTTCTATGTTCATTCATGGTGTTGGTCCTTCATGTGTTCAACACGAGTGCTTCAGCATCAAATTTTGTGACTTTGGACTTCAAGAAACTTGAAATCATGCATGGTTCATTGTTTTCGATGACTGAGATACACTCGGTCCTTGAGCCATCATGTGTCCTGATTTGTCAAGTCTCATGGCCCACAACTTGTCTGTACATGGACCATTTGGCATGCTAGTACTGCTTCTACTATCATTGTTTCTACTACTACTACTATCAGAAAAACAAATTGTACAAGTTTCATAATCATCAGTTGGGTGAGGAAGGAGTCCCAACTGCTTATCTGATGAGGTTGGAATTGTCCGTGCAAGATAACATTCCAATGTATTTTCCAGGAAGCAGTTGCCAAACATGAATTCTATAAAGGCCAATGGTTTGTTCTCACCGTTAAGGGGAGTGACATTGTGTTTCATATATCTCTCCAATAACACCCGGATTTGGTTGTATTTTTCCTTGTACAAAAGCCACGTGTCATACCAGTCTATACCAAAATATCCATATAGCTTACCAGACCAGTCTCTGTTGAGTCACAGGACATATGCTTCCAGTATGTCCAAAACAACTATGTTGATGCATTGGTGGAATCGACTTTCATGGGTTAGTCGAAAGATCATGTCTCGTAGTTCACCAATGGCTAGTATTGATTTTCTATCGAGTTGGATGATTTTGGTGGATGTTTCGTTCCATCGTGCATTAATCTTCTTAGCAATGGAGAGTGGCATGACATTGGCTGTCGTGCCAGAATCAACCAAGCAGTTATGGACATTGTAGTTGAAAACCTCAAATGAAAGTAGGAATGGGAGGCAACCTGAGTTTGTTTCTTCCATCCAGAGTGTATTGAGCACAGTGGACAGTGATCTGGGAGGTGTGCTTGCTCCCTTGGTGGTGGAGGCCACGCTGTCTGTTGTTGTTTGTCCCATTGCACGCAACAAGATATCTCGCTAACTCGGACTTTAGCTAGCTCGATCAAACTGATGTTCACTCAAGTTTTCTTCATGTCATCGACTATGTTGTAATCCAAAGGTGGTAGGCGCACTGAGGTGTCTGAGGTGGAATGGATGTTCGTGATGTCCAATAGAGTGTTCTGGAACTTGCTGCCTATGGGCGTACTCTTATCATTCACTTTCTTCCTTGACTTGCTTTGTGTTTGTTGCTTTGAGGCAGCCAATGAGTCGGCCTTCTTTATCAGTTTTCTCACCTTCTCTTGCATCTCCTCAAGTGTAGGGGGATCCCCTTTACTGCTAAGATGGTAATGATCATTTTTATTTTGGGGCTTCTTCTTGGTGTTCATCTTCGATACTAATTGTTAGCATCGGTATGCGTTCACCACATGCCCAGAATTTGGTGCTTCATCAAGTGAAACCTCTTCGTTATCATCAGTGTTTTCTAACTGCTCTTGTATGTTGCCATCCACATCGAGTGTATGATTACAAACAAAGGTAACAACTCCCTTCCAATATGAACAAGAGTTCTCGGGGTGAAATTCTTCATGGAAGGAGCAGAACTTAGGATCAACACATTGATTGAGTTGGAAGATAGGCTTCTGCACAAATTTGGAACTGAACCGGTTGTTGCTTGATGAGTCAGTTGATGAACTGATTTCCTGTCTCTACCTGGGCAGATGACTGCTCAAGAATGTGTTTGTCTTCTGTTGCTTGAGTTCAGACACTTCAGTAGTCAAGTTCTTGCCAAGTCGAGTGAGGGTCTCAATATCAGTTGCTTCCTTATCTCTGCCCTTGCTCGCTATTTCTTCCGGCTTTTTTCTCACATCCTTGGAGTCTTTCGTTGATTCGTCATCCTTGATGAATCTAATGTTGTGCAAATATTTCTCAACAACAATAGCCTCTTCGCAAGTTTCTAAAAGTGTTGGCTTTGCAACTCACTCGATGAATTTCACAATGTTGGTTGGTAGTGCAGACGTATAATTGTCGACAGTGATGGAGTCATGAGGTTTGGTGTTTGCTGCGAACTTGTTCAAAATAGGGATAAACATCTGATTGAAATCTTTCACTTTCTCTTTTTCTTCCATCCTGAGGCTTCCCAATTATTTGAGTAGCATGGCTGGGGTCTTATCATCAACAAATTTTTCAAGGAACATACATTTGAAAGAACCCCAATTCTGTATGGAGTTGGGTGGAAGGTTGTGATACCAAGCAGCTGCGTTGCCATCCAAGGTACATGGAAACAATCTACATGCTATGTCATCATAACGTACCTCAAGGGTCTGCAGTTGTAGGTAGAAGAGGTCCAAATGGTATTTTACCTTCACCACACTGTTAGGGTTGAAGTTGATGTTCATTCTCTTTGCTCGCTTTGGAATCTTGTGCAGAACAACTAGGAGAGCCAATGGTCCCTGAGTCATCCATTCAAGATTTGGGTTAGCCATCTCTTCACCCTCTTTGTCCACTTCTCCTTCTTCCTCTCCTTCAGAATCTGATGGTTCTAGATCTGAGTCTGCTAATTTGTCTCTGCCTCCACTTCCTTCGTTGCCTTCCCCTCCGCCTCCTATACTGGAGTTTGATCCGAAGAGCACAAGACTGCCTTGTTCATCTTCAAAGAAGATTGGAGGTTCCTCTCCATCTTCAATAGCTTCTTCCAAACCTTCAAGAGTAGCAAGGACTTCTTATTCCACCAATGATACAACGACCCCTGTGGGAGTGGCTTTTGGCTTCTTAGATGTGTGTGGAAGATATTGTATATCTGGGATCAGTCTGACTGCTTTCACGAACTGGCGAGTGATGGGACAAACGGAGCGCAGATATTGATATGAAATCTCATGTTCAATTCTTGAAGGTAAGGAGCAACCAACTGCTGAGTAATGAGAGAGGGAGTGCAAGTTACTTCCTTGACCAGATGGTTAATGAGTGAGTGTGAGGGGAATTTCCACCATGTACAACAGGATTCCCTCCTTCTAGCGCTAGAAATGTGAACAATGTTGGACCCGCCAACATTCAGGGGATCGCCCCAGCATGAAGTCCCAACTAGACCTCACACCATTTGGTGTGGGATGTAGGTTTTAACCCCGTATAGAAATTACACAGAAAATAAACAATGCGAGAGCATAACACATAAAACACATATACACAGGGATTTTCCCCTAGATCCCAAAACTGAGACTACCAACTTGATTTTTCATTATTTTCCTTTCAATGTTACAATACATATTTATACATGACGAAGCATCCAATACCATGGACCAAAATCCATCGCATCCAAAACCATGGACCAAAAACCATCGCATCCAAAACCATGTGTGAAAACCATGCACAAAACCATAGGTAGGTTCGCCCAACCTAATATAGGGTCCAAAAAAAATTCCCGGTGGGCTACCCACCCCCCTAAAACCCCCCAGATAGGGGGCGATGCCGCCCTCCCTGTGACCCCCCCCACCTTTGCACAATCGGGACAATGAAGGGGGGGTGCTACCCCCCCTCTAACCCCCAGTTCACTACATAGGCTAGTTGTGGAAAGAATATAACACAACCCAACATTCTCCCACTTGTTGTTTTCTTTCCACAGGGGGTCACAAGAGAGCTTAGTCATTTATCCAGCCCTGCAATGCCCATTATTTCTCTACACCAAGAGAACTTCTCAGAGCTCACATATTTTTTCAATGCATCTACAATATTCTTCAAAGTGTCCACCTTTACCAGCAACACCCTTTTGTCTTCTATCATATCCCTGACAAAGTGATACTGAACATCAATGTGTTTTATCTTTAAATGATAAGCAGGGTTATTTGCCAAGAAAATTGCACTTTGGTTGTCACAATATATCCTTATAGCTCCTTGTACAAACCCAATACTTGAACACAATCTATACAACCAAAATTCTTCCTTTCTTACATGAGTGGCTGCCATGTATTCCGCCTCTATAGTTGATAGTGCCACTATAGATTGTTTCTTACTCATCCAACTGACTGCACCTCCAAATAGGTTAAACACATACCCACTTGTAGATCTTCTCTTATCCAGATCTCCAGCCCAATCTACATCAACAAAGCCACAAATATCCAACACTCTATCCAATCTTGCTCTTCCTTGGTAGTACAAACCATAATCACTAGTGCCACGCAAATACCTGAAAAACCTGCTTCACTATTGTCCAATTCTCCTTCCATGGTTTTGACATAAACCTTCACAATACTCCCACTCCATGTGCAATGTCTGGTCTCATACAGACCATCACATACATCAGGCTACTGATTGCACTTGCATATGGAACACGAGACATGTCCTCTTCCTCTTCTTGTGTCTTGGGACACTGTTCAGTAGATAACTTTACACCTACAGGAATAGGAACCTTCACCAGTTTACTATCCCACATATTAAACCTCTACAATATTATCTCAACATACTTCCTCTGGTTTAACCAGAGCTTCCTCTTTTCCCAATCTCTTTTAGTTTCCATGCCCAAAATATAGTTTGCAGCACCAAGATCTTTCATGTCAAATTTGGAGGACAATTGGGTCTTCAAATCTTGGATAATTTCTTTGTCATTTCCAACCAGCAACATGTCATCCACATACAAGACCAGATAAATAACATGATCACCAATTAATTTAAAATACACACAGTGATCTTCTTTGCTTCTGGTGAAGCCAAGTCCCCGTATAAATGTATCAAATTTCTGATACCACATCCTTGGTGACTGTTTTAACCCATACAGAGACTTCTTTAACTTGCATACTAGTTATTTCTTACCCTTCACCGCAAAGCCTTCATGATGCTTCATGTAGATCTCCTCTTCTAGATCTTTGTGAAGAAATGATGTCTTCACATCCATCTGTTCTACCTCAAAATCAAAAGCAGCAACAATAGATAAAAGTAATCTAATAGAAGCTACTTTGGCAATAGGATAAAAAATATCACCAAAATCAATTCCCAACACTTGGGAATAACCTTTTTCTACCAACCAAGCTTTGTATTTCTCCACCTTTCCTTATGCATTTGTCTTCTTCTTCTTGAACACCCATTTGCTGCCAATGGGTTTCATTCCAGCCGGCAACTCCACCAGATCCCAAGCGTCATTTTTGTACAAAGATGTGATTTCATCAACCATGGCCTCTTTCCAAAGTTTTCCATCCTCTGAATATTCTACTTTCTTTACAGTTCTAGGATCATCATTAGTAACAGATAAAGAAAAATTTGAATAGAAAGTAGATGGACTATACCTTTCTGGCTACCTTCCTTCTCGAACTGATCTTCTCGCACCCGAAGTTTGTGGCTCTTCATCTCTGATTCCTCCTCTTTTGTAGAGTCTAATTCTTCCTCCTTGAGCTCAAACTCTATATTCTTAGGTTCCTTTGGTTGGACTTCATGTTTAATAACATCTTTCACCTCTCTGAACACCACATCTCAGTTGTACACAACCTTCCTTATTACTGGGTTCCAAAGCTTACAACCCTTTAAACCATCCTTATACCCAATAAAGCTGCAATTTTCATATTTACTATCCAACTTGGTTCTTTTTTCCTTTGGAACATGTACTTATGTGTCACATCCAAATACCCTTAGATGTGAAAGAGAGGGTTTCTTACTAGTCCATACCTCTTGTGGAGTCTTATCCTCCAACGCTGATGAAGGTGATCTATTGACTAGGTAACATGTTATCTCCATCGCCTCTGCCCAGAATTCCTATCCTAACCTCGCACCATTGAGCATTCTTCTTGCCCTTTCCATCAACGTCTTGTTCATTCTTTCTACAACTCCATTTTACTCAGGTGTGTATGGAGTAGTTTTATGTCGTCCTATACCACACTTCTTACAGAATTCTTCAAATTCCTTGCTGCAAAACTCTCCACCGTTATCTGACCTCAACACCTTTATCTTCTTCTCTGTCTGGCTTTCCACCAGAGCTTTAAATTCTTTAAACCTGTCAAAGACTTTAGATTTCTTCTTAAGGAAATATATCCATGTATTCCTTGAGAAATCATCTATAAATGATACATAGTACATAGACTTACCCAGTGATGGAACCTTCACAGGTCCAAACACATCACTATGCAAAAGCTCTAATATCTGTTTCGCCCTCTTACCACCAGAGGGGAAACTTACCCGATTCTGCTTCCCATATACACAATTTTCACAGAAATCAAAATCCAAAGAGCTATTACTCATACCTTCTACCATACCTTTACCATGAAGTATTCGAAGGCCGTTCTCTCCAATATGTCCAAGCCTTTGATGCCACATCATGGTCTTCTCTCCAGAGACCACTAGATTTTCTGCTCCACTTTCAGGAACCACTGAACTGTTGCATCCATCAACAATAGTGCCACCTTGCAGCTTGTATAGAGTTCCAATCTAAAATCCCCGCATCAATACCAGTGTTGCATGAACCATCTTCCAGGTATCCTTCTTGAACACTGCTTTGACACTTGCATCATCCAGCTTGCTTACGAAAATCAAATTTCTGGCCAATGCAGGTATATGAAAAACACCCAGAAGTGTTCTAACCCTTCCAACTTGCAACTTCAACTTTACTTTTCTACAACCAACGATTCTAGCCTTCCTGTCATCCCCCAAGAAGACATCACCACCATCATATTTCTCATACTTGCAGAACCACTCTCCATGGGGAGTGAAGTGAAAGGATGCACCTGAGTCAATCAACCATGCCTCATGGTCTACATGTGTACTTGAAGAAGCCAAGTACACATCCCCACCTTCATCTGAGGTGGTTTTCGCCTCTACAGAAGGATCATCATCAGATCCCTTTCCTTTTTCAAGAGATTTAGATTTACAATCCCTTTTGTAGTGCCCTTCCTTTCCACATTTCCAGCAAACCACCTTTACAGGTTTTCGTGGAGATTTAGATCTCCCACTCGATGACTTATTTTTGTTTTTGTTTTAGAAAATTCGTCATATAGACAAGGCATCACCATTCTGGCTCTCCATATTTTTCCGTCTCATCTCCTCCGTCAGCAAGGATGAGACTATTTCATCAAACTGCAAGGTAGTTGCATTGCTACCTATTGCAATAACTAGACTATCCTACGAATTTGGTAGAGAACACAACAAACTGATGCACTTATCTTCATCTGAAATTTTAATATCAACAAATAATAATTGACATACCGCAATATTAAATGCATGCAGATGCTCTCTCATTGAGTCTCCATCTTTCATGCTCAGGTTATACAACTTTTCCCTTGGGAATAGTTTATTCACCAGAGGCTTAGATTGGTACAAAGTCCCTAACTTGTCCCACAAAGAATTTATCATAGCTTCCCCTAATACATTCAACAATACTGAATCTGAGACACACAATCGTATTGTTCCCTTTTCCTTCCAATCCAACTTCTTCCATTCTTCATCGGACACTCCCGTTGGTTTAGTACCCAGATCTACCGCGATCCACTAATCTTTATTCACTAACAGATCCTCCATCTTGAGTTTCCATAAATCAAAACTCTAACCATTAAATTTCTTGATCTCTTTCTTTCCACTGCTGGGCATCTTCTTTCACCACCAGAATCAATCCTGCAGATCTCCACCTGAATAGGGTCTACCACAAGCTCGAGCAAAACCCCTCACTAGCAAAGGCGTCCCCTTGAAGCGAAAATAGCTCTCATACCAAATGTAAGTTTTAACCCCATACAGAAATTACACAGAAAATAAACAATGCAAGAGCATAACACATAAAACACATATACACAGAGATTTCCCCTGGATCCCAAAACCGGTACTACTAGCTTGATTTTTCATATTTTCCTTTCAATGTTACAATACATATTTATACATGCCGAAGCATCCAGTACCATGGACCGAAAACCATCGCATCCAAAACCATGGACCGAAAACCATCACGTCCAAAACCATGGACCGAAAACCATCGTGTCCAAAACCATGGACTAAAAACCATCACGTCCAAAACCATGTGTGAAAGCCATGCACAAAACCATAGGTAGGTCCGCCCAACCTAATATAGGGTCCAAAAAAAAATCTCCCAGAGCACTGCCGTGGACCCCGTAGAGTGGGGCTACCAACCCCCACCCCGAACCCCCTGGATAGTGGGGGCTACACCCCCCACTGTGTAATCGATGCAACGAAGGGGGAGCTATGCCCCACCTCTAACCCCCCGGTTCACTACGTAAGCTAGTTGTGGAAAGAATATAACACAACCCAACATGGGAGTCCCATCTAGTATGATGTACTGGTTACCATTATCTTAAGTATTTTCCTCAACTCTTTCTTGTCGGCATAAGAGAGTGGTTCACTTTGTCATCGAGAAGTGAGGTTTGCATGCCTCGTGAGTGTAAGTGTACTTGTTTCAATGGTTCTTTCACTATGAGGGGAAGAAGGTGAAGGTGAGTTCCAGGTTGAAAGGGATCAATCCCAACTCGGCTAGGAGCACACAACACAAAGGACATACACAAATTTCGGCGGAGAAGTCCACTCGGATGTGGCAGTCACAACATACAAGGTAAGATAACACGTACATCACCCACGGAACAGTATGAATGAGTGTAGTGGTTTTGACAACCAGGTTCATGTGAAAGGTCTGTCTGATGTCTGGCAGAGCAGTTGACATGGACGAGGCAACACTAACAACATATACAACACATTTCCATTAATAGATTATGCATTCCAACAAATGAATCAGTTCAAATGTAGAACACATGTTAAAGAAACATGCATTACAAGTGTTAAAGATCAATCTTACAACAAATACAATACATGTGTGAAAATGTTCTGGCCTTTTAACAAGCTTCTGAATTAAGATAAAGTTCCAAGACACATTGTTACACCATACATCATTAACCCCATCAATGGGGCATCAGAGCCACTACTTACTCCTCAAAGAAAAGGTTACAAGCTCTCTTGGCTATGTGGGATGATCTGAGGTGAAAGGTCCTTTCATGTACAAATGAGGGGGCTATTTATAGCCAAGGGTGAAACTAACCCTTGTCGCTATTGGACTACGCTCATGATCGTTTAACTTCCATGACTTTTCGACTTACATGACTCTATTTTCAATAAGTGGGTCTCTTGGACTTCCACGTTACATCACATTGATTGAAAACAAGCCCATAGTGGAGATGTGGGAAAAATGAATCCTGACTTGACTCCGCATGAATTGACATGAAAATGCTAGTACATTCATGCTGCTGCTAGAGTGCATGTTGAGCTACAGTGCTACTGAGTGATGGATGTCTATATGGTGTATCATAGCTTCACCTTTGCATGGCGAAGTGCACGGAGTATTCGATGGTCCTTGGTTCGCTTAATGAAGCTCTATCATCCTCTTCCTTTATTTCATGTTGGAAGGCTTGACATGCTCACTTGTTCGTGAAGGTGCATGTTCATCACGTTTGTCCACTTCACATGCTTCGTTCATCCATCCATTGGTGAACCTTTCCATATGCATGTGCTCCCTTCGTTCATCCCGTTCGTCGTCTTGAAATGTTTGTTGGTGTACCTATACGTGCAGTCACTCATGACGAGATGACATTAAATCCAAAACCTCCTAGTCTACCATGACACATGATCATTTGGATGCAGGTGACTGGGAGAGGCAGCAAGGCTGTGATGCAGGATGATGGGTCTGGGAAACTACTCATGAAAACTGTGCAAGAGTCACTGAGAGATGGAGATAGACAATCTGAGTCAACAGTGACTATTTGCAAGTTTTGGCTCAGATGAGAGGCAAAATTGCGCAAATTTTGGGAGGGACAGTCTGGGCTATAGGAGGGCAAGGTAGGCATGCTCTGTGCATTTTGTGGAACGAATAGTCAGCAGGGGTTGAATAGCCAAATTTGGCAATTTTCCATAGGAATGGTTTGGGCTGCATGAAGGGTCAGTAGGCAGGCATTGCGTAGTTTTTCTGGGGAACTGCCCAGGAGACTGGCAACCAGAATTGTGAAATTCCCATAGGGAACTACCAATTGGAAAATGGGGTTACTCACAGCCAAAACTGTGGAATTCCAGGAGGGAACTGGTAGTCGTCTGCTCAATCACTGGCAGCAAAAATTGCACAATTCCTAGAGGGAATAGGTAGTCTGCTGCTAGGAGCTGCTGGCGAGGAAAACTGTACTGAGACGTGGAGCCTAGCCTGCTGATCATCTCTGCACAATTTTTGAGCATGACTGATGGGTAGCGGAAGACCTGCTCATGAGCACTGTGCAATTTCTGAGATGAACATTCAGTCGACTGTCTGGATGACTGAATCAGAAAACTGTGCAATTTTCTGAAGGAGACAGGGACAAGCACTTGGTGTTTGTATGGCTTTTCTGTGCAGTTTCTTAAGTCATTTTAAAATGTGAGGTCAATAGCCTTTGTGAAAATTTTCATGGGATTAAGTCATGGGGTGACTGTCGGGTCCGACTGTCCGGGTGGCCAACATGAGAGTTGATTGAGTTCCTTGCGGGAAGCGTAGCTTGAAAGGACTAGCTTGGTGCTTCTGCATCGTTCTGGTTAACAGTCGGTCAAGTCAAAATTACGGTGATGGTCTGGCTGTCAGTGAGGAGTCTGGTTATCACAACTTCAGAAAAAATGACATACGAAAACACACTTGCATGACTTGACAATGAAACAACCAAACCATGTAGATATACATGTTGAACATGATTGACCAACGTGCAAGCGACAAGTGCGACACTCATGATTGATCGTTCATGATTGAGACGACACTTGCACAATAGTGAATGTGACTCCGTGTGTGAGTGCAGTAGATGCTTTCATGGAGAACACAACAGACACATATGAAGCAAAGACTTTGAGCATAAGCAAAACATGATCGCAAGCATGACTTGGACATCAACATGCAGAGACTTGGATGAAATGAACAAACAAGGTGAATGTAAAGACTTACACAAGCTCACGGAGTGAACCCGAGTGTGTGCAATCATCAAGTGAAACTCTTCAGGGGAGGCTCCGAAATTGTTGTAGGCCAAAATTTTGGAGGGTGGTTGTAGCTGCTACAACATATTCCTAAACAAAACAAAAGAAAAACAAACTAGGTAATAAAAGGGATGCAAAACCTAAAAGAAGGACACTGCTAAGGAAAAATATTTTGTGAAGAAATTATAAATATACCACTAAGGAATACTGAAGAGATTGTTATAATTGCAGGAAATATTTCTGATCTCAGGGAATTTGCTAGTGGTAACTCATTAATTGGGAGGAATGTGCTATGTCCCATAGGTTTCATAGCAAGCTATTATGCTCAAATAATTTTGATTGTGTTATTGTCTGGTTACAACTAGAAGAGAGCTATATGTGCTTTTATACTTAATAGTGACTTGATAGTATTATAAGAAGTCTATATAATAAATGTGTTAGTGTGTGTGTGTATGTGCGCACGCGCACATAAATATATATGCTAGAGAGTGCACATATTACTATTTGTGTATTAGAAGCATAAAGAATATGTATGTGATAAATATGTGTGTGTGTATTTATCATAAAAAATTAAATGATATATATATATATATATATATATATATATATATATATATATATATATATTTTAGATGTGGAAATGTCATGAATTAGAATAAAAAGTAATTCATATTATCCATAGTGACTTGTTATGTAGAGACTTAATACCAAAGTATGCAAGAAGGTTATGAATGTAGTTTGGGGTTTAATGATCTAAAGAATTGGTATGAATTTAGTGAGAACATTGAACATTGAACAAGTAGTAATGAGTGGAATGGAAAAATCAACATAAATTATAGTAAGTGCACATGGAAATCTACAAACTAGTAGTGTGTATAAACAATACCATTATGGCTAAGTCAAACACCTATTCAATAAAACCGAGTAAAGAAACATGGAATAGAAATAAAATATGTCTAACAAAATTATAGTTTCATGCATATTACATTATGAAATATTTATCTATGCTCTAAATTACATCTAGTATTGTTACTAAACAATAGTAGAGATCCCTATCTTGAAAGGTAGACACCTTGATCACAAATCTGAAGGGCAGTCATGGAAAGCCCTGATCTACATGAAGAAATATAGTTATAAAGGGTTTCTTTCTTAATAAGGGATAAATTTGTTTAGTTATATGACAAAAAGAGGATTTAATTCCTTCACAAGTTGCAATCAACCAGGGTCTATGTGGAAAAAGTAAAACACATTATAGTGTGCATAATTCTCTCATGTCCTTAAGGACTATATATGGAGATAATACCAATAAAAATAATAAGAGTGTATTTTCACTTAACACAAAAGTTAAAAAAGTAAATTTTAACAAGCCAAATTATGCATATAATGCATTTATGCAAGTAGAAAAAATTGAATATCACATTGTTGACGGTGCTGGACCTGCCAACATGTCAGGGGATCTCCTCGATAAGAAGTCCCAACTAGACCTCAAACCATTTGGAGTAGGAGTCCCAAAAGTGGGTAGTACAGTAATGCCTTGAATGCAGTAGCGCGCAGAGGTAAGTAAGATAAATTTTTCAGAAGCAAGTGTGTGACCTTGTGGCGAGATGCGTGGTGAGTTTCCAACAAATGAAGGTGAACCCTTAGAAGACTATAATAGTATGCAACATGAAAGGAACACACCAGCAAAATGACATCACAGGTTCGAAGAGGAATAGTCCACAATCCAGGGTGACGGGTTAAATCAACAATGTGAATCCAACAAGATTCATACAATCATATACAAAGTAGTTTGTACATGAATGTGTAAGTTAAATAACATACATTTCTAAAGAAACCATAATAGTCCAACTACAATAACAACATATGCATGAAAACACTTTGGCTCTATTATATTATTTAAAGTAAAAGTTCCATCCATACATACAACCATGATAGCCACTAACCCCAATAGTGGAACGTTACAGTCAACACTGCTTGCTCCTCCAAAGAGATGTACTCACTCTAAAATGTGGAGAAGCCAAGGATCATCACAATACGCTCCAATACCACTCTAAGTAATGCCTAATAAAATATTGGCTCCTAAAATCATGTTCTATAAGTTACGAGGTTCTATATATAGCAAAGGGTGGGGTGACCCTTGACATTCCCCTTTGACTCTTGGACTACCCTCATGTCTCTTCAAATTCATTACATATAACTCTTTACATTACATATGACTATTTGTATTCCACTAATGACACTTGCAATTTCACTTTACATTACATTTTATTACAACAGATACCGATCATAATAGTGAGGTGGTCGAGACAACTCATGAAACAATTTGACACGACACTGCTAACATGTATTGGTTGATTGTGATGTCCATGTCAAGTTGTTGCACTGTAGAGTGATATATGTGTTCTCAGACATGCTTTGTCTTCACCTTTGCATAGATTGGTGTTGTGTGGTCTCCAATGGTCTTGGTTTCTGCAAGATGGTTTCGTGCATGTACTCCTTTTTCTTGCTACTCGTTGTGCTTTGTACATTCATCCAACTACAAGAAGACCTTCTACCATGCGCTCCTTTTTCATCATGTTTGTCGTCTCATCATGTTCCATTGATGTACTTGTTCCTGCAATTCATTCATGACCGGACGACATCAAATCCAAAAATCTCCTAGCCTAGCATGACACATTGTTTTTTGTGTTCGTGTCCAGGTGACCGAGATGGAGGACAAGACACTGAAACTGTGTAGAGCATAACTTAATCTAGGATGAGGGATTCTAGAGCTTAGTCTTTACTGTTAGGAAAAACTTCCCAGTGATTATTGCAAGGCAGAATAGGGCATTGATAGTCACCAGTGTCAACTACAAGATGGGATCCTGAGGGGGATAGTTTTTGTGCAGTTTTTTGAGGGAGGATAGAGCGGGGCTGTAGAGGGACTACTGGGCAGTTCTGCACAGTTTCCAGATGGAAGAAAGAGCAAGGTTGATGGGAATTTCTATGCAATTTCTGAAAGGATGACAGAACAGGCCTGGAGAGGGATTGTTGGTGAGTTCTGAGCAGTTCTTGGAAGGAAGACAAGGCAGAGTGGAGGGGAAATGCTGCAAAATTTTAAAGAGGAAGACAAGACAGACCACAGGGAGACTAGTTGGGAATTCTACATAGTTTCCTGGGGCAGTGCAGAGCAAGCCAGCAACTGACCTACCAGACATGACTGCGCAATTTTTGGAGACAATTCAAAGTAAGGTAACAGAGGCCTTGCTGATTGTTTCTACGTATTTTCTGATGGTTGTGTAGGGAAAGAAGCAAGGGGATTATCTATGCATATCTGCACAATTTTGGAGTAGTGTAGCCCCAGGTCTCAGTGCAGTGTAATTTTCTGGTAGTCCAGCAAGAGGCTTGATAACTGATCTTGCGAGAAGTGTAGTTTGGATAAGGCTTGGAGGAAAATTTTGTGCAATTCTAGGAGGCAGATAGGTAGCTCATTTCCGGGATTTTGTAGTGCAGTTGGACCAAGGGATAGTCCCAAGAACTGTGTAGTTCTAGACAGTAGACCATCACCACTGAGGGCTGATACTGTGCAGGGAAACTCAATCTAGGTCCGGGGAAGTGAAGTTGTTTCGTCTAGAGATTTTCAGGAAAATGGCTAAGTGTGAGAGACAAGTGAACTTGTGATGACTTGAAATTGTAATCACACACTTAAAATACTTTGAAAACACGACAACACTAACCACTGGAACAACACAACAAAGTGTGACTCTCTATGGGACTATCTAATGGTGAAAGTTACAAGTGCAACACTTGTGATAGACCTTCGGACGATCGTGGAAACATTTGCACGACAATGCTTAAAACATTGTGTGTGAGTGTGATGGGTGTTCACATAGCTAAGACAACCCAAACACACAAAGAAAAACCTTCGACATCACCAGAACAAGATCGCAAGCATTACACAACTATCAATATGCCAAAGATGATAGTTGGGGGAACAAGCGAAAGGGAGCAAAACATGTAGAGGAAACACATAGAATGACTTTCAATGTTTGCAAACATGCATTTTATTGAATACAAAATGATATGATGATGATAAAAAATACTTCAAGCTACACTAAGAGATGTACTCCAAAAATATGTAATTTACTTACCATATTTACCCTCCAGATGGTTACGCATCTGACGAAGTTTGCATGCAGTCCCGATATTTTATCATAACTCAGTTCCTTGGTATTTCTCCTTAACTCCTTGAGAGTCATCTAGCATGTCATATTTACATGTGGTTACTTAAAGATAAATCTGCGTAGTTTCAGCAGGTAGTGACTGCTGCCAAGATGAGGCCTTGGGAGGCACATTTGCACAGTTTCTGAATGCAAGGCAGTCCGGACAGCTAGGACAACAATACAAAGTTTTGAGATGCAAGACACTACTATGGGATGGTTTCCTAGGAGGACACCTATGCATACTTTCTAAATGAAGGATAGACTGGGCAGTTGAGGGGCGATACTACTTAGATTCTAGATACAGTGGGTTGTGGTTGAGGGAAGGACACTGGTGGAAACCACTGCACAGTTTTTTATGCCAAGGGAGGTTGGGGTTCGTACATATTGTGCAGTTCTAGTAGGTAAGGGAAAAATCTTGAGGGTTGCAAAAGAAAAGTGTGCAGTTTTGAAAAGCTGGATGAGGCTAGATTGCTCAGGAAACTAACTAAGTGTGAGATCAATGAAACTGATGTAAAAAATGATATAACTTGACTATGATCACACACTAGAACACTTAGTGATACAAAATAGACCATAAAAGACATATAAAACATACTCTGCTTGATGCCACAACCTTCGTGACAAGAATGTGTGAAGTGAGTGTGAAACATGTCTATGTAATGAGAACAACCCATGTGCATAAAGATTTCCTCTTGAAGTAGAACAAAATTCCTTTACATGACAAATGGTAAATTATCCCGATGCTTAAAGATGACATGTGATACATAAAGATGAGAATGTGAACAAATATTAAGATCAAGGAGGGGGGCTTGAGATCATCAGCTCACTAGTAAGTGACCAAGGAACAATCGATCACAAGATCCACGATAGGCTTCGAAATTTGCATGCGAGCCAAAATTTTGGAGGGTGGTTGTAGTCGCTAAAACATTGGCGACACACTGGTAAAACTCTAGTTCTTTGTATGGACCTTGTCTCGTGAAAGCGAGTCTAGCTCTTCAGGAAGTATTGTTCGATTCTTTGATCATCATGGCTACCTCACTAGCTTGAGTGAAAGATGTAGTCCCTACAATTCTCTTGATCGATTAGCACACATGCCAAGCCAAGTGAACTGAATTGTTTTGATTGGGGATGAGGGTATATTGATGCACAAGTAATATGATTGTCAGAGTTTTAGTTTCATCTCTGCTGTTGCTATGTTGCCAGCAGGCCTAGACAATACCCTAGTGGAGTCACGCAGGAACACAAGCATCGCTCCATTGCCAGTGAGCCAGTACCTCGACGGAGTCACTTGCATCACTTCTTTGTGAAAGAAGCCTTTCTCTTATTTTGCCTTATATATTTTTCATTTTTCATCATTTTTTTATTTTTCAAAGAACTGTGCATAGGCACTTATTTATTTCAAAGGCAGAAGAGGGATCCCGACTTATTGAGAGAAGAAGAGGTTTTCCCTTTAGAGAAGTATGTTATATATACCTCTGAAATACTTGTTAATTTTTTCCTCTTCGCCATAAACAACTTAACTGAGCTGATAAATGTTAAGCCAAAAAATTATTAGAGTAGGTGGTACTAGTTAACAGTGCAAGAGTTGAGTTTTTACCAAGACTCACTTTGAACATAACACATTTTCCATCAAGGTATCATCGACTAAATACAACAACCTCTTCATAAAGGGAGAGGAAAACAAATAAACAAGTGTTGATAGTTGTCCAAGCCCTATTATATTTTCTCGGCTTGTCTCAAGAGCTAAACATGATTTCATGTGAAGGAACACACCAGCAGAATGACATCACGAGATGGAAGTGGAATAGTCCACAATCCAGGGTGATGGGTTAAACCAACAATGCGATTCCAACAAGATTCATACAATCATATACAAAGTAGTTCATACATTAATGCATAAGTTAAATAACATACACTGCTAAAGCAACCAGAATAATCCAACTACAGTAACAACATATGCATGAAAACGTGTTGGCTCTATTATATTATATGAAGTGAAAGTTCCATCCATACATACAACCATGATAGCCATTAGCCCCAATAGTGGAACATTACAGTAAAAAATGCCTACTCCTCCAAAGAGATGTACTCTCTCTGCATTTTGGAGAAGCCAACGCTCATCACAATACTCTCCAAGCCCTCTCTAAGCAATGCCTAGAAAAATCTTGGCCCCAAAAAAACTGTTCTATGAGTTATGAGGTTTTATATATAGCAAACAGTGGGGTGACCCTTGACATTCCCCTTTGACTCTTGGACTACCCTCAGGACTCTTCAACTTCATTACATATAAATCTTTACATTACATATGATTTTTTGTATTCCACTAATGACACTTGGAATTTCACTTTACATTACATTTGATTAAAAAAAATATGGCTGATCATAGTGAGGTGGTCAAGACAACTCATGACACTGTTGACATGTACTAGCTGAATGTGGTGTCCATGTCAAGCTTCTACACTATTGTGTGATAGATCTATTCTCAAACATGCTTTTTCTTCACCTCCGCATAGCTTGGTGGTGTGGGGTCTCCAATGGTCTTGGTTTCTACAAGATGGTTCCCTACATGTACTCCTTTTGCTTATTGCTCGATGTGCTTTGTACATCTATCCAGCTGCAAGCAAACCTTCTAACATGCACTCCTTCTTCATATCGTTCAGCATCTCGTCATGTTCCATCAATCTACCTGTTCCTGCAATTCACTCATGACTGGATGACATCAAATCTAAAAATCTCTTAGTCATATTGTTTTCCGTGTTCGGATCTAGGTGACCAAGAGGGAAGATAGGACACTGAAACTGTGCAGAGCATAGCTCAGGCCAGGATGAGGGATTGTGGAGCTTGGTCTGCACTATTAGGAAAAACTACAAAGTGATCACTGGGAGGAAGAATCGGGCAGTGACAGCCACTAGTGTCAACTCCAAGATGGTATCTTGAGGGGGACAGTTTCTATGCGGTTTCTTGAGGGAGAATAGAGCGGGGATGTAGAGGGACTGTTGGGAAGTTTTGTGCATTTTCCAGAGGGAAGACAGAGCAAGTCTGCTGGGCATATTTACACAATTTTTGAAGGGAAGACAGAACAGGCCTAGAGAGAGACCACTGGTCAGTTCTGCGCAATTCCTAGGAGGAAGAGAAGGCAGAGTGTAGGGGAACTGTTGTGTAGTTTTTAGGAGGAAGACAAGATAAGCCATAGGAAGAACAACAGAGAATTACACACAATTTCCTGAGGCAGTGGAGAGCAAGCTAGTAGAGTACTTGTTAGACAAGACTGTGCAATTTCTGGAGACAGTGCAGAGCAAGGAAATAGAGGCCTTGCTCATCATTTCTACACAATTTTTGAAGGCAGCGTGGGGCAGGAAACAAGGGGATCAGCTGGGCATGTCTACATAGTTTTTGAGAGTAGTGCAACTCTGGGTCTTAGTGTAGTGCAGGTTTCTAGTAGTCTAGAGGGAGGCTTGATAATTGATCTTGCGAGAAGCGCAGTTTGGATTAGGCTTGGAAGAAAATTCTACACAATTTTGGGAGGAAAACATGTTGTTGACTTCTGAGATTGCATAGTGCAACTAGCCTGGGGGATAGTGTCAAGCACCAACAGAGCATCACCACTAAGGGCTGAGACTGCGAAGGGCAGCTCAGTCAGGGTCTAGGGAAGTGAACTTGTTTCGTCAAGAGATTTTTCAGGAAAATGGCTAAGTGTTAGAGGCAAGTAAACTTGTGATGACTCGACATTGTAATCACACACTTAACGTACTTTGACAACACAGCGACACTAACCACCAGGACAACATAGAAAAGTTTGACCCTTTGTGGGACTGTCTAATGGTGAAAGCGACAAGTGAAGCTCTTGGGATAGACATTCCGACGACCTTGACGACAATTGTGCGATAGTTATTACAATATTGTGTATGAGTACGAAGGGTGTTCACATAGCTAAGGCAACCCAGACACATAAAGACAAACCTTCGACATCCCCAGAACAAGATCACAAGCATGGCACAAACATCAATTTGCCAAAGATGATAGTTGGTCTGACAAGCGAAAGGGAGCAAGACATGTAGAGGAAACACACAAAATGACTTTTAGTGTTTGCAAACATGCATGTCAATGGAGACATAATAATATGACGATGATCAATAGTACTTCAAGCTACACTAAAAGATGTACTTTACTTACCATACTTACCCTCCAGATGGTTATGCATCCGACGGAGTTTGCATTTGGTCTTGATATTTTATCATAACTCAGTTCCTTGGTATTTCTCCTCAACTCCTTCATAATCATCTAGCATGTCATATTTCCTTGTGGTTACTGAGAGATAGATCTGCACAATTTCAGCAGGAAGTGACTTCTACCGAGATAAAGCCCTGGGACACACATCTGTGTAGTTTCTTTATGCAAGGTAGACCGAACATATAGGATAGCACTGCGCAATTTTGAGATGTAAGACACTGCTGCAGGATGGCATCCGAGGAGGACAGCTTTGTGCTGTTTTTGAATGCAATACAAACTCGGCAACTGAGGGACAATACTCTGTAGATTCTGAAGATAGTGGGTTCTGACTAAGGGAATGAAACTCGAGGAAACCATTGTGTGGTTTTGGATGTCAAGGGAGGCTAGGGTTACTATTCATTTCATAGTTCGAGTAGGCAAGGGAAAAACCTTGAGGCTTGCAGAAGCAAAGTGTGTAATTTTGGAAAGCTGGATGAGGCTAGGTTACTCGAGAAACTGGCTAAGTGTGAGATCAGTGAAATGATGTAAACGGTAATAAAACTTGACTATGATCGCACACTTGAACACTTAGTGATACAACCCATATGCACAAAGATTTCCTCTTGAAGTAGAACAAAATTCCTTTACATGACAAATGATAATCCTGATGCCCAAAGATGACACATGCTACATAAAGATGAGAACGTGAACAACTCTTAAGATCAAGGAGGGGGCCTTAAGATCATCAGCTCACCAATAAGTGACCAAGGAATGATCGATCGCAAGATCCATGGTAGGCTCCAAAATTTTCATGCGAGCCAAAATTTTGGATGGTGGTTGTAGCCGCTATAATACACATGTAATTAAATAATATAGTACCATTCTTTCATACAAGTCAAGTGACAATATATTAAAATTGTTGCAAACATATAACAAGGACTATCTATCCTATAGAGATTTTGAGTAAATATAATTTCTATTAAAAGAAAAGGGATTTGTTTCAGTGTCCACTTACAAGTGTGAGTAGCTATTTCCCACTTTATAGTTCAAGTAATAGATAAATATGGACATGAACGCCCATTAAAACATCATAACATAAACATACATAAGCTATGATATAATTGTCAAATGTGGTCCAGTGCCATAGAAAACCCATATTATAAATGGGACTAGAATCATAAAGTATGAAGAGCTCAACTAGTGTGTAGGTTCCAATCTGTGTAATAAGATTTATGGGGCTCAAGCCTTGCAGTATCCTTATGACCCAAAAATGAATTGACCAAGAGAAGAATGAAAGTAAATGTTACTTGTAAATAATAAGTGGAAATTGTTATTAAAAGAATGGGAAATATTATAAATATAATAATATTGCTACTGTGTGAAGATAAAACTATTCAAGTAGGGTATACCTAGTATGGAAGGGTCGCTAAGGAAGCCATGACTAACCTCTACAAAAGACATCATTTTCAAAGGATTAAACTCTTAATTACTTTTAGAGTAAAGTAAATAAAAATATATATAATAACCCATATGAGAAAGTTCGTTTGCAAATAAATATATATAAGAGTTAAAAAGAAAAACCCTAAACACAAAAATCTAAGGATTAGTTCTAAAAACCTTGGCAGGGTATTAAAAACCCAATACAATAATATTTCAGTCTACACACTACATCAAATGATTAAATTTAAATAAAATAAACTTATCCTAGAAAACCCCGAAGGGTTTGAGTTAGAAATAGTGTAATATAAAAAAAGAAATTGTTGTCCAAGAAGACACAACCAAAAACATGTAAAATGTATAGAGAGACTAAGAAAGGTTACCTCTGAATCTCATGTCAAACCTCTTTAGGGAATCGATCTATTATTTTTCTCAGAACCATTGAAAGGAGACACCATAAGAGTGAGAACATTAATGACAACCATATAAAGAGAAAAACGAGGAACCCAAAACCATTTCAAATCGCGGGAATCAGAGATGTATAAGCATAGATCGAAGGAAAAGACTTGAGAGTTAAATGGTGGTGTAAACCCTTGAACTCTTTTGAGAAATTTAGAAAACAACGCATTGAAACTTGAGCAGAACCCCGAGAAGGGTCCTCACTGGGATGGAAGCCGTAAACCCTCACATGAGCTACAAGGGGAAGCACTGTAATAAGTAGAAGATATAATGGTAGACCAAGATCACTCTAATCTAAACTCTGTTCAAATAATGAGAGGAGAATTGTATTTTACCTCTACTTAAAAGCCCTTTTTACATGGCCATTCTATCGTGCTTCTAATGGCAGTGTTGTTACTATACGTTTGAGTCAAAAAGATATATCGGCATGATCATTGTGAAACCATATCATATAAGTTAATTTATTGTTATTGCATCCGTTATTGTTCTAAATAGGTGTTTTACAAGTAGCTATATTTTACAATTTATGTTATAAATAATTTAAAATGCTTATGCTTATGTGAAGGGAGACTACTTCAAAGGACCCTAAATTTATTATGAAATGCTTGAAGTTAAAGGCATGAATCATTTTTATTTGACATGAATGCTTTTGCTGGTGATTTGTCAATTTTGAAATTATGATTGTCATATTTTATATGCTTCGAAAAAATAAATAATGTATATGCGTTTATGAGTTAATATTCGTTTGTACATGCATATAGTTCATCATCCTAACTTATAAGTTGTGTGACCCAAACATATTTTTAAGACACATTGTTGGGTTTTAGGGAGTATCGGAAACTATTTACAATTCGAGTGAAATGGGACAAAAGAATGACGATTTTTTCAATGTAATTTTCAAGAAAATTTGAATTTCATAATAATGTTTTAGAAAATTTGTATTAAACGTTATATTAATAAAATATTTTATTGATAGTTTAGGCTTAATTTAGGTGGTTGGGAGAAATGACTGTTGTCCTCTTCACTTACATTCAATTCTCACAAGTGACATGTTGAGTTATCACTGTAATATATTTGATTCTTATTCTTCACCAAAAAAAAATGGATTTAGCTTTGGTAAAGTATTCCAGATTTTCCCCTTTTTAAACATAAAATGCATTTTTGACAATTATAGTTTCAATAATATTACCTATGAATCCCCTTCCATAATGAGATGATAATAACCTCAACCAATAGCAACTTGGATAACATATTTTATCGCATAAAGTTTTCTATGTTGTTACTTTCTAGGGCTACTAATGTTTTATATATTATAAGAATGTAATAGTTATTGTTTCTAAGAAATACTCCAAAGGTTGTAGTCCTCCTATGTCTCTTAGAAGTGCCAAAAAAGCTAAGTTTGATGAAACCAATATAGGATTATCAGTTGGGGACTTCTTAGTGTACCTCATGGAAGAGGGTGGGAACAATTTAGATAAAGAGATTTTAGAATGTTTATTTCAAGTTTATTACTTTTCTATTTATTCCATTCCAATGAGAGGGGAGGATTTCCTCCTTAATGCTCTTTCTTACTTTAGCAGATACAAAGTTTGTTGGTGATGTCAGGCCTTTGAAAAATCATTTGTTTTTCTTTTTCCATATTTTCCATAAGATCCCAGGGGGCGTAGAATAGATGGCGATGGAGTGTATTGTTAAGTCACTCCATGATGTAAAGGTCATCAGTTCAAAACTATGTGGGTAAAAATCTAGCCATGTTAAGGGCTCGTGTGGCCCAACCATTATAGACAAAGTATGCATAGTATGCTCATCTATATACCATATAATGGTGCGTATACCAAAATTGAACCTAGTACAATAGATATCTTCAAAAAAATACATAATCGTTGAGGCTCTAAATGGCCTCCAACGTCCAAAAACAATGCTACAACTCAAACTACTAGGTCATCAACCTAATAAAAATCACTAATCATTAGGATAAGTTATCAAATTCATAAACACTACTAGACATGGGATAATTAGCAAGAGCTACATAAAAATCATCTAGTTTAGATTTAAAGGAATCCCCAAAACCCTCTCTAGCGATTGTAGCAATAGAAACAACAATAGGCCAAGTAGAACTATAATCATGAGTTCATCAAGCTCCACGATCACTTCTTCCCTTATCATGTGTCATGCTTGGTTTTGGTAGTTCACTTCCTTCATCTCCTAGTTTGACTACTATATTTTCATTGGGATCAACACCCCCTCCCCCAAATCCATGGAATCAATATCAAAATCATAGTCAAACATAGCTGTTTGAGTCTCCTCAAACCATTTTGAATTTAGATCAATATCATCCTACATAATGGGATTTATATCAGGTCCTCTATTTAGTAACAAATTGTGTCTTAGCTGATGATTTTACCATAGGAAAATGAGATCATTCAACTATGTTTTTTCAAAATTATTTCTCTTCTTCTTGTGAATCTATTAAAAAAAATACCAATTGTTCTCACATGAAGAATCATTGCAAGTTTACATAGAAACTCTAACTACAAACTTTCGCAATTAAGGAAATTGGTTTCCAAACAACTCCCACCAATGTGCTAAAAAGACAAAGACTATGGTTAGTTCATTGTTCAAAATTTTATATGGTAAGTTTAGATAAAAAGGAAAATATTTAGAGTTTAAATCTTATATAATTGAACTTTAAAAAAAAATGGAATTGCTTAACTCATTGATCCACATCTCTTGGAATCTTTGCAAATTTTTTTTTCCAAATGTGCCTATGGCCCCAGCGTGGGTATTGATCTATTGATCTACTTCCAAAATATTGGACTCATCATGGACCATGCTCTCCATGCCTTGTACAACATAGGTCTAACCTCCATAGTATGATCTTCCCCTAATAGAGCTCTACAATGATAGCATGGTTTCAAGAAAAATGCAACTACATGAATAATATGGTGGAGTTGATTGTTTCATCTGTTATCAATGATATCCCAACTAGGCCTATATTTTCACTCTATTCTTATAGGCATCATGTATATGGTCCTTTTAATGACCCATAGCCTCATATATTTATCCCATCGAAAAAATTTCTCCATTCACCAACCACAACACCTTAACAAGGGACTCATTAACTTTCACAAGCTATGTTGCTTTTTCCCAAAAATGTTATTAAAAAGATTATTTTTTATGTATTTCTTATATTCTTTAGGATCCCACCAAGATGCATATGAATCATTCGTGGAAATAAATTTCTACATGCTTTTTTAGTGGGAAGTGAGAGATTGCAATGTGAGGAAGTGAGTTGCAAATCACATGACGGTACGCCTAGCAAGCTTATTTCACCTAATGTTTCTACTCATTAGGCTCAATATTCAGGAGTAGTTGTAGATATATTTTGTGACACACTTGGCACCTACTGCAATATTATTTACCCACTCCACTTTTCCTATGTCCTTGAGCATGAGGTTTATGCAATGTGCAACACATGCTCCAAAATATGGTCCTATATTTTGACTCATGCATATTTGTAGAAAGAACGTAGTTTGGGACATTATCTAGGATGCATTCTCAACATTCATATCCCCCATTATCCTAACCATCTAATTCAAAGCTTGAAATAGTAGATTGGCATATTTCACCCTATCATATGTATCAATTGATTTCAAAAACATAGTTCCTTAAGTTTAAGAGACAAAGAAATTCATGATAGTGTGGTTTTTTCCATTAGTTCATCCATTTGACATGATGGAACAACTTTTATTGGTCCATGAATCTTTAAAATTATTCAAATATTATTTTATGGAAAAAACCTCTCTTTGTAAAATACTTCCCCTCAACTCATGCATGTTAGGTTCTTTGAAGCCATTTCTTGCAAGTATAGTAGAGTCCCACATAGATTGATAATACGGTGAGTGGTAAAAACTAAAGATAATTTCTTCATCATACCATCATATAGAAGTGTATTGAAAATAAATTTCTTTGGATTAGTTTTTCCAATGGGTATCTAATGTGGGTTAGGTTTGACTTGCTTGGGAGGAAGTGGAACTAGTAGTGATAGATGTGGAGGAGGGTGTGAAATAGAAATTAATGTTCATAGTCATTTTACCTTTGCATTGAATCTAAGATAGAATATGAAGGGGAACATAATGGAATGGATCGTGGAGATTGGTGGAAAATATAGAGGATGATTCTTCAATGTCAAAATAATCAAACTTACTTGCATCTCTCCTAGCCATAACTTTTACAATTTCCTCCTTCCTTACAATTTCTACTTGTATAGATTTTACCTCACCTTCACCTCCTTAAAATTATTAAAATTTCTATGTTATTCGACATTGGTAAGCCCTATCAATCTATCTGGTGCATCACGAGGGTTTACTTGGCCTCTTATACCATCCAAGTGTTATCTCCATCTAAAAATACCCCCCTTCCACCATTGGGTTCTTGCTATATTTGCACGACATTTTCACATCAACAACATCACAATGAACCCATGCAACATCTTTGGATTTTTGTGCCATGGTGGATGACAAAATTTCAAATTTGAGGGAAGGAGATATGCAAATAAAACAAAATAAAAATGAAACTATATAAAATGAAAAACATACAATAAATTTAAAAACAAAAGAAGAGGTAGATTTAGCCAACAACTAGAGACTATTTTTTACTTGAAAAAGGGGTGAAAATAAAAATGGGGTCAAAAATAAAATTTGGAAAATTTGAAGAGAGAAATCATACCAAGGAATGAAAACTAGTTTCCAAAGCCTTCTCCCAAGATTTCAAGCCCATTGGATACCTCCAAACCAGCTCCAAGGTGACAAAGGACCTCCAAAGTTGTTGTTGTTGCTCGTAAACTCATTTTTGTTGGAGATCACTCTTAAGCTCTCATATGATCCCGAAAACTAGAAATGTGATGTGTGAGGAAAACAAGAACTTGTGGCTACTTTTAAAATCTTATGGGGGTAGATTTTGGAAGGAATTTCTCATGGTTTCCAAAAGCATCACCTAAAATCCCACTCGTGGGTCCCATGTCCTCACCACATGTGAAATCATTGGATTAGGCCATATTTTACAAACTCAAAAAGTCATGACAAGGTTGTATAGGTTAGGCGCCAAACTGAAAGTAGTCAAACTAACCCAACAACTCATCTTCACCGCCAAACTGACTAACAAATTAAATTCAAGGACAATTTGGCACTCATTAGGTATCAAATTGATGAGTTTGACTAGTTTCCTGTTCAAACCAAACTATTTTTAAAACTATGAGTTTAATTCATCAAAATAGAGTAGACAAAAATTATTGATAAATCCCATGAATCCAAATAATAATTTTACAAAAATGATAGGATTTACTCTAGAGCTTGATTTCAGACCGAAATAAAGAGATTTTGAACAAATAATGATGACAAGATGGTAGCTTATTTACTATACTTCTAAGACATTTACATAGATTATTCTCTTGGTGCACCGTTACCTTTCTAATAACTTAGGCCATCTATATCTCAACATAATTGCATGTTTTTATGCTTGACATACAATTAATAACATCCTCTAAAATGGTAACATATGTAGGCAGTGAAAACATGATATCTCAGCTACATTTGTTTCCTTATTTTCATCAAAGAATAAGGCCTCACAATGAGGAGTGTTCCTTAGACTACTGTTTATATAGAATTTAATTTTTAGTAACATAATACTTTTGACACATAAGCTCGCCTAGGTCCCATGATTAAGATTGCACTAGATATCTATGATACCTGAAATAAATGACCCAAATGCATGATAAAAGTAAATAGGAAAACAATATGGAGCACACTTTATCTTCGAAGGTGGATATTATATGATTTTGGTGTTGGAGATCCTTGATATCTTGGCCCTTGAGCTCATTCCACCTATAACTTTCACATAAACAAGATAAACTATTATATATATCTTCCTGCAAACCACATTGGCATGAGCATCATAAATAAAGAAATAACATATATTAACATTCACCTGAATATATATATGTAATTGGGGGGAAAGCTTGATTTCTTTAGTATACCAATGAGAGTTTGCAATGTTGAATGCTCTACAGTCCTTCTCCCTACATCTCAAGTCTAAATCTTAAAGAGAACATTTTTCAAAGGTAAGGTAAAGTTACACTCAAAATGGGAACAGTCTATTTATTATTTGAACAATCTTAGGGTCAATCTTCAAAAACCCAATGACTAGCATAAACCCTTCAATGAAGATAAGTGCAACAAGCAGCTCTTGAAAGAATTAGGTGAATTCTTGGCCAATTTAGGCATAACTACTCTAATGAGTGAGGCATATTCCTCAATTCCCCCTTCTATTCAATCAAAAACATCCCATGGAGCATAAGAGGCATAAATTTCTTAGATCAAAAAAGGCTTCTTAAGATGGGTCTTCTCCAAGATAAACCGAATATAGTGATGCCTTAGGAAACAAAATTCTCTGAAGAAAGAGTCTCCACTATTATCTCCAATTATTTGAAAGGAGCCCAAAGGCTGCCGATTAATGCAAATGGTTAAAAAGGAGGTCTAGTTATTTATTGGCATCCAAAAAAGGTTTTGCTTATGGATAGTTGGGAAAGAAATAGAGTTTTAATATACACATTCATAATTTTAGTTCAAATGAAGAGGTATATATATCCAATTTGTATGGACCTTGTGTTACTGGTGAAAGACCAGACTTTCTTTACACTCTAAAGAGACTAGGTTGGATGTTGGAAGATCTCTTGTGGATAATTGGGGAAGACTTTAATTCAATAAAATCCATCTATGAGTAAAAGGGAGGTATTTGAAGGCTCAATTAGGAGGAAAATCACTTCAAAGAGTCCAATTTATTGAAACTATTGGATCTACAGACCATCAATGGCACCTTCACCTCAAACAATTGACATAAAGGAAAACTTCATGTTTCCCCCAAACTAGATAACTTCATTATTTATGAAAAATATCATGGAAAATGATATCATTTTAGAATCCTCCATCCTTCCTTATATATTATTTTATTACTAGCTCATATGTCTAAGTATTGACATCAAAACCAACCCTATTAATCAACATATTTGTTTTAAGAGATTTTGGCTCTCAAACCCATCCTTCATGGAAAACTCCAAAGCTTGGTGGATAGAAGCTCCTTTAGATCCAAGCTCTCCCATGAAGTATTTTTAGCAAAATCTCAAATATCTCAAAAGATGCATCAAAATGTGGAATAAATTTGGGAACATATTTCAATCTTAGGGATCTGTTGAAGAACACATGCAATAAATACAATACAAAATCATCACATATAATAGATCAGAATACCTTATAGTATAGGAGGAAACCATCATCAATCACCATGAAGATTAATTTTAAATAGGATTAAATTCTCTTACATAAGAAATCACACTTGAAATGGATCAATTAAGGCAAGAGAAGTTATGAGTTTTTCCATTACTCCATGCTTAACCATAGAAGCATATATAAAATCTCCTCCCTTAAAAATTATGTGGGAATTAGGCTCTTAAAGCATGTTGATATTGAAGTTGAATTTCTTTCTTATTACCAACATATCCTATCAAAGTCTTCCCCTTCCAAATCCAAATCCGTCAACAAAATCACCTGCTACATCCTTGCCTTTGTTAGAATGGAGAAAAATGAGGATCTACTTTGTCCTAGGACTAATGATGAAGTAGAAGCATCCATCGTCGTAATACCAAAACAAAAAGCACCAGGGCATGATTTCTTTACCTCTAATTTCTATCAGGCATGTTGTTCATTCATGAAACAAGATTTCTAGAGAGCTTTGGAGGAATATAAATTAACAAAGTTATCCTACTAGCCCTCAATGCCACCTCATTACCCTTACACCAAAAAAATCCAACTTAGAGGACCCTAGTGGTTCTCATCCTATTTTCCTTTGCAACATTATCTACAAAATTATCTCAAATGTCATTTCCAATCATTTGAAACCCCTTCTTCGATCACTAATCTCTCTGAAGAAAATAGCCTACGTTGAAGTAAGCTAAATTTTGGATGGGATAATAGTGGCTCGGGCATTGTTTCATTCCCTTCAAAATTCAAGAAAACCAAGTATGCTCATTAAGCTTGATTTATCTAAGGCTTTTGATAAATTAAACTAGTCTTACATTTTGCAAAATCTAAAATCCTTTGGTTTCTTGGAAGCCTAGATCACCTAGATTCTTTTCCTTATCTCCTCTTCCTTCTTCTCTATTGAATTTAATGGATCTTCATATAAGGCCTTCAAGCCTTCTATAGGATAGGCCCTAAAATGAGCTATTGCTATTGATTCCATCAAGGGTCTATGCTTCTCCAAATTTAATGAGAAATCTTCACACCAACAATTTGTGCATGATACAATGTTCATGGGAGTTCCAACAATACGATAAGTGTTATCCTTTAAAAAATTCTTGGATAATTTCATGGTTACCTTAGGCATGAACATAAATTCATAAAAATATTGATAACATAAACTTATTAAAAAGGTTTTGAGACCCTATTTTGCGAAATTGGTTCCCACCAATAAAAATGGTCTTGTGAGTTTATTCATCCACCTTTTACACCCTGAAAGCATCAGGATGGATGAAAAAAATATAATGATTATATGTCAATATAGGTAGTGGGCATGGTGATTTTCTTGAATTTTAAGAGATTAGTGAGATGTATTGAATAACAAGGGTAAAACGAGATCAACAACTATAGTGGGTTTTGTTTGCAGGTACCAAGTGGCATGTATGATTTCCTTACTAGTTTTGGCATGCATGAAATATGCATGTGGTTATTTGGTTATAATTTGTTATTGGCATGGAGGATTACCTAGATTCATAGTGGTTTTTCCTAGCCTTTCCATTTTCTAGATAGCCATGGTTTTGTGGGTTGTATCTTTTGTTTTCTGGTCCGTGTGCATGTTCCTTTGGTTGTGGGTAGAGTTATTAGTTTCTAAAGCCTTGGTTGGAAAAAGACTCTGAAAGCCCTGTAACATCCTACGTTGAGTTACTAGTCCTAGAAGCCATGGTTGGAAAAATTCTCTGGAGCCCTTGGTGGGGCGAGTTACTAGTCTTGGAAGCCCTGATTAGACAAACACTTTGGAGCCCGACAACAACTGTGGGTTGGGTTACTAGTCTTGGAAGCATTGGTTGGAACAAATTCTCTGGAGCCTTCAACAACTTAGGTAGATACTGATCTCGTGATGGTTAGTGATGTCCGACTATGAGGTGGAATCATTGGTTGAGGGTTGAGGTGGTCTAGCCTCTGAAATCCCTAGTTTGGTTTTCTTGGTTTATTCCATGAGATCCCACATTCATGCTTGGAATATGGCACAAGGTTGATTAGATGAAAGAGAGATTTGGTTAAGCCCAATCTATGGTTGAGTGGTATGTGAAAGTCCCTAACTTGGCTGGATTTGAATATGTTAATAACAACTCTTTTCCCTTTGATATTTCTAGGGAAACTTCTAGGGGCTAATATTCGCAAGTGGGCTAATTTTCCATGCTTTTTCCAAAAAAAAGATTCATTAATTTCCATTTTTTATAAAAATTATTCACCCAAAATTTATATTATAAAATTGTTTTACCTTAAAAATTGCCAAACTTTTATATAGAGACTATATAAAATTATTAGAAATTTGAATACTTTTACAAAAAAAGATCCAAACATTTTATAAATTTCATATTATGTACTATTGAGATTCCCCAAGGTTTGTAAAATTTAAAATAAATTTCCATCATTAAAATTTTCCCTAGATATTTCATGATTAAATGTTGATGCAAAAGCATTTGGCTCAGAAATATCACTGTATTTTAGTAGACATAGGGGGTCTTGTGTTTTAGGGGAGTTGGTTTCCTAAGTATTAAATTAATGTAATTATTAAGGGTTTTCAATTAAGCTTGTGAGAGATTTTAAGAGAATGAATTAATTAAGTATTGTGAGGCATATTTGTAAATGTTGGAGAACATGAGAGATTTAGGCTAGTTAAGATTCCATAGGGATTGAGAGATTTAAAAATCAATTTTAAATCTTAGATTAGGAATTGTTTTCATGATTTGTGGAACTAGAGAGGATCCTTAGGAATTAGTTGAGTCAAAAGTGGACTTAGAGGATATTCAGGATTTAGTTGGAAAGATTAAGGATCTGAACCAGAAATGGGTTACAAAACCTTTTGTATAAATCTAAGCCTAAAAGGCATAGAAGAGGGTTAGCTAGCTAGGAGTTAGTTCGAGAGTTAGTTAGAGTGAGAATCAGAGTTCAGAGATTAGATAGGGTTTGAATGTAAGTCTACGGGCAGAAAGAGAAAATCCCACTGATTAGAATATCAGGCCAAAGAAAGACTCATTATGTAATTGTTCATTTATATATATACAGAGGATTTAATTCTGAATTGTGCAAGTGTGGATTGAGTAATCGAACAACAAATTGTGCGTGAGTCAGAGTATTTGCATAAGTGTGCAGGGAGTTTGAAAAGAATTCGAGAGAGACAAAGTGTAGACATGAGTGTTACGGGTTTACACACAAATGGTATTGGAGAAAATCCTTTAATGGATATAGCGAAGGGAGAGTTGTAAGGTTTCCTAAAACCTAAGGATTTATGAAGGAAGCATAAAGGCATGAAGAAATGAAGTAACAAAGTGAAGATCAGGATCAGAACTAGAAAATACTGTAAGGCGAGAAAAAACACATAAACAGAGAAACGAGCAGACTATTACACGGTGAGAAACAAAAGAATGTTGCAGCGAATCACAGTTGTTGGATCAATCAGATCAACAAACGAGAGTGAGGGAGATAGACAACTAGGATTAAGTCATGCAAAATAAAGTCAAGAAATGAAGAGATCAAATGAAGCCACGTGTTAATGGATGCGGGGTAGTATTCACAAGGGGCAAGTGGTATCTCACGCGCTCAAAAGGTCGTAAATGGTATTTGGAAAATTCACACGATCAACCTTAGCGGTTGACACATAGCAAACAATGGAAAGAGAAAACCAATTTTCTCGCGCAGCCTCAACCTTTTATCATTCGTGCAAGTATCTGCGCAAGATTGCACAATAGCCATTGGATCTGGCGAGACAGATCAATGGTGGAGATCGACCAATATAATTGGTGATCGGGTGACGTGATAACCATCGGATTAAGGGATGAGATCGATAGCAGAGGTTGAATGCGCTAAAGAGAGCATCGATATATGTGCAAAGGTTTGTGGAATGGTGGAGAGATAAGGTTTAAGTGTGGCTTATGAAATATTTCTATTATATGGGAATTATAATAGAAATAAATGGAATTAATGTTTTATGGTTAATGTTGGGTTAAACTGAAAACAGAGTTCAAAAGGTATGGTTAATATGCACGAGTAATAAGAATTAACGAAATATTATGAAGGGTTGTATAAGGTTTTGCATCAAAGGTTTATTAAAGTTAAGACTATGGATAGTTAAATCAAACGTTTCTGCTTAAGCATTTAAATAAGAGCATTAAACCTTGGTTTAAGAAGGTTTTACTAGGTAGGAATATTAAAATTCCTGGGACATGTATATGACATGCATTTTATATGCATACTATGAGTATATGTGGCTTAGGCTGCATCAAATGTGCTTTTCATTATGTCACTTTAATGGTTATTTCATTATTGATATCTTTGATTATTTGTTGGTTATCAGCATGTTTTATGACAATGATGATGTATGACTCTCATCATGTTTTGATTAGTATATGAAATGTTATTGAATGAATGACATAATACATAACAAAGTAGCTATTTTGAGGATACATTAGTCATCCTTGAAGATTCTTAGATAAGTATGATATTCCTAATCTTAGATCTATTGTTGTGACATGTAGATTACATGTTCATGATTTGTTTGACGAATTTCATGTCATGGCTGGTGGGGGTATGGTCAAGTCCTAGTACAAATGTTTTAATTAGTATCTTTGTTTCCATGTTATTCATCATTTCTGTAAATCTCATGAAGTTATTGGTAGAGGCCTGAGTTCTAGCCCTGAAAAGGTGGTTCAAAATTCAGGGTCGCTGGCACAGAAATACCTAAGAAATATTGCAGTCGCTTGGACGCCTTGTTGTGGGACTGACTGAAGGGTCTTAGTCACACTAATTCCTTTTCATGGGAGCGACTGGTATTCAAGGTCATCAAAACATCAAATTGTATCAAGGGTTGGGCACTTGGAAGGATTGGTTGTCTCTTAAAGGTTTTGTAGCTCCTGAGGAAGGTTAGAATGGTCTTGTCTTGTCAGTTCCACTTCCTTAACTGTACATGGGGATTTGAATCATATCATAGTAACTCTTCGTAACATGTTTACTCTAGTGGACCAATTAGTTTGGGTAAAAGTAGGAGGAGGTTGTTACAGAGTGGTATCAAAGCATAGTTTTTTTCTCCTTGGGTGATATCTGGTTTTGGTTCTCCTTGAATGAATTTGTTGTCATGTGTACATGTTGGTTTCATATATGTTCATTATGCTTGTGGTCTATGTGATGTTATATATGCATGGTAAGGGACATTGAAATCGTCATATTGTCATGCATAAGTTGATGAGGTTGTTGTTGGGATGTGTTCATCATGAATGCATGCGAGTGTTTATATGTAATTCTTTTGGATGTGTGTTGTACACATGTCTATTAACAATGTAAACTTTGAAATGGGAACTAATACGATTACCTGTTTCATTGAGGTAGCAAAAAAGTCAACAAATTTTGAAAAGTGGTGATGCAGAATAAACTTCTTTTTTTCAGAGCATATTTTTGACACTTTAAATTTTCTTATATATCAAATATAAATATATTTTTTTAAATGTTTGTGATTTTCATGATGATTTTGAAACGTGTTGATGTAGCATCAACATTTTTTTTAGAGGGCTTATTTTTGACACTTCAAAATTTTTAATGTATTAAGTGAGGATTTTTTTTTTAATGTTACATTTTTGGACAATTTAAAATTTTTTATATCCATTTTTTTTGAAATCATAATCACTTAACAAAGTTTCCAGTGGTCTTAGTTTTCTTTTTTTAAATGTTGATTATTTAAAAAAGTAAATATAAAATTATATATATAAAAAGACAAAATAAACATAAAAAAATGTGAAAAATAATTATCTCGTAAAAAAAAAAATGGAAAAAATAAAAAACAAAAGTAATAATAAAAAAAGCTATAAAATTAACTATGTAAAAATAGAAAAATTTGAAAAAGCATTAACAAAAAACTAAAAAAAAAAAAAAAATGAAAGATAGATTTAAAAAAAATAGGAAAATAACAAAAAAAAAAAACTAAAAAAAAATTAAAAACTACTAAAATTAAGATTAAAAACATTTAAAATAAAAAAACTTTAAAAACAAAAATATACTCCAAAAAAAAATATAATTTAAATATATATATATATATATATATATATATATATATATATATATATATATATTCAAATTAAAAAAAAATCAATAAACATTTAAAATTTAATATATATATATGATTTAAAAAAGGAACATTTACAATTTTTATAAAAATATATATTTTAGATTAAAAAATAAACATTGAAATCTTTTTAAAAAATAAATATATTGGATTTAAAAAATATATATTTAAAATTTTTAACAAAATATATATTTTTGATTTAAAAAAATAAAAGTTGCTCCCCACCAGCCATCCATGGGGGCCCAGCCCTGGGCGGCGTCGCTGTGTGCACCCCTGTTGCCCAGGGATGTGCCCCCACGGGCGGCTGGGCAGTGGCATGTCGATTCCCAGAATCGACCTGCCACCACCTGACCACCCATGGGGGCATGACATTGGGCAGCAGAGCTGCGCAAAGCTCCATTGCCCAAGGCTACACCCCCACGGGCGACCAGGAGGTGGCAGGTCGATTCCTAGAATCAACTTGCCACCACCCGGCTTCTCATGGGGGTACGACCTAGGTGGTCGGGTAGTGGCTGGTCAATTATAGGAAGCAGGTCGATTCCCAGAATTCTCTTTGCCACCACCCGACTGCCCCTAGGGGCATGACCCGGGTGGTCGGGCGGTGGCAGGTCGATTACCCACTAGCGGCCAGACAGTGGCAGGTCGATTACCCACTGGCAGCTGGGCGATGGTAGGTCGATTCAAGGAATTGACCTACCACCGCCCGCCACCAAGGCCGCACACCCACGGGTGGCTGGCAGGACGCAATTTTTTTTTTTTTAATCAAAAATATATATTTTGTTGATTTTTTTTTTTTAAATTGAATACATATATATTTTTTTAAATTTTAAATGTTTTTTTTTTAATCTAAAATATATATATTTTTTATAAAAATTTTAAATGTTTTTTTTTAATAAAAAATATATATTTTTTTTTAAATTTTAAATGTTTTTTGGGTTTTTTTTTTTTGTAATTTGAATATATATATATATATATATATATATATATATATATATATATATATATTTTAATTTTTTTTTCTGGTTTTTTGTTTTTCTTTAGTTTTTTTTTTTAAATGTTTGTAATCTTAATTTTAGTAGTTTTTTTATTTTTTTGGGTTTTTTTTGGTTAATCTCCTAATTTTTTTTTTTTATTCTAATTTGCTTTTATTTATTTATTTTTGTTAATGCTTTTGTAAATTTTTCTATTTTTACTTAACTTTACATTTTTTAAAGATTTATTTACTTATTTATTTTATTTTTATTTTTCTAAAAAATTTATGGTTTATAAGATAAAATTATTTTTTTACATTTTTTTTCAAAATATGTTTTTCTTACTATTTATTTCTTTATAGTTTTTTAATTTTTTTTTTATTTTTTAATTCTTATCTTTTATAGGTTAATTTTGTATTTTTTGTTAAATTTATTTATTTATTTTTTATGTTTGATGTTTTTTTTGTCTTTTTTATTTATTTGATTTTTTTTTTTTTCATTGTTTTAATTTTACATTTTCATTATTTTTCTGAAATTTTAATGTTTTTCAGAATCATGATAAATTCTTTTACCTATTATTTCAAAATGTTGAAAATTTACCCTAAAAAAATATATATATATATATATATATATATATTATTACAACATCAACACTTTTCATTTTGAGGGTGGTTTTTGCATAATTTTTGCACAAAAAATTGGCTTTCAATGCCATTTTTAAAACATGTTGAAAATCTACCATAGAAAAAAAAGTGTTATTCCAGCAACAACACTTTTCATTTTTAGCACTGTTTTCATGTTTTTTTAGGGTTTTTGGCTAGAGTTCCCGTTTTGGGTTTATAGTTCCTGTTTCAAAGTATACATTGTTTACTATGCATAGTACCTAGTTAGTGTTGTAGTTGTGGAATTATGCATAGTAACTAAGATAATGATTGAGATGATATCTATATATTGATATGATTGTGATTATACATGTATTGTGCTAATCTAGTTGATCTTGTAGACGAGATATCCTTCCCTGAACTAAACTGAGGTACGTTGGTTTGTTTATGATTTGGTTTAGCTGACATGATATACCTTGCAAGAAGATAAGAAAAAGTATGACTATCGGAATGGTAGACTACAGTTCAGGAGATCTTCCCTATAGATCAGATGAGAAATGTGGTGATGATAACTCTCCTAACATAACTTTCATATCGAGAAGTTTGAAGGAAAAAATAAGGAGTTGAAAAGAAGATAATGGTTGAATCATTCAATCACAAGAGAGACTTGTTAGGGAACATGAAAAACAAGAAGAGGTCAATGTAGTGATTCTTGAGAGCTTGTTAGACTTGCAGAGACAAGGACTAGTTAGACTCAGTCATGGGCAGGAGGATAGGACTAATGGAGCATATTGTAGCAGGTCACATGGTGGGAACAAGTTGGATAGAGATGACACAGTTAGATATGGAGAATTATTCGATACACCTGATAGACAAGGCAGTGGACATGGGAGTTACTCTAGCTCTAGTCCAGACAAGTATCATAGTCAGCATCGTTATCATCCTTACAGGAAGAGTGACAAGGGATATTTTTCAAATGAGTTCAAGAAAGAAAATCCACCTACATTTGATAGAGAAATGAAGAAGTCACAAGATGTCGAAGAATGGTTTCTGGGGATGAATAAGTTGTTCAGGTTGCACGATTACTCAACAAATATGAAGGCTAGAATAGTTATGTTCAGTATTAAAGGTAAAGTAAACATTTGGTGGGAAGATGTAAAGAACGTTAGATGTATTCACGAATAGGAGTTGACTTTGAGTGAGTTCGAGAGACTTTTCAGGAAGAAGTATCTATCAGAGAGATACTATGATGACAGGAAAAAAGAATTCTACTAGCTGAAGATGGGATCTGTGACCAATGAGGTGTACACTAGTAGATCCCTAGATTTATTGAGGTATGTGCCCTATCTAAAGTAGGAGAAAGCAAAGATTTAGTGATTCATTTGTGGGTTTCTGGTAGCATTCAAAGACACGATTGAGTTTGATGAGCCTTGATCATTAGAGGAAGACATCAGAAAGCTAAAGCATTATTATGAAAAATCGAGGCATAGGTTTTAGACTAAGTAGGATTGGAAAGGTAATGATAAGAATAAAGAAAAATGGGATAAGAAGTGAGAAATGCCTCAATACACATGTAGAAAATAGAATGAAACAACGCCTAAGAAGTTTAATGCATTTGACAAAAGACAAGGATTTCAGTTTAAGGAACAGGAAAAGGGTGATGGTAAGAAACCTTTACAGTGTTCGAATTATGTAGGAGAACATCACAAGAAAGATTGTCCACAACATCAGGGTGGTAGACCACACATATACAATTCTCAAGAGGCACAAACAATGGGGGATGTTGGAGAGAGTATTCCTCAGATTTATGCAACTTTGGATAACCGGAAGGCAGATCACCAAGCATCTATTATCGAGATGGACGGTAAGATTTGTGATCAAGTTGTTTATATTTTGATTGACCCTTGATATAATTATAGTTATGTTAATCCTAACCTAATGTATAAGTGTGGTTTGAATAAAGAAGTGCATGCAGAGTCTTGGTTAGTGCAGTTGGCTACAAGTACTAAGAAGAGAGTGCATCATTGGGTAAGGTATTGTGCATTTGAATTGAATGGTATGTCTACATCAGTGCATTTGAATGTGCTTCCTTTGGGATCATACAATATGTTCTTGGGCATGGATTGGATATATCTTCACAGGACCAAAGTGGCTTGTTATGACAAGGCTATTGAGTGCTTGGATCACAATGGGGAACAAAGAATATTGCAGGGTAAGAAGAAAGCAACACCGGTAAAAATGGTTACAACTATGTAGGCCAACCATAGTCACAGGAAATAGTGTGTGTTATTTGCAGTGCATATTTCTAGTGATAAAGGTAAGGATGTTGAGGATGCAGAGGTATTGAGAAGGTATCCGGTTTTATATAAGTTTCAGGATGTATTTCCTGCACATATTTTAGAGTTTTCGCCTCATGGGGAAGTGGAATTTTCCATTGAGTTGGTATCAAGGGCAACACCAACATCAAAGTCACCATGTAGGATGAGCACACCAGAATTGGTGGAATTGAAGCTACAATTGAAGGAAATTCTTGACAAGGGATACATTAGGCCAAGTGTGTTAGATTGGGGGTGCACCAATATTGTTGGTGAAGAAGAAGGATGGTACTCTTAGGTTGTGTGTCAATTATAGGAAGTTGAACAAGGTGACCATCAAGAACAAATATCTGTGGTCAAGGATTGATGACTTGTTTGATCAGTTTAAAGGAGCAACAATGTTCTTGAATATTGATATGAGATCAAAATATTACAAGGTACACATTAAAGAAGAGGACATTTACATGACTGCTTTTCGGACCAGGTATGGGCATTATGAGTTTGTTGTATCTCCTTTTGGCTTGACTAATTCTCCAGCTACCTTTATGTACTTGATGAATAGTGTGTTGTGTTCTTATCTGGACAAGTTTGTTATTGTACTTATTGATGATATATTAATATATTCTAAGAATGAGGAAGAGCATGCCGAACATTTATCAACATTATTGAAATTGTTGAGAGAGCATTAATTGTATGCTAAACTTATTAAATGTAGTTTCTTCCAGATAAAGGTACAATAATTTGGGCATGTGGTTTCCAAGGAAGGCATAACAATGGATCCAGAAAAGATCAAAGCTATCATGGAGTGGGTAATTTTTAGAAATGTGGATGAGGTAAGATCATTCATGGGGTTAGTAGGTTATTATAGGCGGTTCATCAGGAACTTCTCATGGATTTCCTATCCCATTACATCATTGCAGAGAAAATGTAAGAAATTTGAATGGACAAAGGAATATGCAACAAGTTTTGAGTAATTGAAGAAATTATTAACAAATGCTGCAGTTCTAAAGATTGTAGATCTAGACAAAGCATTTGTGGTATGTACAGATGCTTGCAAGAGAGGGCTTGGTGGATTCTTGATGCAGGAAGGACAGGTGGTATGTTATGAGTCATAGAAAATGAATGAGCACGATCAGAATCATCTCACACATGACCATGAGTTGGAAGTGATCGTCCATGCATTGAATATGTGGAGACACTATATTCTTGGTGAGAGGTTTGAATTGATGAGCGATCATGATGGATTGAAATATCTATTTGACCAAATGAATCTGAATGCCGGGAAAGCTAGATGGTTGGTGACATTCAATGAGTTCAACTTTGAGATCAGGTACATCAAGAGTAAAGAGAACAAGGTCACAGATTCTCTTATAAGAAGGGTACATGTAAATCACATAGTAGCTATGAGCTCCTACGGTACATATTTATAGGATCGGATCTTGTGGATAGACAACAAGATGACAGGTATAAAGAGTTTATGCATAGGTTACAACATGGTACAAGTGATTCAGATGTGTACTATCATCTCATAGCAGATGGTTTGGTCAGATTTAAGGACAAGATATATGTGTCGAACAATAGTGATATCAAGAAGCTTATCTTGAGGGAATTTCATCTAAGCCATATTCAGGTCACCCAAGATATCAGAAGACATTGAAAATAGTGAATTAGTTATATTATTGGTTGAGTTTGAAGAAGGAAGTGGCAGAGTTTGTGGCTAAATGCTTGTATTGTCAATAGGTAAACGCGGAGTGTAAGAATCTAGGTGGATTACTATAGCCAGTTCTAATTCCAAAGTGGAAATGGGAGGTCATTTCCAAGGATTTCATTAAACGTTTGGTGAGGACATCTAGAAACATGGTTTTAAAATGGTTATGGTGGACAAGTTGACAAATGTATCACACTTCATTCCAGTGAAGTCTACTTATTCATCTAATGATGTCGCATAAGTCTTTATCATATATGTAGTGAGGATTCTTGGTGTTTTGAAGAAGATTGTGTTAGACAAGGGTGCCAAGTTAACTTCTAGGTTCTCAAAAAAGTTATTTTCAGGTTTAGGTAGAGAGTTGGCCTACAACACAACTTATCATTTGCAGGAAATGGCCAGAGAGAGAGGGTCAACAAGATTTTGGAGAACATGTTGAGGATGTATGTGATGCATCAACAATGAAAGTGGGAAGAATATCTTCCACTGGTTTAATTTTACTACAACAATGGATATCAAGAGTCTCTAAGGATGAGTCTATTTGAGGCACTCTATGGGTGGAGTTGTAATACTCCCGTCAATTGGAGTGATCTAGTGAACAGGGTGTTGATTGGATCAGACATGTTGGGAGAGATGGAATAGGAAATGCAAGTTATCAAGAAAAATTTAAAGGAAACACATGATAGACAGAAGGGTTATTCAAATCAGTACAAGGTGTTTAAGGAGATGCAGTTTGGGGAACACGTGTAACTGCGCATTATGCCTAAGAAGAGCTCCTTGAGGATTGGATCATGTGTCAAGTCAACACCTCGGTTTTGTGGTCCTTTCAAGATTCTTGAGAGGAATGGACTAATAGCTTATCCACTTGCACTACCTCTAATGGTGAAAGTCCATGAATTTTTCCATGTGTCATTTCCTCAGAAGTATGTTAAATATGTTGATCATGTTATTGATTGGCAAGTATTTCAGGCTGAGCCAGAAGGAGAATTCTATCCAGAACCTCAGTGTATTTTGCAATGAAAGATGCTCATGCTCCGGAACGGAAAAATTGAGCATATTAAAGTGTAGTGGAAGCACTTCGGGCCGAGGAAGCTACGTGGGAAATGGATGATCAAATGCGGCCTATGTATCCTTCTCTATTCGCTAGTTGAGTGGATGTCTTTTGGTATATGTTTTGGTGTGGTCTTTTGGTTATGTATATATATGAATATGTATGTAAATACCACATTGAACTATCGTATAATGCTCCAATAGCAGTATGGGTTTGTGTTGTTATGTTTATCATGTTGGTTATGATGGTTTGCTTTTAATAGGTTGATAATTGTAAATATTGCATCAAGCTAGGTTATAAAGCTCCATGGGTAGTATGTTCTTTTTTTCTGTGGTTTTTCTAGTTGTAGGTGTCATTGAACACTGAGGACGGTGTTCCCCCAAGGGGGAGGGTTTTGTCACAACCTTGGTAAAAAATCCATGTAATAAAGTTAATAAAGGAAAAATAATAACCAAGGTCATGGGACACATATTCCAAGATGAATGTTGGGAAAAAACATAATGACGGGGATCACTGTTGACTAATTAATGGCTATGGAAAATGGAAAAGGCAATGGAAAAGAATTTGGAATGGCATGACGCCTTAATTGGCATTTTAATTATGAAAATAATTAAAAATAGGAGAAAAGGAAGGTGAAAGGTCATAGGTTGCATGTGAGGAGGAAATTGAATGAAAATAATGGAAAATTAAGAAAATAGAGGCATCATTTGATAAAAATGATTTTGAGGATCAATTCATAGCTTTTTGTTAGTTTACCTTTTTGTCAGTTTGGTTTTGGAGCTCTCATTCTATTCTCTCTCTCTCATACTTTTGGACACTTAGAGTTTTCTTGGAGCACTCTTGGAGGAGTGTGGTATACTTGGGATTTGGAGCAAGAAAGCAAAAGAAGAGAAGAAACGTGCAAGGGGACAACATGATCAACAACTACATCGAGTTTTTATTGCAAGTACTAAGTTGCATGTATGATTTCCTTACTAGTTTTGGCATGCATGACATATGCATGTGGTTATTTGGTTATGATTTGTCATTGGCATGGAGGATTGCCTAGATTGACACTAGTTTTTCCTAACCTTGCCATTTCCTAGATAACCATGGTTTTCTGGGTTTTATCTTTTATTTTATGGTTGGTGCTCATGTTCCTTTGGGTGTGGATTGAGTTATTAGTTTCTGGAGCCTTGGTTGGAAAAACGCTCTGGAAGCCCTGTAACAACTTGGGTTGAGTTACTAATCCTGGAAGCCTTAGTTTGAAAAATGTTCTAGAGACCTTTATGGGTTAAGTTAATAGTCATGTAAGCCCTGGTTGGAAAGATGATCTGGAGCTTGACAACAATTGTGGGTTGAGTTACTAGTCCTAGAAGCCTTGGTTAGAACAAATTCTCTAAATCCCTGGAAAACTTGGGTAGAGACTGATCTAGTGATGGTTAGTGGTGTACGACCATGAGCTGGAATCATTGGTTGAGGGTTGAGGTGTTTTGGCCTCTAGAAGCCCTCATTTGGTTTTCTTGTTTATTCTATGAGATCCCACATTCATGCTTGGAATATGGCACAAGGGTGATTGGCTAAAAGAGATATTTGGTTCAACCCAATCTATGGTCGGGTGGTATGTGGAAGTCCCTGACTTGGTTGTATTTTCATGTGTTAATAAGAGCTCTTTTCCCTTTGATATTTCATGATTAAATGTTCTTGTCATTATGTAGCTTTAATGGTTATTTCATCATTGATATATGTCTCGTTATTTTCTACTTATAAGCATGTTTTATGACAGTGAATTTGTATGGCTATCATCAGGGTTTGACTAGTATATGAAATGTTAATGAATGAATGACCTAATGGATAAAAATTCAGCTATTAGGAGGAGACATCAGTCCTCCTTGATGCTTCTCAGATAAGTATGAGATCCATATGCTTAGATATGTTTTTGTGACGTGTAGATTACACATTCATGATCTATTTGAAAAAATGGATGTCATGGATGATAGGGTTCTGGTTAAGTCCTAATACAAATGTTTGCATTAGTATCTTTGTTTCCATGTTATTTATCATTTCTAGAAGTTTCATGAAATTTTGGGTAAAGGTCCGAGTCTTAGCCCTAAAAAAGTGGCTCAAAATTTGGGGTCACTGGCACATAACTACCTGAAAAAGATTGCAGTCACTTGGATTCATTGTTATGGGAGTGACTGGAAAGTATCAATCACACTAATTCCTTTTCATGGGAGCAACTGGGATCCCATATCATCAAAACATCAATTTTCCTTAGGGGTTGGGCACTTGGAAGGATTGGTTGTCTCCTCAAGGTTTTGTGGCTCTTGAGGAAGGTCAAAATGTTCTTGTCTTTTCAGTTCCACTTCCTTAACTGTACATGGAGAGTTGAATCATACCATAGTAACTCTTTGTCACATGTTTACCCTGGTGGACCGGTTAGTTTAGGTAAATGTGGGAGGAGGGTGTTACAATGGAATTCAAATTCCTCAGCTGAAGTGGAGATGAGAATGAAGTGTAACATGATTTGTATACTAGTTGATTGTACAATTGTTGCATGGAGTCAAGAGATCCATCATTGGGAACTACGCAATCAAATAAAAGAAAACTCCTATCTTTTATGAGATAATTTCCTCAAGGATAGCGCAAGGAAATAGGAGGCTACATGAGCATGTTGAAAATAGAAACAAGAAATTTTAAAAATAACATCTAGAAATTATAATTTAATTTGTCCTAGAAATAAATTGTAATTCTATTCTCATAGCAACTTGTAACAGTTAAATAAGTTAAGTTGACTTTGTTGGCTTAGTAAATTCATGTTGGAAGTCTATATAGAGTCATGTAGAGTGATTCCTAAATTTTAGGGGTCCAAGTTGAGTTGTTTTGGGTTGTAATTAATTAACTCAGTCCAACTGAGTTAAAGTCAATTAAACTAGTTCAAACAATTGGAGGAACTAGTAGGATGTCTAGTAGTGGGGAGCAGCATCAGTGTAGCTTCACTGCTCTACTAGTTAACAGAAGCTTCAGTCATAAATAACTCATGCATATCAGTTCAAAGGGAGACCCAATTGAGATTAGAGTTCATGGACATTGTACTGTCAGTTGTATAATTTTCTGAGTTGTACAGATGGTGCATGTAATCAGTTGAGGGCTTATGATGGATTTCGTAGTCATGGAGAGAGAATTTCTCAATTAAATATGGGCTAATTCTCTAAGGGCTTGGGAGACAACATAGTTTCCTAAGCGTTGGCTTGAGCTGGCTTGTGAAGTAGAGAGTTAGATTGCACTAGTGCAGGAATTGTTCGGGTTGAACAAGCATTGTATTTTCTACTCATATTTTCTAGTCAATGCAATATAGATAGTCGAGGTTTTGAGCAGTTGCTTTCCCTAGAAAAATATTGTGTTATGTGCGATTAATATTCTTCCTTTTCTGCTTATTGTTTTCATGAATCAATTTTGGTTTCTGTTAAAGAGTATAGTAGATTCTTGTCTTGTGTTTTAGCATATCACATAACCTATTGAATCTACATGTAAAAATATACAAAGCAGATAAGTGGCTAAGCGTTGGCTAGATTTTCTCTTTTGCAGGTTGTGCTCAGAGCTGGAGCAAGAAATTGTAATAGTTTCTATATTCTACTCATTAATGCAAAGAAGCTTGAGGGGTTTTTCCCAATTGGGTTCCCTTAGAAATCACTATGTACTTTTGGTTTTTCTTGTTTCATGATTATGCATTTTTTTCTAAATTGTGATTTCCATCCAACAAATCAGTGAAGTAGATTGTGTCTCTTGTTTTTCAGTTTGCAATATTTATCAGTTGCAATATCTATCAAATTTCTACACGGTATTAGAGCCTTGAAATCACATTAGAACCAATGTTGAAAACTTGTCTCTCAGGAATTTCAATTTTGTAGCTTCATTGCAACATTATTTCTTTAGGATCGGGAGAATGTCTTTCAAGAAGCTGAGATTGGAGTATTCCCTAGAGGGTAGCTTGAATTTTATAGCTTGGAAATATTGAATGGAAGCAATGCTTGAAGATGATGGCATGTTAAAATATGTTAAAACTGACATTGCAAAACCCAATAGTCTGATGCACAACAATTAGCCTAATGGAAAAAGGATGTTGCAAAGGACATGAGAATTCTTTTGGAAGGTGTGAGAGACCATGTGATCTCAAATATCCATGGCCAAGAGACACCATTTTCTATGTGGAAGACACTAATTGAGTTATTCAAAAATAGCAGTGACCATAGAAAATTGGCCCTGAAAGACAAACTTCGAAACTTTGGGATGTAGAAGAATGATACCATTCCACAATATCTCTCCATATTAACTCAAATTCATGATGAGATTGGAGGAGTTGGGGAGAATGTTGTAGAAGATGACCTAGTGAGCCTTGCTCTTCTAGGCCTTGCAAAATCATGACACAACTGCCAGGACTCTGTGAATGGAAGGGAAAAATTACTCAATTGGGAAGTTGTGGTCCAATTTGGTTCAAGAATAGTTCAAGAGGAGAGGATGAAGAAAATTTTGAATTGGTTGGAAAAGTGAATAAGGAAAAAGGAAAGAAGACCCAAAGAAAACCTAAATCCAACCAAAATAATGGCAAGAAGAAAGACTTTAGAAAGATAAAATGTTCCCACTTCCACGAATATGGGCATTATGCAACAAAATGTCCACACAATAATTCTAACAATAAGCTTTCTAGAGGAGTAGGAGGTGAAGCACTGGCCTAACAATTTGAATCAGACCTCACCCTAATAGCATGCATGACCAACACTATTATGGGGAGTGTGTCATACCTTGATTCTGGTGCCTCGTTCCATATCAAAGGGTGCAAGGAGTTTTTTAGTAGCCTAGAGGAGAAGGATATCCATATGCATATCGAAATGGAGGATGATGGGAGATACAATGATACAAGAATTGGTACTATCACCGTTGAGAGGGAGAATGCCTCTCCTCTTCACCTTAAAGATGTTATGTTTGTACATGGGCTTAAGAAGAACCTGATCTCTTTAGCAATATTGGATGATAGGGGCTATGATTTTATTTTCAATAAAGGGAAATAATTTTCAAGACACATAACTACCAGGTAAGTGAAGAAGATCAGGGTTCGAGCTAAGAACCTATATAAACTTGAGGTGGGAGATTTCATTGCATTGAGTAGTAAGACTGGAAAAGTGCAGATTCGAGATGTTGCAGAACTTTGGTACATGATATTGGATCATATATGCCACGGTTCCTTAAAATTCATGAAAAAAATGACCATCGGTCTCCCTAAAGTTGCCCTTGACCAACAGGATGTCTGCAAGGGTTGCACATTGGGGACATATGTCAAATCCACTTTTCATGACCGAGATAGCAGAGTAGATGCAATCTTGCAGTGAGTCAATTATGATGTTTATGGATTCTTTTGTACAGTATCCACAACAAAAAATAAGTACTATGTTATTTTTATTTGATGATTTCTCTAGAAAATGTTGGATCTTCTTCATGTAGAAGAAGGATGACTTTTTCTCAAAAAATTTTGAATTCAAGGAATTGGTTTAGAAGGAGACTGTGAAGAAGGTGAAGGCTCTCAGTAGATAAAATGGATGTGAATTTGTTTCACATGCCTTCAAGGGTTTATGTGCCAACGAAGGTCTCTGAAGAGAACTATTAGCACCCCATAACCCACAGTAGAATGGGGTAGCTAAAAGGAAGAACAAAAGCATAGTGGGAGCACCAAGATCCATGTTGCATGATCATGGGATGCTATTACATCTATTGGTGGAAGCATGCAACATAGCAGTCTACATGTTGAACCAGAGTCCTCATAGAGTACTTGGTATGATCACACCAGAGGAATCTTTCTCTTGGAGTAACCATAATGTGTCTCATTTAATCATTTTTAGAGATTTATTTTATTGTCATGTCTCCAAGGATTCGAGGAAGAAACTTGAGCCCACAACAAAGTAGGGAGTTTTTGTAGGGTACATTGGAAATCCACACAATTACCATGTGTATTTTCCTTCACTAAATATGATAGTTGTGAGGAGAGATGTCAAGTTCGGTGAGGAGAAGGCTATGAGATGCTCTCTGGAATGATAGATGAGTATCCCACTAGAGCAAGAGATTATGTCTCTGAACAAGGAGCCTCAAAATGAGCTTCAGGAGGTTATGGAGCAGCCACATGCAGTGGAGAAGACAAGAGGAAGAGTGGAGGAACCCACTTAACCAGAATCTTCCAAAGAGGGGAGGAAAAGAACCAGAGAAGTTGATAGATTGTTGCAGCATGCTCGAGGGAATGTGGGAGCTCCTACATCATAACGGAGGAAGTGGAGGTCACTAGATAGGTATACTGATTACATGGCTCTCATGATAGAGTTCATTGAGATATATCCCTCTTCATTTGAGGAAGCAGTTTCTCAACCTATTTGGGTTGATGCCATGGTGGAAGAATACAAATTCATCATGAAGAATAGTTTATGGGATGTGGTACCGAGACCAGAAGGGAAATTAGTGGTTAGTTCGAAATATATCTACAAAGTGAAGCATGCATCTAATGGGAGCATTGAGAAGTACAAGGATAGATTTGTGGCCAAAAAATTTTCTCTAGTAGAGGAAGTGGACTATCAGGAAAAATTTTCACCAGTTACAATATATTCCTTAATCAAATCCATTCTAGAATTGGTTGTGCAGATGGGTTGGAAAATCCACCAGATGGATGTGAAGACCACCTTTACCAACAATGTTGTTAAGGAGGAAATTTACATAGAGCAACCAATTTTATACATATGATTTGGAGTCACATGTGCACAAACTCATGAGAGCATTGTATGGTCTCAAACAGGCACCCTGAGCATGGTACACTCAAATCAACAGTTATCTTAATGGATTGGGCTTCACCAAAAGTGAAGCTGCGAACCTCTATTACGTTGTGGTAGGTGGTAAGTTTCTTATTCTTGTTTTGTATGTTGATTGTTTAATATTTATAGGTGATGAACTACTAATCCACTCTTGCAAAGAGAATCTTGCAAGGGAATTTGAGATAAAAGACATGGGATTAATGCACTACTTCCTTGGGATGGAAGTACAACAAGGTCATGGTGAATTTTTTGTGTCTCAGGGGAAGTATGCCTCTGAAATACTTTAGAGATTTCACATGGAGAATTGTAAGCCTATGGACACACCTCTAGCTACAGAATGGAGGAAGGAGATTGCCACATTAGGTGAAGAGGTTCATGCTACCATTTACGGGTAGCTTTTCAGGTCTTTGATTTATCTTGTGAACACAAGACTAAATATGTGCAATGCATTAAAACAACTGAGTCAAGCTATGGTGAGGCCTACCAAGTTGTATTGGAAGGAAACAAAGAATGTGTTATAGTACCTTAGAGGCACTACCGAGTATGTATTATGGTACAAGAGGACAAAGGGAGTGAAGTTCCAAGGCTTCACTAATGAAGATTGGGTAGGGAGTGCATTAGACAAGAAAATTACTTTAGGTGCTATCTTTAGTGTTGGGTCCGCAGCTATTTCCTAGTACAACATGAAGAAGAGGTTTGTGGAACTCAACCCAGCATACGCTGAATACATGGCTGCAAGTAAGGAAACATGTGAGGCCATATGGATGAGGAAAATACTTGTGATTATTTTCAGTCAGGAGATGGATCCAATAATGATCTATTCTGATAATCAAATTTGCATTAAGCTCTCTGAGAATTTGGTATTTCATGACAAGTCCAAGCACATTGGTATCTAGTATTATCATTTGCAGGACTATGCGAAAAGGAGAATTATGTTGCTACAGTAAATTCCAATAGAGGAGAAAGATGTTGACATCTTGATAAAGGAATTGTCAGGAGGTGAATTCGAATTCGACAGGTGTAAGATAGAGGTGGTGAAAAATCCATTTCTTTCTAAGAGGGAGTGTTAAAAAATGTAGCAAGAAAGGCTCAATTTGACTTTAGCTTTAGTCAATTTGAGTAAATTAAATTTCCGCATCCGCAAGACAACTTGGAGGTATTTAAATAGTGTGACATGGCCCCTATCACTTAGCTCATTAAATTTGAGTCAGATGGCTTGGAGTCCAGTTATGCATGTGTGATTGCTAAATTTTAGCAATCTAGTTCAATTATTCTCAGTTGTATTCAGTTAACAAACCTCTAACTATTGATAGAGTTAACTGAAGGTTAGTTGTGCAATGGGACAACAATACAAATCGGAGATATGTTAGTTAACTTATCAATCAACCCAAAATAGCTAATTCATGCATGGAATTTGAAATTCTCAGTCGAAGTGGAGATAACAAGGCAGTGTAACATGAGTTGTATACTAGTTGAGTGTACAATTGTTGCATGGAGTTAGGAGATACATCCTTGGGAATTGTGCAAGAAAATACGAGGGAATTTTTAGGAGTTAATTTCCTCAAGGATTGAAAAATGAAATAAGAGGCTAGGTAAGCCGATAATTGGCTATGTTCTGATCAGAGTTTCTCATTTAGTAGAGAGAATAATTATTCTTTTGCAAGTTTTGCTCAGAGTTGGAGCAAGTAGTTGTAATAGTTTCTCTATTCAAATAATCAATGCAAAGAGGCTTGAGGGGCTTTTCCCAATTGGGTTCCCCTAGAAATCACTGTGTACTTGTGGTTTTTTATTGCATGTTGTTCAAAATTGTGATTTCCATTCTGGAGATCAATAAAGTAGAATTGTGTCTCTTGCTTTTTAGTTTAAAATATTGAGCAATTGCGATTTATATCAAATTTCTACATGTAGAAATTTTATGTTCAGAGAAAGAGAGTGGAGTAGGGACCTTCCAATTGGGTTTTTCTTGCAAAAGTGTTTCCCAAGTCATATCTTATGTCAAATGTCAAATGTCCATGTGAGATTTTGTTTTGTTGTTCTCTATTTTTTGCATAATTTTAATTCACATGCATACACTATAAACATAAACCTACAAATCCATAAATCTAAATTGAAATAAAACTGTAATACTAAAAAATTTCATATTTTAAAAATAATTTTATCAAATCTATTGTGACAAGTTATCCAGTGGAATATCCATGGCAGTTTATGGATCATATCTAGGCACCCCTTTACCTCACTCTATTTCTTATGTTGATCCAGTGAAGAAAACTCTAAACATATTTTCAACTCTTTTCCTCTAGCTTGGGATCTTTGGAATTGGTTCTTCAATCTCTTTAGTCAATGTTTCTGACTATAGACTTTCCCCTTAGACTTGATCAGTAATTGATCTCTTCGCCATTTTTCTATCCCATTCTCAATAGAGCTTGGATTATTTCACCTGGATTTGTCCTATGGATTCCCTAGGAAGAATAAAATCAACATATATTCCACATATCTTAGGATTCTATCCTTTCTCTTTGGAATACCTTTCTCATAATCTCAAAGAAACCATCCTTATCGGCAATTTGTCTACCTTTTACTAGAAAGTCCAAGACTCTGAGGAACCTATTATCACTACTTTAAATCTACCCTTTTCCCTTGCCCAACTCCTATCTCCCCCTCCCTCTTCCACTCTCACCTTCCCCTCACACTAGTCTTCCCCTCCTCTTAAATTTATCAACTTAAATTCAATGGTTCCTCCAAAGGAAGCCTTATTATTGTAGGCTATGGGGGATTCTTTTTCTTAGAAAAAAAATTCCTCTTTGTTTTTTCTAAACTGGCCATAATAGTAATAATTCTATGGAACACAAAGCTCTTCAAATAGTGTTGATAATTTCCTTCTCCCTCAATTTCTCTCACCTAATCCTTGAAGGCGACTCTCATCTTGTTATTTCCCTAATTATTAAGCTCCTCTACGGATCATCCTCTCTCGAAATCACCAAGATTTGAAGAATTAAAATATCCTTGAATCTCATCAAGTAACTCCCTCAAATCTTTGCATCCATTACCTCACATCTACGCAAATTGGCTAATCAATTCATAGATCAATTAGGGAATGAAGGTTCTACTACACTCTCTATTTCTAACCATTCTTCTTGGTCTACATTCACCCCTTCCCATTAAAATAGAAATTCCAAGAAATAGCAACTCAAGATATTAGTATATTGATGTGAGTGGCAATGAAATAAATTGTGTTGGTTTATACTTATGTTTTCCTTTGCTTCCATGCATGATGTAATTTCTTGTTAGCACCGACTCTTCAACTCAACACAGTTGTGTTTTTTCCTCCTGTTGCTGATCTCCACTTAAGTGGGGTACCAAATGGTTTTGGTCTCTATTTTTTGTGTACTCTCCTCTAATTTTGAAATTTCTTGACTCTATATTTTACTTCCTTTGTTTTGGTTTCCAAGGCGGGAGGCTAGAGACAATAATTTTGTTAAACTAATGTCAATTTTTTCTATTGCAATACAAAGATTGCTTACAAAAAAACATGAAATGTAAGAATACATTTAAATACAATATGTCTTATCTCAAGATAAAAAAGCTATCTTGGATACTCAATCACTTGGTTGAGGGAATATCCCAACCACACACCAATCATGGAAGACTAACTAATTGGAGTGAATGTCTTACCCACCAAGGCATAAACATTCTCCTAATTAATAGCAACATACTCCTTCTTGTAGACACTATTCCTTATTGTATAGACTATAACTCTACCGAATATGACCAATAAACTCAATAATTAAATTGGCCACTCATGCATGGCGAGTAGCAATTACATATTTTAAAAATATTTACATTGAATTTATTTTTGTTATTAATATTTTGATTTTAATGTTGCATGCCAAATCCATATTAACCATTGAAGGGATTACAATTAATTAAAAAGTAGCAATCAATGGAAGGAATTATATATGTCCTTCATCTTTAGCAACACAATACTAAAATGCTTTAAGGATCATAGATTATTATTTTCATTTTGTTTATATAACATAGTCTCTCTATCTCTCTCTCTCCCTACATATACACATAGGCACATCTCCCTCATCTTGAGGGACAAACTAATAAAATGCTTTAACCATAAGAAACCTTTTATTTTCATTTGACTTGTATAATATTGTTGATGGTGCTAGAAATCCATCAACCAAGGCGATCTCCCCGATGTGAAGTTCCAATTAGACCTCACGCTGTTTGGAATAGGAAACACATCCAGGATATTGGCCTGACTACCATATATTATTGAAGATTTGCCTTGGCTCTAGTTGTCAGCGAGAAAGAGGAATACATATGTGCCTTTGAAAATAAAGTAAGTGTTCCTGGTGAGTGTTTGCTTGTAAGTGTGTCAAGGTGATTCTACTGCGGAGGGAGAGAAATAAGTGAGACTCTAAGAAAGAGGTAATAGTACCACACTAGTAGAGACACACACAACCAGGAAGGATCCATCTAACATCCAACGGAATAGTCCACAAAATATGTGACAATTATTACAACCAATTAATGAGAAAGATCTATCTAGTACCTCATGGAATAATTCACAAATATGGGACAACGATAACAACTATTACAACACATTCTCAATAATATAAGTACTAAAATAACCGAAATAGTTCAACCTATTTAGCACAGATGAAAGCAAACATGAACTACAAACATCCACATAATAGTCTTACAAATATTCATAATCCATGTATGAATAACATGATGGCCATGAAGGATTTTGTTATTAAGTAAAAGTTCCAAGACACATGTATACAATGAACACCACTAGCTCCAATAGTGGAGTGTTGGAGCCACTCATTTCTCCTTAAAATAACTAGCTTATCTCTCTAATTCCTTGCGGGAGGAGCCAAGGTGAAAATTCCTTTGCTCATACATTGAGGGTGTACATATAACCAATGGGGTGATAGTTCACCTCCCTTGTGACTCTTTGACTACCCTCACGACTGTTTAACTTCCCATGAATTTTTGACTTTACATGACTCTTCACATTCTATATGTGTCCTTTGGAATTCCACTTTACAATACATTTTGAGTAACAATTTACATGATACACAATAATGATGTGGCATATGACAACTCACGACATTGCATGACATGACACTACTGGCATAGACTGCTTGATGACATGGTAATGTCAAGCCACTGTTGTTTCTCCTTGGTATATGTCTTCAATAAGAGATGTGTACAATGATTCATCTTCATGAGAGATATCCTTTGTTCTTCATATATACCCTCCAAAGGGTTGTGAATCAGATGGAGAATTCATGTGGTCCTGATCTTTGGTCTTTCATTGTAGTCCAGTGTTCATTCGTCTTCTTGTCTAATGATCATCTTATCTCCTCAGCTCCTTAGGTGTCTTATAGCATGTCCTCCTTCTCCATATCCTTCATCATCATATTTCCATATCATTATAGAGTTCATGCATCTGCAATCGACTCATGTCAAGATCACATCAGTGTGATAAATCCCTAGTCTAAGATGATGCATGATAATCCACTGACTCAGCCGGATAGAGTGGTAGGCAGAGGGAGAGGCTCAGTGAATGTGTAGTTGCATAGCTAGCATAGTCAAGGGTTAGGATTGAGCCTTGAGACGACATAATAAACAGTTCAGGATGGAATGAGGAAGAAGATTCCACAGTTTGGGAGCTCATTGAGGTAGGTAGAGGGGTTGGGAGCTAATTCAGTCAACTGCACACTTCTAGAAGACAAAGGAGACTTCTTGATTATGCAATTATGTAGTTCAATAACTCAAGGATGAGGTTTGAGGCTTGTGATTGTGGAATGTGTAGTTCTGGCTAGGCAGGAGAGAGATATTGCACAATTTTGAGTCTTAGTGAGCCATGCTGCATGGTTTTGCCCTATTTCAGTCAATTGTGAAGTTCTGGGAGGTAGAGAAGATACAATGATTTTACAGTTGCGTAGTTCAAGAGCTCAGGGTTTGAGCTTAATCTCAGAGACTACGGATTGCATAGTTAGTGCCATGATGGAGGGCTGAATTGCACAACTTTGGAGACCAAGGCTCCGTATTGATCACTGAAACTACATAGTGTGTAGTCCTAGGAGGAAGGAACTATGCAATACACAGTGTTAAGAGGAAGGGTTTCAACTTGGGGGTTGGGACTGCACAATGCGTAGTTGAGGAAGGCCGAATGAGGCTAAGTCGCTGGGAATTTTTTGAAATTTGGCCAAGTTTGGGATCAGTGAAAATGATGTAAAAAGTGATAGGAATTGACTGTGATCACACACTTAAACACTTGAAGACACAACATAGATCATCCAGAACAAATGAACACATACTTCCCTTAGTGTGACAACCTTTGTGACGACTTATGACAAGTGTGACAATAAATATACACTTTGTGATGACAATGACAACACTTATGCAACAATGTGTGAAACTTTGGGAATGAGAGAGAAACAAGCATGCATGATGAGAAAAACTCATCATCGCAAATATTTCCCCTTGAAACAAACCAAAGCTCCAATTTACATGATAAGCGATAATTCCCACACCAAAATATGACACTTGACATATGAAAATAAAAGTGTGAACGACATTTGCAATATTCGAATGACTGTCAAAACATGAAAACGACACTAATTAAAGGGAAATCAAGCAAAATAAATAGTTTCAAACATGAAAAAAACACTTGCAATGGGGAAAGTGCACAAAAGCGACAGTTGGAGAAACTCACCAGAATAGAAGTACAATTGGAAACAAAGTGAGGGAATTTCGATGTAAGTACGCATTGACTATCGATATGGATTAGACATCATATAGGCATAGTCTTGATGGACCATGTTATTCTTGTTAAAGCATGCGTAAACGAATGCGCTCATGGACTTGTTACAGACTGAGCATGTGTGAGCAAGTGACTTCGACACTTCTAATGCAAGAAGGGAGCTCAAAAAGCATCAATTGACCAAGAAGTGATTGCAGAACGATTGATCACAAGATCCACAATAGGCTCCAAAATTCGAGTGTACACAATATTTTTGAGGGTGTCTATCGCAACAGCAACAAATACATACATACTCTCTTCATGTTTACAATGAAGCATTCTTCTTATTAATATTTTTCTAAAATGTTATAACTAACTCCATATTAAACATTGAAGGAAACTGCAGATGTGTCATTCAATTATAAAACACCTATCAATAGGATAAAAACCCTTCTTATCTGTATTTTTGACATTGAGATATTTTTGTTCATATTAAATTCTTTTTATTTATAATCTACATTGATTATTTAATTTTTTTATTTATTTTTTAATTCCACAGATCAAACTTATAATAATAATTAAATAGATTACACATTTCCTTTAAGAAATAAAATATTTTTAATTACTATATGTAAAATTGATATAAAATTATGGTATTACTCCCTAATAATCAATTTTCTTTTGACAACTCATTAGTTGATCTTTGACCACAAATATATATATATATATATATATATATATATATATATATATAACATTTTTAAAAAAACTAAATTTTAGTTGACACGTGGTATTACTCCCTACCAAAAAACGACTTTAACAATCAATTTTTTTTGACTACTCATTAATTGATCTTTGACCAATATAAATATTAACATTATTAAAAAAATAAATTTTAATTCACATCTAATTGCTAAAGGTCTTATTTTCACATTCATGACAAGTACATTGGAGCATAATTTCTGCTAATTATTTTTACCTAATTCTACACAACTTTCATATTGATTCATATAAAGTGTGCCATGACTGCTCGCATCATCGTTAATCTCAACATTCGGTGTGTTAACTAAATGTAGTTGTTGGCAATAGTTGTAAACATTATTCAAACTAGGTCACTGCAGTGAAAGCTATGAAAATGTTTACAATATGACAAGAAGTCCCTGCTTCAGGCTTTATGAATTGTTCGTGTCTATAATTTTTTTCAAATTTCAAAGCTCCCCTATTTGAATCCCATGCTAAAATTTCCCCTCTTTGGTAGGTTCAATTGATGCAGACTATTCACAGTTTGGGTTTAGCGTGGGCTGGAAAGGAAGAAGAATGACAACCCCTCAATTTCAGATGACAACCACTCAATCTCAGGCCGACACATCTAAAATTTAACATATACATATGCACTATTACCGTTCTTAATATCTTTGACTATGAACTTCAAGAAAAAATTAAAACGCATTCATGTGCCTACTCCTAATATATCTACACCTTCATACAATTTGGAAAAGTTGTGTGGATCTATAAGTTTTATGGAAGGCGTTTCGTACATGAAAGCCATGGCAATTGCACTGACCAACCTTTTTTTCAGTTCTTGTTTAAACAAACCAGTGCTGGTTTGGGTTAGGTAATGGCAAAGTAACAAGCCCATAATTAGATGGAAGATTAATCATTGACTACATTAGTTCAAACATTCTACATGGTTTTTATATGTTTTTTCCTGTTCAATTTCATTTTCATTTGGTAACATTTTGTTTGGAAACACAAGATTTTGCTGTCATTCTTCGAACGGTATTTGAGTAAATGAAATGCTTCAAAATTCCCCTACATGGGTGTTAATTTTGCAGTAGTTGGAGCCACAACCTACCTTGGTTTCTTCAAAGCGAGGAATATAGGACAGCTTTTGACTTCATTGTCACCCGATACTCAGATTAAGTGGTTTCTAATACAAAGACGCTTGCGGCTTATTTATCTGTTATTCTAATTTCTTGTTAGGAAATAATTTGTTTCAAGTGCATTTTCTTCAATGTTTTACTTTTATCACCGATCAATAGTTTTCTTTTGTTTCCTATTACTAATATCATTTTATTATTTTACTTTAATTATTGTATCGATCGTTCATTTTCACAGCCTAACTTTGTATGTGTGAAGGTTTAATTCTTATTTGTACAATATATTTTAATTTTGATTATAAAAAAAATGATATTTTAATATTAATTTCAAATATTTTAATTTTAGTTTTATTCAAAATATTTATCAAAAAAATTGTTATGCAACTATCTACAAATCATGTAGTTATCTTGTGGCAATGGCATCATTAATAGCTTCTCTGGTGGAGAATAAGAGTGTCATGAACAGAGATTTGATCTTCATAAAAAAATCAGATAACACATCTTGTTATTAGGGAAAAAAACCTTTAGTGTTCCTTGGCTTAAGAGAGTGCTCAAGGAAAAATCTATGAATTCTTAAAAGGAAAACTATTGTTATTTTCTAATTACTAGAAGAGATGACATGATTACATTAGTTTGCTAGCCATAATACAATTCATGAACGAACCTTGAAATCTAGAACAAGTGTTGCAAAGTCGCTGTTGAAAATGTAGTAAAGAATGGCTTCTTTGACTTGTGCCTTAGTCAAAGATGAAAATTCAAATTCAATCTCATAGCTGCTTCAGTTAGTTGTTAGTTAACATGTGCGATGTGGCCTATCACTGAGTTATTGTCAGTTAATTCGAGTTAGATCGCTTTCAGTGAGTTTTGGACTAGTTTATGGCTAAAATTAGCTATCTAGTGGAGTTAACTCTAGTGTCTATCAGTTAACTAATCTCTAGTTCTAGAATAGAAATAGATTTGAGTTTAGTTGAGTAGTTGAATTTCTAGTAACTCAATTTAGTCTCAATTAACTAGTTCTAGATGCTAAATTTAGCCCTAGTAGGTCATGAAATTCAAATTTCCTACTGAGATTGAGTGAAGGCACAAATTGTATTTATTATGGTACGTAGGTTTTAGTGTGTAATGCTTGAAAAGAAAGTAGAGAAATTCTCTTGGGAATTATGCAAGGAAATAGGAGAAATTCCTATTTTTTAGGGGCAAATTTGTGCTAGGAAATAGGAGCTCGTAAAAGGGCTTATTTGCCTAAGTGTTGGGAAAGACTTGTAGAGTGTTGATTAGTATTGTAGGGAGCTTGAGGCTTGAAGAAAATTCTATGTAATAGATCAGATTTCTCAATTGATTCAATACAAGAAAGAGGGGTTTACCTAGTTGGGTTCCCTAGATAAATTTTATGTTCTATGTGTGATTGTGTTTCTATTCATTGTTTTCTTTCAGCAAATTTTTGGTAGAGAAATATTGTGTCTTTTTTTACCAATTAGATCCCCTTAGCAGTTGCAAGGTTTCAAGTGTTTTCTACATGGTATCAGATCAACAAAGAAGATAGAGACCAAGTTCCTTGATAAGACTCAAAGTGCGTTGGAGAGAAGATCAATTGGTGCAGGAATCATGTCAATCTATGGTTTGAGGATAGAGCATGCCCTAGAAGGGACTTCCAATTTTCGTGCATGGAAGGATAGAATGGAGGTAGTGTTAGATGATAATGGTGTTTTGGAATACATCAAGACTGATATTCCTAAACCTGTTGCATCAAATGCACAACAACTCTCTCCATGGAAGAAGAACACTTCCAAAACTAGGAGTATGATCCTAGAAGGAGTTAGAAACCATAGTGTTTGAAACTTGCATGGGAAGGAAACTCCATTCTAGATGTGGAAGGTCATTATTGATCTGTTTGAAAGGAGTAGTGGTGCCAAAAAATTTGCTTTGAAGAACAAATTGAGGAACATTAAAATGGAGAACGATGAGCCCATTATTACATATCTATCCAGGTTTTCTCAAGTGAGGGATGAACTTGGAGGTGTTGAAGAGACAGTTCTACCAAAAGAGCTAATGGGAGTTGTTCTTGTTGGGCTTCAAAACTCTTGGCATAGTTTCTAGGATGCGGAGAATGGCAGAGATAAGCTCCATGACTGGGAGAGACTGTGGTCATATCTTGTGCAGGAAGAGATGAGGAGGAACACAAGGGATGGAGTCTCATTTTGGATAGAAGATGAGGAGAAATTTGTTATAGTTGGTAACGGGAAGAAAGCCAACGGAGAGAAGGCCTAAGGCCAAACCAAGTCTAGTCAAAATGGAGGAAAGGAAAAGAAGGATCTTAGCAAGATCAAGTGTTTTCATTTTCATGAGTTTGGACATTTGCTACAAAATCTCCAAACAAGAAATCTAGCAAGCATGTTGCAACTTGCAACAACAGTACGAGGAGAAGCAGTCTCTTCTTAGTTTTAATTGGATTTCTCTTTAATATCTTGCATGGAAAGCTCAGTATGAGATAATTTGTGGTGCATTGACTCAGGGGTTTAATTCACATGATAAGGAACAATTATCTCTTCAACGGTTTGGAGGAGAAAGGCATGTAATTCTGTATCGAGCTTGGAGATGATGATAGATAATTGACCAAAGGAGTTGGTATGTTGAGATTTAAGAGGGAGTATATTTCCCTTCTCCATCTCAAGAATGTGACGTATATTACAATATTGGAGAAAAACCTTGTCTCAGTAGCAACCATTAAAGACAAAGGGTATGATGTTGTATTTAGCAAAGGGAAGGCCTACCTTAAGCATTCCACTTCAAGTCAAGTCAAGAAAATTGGGGCTACGATCGAGAGACTCTACAAATTGGAGGTTGATGGATGTGCAACCTTGAGAATAAAGATAGAGAGTTCTCAGAATAGAGATGTGGTGGTTGAGCGAGAGCAAGACTAAGCTCTCAGGATGGACCCTCATCCAATATCTCAGTTTTAGTCTAAGCTAGTTGGTAGTTAGGAAGTCACTTCACTAGAGACTTCCAGTATTGGGAGAGTTTGAGCCAAGTGGGTAGCGGATTTGGTTAAGGGAGCTGAAAAGAGAGTTGAGTCTCCCAACACCAAGAAGAAAACATCTAGATACATAAGTTACATGGCTCTTTCTAGTTCAGAGGGAGCAACTATAGCAACAAATAACTTGGTAGGGTTGAAGACAGATCTAGGTGGATGAGGTTATTCCAATGATCCCTTCCTCGCTAAGAGGGAGTGTTGAAAATGTAGCAAGGAATAGCTTCTTTGACTTGTGCCTTAGTAAAAGATGAAAATTTGAATTCCATCTCATAGTTTCTTTAGTAAGTTATCAATTAACATGTGTGATGTTGCATATCACTGATTTATTGTCAGTTAATTCGAGTTAGATGGATTTCAGTGAATTGTGGACTATTCGATGGCTAAAATTAGTTATCTGGTGGAGTTAAATCTAGTGTCTATCAGTGAATTGATCTCTAGTTCTAGAATAGAGACGGATATGAGTTTAGTTGAGTAGTTGACCTTCTATTAATTCAACTAACTCCCAGTTAACTAGTTACAATAGCTAGATTTAGCCCTAGTAGGTCATGCAATTTGAATTTCCTATTGAGATTGAATCAAGGCACAAATTGTATTTATTACGGTACATAGGATTTTGTGTGTAGAGCTTGAGAAGAAAGAAAAGAAATTCTCTTAGTAATTGCACAAGGAAATAAGATAAATTCCCATTTTTTATGGGCATAATTGCAGTAGGAAATAGGAGCTCCTAGCAGGCCTTATTTTCCTAAGTGTTGGGCAAGCCTTGTAGATAGTTGATCAATATTGCAGGGAGCTTCAGACTTGAAGAAGATTCTATGTAATATATTAGATTGCTTGATTGATTCAATAAAAGAAAATTGGGTTTTACCCAACTCGGTTCCCAACATAAATTTTGTATTCTATGTGATTGTTTTTCTATTCATTATTTTCTTTCCACAAATTTTTGGTAGTGAGATCTTGTGTCTTTTATTATCAATTTGATCTCATTAGTAGTTGCAAAGTTTCGAGGATTTTCTATGGTAGCATAGTCCCTGCCACTTAACTAGATGTAGTGTTTTTAGAAAAATTGTAAATTGATATATGAGTGGAAAAGATAATTACTTACTAAGGGACAAGAACATGCATAAATGTTTGGTGCGTAATAACCACTACTAAGTTTGCACATTTACACTTTTACTCCTACATGTTAAACCATTGAAGAAAACATAAATAATAGTAGGCAATAACTCTAGTAGGTATATTTATTTCCATCCTATTCCTTTTCATTTTTATGCAAATACTTTCTTAAGTTATCATAAATATGTTATTTACGCGAGTACGAGCTATTTTCAGGGATTTTAATTTTAGGTGGTTTTTCTATGAAGCTTAACAATAAAAATTCATTGCATAAATATTTAAAAATCATGGCATAAATATTGCAATGACATCGAGAAATTATGGAAACAGAATCTAAGGCAATTATCCGCATGTCAAAAAGGTTACAATAAGACCTTCAAAGTTATGGTCCAATCAAAGGTTTGAAAATAATTTTTTCAATAATATTGAAAAATAAATGTTTGTTTTTAAAAGCTAAACATTATAGCTTGCATTGGTCAATTAATAACAGCCTTCGAAAGGAATAATAACAACTTGAAGGATGGTACCATAGTCTCCACATATAGTTCTATCTTGAATTAGTTAAGAAATACATACATATATATATTGAATATTAGGGACTACTCTTCCTTGAAACACTTGTTTGCTATGGGCATTGATATATTTTATTTATGATTAATACTCAAAGAACTTACATCTTACATTGCCAACATCAATAAAAAAATTCATAACAATCAATTAAATTGTATTATTATTATAAAGAAATTAATATATAAGCTAAAAACATATTCCAACATGGTTACCAATACCATATACATAGAAATTGTGCAGAAGACATTTGTTTAATTAATCGATTTAATTAAAAGTTCACTGAGGTCACCTTTTATCGACCTAAATATTATTTTTAGATGCTATGAGTCGATTTTATATTGAGCCTAAAAAGTGGAAAATAATTATAAATAAAATCAAAAACTTTTTACTTTGAATTTATTTATCTCTCCGTATAAAATTCACGTAATATTATGGTGGCAATGAAACTATTTTATTTAGGGTCAACATTAAAAGAAAATATATCTCCCTATTGAATTATAAAACACCTTTTAATATAATTAAAAAATACTTTTATTAAGTAAAATATTTAATTTAATATTATTTTTTTAATATAAAAATTTGAAAAATATTTTTTGGTAATGACCATGAAAATGAAGTCTTGTATTCCAAGACATTTCATGTTTAAATTTTTTTAATTTATCAATAAACTTGAAGCGACATGGTTCACCTAATAATAATAATAATAATAATAATAATAATAATAATAATAATAATAATAATAATAATAATAATAATAATAATAATAATTCTAAGAAATTCATCCATCTTTTGAATGCAATGTTTGAAAGCATGGAATGCACCCTTCCAAAGATTCCATTTATCCGTGAATGAAGCGTTTGAAAACATAGAGTATGTTTTCTAAAATTATTTTATATTCCCTTCCTACAATAAAGAAATCGCGTACGATTTATAGAGGTGAAACCATGAATGAATGCGGTTGTTGGAAACAAAATAAAAAAATCAACATTACCTTTGTGTGAAAATGAAAGTTGAATTTTGAAACCTCCGCTTTCGTTATTTCGGATTTGAAAGAAGATTATAATTTTCTTATGACTTTTGTTTATGGACACTCATCTAAAAACATTAAAATAAAATGATATTAAAAAATTAAATTGCTACCTATATATATCATAATTTTTTATTTTCTTAAAAATATATCATATTTTTATTTTCTTAAAAATATTTCTAAACTGAACCTTTATTTACCTTTTTTTTCATATTTAATAAATTTTATATATTATAATTATTATGCTTTAAAATCCATGTGATGTGATAAATCAAGAAATGAACTTGACCCATCTCCTAACTATTTACTTTTCTTTTCATATGTAATAAATTTTATATATTATAGTTATTGCTTTGAAATCCCTGTGATGTGATAAATCGAGAAATCAACTTGACCCATCTCCTAACTATTTACTTTTTTTTTCATACTTAATAAATTTTATATATTATAATTATTATGCTTTGACATTCCTCTGGTGTGATAAATCGAGAAATGAACTTGACCCATCTCCTAATATGTATCATCTGATTTGTCATTTTTTAAGAGGTTTTTAAGGATTAAATTTGTTGGATTTTTTAATATGAATATTTCTTTTGGATTTGTAAATTATAAACTCATGTTTAATCAAGGTTTAACATTGTATTGTGATAAAGATTGTCTTAATATTAAAATCAATTACGGTTAACTATGGTTTAATGTTGTATTGTGACAAAAATTGTGTCAAAATGAAAACCAACTATAATAAAAAATGGTCAACCATGTTTATTTTAGGGTTTATAATATTATGTTTGGCTTTATATTTATTTTAGGGTTTTTATACCTTGGATTTATAATATTAATCCCTTGGGTTTAACATTATTTCCTTGGGTTTTTAGTATTAATCCCCAAGGTTTATTAGTCCCTTGTGTTTATAATATCAATCCCTTAGGTTTATTAATCTAAGGGTTCATATTCCGAGGGTATAATATTATTCATAGGGTTTATAGATTAATCCTAGTGTTTAATATTTATCTTGCGGTATAAGAATGTGTCTAAATGAAAATCCACCACACTCAACCATGGTCAATAACCATGTCACATTGTGAGAAAGATTGTCTCATGGTCCAATGTTCATCCATGTCAACCATGGTCAACCATGGTCTAACGTCTCATTTTGACAAAGATTATTTCAATGTGAAAATCAACGATGGTCAACCATGGTCGAACGTCACATTGTGACAAAGATTGTCTCAATATGAAAATCAACCATGGTCAACCATGTTTGTTTTAGGGTTTATATACCTTGGGTTTAGAATACTAACCCCTTGGGTTTAATATTATTCTCGTGGGTTTATAGTATAAATCCTATCTTGGATTTATAATATCAATCCCTTGGGTTTAATAATCTAAAGGTTCATATTACGAAGGTATAATATTATTGATAGTGTTTATAATATTAGTCCTAGGTTTAATATAAATCCATTGGGTTTATAATATAAAGTCCTTGAGTTTATAATATTAATTATCGCTCATGTTTATAATATTTTTTTTTGGTCAAATAAGAGTGGAGCCTTCAATTAACTGAAAGAAATATTACATATGCTACACGTCTTTACAAGTGTAAAGACCAACAAAAGACATAACCGTTGATGATTAATAGTCAACAAGGTCAACAAAACCATAAACAAAACCCAAAACCTTACACATAAAGCTTACACATAAACCTCTGACCATTATACAACCTGATAGCCATTCGATAAGAACCCCAGTGATCCAACGGTCCTTAGAGAAATCGCATCGAAAACTTACACGACCCTTACCCACTTTACGAAGCCGATAGAGAAAAGAAAATGTTAATGTATAAAGCTTTGGGTTCGTTCTTAGACTTAACTTCCTCCCATTTTGAAACCCGACATCTTTTCGATCAAGATCTCATATGATCCGACGATCATTAATGATTTCGCCCTGACAATATGCATGACTCTTACCTGCTTCACGGATTCGATAAGGATTATAAGCCATTAGTTTATAAAAATTCGGGTCCGTTCTAAGACTTAGCCTCTGATCACTTTTACAACCAAATATCCATACGATCAAGCCCCTGTTGATTTGACGGTCTTTAGAAATATCGGATAGGAAACTAGAGCGATCTTTACCCGCTTTGTGGAGCCGGTAAGGATTATAAACCGTTGATCTATAAATCTTTGGGTCCGCTTGTAGACTTAACCTTCAATCATTTTCCAACCCGATAGCCATTTGATAACGAAGGCCATCAAAATCTATGGTCAGCGGCCGTTCAACTAGCCCGCTATTTACCATGTACTCCTCCCCTGTACTTAGCTTTGTCTTAAGCATTCTTGGTGGGAATAATGGTTAGGAATGAATCCTACTTCCGCTCTCTCCTACTTCCACTAGTCTTCCTTCTTCTCATTACTCATGGTCTGGAAGTGCTCCATGTCTTTGGTCACCTATCTTTGACAGTCATCATGCAATTTTCCTGAGGGTGTCGAATCCCAAGTGTACCTAATATAACTTTCCTTACAAAGCACTCCTTCATTCGCCAGACAATCAACTAGCATATTGGATTTTCTTCGCACATGAGCAAAGCTAACAGTTCTCAGGGTTCGCAAGTGGGAATGAATACGCTGAAAGACCTGCGATAGCCTCCAATGTTTCGATACTTTTCTAGGTGTCATTCAATTACATATCTTCTTGGCCACATTAATGACCAATTCATAGTCTACTTAAATGATGGCATTGTGTAAATTTGACTCGATTAGGATTTCCAGGCTCTACTCTAAGGCCATGAGCTCCACCATGTTATTAGTGGCAGTCCCCAAAAGACTATCAAAAATATCCTTTATGCGCCCTTGCTCATCTCTTATGACCCCGCAAAATCCAGCCATCCCTAGGTTGCCTTTAGAGGCTCCATCTATATTTATTTTCAAAAACCATGAGGAGGAGGCTGCCAAATGTCTTTACCAACAGTTGTTTGGCTCACACCCTTGTTTATGCCCCTGGGAACTAGAAAATGGAGATCCAACTATAGCAATACGCGAGCATCCTAGGGCAAAGGAGGGTTCTCAAGAAGTTTCCACAAAAGGGCTCCAACTGTGTCTTTGAGTTGTCGTAATATTTGTGCAATGATGTTCTGGGTCGAGCAAGTTTTGTTCTTGAAAATCCTGCCATTGCGTTCTTTCCAGACATCCCAGATAATAGAGCCTGGAACTAGAGCCCAAGCTTTGTTGATGATTTCATTGCCTGAGAGGTCTTTCCTCCAATTCTTCAAAGTATTGGTGATGCTGAGTCTATCCCTCTCAGTTTGCCTAAAGACTAAGGCCACCCAATCCCACAAGATAGAGGTGAATGAGCAGAGGTTGAGTAAGTGTTCCATCATCTCCTCTTGTAAGCCAAAAAGATGGCATTTGGATGGGCCACCAAAACCCATTTTTAGAAGATTCTCCCGAGTGAGAATTTTCTTTTGTTGAACAACCACATAAACAACTTTATTTTCATCCAATGTGGGTTCTACCAAAGGTCCTTCCATACCTGATCAGGGTTTTGATAATCAAACCCTAGGGCCATTCATTTGGTTTCTTTGAGGTTAAAGTTGCCTTCAGTGTGTCTTCCCCATCTCAGTTGGTCAGAAGAGGATGACACCAAAATCTTCCTCTGTTCCAAGTCAAGAGCAAGAGAAACTGCCTTGGCCTTCAAAGGTCTCTCTTCACTATAACCCAGATCCTTCCATATTCATCACTTACCATTGTTCCTTACCTGATCCCAGAAGTCACTTACCATAATTAAACCTTTGTTGTCAGTGTCATTCTTGAGAGTGGTTAGTTCTTCCCTAAACAAATTTGGTTCCTGCTACCAGTTATCCTCCCAAAACCGTGCCAAGTTCCCAACTCGAATCTCCCAGAAACTATGTTGCTGGACAATGGCTCTATTCTCCCAAGAAAGGTTCCAAATGTGGGAGCCCTTGTTGAGCCCAGACATTCGGATATGATCCCTCTCCTGCCAATTATTTTCATATTTCTATTTCCAAATCCTGGCCCAAGGGGTTGCCGATTCCTTAAGCCACCTCCACCAAAGTTTTTCTCCCAAAACTCTGCTGAGGGTTTTAGGGTCATGAAGCCCCAAACCACCATGGGCCTTAGGTTTGCAAAGCTTGTCCCAAGCTACCAAAGCCCACTTCTTCTTCTCTTCCCCTTTGCCCCAAAGAAAATCTTCTTAAATACTCTTGATCTGTTGCATAACTCCTTTAGGAGTAGGAAGAGTTGAAAACATGAAAATGGGAATAGCCTGTAGGACAACCTTTGTAAGCACAAGACGCCCCACCAAATTCAAAGACCTGCATGTCCATTTCCTTACCTTGTCCTGAAGTTTATTAGTTATCGGCTCCCACACACCATTGCTTAGAGGTTTTTCCATAAGAGGCATTCCAAGGTACTTGGAAGGTAACCAATCCCTTTGAAACCCGAGAATTCAGGTGAGGTTCCTTTCAATAGCAATGTCAATGTTAAAAAAGAAAACCTTTGATTTGTAGAGGCTTACCTTTGTACCAACGGCCATCGCAAAGTCGTTCAGTATTTGTTTGAAAGCTCTGGCTTCCCTGACCGTGGGAATACCCTACAACATTGTGTCATCCAAAAATTGTTGATGAGTAGAAGCAGCACCATCCAAGGTAAGTTTCAGACCTTGGATTCTTCCTTCAACATTTTCCATTTTGATCCCTCTGCCTAACACTTCCATCACGAGAACAAAGAGGAAGGGGGAGAGCGAATACCCTTGTATAAGACCCCTAGAAGGCATAAAGGTTCTAAAGGGAGAGCCGTTAAGTAGGATGGAAAAACTATCCATGGATACAAGGGCCATAACCCATCTTTTCCAGTTATGGTTGAAGCCATAAGCTCTTAGCACTACCTTGATGTAAGACCAGCTTAGCTTATCATAAGATTTCGCTAGGTCAAGCTGTATGATCATACCAGCTTGCTTATTTCTCCTAAGAGAGTGTACCACCTCATGAGCTTGCATGATGTTATTGAGAATCTATCTTCCTTCCACATAATCAGTTTGCTCCTCTGAGACAAGAGCTGGAAGAAGGGGCTTGAGTCTGTTGGCGATCACTTTGGAAATAATTTTTACACCAGATTGCATAAAGCTATGGGTTTGAATCTCTCCAGTGTCATAGATTTTTCCTGCTTTGGAATCAAAGCTATGAAAGAGGCATTAAGAGCCTTCAAAACCGTTTTGGATCTTCTCGAGTCTTCCACAACATCAAGGATATCTTGTTTAACTATTTTCCAACAAGGTTTGAAGAAGTCCACATTGAACCCATCCGGCCCAGGAGCTTTCCCATTTTGCATCTCATTGGTAACTTCACTGACCTCTCAGACATTAGCCTATTAATATTGTGGTTGTCTTCTCTGGTTACAAGCTTAGGAATGTAATTTGTGAATTTGTTAATGAATCAAGATCTATCAATGAGAGGCTTCTCTGCTATGCTAAGGAAATGTTGAACTAGGACAAATTCCATTTCTTTGTGAGAGACAAGCTCTTTACCTTGAGAATCTTTTAGTTTGGAAATTTTCTTATGTGACCTGTGATCCAAGGTTGATTTATGAAAAAACTTTGTGTTTCTTTCTCCTTCTCTAATCCACTGCACCCTCGATTTTTGTCTCTAGAAAATATCCTCTTGCATGCATTGATCTTCCCATTCGTTATGAAGAGAGTTAGCTTTATTTTTTTGTTCCTTAGTAAAACCATCTGTGATGTTGATCTGATTAATCCCTTGGAGTTTCTGCTTAACTTCTCTTTTGGCTTTAAAAATATTACCAAACTCTTTTTTGTTCCAATCTTTAAGCCTGGATTTTATGTGTTTAAGTCTCTGTTGTAGCATGAACATTTTAGTGCCTTGAACAAGGATATCTTCCAGCCACCATTTGTCAATATTGGTGGTGAAGTCAAGGTGAGAGAGCCAGAAATTTTCAAAACTAAAAGGTCTGTTCCTCGGTGTACCCATAAAAGTAGCTTCAAGCTAGACAAGCGAGTGGTCTGAGCCTCCAAAGGGAAGGATTAAAGTTGACATGTCAAGGCCTGTGAGAAGGAGGTCCTATGAGATTATGAATCTATCTAGTTTAGAGGTGACTTGAGAAGCCCCTACCCTCTTATTGTTCCAGGTAAAATTGTCATTTATTTTTTCATTGTTCACTAACCCCATGTTATTTATGAAGTTCTGGAAGGAAATGGAGTCTCTGCCTAGTTTTCTAGTACTGCATTTTTTCTCTGTAAGAGATATGATCATATTGAAATCCCCTGCCAGAATCCATGACATATCAGGATATCTCTCTCTCAGCCCCTCAAGGGAGGTGAGAAGCTTCAGTTTATCTTCTATTTTTTTAGGACCATAGATGCTTGTGATCATGTAGACCTCCTTATCACCCAAAGGTTGAATCACCAACGATAGATAGTTCCTAGATGCTTCAGCATCCAGGATTCCAAGTTTCTGGGGGTCCCAAAGCGTAAGAATCCCCCCCCGCCGAGTTGTATGCTTTAACCTCTAGATACTCATACTTGATTAACCATTTGCTATGTATCTCTCTGATCTTGTCCATTGAAAACTTTGTTTCCTGAATAAAAACCATGTCTGGTTTTTCTTATTTTATTCTACTACTAAGGTTTATTTATTTCCATTTACTTCATAGTGCCCTAATGTTCCAGGTTATAAGCTTCATTAAGAAAGGTTTGTAAAGGAGTAACTGGTAAGATATATCATCTTACCTAAGTTAATCATAAGTTTCCCACATTTAGTCAACAACTCATTCTATCTTTTTCTTCCTCTTTTCCTACCCGGGTTCTTGGAAGAATGCATCAGTGTATCCTCCATCGTTTTCAACCCTCTATTCTCCTGGCTATCACGGTTTCTTTTGACTCCATAACCCTTCGATTGTGATCTCCAGAGGAAGAGCTGTTGAACCTGTCAAACTCCTCTTTTGGTAGGGAGTCTACCCCTTTGGTGATTCCCCGCTCCAGAAACTTTTCAAGATCTAAATTCTACCTCTCTAGAATCTCCTGCAGTTCATGATCCTCCGTTCCAGCCTCACTTGGGGTCATCTCATGGTCCCCACTGAGCTCCATAATGCTCGGGAGATCATCCTTTTGTTGGTTGTTATCTGGTATATCCTCCATGCTAGCATCCCTTTCCTTCTCAGTGGGATTATTCTCTGATTCCTGGTTTGTCCCATTGTTTCCAACTTTGTTTTCTAAGATCTTGAAACTATTGTGGCTCGATTATCTGTCCTTATTAATTTTCTTTTGGTACCGCTTTCCTCCTTTCCCTTTACCCCCAACCTTAGTAAAACCCTCAGGATCTTTGCCTGTGGTGTTTTTCATGTTTCTTTCTAGTTTGTTTAATGGGAAATCCCTGTATAGGTGCTCGTGTTCATGGAACTTACGACACCTAAATGGGACGTGTTTACAGTTCACCGCCTGTACCCATTCTTCGTCATACACTTCTAAAATGATCACATCTGAAAGTGCCCCAGATAAGTCCATTTCCACACATATCCAAGCGAAGGAAGTGTATCTGCCTCTAAGAGTAGCATCTGAGATCTTTATAAAATGCCGTAGCTTATTTCCGATAGCATTTAGAGACTCTAGCAGCCAATAATATAAAGGAAGGGAGTAAAGTGTTATCCATACCAATACCGATGTAAACGTTTCTCGTTCTCAGACAAAATTCATCACCCATGGTCGCTTGTAAAAGCCTACAGTAGCGTAAAAATAACTTCCTCCTTTGAACACTCTGTTTTTATCCTGTAAGCTTGTGAACACCACGGTAAAACAGCCCTTGGACCCAAGGTGAAGGTTTATTTCCCCCTTTGGTTTCTAGTGGTTCCTTATCCATGCTTGCAAAGCCTTCTCCGTTGGCCAAATCCCCATAAATTTGCATATAACCATGTATTTCGCCATGTGATCTCTATGCACATGTAGCGCTATGTAACTTAAAATGACCCGAGGAGTAATGGTTGACTTGAGTTTACAGACCCTTGTTGTACTCATAGGAGCAGCTTTCTGACTACTACCCCCTGTCCTCTTCTCCCTACTAGCTTCCTCATGATTCTCTTCTTGTCCATGAGGTCTAATATTTTCCAATTTTTCTATGTTAATAGTCTCTGTTGCCACCTCCGTTGGTTTCTTGAAGCGATGTGATCTAGCTCCCTTGCTTCTGTCCGTAGCTACTTGACTGTAGGAGGGAGTAGAACTCCCTCCTCCGTGTCTCGCCATGGTGACCAACGATAAAACCCTAACACAAAACGCTAGTTTAGATTGCAGAGCACCATCACTCATGTTTATAATATTAATCCTAAGGATTTATGATACTAATTTCTTAGGTTCTCACTATTAATTCTTTGGGTTTTTAATTTCAATCCCTTAGGTTTATAATAATAATCCCTTTGTGTTTAATATTATTTCATGAGTTTATAATATTAATAAATTAATATCATTATTATAAATTGTCATTATAATTGTTAATGGCAATTTATAATATTTTCCATTATTATTAATTACTTAAGTTTAAATTTCCATTATAATTATTTTAATTATTATCATATTTATAATATTGATAATAATATTTTATATTATTATTATTATTATGGTGTTATTATTATATTTATATCTTTATTAGAATCCATTGATTAATAATATGAAGATTTATTATATTATTGATAATATAAATAATATTAGCCCACAGAGGTGTGGTCTCGTGGCTAGCGGACGATCTGTTAAGTCGTCTGTGCCGTTGTGCAGGTCACGAGTTCAAGTCTCATCTTACCCGAGGGCCATTCTTGTGGGCTAGGCGGTTCCTCCTAGAGGTTATAGTCACAGCCGATGGGATTCGACCCCGTGTAATGCGACGACGATACCACCGTCGTTGCCGATTTCGCTAGTCAACAAAAAAGAAGAAGATAATATAAATAATATTATTGTATTATTATAATATCATAATAATTATTATAAATACAATAATAATTTATAATTATTATAATATTTATAATGATAATAGTAATTTTTAATATAATTATTATAAATATAATAGTAAATTATAATTATTATCAAATTTATAATGATAATAATAATTTATAATATAATTATTATTATATTTATATCTATATTAATATTAATATTAATATTAAATCTATATTTATTGATGTTTATTGATATATATCAACCATGTGATTGTGCTATTATTTAATAAATTTTATATATTATAATTATGTTGTAAGTCGTTCACCTCTGAAATCAACTTCCCTACTTGCTTTTATGTCATAATCCTCACTGTCAGATCCATTTTTAGACGATTAAACAACAGTTCGCTATCCAATTTAATTAAAGGAACATTTCAAGCTGCTGTGGTAGGTTTTTGGAGTAGAATGATCTGGATTATCCACAGTATTGTGTTTATTCTGTTGACATTTCAAACCCCAAAGAGGGTCCATCATCAGGACTAAGATAGAATATGAATGATAGTTCCTTGAGAGAAGAATCTTTTGACCATAGTATAAATAAACCTAGATCTTGATTTATAAAGAAGACGACCCTTATATATGAATTATTTTTTAATTTTAATTTTAATTTTTATTTCAATTTATTATAATAATTCTGGTTTAATTATTTTAATTCAGATTATTTTTGTTTTAATTATTCCAATGCTTTTACTTAATTGATTAATTGTCTAATTAGGGGAAGCCAATTTCTACTAATCTCACTCCCATTGTCCATGTTGAGGTTCTGAGGACAAATCACATTATATAAATAAACTTACAATTAATCAATTAAGTAAAACCATTGGAATAATTAAAGCAAAAATAATCTGAATTAAAATAATTAAACCAGAATTATTATAATAAATTGAAATAAAATTAAAATTAAAATAAAAATTAAAAAAGAATTCATATATAAGGGTCAGATTCTTTATAAATCAAGATCTAGGTTTATTTATACTATGGTCAAAAGATTGTTCTCTCAAGGAACTATCATTCATATTCTATCTTAGTCCTGATGATGGACCCTCTTTGGGGTTTGAAACGTCGACAGAATAAACACAATACTGTGGATAATCCGGATCATGCTACTCCTAAAAAAACATTAAAAATCATCCCATTTGATTAAAAAACATCTAATTAAGATTAGTTAATTAGTTAATTTTGGTTACCGCGCCAGCGTGCCTGCGTGAATAGCCAACGAGGTTTGTTGAGGAGTGCAGGGGCGAGTGCCGCGAGGGGAGGGTCTAGTTTCATGTAGCACGAGGAGGGCCAGGAGGAAGAGGAGGGCTCGTTGTGCCTGGGCAAATAGCCAGTTGCGTTCTGTTTGCTGTAGAGGAGTGTAGGGGCAAATGCCTTCTTTGCTGCAAGAGGGCCACGTTTGCAGCAAACTATCTAGTTTACCAGCTGTCGGCAGATTTGTGCCTTCCGCCTCTGAGGTTACTAGGTTAGTTAAACTTCCTATTAAACGTATCCTCTTGCTCTCCTTCGACCACTACAATGAAATGTAATGTTGCAAGCATATACTCCAGAAGAAATCCCCTACATCATGTAAATTTTGTTGAATACGAACAAGGTTTTTCTGGGTTTAAAAGAACCCTTGAGCATCCGTCGTGCCCACGCAAATAGACAACCAGGTTTGTTGAGGAGTGCAGGGGTGACCACTGCAAGAGGAGGGTTAGTTTCCTGGAGCATGAGGAGGGACAAGAGGACGAGGAGGGCCTGTTGTGCCCAGGCGAATAACCAGCTGCATTCTATTTGTTGTAGAGGAGTGTAGGGGCAAATGCCTTCCTTACTGTAGGAGGGCCGCGTTTGCACAAAACTGTCTGATTTACCAATTGTCAACAGATTTGTAGCCTTCTACCTCTGAGGTTATCAAGTTAGTTAAATTTCCTGTTAAAATTGTCCTCTTGCTCTCCTTTGGACATTGTAATGAAATGTAATGCTGCAAGCATATACTTTGGAAGAAATCCCCTGCATCATGTAAATTTTACTGAATACGAACAAGGTTTTCTAGGTTTAGAAAAACTATTTAAGCATTACTTATGCTTCAGAGCATTTATGGGCATCACCATCTGTTACTTATCATTTACAGTGAACAAATTACTCTGGCTTCTCACACACCAATTTCGTTGCCCTCTTCCCTGAGGTAATAACATTCTGCATTTAGGATATGGGTACTACTTCAAATTAAAAAACAAAGGTACTTGGTTCCTCAGTAGCAAGTCCACAAAAAATTGGCAAGACAACTAGGTTTATATTCTTCATAGGAGCTAAATGAGTGGGCTGTCATATTGGGAATCATAGTTCTCCTATTTTTCTTCAGCCTTGTTTCTCTCAGCAATATTCTTTCTTTCTCTTATCTGTATATGCAATCTGACCTTCATGCTTTACTTAAAATTTAAACATAATCTCTATGTGTAGATTGGCAGACTATTTTTCAATAACCGTAATGGTGATTACAAAATCAAAATATGGAAGTTAAATGTAGGTGCAGGTGAGGGCAAAGATGTATATGAATGGCATGTGGATTTCCCCCGGGAAATTGTTAAATGTAAAATATGGGTAAACAACAGCCACTGCATTGCGTGGGATGAGAGGAAACTAGAAGTACATATATGTACTGATGAGGGAAGACTAATGCAAACAATTTCAATACCAAAGCCAACCAACTATAAGACAAGAATAAGTTGCAGCTTTTTGCAAGCCTATGAATTCAACAACATTTGGTGGCCTTAGCTACTTTCCATCAGTAACAATTTATTTGAACTTTTATTTATTTTTATTAGTTATTGAAAAATTCAATTACCTTCATTTTTTATTAACTTGAATTTATAACTTTTATCAATTAACATGATCTATTTTTATCAATTACCATGATTTTTTTTATCAATTAACATGATCCACTTTTATCAATTACCATGATTTTTGTAAATGCTCTCTCAAATTAAGTGGCAGAGAAAGAGAGAAAGAAGGTTATGGGACATATTTCTTCTTCGTCCAGACTCTATGGGACAGATTGCTTCTTCTTCCGGTTGAGGTAGCCCATTTTCTTATGGGACACATTTCTTCTTTATCGAGTTGACGTAGGGCATTTCCTTCCTGTGAAGCCTCACAATAAAAGCTCCGAGCTTCTCCACAAACCCCTTGCAAAATATATTATCCCAAAAGTAATTATTTAAAAAAATAATATTAGAATTCTTGTTTTAATATATATATATATATATATATATATATATATATATATATATATATTAAAACAAAATCTTTAGATTTTATTTATTTATTTATTAAAATAATTAAGATTATTTTTTCAATATTATATATACCATTGTTTATAAAACATAATTTATTTTTATGTATTAGAAATTTCTCATATTTTATTTGATCTATTTAAATATAGAATATATTATCCATAATTTATATTAAAAATATTATTTACTTTGTATATTGGAGGTCAATGACAGCGGTTGCATTGTGTGGGATGAGAGAAAACTGGAAGTACATATATGCAGTGACGAGGGAAGATTAATGTGAACCATTTCAATACCAAAGCCACCCAACTATAAGACAAGAATAAGTTGCAGCGTTTTGCAAGCCTATGAATTCAATCATGTTTGGTGGCCTCAGATACTGCCTATCAGTAGCAATTTACTAGAACTTTTATTTATTTTTATTAGTTATTGACAAATTCAATTACCTTCATTTTTTATTAACTTGAATTTATTACTTTTATCAATTAACATGGTCTATTTTTATGAATTAACATGATCTATTTTTATCAATTACTATGATTTTTGTAAATGCTCTTTCAAATTAAGTGGTAGAGAAAGAGAGAAAGAGGCTTATGAGATAGATTGCTTCTTCATCCAGACTCTATGGGATACATTGCTTCTTCATCGGGTTGAGCTAGCCCATTTTCTTATGGGATAGATTGCTTCTTTATCCGATTGACATAAGGCATTCCCTTCGTGTGAAGCCTCACAATAAAAGCTCCCAGCTTCTCCACAAACCCCTTACAAAATAGATTATCCCAAGAGTAATTATTTAAAAAAATAATAGAGTTCTTATTTTAATATATATATATATATATAGAGAGAGAGAGAGAGATAGATTTAAAAAAAAAATCTTTAGATTTATTTTTTTATTTTAATAAAATAATTAAGATTAATTTTTCAATATTATATATACCATTGTCTATAAAATTTAATTTATATTTATGTATTAAAAATTTCTCATATTCTATTTGATCTATTTAAATATAGAATATGTTATCTATAATTTATATTAAAAATCTTATTTACTTTGTATATTGGAGATCTATTGTAAAAATATGGACATTACTTCCTTCCAGGAGGGTCGCATTTGCACCAAACTGTCTCATTTACCAACTGTCAACAGATTTGCAGCTTTCCACCTCTGAGGTTATTAGGTTGGTTAAATTTCGTGTAAAACTTGTCTTCTTACTCTCCTTCGGTCGCTGCAATGAAATGTAATGCTGCAAGCATATACTCCGAAAGAAATCCCCTGCATCATGTAAATTTTGTTGAATACAAACAAGGTTTTTCTGGTTTTAAAAAAACTACTTGAGCATTACTTATGCTTCACAGCATCTATGGGCATCACTCTCTGTTACTTATCATTCAAATTGAATAGATTACCCTGGTTTCTCACACACCAATTTCGTCACCCTCTTGCCTGAGGTAATAACATTCTGCATTTAGGCTATGGGTACTACTTCAAATTAAAATACAAAGGTACCTAGTTCCTCAGTAGCAAGTCCACAAAAAAATGGCAGACAATCGGGTTTATATTCTTCATAGGAGCTAAATCAGTGGGCTCTCATATTGGGAACTCATAATTCTCCTATTTTTCTTCAGCCTTGTTTCTCTCAGCAATATTCTTTCTCTTATTAGTATATGCAATCTGACCTTCATGCTTTACTTAGAATTTAAACATAATCTCTATGTGCAGATTGGCAGGCTGGAAGACATACGGTCTCAAACACTTCATGGAATTATTGCAGTGCAAAAGTGTTTCAGAGGTTATCAGGTCCGCAGTTATTTCAAGGAACTAAAGAAAGCTACAATTTTGGTTCAATCATGTATGCCCTCCATCTTATGCTTTCTTTTATGTAGGTAAAAGGAAACTTATACTCTGTTTGACTTTAAGAAGTAGGCATAAATGCCAGGCAACCTATATATTGCATTGTAAGATAAGAATGTATGTGTTGATGCTTGATCAAGTTTTGTGCTTTAATACTGCACTTCTTTATATGTGCAGTGTTGAAGGGTAAAAGAGTGAGGAAGGAATATGGGGTGCTGAAGCATAGAAACAAGGCAGTTGTCACTATACAAAAGGATGTGAAATGCATGATTGGCAGACAACAATACCTTACAACTTTGAGATCAGCAATTGTAATCCAAGCAGGTAAAATAGAGATATATCCATCTACTAAGATATTCTCCTTTTTTAAAGAGATGGATTTTATGAATTTTGTTCAAGGAGGGGTATACAATTGCATCATTTGAGGCTAGAAATATGTTGCAGCAATGCGTGGTTGGCTTGCTAGAAGGAACATCGTGATCAGACAACAGTCACCAGAAAGAATCTCTGCAGTAAATATCTTTGCAGAGAGATACTTTGGAGATTTATGTAAGAATGAAACAAAAATTGATGCCAAAGTTAAAGGAATGGAAAGGGTACCAGATCTACCAAAAGTAAGTCAAAATTTACAGGCATTAGAAGTAAAGGTACGAGCTGGCTTTTCTGGTTACTACAAAATTCGATATATCTGGATTTCAAGCTCCAAGTAAGTTATACAATTTAATAGACAACTCATGGTTTGTATCTTTGCTTATCTGTGTTTACATCTAATTTCTTATAGCAGTCCTCTGAGAATGATTTGGAAGACAAGATGATATTCAAGGGTCAAAATTATTTCATTTCAGATCTTGAAAGTCGTGTCCTAGCTGTGGAGACACTTTTGAAAGAAAAGGAACATGAAAATTCTATCTTATGCCAAAAAATACATCAATATGAAACTCAGTGGTGAACGTATAATGTCAAACTAGCCTCCATTGAGAAAATGTGGCAGAATAATATGACTTCATTACACCAAAGGCTTGCTTCACTGAAAAAATCTCGGCAGTTGATAGAATGGTTATCGAACAAGAAAAGGAAAAATGTGGTGATTTATATATTTACCTTCGCATGTCTCAAGAACATGTTATAAGACATATTCCACCACATGATGATGAATTTGTCTGGGATAAAGCTACTTCAGCTAAAACAAAGACTCCTGATCCTCATCACACACCCTAGATTCATCTTCAGGATTCAAAGTTTGATCTTAGTTCAAAACTTGATGTAGAACATGCTGCTATTGGTCAGCTGGTAAAGAAGTTTAAAGATAAGACACAAGTTTTCAATTATGATGCAAATTTTTTTGTGGAGGTGAAGTCAGGGAAGGGTCTAACAAATATTGATCCTGACGTAGAACTTGAGAAGCTGAAACAAAGATTTGATATATGGAAAAAATACTTCAAAGATCGATTGCATCACACTAAGATAATTCTACAGAGGCAGGGGAGTGCAGATTCTGCTGCAGAAAGGGAAAAGAAGAAATGGTGGGGAAAGAGAAGCAGCTAGCAGAGTTATGATGCTAGCTCAGAAGCATGGAATCTATTATCAATTTTCAAATAAAGAGGGAGCATGGGTGAGAAATTTGTTATGATATGTTGTACTGTTATTTGCCCTTTTGTTGTCTGCCTCATACAGTAGCAACTAGTGTGGATTCACCTACGACTTTGAGACAAGTTACCTATCTCCAATAAAAACGAATTTCTCTACTGAACGCAGCTAAAAAGGTTATAATGTTGGATAATCAACCCTAACTTCCATTGACTCTGATTGATGGGTTCAAACAAGGGATGAAGCGCAAAGCATGGATGAGAAATGCCTCAATATTGTGTTTTGCCAGCATTTGTGTAACTCTATACACAATAGAATTAGTGTGGGTTAAATTGCAGGTTAAAGAAATGAATCACATCTAGCAAATGACAAAGAAAATCACAATCAAAAGAAGCTAACAGTCTCAAGAAAGAAGATTGTTCCAATTATATGGGTTCAGTGCCATCGCAGTAAAAACTTGAAGCTTGTAGATTTCTGTCTATGTAATTTTTCCAGTAAAATGTGGTGTATATTAGTCCAATTTCTTTTAGGTGTATGATGTTAAGCATGGAGGGAAGTGATACATATGCCTCTATCCAGAGAGTTTTGATTCATTTAAAAGAAAAATAATTGTAATTTGTTGTCTGAGATATTATACTGGCGATTTTATTGTCTCTTAGGGAGCAATCGAGGATAATTTCTCTTGACTGAGGATCAACAAGTTTCATTTTGGTGCTTCTCATCAAGAAGTTTCTCTGGATGCTTCTCTTGTACATCCTAAGATCTCATGAAGCTTAGCTTCATAATAATGGAAGAACTGAGTTCCTCCAGTTATTCTACCTTTCAGAAGACTACATCCTCTCCCACAAAGAAACTGCAACAAAACTACAAACTTACATAGAACTTTGTCTTTGTATCATGTATGGATTCATTCATCATGTGATGCAGCCAAATCCTGTGATTGTAAATTTTAATTTTTGGTTATATTTTATATTTTAATTCTTATTATATAATTTTTAAATTTTGATTGGATTTTAAATTATAATTGTTTAAAATATGTTTAAAAAACTTATTCTATTTCTACCAATTATAGAACTTTGTCTTTCTATCATGTATGAATTCATTCATCACTTGATGCAACCAAATCCTGTGACTGTAACTTTTAAATTTTGGTTAGTTTTTGTATTTTAATTCCTGTGATATAAGTCTTGAATTTTGATTGGATTTTTTCCAGTAAAATGTGGTGTATATTAGTCCAATTTCTTTTATGTGTATGATGTTAAGCATGGAGGGAAGTGAGACATATGCCTCTCATCTGAAAATGGTGTCAAGCTTACAAGAACCCCTCCCACTTCCAAAGCTTAAATATTCCCAAGATATTATGATTAACCAAATGCGGAATTAATGATGCTTGAAAATAGGTGTATGCTTATGTTTGTTTTAAAATTGGTTATGTACTTTAAGTTCACTTTCTTATGCTGATATAAAATACAGATGACAGTAAGTAAAGCAACAAACAAGCAACACACGCATAGCAGCAAGATGTAGCAATAAAACAACGCACATAACAACAATATTAATTTGGATTTCACCCAAAAATCTTGGGCCATGTCTCCTTGAGCTCTACTTAACTCAACTAGGATCTCTGGGATTATGGCAATAGTTCTTTTACAAGATCCACGCTCAACTCCACTGGTTTACACAAAATACAATGGGCTTAGAACACCATCTCATCCTTGGCTCTGAAGCTCTCAGCTTTCTGGCTCTCATCTCTGGCTCTGGCTTCTTTGAGCTCTCTCTCGGCCTCTGCGTGCCTTTGTAATTCGCTTGACCTCCAAGCGATTCTTCAAAAATCTTCCAGTGATCTATTTCAGTCCTCCATCTCCCTCGGCAATCTTCATCTCTCTTCAACACTTGTGCTCTCTGTGTTCTTATCATGCCTTGGTCACAATCCTCCATCATTGAAGAATCTGACTATTTCCTCACAAGAATCTATTTACAAATGGAAAAGAATAGGCAGGCAAGAAAACCCCGTCGTTTTGCCTTCCTCTAGCCGTGTCAACCAAATAACGGGAATACACAGGAAACACACGCAAAACACATCATGGACCTTTAGCCTGGACTTCAAACATTATGGAATCAGCCCTATAAACCTATCGGGTCCGTCCCAATATCGCTTATCGCTATCGCTTAGGTGGGAGGTCTAAAAACCTCAATACATGAGAATACATAGAAATCCCGAATTCTCGGATTTCAAAATATAGGAAATCGGGTCTATAATCCCTTTCGGGGGCGCCATCCATCACAATATCGCAACCGCATCGTCGCATGGCCAAATGGCCAAAAACCCATTTACACGGGAAATACATTGAAAATCTGAATTTCTGGATTTCAAATATTATGCAATCGGGCTTATAATTCCCACCGAGTCCGCTCTTTATCGCAAGTCGCATATTGGCATCTCGCAGTGCATTGGTCCTTTGCATCAGGGGTTCGTCGATTACCGATCGCCGATATCGTCGATCGTTATTGGCCCTGTCGCTATATTTCAATCGACATATCGCATTGGTAATGGCCCGAGGGTTCTTTGCTTTGGTCATGCTAATCGTCGATCCGCTGATCAAATCTTGACCGTTGATCTGCAACCACTAATCCAACGGTTGACAGTCCATTTCTGGCGCGTAATTTACACGGGGATTACCCGCCCGAAAAAGCGATTTCTTTTCTCCTCCCTCGTGCCACACATCATTTAATGTATGGAATCGGGTGGAGCCCATCCAATACCACTTACTACTTGAGGCCCACCGGAAATACCTCTTACTGCCCCTTCCTTTCATAACTCAAAAGGTTTGCCTGTTTAATTTATAAATCCATCGAGTCTGCCGAAGGCCTTTGCGACTATTTTAAGTTTTTTCCCTTTGTTTATTGCGATGAGATGAAGAATGCGATGTGATGGGTTCTAAGGGTTTTTATGTTTACAAACATATTTTCCCTTAAGTCCCATTTATATAAGAATTTGCCTCCTTTTCAAAGGACAAAGGCAAAATTCTTTTTGCGATAAATTCTTCATCCGAAGTCCATTTTAGCCCATTCAAATTGTAGTAGATTCAGATTGAAAAGATCTACGCAATGGAACTATTTCCAAGAGCATCCTTGGACTTTCATTTTCCACCTTAGACTTAGAAGTCTATCTAAGATCCATTTTGTATCAACCTCTATCCAGAGAGTTTTTATTCATTTAAAAGAAAAGTCATTGTAATATGCAGTTTAAGATATTATACTGGCAGTTTTTCTATCTTCTTAGGGAGAAATGAAGGATAATTTCTCTTGACTGAAGATCATCAAGTTTCGTTTTGGTGCTTCTCATCAATAAGTTTCTCTAGATGCTTCTCTTGTACAACCTAAGAGCTCACGAAGCTTAGCTTCATAATAATGGAAGAATTGAGTTCCTCTAGTTTTTCTATCTTTGAGAAGACCGCATCCTCTCCCATATTTTTAAGGCCTAAAAACAAAAGAAAATGCAACACAACTACAAACTTACATAGAACTCGTCTTTGTATCATGTATGAATTCATTCATCACGTGATGCAGCCAAATCCCGTGATTGTAACTTTAAATTTTGGTTAGATTTTATATTTTGATTCCTGTGATATAAGTTTTAAATTTTGATTGGATTTTAAATTTTAATTGTTTAAAATATGTTTTAAAAACTTTTACTATTTGTACCAATTATAGAACTTTGTCTTTGTATCATGTATGAATTCATCACTTGATGCAGCCAAATTTTGTGATTGTAACTTTTAAATTTTGGATAGATTTTATATTTTAGTTCTTGTGATATAAGTCTTAAATTTTGAGATACATAGATATTATTACAATTAATACATGATATGTAGAATTCTTGAAAAATGGAAAAATAATATTTATTATGAAAGTAGATTGCCAGAATTGTATTTGTTAGTAATTTTATAAATTTTATGGAAAGAATATAATATTCAATGATTGTAATTACTAGTGAGTTCTTGAATAATGTAAACAAAATATAATACAATTATAATATCTATATATTAAATTTTGTTATAAAATATTAATTATAATCTCTTATGTTAAATTTTTATATAAATTTCTAAGTTTAAGCACGTGTGACTTCGATTTATTTCCTATTTTTGTAATTTTTATATTTATAAGAGTAATCTAATTAGTGGCATTGATATTTAGTTAATGACAATAAAAAAATAATGAAATTGCCACTCTATTTACTTAGTTCAAAGTATAAAATAAATTCACAAATATATCTACTACAATTTTTAAAGTAATCCATATAATCTTCTAAAATTTACCCTTTACCATCCAGAAAAATATACATCATTAAATAATTATTTAAACTTCTTTTCTGAAGTATTGGCAAGAAATAGCGTTTCTCAAGGGCTGTAAGGAATAAGTTTTTAAATTGTCTCATAAAAAGGTTTTTTTTATTAACCATCCACTATGAAACACTATTATAATATTATCATTCATTGTGAAATAGTGTATTAATATTATCATTCAGTGTGTCTTTTTCTGCCGAACTTATTGCATTCAAATAACTATTCTTTTCATGTAAAAGATTATATTTTTAATAATTATTTTTAAAAATTATGGATTGGTTGTACACTAGTTATTGGAAATAGGGCTTTTGCAACATATACCTATTCTTATTATTTACATGTGTTTGTTTTCAATGTTTATGAAATGTTTGATGGCCAATTTCCACAAAAGTTCACACAACACATTACTAGGTCTTTATACTAAGTTTTCAAGAAGAAGATTTAGTTGTGTAGCAATTAAGCCACCTACCACCATACCTAAGTGATTATAGATTAGATTATATGTTTTTGGGTTTTGCGTGTCGTTTCATTGATTATGATTTTTGATGCTTTATTACATATCTAAGTTTTGATCCTACCTCATTTGAGTAGAATTCAAATTTACACAATGGAGGTAGCTAATTTGTGTAGATTGAGTCCTAACGTAGTGTTTCCTTGAGTGTAATTGAAGTCTAATTATATTTTAATTATTGGGTTTGAAATTTTGTAATTGAAGTCAAATTATATTTCAATTATTCAGTGAGAAAAAACATAACATATGATAAAAAAGACATGCTGTATAGAAACAAAATTGCATAAAAAATAATTTCTTTGACTCCAACAAGTTTTGATGCATTTTCAAATATGGAATGACAACGAGGATTTTGTTCACAATGTCATATCACTTTTTTCACCTCTTCCATTACAATCTACTAGTATTTCTTTATAGAATCTTAAAAAATCATCACTGAAAATCAAATTATGATTAATCCTCAATTCCCCCATATACCAAAAAACAACGACATGACTATGTCACATATGGAAAAATTACATCTCAAAACAAAAATATCATATCTTATACAATGTTAAATTTAAGACTTTTGTGATCCATAATGTAGATAGAAATCTTTTAGATTAATCACATAGTTAGGATTAATCTTATACAATTTTTTGTCCCAGAAACATGTTCACGTAAACAACAACAACTCCATAGATAATGGATAACCTCTACATGACACTACTATTATTTACAAAAAAACCATATTTAGAATACATAATTAATAATTTCAACTATAACTCATTATTATTGCTTTCAACAATGCCCATTCACATGTTGCTATTCTTTCACACTTTATGCTTTACGAAGTTTTCTTTACAACATCTAATGCAAATGCTAATTATTATACTTTGAAATTTAAAATTTGTATGATGTGATAAATCAAACCCATCTCCTAATCTGTGTCACCTCATGTCCTAATCTGTGTCACCTCATGTGTCACCTTCTCAGAGATGTTGAAGATTAAACACGTTAATGACAAAACGTGCCGAGTTCTTTACTGATTTCTGTTTCCACTGCGATTCCACTCTCGTGTATGAAACCTACACGTCAACTTTGGCCGACCTTTGATTCTTTTGGAATGGACAAGCGTTTGATTATAGCAGTTTTTAGGTACTATCACAAAGCATTGAGGTATGTGATTTTTACAATATGCAGGTCTTCTCTATATTTGTCCCATCTTTAATGAGTTATGAGAAAGTCCTTTCTCTTCTCACTCTCAGTCCGCATTTTTGCACTCTTCTTTGTTTTTCGTTTTTTTTATTCGCTCTTTATGCTTTAAGTTTCGCGTACGGAACCTTGTCATTTTGCGTGACAAAACTTTTCTTTCCTGACACAAAGGCAAAAGTGGTTCTTAAGGTCTGCTAGGGTGACCAGGTGGGAGAACTCCCGTTGTGAATCACATTTTGGCAGTTCTTCTTTGAGAGTGCATTCATAGGCTAGGAAGCCTATCAGTGTTTGTTGGGATGAAATTTCCCCTCATATATAAAACGAAATTCAATCAGTGGGGACATGAAAAGAAATTCAATCAATGGGCATGAATTTTGGGAATTGGTCTCATGGTTGTTGGCTCTTTATGGTCCAAGTTGTGTGTAGCGAACTTTGTTATAAATTATAGTAGAGCTTTTCCCTTTCTATGCGAGGGAAAGATGGTTCCTATGGCTGAGGGATGACGGATGAGTGAATGGGCACTTTCATTTCATTGGCGCAGGGCATTTTGGTATTCTTTACGAGTGTTCCTATAGTATAGGGAATCTACCAATGTTTCTGGGAGTAAATCCACCCTTATATTTGAGAAGAAATTGGATTCACCAAGCACAAAATTTGTGGTTGGCTTGGCGAAGTTATTTTTTATTGAGACATCTTGAATTTACTGTTGTGGGTGGTTTTGGGAGAGTTATTTTTTTTATTGGAACATCAATGTAGACTTGTATAAAGAAAACCAAACATTAAACCATGGTGAACATGTGTAAAATGTTAGTGAAGTTATTGACGAAAAAGGCAAGGCCAAATAAAAACTAATAATAAATTATAATATGATTAAACAAAATTATGTTTTGGTAAAAAAACCAATGCCATATTACCAGCTTCAACACAATTAGGAGATTTTAATCATAATTTCAACACAACTAGGACATTGTAATCATAATAGAGTAGTTTTAAATATGTACTATTATCTATTTTTGTATGTGTGGTTTTCAAGGTCAATCATTTTTGGGCATCCAATTGCTCTTTGAGTATTCACAATTTTGATTTTGATATTAAATTTATTTCAGCCATTATGAATAAAACAAGTCATTATGCATAAAACAACTTGTCCATTTGATACTAAATTTGTTTGGGTTATTATGAATATATGAAGTCATTATGAATAAAACAACTTGTCCATTTTTACTTGTTTCTCAACTGAATTTTTTATAATTTTGATATTTAAAATTTAAATAAAATGCTAGAAAAAATTATAATATTTTAAATTTATAGTTTATTTTTTAAATTTAAAAATTATGGGATGGAAATGTCATAGTCTATTTATTATAGATTTTGTAAGTATTTTTGATTTATTTTATGGTCTAATTTACCAAAAATTCGATAGAGATTTTTTAGAATCGCATATTTGAATCTTAATCTTTCCACAATTTATGTGTTTTTCAAAACGCTAAATCAATATATATGGGAAAATTTGATTTTGAAAAATAAAAATCAAAATTAACCAAAAACATTTTCCTCATATTCATACTAAAAACTTTTAGACATAAAAATTGTACAAATATTCTATTCAATATAATTTGTAATGAAAACCGTCCACTTTATTCTAACATCACATCAGATGTCCTCTTTTTTCTTAATCCAGTACTCAAAAAATCGAATCCAACTACAGTAATGACTTAATAATTTCATTTTGAAGCTGTAAAGCTGATAACTGTACAGGAACAACAATTAAATCGAATCCAACTACAGTAATGACTTAATAATTTCATTTTGGAGCTGTAAAGCTGATAACTGTACAGGAACAACAATTTCATTTTCAAAGTTGTTTTTCCTAAACCAATAACATGTACATATCCCAGAGATTTTTCTTTCTCCTTCCTGATTTGGTTTTTCTATTGAATGATGCATAGGGAGCTAGAATCCACAACCCTTTATTACCACAATACAAACACGCTTTAACAGACGGGAAAGCGTTTCAATCCTCCTAGGCAATGCCTTTTTCAGATTCTCCACTGATTTGTACAACTGAATCGAAACAAAAACTAAATTTATTACCGGAATTGAAAAACCAACCTACAGACATACCTGTCACTTCAGATTTTGCCATGTAATTCTGGATTAATGCTGTTTCATAAGCTCGCTGCATCAGTGGCGCCAGCACTGTGTGCAGAAGGAAATCAAAGCTATATACTCGAATTATACCCACATTCAGTCTTGAACTGGTGATATCAAAGCGCTGTCTATCAATTTACACAAATCATGTCGATTTCGCAAGCAAGTAGCTTTGACAAACGCAACCAAATCCTCCTCATCCATTTCACCATCCTCATACAACAAAATTATATCTTCCAAAGACAGACCGATTCCTTCAGTGCCCCCCGCTCTTTCTGCCTGCAATTGACCTGAAACAGTGACTGGAGACTCAGAATGTTGAGACGAGGAAATTCTTGCTTCTGATTCATGCCCTCTTGCAGAAGTTGGATTCTCGGCCACATCCAATTCAGAAGGCCCTTCATTAAAAAAGCTACCAGACGATTCAGGCCCTGCGTTGATATAGCCCGCTCGCTCGTTTTCCCTTTGGGGGCGAGATGAAGCTGGGGATACAGGTTGAAGGGATGGGGAAAGCTTGTACTGTAACTCAGCGTTCCATAAAATGGCAGGAAATGCACTGCCCCAGCTATCTTCCACGGCGAAGAGCTCCTGCAATGACCATTTTCTCTGAATTTCTTCTCCACAAATTGACTCGCGATCAAACCTAAGACCATTATTTTCATCAAATATAGTATCAGAGGGACACTTGAAATCTGAATTATTGACAGAAGGGCTACAGCCACTAGATCCCTGAGACTCCCGGCCATTGTTTTTCTTTTTTGAAAAGAAGATAATGGCATTCCGTATGTTCTTAGAAAAGTTGGTTCGGGATCTGGCTGCAGCTTTCTTCTTGATTTTATTTTTACCAAGAAACGAGAACTTCATGTGTCTGAAATTGCAGTCACTGGAAATTGTCTCCTCCCCAATTGAAATATTGCACGTTCAGACTCGCCAAGTTGCAGTTTTTCTATATACAGAGGCCAACGCTTCCATGTCTTGCTTTGCTTTTCCAGTTGTGATTGCAATGGTAAGCGCATATTGCCATTACAAAAGTATTTTAAGTGAATAATTCCTACTTTCCACTAATAAAAAATAAGTGCTTTGTTAAAGTTGGAAACGGGATTCGTTTCTGCTCATATTTTTCCACGTCTGGCCCGCGAGATTCGTTTTAACACCTTTCGGCAGATAGAAAACGCTAAAATTAATCATCACTTATTTCTTTCCAACGTCTTTATAGGTCCTCCATCAAATATCAACTATTTTATCCAACTAAGGGCCAGCTTTTGGGTCCAGAATATCAATTTAGATTTTTCAGTTATGTTAATTATTAGTGAATTTTAACTAATTAATATGTGAAGTTAAAGTCAAGACGGTTAAATTTTGTTTTAATGAACCCATCTTGAGATTCGTTTCTGCCTATATTTTCCCTGTTCGGCCCGCCAGCTTCGATCTAACACCTTTCGGCAGGTGGAGAAGGCTAAAACTAATCATTATTTCCTTCCTTCAAAAATGTTTATACGTCCTCCATCAAATACCAACTGGTTTTTCCCAACTCAGGGAAAGCTTTTGAGTCGGGAATATCAATTTAGCTTTTTCAATTATGCTAATTATCAGTGAATTTTAACTACTTTTAACTGATTAATATCTGAAATTAAATTGGAGAAAGTTAAAATTTGTTTTAATGAATCCATATTTAAAAAATGGATTTAATGTTTTATGCATGAAGATTTTCCATAATTAAGTACAGATTGATCCTGAAGTTTCTAGAGCACTTTGTGAAGTTGTCTAGTGCACACCTCAGAGCACATCACATAGTGCTCAGGAGCTTCGTAAGCAATATGAATTTAAAGTTGTTATAATCTCACATGATAAAATTCAAAATCAAAATATAGAATGTGAAAGTATAATTTAAATATTACAAAACGGAGATATTTTATACTTTTATTTTTTTGGTGGTATGTAAGGTTGGGACTATAGTAATTCAAAGAGTGGAATTATTATTGGTTGAGTTGCTTATTATTACAAATAGAAGTATTTTTTCGTGGTATGTAAGGTTGGGACTATAGTAATTCAAATGGTGGTATGTAAGGTTGGGACTATAGTAATTCAAAGGGTGGAATTATTATTGGTTGAGTTGCTTATTATTACAAATAGAAGTATTTTTTCGTGGTATGTAAGGTTGGGACTATAGTAATTCAAAGGGTGGAATTATTATTAGTTGAGTTTCTTACTATTACGAATAGAAGTATTTTTTCGTGGTATGTAAGGTTGGGACTATAGTAATTCAAAGGGTGGAATTATTATTAGTTGAGTTGCTTATTATTACAAATAGAAGTAAAGTTTTTAGACTCAATTTCTTTTGCCATTTTATATTTATCAATTTGTTTCACATTTTTTCATTAAAATATTAAAATTTCTATGATATTTCTCTGTTTTAACTAGCTCGAAGAAAATTAATATGGGAGCTCCATAGTTAAACGAGTTGTTGGATAGTTCCTAAAACACCATGGATGGAAATGATTTGCCATCTCTGTGAGATCGAGCATGAAAATCACTTCCTCTTAGAGTGCGCACAACCACATTAGAGCTCAGTTTCATAATCTTTGTTGCAGTACTGACCTTCCTAGCCTTTTAGGATGTCAAAATTATAGTGAGATCCGGGGGCTACTCTCCAAGCTTTTTGAGTATAAGACTACAATCTTTTTTTTTTTTTCTATGTAAAGGCTAATTCTATTAATAAGGAAAATATATTTACATGGAGGTCAAGACCTCAGAGGAAGCCGAAGCTATCCAACAGCACTGACCCAGAGTACACAAGACCAAATAACTAGATGACCAGATAACCAGATAACCCGATCCCCGGATTGAGATAACCAGATACATAAGACCCAGAATCCATGCATACAAAAATACTGGCCAAAATGGTAAACAACAGTACAGGGCAGATGAGAACTGTAGCCATGATAATTTCTGTGCTGCCCGGATAACCATATGCAAAACTAAAAAATCAAAGGCCTGATAAACTTGCCGAGCCAAGACCTGATAAAAAGCATATGACCATAAGATTTGATAAACATGCCGAGCCAAGACCTGATACAAAACATGTTGACAAAAGCCAGAATAACACAACACATAGGATAAAAGAACCAGAAGGGAAACTGCGACATCAGACGAGGTTCCGGAGGCATCATGCATCTTTCAGAGGGTCCCAAGCATCCTTCTCCACCCGGCAAGGAATGCCCATCCACGTATCATCGACATTGTCCCCAGCACCCGTATCGCCGCCACCTAGAGGAGCTGCCAGGAAATGATTGCCATCCGAGGGGTTTGCTAGATCAACCGAAGCCGAAATGTCCTGAGCATTATCTTCTGGAGGCTTGAGGACATCAGGTACATTCCCCTCAGCCTACAAATCACCACGATCAAACACAATTCCTACATCTTCTCCCTGAAGCACGCTATCATCCTGAGACTGCGAAGGAGAGGTATGCACAGAGACACTAGGCTTGTCTTCTTCCTCAGCCAAAATGACAGTAATGCTGGCTGAGAGAATCGGTCTGTTGAGATGACTGTGGAATTTAAAGTGGCTAGTTTGGAATGAATTATGCAGGAAGGGCTCACCATGATTAGAGGACGGGGAAGCCGAAGCCAAAGGTATAATATTCTGGGGAGCAGGCTGAGAACACCCACGGTTTCCACCGCTGCCTCCACGGCGAGAGCAACCACGGCGACGCACCATCGTCAGGGGAACAAAGAGACCTGAGGGAGAAGAGGAATAGGGCCAGACGGAGCAGGATCGAATGTGGGAAAGCCAAGTAAAGATCTTACACCGGATAAGCCACCAAGCTACCAGAGCGATACGAGGATGCAGGAATAAAGACAAGCTGATGAAGAGAGACCCGATAAGAATGACAGCAGAAACCACCGACGAAGCCATGAATATAACAACCTACGAAGAGTCTCGAGCAGGGAGCGCATTCAATTCCGAATGCTTGAAGATCTGTTGGTACTGTATGTAATTCATTTCATCCACGGGAGGAGTTTGGAGGCCGTGCAGGATTGCCAGCTGCAAGTCCAGATGCCGGCTTGACATGAGCCCGCATTGATTATGCCTTGAAAGCACCTGCATCCGGGTAGTATAAGACTACAATCTTAAATCAAACTAAATAATTCATTTCTTTGGGTGCGATAGACCAAACTTTGGACTTAATGGATGTTAACCACCACCATTATCATCATTGTTCCACCATTATCATCATTATTAAAATATTATAATTCTATAATATTTCATTTATTTATCATTTAAATATTAAAATTTCTGTGGTATTTCATTTTTTTTTTGGTTTAGATGTAATGTTTTTATTATTGGTATATATTAATGTTTATTTTTTATTTGATAAAGTAAGTAATACATCACAAACACTTTTTTTCATTTTCATTTCAAATTTTCTATATAGAATAAGAAATCATTCCATTACAAAATATATCTTACTAAATATAAGGATAAGTGTTGAAGTTGGTTTAATTATCAATATAGTTCCATCGAAAACATGTATTCATGTATATGTATTTATTAAGTTGAGAGATTTATTTTATAATTTAATGTGAAGGAGATGTGTAAGTAAGTTTTTCCCTCTTAAAATAAAAATAAAATGTAGGCTATAATAAAAAAGAAAGACAACATAGTATTCATATTTAATTAGTTGTCTATATAACCTAAGATAATTTCATGTAAAGTATTTAGAAAAAAAATGTGAGTAAGGTGTTTAAATCTTATACTTTTCAAAAATATTTTAACACGTGGTATCAATTTCATATATATATATATATATAGAAAAAAATGTTAAAATAAAATATTCTAATGTTGTATAGAATAAAATATTTTAATATGAATTAATATTGAGGTATAATTAATAACAAAAAAAAAACCAATTTAATGTACATTGGTAAAATGACTCAATTCACATGCTATATAATCTCTATATCATTCAAAAATACAATTTAAAAAATAAAAAATTACATATTGTTTTTTCACTCTAAAATAAGTTTGCACAAATTTAATCTCTCTTTGCTCATATTAAATCCATCATTAAAATAAATCTATACTTGTAATAATAAAGAGGCATGATACTCAAAATTTCATTATTTAAAAAAGTATTTATGATAAAAAAATACTATATTATCAACCACATTCTTCATATTTTCATCATTAACTATTTCTAAAAAATACATCCATAATAACATGTAAATACTAATATTCATTAAAATAAAATATAATTGTTCTATATTAATAATTGTATTATATTAAAATCCCAATCTTAAGAATCACACAAATATTATAGTAATATCATGCAAATAATATTATTTTTTTTTAACAGAGTTGGTTGCTATATTAAGGCCTGAAATAAAAAGGAGGAGTCAGGTCTCCATAGATACAGTAAATGCTGAAGGTGTCCTGGGTCAATAGAGTTACAAAATGGAACTCTCTCTATTGCCCTTTTCCTACTTGCTCTGATTCTAAAATTGCCTAAGCTGCTGTAGATTCTTACAAACTGAAATAACCAAAATTTACATTTAAAAACCATTTTAGTCGATTTCGATGTGGCGTATTTGTCTTCAGGATGCGCTGCTGGTCTCGGACATCAGCTTGCAAGTCAGAGCAATGCAAGCAGTCTTCACATCGGTCCATTGAGATTGCTAAGGATGTAGCAGAGCAGGAAATGAGGAGAGGAGAATTGTAAACACAGAAATTTGACCTGGCAGATGGGATAGAGAAGATAGCAGGTATTAAAGGAGAGAGATACCTGATGATACGAATACCAAAGGAGAGGTGCAGCGAAGTAGAAATTCGGGAGCTTGGGAATGGGGGCGCAACTGAGATCTCTGCACCCCAGTGATCCAAATCCGGGCATATACAGTGGTTAAGACAGGGGAGGTAAATCTTGATGAGAGATCCAGGGGTTAAGAGAAACTTACAGCGAAAGGGAGGAGGAATCGCAGAACAAAAAAGGATAATGCCAGAGATCAGGGGAGCGATAAGGGGATGGCTAGTCACAGGTAACTGGTGGAGTGCCTGCTGGCAAATCTGGTAGAAATCCAAGATTCTCAAAGATACAAATCTGATGAGAGATGTGCCGGCGGGAATGGATAGATTACCTTGATTGCTGTCTCTTCTGCAGTCTACGTATCCATGAGATATCCTTATGTTGATGACAGTCTGGTTGCCACCCCAATAATAAGGATTAGTTCTGACACCAGATTTATCCTTTAGGCGGGGGATTTCCATTGAGATCATGGCAGGTATTGCATCGAATCCCTGTGGTTGCATCTGAGGGTGCCGGCGGGTCTTCCACACGCATTGTTGGCGTGCGCATCCGCCTTTTTATTAAGATTTATGAGGATTTGGAAATATTTGATGTCTTCCATCATATGGTGCAGGATATGATTTCGTTTATTGATCTGTTGGAGCACAGTGTTGGGGGAATTTTGCTGCTGCGCCATTAGTCGGATTACGATGGAGGAGTCTCCGAATACCTGAGCTTTTTTGATTCCCATTTTGCCTAACTGGGTTAGACCTTGGAACAGAGCCAGAGCTTCGGCTCTGTTGTTCGAGATCTCCCCAAGACTCCACTCATAATAAAGGATGCACTCCCCTTTGGGATTTGTGATCAGTCCCCCTGCTCCAGCTGTCCCAGGATTTGATTTGGAAGCCCCATCAAAAAACAGGGAGTAGTTGTTGCTCTTTTGGATCCATTCAGCAAAGTCCTGTTCTTTTAGCCTGAGTTTCCAAGACCTTATTTCTTCTTTGTGATGAACTTCTTTCCTATTGTCTTCTGATACTTTGCACTGTCTGTTCAAGATGTAACTTATTATATCTCGTTCCTCAACACTGTACTGAGTAACATCTATTTTGCTTTTGGTGTTGATGGAGATAGTTTCCAAAGCTAGAGTTTTGGCTTTGCTGAATGTAGTTCGAACATTTGTACTCTTGTCTTGGAAAAAAATTTTGTTCCTGGCGAGCCAAATTCGCCACAACAGGGTGAAAGGAAGAGCATTCCATACTCTTTTCACCAAGTGACTTCTTTTTTCTTTCCAGGGACAGCTTTTCTTCCACTTGTGTATTGTCTCTGCTATGGTATTCTGAGGTTCCCAAGCGATGGCTCCAATGAAGGATATCTGTCTCCAGCAATTGGCAGCATATGGACATTCTATGAATAAATGATACATCGTCTCTTCAGCTTGGCAGCAGTTGGGGCATCTGGAGGGTCCATTGATACCCCTTCTTTTTAGGTTTTCAGCTGTTAAAATTTTGCCTCGCAGCAGGAGCCATATGAAGAATTTTATTTTTGGAAGAGCTTCTGCTCTCCAAGCTAGTTTCCAATGTGGCCATATATTAAATTGGAAGGTGTTGCTGCAAATTTGTTGGTAGCCTGCTTTGACTGTGTATTCGGTACCAGAAAAGTCCCATCGAAATCCGTCTGCTTCGTTTTCTTTAATAGGGGCTTTGTTGTGGAGGAGGGCCTTTAGGCAGCGGAAGCTGGGCTCTAATACATTTGGAATTTCAGGGAAAGTCCATCCTATCCAGGCATGGGAGTGAGGATCCCAGCTGGAGATTTGGGCTAGTTTGTAAATGCCTTTCTCATTGAGAAACTTGATGACTGGCTTGGCTTCGTTGTGAGTATTTAGCGGCTGGCATCCCAATATTTTGTCAACCCCAAAGTTGATGCTATCTCCTCCTCCTGGGACTTTTGATATATTCTGGATCATCATAGGAAGAGACTGCTTACATAACTTCCAGATTTTTGTAGAATCTCTATTGGGGATATTGGATTCGAGGAGCTGCTGCCTGGGAGAGCTTAAGTATTTGACCTCCAATACTTTTTTCCACCACGCTGAGGTCCCTGTTATTAGCCTCCAAATAATTTTCGCGCCAAAGGCCAAATTCAAGACCTTAGGTGCTCTTATGCCAAGGCCTCCTCTTTCTTGGGTTTGTATAACTTGCTTCCAATTGACTAGACTGAACTTGCTTTTATCGTTCTTCCCCCCTTGCCATAGGAATTGGCGAAGGGAAACTTCCAATTTATGATGAAAGATGGCAGGTGCTTGATATAAGGAGAAGCGATAGAGAGGTAAGGAGGTGATACCTGATTTAAGAAGGATGAGTCTGCCCGCAGGATTGAGCCATATTGTTCCCCATTGCTGCACTTTCCTCTTTACTTTGTCTATGATCCCATTCCATGTATCAGCTTTCAAAGGTCCCAGGCTAACTGGCATGCCCAAGTATGAAAAATGAGTCCAATCAAATTTGCAGGGAACTTCGAATATGTTAGCAATGTTGTGCATAGTTTGGTTTGTCGTATTCCATCCATAGATACAGCTTTTAAGCTGATTTACCAGCCCTCCCGAATAGTCCATAAACTGATCAAGAATTTTCTTGAACCTTTTTGCAATTGTGGTGGAGGCACCTCCTATTAACAGAGTATCATCAGCGAACTGAGAGTGGTTAATATTTTTAGCTCCATTCCCATAATTGATGCCAGTTATGAGTCCAACTCTCCTGTTGTGGTCCAGTGCTTGACTGAAAGATTCTGCCATAAGAATGAAAAGATAGGGGGAAAGGGGACATCCTTGTCTTAAACCCCGGGAGGATTGGAAAGCTTCACTTGATCTGCCATTGATCAAGGGGGATATCCAGGGCCCGGATATGCAGGCTGCAATGAGATTAATGAAGGAAGAGTCGAAGCCCATCTTTGAAAGGACAGCAAATAAGAAGGAGTGCCTTACTCTATCGAAGGCATTCGCTAAATCAAGTTTTAAGACAAATCCTTTTTCTTTTCTGGATAGACTTGAGTGAATGGCTTCTTGTACAAGAAGGATAGAGTCAGTAATATGCCTGTTTGGCAGGAAGCCTCCTTGATTTTCAGATATCAAGGTGGGAAGAAGGGATTTTAGTCTAGTGGCTAGAATTTTGGTGAGGATTTTGTATGAAGAGTTGCAGAGGGATATGGGTCTGAATCTGGAGAAGGAAGAGGGTCGGTTTTCTTTGGGAATGAGGGCTAAGAATGTAGAATTGGTGAATCCTCCAATCTTCCTTTTTCTTTGAGTCCATCGAATCATCTTAGATAGGTCTTTTTTGAGCACATTCCAGTATTCCCTGTAGAAACAAATGGGGAAACCATCGGGTCCTGGGGCTTTATCTGGATGTAGAGACCAAATTGCTCTTTTGATTTCTTCTTCTTCAATTTCTTTGCTGATGCTATCGTTCATTTCCTTTGTGACTCCTTTGGGCATATACTGAAGCAAGTCAGAGTAATCTTCTATTCCTTTATCCTCAGTTAGCAGATCCTTATAATGTTTAGTAGCTGCCTTCTTTATAGCCTCTTGGGTACTGTGTCGATTTCCTTCACTGTCCAGGATTGTATTTACATTATTTCTGATCTTACGAGCTGTGGCCTGTTTGTGAAAATAAGCAGTGTTTTTATCTCCCTCCTGTAGCCATAATTGTCTGGATTTTATGCGCCATTTGGTTTCTTCTTCCCTATTTATTCTGCTCAGCTGCTCGTATAGTTCATTTTCTTGCTCTTTGCTTTGATGTGATAACCCATGCTCTTCATTTCTTGCCTGCACTTCTTCTAGTTTATTTTTAACTCTCTTTTTGCTTTCCTCTGGTTCTCGGTACCTCTCTTTGGCCCAGTCTTTTAAAGCTTTCTTGGTTCTTTTTAATTTCGTTTCCCAAATGAAATTTGGCGATCCTTCCACATGCTGGGTCCACGTTTCCTGTACAATTTCTCTGGCCTCAGGTATCTGATTCCAAAGTGGGTTGAATTTGAATGGAATAGGTCCAAGGGGGCAATGGTTTTCCAAAGTTAAAGTGATTGGGTAATGATCAGATGCAGATGTGCTGAGAATAGTGGAATATCCTACAGAGAAATTTGAGAGAAGCGATATATTGATTAAAAATCTGTCTAACCTTTCCATTATGTTGCCACTGCCGATTCTGCGATTGCTCCATGTGTACCTCCGGTTTTTGGGGATGATATCCACTAAATCATTGTCCTGGATTATGGCCTCCAGGCGCTCTCTAAATGGATCTGCAGTAAAGGTGCCTCCCCTTTTTTCATTTGCATGCAGTATTAAGTTGAGGTCGCCTGCAATTATGATATTTGAGCTGCTTTCCCCATCAATGTTGTTTTTCAAGTCTTCCCAGCAAGTTTCTTTATCTTTGTAGTGATTTGGGATGTAAACATTGTAAAGAATCAATGTTTGGCTGCCTGTATTGCTGTCGAGAGTAGTTCTTATCCAGTTCTGCTGAGAATTTGCTGCAGTACAAGTCCATTTGCTGCTGTCCCAGATGGTAACGATGCCTCCTGAGGCTCCTCTAGATTCGCTAATGCTTCCCGAGAATCTCTTCTGCTGGTCTATAATTTTTTGCATTTCATGCTGATTTTGTTTTGTTTCCTGAATCAGCATTATATCAGGTTTCTCAATGTAGATCAGGTCTCTGAGGGCAGCAGTTTTAGAGGGGTGCCCTAAGCCCCTGCTGTTCCATGAAAGGATTTTCAACATGGCGCATTGGGCGTGCGGAGAGGTGCCCGCCTCTCTTGATCTTTACCACTTGTCTCTTTCGCTTGAAGTCCATGGATAAAGGATTCTATTGGAGTTTGTGTTCCCAATGCTATGTCCTTTTGTGCATTCTCGTCCCTATGTTGTTTAGCGGATTTCCTGCCAGGTCCTGTTTTTTTGAGCGAATCACTGGGAGCCCCATGTTCTTTAGAAGAACTTCTGGTGATCCTTGAGGACAGGGGCTCTAAGGGAGATTGAGAAGAGGTGGTCTGAAGTTGGAAAGAAGGGGGTGGTTCAGAAGAAGGAATATCAGGGCCGGAGTCTGTGGAAAGGATTAAAAAAGGGTTGGAAGAGGAGGGATGGGGAGGATCAGGAGGGAGGGGTTTAGATGGATTGGAGGGCGGGGAGAGGGGTTGATGATCAGAAGGCCCAGGATTGCCAGAACCCATGGATGGCTTAATGGGGGGGGCTGATTTCTTTTTTTTTACAGGTTCCCAGTGCCCATCTTGTTCTTCAGTTTCTGCATTTACAATTTTAGTACATCTGTTAGCGAAATGCCCATATTCGTGACATACCTTGCATTTGAACGGAATCTGCTCGTAGTCCAGCTGCTGTATATGACTCCAGTCATCCACTTTTAACTTTATTGCTTCCGACAATCCTCGTCCGAGATCCACCTCAACACAAATCCTGGCACAGGCTTGCATGTTGTCCTTGGGCTCGCTACGATCGATGTACTTGCCAACATCGTTCCCTATTGCTCGCACCGACTCATCTCCCCAGCAGTGGAGAGGCAGATGAGGGAGACAGACCCAGACTGGCACAGCATTGGGGATATCCATTTCCGGATCAAAGTCCGGGGTCCATTTGTTGAGGTAGAGACCCCTGGAATCCATGAAGTATGGTCCGTTTCTGAAGATCAGGTCCTTGTCTGCTTTGGTTTCGAAGTGGAATGTGTAATACCCTCTTCCGCAAAATCTGATTGATATTTTCCCTGAGATCTTGTCCGACCAATTTCGTTCGACCCATTTCTGAACTGTTCTTGGCGAAGGCCAGAGGCCTGTGAACTGACCTATAAGACCTTTTTCTGCAAGTGAGATCGCTGCCATGCGAGGGATGGTTGGAGGCAGCAGAACTTCCTGGAGGATGTCAAGCTTTTTAACGAATTTCGAAGTTGCTGGCTTGGGTTTCTGTTGAGGGAGAGATTTGATCATTTCCGAAAAAATTCTTTGAGAATCGGAGTCCTCCGGGGGCTGGTCCAGGGGGGCCATGGCAGGAGCCAAGCCCCAGAGCGCAGAGGTGCGCAGTATGAATCGATCTAGGGCACACTATCAGCAGAGCGTTGCTGGGATGCAAAAAATTATGCAAATAATATTATTAATCATAACAATATTATAGTAATATCATGTAAATAGATGAATTTTCAAATAAAGAATGATAGGGTATTATCGAGAGTATTTCATAATAGGATAATAAACACAGTCCCATCTAAATTTATATATAATCTAATTTCATATTCAACATTATACACCACACATCACTTTATCTTTAGCTCAAGAAATCACCACACATCTCAGGTTTTAAATCACACTAGGATTGCACCCATGGCTAGATTTTTTCAAGCTACCCATGACCTTCACATCACGATCTGTTTTAATAATGTACCCATTAGAAAATACCTTAAAAATACACCTCATTCTATCTATTCTATGCCCTTCGGACTAAAATTTAAAATATTAATAATATTCTTTATAATATTTATTTTTTAAATAAATTTTAATATACAATTTGTAATTTATTTTAATTATAATATATTATTATTTGTTACTAATTTTTTTATAATCTAAATAATAAATTTAACCTATTTATTTTATTTAATATTAAAAATAATATTTTAATTCAATGAAAAGAAAATGTAACTAAATATTTCAATTTATTTAAAAATAATAATTATAATTATAATATAATTATAAAAATTTAAAACATCATATCAATTTATAAGTATGTAAATGACTAATAAAATATAATACTAAAATATTATATACATTATTTTTTAAATAATTATTAAAAAATATAAAATTTATATTATATTATATTTTATATATAGAGAAATTATCATGAAAATTAATTTTTAATTATTGTGAAAGCTAAGGACAGCGGAAAGTATCTTTATTGCAGAAGGTTGTAAGCCATGGATATGGATAAAGTAAAAGGTGAAAAGAGAAATTATCATAAAAGTCGAGAGGAGAGAAACTTTATTGGTTTAGAAAGCTACGAAAGTAGATATTCATTCTTTCTTATAGAAGGCTGTAAGCTACGGATAAAATAGTGAACAAGGTTTAGGTTAAAGTGTCATTGTAAAAGTTGAAAACATAAATTATCATAAAGGTCAAGAAGAGAGATTTTGATTGATGTGGAAGGTAGTAAACAATGGAATAATATCGTGAACAAGGATTAGTTTAAAGGTTCATTTTAAAGGTACCCATCTTCTCACGAAATACTTCATGTTCAAGTTAAGACATTTGAATCGCTTAACATTAGTTAAAGTCTAGCCTTGAAAGGGTCAAACTTTTGAAGGCGGCACATAAAAAATAAAAATTTTACCCAGATAAATGTTTAAATATATATAAATAATAAAAATATGATTTAGGTTTTGGTACTTAGAACAAGTGTTTTTTTCGTATAGGCATTAGGGGTATAGTTTGTTACATTAAGAAGAACATCTCTCTCAATGTTAGGATTTATAAAAACGACTCTTATAATCAATATAGTTGGATAGAGATTATTGACATTAATGATAAAAAGACTTACATAGAAATTTGTTATTTTCTCCCCATCAATTCTAACTTCTATAAGAAAAAGAATCTAGATAAAAATAGTCCTTACAATGGTTTAGAGAATGATATCTCGAGCCTAAGGAATGAAGGTAATATCCTTTTAATGGATGACTTTAATGCTTGAACTTCAAGCAACCAAGTTATTCTTCTAAGCAATCATTCCAACCCTAATCCTCTTTGGTTAGACAAATACCTTACTCTGGCTAGCCCGCACAAAAGGAGCTCTTAAGACCTTGGGGAGAATTTGTTTGGGTTGGAGCTCGTCAAGCTTTGTAGTGCTCAGGATCTCATAATTTGCAATGGTCTAAAGAAGTGGCTCAATTCTAGCCAAATGACCTGCATCCACGCGCTTGGTAGTAGCGTGGTAGACTATGTTATATCTGATCTCTCTTTATACAATGAAATAATAAATTTTGACATCTTAAACGAACACGAACCTGACTCTAATCATAGGCCTTTACTTATAACTCTCAATTTTGTCATGCATAGAGATCCCATAGAAGATAATCTTTATAGCCAAAAGAACTTAATCTTTGATAGAAATAAAAATGATCTCTTTCTAAATGAATTAAAAACTAATTTTCTTCATTTATCTAGTATAGACAACATAGAAGATCTCTATCATAATTTTACTACAACCCTCTCATATTCTATTAACAAGTTCTCATTTGAAGTTTCAAGCAATAAAAGAAAGAGCAAAACGAAACCACGATATGACAAAGATTGTAAAAGTGCGAGGAGAGCAATTAAGGAAGTTGTTGATGAATCTCTTAAAATTGGCAAGACAAAAATATACAAAGCCCTAACTAAAAGGAAAAAAAGGCAGTATATTCGTAAAAGACAAGAGAATCTCTTACACCTCTCTAAGGTAGCTCCTAAGAAATTCTGGAGGCAGATTCTAACGAGGAAAGCTAAAGATAATAATAAAATTTCTTTACATGACTAGAATTCCTATCTTAAAAAGCTTTATGAATCTCCAAATGTCATGGATAACTTTAAAACCATGCTCACAATGAAAGAAGTTTTCTAATTAGAAGACATTAATGTTGGGGTTAAACGCTTGACAAATGGGAAAGATAAGGACATTGAAGGTTACCAAGCGGAAATCTTAAAAATTGGAGGCCTTGTCCTTATCCCCCACATCCACAAGATTTTCAATCGAGCGGTCAAGTAAGGGTTCCCTAAACCATGGACTCAGAGCTTAATTATCCCTATTTTTAAAAGTGGGGATACAGATAACCCCTCTAATTATTGGACAATTATGATCAACCCTCTCTTAGCCAAGTTATATGATATTATTTTGGAAAATAAGTTGAGCATGTGGCTTGAAAGTGAAGGTAAGCAGGCTAAAGGCCAAGCGGGTTTTAGAAGGCAACACTCAACAACGAAACACCTCATTATGCTTAGGATCATTGTGGAGGAATGCCACAATGATAAATCCATTCTCTTTTGTTGCTTTGTGGACTTTAGAAAGGCTTTCGATACAGTTCCTAGAAACAACCTATGGAATAGATTAGAAGAGCTACAGGTTCGTTTTGAGTTGAGAAATGCCACTATAAGGTTATACGATAATGTAATTGCCAAGTTAAAAAGCAATCAGGGGTAGTCGAAAGATATTAAGTGTAATATCGGAGTTAAACAAGGTTGCCCCCTCTCCCCTACCCTATTTGGCATTTACATAGACAAGCTAGAAGGTTGTTTACAGGAAGTAGGTTGTGCTAGCACGATCTTTGCTAGGATAGTCATCATCCTTCTTCTCTATGTTGACGATATTATTCTTCTCGCAAGGTGCCCATCTGATCTTGATAAGAAACTTAGACTTCTTAAGGATTTCTTCTCTACCATGGGTATGACTGTTAACATTGACAAAAAAAAATTATGATTATCAAATCCAAGAAGGACACTTACACTAATTATATGTATGACAATAGTAACTTGGAGGAAGTGTCTTCTTACAAGTACTTAGGAATTGATATTCATCACAAGCTCAACTAGAACTATAGCATTGAGAAAAGGATTAATGGGGGGTGGAAAGCTTATTTTGGTCTTGAAAATAATTGTAAAACGACAAACCTCGTAATGTGGGATAGAAAGAAGTTCCTCTTTGAAACTTTAGTCACTCCTCTTATCTTATATGGATGTGAGGTTTGGGGTTACAACATCTCTAGAGAATCCTGGAGAAAGATTGAACAAATCCAGAAACGTTTTATAACGTTTAACCTCAAAATTAAAAGCAATACACCCTATCCTATTCTCCTTGTAGAAGTGGGTCTTTCCCCTATCGAGAGCCTAGCTATGACTAGGCTTCTATTACAGGCACAAACTCAATAACATAGGAGACTTCCTAAGCTAACTTTAAATTCCGACCAAAACCACCTAAGGCTGAAACGAGGTTGGTATAAAGACACCAAGGCCTAGTTAAACCATTGGGAGATCGACGAGAATGTTGCATTGCAAGACATTAATAACATTAAAAATATTGTTACTTCTAAGTTCAAAGAAAAATGTGGTGTGAGAAAGATTTAGCAGCTAAAAGAAAATTAAGATATTATAAGGAGGTCATCAACCCCACCCTAGAAGATCAAGAATATCTCTCTGTTTTAACTAGATCAAAGAAGAAAATTAATAGAGCCAAGATTAGAACGAACTCTCATGAGCTCCATAGTGAAATGGGTCATTGGGTAGTTCCTAAAACACCATGGATGGAAAGGATCTGCCATCTGTGAGAATATGAACATCGAGGATGAAAATCACTTCCTCTTAGAGTGCCCAGTGTATAACCACATTAGATCTTAGTTTCATAATCTTTGATGCAATACTAAACTTCCTAGCCTTTTACGATGTCAAGATTATAGTGAGCTCGGGAGGCTTCTCTCCAAGCTTTTTGAGTATAAGAATAAAATCTTAAATCAAACTAAATAATTCGTTTCTTAGGTCCGATAAACCAAAATTTGGTCTCAGTAGACGTTAACCACCATCATCATCATCAAATATTTGGTAAAGTATGTAAATGTGTATATTTAGTAGATATAGTCATAATAACTAAATCAACCTCATATCATGTCCCGATTATTATCTCCACTCATCATATAAATTTGTTTTATAAAAATATATAAATGATTAAAAGTAACTTGTTAAAAAATTATTATTAAAATATTTTTGGAATATCATTATTTATATTTATTAATAAAATATTTTTAAAATATCATTATTCATATTTATTTTGAAATTTGATGAAGGGCGCGGAAGGATTTCTTGAATTGGAAACACTTCAAAGAATGTTTACGATACTTCAAAGGTACCTCGAAGCAGTGATCAAATTTGAAGGGCAGGTTTTAATTTCATTTAGAAGGGCAGATATTCAGGTCGCACTTCTATAATGAAAAGCATAAAAAAAAAGAGCAATTCAATTGACAACAATAAATTATTTTCAAATTTCTTTTTATTTTTTCACAGAAGAATGGTGGAACAACAACCCCATGGATGTTGTGTATAAGGCAGGTCTGATATGAGCCGCAACTAATATATCGGATGCATTTACCATTAATGGATAAACAGGAGACCTATATTCCTGCTCCAGTTTAGATAAGGATTAATTTTGTAGGAAATTTTTGTGACCAGAACGTTCAAGCCAATATACAAGTAGCTCAATCAAATTTAAGTTTATTGCGTGAATGAAAAAATTCAGTAAAATTCTAAACAGGTTTAGGATTCAACAAAAGAGTGTACAAAGGTGTATATGTTTTTGGTATCTCCTTTTTTAATATGAAAACATACCAGGAATTGGGAATCCGCAAACAAATCAAATCCAGTATGTTAGGAACCCTGTTGAATGCGCTCCTCTCCAAGCATAAATCGTGCTTAAACCTTGCTTGACAGGCGTTTGCTGAATGATGAATCTATGCTCCTCTCCAGCTTAAATCGTCGTCAAACCTTGCTTTGGGCAGCCTTCAGGCACAACCCAGTGAAATTACAGACCTAATACATGGCCCATATTGACATCTAGTCGCTCTCAATTGAAACTACCAAATGTAATGGTATCAAAGGGTAATTGTGACATAATAATTAATAAGAACTTCCATCATATGCACAATTAGAAAAAAACAACTCAAAAAGAAACTGTTGTTTTTGAAATGGGAGCAACTCAGAAAGTGCCAAATGTAATGGTATCAAAGGGTGATTGTGACATAATAATTAATAAGAACTTGCATCATATGCACAATTAGAAAAAACAACTCAAAAGGAAACTGTTGTTTTTGAAATGGGAGTTTCTGAAATGGGATTTAAGTTTTAACATGAAAAGAAATTTACAAATTCAACATTCCTAAAATTCTAATTTCAGAAAAAATGAAATTTAAAAAAAAGTTGACAATTTGACAACACTTCTTAAAAAATTTTAAGATATTATTCCAATTTTTTTTTAAATGACAAAAATCAATTTTAAAATTTTTTTTGACTGGTAAAATTTTCTCCCTACTTCTCTAACGTGCCAGAGACCCTTTGAAGGGCTCTGACGTGTTCAATTTTGATCCCTGCCTCGAAGACTCACGTCTTTAGCAACCTTTTATTGTGAATTGTGGTGGTCATATGGGAGCCTATGTATGTACATGTCTTTTTCTAAGGTTTTTTCGTAGATTTATTTCTCTTTTCGTTGGGAGTAGCATTTATGTTTTCCCGTTTTATTTAATTATATAATTTAATTTAATTTATTAATTTTTTATTTCAATATATTATATGTTAGTAAGTTTAGTTATTTATTTAAAATATAATAAAAGATAATTAAGTTTAGTTTAAAGTTATTTCCATTATTACTATTATAATTATTAGGTCAACCTTTACACACAACCACGCATTCCTCACATTTTAAATCAAAGAAATTTGCTCTTTAAACATCAAACTTCAGATAAAACTTTATAGCACGACTATCACTAAACCAACTACAAACATCAATTATTTTTTATAAAATTAAAAAAAAAAAATAGTTTATTTTTTTAATCTAAAATTAATTAATAATTATTAACAAATTAAATTACTATTCTCACAATTTTAAGAGTTTAGGATGAGAACCATCTCAATGAAGAGAAAGCACGTCTTTTAAGTGTTTTCTTTAATAATGAGTATAATAGACACCAATGTACTAAGGCTTTTCTCAGAGCTGAAAAAGGTCCTAATGCTAAGAAAGATACCAAGGATCGTTTTTCTGGTGTTAGTCTTCCTTTTATCCAAGGAACTACTCACAAGATTGTGAGGATCCTAAGGAAGCATAAGGTGGCTTCAACCTTTAGGCCTTTAAATACCATCCAAAGCTCCCTTAGATCTGTAAAAGTCCCAGTGGACCTGAAGAATATGAAGGGTGTTTATGTTATCCATGCTCTTGTGGGACTCCCTACATTGGTGAGACTGGTTGCTCGATTAATCAAAGGATTCGTGAGCATGATCTTGACATCAAGCATGGCAGGACTCGCTCCTCTGCTTTAGCGGAGCATGCAAATAAATCTAAGCATCACATTTGCATTGAGGAGGCCCAAGTCGTTACTAGTGTTAGTCATTTCCATGATCGTAAATTCAAGGAGGCCCTAGAAATTGAAAAAAGACCAAATAATTTGAACAAAGATGATGGTTGGAATATTAGTAGAAGTTGGGTCCCTGTCTTATCCTCCTAGTTTTTTAGGCTTCTTTTTGGGATTTATTTTGTGTGTTTATCTAAGTAGGTATTGACGTCCTTCTTATAATATTTGTCGTTGATTTATTCTTCATTAGAGTTTTTTTTCTTGATCCTTCGTGTTTTTTTTATGTATTTTATTATCCTCTGTTCTTAACTCTTTCTTTCTCTTCTTCTTCTTCTTCTTCTTCTTTTTCTTTTTTTTTTCTTCTCGGAATGGGCCTGAGCCCCATAATTTATTGTCGACCCCGTTTTATTTATTGATTACTTTTCTTTGTGTGTGTGTGTGTATATATATATATATATGTTTCTATTTTTATTTTTATTTATTTATATATCTCTTTTCACTATTTTTGTTTTATTTTATTTATTTTTTCATTAATTATTTTTAATTTCTTTAATTTTATTTTATTTCCATTAATTATTTATCAAATGATCTTGTCTCAATTAAGATCTTGACTTATTTTTATAATTTTTGACTCAACTTCTTTAAAGTTTTAGTTTTAGTTTTTTTTTTTTAATGGGCCGTAGGCCCATATTTTATTGTTGACCCCATTTTATTTATTAATTATATTTTTTGGATATATATATGTAAGTTTCTTTTTTTTAATGGGCTGCAACCCCATGTTATATATATATATATGTATGTATATGTTTCTATTTTTATTTTTTATTTTTTTAATATTTTTGTTTTATTTTATTTATTTTTCCATTAATTATTTTTAATTGAGTTGATCTTATTTCCATTAATTATTTAACAAATGATCTTCTTTTAGAAACTCACTGTAATATAGCAGTTAATTATTAATATTGCTTAATAAAGTAATAAACAAATATCACAATTTAAATATTATTTTTCAAAAACTGGCCGTTTAATATTTTCGTTACATATTAATATTTTTAATAAATTAATAAACTAATATCATTATTTAAATATTATTTTTTGAAAACTAGTAATATTTAGTTTTAATAAATTAATTTAAATATTATTTTTCAAAAACTAGCCGTTTAATATAGTCATTACCTATTAATATTTTTAAAAAATTAATGAAATAATATCATTATTTAAATATTATTTTTCAAAAACTAGTCGTTTAATATTGTCATTACTGAATAATATTTGTTTTTAATATATTAATAATTTAAATATTATTGTTCAAATATAGCCGTTACTTGAAATTATGTCTCTACATTGCTCTCTATTTAAGCCTTTGCCATGGTTTGCCTCTTCATCTAGTCCTCATGATGAACCACACTTCTTGGTTCGAAACGCGTCAGCCAAAAATTTCTCTTATGTGATTTCTACCAAAAGACTTTTCTTATGATCAAATATTGATCAAGGACCTTAACTGCAGTTAAGAATAAGGTTGCAAACAATGTACATGCGGTTGTAGTTCACATGACCACCAGTCCTACTTGAATTAGCGTTAAAAGGTTAATATTGGATTTAAGCACTAAAACCTTTATTAAGTGCCTTTTTCTTAAAATATGAATTAAGCACGTGGGTGGTCTTGGAAAGACGGTAAACGGTTTCTCCCGTGGGCGAAAGGCTGGAAGCGGTATTCTACCAAAATCACGTGATTACCCTCAGCAGGCGACACGTAGTAGGACAAAACTGCTTTTCTCGCGTGCCCTTGATTTGATATCAGTTGTACAGAAATCTATGCGAGATTGCATGATGTCTGTTCGATTGAGTGGGGTCACATCAACAGTTGAGATCGTCTAGGTTAGTTAGCCAGCGGACGATGCAACAATCGTTGGACGGATGGGATAGATTGATGATTGAGAGTTAACCCGATCGCAAGCTCTATGGAGGATTATCCCTAACCACCGAGATTATACCGCACACATGTCCACCCAGTAGTTATGGTAATGTTAATGCCTACCTCCGACGATCAGCCTGGCGGAGTGGCTAAAGTTAAGCGGATATACTAAGTTTAGTTGGAGATAAGTGCAGTCGCCAAAATTGGTGGAGTATCCCTAGAGGATAAAGCATAAATACAACCTAGGAGCAATTTTCAAACAGAAAAGGCAGAAAACAGAGAGAGTCCAGAGAAGAGACAGAGAAGCTCAAAAGACCAGCGAGAGTGAAACAAGAGGCTTGCTAGGCTAATTAGAGCCTTTTGAAGCCAATGGAATAATCCAGAAAAGCTGAAGAAGTCATATTCATGGAAAATTTCATCTAGGAAGATTGATTTGGAGCTCAGACGCCACCATGGGTTGGAGGCAGTTGTAGGAGCTATGAGTACTCATTCTCAGTGATCCAATAGTCAATTGTGACTGTAAATGACCTTCTGATTCCATTGCAAGAATTTGCAGAAGAATTTGGGGACATCTAAGGGCCAAGAAGCTACAGGGAAGTTTCAGGAAGTAAATGATCAAATGATCAGTTTTTTGTAGGTGTCTGATATTTGCTAGAGCTAGAAGAAGAAGTTCCCGAGACAGTTGAATAATTTTGAGGGAATTAGTGCCATCAAGAAGCTCAAGACAGCTCAGAGCACTGATTGAAGGAATTAAGTCCAAGGACGCTTAGATCTGTTTACAGAGTGAGGACAACTAGGGATATAGATGGTATTCTAATCCCATTGGTTCAGTTGAGTAACCTTTTGAGTTAAGTGTGGAACTTCTAAAAGAAGCTCTACCATAATCCCAAAGAGCCAAGTCAAGTTGATAAGAGCTCAAGGAGATGTAGCCCATGATATTAGGGTGAACTATTAGATTAAATTTGTTGTTATGTGTGTGTTGCTTATTTGCTGCATTATATTATTGTTATATGTGTTTTGTATCAGCAAAAACACTTAAAGCACTAAAAAGGTTAAAAAAAAACAAAGACATACACCTGTTTCAAGTACTTAATTCCGCAATTGTCAACATAAGCTAGATCATATATTTGTTAAGCTTTGGAGTGGGAGGTTCTTGTAAGTATAACAAGATGTTAAACCCTCATTTCAGATCAGATGGTATCAGAGCTAACTGCTTGATTGACAGAGCATGGTTGCTTGATTAAGAGAGCTTAGTTGCTTGAATGGTAGAGCAATAGGATGCTTGATTGACAGAGCATAGCTACTTGATAGACAGAGCAATAGATTTCTTGTTTGACTTGATAGGTGTTTAAACAGTGCAAAGGATTTGACTGTTTGATTGTTTGTAAATTGATTATTTCTTGAGTTTGCAAAAGTGAAGGGAAAGCTACAAATAGCTAAGTCCAAGAGAGGACAAGAAGGAAGAAGGGATGAAGGAATTCTCCTTACCCCAAGGACTTCAAGGCAATCCTTGAAACACAAGAAGGTTTGTTTGCAAAATGTTGCTTGAAAAAGCTCTTTGTGAATTTTGTTGAAGTTTTTTTGTTCATTTCTATAATGAAAACTTCTACAGGTGAGTTCTCAAAATATTCCTCCTTCAGAAGATTCTTCGATGAAGACATGAAGCAATACTTATTCATCATGATGGATATGGTGAGAGAAATGTATGAGGATGAAAGGAAGAGTGACAAACTTCAAGAGAAGTTGAATTCCATGAAGGAAGAGAAGCAGTTGCTTTCTGACAAATTGTAGGAAATGGAGAGCCAACTTCATATTGCAAATATGAGCCTGGAAAGGATGCATGAGATGGAGACACAACACCTTGTTGCCAAAGAAGCCTTAGTCAAGTATCAACTTGAAGAAGAGGTAAAAAATCATAGTTTGTCTTCAATTTTCTCTAAGAATGTTTATGTTGGTTCTTTTGAAAACATACAATAGGCATAGGGTCCAAGTTGATGTCAAAAATGTGCTATGAAGGAAAAGGATTAGTAAAACATGCACAGGGCATTGTTGAGCCAATAATGGTTGAGGAAAGGCCTAAGTATTTTGGTCTTGGCTATGGAAAATCTTATGGAGAAAGTTCCAAAGCAACCATGAAGGCAAGTGAAACAGTTCCTAGAAGGAGTTCCATTTCAGGTTCTCTACCTCAAGTTTGTAAGGATTGTATTCATGGTGAATACAATAGTTTGAAACATGCTTTGCAAGAAGAAGGTTTTCGTAAGCATGCATTCGAAAAAGAGAGTTGTGAAATCTCTAAAACCATTGAAGAAATTGATGATGTTCCAAAGGGAGCAACTTCTTCATTCGATTCACCTCCTCACGAAGGTAACAAAGGTGAAATAGAAAGATATAAATTTGATTTCAATCATATTTCTTTTGATTATGTAAAGCATGATAAATTTCCACATAAGCATTGGAAAAAAATTGCATGTTCCTTTTGTGGTTTGGATAACCATAGTGTTTCTAGATGTTGGAAGAGAATGGCCACATACAAGAAAAATTTGAAGAAAAGGAGGCATGAAGCAAAAGGTCCATTGGACAAGGCAAATCACGCTGTCAAGAAGATGCACATGTGTTGCACTTACTGCAATAAGGAAGGACATATTGCTGCAAAGTGTTGGACTCTGAATCCAACAATGCTTCCACGAAATTTGAAGAAGGTAGGAAGAGAAAATGGCAAGAATGGAAAGGAAGTTTCCATAATTGATGTGATGCAGGATGATTCACATGTTAATGTCAATGTGCAGACAAAGGAAATACCTTTGATATGGATTGGGTTTTACCAAAAAGGTGAATGGAAAAATTTGAGTATGAGACTCGGTTTATTGCAGCAAAATTATATTCATTTCAGATTTGTAAGTACATGTACATATGATTAAGGATCTTGTACTGTTGATTGTGCTTAAGAGAAATTTGAAGAATGGAATACATACATGAGAATAGTATGTATGAACACATGGATGTTGATGATTTCCTTGTATTTGAACATGTATGTGTAATTGACTTGATGTGTAATTGATTTGGTTAAAACATGCATGTAATGTCATATTAACTTGGAAAAATTTGATTTTGTCTCCAAGATTGAAAAAGGAGATAGTGACGAAGTGTTTCACAAGAGGTGGAATTCTTTCTACTTTGAAAAAGAATCATTAAGTTATTTTTGTACATGCTTGACTTGAAGAGTCAGTTGTTTGAAAAGGCATGTTTTTTGTTGGCTTGTTATTCAGTCGATCATTTGTATACAAGATGTAAAGACATGATGATGATTCACATGATGTGAAATTTGTTTCTTTTGATGAAGCAAGAGTTTATGCCATCAAGTTGTTTTCTTGTATTATGTTGTTTTTTACAAGATGTCAGAAGAATGTTTGTTTGAGCCACCTTGGATCAATGATCAAGGAAGCGGTGTTCAGCTACCTTCTTAAACTTTTTAACAAAAATTTTGAAGGAAAACCATTCTTAACAAGAGGACAAGTGCATTCAAAAAGGAAAGTGTTGACTACCTTCAAATTTTGGTTTAGAGGCACTGGCCATACAAGGCAAGTGTATGGCGACTGAAAGAAGAGGGTGTTGGTACTCTCATCTACTATACAGATCAGTATATCAGTCTTTGGGGTCCAAAAGATTCTCAATGGGGAGGAGTGATCAAATATTGATCAAGGACCTTAATCGCAGTTCAGAATAAGGTTGCAAGCAATGTACATGTGGTTTCAGTTCACATGACCACCAGTCCTACGTGAAATAGCATTAAAAGGTTAATATTGGCTTTAAGCGCCAAAACCTTTATTAAGCGCCTTTCTCTTAAAATATGAATTAAGCACGTGGATGGTCTTAAAAATATGATAAACGGTTTTTTGCATGGGCGAAAGGTTGGAAGCAGTATTCTACCAAAAGCACGCGATTAGCCTCAACAGGCGACACGTAGTAGGGAAAAACTACTTTTCTCGCGCGCCCTCGATTTGATATCAGTTGTGCAGAAATATACGCAAGATTGCGCGATGTCCGTGGGATTGAGCGGGGTCACATCAACGCTGGAGATCGTCCATGCTAGGTTGCCAGTGGATGACGCGAGAGTCATTGGATGGATGAGATAGATTGACGATTGAGAGTTAACCCGATCGCAAACTCTATGGAGGATTATCCCTAACCACCGGGATTATACTGCACATATGTGCGCCCAATAGTTACGGTAATGCTAACGACTACCTCCGATGGTCAGCCTGCCGGAGTGGCTAAAGTTTAGCAGATATGTTAAGTTTAGCTGGGGATAAGTGCAGTTGCTAAAATTGGTGGAGTATCCCTAGAGGATAAAATATAAATACACTTGGGGAGCAGTTTTCAAACAGAAAAGGTAGAAAATAGAGAGAGTCCAAAGAAGAGATAAAGAAGCTCAGAAGACTAACAAGAGTGAAAAAAGAGGCTTGCTAGGCTAATTAGAGCCTTCTGAAGCCAATGGAATAATCTAGAGAAGCTAAAGAAGTCATCTTCATGGAGAATTTCATCCAGGAAGATTTCTTTGGAACTCAGAAGCCACTAGAGGTTGGAGGCAGTTGTAGGAGCTACCCGTACTCATTCTCAATGGTCCAATAGTCAATTCTAACTACAAAGGACCTTCTTAATCCATTGTAGGGATTTTCAGAATCATTTGGGGACTTCTAAGGGCCAAGAAGCTATGAGGAAGTTTCAGGAAACAAATGATCAATTTGTTCTAGGTGTCAGATATGTGCTGAAGACAGAAGAAGAAGTTCCAGAGACAATTGAAGAATTCTGAGGGAGTTAATGCCATCAAGAAGCTCAAGACAACTCAAAGCACTAATTGAAGGAATCAAGTCCAATGAAGCTTAGATTTGTTTGCAGAGTGAGGACAACTAGGGATATAGATGGTATTCTAAGCCCATTGGTTCAGTTCAGTAACCTTTGGAGTTAAGTGTGGAACTTGTAAAAGAAGCTTTACCATAATCCCAAGGAGCCAAGTCATGTTGACAAGAGCTCAAGGAGACATAGCCCATGATATTAGGGTGAACTTTTAGATTAAATTTGTTGTTATGTGTGTGTTTCTTATTTGATGTATTATATTACTGTTATATGTGTTTTATATCAGTAGAAACACTTAAAGCACTAAAACAATTAAAAACAAACAAAGACATACACCTGTTTCAAGTACTTAATTCCGCAATTATCAACGTAAGCTAGATCATATATTTGTTAAGCTCTGGAGTGGGAGGTTCTTGTAAGTATAACAAGATGTTAAACCCTCATTTTAGATTAGCTTAACTAAAAGGTTATGATATCTTACTAGATACTCTCATAGTTGTAATTAAGTGATAACCAACATCAACTTCATGAAAATGGATTTGTTTCACCACTATAATATATAACATTTAAAGAACCTCTTCATTCAATGCGGTGAAAGTAGCTTACCTTGAAAATTTTCAGTTAAATAAAATCATTCTGTGAGGATTTATAATAGGGTGATTGGTCACCTAATTTTGATAATAAGTGAAAATAAATTTTGGTTAGATAAAAGTATTTATTTAAAGTTTATGCAATAAAAGTAAAGAAAATTATTATAGATTTAGTGGAGCTTTCACATAATAATTTGATTGTCTATAAAGATGTACATACTCTAATCTTTTTCATTAAAAATATTATAAAAAAACATGCCCTCTTAATCGTTAAATTAAATGAAGTTATCTCTATATATACAACATAAACATGATTTTTATAGCACACATATAATGTGTAATTATTGATTTATTGTATCGAGAGAACTTAGAGATGTAGTTACCCAGAGTTACATTTTGTGATTCATGGTTATTTCTCATTGATACATGACCCATGTAGTGATGATATAATGGATCATGTTCTGAGATTGATCCTCATACAAACCAAAATATGGGCCTTGATTACGATGCATAGCACATGTTTGGAATCCTTAATTTCTTATCATTTTCTTAAGTTCATGGATTAACTACCACTACTATATTGTTAGCATGGATACTGGATAAACTCCTAAGGATAATTGAATTACTATTTATAGAGTCATCTTGCATATTGGAAAGAATTGTATCGTATATTTCTTTATGGTTCTACAATTATTTTTATACAAGCTAGATAATAATAAATTAATAATAGGTTATTTTTGGCATTAAAATCTATGCTGCATTATACCATATCCATGAAACATAATCAAACTATGTCGTATAACTATTATATATGACTTTAATTCATTAATTCCTATTTCAATATTCATTTCCGCTTGGAGTCGCTTATTTTCCATTTTTTTACGATTACGTTCATTTTTTTCCTATCCTCGATCCTTGAGCTATCTTGCACTCCAAAACCCTTACATTACTGGGATAGAAACTTGTAACACACATTTATACAAAACCTCTCTAAGACTTATCCCTTTCTCTATTTATTATCGAGCTTCCTAGTGGAGGTAGCCGAATGGATGTTTTCTTGAAGGTTTTTTACATTATTGTGCCTAAATCATATGTGGAACAAAAAAAGTCATCGAAGGTTAAGTAATAAAGAACATTAATAACAATAATTATTTAATAAAGAATATTAATTATTATTATTAGTTTAAAATAATAAAATAAATTTTTGTTTTAAAAACTATAAAAAGTTATAATGGTGCTCAAGACTAAACGAAGAGCAATGATGCACTCTATAAAGATAGATCAATTAAATATTCAACACAACAAAAAAAAAACAAAAAGATTTACTGATGTGCTTCAAAACATAACAACACTATGTGTGCATAATATTAGTGCAACAATTTTTTTTTATGATATGCTTAATATTACTCTAGCGTAATTGTTTTTTAACATATAACCAAAATTTAAACATTGTCTCATAATTATTATCATGTATCGGTGCATTAATATAGGAAAAAATTGCATGGTGAAGATATTTGCTTGCAAAATATAGAATTTTTATATTTAAAAAAAAGAAAATAGCATATAATTCATTAACACATGTTATCCCTATGTGCGTCATTTCAGAGTTAACTAAAAATAGCATATTGGTCAATTCCAGTACCCACCATGTATTGTTGTGTCTTATTATTAAATTCTCACTCTCTTTTGAGAGCTTCCCCAATTCTAGTTTTTATTAGTGTTTCTTGCTGAGTTTAATAGCTTATAGTCATTTGGTTCGTTTTGAAAATTTGGAAAACAATCACATTTTTGTTTTTCTTCCGTACGTGGAAACCACACCTCCTTGATTAAGAGGAGACAAATTAACATATTTACTACTTCTTTATTTTCAATCAATAAGATTAAAAATTACAATTTTGCTTAAATTTGACTTTCTCTGTATTTAAGAAACAAATCTACATACGGTAATATTCATCATTTCAACTCACACCGAACCCATCAACTATATCTCCTATGAGTTTATCGGAAGCGCCAATAATGCCCATATGGACCCATCAACTATGTGTCCTATGAAGTTATTGGAAGCACCAAAAGCAATGCCTATAATTGGACACTCTAATGTTACATTATAACATACAACTTTTCAACCATGTTATGTCAATAAATTGTAAAATATTCTCTATTATTCAAAATATATTGGACTAGTTAACTCGAGCTCATATTTTTGCATTTCATGACCACATTACATTACCATTAGTGTAGAAAATAACGTGGAGAACCATGATAGTATCAGTGCTTTTTTTCTAACATAGCACCTCGTAATAACTTTTTAATAACCTATTAAAGAAAACATAGACTTAAGTTCATTGACTATATATAAGTTTATTGAATTTTATATTAAAAAGTTTGCATGTTGATATGTTCGTGCACCAAATAATATGTGGTATTTATGGATACTTTTTTTAATGTAATAACACACCATATTTGGTGCTTATTAGTCCCTGCCTCCGGCATAGCAGGGACTATAGCGTTCGATTGAGCGTTGAATTCATATTAGTTGTCGTTGACCAAACAATATATTGTCGTACATTTCAGGTTTAACCAATGTTTTAAATAAAATGTTCTGTGCAATAGAGTTTTATCCAATGTTTTTGTTTCGACCTCTTATTGTCGGCTCAACTGTATACTTTTCTCAAAAGTTAGGATAAAGAGTTTGGGGCTCCATTGTGTACTTTTCTCAAAAGTTAGGATAAACAGTTTGGCAGGCTCGACTCTATGCTTTCATTTGCCTACCAGCTAGATAGCCATGCATAAGCTATGCTTGCCAGCGATATAGCCATGCATAAGCTATGCTTGACAGCCTTCCACCTATTTCAACTGCTACCTATTTCAAAAGTCACCTCAGCCTGCCAGCTACACAATCCTGGGTTTCGACATCCTTCCTGGGTTTCAGGATCCCACCGGTGAGTGATATCTGCATCCTTTCCATTTCGATAGACAGAATCAGATCCTGCATAGCCGAAGAATTCATCATAGAGAGCAGAGGCCGTTACATATCCTGCATATCCTCCTGACAACAGCCGAAGAAGTCATCACAGAGAACAGAGGCCATAGAGGTCGGTATATAGAGGTAGATAGAGGCAGATATTCAAAAGGGAACTCAAACACTCAACCTTTCAACAAAAGAAAAGGTAAGGTGTTTTAAGCGTCCTTCAACTCTACCTACCCTATTAATGTTGAATTTGAAGTATATAATTAGATTCACTGTAAAAAAAACATACCTGTGCAGAGAAAAGAATGTGTGGTGACCCTCAAACCAAGCCTGTTTTGTTTTTGTAGCCCTCTGTCTGAATAAACAAGCAATTTATCACTGTTAAATACTGTTAAATAAGGTAAAAATGCATTCTTTCAATGATTAACACGATGCTTTTGGAATTTAGTACATGCAAAATATTACCAAATTATTAATCACTCTGCTTTTGCAAGTTCTTACGTGCAGAATATTACCAGATTATTACCTTCCAGCAACGGTAATGAGCACTGCCGATGATTGACTATCAATTGCCCTTCTCAGAAATTGGCTTTCTCAGAAATGCGAAGCAGCTACAGCAGTCCACTGCGTCGGCATCCAGCTCGGACAACGTCAGGCCGGATGTTTGCATTTCTTTCGCAAACATTACTAGAACCTGCAATCATGGATATTTGTTGTAAACATATTCTTTTATTTGCACTGTCACTTCCTTCCACTCCCCCTGAACTGTAAACATATTCCTTTATTTGCAATGCCGCTTCCTTCCATTCCGCCTAAACTGTAAACATATTCCTTTATTTGCACTGCCACTTCCTTCCACCGCGCGGAGTTGATTCAGTACACGCAACTTGGACTGGTCTGGTTCTGCCATAAAATTCATCTCTAAATGTGCATGTATTTCACTGTGTACCAGCCATGAGACAACCTCAAGCGGTAGGTGATATCATAGCATGATTCTTACCCAAGAATCTGGATATTTCTGCTACAGTTCGGCGAGAGTTTGAACTCTTGGCCCTGAATTTCCACCATTTAGGCTCACCGATCTTCTTGCAGGCTTGACGAGGAACCTGACTGACCTGACAAGGTTCATTAGCTCCCCATAGTGATGATTCATCCCTATGACCCTTTGATCTGCGCATGCTAGAAACACCTGCACTCGACACCGGCTAGAGGGGGCACGTGGGCTTCATGCAAGCCCCCACATGCTTACCAACAAGTTTTCCGTTGATTGACGCCACATGTTTATGTAGTGTTGCAGATTCAGGTGGATTGCCAATGTATTTTTCTTTGGTTACGTGCATATTAGTGTATAAAGTTATTTCTATCTCTATCTTTATAATTAAATAAAATTAAAAATTCATTTTCATTATCCAATTCCATCTGATGAGTAAAATCTGCCTGGCAATTAAAAGCTATTGATCCCTGGGTAATCTGTTCCATTAAATATACATAAATATTTGTTCTGCCGAATAGAGATGTTTCGACGTAAATAGAATACAGAACAAGCTGCTCTGTAATGTCAAAACACTATCAGGTAAACCCTGTTTCTTTCATTTCAAATTGGCTTTGATTGGAAAGCATTTAATTGTATGAATTTATAAACTGTTTCATCATAGTCGGTTCCCTAAGATTCTGTATAAATAATCCTTTCACGGGTGTGACTGAATGAGAAATATGTATGTATCTATACCAACTTTTCTACTTTTCCATGTGAGTTATTCCTCGCCTTTATCTTGTTTTGACCACTCAGCTCTTAACTTTACCATGAAAATTTTGTACAAAGAATAGCCAACGATGAGTCAAGTTAATTGAATTAAATGCGTAGCCTACGCGCCACTCATTAATAGGGAAATCACTGAACTACTGTCGACGAATAATCGGCAAACGTCGATTTCACGTTAAAAATTTCCATCCCTTTCAATTTTCACAAGTAGATAACTCTATCCAAACTACTCTGGGGTGATTTTAGGTTTTGGAATATTTGGGATAATTTTATTTTATTTTTATGATAATTATAAATTATAAAATGTCTGTTGCTTGTAGATTAATTGGTAATAGTTATGAAAATGAAATCTTAAAATTAGTTTGAGTTAAAATTTTGTACTATTTCTAAATTAAACACCATAAAAATGTAGTACTATCAAACATAAAAAAGGTTATAAAATATTTTATATTATTAAATTTTCTAGTATGATGTCTTTTTTGACAATAGTTTGCTTAGTGAAATATGAGTGTAAAGTTAAAAAAAAATGTAAAAGAAGACAACTTTTTTAACGGTAAGATAGACTCTCAGAAAGGAAAGATAAACAGAGTGCAAGACCGACAAGTTTCCATGGAGATATTTCATGATGATCATAGAGCTTACGGAGGAACAGAGAAATAAAATGTAACTGCGTTTAGTTTTAACAAAAGTCAGAGAAATAAAATGTAACTGCGTTTAGTTTTAACAAAAGTCTGTAGGGTTTTTTTGTTGAAAAAAATTCCATCTGATGAGTAAAATCTGCCTGGCAATTAAAAGCTATTGATCCCTGGGTAATCTGTTCCATTAAATATACATAAATCTTTGTTCTGCCGAATAGAGATGTTTCGACGTAAATAGAATACAGAACAAGCTGCTCTGTAATGTCAAAATTTGAATACTTTTATTTTCAAAATCCCCCATTATTCATCCTCCAATTCCGATGAAATTGGCGGACGAACAGGAACTTTGGATCCGCGAATAGACTACCTACTTCCCTCCAATATCTGCAAATTTTTGCTCCCACAAATACTCAGATTCCACGTTGGACGGAGCGGTAAGAGACGACACTGGCAGTGTCGCCGACGTTGGCATCGTGTGGTCGTGTCATCCGATATCATGTGAATTGATACCTCAAACAAATTTAGAAACATCATACACGACAATCATTACTCAGAACCTACCCTAGTTTTTGTGGAACCGCCTGCTACAGCTTGTTGAGGCTGCTGACCTGACTGAGGCTGCTGAATACATTGGCAACTCAAACAACTAGAGTTTCTCAACCCCGGCAGGGACTACCGCTACGACAGTGGCTCCCTTGTTATCTAATGAAGAGTATGTGTCCAGAATTATTAGTAAAGAGGTGCATTAAATGAATAAACCAGAATTTGAGTACAAAAAAACATGGAGCATCGTAATGATATCTATTTGACATGGGGCATCTTTGTTTGTGTGTGTTTTCTATCGAAGAAAAAATGCATTACAAATTTGTAAGTTACATATAGAATTTTAAAATTTATTTTAAAAAATTATTATATATGTGCATTTAATGTTTAAATTAGGATTGGTGCACAAAATAACATGGAGTATGGAGTATTATGATTCGTGAGGTGCTTGATTTTAGATATAGTATTTTATAAGTGGTTCCCATAAGCTATTAGGTGCACCCGTTACTTGTTAGGTTGTTTTTATGAATGTATGTTAATTTTAGTCTTGTTTTAGTTTTATATATGTGGTTAAAAAGAATTTTATGTGATGTAGAGTATTAGGTGTACTTGTTACTTGCTAGGTTGTTTTTATGAATATATGTTAATTTTATTTTTTTTTAGTTTTATATATGTGGTTAAAAAGAATTTTATGTGGTGTAGAGACAACGTTGATGGAAATATGAGTGGAATAAGGAGCATATGAGTGGAATAAGGTTGACACATATATAGTTGAATGTGAGTGAGAGGTTAGAGCGAGAGGTATATGATTTCTCATTGTACTAAATTTCATAGGAGTAGAATAAAGTTGACACATATATAGTTTAATGTGAGTGAGACATTAGAGAGAGGGAGAGGGATATGATTTTTCATTGTACTAAACCTCATACACATACCCTTTTGAGGAGTATTCACCTCGTCAAGTTTTACAAGGGAGGTACATCCCTACCTAGGAACCTGTAATTTTTGTTATAATTAATCCATTGTTAGAATCATATTACACAAGCATTCACAATCGGTCCTAAATGACGGTATCAACACATGAAGGGTATTTTTTTTCTCTCACTAGGCCATCTAGGATGGGGGAGGTTTAGCCCAACATCCCTAATATAATGTGTGGCATTGTAAGAGACATATAGTTGGCATATATGTAGATCTATGTCGATCAAGTCATTTTCCATGCTATTGGTTTCTAAGATATTGGTGGCCAGTTGTGGATATGTCAATTTGGTGTATTAGATGATGGGATCCTATCCCTTATTGTCATGACATTGAAACACTTTACCAATGAAGGGTAGTTCATTAGTTTTAAATTGGTATAATACATAGATATCTTAGTTCAATACCTATAATGATTAGGTGATCAAAGACAATTTTTTAACAATTTTATTTTTCCTTTCAATCATTATTGTTCTATTTTTTATGGGAGGTTATTCTTCCCAATTGTATTAGATCTATTTACTTTATTTTTTGAGAGGTTTCATGTTATTCGACTAATTGTACCATTCCTCACTCGTAAGAACTTGAATAATGTATAGATGAAAATTTGGGGCAAATTGTTTCTAAGGGTTACTAGATTAGTTGTGTACTCTAATTGGTAGAGATATTTTATATTTCTTGCCTGGACAGGACAATCACGTTCTCAATACTGTATAACACTTATATGAAGGGACATATTAGAGAGGATTTTAGAAGATTCTATTTACTTGAAACAAGCCACCAAATGATCGGGTTAATATTATTGTTATGGATTTTAGACATTTTTGGTTTATGTCTTTTGAGTTAGTTTCCTAAGAACCCACAATAATAATCATATTCATCAATGTTTCAAATCCCAATAGGGATCCATCACGAGGACTATTTTTGAATGCTGATAGTAGAAGAGCTAAATGAGAGGTTTAAATAGTTATGAGGTGAGTTGATTTAAGGAAGAGATGAAGGTCGGTTGTTTTAATAATATTTATTATTATCCACATTTTAAAGTTTTTATTGTAATTATTAAGTTTTTTATTGTAATTTTTAATAATTTTTATAATTTTTGAAGAGTTAATAATTTAGAAGTTAATTAATTAATTAAAAATATTAAAAAACTATCTATTATTAAATCTAATTATTAAGAGAATTAGTCAGTTGATTGATTAATAGAACTTCACAATTAAATACTAATCCTTAATCTTAATCTAAATATAAATAACTCTTAATATAAATTAATAATAATACTAATAATTAATAATAATAATTATTATAAATATTTACTACCAAATTCTAATTCTTATTAAGAGTGTAGTTGATTAATAGACCTTGTAATTAAGTACTAGTTATTAATAATAATTGTTCAATAATAATCATAATCATAATCATAATAATAATAATTATAATCATTATAAATATGTATTATAATCATTATAATTATTAATCATTAACCATAATGAATGTCAATGCTTGATAATATTAGAAAATTTTATGTTCTTATTAAAAGAAGTTAATTAACAAGTTAATTAAAAAAAATATTTTAAAGATTATTAAAAACTTTTTTATTGTTATTAAAATTTTAATTGATATTGAGTCATAGCTAGTTAAATGATTTATTAATAGATCTAAATTTCACTAATAATTACTAATAACAATACATAATAATAATTAATGATCATAGTAATAATACTTATTATTATAAATGTTATAATTAAATACTAATTATTAAGAGTAATAACACGAACTTTTATGCTTATTTGTAAACTAAGATTAGAAGGATAGGAGAGGGAGATAGCTACCTATTGAGTGTTATACTTGGGATGTATTGGTGGTCTTAATTTCTCTGATTAAGGGAAGCCAGCTTCCACTAATCTAAATACCATTTTCCCTGTTGAGATTATGTGGATGTTTCATAATTTCAAGAGCCTCTATAATCTTTCACCTATGATATTGTTCTTCCCTTGTGACAATTGAGGCATTTTCCAAATATACATGGTGCTTAGTTTTTGAGGAATGCTCTGCCAGGGCTGAAGTACGAGACCTTCCATTCCCAATATCAGCTCCATGTTCCTTCGGTCTTGTCTGCAAGGAGCGACTTTTTTCACTAATGTAACTTTTTCCACATGAACAATTTATTTTATAAGCTCCCTTAAGTTGATGTCTATTAATATTATCTTTGACAGATCTCATACCTTGCCTAATACTTCCAAGTGTTGAGAATTTTCTGATTATGTCTTTCTTTCTCAGGATTTTCGAAATATTATCTGTCACCCCTTCAATATAAGGTAGAAATACCCTACCACAGTAAGGTTGGTCTTGCACCTTAGACTCTTGAGATAACACCCTTCTTTCAACCCTCTTTATAGCTATTTTAATTTCTTTTTCTTTGTAGCCAATACCCTTAAATACCGAAACTAAATGCTTCTTCTCTTCATCCAGATGCTCAGAGTTAGAAATTCGAAGGGCTCTGATAGTGAGAGTGTTCAGAACACCAAACTTCTAGGATGGGTGATGGTGGAAATCATCATGGAGGTAGCTTTCTGTGTGAGTTGACTTCCTGAAAACCTTATGCCCTAACGAGCCATCCTCCCTTCTAATGATGAGTACGTCTAAAAATGGGATGCCCATGTTTTCCTCCATCTCCATAGTAAATTTTATTTCGAGAGAGTTAGAGTTAAAGTGAATAAGAAACTTGTGAAGGTCTGTTTTACCATGAGTCCATTTTATATTGGTATCATCGACGAATCGCTTCCACCAAGATGGATTTAAAGGGTATATTCAAGGGCTTTCTTTTCAAAGAATTCCATGTATAAGTTGGCCAAAATTGGCAAGAGGGGTGATCCCATTTCCACCTCAGATGTCTGCTCATAATATCCTCCTTGGAAGGTGAAAAAAATTGACCGTAAACAAATCTCAACCAGTCTTGCAGTTTCTAGATCAGTACATCTTTTATAGCCTGAATAGCTTCATCAAGAGGAATCACGGTGAATAAGGATACTACATCAAATCTTACCAAGATGTCATCTTGGTCTACCCTCTCATTTCTAATAAGCTTCAGAAAATCATGGGAGTCCTTGATGAAAGAATCAGTATTCCCGACAAGAGGCTTAAGGATCTTAGCAATGTACTTAGCGAGTTCATAGGTTAGGGAACCAATGGTATTAACTATTGGTATGAGAGAAACCTCGTCTTTATGGATCTTGGGTAAACCATAAATTCTTGGGATAGTTTCACAAGAAGGGGTTAATCTTTTCTTTAATTTTTCATCAAGGTTGGAATCTGAAATTATCTTTTTTACCTCCTTCATAATCTTGGGAATGGGATTATTGCTAAGCTTCTTGTAACTGCCACAACTGAGGTGTTCACTGATTTTACAAACATAGTCTTCTTTATCCATGATCATTGCTGCCCCTCCCTTATTTGCCTTAAGAACCACAATTTTATCATTGTTCCGCAGGGATTTAAAAACAATTTTTTCTTATTTATTTAAATTAGTTTTTGGAGTTTTAGCCTTTCTCATAATGAGGGAAAACTCTTGCCTTAATGCTTCCTTATCCTCTAAAGAAAGGTTACTAATCCCATCCTCTATGCTACAAATGATATTCTCAACAGGAATGTTTTTAGGAGCAACTGGAAACCCTAAACCTTTCTTGAGAACACTAATGACTTTTGGACCTAATTCTTGAGAAGACAAGTTAAGCACTTTTCTTCTTGGTTTTGTCTCGGAGGATAAGCTAGAACATAATTTTTCGCTTGAAGAAATGCAATTTTTATGCAACTGACTTCTTCCATCAAGCTCATAATTGTTGGCTACTATGTTGGCATTGTCATTGTTAATGCCTCTTACTACACTATTGTTCTTATCCTGCTCACTGATCTCCTATTTTTTAGCGTTATACGTGCTTGTTATGATTTCATAAGTCTAGCTCCATATATTTTTCTCTTTTTTAACTTACATCTAAGTTATTGTAACATTTTTTTTCAATTATATAACTATTATTGTCTACTATTTTGTAGATATCAGCACATGTGTTGGGGAAAAACCTCCCCAAAAAGATTAGGACATGGAGAAGGTAGATCAAAAATCCCTAGTACACATAGTTGGTATGCCATGTAACCTGGACAATAGAGTCCAAATTTCTACCCTTGATGGGAGAAGAGTTGATGGATTCCTTTTGTGTTTGGGTTATGTTCCTACAATTTTTATTTGGCATGGTTTTTTATGTGTATAACTTATGTTGCATATGTATGCAGAGTTTGTCTTTAAATTTTGCATAGCTTATATGTGTTTTGATGATATATGTATATTACGATATCTTGGATTCTTTATATCTAGTTAAGGAACTACCACCTATAACAATGTGCTTAGTTTTTAGACTTATTATATTAATTCCAAAGTTCTTTCAAATTATGATATACCATATAGAATGAACTATGTTATTCAGTTAAGTAAAAAATAGTAACCTATAGTATATTGTTACTTGGGATATTGTTTTGAGTATAGTATTACATTGTAAATATAACAAATATTTTCATCTAAAAATTTTGAATTTATACAAAATACCAAATAGGTGTATTATTCCTAATTTAGTTAAATAATACCATTTATAGAAAAACACTATGATAAATATTAAATATATGTAATTTGTATTCATTCTCTTTATACCAATAATAATAATTATTTTTCTATTACTTTTGGAAATTATGTTATAGACATTAGTATACAAAAAATAACAAAAGGACAAATAAATTAAAATACAATGTTGTCTAGTGAATGTTTAAACTCATGAAATAAATATTCCATAGAATTTCTTTTGTCGGTGGCCAAATTTTTCATAGGCTACAAGGAAACATTATTTCAACAATAATAATTTTAAATCATACTATGGAAAATTTATATAATAAATAAATTAAGGTACAAAATTATTAAGCATCGTAGATTGTAGGAGAAATATATCATTATAGTAATATATAGAAGCATCACTAAAATTGTGCTCTCCCTCTCTCTCTCTAAAAATCAATCTAGTGTGTTTCCAAAAACATCACAAATTTATATCTTCAAATGTCAAGAAAACCATTTACATATAACTCTTTCTTGACATCAACCATATTGTTTTTTGTCTTTGTAATACTTGACCTGTGACCCATGTCTCATTTCCTTAATGTTATAAGGAATGAATTTATTTATGATGCCATTTTATGAATAGATTGATGTCTAGAAGAATTAAAAATGAATAGTATGATATCGAATATATATTATCAAGTTTAGTGTAAGTAGTTTTTCTAGACAATTTTGATAGAATATGAGTGACTTAATCTTATCAAACACCATTTATATTTGTTTTAAGTATCTCCCCTTCCATTTTTTCCTCATCCCATTGATCATCCCAATCCATTTCTCTTGGTTTTTTGCCAATTTTATTGGTGTACCAACTAGCATGATAGAATGATTCATGTACCACATATCCCTCCACCATAGAGCCCTTTATTTTTTCCCTTTGTGGAATAAACCCCTTAAAATTTCTCATTTACCTTTCCAATAAGACCATCTAGTGGCAGGTGAGTACCCTAGCTATTTCAACCACATTATTTAGGTGAATTAATATATTGAATTTCAAGTCCATAAATCCCATGTGAAATTCCTTTCAAAACATGAAAAGAATCGAATGTAACCATTAACATCACCATCGAATGCTAGCCATATGAATCTCCTTTGATGTGAATGATTATATAAATGAAAATAATTTACACAAAATACATGGAAGGTCCTAGGGGAATTGTTGATTCACACACATATATGTGAACAGAGGATAACTCACCAAAAATATAAAAATATATAATTAATTTCCATTAAACTAAGTGCATAATATATTTTAACCTACCCTATAGAAAAGTAAATATTTGTATGACATACATATTGTTACAAGGTTTAGTTTTTTATGTGGTTGAACCTAAATATATGTACTTCTACGATGAAGAAGAGATGTAGAGAAACCCGATATAAAGAGGTTCCTTTCACACCTAATATAACATCCTTCACCATAAAGTGATCATATTTCTTCAAAATCAATGGGACCAAGACGTAGCATCCTCTTCTTCAATATATGTATTTAGCCACTATCTCATTTTAACATTTGGAGAAATAAAAGATCCCATAATAGCCAAGTCGTCTCTTTTATTTGATAATATGTTCCTCCACGACAAAAGATGAAACATTTCTCATGTATGCATCATATCTAATAAGTGGTAAATATTAATATGCTCTCAATATGGAAGCTCATATGATACAAATTTCCTTCTCATGCAAATGGATATTTTCTCGACATATCTATCAAAATGTTTACAATCATTGAACATAAGTTCCCCATATGTGTTAAATAATTTTATGATTCCCTTCTACTTCTTTGTTTCATGTTCCCTAATCCAATCTATTGGTGTGATTATTTTAGTTCTATGGGTCGTCTCTAGTTAAATATTGAAAAGAGATGCACCTATTCTATAAGGGAGGTGTCCCTGGAGAATAACCTCAAGAAGTGGTACATTTGATTTCATAGTTGTTTGGACCAAATAGAATATATAGAAGGTCCAAAAACTTTACATCCATGGTACCCTTTTTATTACAAGACCTTTAGTTTTATTTTATATAGAACACATTAGCATTAAGAAATATAGTTGCACCAATTTAAGTATGCCAAATGGCATCATAGACATATACAAATCAAACAACATTCTAACTAGATTAAACTCCTATTCATAGATAATTATGCATGATATACACATCTATCCCATATCATGTCAAATAATTCTCCATTCGGATGGGTCTTCATTATGGAATTTTTTATTAGCGAAGTCCCAAAATAGGCTAATTTTGAATGCTTTTTCAAAAAAATGATTCTCCAATTTCCATTTTCATTTTCAATTATTCACAAAAAATTTATAAGATAAATTTATTCTACCTCAAAATTTTCCTTATATAAAATCATTATAAATTCGAATATTTATACAAAAATATTGCCATACTATTTACATTTCCATATTAGGGACTAATAGGACTTGTCAAGGATTCTAAACTTTAAGATAAATTGGTTCATTAAAAGTTTCCATATTCTTGATACTCCATATTCATCTACCCTATCACATAATTTTCTAAATTCAATATTTCATGGTAGAAGGTAGACATCCATTTTATTAAGTTGATTTCTATACATGACTATAAGAGAAAGCATAAGATGGCCATTATTCGTAGGAAAGCATGGGCTGATATAAGTATTGATCAACACCAATGGCCAAACGTAATAGTTGGTATTTTGGAGGGAACATAGGTTATCTCTATCCAAGGTTATGCTCAGTGAGAGGCCTCATATTCCATCCTTGAGTTTATTATGCCATGCATCATCCATATGCTTCATGACTATTGAATCTATTGGGATAAACATGTATCCTAACCCAATTATATATAAGACATGCTACCCACACAATATAACTAAGCATTCGTAATGAAATAACCTTTGAATTGTAGGCATATTCATCAATATCTTATGAGTAGGATCATGTTCCTTACCCATTTTCCTTGGATTTCCATTACTTATGATTCACAAGTTTTGGACATATCTCTTTACCCACATGCTTTTCTATGTATATAATATAATCATTTAGGCATGCATCATATGATACACACTCAAAATCCAATCTTTTTGGTATTTTATGTGCCTCTTCACAACTATCATAAAAGACACTATCACTCAAAAGTATCTTATCTTTTAGTAACATACAATTAGTTGAAAATTGAAATCTACATTTTCATCAAGGATGCATAAAATCAATCATTTTCAATTTTCATTATGTTACAAGATTCCTTAAAATATTAGCAGATTCAATGTTTATTTACCTCAAAAGTGTTGAGAAACATATGCCTAACAGACCATATAGTGTTTTCAAATTGTACCATTGAATTATTGTCCCTAATTGGATATACCTTCATCCATGTCCAAAGAGAGGACTTGCAGAAGAATTTTTAGGCTTTTGAAGGTATTGATGATATCAATTTCATCCCCCAGGTCATTTTGTTGTGATTCAAGTAATAACATTCCTTCCATTGCATGGTATCCTATAAGAAGTCAACCATACCAACCTCCCTATCATTTCCTTTATCGTTTACATCTGAAGGACTAATTCTTCTATAAATGTTTTGAATTGGTGACTATGGACATAGTGGCAATTGAGTAGTTCGTTGATTAACCAAACCTGATGCTTCTCCTATTTTATTTCTAGTCATTTAATAACATAGTCTCCATTTAACAATGTGACATGATAGTGGAGTGCAATGATAGATAATATATAGTCCATGTGTCATAAACATTCTAATTTTAAAATTCCTAGACACTACATCAACTATATGTCTAACACATTGCATTTAGTGTGTTCAAACATTATACCAAACATTTACTAGAAGCATGATTTTTTCTTTTCTCGATAATAAATATGAAACCAACATATTTATAAATAAAATTAGAAATTAATAAATACATTTACATTATCTCCATTTGAAATCCAAAAGACATAACAACTATGTCATCTTTTTTTAAACCCTCGGGGGACATCTAACTATAAGCCTGATGCTAGAAATTTTTGAAGTGTAATTCGTAGTCTATGAATGTTATGGTTTATTAACAACTTGTAATTAGGATAAAAACTATGTATTACATGTACAACAACAAATATGCATTGATTTATTTCCTTAAAGAAGTCTTTGTCATTGGATTATTCTACAAAAGGAACAATTTCCACTAAATAATGAGGATATATAGTTATATGTGAACCTTGAAATGTTGCCATGAGTTCAAGTGTGACCATTTGTTTAAAACCTTTTTTTTTTCAATTGGAGTTTATATAATAATAATCATCCATAGACATACCGAACATGGAAATGCTATGTTTGTATTTAATAATATCCAAATCCTTATAGTTACAATAAAGAGGACCATAAAATGGCATAAGTGCCACTAATTGTTTACAAGGAAGGGTTACATATGAATCGATGAAAAACCTTATATTTGCCATATATTTATATACTTGGAAATCATATATCTATCTATCTATCTATCTATCTATCTATCTATCTATATATATATATATATATATATATATATATATTACAACAAAAGGACAATTTGTTTTCAACATCGAACATAGTTGATGCAGGAGCATCTTACCTCCAAGTTAAAAATGATTTTGACTAGGATAGGGGTATATTCATTTTGCAAGGGAGTTGGTTCCCTAATTGAATGTAATTATTTAACTTTTGCATTTCCTATGTTGTTATATAATTCTAGAAAAATATGTATTTAGAAATACAATTGTAATTAGATCTATTCTTTGGGAGAAGTCTCAATAATTTTGAGAGAGCTAGAGATATTTGGGGATTAGTTAGATATTTTGAGGGAAATGTGGATTTAGAGGATCTAGTTTAGGTGAGAAAATAGTGGATCTAAACCAAAATTTAGTTCTAGATCTTTTTGTATAAATGGAATCAATTTCATGGAAATATGACCCAAGTGTATGGAGAGCAATCATAAGAGAGAATAGAAAGGACTTGAGGTCCAAGAGAGGCCACAAGGTCAAGAGGGCCAAATGATCTGTTTTAGGCAAAAGGACTTTTCTAATTATTTGTATATTATATATGTGGATGCTTTGTTCGAGTGTATGGGTTCCAGAATATGAGTCTTTGTCTAATATTGTTAACATGTTATGCTTAGTTGTCATGTAAGATTAGGAGGCGTTCACATATACAATTGGTGAAGAATAAAAGCACTGTGGGGCCGTGATGGAGTGAGGTAAATTGGATTGATTCCAATAGCAGAGGGTGCAACATAAGTGTGTGGATAAAATATATCAGACAACGAAATCACAAAGGAGCGAGAGACCAAAGAAGTCTGAAGTGGAGCGTTAGCACTTTAGATAAGTAAGAAAGCATCAATACTTTGATTCTTCCCAAACTTGGTTGGGAAGCCAAGATCATTGAGAAATGGAGTGATTAATGATCAACTTGCAAGAAAGAATTAGAGAGGCACAATGGATGAAGAATTAGAGTGAGCAACAAAAGTAATGGTATGCAGAGGAATGACGGCTAAGGGTTGTTGGACAAGCAGAAGGACCGATGAATATGCACAAAATAGAGAGGGCGGGTTGAATTATTGTAATTTCCAATTTAACCAACTTAAATAAGTTCACAATTGATCATAACTGAAAACAAATACAACATGTTAATGACCAAAGCTTTTATGCTTTGTTGCCGACACGCTCAAATATCACTAGGATGCTGAAATAATCAAAGTAGGCTTGAGGTTAATGCCTATAATGAAGTTACACTTACATACAACAAATTTTCACAACAAAATAAAGGAAAAATTCTTACACTGATGAAATAAATAGAAGTTAATCCATATGAATAATCATATACAATGCTGAAAAAAATGAATTGAAATTATATAAAATAATGATGAAATAAATCTATAGGAGTTTTAAAGATCATAACCTATCACCCATTATAATGCATTGGTATGTAATGAAATCTGATATAAATTAACTGAAATTTAAACTACTAATATCAGAGAAAACTTCTCTTAAAAAATTAAAATATAAAGAAAATTATTGGAGACAATGTGGTAGAAAATATTAGTTTTCAAAATGTTGATTTTATAATAAAAATGAGTACAATGTACTATTTCAATTGATCTTTGTGAATATTGGGACCATAAAGCAACTTTAAAATGTCTACTATGTAATAAAATTCATACATATACACCTGAAATGCTAAATAATTAATAAAATTAAAATTCTAGGCAACCTGGACTCTTCCGATAAGACTGTATCAACAATGTTTTCTACAAAAAATTTATGATTTAGCACTGATTTGATGAAATATCATAACTTATAAGAACATTGATTAATATAGGAAATAAATAGCAACGTTTATGAAAGAACCAAAAAATTGATCAGCTCATTTTCTTCTTGTTACTCCTGAAAGGATTTGTTCTGTCATAAAAATAGGTAAGCTCTACTATTCTAGAATAAATGAATTAGAGGAAAAATGAAAGCTTTCAAAACTTATACATATCTATCCTCACTAGAATTTTCCATCCCCCCTTTTGTTAACTTTTATACCTCTCTTAGGTAGCTGGAGGGAAAATTTGTCTCATAACTAATCTTTGTATTATGTTAAACTTTATTTTCTCTTTAAGTTGGGAAAAGGCATTAACAAGGGGCCTCTATTTATTAATTAATTTTATAAAGTAGGTGGGGTCCCCAAATATATAACACCCATATTAAAGCATATAAAAAATATGAAATCATTGAGAATATTACCATCAAGTAAATCACATATATATACGAAGCCATCATCCATAAACGTATATAATCTAGCATGTTAAACCATCCTTATGTCTCCCATGTAACACAATATCACCAAAAATATATACCATAATTGAAAGTAAAGTGTTGTCCCAAAAAAATCTAATGTCTTAATCTGAAATAACTGCAAGTAAAATGAAGTAAAGAACCCATGATAACTTATATTTCACTCAAGTCAGCTCAACTAGCCTACTAGGGTGAGCTATGTAAGATGCACCTTTTTCTTCTTTCTTCCTCTCTCCTTATATCTTTGGGCCTATGTCAATGATAAATATTTATCTCCTTTCTCCTCCATTAGTTGTAGGGATGTTAGAGTGAGTAAGAGATGAGGTGGCCGCAAAAGGATAGTGTATAACTGTAGCAAACACATGAAATTTTTCGAATGCCAAATGTCTGGGGAGCTATGGGATTGTTGAACATGAAATGAAATAGTATGAGATAAATTGGAGGCTCTATGAGGAGGGATGATAACAGGGTCGACTGAATGATGGGAAATAGTAGGCCAATGATAAAATACAAAGGAAAGTCTGATAGGGCTAGCCTCCCATCCAATATTTTGTACTGGCTACTATTAGGGTGCTTGAGGTTCCAAAATTTCAATAATACTTAGGTGAGGAAGAAGCATGTTTTGAGATGCATTTCGAGTAGGAGGATTGGGAGGAGGAACTACAAGTTGAAAGTGACCAATTTGGGTTAATAGTTTGAATTCCTCAAAGTCTGCATCACCATGAATAAAAAAAATTGATCATCTTATTCGTGTTTTCGCTCCATAATATATTAGTCCTTTTGTTGTCTCCTCTTCTATTTCATCATGAACCTCTGCTAAAGAAGATCATACTATACTATAATCAGGATGAATTTTTATGCAACCATCAATTTTTTTATCATCAAATAGAAAAATAAAATATTGCTTGAAGTCATGTTTCATATGATGATGTGGTATATTTGTAAACATACGTAATGGAAATATGAAACAAGGTGAAGGGGATTTTTAATGCACATATTTAATAGAAGGGTAATAGAAACATTTATGTTGATACAATAACATAATATGTGACATAAAACATTTCAATTCCCATATGAATTGTGCATCAAAACAATATGGAACCATGTGCAGAAGCAATGTGTAGGAGCAACAATGCGCTAGTAAAAGTAAATAGTCCTCATTGTTTATGGCATAAATTGAAGCATGATTGATAAATATGACATAATATGTAGCAGATGTATTTTACATAATGGAAGGGAAAGTCATAAAATGTTTGCATATGAATAGAGGTGACAACAATACTCTTGATTTTTTATTTTTTCATTTCATAATAATGGCCATGGATATCAATGTAAAAGAACGTACATGCATGAAATTGGGTATAAATATATGATCATATGTAAGAGTAAAAATAACAATGTGCTTTTAGATGACCATACCTAGTATTTGAATTTGCAAGTGATTATGAAAATGGTTGGAACAGGGAACATTGTTATAGCATGGGAGGCAACAAATGGTATGTATGAACGAATATATGTTTGATTGATAAGCCCAAACTTATGGTATTTTGGCTTCTCTAGGCCATGAACTATAATTTTATCTAGACAAGATTGTAACCACAATAATTTTTTTTATAATTTAAAATGATGCGCGGTCAAGAAATTGTCATGGTGCATATTTACTGGGTGCACAAACAAAAGTGATTTTATTTTATGAACCATTAGACCATTGTATGACCACAAGCTAGGTTTGGAAGCATGATCCTAGGGTGCCACATGTTGTAGATTGAATTGTATACATTTAGTGATGTGTTTACAAGAGATGCTTGTTATACATGTTATTAAAACAAAGATTTTCATGTGGGAAAACCATATAAGCACCAACTAGAAACCTACTAAACCATCACTGAGATGCATATACTATGATTTGTGAGTCGTAGTCATGTCACATGAGACAAGTCCAAATAATTATGACTATATGTGGTTAGGGTGGTGTGTAGCCTAATTACACTATATCAAAGAGAACATAGCTAGTCTGTAAGTGGGTCAATAGCTAATTCGTGGGTTGGTTGTGTAGATATTAAATCCTAGCCCTCGTTTCTTATTGTAGCCAAAGAATTATATATCCTATGAAAGGGTACAAAGGCTCATACACCTCCCAAAATTAAACATACATAATTTATTTATGTCGCAGCTGAGGGATTATACTTGGCATACACATGATGTCAAGGCATGTCCTACCAATACATGGTGAATGACTATGAATGGGTTGAAATGAATACATAGCATGGCAAAGTTTGACATGTGTTGACTTGGGTAGCATATAAAGAGTGGAGGAATGTGTTGTGTTTGTTTTATGTCAATAATGGCCATGTAGCACACTGAATAAATAGGTGAAATCGAAGTCGTCAGTGATAGGAGTAGGAAACCTTTGGTAGAATACAAAGGAAGGTCAAGCGGTCTAATTTTATTTTCATACAATGATGTTTCAAATGGAAGATTATTTTTAACATAGAAAATACCTTTTTAATGGATTTTAGAATGCCACAATGTGGCGATTCAAGCAACACAAAAAATATCAAGAATGAAGTAATTTAAAATTGGCTCATGGGTAGAGAGTGAACTTACTTCCTTTGCATGGTGAAGACAAGAGGTAAGGAAGACACCCAATCTTAATTATTCATGACAATAAGAAATCAAATGGATAATGAAAAGGAATAAATACGAAGGGGATTAACTCCGTGAAACACATTCAATAGATCAAACAAGTCTTATCCTTACAATGAAAACCATTTATCAGTTAGGAATTCACCTCATACCTAAAGCTCCAATCTTTATTTCTTCTAGATTTTGTTTTCAACGGTTTCCTCTATCCATTTCAAAAAAAAGATGAGGGATTTAGATATCAACTTATATTATTTGGAGAAAAGTTATATAGGGTGATTTAGCAGTATTTTCACCCAACATCATGTCTTTAGTGGTAAACTTCGACATGCTCGTCAAGATTTGTGGGAATTAATGTACATCACACCCAATGACTACAAGTCAATAACCAAATAGTCCTCTGCATGATATGTGGGCATCAAACCATTCAATTTCTTAGGGTCGTAGGGCCAATTCAAACTCCATATCAAATTTCATTTAGGTTGACACCGTGGCATAAGTTTCATACAACATTAATTATTTTGATAGGTAGTGTTAAGTAGGAAGGCTATGAGCTATTATTCCAGCATTTCATGCCACACAATAAATAAAATTACCATTTGTAACATTAAATATGACATGATGGTGTTTAATCATAGCTGCTCATAAAATATTTCATCCCATATGATTGTTGCAGGTGATCTCCAAGCTTGATATCCTAAATTGATAGCTACTTTTTAATACAAAATATTATCATTATACTTTCATGTTAATGACGAGTTACATTATACCATTAAATTTCATTGTTGAAATCTCTTTATATGTGTTAATAGTGTTAGATGATGAACACTTCTTTAATAATGTTATAGAAACCATGAATCCTTGAGCCCCTTTACGATCTAGATCAAATAATTTTGCATATGTAATATTATCACTGCGAAAGAACTGGTTTATAATTAACTTTGTAATCACATTCTTTGTAACTATTCTTGAGACTTCACATCTCACATTTTCCATTATGCCCCTCCCCCTCATGTTATGTTGTATGTGTGTTGATAGTGTTGCCGGAGTGCTAGGATTTATAACACTTCATTCATTGTGCACCTTCGTCTTTTATGAGCCATGGTGGGGTTGTTAAATATATATATATATATATATATATATATATATATATATATATATATATATATATATATATATATATATATATATATATATATATATATATATTTGTGTGTCTGTGTGTGTGTTGGTTCTAAATGGGACTGATGTTCATGCAAATGGGGCTTACCTTCAAACATGCATATGGCTAGTTTTTACACTTAGGTCATGACTCGGGTAACCCCTTTTTCTCACCCTTATCATCCATATGACCATGTCATGTGACATGTTCCTTAGGGGTCCATGGTCAATCATATGTCAATGTTAGCATGACATCATCAAGAAATGTAGCACTCCTTGAGTGGTGCCATTTTTCACCCAAATTTCACCCTATTAGCGATCCAAAAATTCTTACTATACATGCCACATGGGACCCTCCTATACTTCCATGTGATCCACCAGAGTGCCTCATCATCAGTTATGTGTACATCCATTTCATCAACCATGTGTACTTATGCATTAGTGTTGTGCCACCACTTGTCACCAATACTATGTTACCACTTGTGACGAATCTAGTGTCACCACCTATGCATCAACATCGAAGGGACACATCATCACTCATTTGTCCGGGGGGTCCACTTGGAATTTGGTTAAAGGGTACACCTGGAACCTGCCATGTGTCACAATTTCATTGTTTGGAGAATTCCTACGTTGCAAAGCACAAAATTCATGGGGGGACGACCTCCATTAAATTTCATGCAAGTCTACACAAAATCCTCTACCTGTCAACCAAAATTCATCCATAATCATTGGATCTTCCCAAAGTTGGATGGAAGTTAATTCTATTAAAAAACACAAATTTTCATCTGCCAAAAACTATCGATTGTGCATCAGTGCACATATTCACCTTGGAGATGCACACAATTTAACAAATGTGGTGTTTTTATCCTTTTACCAATGTCACTTTTAGATTGGCTTATCATCTCATTCTGGTGGAGTTTGACCAATTATCCCTAAGTAATATATTTTCCACCTAGAAGGTAGAAAAATAGACAAATATGATGGTTTGTAAGTGTTGAGATTACTCCATTGCATTGAAGGGTCAAGAATGTTGAGTTTCACTTGTCCATTCAAATATTGGTTTAATTTGTGTTTTTATTGAAAACTTTAATAAGTTCTCTAGTTTCAAATAGCTATTCATATTTTAAGGAGTGGATAATTGGACATGATATGATGATTACAACTGTAGATGCGTTGGCTATCACTAAGTTTGTATATGTTCAAAGGAATACTAATGATTTTTCTCATTTTTAAATTCTTGCACTACAATATCAATTCATACTGGAGCTAAGGTTGGCCTAGTGCTAAGGTATTATTTCAACTTTCTAGGACATGTTTGAAGTAATATCTATACAACAATTTCCTTTTTGCCCAAGAGTTTGAGAAGAAATAACGAAAATGATACAAGAGGATTTTGTTTTTCATCTTATGGTTGTTACATAGTGTGAAGCTATATATGAACTAAAAAATGTATAATTTAGCTATTATGTATGTACAAATACATTTTTGGCATGTTTCTTAATTTTTTTCATGTGCAAAACTATTAGATTAATTGTGGTTGTGGATATTGGAGAACATTTTATTAAGGTTATTATGATTTTATTCCAGATAATTATGTGCATATGATTAGAGGGGACGTCAGTGATTGCTTGACACATTCCAATCCTAGTAATTTTTGTTCCATTTTTCTTCTTCAAGGTGATGTACTTATATTCCATTTTGTGTGAAAATTGGAACTCTATTTTTAATAGCATATCAATTGATCTCTAGAATATTGAATTCTAAGTTGGAAAAAGTTCTTATTGAATTCCCTTGTAAATGGATGCATTCTCAATAGAATTGGACACCTCTCATTTGTTGACATTGAAAAATGACTCCAATTTATGAGTTATTAGATTCATTAAATACTCTAATACACTCTACTATTTGCAACATGGTCAAAATCTACAAAACATTCTAATACATATTCGAGTCTATTTACAAGAGAAACTGGAGAAGATTAAGATTCTGCAACTTGAGTCAGACCTTCATTAAGATGAATTACAATGAAAGAGTCGACATCTTTAACTAGATTTTCTAGAATAACTATATGTTTGAGATAGATTTCCATCAACAACCAGGTACATGATTATTTTAATGATGCCACTTTAGTGGAAGATAAATATATATAGGTTTTTCTTGCACCTCCTTGGCCCATTATCATACCTTAGGAAAAGTTCATTCACAACAAACAAAAAAGTGCACATGGAAACAACAACGAAGTGACATTTCACATCCCAAATTACTCAAAACCAATATAGATTCATAGTGTTTTGATTCTTTAGGAAGGTTTATTTTCAATTTCTATAAATCCACTTTATATTATTAAATTCCAACATTATGATTGAGTTGGTCCCATAGAAGATCAATGCTTTTATCTTCACCCTTGTGGGCATTGTGGAAAACATCCTCATAATTAAATTATATGTTCTAGAAACAAGACGTCTACACGAGCAAAGATTCACCTTTGATGGATTGCTTCTTGGCAATTGTCTATCAACTAAGAATATATCATTCATACCGCAAGTTTCATTCTTGTGTACTGACACATCTTGTAGTGGACAAATTTTCTTCTTCTAACCTTGTATATCATAGATGGGAATAGATAGTCAATTACTAGATTAGAACTATCAAGTGAGCCTAAGCGACAAGTAGAACCACAACTTGCAAGCATAACCTAGAGTCACAATTCACAAGATCTATAGTAAGAGTTGTAGCCACATATAAACTCATGTTCCATGAGCGCGAGTTGGTTGGTGTCCTACCTTAAACCACTATCGATATAAAACTTCATCTTCTACTACCCATTTCATGAGTTGTTGGCCATATTTAAACCATCATCAGGGAGAACTCCCATTTTGCAGAAGAATTCACCTTTTAGCTAGATTTGGAATTGTTGTAAGAACTAATTCGAGCCAAGTTCTAGAGTTTGTGTTTTTCCTTAAAATATCACTAGTAGAAGACTTTGAATTCTTATATCTGTTTGGTTTATGGTCTTCCCTAAAAACAAATTTTAGAGAGAACATTCAAGCATTATTATATCTCGTCATCTCTCTTCTTAGACTCACATACACCCCTTCAAATTTCATGGGTGAATGTTGGAAACATAATCTTTTTCGGGTTACGTAAATTTCACAAATTCACATAAGTAGAAGGTGAAAATGCTCAAGTGAATCATAGTGGTCATAAGAACCCTAAGATGGCTCTTGGAAGATTAAAACTAGGGTAAATGAAATGTATTTATATGTATTTCTTGTGAACAAGAGTTCATCCCATGCTTATGTAAATATTTTTATCACTTTTGTTTGTTCTAACAATTTTGAGTAACAACTGATGGCTTGTACTAGGGGATGACACTTCCATGTGAAGTTTCATGAACCTCTTTATATCATTTGATCATAGAGTAATTTTTATTTGATTTTCTATTTTTATGAATATTAAATCATTTGATTAACAGGATCTATAGAAGCAAACATCTTCTTTTATCTTTTTACTATAAAAATCACATTTTTTTTGTCAAAAAAGTATTAAACTAGTGCATAAATGTGACTGAATTTATCTACATGTCTATTTCTACCGTATTTTAACAATAGTTTTAAAAAATGGAACTGGGTTTTTAACCATGTCACCCATTGTTAGGGAAATTTTGAGTTGTAAAATGGGTTTTCTAAGGAAAATAATAAAATAAGAGATGGAATTTTAAAGGAAAAGAAAGAAAACTACTATTTTTATTGTATTTTTGGCTTATCTATTTATAGGTTTACTCAAATTTCAAATGTAGACATCCATTGGATGTGGAATTAAAATCCACATCCAACACGTACTCATTTGACATAATTTTGAGTAGACCCACACCGAATAAATTAAAATACTTGAAAGAACGTGTTTGAAACACATTTTTCAATGTAGCTTAGTTTTTTTTTTTTTTTTTTGCTTTTTTTTGTTTGTTTTTTTTTGTTTTTTGTTTTTTGTTTTGTTTTGTTTTTTTTTTTTTGTTTTGTTTTGTTTTGTTTTGTTTTGTTTTGTTTTGTTTTTTTTTTTTGTTTTTTTGTTTTTTGTTTTTGTTTTTTGTTTTTTTTGCTTTTGTTTTTGTTTTGTTTTGTTTTTGTTTTTTTTTTGTTTTGTTTTGTTTTGTTTTGTTTTGTTTTTTTTTTCTCAGTGTGGGTCTACTCAAAAATATGTGGAGTGGGTACTTTTCAGATGTAGAATTTAATTCTACATCTAGTGGGTGTATACAATTGAAATTTGAGTAAACCTATATTGAGATAAGCGAAAAATGAAAACATCAACTTCAATCCTATTGGTTTTTTTAATGTTTAATTTTTATTACATTTTTTTAGGCACATTGTTGGCCTCAAAATTCCCATAATGAAAACCAATATTTGAACCAAACCAAATTGAATGATATTGAATTGAAAAAATACATAAAATTATTAATTCTTAATAAATATAGTTATTTTTAATATTTCAAACCATTATTTCAAACAATTAGAGACAAATACATGCAAAGTAGGCTCCTCTATATACCATTTCATGGTGCATATATCAAAATGGCACCTAGTGCAATACATAACATCAACAAATACATAATCATTAAGTTTCTAAATGGCCTTTAGAGTCCAAAAAAATGTTGCAATTCAAGCTACTAGGCCATTAGCCTAATACAAATCAATAATCAATATGATCACTCATCAAATTCATGAGAACTAATAGACATGGGATCAATAGCAAGACCTACATAAAAATTGTCTAGTTCATATTCTAAGGACTCCCTAAAATTATGTCTAACAATAGTAGCAACAGAAGCAACACTAGGCCTAGTAAAACTAGAAGCATGAGTTTGTTGATCTCCATGATCACTCCTCTCAGCATGTGACATTCTTGCTCTTGGTGGTTCACTCCCTTCATCTCCTGGCTTGAATACTATATTTGCATTGGGAAACACTCCCCAAATCCATGGCATCAATATCAAAATCAAGATCAAACTCAATTGGTTGAGTCCTTTCAACCCATTTGAAGTTGTATCAATATCATCCAACACAATGGGATCTATATGAGGTCTTTTATTCAGTAATTAGTTGTGTCTTAGTCAATAATTTTACTACAAGAAGATGAGATCATTTAACTATTTCCGTTAAAAAATATTTATCTTCTTCATTTGAATCTATTAAAAAAAGAAAAATTGTGCTCACACCTAGAAGCACTGCAAGTTTCGCTAAGAACTCTAATTAAAAACTTTTATAATTAAGGACAATGAATACCAAACAACTCCCACCAATGTGCTAAAAAGACAAAGACTAAGGTAACTTCATTGTTCAAAAAATTACATGGTAACTTTTGCTAAAAAAAAATATTTAGAGCTTAAATTTTAAACAATTGAACTTAAAAAATAAATAAAATAATTACTTGTCTAGTTGATCCACATCTCCTAGAATATTTAAATTGTTTATTCGAAATGTACCTATGGTCTAAGTTCATGTATTGATCTATTGATATATATCCAATTTCTTAGACTCATCATGGACCATGCACTCAAATCACTTGTACAACACATCTCTAGCCTCTCTATTTTGATCTTCTCTTAACATAGCTCTACAATGATAGCATGGTTTCAAGAAAAACACAACTACATGTATAGGATGGTGGAGTTCATGGTTTCATCTATTATCAATGATCTCCAAATTAAGCCCATATTTCCATCTCTATTCTTGTAGGAATATTTTATCTAGTCCTTTTTCTAATCCATAGTCTCATTGATGTATAGAATGCACAACTTTTCTGCATCCACCAACCACAAAAACTTAACAAGGAGCTCGCAAACTTTCGCAAGCTTTACTACTATTTTCAAAAAAATGTTGTAAAACAAAATATTTTTGTTTCTTTTTTTATCTGATCTACAATGCCACTGAAATTCATACCAATCATCAATAGAAAACATTTTCTACAAGTTATTTTGTTAGGAAGTGAAATATTTCAATGGGAGGAAGTGAGTTGTGAATCTCATTATTTTATTCCTAGAAAGATCCTTGTCCCTAATGTTTATGCCCATTAGGATCAACATCCATGAGTGATTATAGATATATTTTGTCATACACTTGACATCCTCCACAATGTTATTTACACACTCCACTTTTCCTTTGTCCTTGAGCATGAGGTCTATGCAATTTGCAACACATCGGCTCCAAAATATGGTCCTATATTTAGACTCTAACATATTTTTAGAAGGAACATAGTTCTATACATTATATATGATGACATGTAGAACAATATTCTCCCCCATTTTCCTAACCATATCATCCAAAGGTTGAAATAATAGATTGACATATTTCACTCTATTAGATGCATCATCTGATTTCAAAAACATGGTTCCTTGAGGGAACAAAATAATGGAATATATGATAGTGTGGCTTTTTCGATCAGTCCATCTATTTGACATGATGGAACCATTTTTTTTGGTTCATGACTCTTTAAACTAGATCAAATACTCTTTAATTGACAAAACCTCTCTTTCATAAATACTTCACCTTAGTTCATGCGTTCTAGGGCCCTTGAATCTATTTCCTACTAGTAGAGTCCCACACAGCTTGGTAATAAGGTGGGAAAGAAACACTAAAGGAGATATCTTCAGCATACCATCATATGGAAATGTATTGAAAAGAAACTTCTTTGCATTACTTTTTTCAATGGGTGTCTAAGGTGGTTTGAGTTTCACTTGGTTGGGAGGAAAGGGAACTAATAGAGATAGTTGTGGAGGAAGGTATGAAATAGCTCTTAATGTTCATCCCCCTTTTAATTTTAGCTTGAATCTAATATGGAAGATGGGGAGGAATATAATGGAAAGGGTCATGGAGATTGGTGAAAGAGATAGAGAAGGAGTCTTCAAGGTGAAAATAATCAAACCCACTTGCAACGCTCATAGCATAACTACTACAAGTTCCTTCTTTCCTAAAATTTATCCTTGTATAGAATTTGTTGTCTCCTTCACCTGCTCAAACTTAGATATTTCAAGTTATTTTTCCCCAATAAGCCCTATTAATTTATGTAGTGCATCATAGAGGGTTACTTGGCCTTTTATACCAACCAAGTGTTGTCTCCAAATAAAAATATCCCGCTTTCACCCTTGGGTGCTTGCAATATACATCAAAAAAATGACAATGAACCCATGTAGCATAATTGGATTTTGGAGCCATGGTGGATGATAAAATTTCAGATTTGAAGGGAAACAGATCTACAAATAGAACTTAAAAAAATTCAGCTACATAAAATGAAAAAGCGTAAGATAAAAAGGGGAACAAAAGAAGAGAAATATTTAGCCAACAATTAGAGACTATTTTTTACTTTAAAAAGGGGAAAAAATTAAAAACAGGGACAAAAATAAAATTCGGCAAATTTTGAAACAAATATCATATCTAGAAATGAAAACTAGCTTCCAAAGGATTCCCCAAACATTCCATGTCCATTGGACAACTCCAAACCATCTCCAATATGACAAAGAACCTCCAATTATTGTCATTGTTGCTAAACTTATTGTTGTTATATAAAAATGCAAGCTCTCATACGCTCACACAAACTAGAAATGAGATGTGTGAGGCAAATAGGAACTTATGACTAATTTTATAATCTTAGTGGGCAGATTTTGGAGGGAATCTTCCCAGGATTTCCAAAAAAACCATCTAAAAAACCATTAGTGGGTCCCAGGTCCTCACCACATGCACAATCATTGAATGAAGCCTTTTTCTTATGGACTCAACTAGTTGGGACAAGTTGGTATAGGTTAGATCCTAAAATTAAACTAGTCAAACCTACTGTTGAGCTCGTCTTCTCCATTGAACAAACTAACAAATCAAATTCAATTTTAGGTTGGTAATGGTTACACACCAAATTTGTTGATTTGACTAGTTTTTGGTTCAAACTAGACTATTTTTAACACTATGAACACATATTTCATTAAATTTGGAATTAAATAGTGGATCTAGAATTTCAAAATAAGTAAAAAGTTAAATTCTAGTGATGTCCTTGGAATAATATTTTTCCAATTTTAATGAAATATGTGTTTATGAGTTTAATACATCAAAATAAAGTAGACTAAAAGTAGCAGTAAAGCCAATGAATTAAAACACACATTTTACAAAAAATGATAGGATTTACTCTAGAGCTTGACTTCAGACCAAAATAAAGAAATGTTGAAGTCCTAATAATGACAATATGGTATCTTATTTACCATACTTCTATGACAGTAACATATCTTATTCTATTTGTACAACAATACCTTTCTAATAATCTGGTCCATAAAGACCTCAACATGATTTCATGTCTTCTTTGCTTCACATACAATGAATAACATCCTCTAAAACTATAATATATATAGGCTGTGAAAATATGATATCTCCACTACATTTCTTTCCTCATTATAATAATAGTGGAAAGCCTCACAAGAAGGAGTGTTCATTAGATTAGTGTTTATATGGAATTTTATTTACTGTAATAGATTGCTTTTTACCCATAAGGTTGTTAAGGACCTATGATAGAAAGTGTTCTATATATCTATAATACCCCAAATTAATGACACAGATGCATGTTAAAATAAACAGGAAAAAACTAGGGAGTGAACTTTATCTTAGAAGGTTGATTTTTGGTACTTTTCATGGTGGAGCTCCTTTATATCTTGGCCCTTGAACTCATTACAATTGTAAATTGCACACAAACAAAATAAACCATTATATATCTTCCTGCAAACCACACTAGAATTTGCATCATAAATAAACCAAGAATATATATTAACAATCACATGAAGGATATATGTAATGGGGGGAAGAAAATTGATCCCTTTATTATCGCAATGAGAGTACAATGTTTTACCATCTACATTCCTTGGCCCTACATCACAGTTCCGAATATTAAAGAGAGCACTCCTCAAAGCTAAGGCTAAGTTGCACTTAGAATGGGCACATTGTAGACACTATCTTAACAATCTTTGGGTCAATCCTCAAAATGCCAAAAACTAGCATAAAAAATTCAAATAATATAAGTGCATAGGTAGTCATAGAAACAAGTAGATCTTGCAAGAATTAGGTGAATTATGGGTCAATTTAGGAAGAAATACTTTAAGGACTTAGGCCTTTTCCTCAATTCCCCCTTCTACGAAATCAAAATAATCTCATGGAACAAAAGAGGCCTAAATTATTTAGGTAAGAAAATGCTTCTTAAACACATATTCACTAAGATGGACCCAATATAATGGTGATTCAGGAAACAAAATTCTCTCAAGAGAGAGTCTCCTCTATTATCTTGAAATGTTGGAAAGGAGCCTGCCAAGCCATTAATGCAAACACTCAAGAAGAATGTATAATTATATTTTGGCATCTAAAAAAAGTTTTTCTCATGGATTTTTGTGAAAACAACATAGGTTTAATAGCCAAATTCAAAATTTTAGGTTCAGATCAAGAGGGATATATATCCAATATCTATGGCCTAAACATTACTAGTGAATGATCAGAATCCCATTTCACTCTAAAGAGATTAGGCTAGATGTTGAAATATCTCATGTTGATAATTGGGGGAGACTTTAATATGATAAAATACCTCTTTAATTAAAAGGGAGGTAACCAAGGGCTTGATTAGGAGGAAAATCACTTAAAAGAGGCCATGTGTGTCTTGAAACTAGTGGATCGAGAGACCATCAATGGAACTTTCACCTCCAACAACATATGTAAATTAAAGCGTAATGTTTTCATCAGAATATATAAGTTCCTTATTTATAAATGTATCATGGAAAATTATCCTTTTACAGAAGCCTCCATCCTTCCCTACATAGGCTTTGATGGTTAGCCTATATGTCTATGTATTGAAATCAAAACCAAGCCTATTAATTGAACTTTTCTCTTTGAGATATTTTAGCTCTAAGATCTATCCTTCCTAGAGAAGGCCAAAGCTAGGTGAATGAAATTCCTTCATAGCCAAGTTCTCTCATGAAGTATTTAAGAAAAAACTCAAATATCTCAAAAGTTGCATAAAAATATGGAATAACCAAGAATTTGGTAACATCTTTCAATCTCAGGGAGTTATAGAATAATGCAAGCAATAAATAGAATAGCAAATAATCATGAAAAATAGAGTAGAATATCTTTTGGTAGAGGAGTCAACCCTCATCAATTGTCTCAAACATTGGAGAAAATAGGGGGATATTCTCTTATTTAAGAAATTGTGCATCATACGTCTTAAAGGAGGTGAGAAAAATTATAAATTTTAAAGTACTCCATGATTAATCATACAATCAAATATAAAATATCCTCCCTTGAAAATTTTGTGTGAGTTAAGCTCTTAAAGAAAGTCACTATTGAATCTAAGCTCATTTCCTATTACCAACATGTCTTATTGGAGTCTCCCCCCTCCACAACTCAATCCATCGGAAAAATCACTCGTCACATCCTTGCCTTAGTCAGTCTAGAGAAAATTAGGCTCTCTATCATATACCTCCTTGACCCAACCTAACAATCACCTACTATTCCCCCCATTACTGAGTTTAACTTCGATTAAATTTAGTTTCAGCATTTGTCACATGCATAATTATTCAATTATCTCATAAACAAAGAAAACACATGGAATTATACCCATAAGATTAAATATTCGACAACATAAAGAGTAAGGAGCCAACATATAGAACAACTCATGAATTGAATTAGACTAGAGTAGCGAAAATAATGTCACTTGGAAAATCTAGCACCACCACCCAACCTAGAACCGACTTCCTCTAGTTCACTCCCAAACTGAGAGTTATTTCCATGGATCAACTTCCTCTCGTTGATCTCTTCAATGGGTATTTAATACCCTTTTTCATGATATGGTTTCCTGTAGCGGCACCTCGATTTCATGGATCTTTTTATCAATTTTCCTAGGCTTTTCCCAGAAAAGTTTTCCTTTCCCTCCTGTGAGGTTTTTCCTTATAAAAGCTTACGTTTCTCTCCTACAAAGCTTTTATGTTTTTCTTAAACTTAGCATATTTCTCTAGCTAAGTAACTTAATGGATATTTATCTCCCAATCCATTAAGCTTATCTAGAATTGGATCTAGAAGTGTTACCATGAAAGAATTATCCTTTCCCATTCACTAAGGGGATTTCATTTGGAAATACTCTCATCTCTTGGTGTCTCATTTTCCAAGTGATTAAATTATACTTATTTATTTAATAACGAAGTATTTACTTCATTGTTACACCCCAGATCTAGTTTTTTTCTTACAACTCAGTCTTAGCTTAGGTCTGGCATGATAGAAACAAATTGTTACATACAACGGAGGTGTGTTACATACACCCCCCTTAAATTTACACCATCCTCGGTGTATTAATTCATTTTACAATTTATTTCCTCATTCATAGGTATCTATTTATAAAACTATAGGTTCCATGGCCTTGCCACCTAGATCATATCTTCCAATATATAGGTTACAAAGGAGTTCTACCAGAAAATCTCCTTCCATTGCTACATGTAACATTTGTTTCCATCAATTTTGTGAGAGACTTCAGATGAAAAAACTAAATTTTGTTTACCACAGTTAATGTCATAACTTGATATAACAATACTACTATTTGAGTAACTACGGTTTAATGTTTCCTGCCATTTAACTATGATTCCTCATCTTCGGTTTCATTGTATAATATAAAGAAATGCACATTCTTCCCATGATTTTGTGTTCTTTCCAAACACTTACTTCCTGCAGTTTCCCTTGAATAGTCACAACAAGTCAACTAATGCATTTGATCAATCAACATGTATAAAAATATTGCATCATGTCAGCTTAAAACATAAACATTAACATAAATCACATGTAACCATCATAAACGCAATTATAGATCACATGTAATAATCATAGACCAGAATCATAAATCACATGCATGCTAAAACTGAATAACTATTGATGCTTATTCTTTAATCAATCATTAGACTCCACCTTTTTCTTTCTTCTGTATGCACTCCGGATCGGTTGTCACACCAGGAAATCACCCAGTGCCTTCTCCTCAACCATGTGTACATCAAACACATACAACTATACACGTCATCCAACATTATGCAATCCCTGCATCCATACCGGTACCATCTGTACCACATGTACACAGTACTACCAGTACAACATATACAAAATTCTTAATGTCCATAGCATCCTATGCATGACATATACATGTTCCACTTGTTTTTAAACCATGTTAGTATTATTATCATAACATCAGGTCAATGCCAAAATTTCCTTTATTTTTCACACTACCTTTAGTCAAGTCTAATCAAACCATGCTCAATTTGTCAATTGGAGAATAAGGAATTCATGGACCTGTTCAACTTCTGCAACTAGATCTGAACTGAATAATTTTATGTCAAGTATTCAAGTGCTTTTATTTAGCTAATCTTGTGGTTGCAGGAAAATTTCAGCAAATTATAATATAAATGTAACTTTGCATAATACAATTTTACAATACCAATAAATTTTAGTTGTGGGATTGAATATGTCTCTAGACCGGGTCTTAATGATAGTGGAATATGATCTTCACCCAATCAGAAAGAAAGCTTATGATAGCTAATATAGTATGGCCTACAGTATTATACTTAAAGTTTTCTAACAACTTTTAACCTTGTCTTTAGTCAATAAAATAATTGTTTGGTACTCAAAAGTACTCCACACATAGACTAGTTATGTCACATGATTTCTTGTTGCTACTTTTAAACTTCTTCCAATACCTTATTGGCCATGAATAAATTCATTGTATGTCCAAAACCAATTGACCAATCAATATGCAGGTACATACACCTCCCATACATGAGTTAGAAATTAAGGTTACAATGTTCTCAGTTCCACGCCCACTAAGTTTTTAGACACTATGTGTACTAGGGTGTGAACCTAGGTCATTAGCATGTTGATACCCTACTATAACACTAGATCATGACCTACTAGAATATAATTCATCAATTTTTAAATTCCTTAAAATAAATTGTTTATGAAATATTTTTTGTTGTTGTCATATTCAAAACCAGACAACATTATCAATGCAATCTGATAGGTAGACTTCTCTCATATTTATTAATAGGAAATAGTAGTGCAAAATACGCATTTTGGATTGTACGATTATTAATTCATTTTAATAGATTTCTAGATATCATTTTATTGAAACCAATTATCTTTGTACACAACAATATCGATTACCAGTACCACTTTGCCATCAATATGGTTGAAGCATCCTATTGATTTAACAATGAGTTGTTGCATGGTTTGTTATCCTCTCTCTTCATCACCTAAAACCTTTTATATGTCACACCTTACTTGATGCATGTATTATTTTACTATTGGCATAAGATCCTTAGATCACCATAGATTGTATTAATGAAAAACCTTTAGGTTTACTAAAATTTTGTTAATTAATCTGGACCAGTCATGCTCTAAATCTAGTATATAATTATTTTTAGTCATTAGGCTTATTTGAATTGATCTATTTCTACTTTAAGTGCATCCAACACCACCATATCTAATATTTTTGTCATTTCATAATGCATGTATACTTTGTTTATATATAATAGAAACATGCAATTTATTTTTATCTTATCACTTCACAAAAGAAGTACATTTGTAAAATCTACAATCATTCTACTAGAAGCATCTTATTATTGTTGTAGATTTGAAAGGTCCCTAGTTGTGAGATATTGAAACAACCCCATATTTATCTGGATGGATATGCACATCAAGGTTGTGAAGTTTTAGGTTGCATACTTGAGTTGAAATAATTTACACATTGAAATTTGGGTGAACTTGGGAATGTGCTATTGAGCTAGTATTTAATATTGTCTTATTGCTATTAATCGAGAAGCACTAGGAGTTGCTTCTACATTCCTATTATGTATTTACACCAGATGTACTTTTGGGTGCCAGTCCCATTAACCTACTTATGAAGGTCATAAAATTATTAATGTATAATGTATTCTTCAACATGTATACAGTGAGTTGTATTACATGTTTGCACACGCTTCAAAACTCTGACCTTAGTTCAGTTTAGATGCCTCTTACATCTCTTAGTTATAATTATTGAGATATTGCTTTACTCAAAGAAACCTGTAGGTTCCAAACTATGCATGTCCAATTAAATATGCATGTTGCTACCGAATATCTGAGTAATGACCTGATAAGGTTTAGTTCATGCATATTTGAAGTGCTTTCCCCATAAGTGTGAGATAATAGTTCAACCAATGGCCAAAACCACAACAAAAAATGAACTGCATCATTACATGTAGATGCACCAATTAACACAAAATATTAAATTGAAAGACAATTTAAAAAAAATCCATAGTCTCATACCACACACAGGGACTTGTCTTTCATGAACTTAATGATATTTCAAGGGAACTTCATGAATAGACACAATTAAAGTGATTTGATAAGGTTTAGTTCATGTATATTTGAAGTGTTTCCCCATAAGGGTGAGTTAACAGTTCATCCAATGGCCGAAACCACACCAAAAAATGAACTGCATCATTACATGTAGATGCACAAATTAACACAAAATATTAAATTGAAAGACAATTTAAAAGAAAAATCCATAGTCTCATACCACACATAGGGACTTGTCTTTCATGAACTTAACGATATTTCATGGGAACTTCATGAATAGACACAATTAAAGAAAACCTTCAGAATCTATTCTAGGATGGAAATCAATTAATTAACCATCAATTTCGGCTATGTTGATAGAATGTCATGAAATTCTTTCCTGAGATGTATACACCTATCCTTTTTTGTGTTGACCATGATCTATGGAAAGAGCACTTATTATATTAACTTTTTTTTCCTGTTACCTCATAAGAGTATACGCTTCTTCCCTTAAGATATCTTATAAGTATAACTTCATTGTATTAAACTATGTCCTTGATTATACTACGCATAACAATCATGCAACCCATAATTTAATTTTAATATGAGAAAAGTAATATGATGACAATATGTAAGAGGAGACCTATCGACCTGTAGTTACAAATAGGATTCAAACTTTTCATATCCACCATTACTCCTTTCAATACTTGCTTTCATATTCATAAGCCATGATCACAACACCACTAAATTTCATCATCTAGACTCTCCATAATCATACCTTACAATTATTTCAAATGTGTTCATTCATAAAAATCGAATATGAGCATCTAAAGCTAGGTCTATCATGTGTAAGTATATTAAACCAATTTTAAATCATGTTATAGTGGCGTTTTCCCTCACAAGAGTATTTGAGAAGAAATTAAGTTTGGGAAAAAAACTTCCACAACATATAATGAAAAAAAAATAAATCTTCACATAATTCCCAACACTTAATAAGTAGGCACAAAAAAACAGTAACCACTTTATGGTTGATCACTTCTATCCATTGAAAATAATCAATAGGTTGTCACTTCTTTGCATTACTCCCTACTCCATCACTACACTGCAAGGTTCTATGTTATATAACAATATTGAAAAATTATTTGTTCAAATCTAACCTTACAGGGTTTCTTCTCCCACAATGCTATTATAGCTATCCACCATGGTGTATGAATACAATACATAGACTTGAGAAATTCAAGATAAAGTACAAACATTACTATAAAGTGCATATAAAGAATAAACTTCTTAGATTGTGAGCATAGGTGATTATAAAAAAAAAAGCAATGCACAGTCGTATCTCTCAAAATTTGGCCTTCAACATCAAGGAAGGAAATTATTACCGTGGTGCTAAAAGCACTAAGTGAGTCATTTGGCAGTGATGCCATCCAAAAAAATTCCCTCAAATCATTAAGTGAAGGCTTGCATGGAGGCGCTTCACCATGAATATGACCTGAAATCCTAGCTGTCATCAAATTTATGATTGCGAGACAAAGAAAATGTCTTTGAACAACTAAAAAAATGTTAGCACTTGGTGAGCATACTCTGCAGGTTTGAGCCAAATCAACATGTTCCTATAATAAATAGGTAACATTTGCAATCTTCTGGTGTAAAATTCTACAAAAATTTTAAACCAAAGAGGGTATATATAATTCAGACTCAAATATCTCAAATAATTCATGCATAGACTCAAAGTATTTTCCTCCATATTATAATGGTATACCAACTATAGATTCAAGGTAAAGAACCCAACATAAGGAACACAATTACTAATAACAATGTTGACCAACAGAACTTAGTTAACCACAACATTGCCACGAATTAGACAACAATCAAACCACTATTGTAGCAAATTCAAGCCACCATCACAACATTTAACCACTCAACTCCATCGCTATACTATGCATCACATTCTTTAAATAATGTCATCCTAACGCTTCCTGCTGGCTACTTCAAGTTAGAAATTAATTTACCATGAATGCCCTTAATCCTTTGACGAATAGGAAGAAACTATTCCTCAAGGATGAAGCTTATAATTTCATCGTAGAGAAGATTGGGCCTTCTGTCAACACACAATCATAATAGCTCTCGATCCCAAAGTACTATAGTGAAGCGAGGGATGTCGTAATTAAATATAATTTGTGCATATGACTATTTCTTGCTACCACCACTAGGTGTTGAGAGAAGGAAATCGTTGCTATTGTGCTCCATACGTCCTTTTTTTTTATGCTCCTCTCCGCAATCCTGGTAGATGTTTCCATAGGATGTTCCACCCACACACCTCTATGGCAAGAGCTACAAGATCCCAATATGTGGTATTAATGTTAGTGTTGACCTACTCTTAACCTTACATGTCTGTGTCCATCGCAAGGGGAAGATAAGGTTAGCATTCTTTATCTACGTGTAATGAAGGATAAACATTATCCAAACTAAGGATAACCATGACCATGAGGATAGCCATTATCCAATGAATGCTTTTGTAGAATAAAATATTCCACAACAAAGGGTAAGCTCATATTTTGTACAGGTGCGCAATTCGTACATCTCCGTATCCGTGGATAAATCAAGTGGAAAAGTAGTATTGAAAGGGAAACAACGGTTGACAAGGAGATTTTCTTCGACCATCAAATTGAAAAGGTTTCATTTGCTTTAAATCACACATTTCCACTAAGCTTAATGGCGTGGGGTTTTGAAAAAACAATATGGAAGCAGTAACTCAAAAAGGTGGAAGTATTTATTAATTAACCAGTGTCATCGAGGTCACTCTTTCTCTTGTCATGACCTCCATGATTCGGGCTTGGATTGATTGACACCACCCTGTTTCAAGCACCGCATAGGGACAGGTCAATTCATACACACTCTTGTTGCAATTCGAAATAATAGCACTCAAATATTTCATTAGAAAAAATCAGGATGTAATACAGGGCTATAGTGCATGCATTCTCTTGCGATATCGATGAGGTTGTTCTCAGATGTAATCCCCACAAAAAGGTGGGGAGTAGTCACTTAAATAGTAAGGTCTGGATAAATCAGATCCTTTTGGATTACATCTTTATTTTTAGACACAACCCATATACGCATCGATATTAGAGCAGCCAGTGCGTAGAGTTAAGGTACATAATTTTCAACCAAGTTAATACCTTTGGGATTCCTTTCTTAACATTTCCTATAGATCTATATTTAATATCTTCCTTAAATTTTCAGCCTACGTAATTTACATAACATTGTTATTGTAAATCCATTGTTTGGCCATATTTATTTTGATTCTTGACTTATACATGTTTTTAATGTACATTGCATAAATGGCCAATGAACACTCCGAAGGCATCCATTTCAACTGATGCATCATGCACGAGTTATTCTAGAATTTGTTTGTTGAGTGTGGCCATGCGTGTGACAAGTTGCATCGAAATTTCTTTGAGAACAATGTTCCCACATGGAGAATGCAAACCACAAATTGTATTGCGAACCAATACTGTTCATGGAGAGTGTGAGCTGCAAGGACTCGACAGCATGCCACTGTAACATTTAGAATGTGAAACATGGAGACATGTTACGAGCCCTTAGCGATATATACGAAAATAGTCAATGACTCAAAAAAAAATATAATATCCAAGTCGCAAAGAAGGTCAACAAGTCATGGAAAATGAGTTGAACCCTACCGGGGAAGGTACCTACTGAGGGAAAGTTGAATTTTCATTACATTTATTGATACGAGCCAATAATATAATATTTGAATTAACTTCCGGTGACTAAAAGGAGTGTTAATGCTGCCCATATTTTATCCTATGCACCCTCATTTAAGTATCGACCATTACATATACACACATCGTTTATGTCGATATTTGAAAAACAAGATATCAATCAGCCTTCAATCTTAACCCCATACATAATTCTCATAACACCTCGACCCTCACCACTCTTTAGTGATCCATGTACACAGTAATCCTTTACTTGTTCTAAAACTCACTCCATTAAACACTGCAATGGTCACTAAGATTTGTATTTTAACTCCATATATATAGTGGCTACACTGCATCAACTGATGTGGAATTTTAGGTCCAAATTAGCAAATATATTTACTACGTTCCAAATCAACACTTCATAATTACTATGCATACATTATATCCCATAGAAAAGAATCAACATGGGCATTTAGCATGATAAAATTAGGCATTTTCATTTCATTCCTTTGATTACCAAAGAAAGAACTAATGTATTCCATATAATCACAACTTCATATTCAATGGGTAAGTTGTCACTCCCATGCTTACGTTGAAAAAAAAATCTAGTATTTCCATACAACATGATCGTAGTCCTACTATCATAGTCGAAGGAGTTAATGGCATATTTTTTATTAAATACGAAGCATAGTGAATAATATTTATCATAACTAAAATGAGCCTCAATGGATGCAACTCAAATCACAATGCATAATACATAACACAATAACCCGGGGCATAGATAACCTGAGGACATAGGCTATAACATTACAAACCTTAAAGATATAAAGTAATTCACATATTTTAAAGCAATCTCAGTTCAAAATTATCTTCGATTTCAAATTCCTTCCCAAATAAATCATTTTAAGATTTTGTTGCAACATTTATGGCTTCAAAGGCCTCAGGCACTACTTTAGAATTCATTGGAATATTTTTCTTATAGAAATTTTATAACGAACCCCTTTAGTAAAACCTCTTATTTGTTTAGGACCTAGTTTAGGACCTACAATGCAGCCATATCTTATAGAGGTGGATTGGACCATAGGCTATAATGTTTGAACTTAGGGCTTAGATACCATTTTTCACATACCTCCTTGACCCAACCTAACAATCACCTACTATGCTCCCATTACTGAATTTAACTTCGATTAAATTTAGTTTAAGTAGTTTTCACCTGCATAATTATTCAATTATCTCATAAACAAAGATAACCCATGTGATTATGCCCATAAGCATAAATATTCGACAACATAAAGAGTAAGGATCCAACATACAAAACATCTAATGAAATTGAATCATGCCAGAGTAGCGAAAAGAATGTCACTTGGAAAATTTAGCACTGTCACCCAACCTAGACCTGACTTCCTCTAGTTCAACCCGAAGCTGAGATTTCTTGCCATGGATCAACTGCCTCTTGTTGATATCTTCAATGGGTATTCAATACCCTCTTTCACTATATGGTTTCCTTTATCGACATCTCCCTTTCATGGATCTTTTTATCCATTTACCTAGGATTTTCCCAGAAAAGCATGCCTTTCTCTCCCGCGACGCTTTTCCTCATAAAATATTTCCTTTCTCTCCTGCAAGGATTTTATGTTTCTCTTAAACTTAACATCTTTCTCGAGCTAATTAACTTAAACAATATTTATTCGCCAATCCATTAATCTTATCTTAAATTGGATCTAGAAGTCTTATCATGAAAGAATTATCCATTCCCATTCACCAATGGGATTTCATTTGGAAAGAATCTCATCTCTTGGTGTCTCATTTTCCAAGTTATTAAATTATGTTTATTTATTTAATAACACATTATTTAATTTCATTGTTACACCTTAGACCTAGATTTTCTGTCACAACTCAGTCTTAGCTTAGGTCTCCCATGATAACAACATTTTTTTACATACAACAGAGGGGTGTTACACTCTACATATTATCCTACTACCAGTGATGAAGTAGAAGCATCCATCTTCGGAATACAAAAATACAAAGCACTAGGGCTAGGTGCTTCCAATTCTCCTCTAATTATGCAAAAAAATTGAATTTGGAGGACACTAGTAGTTTTCATCTTATTTCCCTTTGCAACATTATTTACAAAATTATCTCTAAAGTCATTTCCAATAATATGACACCCCTTCTTCCATCGCTCATCTCACTAGAGGAGATAGCCTATGGGGAAGGGAGATAAATTTTGGATGGGATAATGGTGTCCCAAGGGCTATTTCATTCCCCTAAACATTCAAAAAAACCAAGTATGCTCATCAAACTCGATTTATCTAAGGCTTTTGATAAATTAAGTCAGTTGTAAATTTTGCAATTTCTCATTATAGTTGGTTTCTTGGTATCTTATATCACCTTTATTATTTCACTTATATCCACTTCCTTCTTCTCTATATTAGTTAATGGATCTCCCTCTAAGGCCTTCAACCCTTCTAGAGGAATTCATCAAGGTGATCTTCTTTCCCCCTTTATCTTCATCCACATATACAAAGGGATAGGACATGCCCTAAAATAAGCTATTACTATTGATCCAATCAAGGGTCTATCCTTCTCCAACACTAATGAGAAAGCCTCACCCAAATAATTTGTTCATGATACAATTCTCATGGGTTTTCCAAAAATATGAGAAAAGTTAGCATTTTGAAAATTCTTGGATGATTTGATGGCTACCTTAGGCATGGACATAAATTGATAGAAGTACAAAATATTCTTCTTCAATACTCCACTTTCTATTCAATTTCATCTCACTAATATCTTGTACTTCAACAAAATCACCTTACACACTACCTATATAAGCACCCTTGAGCGCCCAATTCCATAAATATTAAAATATGATCTAAACTCGTTAAAATTTTTACCAACCAATTGGATAGCTAAGAATTTCACTCACTTAACATGGCTAGAAAAACTATCCTCCTCAAATATATCCTAGGTTCCTTACCCATTTATCTTCTCCCTGCCCTTGCGACACCCAAAAGCATCCTTCATAAAAAGAAATTCATTCAACAAAATTTCTTATGGGGAGGAGTGAAAAAAGAGAACAAAAGGGAAGTAGCTTCTTAGGAGAAATTATGTCTACAAAGAAAGAATGAGAATTGGGCCTCCAAGATTCAGGAACTCTACACATTGTCATTGGAGTTAAGATTTGTTATGTTGGCTGCAAGAAGGTTAAGACTCATAGACAAAAATATGGTCCATAAAATATAACAACCACATTTGTAATGAACATTTCATTCAGATAGCTATATTTCAAATGGGATCCTCTATTTGGAATCTAGCTCATAAAGTAAAACAGTTAATAGAAGAACACAAGTGTTGGGAAGTCAACGATGGAAAAACTACTAACTTTAAGGATGATTCTTGGAATTAGATTCCAATGTTTTTTTCCTCCGAAAAAACTCAAGACATACACTATGATATGGAATATCAAGGGAAATTTATTACATATAATTACTGGGAAAACATCTCCCTAGATACGAATTATTGTTGATGTAAATCTCCCTCCCTCTGGTACATCCCTTTTTTAGTCGAAGCTCTTAAAGAGTTAATGAAACATTTCTACATTAGAAAATCCACCTTTTTGAAGATTTGGGAAAACTTCATTAGAGAGATCAGTGATAGTGTTCTTTCACCATCAAAGAATCTTACTTCCTTGTGGTTAATCACTCTCATGCTCCAAATAAGTAGGTATGGTATAAAAATATGGCATTATAAGACTTGGTTCAAAATAACTTATTTTGTTAGGCTTCTCCTCCAAAGAAAAAAATTAATGTGGAATATCCATTGCAGGTTTATGTTGGTTCATTCCTCTACTTCTTATACCTATCTAATGAATAAAATTGTAAACATATTTTCCACTCTTTTCCTCTAGCCTAAGTTCTTTGGAACTGATTCTTCAATCTCTTTAGAAAACCTTTTCGACTATAGAATTCCCCCTATAGATGATCAATATTAGGTGTCTTTCCCCATTCTATAACCCCATTCTCAATCGAGCTTTGATTATTTCACTTGGATTTGTCTTATGGATTATTTAGAAAGAATTAAATCAATATATCTTCCACAACTCTCAGATATCTAGTCTCTCTCTTTGGAACACCTTTCTTCATAATATCAAAGAAACCATGCTTATGTCCAATTGGCTTGCCTTAGACAATAAATTCAAACAATTTGAGGCACCTATTATCACTACTCTCTATCTAGCCTCTTCCCTTACCTATTTTCCATATCCCCTCCCTCGTCAACTTCCTCCAACTCCTCCCACCAATCTTCCCCTCCTCTTAATTTTATCAATCTAAATTTTGATGGTGCCTCCAAGGGAAACCTTGTTCTTTTAGGCTACGAGGGCATTTTTTTTAGAAAAAGGAGGCATTATTCATCTTTATTTTGGTTACATTGGAAATAATAGTCATTAGGGGAGTATTGAGGTCTAAAATAGGCCTCCTAAGGATAAGAATAAAATAATGGTTAAAATAATAAAATAATATTTATGATTTTTTAAAGAAAAAGAAAGGAAACTACTCTTTTATTGTGTTTTTGGCTTATCTTATTATAGGTTTATTCAAATGTCAAGTATAGATACACGTTAGATATATAATTTAGTTCCACATCCAATGAGTAACCACTCTACATACCTTTGAGTAGACCGACATAAAAAAAAAATTGAAAATACATGAAAAAGGTGTGTTGCACACATTTCTTTCATGTATTTTTTTTATATCGGTCTACTTAGAAGTGTGCATAGTGGGTACTTAGAAGAATGCATCCAACAGGTGTCTATACCTAACATTTGAGTAAATCTATAAGGAGATAAGCCAAAAATACAATTCGAAAAAGTAGTTTGTTCTTTTCCTTTCAAAATATTTTGCCCTTGGGATGACATTATCATCTTCACTCCTATTGGTTATTTTAAAGTTAATTTTTTTAGTACTTGTTTTTTAGGCTCATTTTTAATTCAAAATTCCCCTAATGAATAATGTAGTGGAACTAAAAGCTCTTGAATTAGGGCTTAGAATTGCCTCCTCCCTCAATTTCTCTCACCTAATCCTTGAAGGTGAATCTCATCATGTTATTTCCTTAATTATTAGGCTCCTATATGGATCCTCCTCTCTGAAAATCAAAAGTTGGATAATCAAAATCTTCTTGAAACACATTAAACAACTCCTTCCTTGAAACCCTGCTACCATTTCCTCACATATCTACATATTGGCTAGTCAATTCACAAATGAGTTAGCCAACGAAGGTTTTACTACACTCTCTATGTTTAGACATTCTTCTTGGTCTCTCTTCACACCTTCCTCATTAAAATAGGAATTTGAGGAAATAACAATTCAAGATATCAATATCTCAATGTGGGTTGCAAGAAATAAAATAAATGGAGATGGGCTACACCACCATAATATTATCTGGGCACCAAATAAATCATGTTGTTACTATTGCATAGGAATGCCTGCACTCCATCCATACAAAGAAGAAAGAGACCTTTCTTACGAAATTGGATTTTCATAAGCCTATGACTATGTAGTTTGGTACTATCTACGATTGATCCTTACAAAGATTGATCTTTTGCGAATAATGTAGGTTGAATAATGACATGTGTTTTTTTTTTTTGATTCCATAATGTTGATTAATGGGTGTCCATTGAATTTATTTTAGGCGAACAGAGGAATTTGACATGGGTGTTCTTTGTCACCGCTATTATTCATTTTGGTCATCGAAAGGCTAAGCAGGAACATTAGGGAGACCCATATGTAGGGATATTTATATGGTTTACAAGTATCTCGTCGTGTATTTTTCACACATCTATTTTTTGCTAGCAATGTACTTACCTTTGGTCATGTCTCCTGGGCACAATGGAGGACTTTACATTCCATCCTCGATATATATAGTGCAACATCAGGTTTGATTATGAATGGTAACAAATATCTTTTAATTCATTCCTATGGCAATAGGGAGGTGATTAATATATTTCCATGTTACTCTATTTCAAGGTCTCGCACATTGAGGATGGTCTCACATATTTGGGTTTCAAATTGAAACCCCATAAATACAAGATTGCAAACTCTAGTTGGATTTGAGATAAATCTCATAATTGACTATCCCTGTGGACAAATCGTTGGCTTTCTTTGGGAGACAGGTACACTCTAATTCAATCCATTTTGTAGTAGATATCAATACATTGGATGCACTTTTTCTAACTTTGGATGAATATTATAAATAAGATCAAAGTTATCATGGTTCATTTCCTTTGGTCAGGGACTAGGGGGTGTGGAAATTTTGCTTGTTTTATTTTTTATGTTATTACAGGAGGCAAATATTTAGGCATATGGAGCACACTGGATTTGAAGGATTTTGGTTGGGATTTATTAACTAAATCTTTGTGGAGGGTTTTCTTTAGTCTTGATATATGGAGGGACATTATTTTGGATAAATATTTGAAACATAAGGATATAGTAGAATGATACATAAAGGGTGTGATTTCTATGAGGAATGGTTCCTACACATGGAAGAGTTTATATAAATTTAGTAGATGGTTTTTGGAAAATCTACAATGGTATTTTGGTAAGGGTGATACAATATTGATCGATATCAACTCAATTCTTGGAGTTTTAATTTCGCAAAAAAAATTCATTGGGATTATCAATTCTATGCATGCAAAACAAGGTTTCTTCCTAGATCAAAAAATTGGACATTGGCATGATGCTTTTCTTTATCCATCGTGGAAAAATTCTGTAGGGATTGGCTCGTTGGGTGTATATGCAGAGTTTTAGCATCACTTTCTATATGATCTTCAATTTTTTGGGCTAATTAGAAAATCCAGGGGTGATATTTTAGCCTAGAATGGAGCTATATGTATTGGATCTATGATAATATCAAATATATATAAATATATTTCATGTAGGATCAATCCTTTGACTTATTTGTGTTGCTAGAAGAAATCTTGGAGTTGGAATGTGCCCTTGAAGATTATCATTTCTGCTCGCTCGCCTAGAAAAAGAAAATTATCACTTGGGATAATATATTAAAAATGGTCTTTCAGGGACCACGTTGGTGTTCTTTGGGTAGGCACAAGAGCTTCACTGGATGAGTAATGTCATACCACGTGCATTCATATTCAGGGATATATGTTGAGAAAAAAATTACATAATATATTGAGCATATAATAGGGGCTAAAGGGTTTTTATCTTGGAAGTTATAAAAAGTGGAACTAAAACTTAACGAAAAAATACAAAAGGGTATAAAAATGTTAATAAAAAAATGGATACCTACAATATCTAGTGAAAGTAGGGTTTTTTTAATTTGGGAAGGTATGTTTGGTTTGTATTGGTAGGGGGTTAAATAATGTGATTTTTATAGGTATTTTCCAATATGTAGTTGAATTAAGGGTATTTTGTAGTATGACATGAATGCATGTGATATGTCAGAGGTTCATTTAGTGAATCCCTTTTGTGTGTAGGCAGAATCAAGAAAGTGTATTAGACTTGTTCATATAGTTCCCCTAGACTAAAGAAGTGTGGTCGTGAGTTATCGAATATGTTCATCTTCCCCAAATCCATCCTTTTGACTCCTATGAAACTTGTTACCAATGGTTGCGTAATAGGAGGGGAAAATATAAAACACTTCCTCTATATGTATCATGGGAGGTCTGGTCTGCAATCCTTGATCTTTGAGGACAAGCCTTTAAATATGTTTAGGATTTATTCATGCATTTTTGCATGGTTTTAAAATGGGAGGAGATTTAACATGTTGATAAAATGCTTAGGTTGATGACTTATCATTTGTAGGTGGATTTCCTGGAGGGTTTTCTCGATGGAATGACCCACGCTACTAGATGCGGTTGTGGAGCTTGGTTGATAATCAATCCAAATATACATTATCGTGTTTTTTGGCATGGGAGGAAGTGTACAAAATCCAAATCTGAACTCTTAGCTCTTTGGGGATTGATGTAATTTTATAGGTGGAATTAGTTGGAGAGAATTACTATTTATGTGGAATCTAGAACCATTATTGAAGCAGTCTCTGGGAGGTCTATATTTTTGCCTCCCAATTTGGCTAACTGGTTGGGTGGCGTAGAGTTACTGAAATAGTCCTTTGTGGATATCTCTTTCAAGCATGTCTACAGGGTATTAAGTTCAGTGGCAGATGGATTATCAAAGAGAGGATTGTTGGTTGCTTTAGGTTCTCTACATTATAGATTCTATGTTGAAGGAAGGGAGGTTGAAGAGCGTGAAATCAATCTATGAGCTCCTAGATTTTCGGTCTCAATTTTTTACATACTGCTGTCTTTTTTAGGATTGATGGTTTATGTTTATTTCTGGTTTACAATACTTTTTTATATATGCCTCAGATGCTTATTGAAATTTTTATTGTGCCTCTTCTTAGGTGGAACGATTGAAAGATAGCAACTATTTTATTATGTATGTGTATATTTTTTCTAGAGGGGTATCAGGTTTTAAATATGAATAATATTCTAGACGATATAGACTATATGTACTAGGAATTTTATCTTAATATATATTACAATGTTTTTTCCTTCTTTAAAAAATGGTTTTATTTGAAATAAAGGAGGTGAAACCATGAATGGGAATGTGGTGGTTGGAAACATACACACAATTAGGATGATGCATTAAGAAAAAAATAAAATTATTTTCAAACTAAATTTTGAAGCGTCCATTTTCATTGTGCTGAAAGGCGCATTCTACACACCAGTATGACCCCGATTTGTAAGTATGTCACATTCTCAAAAGAAAAAAAAAAAAAATTTCACTAATGCCAACCAATCTTAAATAATATGTAATTTTTTAATAATATTAATGGAATAAAATTAATTATCAAAATATAACTATGTATTTGAATGGATAGTAAATTATCTCAGGCTTTTAATAGTTCCTTTATATACGTGAATTTGAATGGATCATAAATTTACCTTTAACAAAAAATTTTACCACATTAAAACTCCAAATTAAGTAAAATTTTAAACATTTTCTCTTTACCAAAGCCAATTTCATTTCTTAAATCAAAGGAAAAAGATTAATTCAACACAAAGAATAAAAAATATTGCTCCAAAATATTTTAATATTTCTTTTAACTAAATACTTGTAAAATGGATCTTTAAAAAGAAAATCCATATCCTAGGATATATTAAAATATTAAAGAAATAAATATTTCCACATCAAAGTTGTAATATTTGAAAATATTAATTTTATGTAGTTTTATTATAAATTTTGGTATGATGCTATGTAAAAAACATCATTAAATCTAATATTAATATTATAATATCAATATTATTAAATTTTATAATTTTGAATTAATCAAATATTAAATTTAATATAATATTCAATTTCTTATATTATAATATATATTAATATGTCATGATATATTAACTCTAGATATATATGGAGGGAGGAACAAAGACATAGAGTGATAGAGGTGGAGAGATAGGGGGAGTGACAAGGGCAAGGAGGAGATACAATGAAGGAGAGGGAGATAGAGATATACATGGGAGGTGAAGAGAGGGAAGAAGAGAGAGATAGAGAGAGGGAGGGAGAGAGGAAGGGAGAGATAGATATATATGGAGAGAGAGAGCGTGTGTGTTTGGGGGGTGAGAAAGAGAGACAACGAAGAAGAGATGAAGGGATATATATATATATTATATATATATATATATATATATATATAATGGAGGGGGAGAGAGGGAAGAATATTTCTTGCACAAGATGCATTAACTTCTGTGTACATTATGAAACTAGCTCACAAAAAGATAGAAAAGATAGATCAACACCTTAGAATTCAACCTCTTCGAAGGGGTAACCTCCTTTACATTACATAAATGAGAAATTCTTGGATGATTCAAATGACAAAACCTCCTTTCTATATATAGGAGTCTGAGGAGTCACAATATAACCCAGCCGACCTAATAATAATAATATAAAGCCACAAAAATAACAATAGAGGGATTCTATGGGGCACAGTAATAACAATATGGGGACAATAGGGGCACAACAATATTAATAAGGGATACAACTATAATAGTAATGGGGTAATCACTAGTATTATAGGGACCTAACATGCCCCTCTCCTTCAAAAAAATTGTTGTCCTCAACTCTTGAGTAGTTCTGGATGCTTCTGTATAAAATTCTCATCTTCCCATGTGGAATCTTCAGTGGATAAGTTCTTCCACTTGATGAGATACTCCAAAATTGATCGATTTTGTAGCTGTCGAGTTCTTGTTGCTGTGACTGCTTCCGGTTCCAATATAATTTTTCCTTCCTCGTCAAGTTCTGGCAATATTGTTTGAACTGGGAGCTTGTCGCCTATAACCTTCTTTAAACATGAAACATGGAAAACTGGGTGCACTCGAGAAGCTGTAGGAAGCTCCAATTTGTATGCCATAGTACCAATATTTTGCAAAACCTTGTACGGACCATAATAATTTGGTGATAATTTATCATCCTTCTTAGCTTGCTTGAGGGACATTTGTTTATATGGTTGTAGCTGTAGGAATACTCAATCACTTACATCAAAACTTCTTTCACTGCGATGTTGATCTGCATGTTGTTTCATTCTATTCTGTGGTGACACGAGGTTATCCTTTAAGAGTTGGAGGACTTGTTGTTGATGTTCGATGTGATGTTCCACTGCTTGAACCTTAGAATTTTCTCTTAAATATGATGTGATGGATGGTGTTTGATATCCATAAAGTGCCATAAATGGGGTCATTTTTGTTGTTGTATGGAAGGAAGTGTTATACCACCATTCAGCCAGAGGCAACCATTTGACCCATTGTGTCTGTTTATTAGATACAAAGCAACGAAGATATCCTTCCAAACATTTGTTTACTATCTCAGTTTGCCCATCAGATTGAGGATGATAAGATGAGCTATGAGCTAACTGAGTACCAAGACAAGAAAATAATTTTGTCCAAAAATTTCCTTTGAAAATGGGATCTCCGCCACTTACAATAATCTTTGGGTTTCCATGTAGCTTTTGAATTGTTTCCATAAATGCAGTAGAAACTGTACTGACGTTAAATGGATGTGATAATGCACAAAAGTGTGCATACTTGGTAAGTCTGTCAATTACCACCATGATGACACTCTTTCCCTCAGACTTGGATAAACCTGTGATAAAATCCATTGAAACCTCCTCCCAATGTTGGCTTGGAATGGATAAAGGTTGTAATAGACCCAGGGTCTTAATTGTTTCAACTTTATTTTGTTGGAAAACCAAACATTCCGCCACAAACTTTTGAATATCTGATTTAAGTCCATCCCACAAAAATTCCTTCTTAACCCTGTGGTAAGTTTTTAAAAACCTTGAGTGCCCTCCTAAGGGAGAAGTGTGCAATTCCATAAGAATCTTTTGTTTGAGTTGGGAATTCTTATAGAGGTATAAGCAATCTTTGTACCAAAACGAATCATTTTGCCAGCTAAATGTATCATATGTACTGGAATCGTGTTGTAACTTTCAAATAAGTGCCCATACTTCTTCATCATTCTTCCATTCCTCCCTTGCTTCGTTTATCCAATCTGGTTGGATAATAGAAATGGCGCACAACGATGCTTCCACATCCTCATCCTTTCTTGAGAGTGCATCTGCCACCACATTTTGCTTCCCTATTTTGTAGATGATTTCAAAGTCATAACCAAACATCTTTGTGACCCACTTTTGTTTGCTCTTCAGAGGATAATATTTGTTCTAAAAAGTATTTAAGTCTATCATGATTCGTTTTTACCTTGAAGTGTCTTCCCATTAGGTAGGGTCGCCATTTCTTAAGTGCATGTAGTATTGCCAACATTTTCTTCTCATAAATAACTTTGTGTATAAACTTTCCCTTCATTGGACGACTTTCAAAAGCAATGGGTCTTTCATCTTACATTAAAACAACACCAATTCGATTTCTTGAAGCATCACATTCCACAATAAAGGTTTTTGTGAAGTCCGGTGTAGCTAAGACCGGTGCTTGGCACATTGCCTCTTTAAGATGTTCGAAGGCCTTTGTTGCTTCTGCAGTCCATGAAAATGCATCTTTCTTCAATAATGTTGTTAGAGGTGTTGTTATTCTCCCATAATTCTTAACAAACTTGCGATAATACCCTGTCAACCCGAGAAATCCTCGCAGATGCTTTATGGATTTGGGGATTTTCCATTCCTTAATGGCTTTAATTTTGCTAGGGTCTACCTTAACTCCTTCATGAGATAAAATATGACCCAAATATTCCACCTCTTGTACTCCAATGAAACATTTGGATCTTTTTGCAAATAATTGTTTCTCCTCCAATAGTTGTAGCACCCTGTCAACATGTTCAACATGATCCTTCCAAGACTTGCTACAGATTAGTATATCATCAAAAAATACTAACACAAATTTTCTAAGGAAGGGTTTGAAAATGGAATTCATCAAACCTTGAAATGTAGAAGGTGCATTAGTAAGGCCAAAAGGCATGACCAAAAATTCATAATGACCCTCATGAGTTCTAAATGTTGTTTTCGGAATGTCTTCAGTCTTTATTCTAATTTGATGATATCCTAAACAAAGATCCAACTTGGTGAAGTAAATTGATCCATGCAATTCATCCAGTAATTCATCAATGACCGGAATGGAAAACTTATCTCTAATAGTGAGCTTGTTGAGCTCCCTATAATCCGGACACGTGTGCCATGATCCATCCTTCTTGTGCACCAATACTACTAGAGCAGAGAAAGAACTTTGACTAGGTTGAATTACACCAGCCTCTAGCATTTTTGCAACGATACGTTCAATTTCACTCTTTTGGGCATAGGGATATCTGTACGGCCTGATGTTTGTAGGAACACTTCATGGAATCAGATGAATAACATGATCATTATATTGAATAGGTGGGAGACCTTTGGGAGTCTCAAATACCTTGGAATGATTGTCTTTGGAGATCTGGAGAAATAGATGATTTCGATGTGGAAACATCTAGCAAACATAATTGTGCAATTACACCTCTTTTTTCCTTTTATAGAACCTTTGTCATACCATTAGAGCTGATTATGTTTCCCAATTTCCCTACAATACCCCTTAATTCAACTTCCTTTCCTTCCGCAGAAAATTCATGAAAATTAAAAGCTATTGTACCCAAGGATTGTAGCCATTGGACTCCTAGTACAACATCATCACCTCCCATTGGAATGGAAAGCATTGGGCTAGTCAATACGTATTCTCCCATGGATAGCTTGATATTATGGCACTTTCCAGAGCAATTTATCGTTCCTCGATTTGCAACCATCACTTGACACTCTGGTGTTGGATATAGGAAGCAATTCAATTCTCTTGCTATCTTACAATGAATAAAATTGTGGGTACTTCCTGAATCAATCAACACTGTTACCTTTTTCTTCTTGATTTGTCCTTCTATCTTGATGGTTTGAGGAGTGGTAATTCCAACTAATGCATTACAAGGTATGGTCGGATTCATTTCTCCTTTATCTAGTCTTTGTTCCTAGAGTATATCCTCTTCTTTTGACCTTTCTTGCTCCTTTTCTTCTTCTTCTTCACAATCTATGTAGAATAATTTCTTCTCAGCACACTTATGACCTTTATTATATTTGTTATCACAACTGTAACAAAGCCCTTTTGCTCCTTTTTCTTCCAATTGTTGTGGTGTCAACCTTATAGGTTGTGGAAGACTAGGGGCAAAAACACTTCCACCTTTATAGTTGTGAGTGGTATGCTTCCTAGTTGCCATAATTTTGCTTTCCATTTTTCTTGCCAACCTGAATGCCTTCTCTAATGAATCAGGTTCCCAAAGGCGAACATCATGTTGGATATTATCCTTTAAAGTGCCTATGAACACATCAATCCTATGCTCCTCTGGAATTTTTTTACCCTTATGTTCAATTTTTGGAACTCTACAATGTGCTCCATTATTGGACCCTTTTGTTTGAGACTTATCAATTGGCTAAAAAAGTGTTTCTTTTTGTATCCTCATAATGTGCTGTCAATTATTCTGTAAAAATTGCCCAAGTGATAATTTGTTTACGAGAGAAAAGCCATTGATACCATACAAACTGATTTGGTTCCAAATATAAAGTTGCAATACATACCTTTTGTGTGTTTTGCATATTATTGAGATCAAAAAATTTCTCCATCTGTGATATCCATGCTGCAGGATCCTTGCCATCAAACTTCCTCATATTGATTTTTGGAATATGGTGGGTCTTCGGTCCAACATTATAGTCTATGAAATCATGATTAACATTTCTTGTTCTCATCATGAGTTTCCTTTACTACCCTTTCACCATTAGTAAGCATTTCTTGTAGAAACTTTGTCAAATTTGTCTTCAAATCTTCCATGCCTGTCTTCAAATTGTCCATCTTAGCTTCCACATCATTCATCTTAGCTTCTACGCCTTTCTTTAAACAATCCATCTTAACTTCTACGCCTTTCTTTAAACCATCCATCTTAGCTTCTACATCTTTCTTTAAACCATCCATCTTAGATTCTGTTACTTTTTGTGCAAGTGACACTTGTTGCACTTGGTCTTGTAATTTTGATACATCATGTTGCATTTCTTCCTCTTCTTCATGAGTCATTCTAGAGCTTTCAGCTTGCTTACTAGGTATTTGCATTTTCTTTCCTCGGGGCATGAATTACCGATAATAATGCTTTACTATGCCCTTTGAATTCCCTCAAGCTAATTTTTCAAACCAAGCTTATGCAAAAATTGAAAAAAATTACACACCTTTTTTCACTCTGTAGGAGCTGGATATTGAATTTGATGTATCTTTGTAATTTCGGATCATCTAGTTCTGAAATTGCGACCTGCAGTAGCCCTCTTCATCCTCTTTCCAATGCCACCAGTTTGATCCAAATTGGATTCTCCAGGGAAGAGTTATGCCAAATCTCCCATAGTGACCTGATTATAGACTAGTTTAGTAGAGCGAACTTGTACGACACGCCACGAGCCAATGTTTCAACCTTTGGCTCTGAAAAATATATACAAGAAACTACAGTTGGTGCTCTTTTTGTACCTTCTTACGGAATTTCAATCTGATGCTCAGAGAGAAAGTTATGACAAGTTTCCCCAGGTCACCTGTTTGGAATTTAATTCAGGAGTCTATAAAAAGACCAAATTCCTCAGATCATATCTCTGCAAATATAGTGCGAAACGCTCTGAAATTCAGACCCGAGGTTCAGTGCAATTTCGTCTCAAATGGGTTTTGTTTTTTTAGCTTCTAAAACGTCGCAGCAAAAAAGTTATAGCGAAAATGCCACGATGACCTATTTGGAGTAGCGAAACCCTAGAATCCAAAGCTTTGATACCAAATGTTATGAAACCAGCTCACAAAAGGATATAAAAGATAGATCAACGCCTTAGAATTCAGCCTCTTCGAGGGGGAAACCTCCTTTACATTACATAAATGAAAAATTCTTGGATGATTCAAATGAAAAAACCTCCTTTCTATATATAGGAGTCTAAGGAGTCACAATATAACCTAGCCGACCTAACAATAATAATATAAAGCCACAAAAATAACAATAGAGGGATTCTATGGGGCACAGTAATAACAATATGGGGACAATAGGGGCACAACAATATTAATAAGGGATACAACTACAATAGTAATGGGGTAATCACTAGTATTATAGGGACCTAACAGGGAGTGACAAGGGCAAGGAGGAGATGCAATGAAGGAGAGGGAGATAGAGACATATATGGGAGGTGAAGAGAGGGAAGAAGGGAGAGTTAGAGAGAGGGAGGGAGAGAGGAATGGAGAGATAGATATAAATGGAGAGAGAGAGAGAGAGCGTGTGTGTTTGGGGGGGTGATATAGAGAGACAATGAAGAAGAGATGAAGGGATATATATATATATATATATATATATATATATATATATATATTATATATATATATATATATATATATATATATATGGAGTGGGGAGAGAGGGAAGAATATTTCTTGCACAAGATGCGTTGATTTCTGTGTACATGATGATTTATAATCCTACTTGATTGTTTGCACTGGATGCATTGATTTAATTGTAGATGTTGATTTCTAATTATATTTGATTGTTTGCACTAGATGCATTCATTTCAGTGTAGATGTTTATTTCTAATCCTCTTTGATTGCTTTATCTAGATGCATTGATTTCATTGTAGATGGTGATTTCTAATCCTATTTGATTGCTTGCACTAGATGCATTGATTTAAGTGTAGATGTTGATTTCTAATTATATTTAATTGCTTGCACTAGATGTATTGATTTCAGTGTAGATGTTGATTTCTAATCTTATTTGGTTGCTTGCATTAGATGCATTAATTTCAGTGTTGATGTTGTTTTCTAGTCCTATTTGATTGCTCGCATTATATTGATTGGATGTTGTTAATTTTGAGACTGTAAATTATTAAAAATATTTTTCAATATTAGATGGACGAGAGAGAAAGGGAAGAATATTTCTTACACTAGATGCATTGATTTCAGTGTAGATGTTGATTTCTAATCATATTTGATTGCTTGCTTTAGATGCATTGATTCTAGTGTAGATGTTGATTTTGAATCATTTTTTGTTGCTTGCACTAGATGCATTTATTTAAGTGTAGATTTGAATTTTTAATCCCATTTGATTGCTTTCATTGGATGCATTGATTTTAGTGTAGATTTTGATTTCTAATCTCATTTGATTTCTAGAATTAGATGTATTGATTTCAGTGTAGATGTTGTTTTCTAATATTGTTTGATTTCTTTCATTAGATGCATTAAATGTTGTTAATCTTGACGTCATAGATTATTAAGATAAAATATTTTCAAGATATATAGTAATACCTAAAAGGACACTATTAAGAATTAATTAGCTGTCAGAAGTTGTGACACCTAGAATTAAAATGAAATAGACATGCATAATCAATCCTCTTGCAAAGTGAAAATTAATTTTTGATAAGATTGTCTCCCTTCTATATCGCAAACTAGTTACTAATAGACAATTCAAAATATATGAAAAATTACATATATTCAAAATTACTAATAGGAAATTTCATATAATAACGTATTCATAATATTTATAAAAATTTAAAACAAATCAAAATATTCTTGAAGGAGATGTGATAAATGTTTGGAGGAACAAATAGACAATTCAAAATATATGCAAAATTACATATATTCAAAATTACTAATAGGAAATTTCATATAATAACGTATTCATAATATTTATAAACATTTAAAACAAATCAAAATATTCTTGAAGGAGATGTGATAAATGTTTGGAGGAACAAATAATCTAATGATTTTATAATTCTAGCTGCTCATTAAAAGAAATCAAAAATACATTATTTCTTGTCTTTGCTGAATAGACTATAGATAGAAAGTCATGAAAATATTCTTGAAGGAAATAAATTATTTGAAACATTGCAAAGAAAAGTTTTATTTCAAGAGTAATATTGACACAATAAATTATTAAAATTACTCTTCAAGATATATTTAGTAATATCTGGAGGGACACTATTGAGAGTTAATTAGTTTTCAAAAGTTGTGATACCTAAAATTAAACGAAATAGATGTGCAATATCAATAATCCTGCAAACTATTGACAATATTGTCTCCCTTCTTCATAACAACTAATTACTAATAGACAATTACATACACATATAAAAGTATAATATAATACCTGTAACATTCAAAAACATTATCATCCAAATCCAAATCCAAACACAAACACACAAACCACTTAAAGAATCCAAACAAAGATGTGTAAAACATTCAAGGAAAGTAACACAGACTAAATTACTAAATTAAAGAAGAGAATGATATGGTCATGCCAATCAAAGAAAACATAATGTGAATTTTGATGTTAATCTCAAACATATACATAATAATGGTAATCTAAAAATATGACATTGTTGCCCTCAACTAGAACCTGTTTAGATCCATCTGTCATGCCTCGAGAGGAATCAAATCCCTGAGGTGTAAACCTTTCCTCAAATTCTACACTCGAAAAAGAAGGTAAAGAAGGTTTGCACTTCTAGGGATTTGATGATAGATCTAGTATTAGATAGATCTAAACTAGTTAGATGGATATAAGCTAGTTAATTATTTAGGATTGAAAGAATATTGTAATTTTTTAATCCATTTTGTTTATTTAATACCAATAAAATAAAATGTATATATGCACTTAAAGGCTCTCTCTAGCCCAATCTATATTATGGAAAAATAAAAATAAAAATAACCCTATAAAAATAAAATGAAAATAAAAATAAAAATGACTCATGGTATTGATCCATGGTATTCACGCAGATTATAGCCTATTTAAAATTAGAAATTAAACCAGCCTAGATCCATCTTAACTCATCTAACGAGCTCTAGATCGATCTTAATACATCTGAGTTATTTTTTTTTTAATATTTCTAAAATGAAGTTATATTAACCTTTTCTTTTCTTTATTTAAATAAGTTCTGTATATTACAGTACAGATCCATCTTAAGCACAAATCTAAGATGAGTTGAAAGGGATCAAATTTCTTCATATGCAAACTTCTTTGAGAGTGCAAAATACAATGTGTAATATTTCATTATTTAAGTTGTACTTTTGAATGCTATATACAGTACATAACTTAAACTTGTAAGTCCAAAAATATTTGTTGGATTTTAGAAAAAAACACATATCTAAAAAAGGACAAAACTCTAAAACACTGGCACTACTTCAAACATTCCAACCATAAAAAAAAAAAAAATCAATAACTTTATACATTATATACATAATTTTTTTTTCACAATATATACATAATTTTTTTCCAAACAATATATAATATATACATAGTTGACATTAAAATATTTATTACATAATATGTGCATCCAAACATTTTATCAGCACACATTAAAATTATTTTTTTGTTATTAATATATAGTTTTTAATTGATAAGCTACATTGAATATTTTTGTTATATACATTATTAAAAGATTTTCTTTAACAATTTTTCTACATCTAATTACTATACCCAAAACTATATTATGTTATTGTAGCAAACATTGCTTTTATATTTAAAAATTATTTTATTTTTTATTTGAAAAAACACATTAAACACGAACATACTTACACATCACCCTCCTATAAAACTGTGAAATAAAACTCATATTTTGAAATCCCTTGACGTAATGAAATGAATAAATTGTCCAACCCCACCCACCTCCTAACATGTGTCGTCAATCTAATGCACTAAGTAATGGCTTTACCACTTGGAGCATATATTTAGTATGAATATTAAATACGTTCGTGATGGAATATGACCAGTTCTTTACGCATTTCTGGAAATAGAAAAGGATCATATCCAGTGCTATTCAACTCTAGTGTATGAAACCTGAACGTTAACTTTGACCAACTTTTGGCTTTTTGGAATGGGCAAGCGTTTGATTACTATAGTATAGTATAGGAACTAATGTTGGGAACAAATCTACCATCAAATTTGAAAAGAAATTTAATTTATAAGGCAAAAAATTAAAAAAAAATGAGTAAGGTGTTTAGAGGTTATTTCTTATTGAGACATCAATGTAAACTTGTATAAGGGAAACAGAACATTAGATCACCATGGATATGTAAAGATAGATACACATCTACTCAATAACGTATTTATGCGTAAAGACAGATACACATGTACTCAAATATGTGTGTCATGTACTCAAATATGTGTGTCATGTACTCGACATTAAATGCTAATCAATAACTTATTTTTGGAAAGAACTAAGGCAAAGGAAAAAATTATGATGCAAATGGACAAAATTAGAGTTCAACTAAAAACTATTAATGCCATAGCTCCTCATCCTTGATACAGAGTACTCCAAATCTCCATGACTATATTTTATGTAATTATTTGAAACTATAATGATTTCAACTTTCTTACACAAAAAAATATGAAGAGAAAAAAGTGTTCAAACTTGAAATGAAAATGAATAAGGATTGAAAATGACATATATTGAAATCAATGTGCTAAAAATTGAGATGGAGGTTGAAATAAAAAATTATGTATATGTATGTTGAATTAAAATAGAAATTAAGATTTATATTGAAGTAAATGCATTAAAAGTTGATATGAAGAAAACATCTAGAGATTTATAAGTGTACTAAAATAAGAGTACAAGAATTCATTTTAATATATATTTTTCATCATTTAATATTGTTACTTTATTTATATAATAAGAGTATAAGAATTCATTTTAATGTATATTTTTCATCATTTAATATTGTTACTTGATTTATATTCAACTTATTTTTCACGCAACTCTTGGAATATGTTTATGAATAATTCTTATTTTATATTCTTAACAATATAAGGAAATTAAGTAAATTTAAAATTATCAACTTGATCTCGTATATATATCATTTTGATCATCTACCAATTGAATAACTATATCTAAAAAAAGATAAACTAATATTAATTCTTCTTAATAATATTGTCTATACTTTCAATCAATTCAACAAAGTGAATAAATTTTAAATAATCAAGTTAATGTTAAATATATACATAACATTAATATTTAAAAATTTGATATAGTTGAACACAACTAAAATGAATGTATGTCGATCTTAACTTTTAAATTTATAAAGTGATAAAAGAGATTAAATTTCTTAAATATAAACCTTCAAACAAAATTTACATTACAAACAAAATTTCTTTTATCACTTATAAATAAAAAATTACTAGTGTATGGATAATATATAAATACAAAATTACTAGTGTATGGATAATATTTAGGCATGCCCCATTATATAGTCTTATGTATTCCGTCATGGTAGAACATTCCTACATCATCATTTCCACACATACTTTTTTGTTTTTCACATCCTAGTGTTACACTCAGCAATTCAAGCTTGATGTGATTGATAATAAGAAAGATTTTTTTAGTGTCAAGCTTGTATTTTTCTTATATTATATTAATGTTGTTCAACATTGACACTATCGAATCATGTGTACTTTATAGGTGTATTATATTAGCATTAAAAATCAAAACGTTTCCATGTGATGAGTCTTATGCTTGCACTTTGTGTCACTAAATTTACCTAAGTCAAATGTTATATGAATTATGTTAACAGTGGAATAAAATTTACCATATTAATATCAAATCCATACCGATAGAAGTTAAATGGCTAATAAATTCTTATATAAATAAAACAACTAATTCATAATACATCTTAGGGTGCATAAATTAAAAAAAATAATTTAATATAATTTTTATTTTAAATTGTTATTGGATTTCAAGAATGGTCAACACTGAAGTGATTGGAAAGGTAAGGTTCGAAGGATTTGCTAGATCTTTTGCTATACTAAATAGTGGATTAATGAATATGTTAACCCAGGTTCAAGAAACTGTGGTGTAGAGGGTTCAAAAGGACTTTAAAAAGACTTTCTTGAATGTAACCCTTCACATCTTTGTGGTGTAACATCAACTCAAAAGCATAGAGGATTTCTGCCAGCAATGCAATCTAGATCTGGAGAATTTCGTGATCTTAGTGAAACTAATATCAGGGGATCCTTTTGCTTACAGGTTACAAAATAAAATCTTGTATTTTCTCTTATGATGAGGATATAGGAGAAGGTGTAGATTCATAATGGATTTTTTTGAGTTATTCATTATCAGTATCAAAATCCCCTCAGTTAAAATGACATATCCAAGGATGCACTGATTCACATTGTAGAAAAAATTTGACCCGAAACCAAAGGCGAGGTGCATTCACCTTAGCCCCACCTAGATCATTTAAGGATGTTCTAAAACTAGGGCCTCCTTTTGCAAACCATAAATATCTCTCTTGTCCTACATTTGTGGTGGAGAAGACAGCTGAAACCCCTTCTCTAGAAGTGGATAATACTGCATGTTGATGCACAACCACATATTATGAAAGGAAAGTGATTATTTGTCATTTGAATTGTCTTTGGCCTTAATCATAAGCTCTTAAGGAGTAGATACATCAAAATTGGTCTCAGGATTTTGCGATATATTTCTACTCAAAAGGACCTTTTATTATAGTATTTTGTAAGTTAGAGGAATAAAAAAAGGTTTTTGATGAGGGAAATTCGTTTTGGTGTTAGGCAGGGCTTTCCTTTCAGCCTTGGTTACCAAATTTTAATACTCTCTCTATTTCATCTCTAGCAAGTTCATTATGGGTAAGGATCCACATTTTTCCCATCCATATGACACATACAACTATCTTAGAATATGTGGGAAACTTTCTAGGCCACTTCATCAAAGTCTACTCTGAAAGTATTGCTAAAGGATTTATCACATTTTTTCACATTTGTGTCCAACTAGACCTCATGAAAGGATTGTCTGAAAAAAATCTCCAAAAATGGAGAGATAGGGTTTATATCAAACTGATGGATTATGAAAATTTGACTTTCGTTGGAGGATTTGACAGCAACCCAACCACCTAAAAAATTCCTGCCAATATTCACAAGGTTCATCTTCGAACTTAGAGTCTAGTAAGAAAAATTATGGATGGCAAGATCCAAAAGGACTAAAAGGATCCAAGTACATTACGGTTCATGAGTCGAATAACTCAGAGAATCATAAGTCTCATGATGCCATCAATTTTCCTGCAGACTTAGCTCAAACTCATGATATGCCAACCCAACCCTCAAGATAGGAAGTTTATCCTTTGATCAGTATGACACAATATTCAACCATGATTTTGGCATCTTCAAATAGTGGGAAAAACACACACGCATGAATCAGATAGTTTAGGTAGTGACAAGGAGCCATCATATATGTTGGAGCACTCAACAATAGAAACATTTCAAGGAAAGGATATGGCTATTTAATTTCCATTTATTGGTGATAATCCCTTGGGATGGATATATATTTGGAAGAGGAAAGGAAAGAATGATAGGCCAATGTATAATCCCAAAAGCTAAATCCAAGAAGGAAGAAAATGTAATGTTGTGTATTGTGCTTAAGAGAAGATTAATGTGTTATGATGTAATTTATTATTGATTAATAAAAATTTGGAATTACAAAAGAATTATTAGTTAAATATCTTATTTTATATATATATATATATATATATATATATATATATATATATATATATATATATATATATATATATAAGTGCACAGATATATAGAGACTCACACACACATTTAAAAAAACATGTAACAAGATTTTATCCATGGAGATTCACCGGCACTTTAACATAAAAATTCTTAACTTGTAACTAAGTTTTGTTACGATGCCATGGGCCAAAACCATAAATTATCAATACCACATCTTAAAAAATCATAACTCATCTAAAAGCCAATATATATATATATATATATTAATTAATTTTATTTTATTTTAGTTTATCACATTTTTTAATTAAATTAAGGAAGGAAAAAAGAAAAAGAAAAATATGTAACTACCTTTAAAATACATCTTTGACCCTCCATTCTTATTATTGTTAAAAATATTCAATGGATATTTAATAGAGATTAAATCCTACTAATGACTTATTTATTATTGATAATTAAATTAAGATTTTGAAACCTTTATTCCAAAATAAAAACACTTATAGACATAACTGATTAATTATTTATTATTTCCAAACCTAATTATTATTATTGATTATTTAATTATTATCAGTAAATAATATTAATATTGATAATTAAATTAAAAATTAATTAATTAATTGATGCAATGATCATAATTAGTTAGTTATTTATTTTTTCCAAAGTGTAATTGATAATATTTTTTATTTAATTATTATTAATAATTAATTTCAATTTTTAATTTTTACATATTTTGTTTTTAAGTGAAAGTGTCTCTATTTGATCAAAAGATATTTACATTGTTGAATTAAGTTCCTCAAAATTCTTTTGGCCTCACTCCTACCAGATTTGTTGGCAAAAAGAAAACAACCAATACATATAGTAAGTTTCCAATACAATCTTATTAACTAGAGCTGACATGGCTAGTGAAGCTAGAAAACATTTAAGATTATAAAACAACCCACAACCATCAGGGATCAGAAGAGTTGACCAGATTTGGGTTCTCTTGTCTAACACCAGGTGATGAAGGAGGTTTGTAATCACATTGTACATGTTTTTCCATGTGTGTATGCCTCCCTTCCAAGCATTCCAACTTCTCATTGATTCTCTTTTGACCCCTCTACAAGGTGTTCAAACGATCCTACATTTTCCATTGATTATGTTGGAGGTCATTCAAAATTTTGGTGACTGCATTTTTGTCATCATAATGATCCTTGTTGCGATGCTCCAGGAGGAGGGACAAATGTCTAAGATGACTATCAAAAATGTCCAAACGGGGGGTGATTCCATAGTTCTAGGTGCTTTTACAAGGTTGGGGTCCACTGCTTCACCAAGGTCTCGATCCCCCATAATATGCTCATGTTTTTGTCCCCCCATACCTATACCCTTCCTTTCCCTTCCAAGCTAGCGAAGCATAGTTTACCTAGCTAGGACATAGAGAGGCATGCACACCAAGTTAAGTATTTTAAATCTGCAACAAAACACAACTAGAAAACCACTTGAGCCACAATGCAATCAACTAACTACAGACCCAAAATATTGAATCACCTCATAACCCCCATTTAAACCTCTCAAACGGCCAATAAACTAGTTGGCCACCAACCTAACACCACCCAAATGATAACTAGAAACCTAATGCTCCTACGTTTCCCTTAGCCTCAAGTAGAAAGAGGCTATTGTATAACCTCCCACGTGACTGACTGACAAATTGAAATGTCGAAAACCCCTTTGTGTAACCACCCAAACTGTTGCAACCATGCAATGGAATTACAGAAACTCCGCACTCAGATGCAGGAGTAACCCCACAACAAAATCGTATATTAGACATGGCCAGAAAAGTTGCGGGCTGAGCTCAAATTTTTTTGGCCTAACCCTTCATAACATCAACATAAACAATTGACATGAACCAAACCTCTATTATAACACCTATTATACCAATTCACAACAAAATACACAAAACAAAGCTAGGCTACCCCAGAGAGGAAATACCTACCTATACCTCTAATGATTACATAAACAAATCATTCAACAGAATAAGAAATTATCACAAATAACCTTGGCAGATGTCTACCTCCCAATTTGAATTGGTAATCCACAATGCGAAGACCCCATTGCATTTTTATCTTCTTACGTCCTCAAGAAATTCTCTAGATAGAACCTCTTATGCCAAGGTCCCATATTTGCTTCTCCTAAGTCTCCTTATTGAATTCTATATCTCACGAACCTTCCATTGAGAATCGTCAGGATTTTGTATCATATTTTCATTCCTAGTTCATCTCATGTATATTTCGCAACTGCATAGGTGTTAACGAATCTACCCCCACCACTATATCTCCCATGACAAAACATAAATAACTAGCATCACGGCATAAACACAAGAATAAATAACCCATCAGGTATCCTCTTGTAATGTCCTCTACATGCAGGCATGCATGGTGGATTAATGCCATGTCTTTTGTTTTAATTCTCAACTAGGCCGGTGGGGTGGAAGCGCCCCCATGAATCCCAATGTTCCCCCAGTCCACAAGCCCCTTCAGGGACAATTTTTATAACTCCATGATGTTATTAAAATGGGTGATCCATCTGTCACTTATTAACAAAGGCTATTGGGACAAAACATTAAAATCAGATTCATGAATACCCTAATTTGCTAGTAGGTCAAATGCCTTGTTCTTAGACCTTTTTGAGTGAGAGGTGATTACATAAGGGAAGGATAATAACAACATCTGAATCTGGGATACCAAGAGTTCTAGATACCAAATAATGACTACATTCGAGACTGTATATCCGTTGATTAGCTTATGCGCTACATCTATTACTAATTTGGAATCCCCATCTACTTGAATCCTAGTAAAGCCCTATTTTCTTGCTATTAACATGCCTCTTTCCAATGTTTTCAATTTGACTACAGTATTGCTTGTGTAACCAAAATTTAACACATAAAATAATAATGTTTTCCCTCGGTCATTACGAAAGATTCACCCATGCCCTACTAGGCATCAGTTTCCCTTAGAGGCCCCGTTAAAAGTAGCCTGATAAATCACATGGGGGGAAGGGAAAAGATAGATGGATAAGGTTCAAAGTCTCTCGAGTGATATGTTTTATTAGGAGCTACCATGCCTTGGGACACCTCTATTTTTTTCAGTATCCTCCCTTCCAAACTATTTTCCTTTTTCTTTTTAGGCCTTTGTATCCCAACGCTCTAGAAAAATTGTCACTTTCGAGTTTTTCTTCGTGGTTTTCAATAAAAAAATTCCCTCAAGTCTTTTGGTCCTTGAATATATTTCTATTTTGTTCCTTCCACATATTCTAGAGTAGGAAGTTCAATACCAATGTATAGGCCGTATTGATAACCATGTTCTTAAAACAATATAATGACCTGTTGTAGCGGCTGCAACACCCTCCAAACTTTTGGCCTGCATTCAATTTCAGAGCCTTCCTTGGGTTTTTCCTGGATGTTTGGAAGAACTTGGGCTCACTTTGTGAGCCCATGTTGAGTCTTTGCACCCTCCTCTCTTGACCGTTCATCAAACATATTTTGCATGTTGATCACAATGTCATGCTTGCAGTCATGTTCTGGTCATGCACAAGTTCTGCCTTCATGTGTACAAGTTGTGTCTGCTATATAAACATCCATTGCACTCATACACGAATTTTTATGCACTGTCACGCAAGCCTCGTTGCAGTCGTTCGACGATCTATCACGTGTCACACTTGTTGCTCACACTGTTTGTCAATCACACTGAGTGTATGTTGTATTGATGGTTCGAGGTGTCTTGTCGTTAAGTCATTTTGAGTGTGTGTTCGCAAGGTCATGCATGTACAAAGTCACTTGTTCACACACTTGGTCATTTTGTTGAAACTCTGTCGATCGGACCATCCTCCAACATCTAGACATCCGTTGAGCTGCATTTCCCAGTTTTAGCTCTTAATGATCATTACTGCTGCCCAGAATTACACAGAGCTTGAGGTTGCCTCCCAGGAAGTTTGCGTTGTGCAATCTTAGAATCGACTCGACCAACTGTCACCCAGGACATCGCATAAGTTTTCTAGCAATCCATCCCAATTTGTGATGCCCACAAACACATCAACTGAGCCTCCAAGTGGTTAACCTGAGAGTTTTACGGGGCAGTGACCTCGGGTCTCACTCCTCCTAAAAATTGCGCAGAAGCTACCAAGCATGCCTGCTTCTGTTGACTGAAGAAATTGTGTGGAAAAGCTTAACAAACACTCTTGAGTCCCGATTTTTCCCATTTTTGATAATGTTCAAGGTCATGCTCCCCCTATTTTCAACTCTTTTTGACCCTTCATGACTCTCTTTTTTCCATATCCTATGTGTTTTGACCAAAAGGGTGTTGTGGGCTTTAAGGTATGAAAATTAGTCTAAAAAGTATCATTTCCCTTTATTCTTGAGTATTTATCAAGTTAAATGATACCTAATCGAATTATCTACAACTAAGGGAGTACTGACGAATCCTATGCAAATCACTTATCTTCCGAAGTAGTTCCGTGATTTCCTGTAGACAAGCCGTGATTTCCTGCATAGTCCTTGATTTCCTGTAGATATGCCAATTTCCTGGAGCAGTCTTGATGGTTGAGTATGTTCCGGTCAACCTCGAAGAGAACGAAAACATGGGTTTTGTCAAGAAAGTCGTCTACATGGATGTTGTCCTATTGGTTGCCTCAAAATGGCCATTGAAACCACCCAAATATTCAAACCTCTCATGAACGACCGAAGTGGGAAACAACCTCAGCAACCCAATGAGATAAGTTTGATCTATGCTTGTAGTCATGGATCAAACTCAACATGTTTACTTTTATTATATTTTCCAGTTATTATTAGAAAACAATTGCAGTATTTCCGTTTTCCTAATTTGGGCAATTTTATGCCTCTGTATTTGTATAAATACTTTCATGTCTCATTTGTAAGGGTGGATATATCAAACATCGATACTATTGTAATGCTTGTTCAGATTAATACAAAGTGCATGTTCTGCTGATCTTGTTGTGTAAACTCCTCTAGCAAGTGAAGGAGCTATGAGTAAGGGAGGGCCCCCTTTACTCACAAATCCCATAGTTATATTGTGTTCTTTAATTATTTTCATGAATTGATATAGTTTTTACATAGCTTTGGCTCCTCTTTTCTAAATTATAGCAGCACATGTATGATGATTAAATGGTGAAACTTATGTGATGAATATGTTTGGAATATTTGAGTAGCCTTTAATCTTACATTGCAAATAGTTGAATTGATTTATATGTTGTTTGATTGATCTATTATTTTTGTATGATCAACATCAGCAATTTTCAGAGCTTTAGAGGGATGATTAAATCTGCTCCATAGCCTTTGCTGCTAAGTGTTGATGGGGAAAATGGACATTAGAGCTATATGTGTATGTGATTTTGTTTAGGAAAACACTGAAAGTATTAGCCTACATATATTTTGCGGAGCATCTCACAAGGTTACCTACCTTTGTTTCGAAATTTATGTCTGTCAAATTATAAGTCTATAATTTTCCCAAACAGAGACCCTGTGTCCGTCACTGCACTGCCTTAAAAAATTGTGCAGTTTTTCCATCCAGTCACCTAGTCAGTCGACCTTCTGCTCACCTAGAAAATTGTGAAGTTTTCATGAGTAGTCCCCCAGCTACCCAGCATCCCGCACAACTCAAAAATCACAAAGGGATGTCTAGCAGGCAAGCCTCCTAGTATTGTGTTGTTTTTTCCAGCAGCTTGTTGCCAGCTCCCCAGAAAAATTGCACAATTTTTCCAAGCAGCCTCCCGCAGCCCGCTACGAGCTCCCCAGAGAAATTGCGTAGTTTTCATTGTTAGCCTCCCTCTGCTTCATGCACTGTCTCCCTCAAAAAGTTGCACAAATCTTCTCTCTAGCCAAGCCAGATCCTGTAGACAGTCACTGTCGATCCGGATTGTCCATCTCAGCCTCCCAGTGACCTTTGCGCAATTTTCATGAAGAGTCCCCGGAGCCCGCATCTTGGCTTGAAATCTTCCTTGTTTAGTTTCAGAGCCTCGTCCACTCTCCCGACCACCTGCATCAAAAAGCGAACGACAATGCATCATGGTAGGCTATGATATTTTTTGATTTTATGTCGTCTCAGCATGAGTGATTGCAGATATTGGTACATCCATGAGACATGACGCGATGCTGAATGGGATGAACAAGGAGTGCATGCGAGGAGATTGTTTTGCGAATGGGCAAACAAGGGATGCATGTGAGGAGATTTTTCACGAACGAACGAACACATGGAGCATGATAAAGTACAAGCGAAGGAGCAATGTGTGCATGCAATATCAAGTGAACACCAAGAACATTCAATACTCCGCACACCTTTCCATGGTGAGGTGAATCTATGATACACCAAGAGCACATCCATCACTTGGCAGCACTACAGCTCGACATGTACACAACTAGTAGCATGAACACATAAGCCCTGTCGTGTCGAGTCATGTCATAAGTCATCTTGGCCACATTACTACTATGGACCACACTGTTGTAATCAACGTAATGTAATGTGGAAGTTCAAGAGACCCACATGGAAATCTGAAGAGTCATGTAAAAGTTTAAGAGTCATGTAAGTGAAATGGTCATGAGGGAAGTCGAACAGTCACAAAGGCCAGTGTTACCATTGGCTATAAACACCCCTCATTTGTACATGCAAATGAATTTTTCACCTTGATTCCTCCCACATATCCTTGAGAGTCTGTAGTCTTTTCTTTGATGAGCAAGCAATGGCTCCAACGCCCACTATTGGGGTTAGCGATGTATGGTGTACCGATGTGTCTTGGAACTTTCACTTAATTCAAAAGCCTGATAACAGACCAACACAATTTCATACATGTATTGTATTTGTTTGTAAGACTATTCTTTGGACACTTGTAATCCATGTTGCTTTAACTTGTGTAAACCTTTCCTCAAATTCTACACTCCAAAAAGAAGGTTTGCACCTCAAGAGATTTCATGACAGATCCAGTATTAGATGGATCTAAGCTAGTTAATTATTTAGGATTAGAAATAATATTGTAATTTTTTAATCCATTTTGTTTATTTAATACAAATAAAATAAAATGTATATTTGCACTAAGAGGTTCTCTCTAGCCCAATCTATGTTGTAATGTAATTTGTTTAATGTTTTGATTAAACCAAATTACATAGAAAAAAACTTAATAATAATGTAATGTGATGTAAACATTTTAATTGGGCCAAAATAAAATGAAAATAAAAATAAAAATAAAATAATAATAAAAAAATGACCCATGGTATTGATCCATGGTATTCATGTGGATTATAGTCTATTTAAAGGGAGAAATTAAACCACCCTAGATCCATCTTAACTCATCTACCCAGCTCTTACAGGGATCAAATCTGTTGAGATGCAAACCTATTTTAGAGTGAAAAGAGCTTTGATCCTATGGCACTTGGTAAATTTGAAGTTCACATAATTTGAAGTTGAAGTTTAGATAATTTGAAGTTAAGATCTATTTAAGCTGGTAAATGTTAAATTGTATTTAATATATAATTTACATTTTACATCTCAATTTTTTTTAAATATTTCTAAAATGAAGTTATATTAACTTTTTATTTTCTTTTAAGCACAAATCTATTATGAGTTGACAGGGATCAAATTTATTCATGTGCAAACTTCTTTGAGTGTGCAAAATATAATTTGTAATTTTTCATTATTTAACTTGTATTTTTGAATGCTATATAAAGTACATAACTTAAACTTGTAAGTCCAAAAAATATTTGTTGGGTTTCAGAAAAATACATACCTAAAAAAAGACCAAGCTCTAAAAGGCTAGCACTACTTCAAATGTTCCAACCATAGAAAAAATTTCATTAGCTTTATACAATATAAACATAGTTTTTTTTCAAACATATATAATATATACATAGTTGACATTAAAATATTTATTACATAATATGTCCATCAAGACATTTTATCAGCACACATCAAAACTATTTTTTTGTTATTAATATATATTTTTAATTGATAAGCTACATTGAATATTTTTGTTATATGCAACAGTAAAATATTTTCTTTTAAAATTTTTTCTAATTCTAATTACTATACCCAAAATTATATTCTTATAGGGAACATTGTTTTTCTCTATAAAAAAGAAATTATTTTTATTTTAGGAAACATGTTAAACACAGACATATTTACACATTGCCCTCATATGAAAGCCCTCATATACAACTGTAGAATGAACCTCTAAACTCAATAATTATCATATTTTGAATTCTGATAAATAAATTATCCAACCCCGCTGGACCCACCCACTCCTAACATGTGTCGTCAATCTAATGCACTAAGTAATAGCTCTACCACTTGAGCATATATTTAGCATGAAGATTAAATACGTTCGTGATGGAATATGATCAGTTCTTTACCCATTTCTGGAAATAGAAAAGGATCATATCCAGTGCTATTCCAGTCTAGTGTATGAAACCTGAACGTCAACTTTTACCAACCTTCGGCATTTTGGAATGGGCAAGCGTTTGATTATAGTACTTTTTTTTAGGTACTATGACTCAGCCTCGGAGGCATGTGACCTTACAATTTCTAAGATTTCTCTACATTTATGCCACCTTTGTTTTAAGAGTTATGGGAAAGAACTTGCTCTCCTTTTGCTCTCAGCCCCTATTTTTGCAGTCTTGTTTGTCTTCTTCCGGAGGTCGGCTCTTTGTGGTTTAAATTGTGCGTAAGGAACTTTAAACTGCATATAACGCCAGTAAAAAATTGTAAATATAAACGGCATACAGAGAGGACATCCAGTGTCGAATTTTCTTTCATCATAATCAAATCCATGTTTAATGGCAGGTTTATTAATTTTAATAAGTTTAATATTAAAGCTAATGATAAGTTTTTTAATATTAATTCTAAAATTAGTATAATATAAATGTTATAACATTGATAATAATATTAAATTATTTTTGTTGGCCACGTTTATAAAATCTACTTGGCATATAAATGATGGAAAATGAGGTCTTCAGCATAATCAACCAATGTGGTTGTGCTAGTTTTAGCTATTATGCATAAAACAATTAATCTACTTGTTTCCTAAGTGAATTTTTTTATAATTTTGATATTTAAAATTTAATGAAATGCTAGCTCAAGCTATTATGCATAAAACAATTCTTCAATTTCTACTTATTTCCTAAGTGATTTTTTTTATAATTTTGATATTTAAAATTTAATGAAATGCTAGCTCAAAAAAACTAATATATTATGGACAAATATTTTTTTTTATAAATATGATTGGTAATCAAAACCCTCCACTCTAACCTTCTTAATCAAAACCCTCCACTTTTAGATCATCGGGAAGACCCAAAAGGGCCCATTGAGCTAGTGCACCCACTTAGCATTGTTTTTCTAAAATCCAAGAAGATGTCAACATGGCTTCAGAGTACATCGAAGGATGTAAAGGGGCATGCAACACCTCATGGCACCTTCAAGTAAAGAAAACGTCCTAAGAAGTACAAAGGATATGCAACATTGATGAGTCACATCATTGATTCTGAGCCATCAAACTACATGGATGTAGTAGGCTAGCAAATTTGGAAGGATGCCATGATGGAGCAATATTAGTCCATCATGAAAAATGAGCTGTGGGAAATGTTGAGATCCGAGGGGAAGACAATTGATGACTTCCAAGTGGACCTACATAGTCAAGCATGCGGTAGATGACAACATAGAGAAGTACAAAGTGAGATTTGTGGCAAGAGGGTTCTCTCAGAAAGAGGGAAAGGACTATGAAGGGACATTTTCTCAAGTCGCCAAACGCACTTCTACTAGAACTATTGTTTCCATTTATTCTATTATGGGCTAAAAATCACATCAAATGGATGTGAAAACCACTCTCCTCAATGTAGCGATTGAGAAAGAAGTGTACATAGTGTAGCCTTAGGGCTTTCAGGTAAATGAGAAGGATTCTCATGTCTACAAACTAATGAAGACTTTGCACGGACTCAAGAAAATACCTCAGGCTTGGTATTCTCGGATTGATGGATACTTGATAAGTCTTGGTTTCACTAATAGTGATGTCGATCCCAAAATTTACTACAAGATTGTTAAAGGTGAACTTTTGATCTTGTTGTTATATGTTGATGACTTGTTTTTGACAGGAACAAAAAATCTTTTTGATCAGTGTAAGAGGGATTTGACCTTTGAGTTCAAGATGAAGGATCTATGTTTGATGCATTTCTTCTAGGGATTAGAAGTGTGGCAGAATCCAGGTGAGATCTTCTTTGGTCAAGGGAATTATATTATTATGATCCTTTTGGTATTTTGGATGATGGACTGCAATTCCATGGCCACTCCCATGGTTACCAATTTGAAGAAGTTGAGAGGCTCTAACTCAAATTTGGTGGATCTCTCTATATATAGAAAGCTGATAAGATCCCTGATGAATTTGACTAATACCACACTTGATATTTATTTTTCAATGAAAATGTTGAGCCACTACATGGTGGAACCTAGGCATGTGCATTAGATTGCGGCAAAGAATGTCTTGAGATATCTGTGTGATACAACTAGTTATGGATGAGATATTTCTCAAATGGTGAAGTACAACTACAGGGATACACAAATCCTGATTGGGTAGAAAGTATCAAGGAAAAGAAGAGTAGATTAATATGTTGTTTCAATTTGGGTTCTGTTATGATATCCTAGGTGAGCAGGAAGTAGACATCTGTCGCACTCAACATTGTAGAGGTTGAGTCTATTGCAAATAGTTGGGTGAGTTGTAAATCAACGTGGTTTCAAAAGTTGTTGATAGGATTGTTTGATCAAGTGTTGGAGATGACCGTGATACATTGTGACAATCATATGTGCGTGACGCTTTCAAAAATTCTAGTTTTCCATGAAAGGTCATAACACATTGAGATTAGGTAACACTACATCTGATACATGGTACAAAAGGGATTAGTGAGACTCCAAGACATTTCTACATACAAGAAGGTTACTAAAATCATCACAAAGCCTTTGTCCAAGATGAAATATGTCTACTTTAGGAACAAGCTTGGAGTGGTTGAGAATACTTCCCTCCATGAGAGGGAGTGTTGATTTTGTACCATCAGGGCATACACTCTCCCTAGATCAAGGCTATCAATCAAATGCCATGTAATATGGCTAGGAGAGATTCACTAGATAACATCAGGGCCTAGAGTGCTCTCCCGGTTAGAAGGTTTTGACCATATTGCTAAGGGTTACTTGGCTAGTGGGTAGAGTGAGTGCCTCAAAACATCAGGAAAGTACTTTCACCATTCAATTTCTATGTGACAACACATTGAAAATGGTAAATGGGCCTAGGTTTCCACTATTGGTCAAGGAAAATTTCCCTAGTGCTAAATTACAACATGGTTAGTTGGTGACCAAGGACTAGTTTTATTTTTACCCTAGTAAGGGGCTACCTAACCATATTTCCAAAGGGTATTTGGTTCCTGTATTACTAGATCCTTCACATGATGCTGATGCAGGATGCTTTCCACTTGGTTCTAGAAAGGAACATGAAGTGGACAGATACATTAATATAGTGGGGTCATTCAATTTTTTCTTGGTATGAAGAATTTTTTCACCTAAGTGGGAATCTTAAGGAAGTCAAGGTGAATACCTCCCTGGCTAAGAGCGACCATTGATTTTTGGGTAGTTTCAAGAGGTATTCCATAGCTAAACAAGTTAAAAGAAATAAAATTTCCATTTTAAATTAAAATAAAGAAAATTGAAATTAGTCTTAAATTTAATATGTAAAGGGTTGTGCTTCTTGGGAACCTTGAAATCACTGTAAAAAGATAGTTTAACTTCTCATTTTCACACACACTCATAACTCACTCATCACACACATTTCTCTCTCTAACTATCTCTCACATACGTGGGAAGCCATCTAAGGAAGTAGGCCACATTTTTTGACTATTTGAACAATTGATTTTTTTGGATGTAATTGCTTAATGATTTCCTGGGGTGTGCTAAAGTAATATAATAAATCATTGGAAATAATTACTAGATACAAAAACTTGTTCTTGTCTAATTAACACTAGAAAATAAACAAGAGATAGTTCATGAATTACTTAGAAAGGAGAGCAAGAGGAAGAGGAGCAGATGTGAAGCAGAATTGAGGAAGAGAAGGTAAAGAGAAAGTATAGATCAAAGACAAAGAGATGGAGGCATTTAGAGGTAAAGACATAGTAAACCAACATATCAAATATTTAATGTATTAAGGGATTGTTATCTACTTTTAGGTAGTAGCTTGAAATGGAACATGTTGGAGCCTACAAGTGGAAGTGGGTGCTTCTAGAAAATTATAGTTTGTAGAAAAAAATTGAGGTAGAAACTACCTGTAGGTAGAATCTTACTGAAAATGATGTAAGTGGGAGTGGGTGCTTATAGAAAGTTGTAGTTTTCAAAATAGAAGAGAGGTTGAAGCCTTTTGTAGGTTTGTGCCTACAAAAAGCTAATGTCAAAAGGGAGTAGGTGCTTGCTTTACATCACAACAAGAAATTTGTGGTTTTTCTCTTTATGGGTTTCCACTTGTATCTGGTGTTCACATGTGTTTCTTTTGTGTTCCAATTCTTATGTTGTAGTTGAATGTTGTTTTATGTTAAATCTGCTTTTAATATGATGTACTTCTGCTCATCTAATATTTCATATAATTATTAAAAAAAAAGTACAAATATAAATTTGATGACCATGAATGCACTATATTAATTCATCGTCCCCCTCTTACTATAGTTAAGTTTCCAACTATTGGTATCATAGTTGGTTCCTTCTATATTAGCCTAACAGCTAGAAGGTAGACCTGGTTAAATTATAGATCATCAAAGTATTTATGTGTGCATTGCTACAAACTTTCAAGAATGGAGAGAGAAGGTAAAATGTGAACTTATAGATTATGGACCTAATGTATGGAAGCTAATATGCAATGGATATAGTAAATATTCCCCCTCAATACAAGATAAATAATGGAGTTCCTAGACTAAATGTACAATTTACAACAAACTACACAATCTAGATCTTGAGACAATAATATATCTCAAATCTCTAAAAGAAATATGGGACAGGTTGTAGCTCATACATGAAGGAGATACCAATAACGGTACTTGAGAAAAATAAAAGGAAGAAGAAGAAAAATGTCTCTCAGAAAGAAATCTTTAAGTCGAATGAGACATGTCCTGCTAGTGTGAAAGCACCTGAGTATAAGGACGATAAGTTAATTGAATACCAAGCCAATCTTGACTCAACTTTGGTCAAAATAGAAATACTTAAAAGTGAAAATGGAGATCAAAAGAAATTTTTGCAGATATGTGATGAAAAAGAGCATGAGTTCAAAGAAGAAATCATTGACCAGAGGACATAGTTGGAAGAAGAAAGGAGAGTTGAAGAGGTTATCAACAACTAGCTGAAGGAAAGAGATAAACAATGTGAAATATTAGAAGGAAAGGTTGTCTCAATGAAAAATGAGCTAGAAAATAGAAGAATTAGATCAAAGGAAGCCACAAGAGATAATAAATTAGTGCCCAAATAACCTATAGAAAAATATGATAGTAGCATGATTAGTAAGGAAGTTAGAATATGCATCAAAACTAGGAACATAGTACAAGGGCTTCACTTAATGAACTCTGACATAGCACATGAATTCATGGAATACTAAACAATACCCTTAATTTGACTACATATTGGAAAATACCTCTTAAAATCACCTCCTACCAATACAAACCCAATACACCTTCCCAATTTAAAAAACCCCTACCTTCACTAGATATTGTAGGTATCCAATTCTTCATTAACATTTTTTATATCCCTTTATATTTTTTCATTAACTTTGAGCTCCATTTTTATACACAACATATAAAAACCCTTGCCCCCATTACATGCTCAATATATTATGTCATTTTTTCCTCAATAAATATCCCCCAATATGAATGCACATCTTATGGTATTACTCCCCACTGAAGTCCTCATGCAATAGAAGAGTGAATCAAATAAAGTGTTTTTGCTATAACACCATCTACTTGTAGAGATGAATCTTCCAACCCTATGATTACAAAGGAGAAATAACAGCTCCTTTGTTCCCATGAACAATAGTGTTGAATGTTACTTTTGCAATAATTTTGGATATATCACAACCGATTGTAGGCAAAATAAAGTTAAGATTCATCAACGAAAGATGCAACAGAAAAGTAAGATCTCTCAAGTAATCAATCAAGCAAGATAAGTTTGCTCACAAACACCATATATCATCAGGAACACAAGTTCTTTTTATTTCTATTGTTATTCATACAATTCTTTTATCCATAAGGTTGTTGATTGCAATCTCTATACAAATAAGAATGGTATTACATTGTATGTAAAGGCAAAATTATTATATGGATATTAGCTTGAGAGGAAACAAGTTCCATCCTCCCTTTCTAGGTCACATAAGATGTTCTATGTGTGACAATATTGGTCACATCACTAAGAAATGCAAGTTTCCCGGTTCCTTAAAGAAAACTAGACAGAAGAAGAGGTCACTGAAAGCACACCATATAATAAGCTAGAAGGAGATGTAGATGGAATCTCACTAATGTTTGGAAAAAGAAGAAGGAGCAACTAGTAACCTCATTGAGAAAATGAAGTCAGCATGGCCTCAGTGAGAGTTGCTCAAGGAAATAAAACCATGAGAAAAAAAGAATCCAATCAAGGTTTATGTTATAGTAGCATTCACATAGAAGTAAAAATCTTAGGGGAAGAATATCTTAAACCTTAGAGATGATGTTAAAAAAACAAAAAACATAGATAGCATGTATCTAGTGGGGAGCATATCAAATGTTCCTAGTATCTATGAAACACTCGAGTGTGGTGGTGTACAAACAATTATCATAGTTGTATCAGATTCCATTATTGATAATGCTTAGTCTTCTAAACTTGCTCAGTCTACAAGGATGGATCGAAAAATAGCACGGACATGCACAATATTTAGAATTAATGAGGTGACTTGAATCCAATTGATATACCAAGCTTTGAACAAATTGGACAAAATAATCTTCCAATGATAGAGGCAAGTAGTTTTCCAACTCAACACCTTCAAGTGAATGAGTTTCCATATCTCTTTGTTGAAACTTCTATTATTCCAAATATTGTGAGACAACCTTCTCCTTTCCCTGTCCTTGCTCCTATATGAAACATACCTGCTAGACTGGATGCATTGATGCATGTTTCTTAATTGAATGTGGCTAATCCTAGACTTGGGCCTACAAAATTATTACAAGATGATCTAACAAAGTCTAAAAATCCTCAAATTGTACAAATATCAGTTAAATTTATGGATGAGTTCATGAACCTTTCCGAGTCATTTGGATGATTATGTGATCCATCATGTTCTTTTGAACATGTATCTGCATATTGCTTGGAGTCTAAAATCAATTCATAGCAAAAATACTTATGATGCATGCACACACTCATTATTATCAAAACATGATAATGTAATGGATCAACTAGAATATTTTGGTGACAATGTTCTTGAAATTTGGGAAAAAGGTTGGTTTGATATTATATTATCTAATTTATGGAGTTTTTTTGGTGAATCCAAGTTATCCTCAACCAAGCTACAAAACCTAGGGTTCATTCCAAGCACGGGGACTTCACTGGGGGGGCAATATCATACCACGTGAGTTCATATTGGGGGATATATGTTGAGGAAAAAATGACATAATATATTGGGGGTAAAGGTTTTTTATATTGGAAAATATAAAAAATGGAGCTTAAAGTTAATGAAAAAATAGATACCTACAATATCTAGTGAAAGTAGGGGTTCTTTTAATTGGGAATTTATATTGGATTCATATTGGTAGGGGGTTAAATAATGTGATTTTTAGAGAGATTTTCCAATATGTAGTAAAATTAAGGGTTATATATTGAGGAAAAAATGACATAATATATTGGGGGATATATAGGAGGTAATTTTTTTTTTTATATTGGCAAATATAAAAAATGGAGCTTAAAGTTAATGAAAAAATATAAAGGGGTGTAAAAAATATTAATCAAAAAATGGATACCTACAATATCTAGTGAAAGTAGGGATTTTTTTAAATTGGGAATTTGTATTGGATTCATATTGGTAGGGGGTTAAATAATGTGATTTTTAAAGAGATTTTCCAATATGCATTAAAATTAAGGGTATTGTTTAATATTCCATGAATGCACATGATATGTCAGAGGTTCATTGAGTGAATCCCCGTGATTCCAAGTGAAGGCATGTTGAATAAATTATGGAAACTTTGTGAATACCACCTCAATGCTACTAATGACGAGGAACATGAAGAGAATATGAAAGAGGAATTTTAAAAGAAAACTCAAAAGGATGTTTTCATGTGTGCTACAACAAAATTGGTTGCACATGACATAGTTCCTAAGGAATTTCTTGGCCCTGAGATAATTTCTGTTGACACCTAATCTTCATGATTGGGGAATTTGTAAATAAATAAATCAGGAATGTGAACAGTCATCGGAAGATGAACTGAACAATCACTCCTAATGTATATAACAATAACCTACCTATGGAATAATCAGACGAATCAGTTTTTTCTGCCTTTGGAGAGTTACTGCCTGGCCTGACATGGTATCAGAGCCAGTTCTAAAAATAGTTGTAACTCCCTTCATTTTTGCCACTGCCTCTGTCCTGAGCGCTGCTCTGCCTCAGTCCTGAAATAGTTTGCCACTGCCTCTGTCCTGAGCACTGCCACTGCCTCTGTCCTGAGCACTGCCACTGCCTCTGTCCAGAGCGCTGCTCTGCCTCTGCCTCTGTCGCTCTCTGAACAGTCAGAGCCATGTCATAAACGTTTCAAAAAAAAAGGCGTTATTCTGTGTACATTCCGTTGGAGAAACAGTTTCCTCTTCCACTGCGCTACGTCAATGAATCGATTTCAGAGCTGTAGACCTGAGCATTGAAGCGTGCAGGCCATTCATTATTAGTAGAAGAAAAAGAAATAGAGGGTTTCTTTCTTCGGAAGCGGCAGATCGAATCACATTGACTCCAGCCTTGCATCCACCCGACTTGTCAAAGATCTGGAAGATGTTTTTAAGAAATTTGACGCTAACGGAGATGGAAAGATATCGTGGCTGGAGCTCAGGTCGATCTTGAGTTCTCTATGACTGCTCTATACGCCTTGAATTTGGCTTAAATAATATGTGTCGTGCTGGAGCTTTTGATATTCAAGTTTGAAATGTACTAGCGTTGGTATTAATGCTCTTGCTTTAGGGGTTGCCTCATCCATTTCTGCAGTCATCTGCTCCTGCATACCCGAAGATAATATAGTTGTTGGTTTCTTTAAAACCTGTTCTACTCTAAGCGGATTCCAAAACTGGCTGTGTGGGCTGGACAATGTTTTTGCAAAGAGGACAAGTGGATTGCGAAAGAATCCATCTGTCAATACAGTGTACATGAAAAATATGCTCGCAGTTGGGTAGAAACCGGACTTCCTCATCCTTCGGTCGCACTAACGCCGCATAGTGGCAACGATCCCCATCGAAGGTGTGCTCCAGAACAGATTGCGCTCTCCAAAAGAATCCGGGCTGCGTCCACTCGCCAGCTACGATTTATTCTGCCTCCAGTCACACTTCTGCAACAATTTGCTGTCTCACTTTCATTCGTTGTTGCACTCATCTCTGATTTGTGGATAGTGATAATCTACTCTAAATACATGGTATATGTGCTTTGAGTACTGTTATACTTCCTTGTGGATCAAACAAATGTTTATTAGCATAGTTCATATGGATCTACTTTGAGAACATTGGGCAGTGATCGTATAACTATATTCATAGCATGATACCAATGTTCTGGTTGGTTATAATACTTCACTTTCAATATATGATGGCAAATGCATCTTGAAGGTTGGCTTCTTCATTGTACTTTTGAGCATTGTAGACTTTTTCATGGCATGCTGATGCTTTTATCTAACATTAGAGGGATTTGAAGAAAATATAGTGCATAAAGTTGTAGCGTAAGGAAGAGATTTGAAATCCTTTGAGAATGCCTTTTTGAGTACAATTTCACTGTACATCAGTAGAAGTTTTTTATCAGCAGAAGTTTTTTTTCAGCAGAAGTATTTTTTACAGAACGCATTCAATCATCTCTATGGTAGGAATAGTTCTAATTGGCAAGGAGAACTATCCTGAATGGTCCCGGATGATAAAACACACCCTCATCTTCAATGAGTTGTGGAAAGGAGTGTGTGTCGGAGAAGGAGACAATGACCCAGTGCAGCCTACATCAGACAAAGAGCTCGTCATTTGGGAAAACAAGAACAGAAAAACCTATGCATTAATCGCATCATCTGTAAATGAAGAAGTAAGTCACCATATTTCATCATATTCAACTGCCTTTGAAGCTTTACAAAAGCTGAAAGAACTCTATGACTTACATTCTGCACTTGAAGTTGTTTAGCTCATGATTAAACTCTTCACTCTTGAACTGAAAAATAATGATCCTCTTGCTCTTGCATTTGAAGTAAAGTCTATAATGCATGATATCAAATCCACTAAGGTTGAGCTGGATATCCCTCTTATTGCTTTTCTCAAGGCACTCTATCCTACCTACTCCAATTATCTTGAATCTTTACAAGAAAATGGAAATCTTAAATATATAACCTTTGACTCTCTTGTGAAAAAGTTTGCTGAAAGAGAGAAAGCCTTTGGAAAGAAGACAGCCCCTGAATCTTCTGAAGAGATTGTGTGCCTTGCTCATAAAGAAAAGCATCCTGCTCAATATTCTACAAGAGGAAGAGGTGGACGAAGAGGAAGAGGAAGATACTTTAGAGGCAGGGGGGGTAGACATTCTCAAGGAGAAAAGGCAGATCTGCATTGCATTCACTGCAAACGAAATGGATCACATGATGCTTCTACATGCAAGCTACCATGGGACAAAATTGAGCAGAAAAGAAACCAGCAGAAAGGTAAAAATGATGATACAGACAAAGGTAAAGCACCTGAATCTGCCCACTATATTGATGTACAATGTAACATAGGAGTAAATGAAGATTTGTTTAATGCTTCACTTGCTTCTTCGAAAAATGATTGGTTGCTTGATTCAGGAGCAACCTATCATATGACTCATAGAAAATATTTTTTTGAAGATTTCACTGACAATGTTGATGGAGCAATATACTTTGCAGATCAGTCAAAAATCAAGCCATCAGGGCTTGGCACAATCAGGCTTAAATTGCCTGGTCTTCTAGACTTTCTTCCGGATCATGTTCTATATCTCCCACAGCTCAAGAGAAACTTGTTGTCCTTGGTCCACATTCGCCAGCAAGGTCACTCCATTCATATGTTTAATGGCAAGCTTGAGGTAAGAAAAGCATCTGACCACTCACTTGTCATGAGGGGAATAGAAGAAGAAAGACTTCTCAAACTGCAAGGAACCTCTGCTCATACACAACATTTCTCATATATTTCTCATCATGAAGAAGGTACACTTCCATCAAGTTTATTATGGCATGCTAGATTTGGACATTTAAACTATGACAGTCTCTGCTTATTGAAGAAAAATGGTGTTGCTGGTTTGCCTACAATTCCTAGGAAACATAAGTAATGTGATGCTTGCATTCTAGGAAAGCATAGCAAACAGTCTTTTCATGATTCACATTCAAGAGCACATAGGAAGCTTGAACCCATTCATTCAGATTTATGTGGTCCAATGCTTGTTCCTTCTGCAAATGGAAATAAATATATCATGACATTTATTGATGATTACACTAGAATGTGTTGGGTTTATTTATTGAAGAACAAATCTGTTGCCTTTCAAACATTCAAGAATTTTCATAAATGGATTGAAAATGATGCACAATCTCATATTGGGTCTATTTGCACTGATAATGGAAAATAATATACATCAAATGAATTTGAAAATTATCTTCGCCAACATGGGATCAAACATCAAACAACTGTGCCTTATAATCCCCAACAGAATGGTGTAGCTGAAAGAATGAATAGAACAATCTTGAATATGGTACAATCCATGCTTTTCTTCAAAAATGTAAAGATAATGTTTTGGGCTGATGTTGTTCTATGTGCTGCATATATAAAGAATAGATGTCCATCTAATGCTATAAGAAACAAGACTCCTTATGAATTGTGGTATGGACATGTTCCTTCGGTAAAACATCTCAGGATCTTTGGTTCCACCTGTTATGCTTTGATACCAAAGGTACATAGAAACAAACTTGGTGCTAGAAGTCATAAGTGTATCTTCCTGGGGTATTCAAACACCTCCAAAGCATACCACCTCTATGATGAAGTAAATAAAAAGTTTGTTGTATCTAGAGATGTAATTTTTCTTGAATCATCCAAATCTGACAATGTTGTTGAGCAGCAACTTGATCGCTTGGATAGATTCGCCAAAATGAAATAATTTCAAGAGTTTTATAATCAGATTCCACATCTTGAAGGGGGGATTCCTATACTAGATCAACATGTGGAATCTTCTTCTGAAGAACAATCTCCTCTGCATGAAACTCCAACAACAGATGATGCTTTAAGTGATGTAATTGATAGAATTGGGAGACTCAATCTTGATTCAGTCCCAACTCAATCAACAGAGCAGCCTAGACCATCTCAGAAAGGTCCCCCAAAGTGGCTGACAAAGACACTTGAAAGTGTTCATCCTGATGAAATTGGAAAAACAGGAACCAAAAATTCAAACCGACAAAATGGAGGTGATGTAGATGACTTTAATTCACCTGTTGATATGGATGTTATTTATGATTGTGAATTGAACTTGTCTACAGATTTTGAACCAACTTCCTTCAAAGAAGCTGCTTCTCATGATGAATGGAAAGAAGCGATGCAAAAGGAGTATGATGCCCTCATAAAGAATGGCACTTGGAAGTTGGTTGATCCTCCATTTGGAACCAAACCAATTGGCTGCAAGTGGGTCTACAAGAACAAGTACAAAGCTAATGGCTCACTTGACAAGCACAAAGCTAGGCTTGTGGCAAAAGGTTTTGCACAGAAGGAAGGGGTCGATTATGAGGAAACTTTTGCCCCCACGGCAAAATGGGCCACCATCTGGACACTCTTTGCACTAGCAGCTCAGAACGGTTGGAAAGTCCATCAAATGGATGTAAAAACTGCATTCTTGAATGGAGATCTAAAAGAGAATGTTTTTATGTCCCAGCCTGAAGGATTTGTTGTGAAAGGACAAGAACATAAAGTATGAAAACTTGTGAAGTCCTTGTATGGCCTCAAACAAGCACCGCAAGCCTGGTATGAAAAGCTAACTAAGCATCTTCTGAAACTCAAATTCAATCATTTTGATCTTGATGATGCAACTTTATTTGTGAAGAAAGTTGGCAAAACAGTTGTGTATCTTGTGGTATATGTAGATGATCTTTTAATGACATGGAACAATGAAAGCTACATTGCATCCATAAAGAAGGAATTGGGGAAAAGTTTTGAAATGACTGATTTGGGCTATGTTCATTACTATCTTGGCATTGAAGTAACCCAACATCCAAAATCCATATTTCTTTCTCAAAAGAAATACATTGGAGATTTGTTAAACAGATTTGGCATGACAGAGTGCAATCCTCTTTCTACTCCAATGGAACAAAACTTAAAGTTCACATCTATTGAAGGGAAGGAATTTGAGGATGCAACAAAGTATAGACAGCTTGTAGGAAGTCTCATCTACCTCACTACTACCAAACCAGACATTTCATTTACTATTGGAATCCTCTCCAGGTTCATACAAAAGCCTTGTGAGGGACATTGGTTTGCTGCAAAAAGAGTTCTAAGGTACTTGAAGGGAACTCAAGACCTTGGAATCAAGTATACACAGGTGGACGACTTCAGCTTGATTGGATACTCTGATTCAGACTTTGATGGAGACAAAGAACCTGGGTAATCTACTTCAGGATATGCTATGAGTCTTGGATCAGGAGCTGTCTCCTGGAGATCACGCAAACAATCAGTTCTAGCAGATTCCACAGCTGAAGCAGAATACGTGGCAGCAGCTGAAGCAACGAAAGAAATTGTGTGGCTCAGGAAAATTCTTGAAGATTTGCAGGTAAAAAAAGTACAATCAACTCCACTCATGATTGATAACACCTCTGCAATAAAGTTGGCCAAGAATCCAAAGTTCCATGATCGAACAAAGCATATCAATACTAAATATCATCTGATTCGACATCATGTTGAGGCCAAAACAATCCATCTCTATCATTTTTCCACAAATGAGCAAATTGCAGACATCTTCACCAAAGCACTTGGAAAGGAAAAGCTTGAACGATTCAGAATGATGCTTGGACTCACCAACATCCCTTCAGATTAAGGGGGGGAATGTTGACACCTAATCTTCATGATTGGGGAATTTGTAAATAAATAAATCAGGAATGTGAACAGTCATCGGAAGATGAACTGAACAATCACTCCTAATGTATATAACAATAACCTACCTATGGAATAATCAAACGAATCAGTTTTTTCTGCCTTTGGAGAGTTACTGCCTGGCCTGAAAATTTCAAATTTTATTCTTCATGGAAGAAGTGTTGTTGAGATAGTAATGTATCTCATGAGTATTTTGAAGAAAATTTCTAAATGGAATGATCTTCCCTTGATGTATTTGGATGCTATTAGTGCGGCATGTGATAGAGGCTTCAAAAAAAAAATGAAGATGGGACAATATCAACATTGGTGAAGATGCTAGCAGTTGGCACCAAAATTTACATTTGTGGAATATTTGCAAGAAAAGTATACAACGAAGGAATGTGCTTATTGAGAAAAAGAGATAATTGCAATAAAGCTTCATATTCCTCATCCAAGAGAGGCAAATAAATAAATAAATAAATAAAGGAAGGGAAAGAAACTTTGGAAGGACATGACACAATAGACAATAAAGATTTACACGGTGAATCTAATGGTGATGAACTAGATAAAGTAGATGATGACGACACCCCCTTGTCTCAAATAAATAAAACACAAAGGAATTCAGGCAATTCACACTGCTCATGTATTAACATAGATTCTGCCAAAGAATTTGGGCAAGTCTGTATTAGAAATGATAATTGTCACTCCAAAATCATTACAACCTAGATTTGGGTTAGTAGTCATAGATGACAATGTTATGGAAATGGCAGCGTTGCATTGTACCAGAGAATTAGCGTTATTCAACATGGCAGTAGAAATGTTATGACACCAGCACTGGCCAATACTATATTAGCATGAATGGTTACACAGTCTAGCATCTGCATTTGTATTGACAGAGTTGTTACCTGTGCAGAGAAAACCCAAGTCATTACTATTCAAAGGAAATCCTGCGTTAGTCTTGAGACTTGGGTGGAACTTTACATAGATACCAATGAGTAATTACAAAATGCCATTAATAATCTCGAGGCAGAGGAATGCATAGTTATGAGTTACGATGAGCTACATAATCTTCCAAATAAGCGAATCTAAAATGGTTGCAAAAGTCAGACTACAACATGTGTTACTTAATTTGCACACTAAGAATGGGGCAGTTACAAGAATAATGAATTCAAAGTGTACAAACCTGGGCATATTGCTAGGGAATCAACAACACAAGTTAGAAGATACCATAGCTATGCATTATTGTTCAAATTAGACCTTCTTTCCAAGAACGGTATGCATTAGTATTATGCATTGGAATGCCAGAGTAGAGAATTTGAAATATATCAATTCAATTCAAGAATAATAGCATTCATGAATGGATAAATACTATCCATATAATTGATTAAGAGTTTGAGGTTTAAGTGAATATGTCAAAAGAAACCATGCAATATCAAGAAAAGTGAAGTTAACAATAACGGGAGTTGTTCCAGGCAGTACAATGATAGAAATGGAATATCATGGATCTAGTAGTGAAAATCCTTCAAGGTGACACCAGAGAGCACAAAGATATGTATATATCACTTGAGAATAAAAATCCATGATGGTATTGATAATGAGTAGTACAGACGTACCGACTCAAAGAGTAGAGTACACCAAATCAAAACCCTAGGTTGGTACAATAATATACACAGTGCTGACTTGAGAGATGTGATCTGAGAGCAAGGAAATCACCTATATACAAAGCAACTCAATGAGAATCAAGATCTAGGTAGAAAAATCATGTGAGACCTAGAAAATTTGTAAATTAAGGTGGTCATGGAGATTTGTAATCTCCATTGAGTGATCTTACTTGAATATAATAACAATGGATGGAAGGAAAATGCCTAGAAACAAGAAAATGAATCAACGATGGTCTTTCAAATATCATAAATTATGAACATGCGTTGTATTAGACATGTCGAAATTGAAGCTTAGGTGTTAAAGAAAGTGTTTTCCAGACAAAAATTAATGGGGCAACATGAGAGTTGGTGGAGACAATCCTGGAAGATATCACTATTTTGAGCGCAAGACTAAGCTTAAGAAGACCCATCCTAAATCTCAACCTGATAGAGATTAATAACCTAATTGATGTTATGCTTGAGTTGATAAATGCTAAATATTTTTATCAATAATTGTTTGATGTTGGTTGTAGAGACAGGGAAATAATTGAATCAAACTCTTTCAAGGAATATTTTATATTAATTCTTATTTCTCTCTTGCATTGTATTCTTTTCTTGTCAATGTTTGAAAGGATTGCTCATGTGGATAAGACACCATTGTTTGCCATGAAAAGATAAAACACTAAACCAAGAATGCCAAAGACCGCTTCATTATGCTACTATTTGTGAGGAGGAGGACAATGGTCCTTCTTTAAAGGAAAACAATTCTTATGCCTCATAGTTTATGCCCCTCACAGTGATATGAAAGAAGAGAAAACGTATTGGTGCATGCAAAGCAAGCTTTCCTCAGCTTGCAAATGATTAAAACTCTTTCAAAGACCCATCCAATTGTGCCATATTGTTGGGAAATCACATTTTTATGATAGTTGGAAACAAATGCTGATTTGAGGAACCTTCCAAGGAATCTAAACCGTGCAATCCGAACGATAAATTTGTGATTTAACAGTATTGTAGTATGTTATAGAGTTGGTGATAATAAAAAAAATTGGTGCAAAGAATGTTGAAGGATTTTATCATGTTTCTATATCATGCAAATGATTTCACATATATGGAGCTACATACAACAATGCGCTTTAAGGGAGACCTATCCTTGTTGATTTTCATTGAAAATTGAACCCTTTTTCATTGATGTCAAAGGGGAAGGGAAGGGTAAATGATTCCTAGAGAGTTAAGAAGATGATATACGGAGGATTATTCCAAATACAAAGGGGTAGGATTATATCAGTGTTTCCATCAATGTTAAAGAGGAATATTGTTGGCAAAGTTGTCATTGATGGAAAATGGTGTGTTGTGTAAAGAAAAGCGTCATTGTGTAATGTGAAGCCTCAAAAATAAAGTTTAAATTCTAAGCCACAATTTATTTTCCATATTAGAGGTATATTGATGCATTAATGTATTCAATATTATAGGTATTCAATAAGTATGTATCATTGTCGCTATGTATGTATTGTTGATTATGTAAAGCTAGTGAAACTTGTGGTCTTGCAGATGTTTTGATAAGAATGTGTTGTTGGAATATGTGGTCAAGTGTGAAGTGCATGAAGATGTTGTGGTGAAAGTGGTTGTAACCATAGAGTGATCTAAGGAACCTCTTGTTTTCCAAATGAAGTTATATTGCTTGACATTGTTTTATCCTTGCTTTATATAATCACGAAAGTGGCTAATATAAATTTTTTAATATTAGTTGAGGATCATTGGTTTTGCTTTCATCTTCAAAAAATGAAAAAAATTGGAAACTAATAGTGGATAATAAAGACATGGCATTAGAATACCAATAGACAAACAATAAGGAAGTTGTGTAAATAAAAAGATTCATACATGGAATACAAACAATCAACAATTTATGTGAATAAAAATGTGTTTCTGAATGACAAAATAGCTAGTTAGAAGAGTGATGTTGTGAGAGATCTAGTTCAAGAATTATATAACAAGGAGAGAAAGAGAAAGAAAAACATAGGTGAAGCAGAATTCAGCAAGATACAAAGTACAGAATTTAAAAAAAAGGAGGAGGCATTCAAAGTTAAATACTATGTAAACCAATGGATTATATCTTTCATTTATTAAGAGATTGGATAGGGTATTCAAAGTTAAATACTACCTAAACCAACACATTAAATCTTTCATGTATTAAGAGATTGTTGTCTCTTTCCAAATAGCAACCTTAAAAGGATAAAGTGGAGCCTCTAAGTGGAAGTGGGTGCTTCCAGCAAGTTATAGCTTGAAGAAAAAAAATTGAGTTATAAGGCTCTTGTAAGTAGAAACTTGCATAAAATGGATGTAAATGGGAGTTGATGATTCCAACAAATTGTAGCTTGCAAAATAGAAGAAAAGTTGAAGCATCCTATAATTAGGTTCCTACAAAAAATTAATGTAAAAAGAAAGTGATACTTGCTTTACATCATTATAATAAATTTGTGATTTTTCCCTTTAAAAATTTCTGCTTATTAATTTTTATGTTGTAATTAAATGTTATTTATATATTAAATCTACTTTTCCTATAATATATTGTTAATCATTTAATTTAATTTAATAGTTCAGATAACTAGAAGAAAGAAAAAGCCCACGGGGCTTTGGATTGATGGTGAATGGGTGCACTGTTAAGGATACATTCCCGTTGGACACCAGAATGTAATATATACCTAGTATCAAAAGGTTTTTTCATTGTTCACTTCCACACAGAGGAAGAAAGGGACAGCATCATCAATAAGGGGCCTTGGTTTTGGGGTAGTGCAGGCCTCTTTGTTACCCCTTGGTTTGCTGACTTCGACCCAAATACTATGAAAATCACAACAACACCTGTTTGGGTGAGGCTTCACAACCTCCCTTTACATCTCTGGCACCCCATAGTATTATATGCCATTGGGAATTCCTTGGGGAAACTCCTAAAAGTTGATGAAGACAGATATGACAGAGGGATATACACATTTGCCAGAATTTGCGTTGAAGTGGATTTGAGTCAGGGGCTGCCTGATAAAATATCATTAATCTATAATAACACTGAGAGGATACAGCCCCTAGACTATGAAAACACAGCATTCAGATGCCGCAGCTGCCGGCAAACAGGACACCTTCAAAATTCTTGCCCACTGGCCAGAAAGAATACAAAAGGAAACAAGAAACAGCCAAAAAAGCCAAATGGGTGGCAGAATACAGAACCGCTGGAAGAAGAGGACAATCAGCCAGAGCATAAAGTGAATCAAGAGGAACCGGATATAAACATGGAACAGAATGGCACATATGAAGAAAAAGCACCAGACCCACAAATGGAGGACCATGTTCAGCAGCAGGAAACGCCACGGCCGGAAGCTAGTGGCAACAAAAGAACCCATGGATCAGAAGGATCAGAATCCGACAAAGAACCACCAGTGAACACGCAGGAATACTCACAGGCCATCATTGTTCCCCCTTCCGACTCGCAGGGTTGGCGTAGGGTGGAGAAGAAGAAGGGCAGAAAAGTATAGGCTTTGATGTAATTGTAAACTTTTTTTATTCTTTTTACGAGTGTACTTGTCCTATTCACGGACAGCTATCTGCATATGCTCTAAGCATCTACAAAATGTAATTTATTTCATTATGAATATAAATTACGACTTTTTTCTACGTGAAAAAAAAATATATAATCATGCCCCATTATAGAGTGTCATGGATAATATATAGTCATGCCCCATCATAGAGTGTCATGTTTTCCGTCATGGTAGAACTTTCCTACATCATCATTTCTACACATACTTTTTTGTTTTTCACATCCTAGTGTTACACTTAGCAATTCCAAAATGGGAAGGCATTATTGATGTGATAGATAATAAGAAAGAATTTTTAGTGTCAAGCTTGTATTTTTCTTATATTATATTAATGTTGTTCAACATTGACACTATCGAATATGTGTACTTTATAGGTGTATTATATTAGCATTAAAAATCAAAACGTTTCCATGTGATGAGTCTTATGCTTGCACTTTGTTTCACTAAATTTACATGAGTCGAATGTATATGAATTGTGTTAATAGTATAATAAAATTTACCATATTAATATCAAATCCATACCGATGGAAATTAAATGGCTAATAAATTCTTATATCAATAAAAAAAAAATTATTTCATAATACATCTTAGGGTGCAGAAATTAAAAAATCATAAAATTTAATTTAATTTAATTTTTATTTTAAATTGTTGTTGGGTTTCAAGAATGGCCAGCACTGAAGCGATTGGGAATGTAAGGTTCAAAAGATTTGCTAGATTTTTTGCTGTACAAAATAGTGGATCAACGAATATGTTAACGCAGATTTAAGAAACTATGGTGTAGAGGGTTCGAAAGGGCCTCAAAATGACTTCCTTGAATGCAACCCTTCACATCTTTGTGGTGTAAGATCAACTCAAAAGAATGGAGGGTTTCTACCAGCAATGCAATCCAGATCTGGAGAATTTCTTGATCTTGCTGAAACCAATATCAGGGGATCCTTTTGCTTACATGTTACAAACTCAAACCTTGTATTTTCTCTTAAGATGAGGATATACAAAAAGGTTCACATTACTCATGGATGTTTTTTACTTATTCATGAAGGGAGACAACTTTAGAATCAAAATCCCCTCAATTAAAATGACATATCCAAGGATGCATAGATTCAAATTGTAGAAAAAATTCGACGCGAAACCAAAGAGGGAGGTGCATCCACCTCAGCCCCACCTAGATCATTTAAGGATGCTTTGAAACTAGGGCCTCCTTTTACAGACCATAAATATCTCTCTGGTCCTACATTCGTGGTGGAGCAGATAGCTGAAGCCCCTTCTTTAGAAGTGGATAATACTGCATGTTGAAGCACAACCACATATTATGAAAGGAAAGTGATTATCTGTCATTTCAATTGTTTTTGGCCTTGATCATAATATCTTAAGGAGTGGATACATCAAAATTGGTCTCAAGATTTTAGGATATATTTCTACTCAAAAGGACTTTTTTTATAATTTTTTGTAAGTTAGAGGAATAAAAGAAGGTTTTTGATAAGGCATATTTGTTTTGTTTTTCAGCGGGGCTTTCCTTTCAGCCTTGGTTCCCAAATTTTAATACTATCTCTATGTCGTCTCTAGCAAGTTCAATATGGGTGAGGATCCAGATTTTTCCCATCCATATGGCACATATAACTCTCTTAGAAGATGTGGGAGACTTTCTAGGCCACTTCATCAAAGTCGACTCTCAAAGTATTGCTAAAGGATTTATCACATTTTTTCACATTTGTGTCCAAGTGGATCTCATTAAAGGATTCTCTAAAAAAATTCTCCAAAAATGGAGAGATAGGGTTTATATCCAACCCATGGATTATGAAAATTTGAATTTTCGTTGTAGGACTTGTTAGCTGCCCAACCATCTAAAAAATTCTTGCCAATATTCACAAGGTTCCTCTTCACACTTAGAGACTAGGAAGAAAAATTGTGGATGGCAAGATCCAAAAGGACTGAAAGGATCCAAGTTCATTATGGTTCATGAGTCGAATAACTCAGAGAATCATAAGTCTCCTAATGCCATCAATTTTCCTGTAGACTTAGCTCAAACTCATGATATGACACCCCAACCCTCAAGATATGAATCTCATCCTTTGATTAGTATGACACAAGAAAACCATGATTTTGGTATCTCCAAAGAGTGGGAAAAAACACACACATGAATCAGACAATTTAGATAGTGACAGGGAGCCATCAAATATGTCGGAGCACTCAACAATGGAAACATCTTAACAAAAGGATATGGCTATTTCATTTCCATTTATTGGTGATAATCCCTTGGGATGGATGTACGTTTGGAAGAGGAAAGGAAAGAAGGATAAGCCAATGTATAAGCCCAAAACCTAAATCCAAGAAGGAAGAAAATGTAATGTGATGTATTGTGCTTAGGAGAAGATTATTCTATCAATGGAGATTCACCCGCACTTTAACATAAAAATTCTTAAATTGTAACTAAGTTGTGTTATGATACCATGGGCCAATACCACAACTTATCAATACCAAATCTGAAAAAATCATAACTCATTTGAAAGCCAAAATATTTTATATATATTTTATTTTAATTTTATTTTAGTTTATCACAATCCCGAGTTATAGGTGCGGAACCACCAATTGGTCATGCTCACATATTAGTTAGCAACTTCCTGGTCATCCCTAAACTCCTACAACTCCATGACCACAACTACGGATCATTGAACCTTTGGTCCAGTGAAAAGCAGGAACTGTGTTGGGCCGATTCACCGAAGGATGAACACATATTAGGAGTATTAGGGATCTCTATCTATATATATATGTATATATATATATATATATATATATATATATATATATATATATATATATATATATATATATATATATATATATATGTATATAAGACGAATTGCATTGGACACGCCCATTCATTTCTTCCTAAGTGACTCAGAACTCAGCTCCCCCTCTCTTTTTTTAATTAAATTAAGAAAGGAAAAAAGAAGAAGATGTAACTAACTTTAAAATACATCTCTAACCATCCATTCGTATTATTATTAAAAATATTTAATAGAGATTAAATCCTACTAACAACCTATTTATTATTGATAATTAAATTAAAATTTTGAAAGCTTTAGTCCAAAATAAAAACTCTTATAGACATAATTGATTAATTATTTATTATTTCCAAATCTAATTATTATTATTGATTATTTAATTATTATTATTAAATAATATTAATATTGATAATTAAATTAAAAATTAATTAATGCAATGATCATAATTACTTAGTTATTTATTTTTTCATAGTGTAATTATTAGTATTTTTTATTTAATTATTATTAATAATTAATTTTAATTTCAATTTCTACATATTTTGTTTTTAAGTGGAAGGGTCTCTATTTGATCAAAAGATATTTACATTATTGAATGAAGTTCCTCAAAATTCTTTTGGCCTCACTCCTACCAGATTTGTTGGCCAAAAGAAAACAACCAATACATATAGCAAGGTTCCAATACAATCTTATTAACTAGAGCTGACATGGCTAGTGAAACTAGAAAACACTTAAGAATAGAAAAAAACCCACAACTATCATGGATCAGAAGAGTTGACCAGATTTGGGTTCTCTCGTCCGATACCAGGTGATGAAGGAGGGTTGTAATCAAAATGTACGTGCTTTTCCATGTGTGTATGCCTCCCTTCCAAGCATTCCAACTTCTCATCGATTCTCCTTTGACCACTCTACAAGGTGGTCAGATGATCCTCCATTTTGCATTGATTATGTTGGAGGTCATTGAAAATTTTGGTGACCGCATTCCTGCGATCATAATGATCTTTGTTGCGATCCTCTAGGAGGGGGGACACATGTCTAAGATGGCTATCAAAAACGTCCAACGGGGGGTTATTCCACAGTTCTAGGTGATTTTACAAGGTTGGGGTCCACCGCTTCACCATGGCCTTGATCCCCCATATTATGCTCATCTTATTGTCCCCTTATACCTATACCCTTCCTTTACCTTCTATGCTGGCGAAGCATAGTTTTCCTAGCTAGCACATAGAGAGGCATGCACACCAAGTTAAGTATTTTATATCTACAACACAAAACAACCATAAAACCACTTGAGCCATGCTGAAATCAGCTAACTATAGACTCACAATATTGAAACACCTCATAACCCCCATTTAAACATCTCAAACCTGCGAGTAAACTAGCGGCCACCAACCTAGCGCCGCCCAAATGATAATTGGAAGCCTCATGCTCCTTCACCATTCCCTTAGCCTCAAGCAGGAAGAGACTACTGTATGACCTCCTACGTGACTAACTAAGAGACTAAAATATCCAAAACCCCTTTGTGTAACCACCCAAACTACTGCAAACATGTAATGGAAATCTGGAAACTCTTCACTTGGATGTAGGAGTCAGCCCACAATAAAACCGTACACTAGACATGACCAGAAAGGTTGGGGGCTGAGTTGAAACCTTTTTGGCCTAGCCCTTCATAACATCAACATAAACACTTGACATGAATTAAACCTATATTATGAGACCTATTATACCAATTCACAACAAAGTACACAAAACAATGCTAGGTTACCCTAGAGAGGAAATACCTGCCTATACCTCTGATGATTACATAAACAAATCATTCAACAGAATAAGAAATTCGTACAAAGAACCTGGGCAGAGTTCTACCACCCAATTTGAATTGGTAATCCAAAATGTGAACACCCCACTGCATTTTTATCTTCTTAGGTCCGCGAAATATTCTCTGGCTAGAATCTCTTATGCTAGGATCCCATGTTTTCTTCTCCTAAGTCTCCTTATCGATTTCTATATCTCACTAACCTTCCATTGAGAATCGTTGGGCTTTTGTACCATATTCTAATTCCTCGTTCATCTCATGCAGATTTCACACTTACGTAAGTGTAATTGAATCTACCCCCACCACTATATCTCCCATGCCAAAACACAAATAACCAACATCACGACATAAACACAAGATTAAATAACCCAACAGGTCTCCTCTTGTAATTTCCTCTACATGTGAGCATGCATGGTGCCTTAATTCCATGCCTCTTGTTTTAATTCTCAACTAGACGATGGGGTGGAAGCCCCCCACAGTTCCATCAGCCCCTTCGGGGACAATTTGTATAACTCCACAATGTTATTCAATTAGGTGATCCATCTATCACTTATTAACATAGGTCATTGGTCAAAACATTAAAATCAAATTCTTGAATACCCCAATTTGCTAGCAGGCCAAATGCCTTGTTCCTAGACCTTTGCGAGTGAGAGGTGATTACACAAGGGAAGGATAATAACAATATTTGAATCTACGATACCAAGAGTTCTAGATACCAGATAATGACTACATTCGAAACTGTAGATCTGCTGATTAGCTTATGCTCTGCATCTATTACTAGTTTGGAATCCTTGTCTACCTAAATCCTAGCAAAGCCCTATTTTCTTGTTATTAGCAGGCCTCTTTCAAATGTTGTCAATTTGACTACAATATTTCTGGTGTAACCAAAATTTAACACTTAAAAGCACAATGTGTTCCCTCGGTCATCACGAAAGATTCACCCATGCCCTACTAGGCATGGGTTCCCTTAGAGGCCCTGTTAAAATTAGTATGATAAATCGCACAGAGGGATAAACAAAAATAGATGGATAAGGTCCAAAGTCTCTAGGGTGATATGTTTTGTTGGGAGCTACCATGTCTTGGGAGACCTCGATTTTTTCAATATCCTCCCTTTTAACCTATTTTCTTTATAGGCCTCTGTATCCCAATGCTCTAGAAAATTGTCACTTTCAGGTTTTGCTTTGTGGTTTTCAATAAAAAACTTTGCTAAAGTATTTTGGTCCTTGAATATATTTCTATTTTGTTCCTTCCACAGATTCTAGAGTAGGAAGCTCAATACCAATGTATAGGCCCTATTTATAACCATGTTCTTAAAACGATATAATCACCTATTCTAGCGGCTGCAACACCCTCCATAATTTTGGCATGCATTCAATTTCAGAGCCTTCCTTGGGTTTCTCCTTGATGTTTGCAAGAAATTGTGCTCACCCCATAATCCCATGTTGAGTCTTTGCAACCTCCTCTCTTAACCATTCATTGGACATGTTGATCACAATGTCATGCTTCCAAGTCATGTTCTGGCCATGTACAAGGCCTGCCTTCATGTGTACAAGTTGTGTCCGCTATGTAAATATCTATTGCACTCACACACGAAGTTGTATGCATTGTCACGCAAGCATCGTCATGGTCATTCGACGATCTATCACAAGTATCGTGCTTGTCGCTCACACTGTCGGTCAGTCACATTGAGTGTATGTTGTCTTGATGGTTTGAGGTGTCTTGTGTCATGGTTAGTGTGTGTTTGCGAGGTCATGCATGTACAGAGTCACTCGTTCACACACTTGGTCATTTTTTTGAAACTCTCTCAACCGGACCATCCTCCAATAGCGGGACATCCATTGAGTTGCATTGCACGGTTTCAACTCTCAATGATCATGTACTGCTGCCTAAAATTGCGCAGAGCTTGAGGTTTCCTCCCAGGCAGTCTACACTGTGCAATCTTGGAATCGACTCGACCAACTATCACATAGAACAATGCAGAAGTTTTCTAGCAAGCCATCCCAATATGCGCTACCCACAAGCACATCAACCGAGCCTCCAACTAGTCAACCAGAGAGTTTGACTAGGTAGTGACCCTGGGTCTCACTCCTCCAAAAAGTTGTGCAAAAACTACCAAGCATGCCCGCTTCCGCTCACTGAAGAAATTGTGCAAACAAGATGGACAGACACCCCATGTCCGTCACTGCACTGCCCTAAAAAATTGCACATTTTTTCCAGCTAGTCACCTAGTTAGTCGACCTACTACTCACCCGAAAAACTACACAGTTTTCATGAGTATTCCCCCAGTAACCTAGCATCTCGCTCAGCTTAGAAACTGTGCAGGAATGTCCAGCAGGCCATCCTCCCAACATTGTGCAATTTTTTCCAACAACCTCCCATAGCCCACTGCCAGCTCCCAAGAGAAATTGTACAGTTTTCACTGCCAATCTCCCTCTATTTCCTTCATTATCTCCCTCTAAAAATTGCATAGATATGCTCTCCAGCTGAGCCAGATCCTGCAGACAGTCACTTCTGATCCAGATTGCCCATCTCAGCCTCCCAGTGACCTTTGTGCAATTTTCATGAACAGTGCCCGGAGTCCGCGTCCCCACTTGGAATCTGCCTTACGCAATTTCAGAGCCTTGCCCTCTCTCTTGACCACTTGTATTTGAAAGTGAATGACAATGCATCATGAAAAGTTAGGATATTTTTGGATTTGATGTCATCTCGTCATGAGTGATTGGAGATATAAGTACATGGATGAGACATGATGCGATGATGAATGGGATGAACAAGGAGTGCATGCGAGGAGATTGTTTCGCAAATGGACAAATAAGGGATGAGTGTGGGGAGATTTTTTCAAAAACGGACGAACACATGGATCATGCTAAAGTACAAGCAAAGGAGTAATGTGCACATGAAACATCAAGTGAACACCAAGAACATCAAAGAATCCGCACACCTTGCCATGCGGAGATGAAGCTATGATACACCAAGAGAACATCCATCACTCAACAGCACTGTAGTTCAACATGCACACCACTAGCAGCATGAACACATCAGCTCCGTCATGTCGAGTCATTTCGTGAGTCATCTCGGCCACATCACTACTATGGGCCACACTGTTGTAATCAATATAATGTAACATGGAAGTCCGAGAGACCCACATGTAAATTTGAAGAGTCATGTAAAATTTGAAGAGTCATGTAAGTCATACAGTCATGAGGGAAGTCACAAGGGCTAGTTTTACCCTTGGCTATAAATACCCCTCATTTGTACATGAAAATGACTTCTTCACCTTGGCTTCGCCTACGTAGCCTTGAGAGTCTGTAGTATTTTCTTGGAGGAGCGAGCAGTGGCTCCAACGCCCTGCTATTGGGGTAAGTGATGTATGTTGTACCGATGTGCCTTGGAACTTTCACTTAATTCAGAAGCTTAATGACAGGCCAACACATTTTCATACATGTATTGTATTTGTTTGTAAGACTATTCTTTGGACACTTGTAATGCATGTTTCTTTAACTTGTGTTAAAAAATTTGAACTATTTCACTTTTTCTACTACAAATGCATACGAAAATGTGTTTTATAAGTTATTAATGTTGTCTTTCCTATGTGGGTTATCTCATTGGACACTCGATAGAACCATTCTCATAAACTTTTTATAAGGACTATCACACTCGTGTGGACTACTTTGTTGGGTGTTTTACGTGTTATCCATTCACTGTGTGTTTGTGACTGCCGCATCCATGTGGACTACTCTGCTGGAAGCTACGCATCTCCTGTTGCGTTGTGTGTCTCTATTAGAGATGGGAATATTCCCTTTCGATTGGAGACTCACTTCCACCCTCTCCCTCTGTGGTGAAAGAACCTTGACACAAGTAACACTAAGCACTCACTAGGCATGCGAACCTCACTATTCAAAGACAAAGTAGACCACTCTCATGTGCTGACATGAAAGAGCTAAGGAAAAACTTTATGACAATAGAAACCGGGCCATCATACTGGATGGGAATCCTACACCAAACAGTGTGAGGTCTAGTTGGGACTTCATACCAGGGAGATCCCTTGAAATTTGGTGGGTCCAGCACCGTCAACATTTATGGCGCTAGAAGGAGGGCTGCTAGTTGTTGATGGTTGAATGCCATCTCACCCCCACTCATCAATCATCTGGTCAAGGTAGTAACTCCACTCCCTCTCACCTATGCGCATCTCTGAAGTTGGTTACTCCTCAACTCTCAGACATGAAGATGAAATTACATATCAGCACCTCTACTTTATCTGTCCTATCACCTGTTAGTTCGAAAAAGCAATCAGATTGATCCCAAGAAGACAACATCTTCCATACACATCAAGAAAGCCAAAAACCACTCACACAGGGGTTGTTGTATCATCAGTGGGAGAAGCAATTCATGCCACTCTTCAATGTCTGGCAGAAGATGTTGAGAATGGAGAGGAACCTTTGGTCTTCCAACATGGAGAACGAGATACCCTCTTGATCTTGGGCTTCGATTCTGGTATAGGATGCGGAGGTAAGGTAGTGGAGGAAAAAGAGGTGGAGATGAACCAACAGACTTAGAGTCAGAATCGTCAGATTCTGAAGAAGAGGAGGAGGATGAAGAAGAAGAAGACATGGCTGACCAAAACTTAGAATGGATGACTCAGGGACCATTGGATCTCCCGGGTGCTTTACATAGGATGCCAAAGCGTTCAGAGAGAATGTTCACAAAGTATGACCCCAACAAGACAGTGAAGGTAGAAGACCACCTAGACAACTTCTACCTACAATTACAAACACTCAGGGCATGGTATGACAACGTTGCATGTAGATTGTTTCCGTGCACCCTGGATGGCCACGCAACATCATGGTATCATAGCCTTCCTGTCAACTCCATCCATAACTGGGTTATGTTCAAACAAATATTTTTGGAAAAATTTGTTGATGACAAGACCACGCCATGTTGCTCAAAGTGTTGGGTAGTGTGAAAATGGAGTCCAAAGAAACAATAAAGATTTCAATCAGAGGTGTTTTCGCATATTGAACAAGTTTACAGTGGACACAAAACCTCATGACTCCATCATTGTCACCTACTACATGTCCACACTTCCAACCATCATTGCGTAGTTCGTGAAGCGAGCTAAGAAGCCAACACTATTAGAAAACCGTGAAGAGGCAATTGTTGTAGAAAAGGACTTGCACATGATTGGATTCATCAAGGATGAGGATCTAGCAAAGGACTCCATAGATTTGAGTAGGAAGCTCCAGTCTGTGACGAGCAAGGGTAAGGACAAGCAAGCAAACAATATTGAAACCCTTACTTGTCTTTTCAAGAACTTGACAACATAAGTGTCTGAGCTGAAATAATAAACAACTGACACATCTGCGAGTAGCCGACCACCCAGACAAAGACAAGGAAGCATTTCATTAGGAAACAATCGCATCTTGGCTAAAATTGTGCAGATATCCAGCTCAGTGTTCCAGATAGAATGATGCACGAATGAATATTTTTGCCCATTTCATGAAGATGATCACCCAAAATGGTCTTGTTCGGATTGGAAACGAGTTGCGGGCTTAGGATGCGAGCATATGCCAAACTGTTGTAGCGGCTACAACCACCCTCCAAAATTTTTCCTTAGCTTTGTTTTGGAGCCTCCCTACCAAGCATCCTTAGCAACATGTCTTGCACTATCAAGTACATAAGCTTCATTAGTTTTTTAGCATTTTGCCAGCCTGTGCATGATAGTCTGTTTCACTCCCCTCATACGCTACCTTTCTGGACTTGGACTGGCTGCTGGTTTAGCAACTTTCTCATAAAATTGTGCAATTGTGTATGGGAACCAGCGTTCCCTCTAGAAAATGCGCAAATCTGACTGCCATCCTACTGGGCCCATAAATTGTGCAATCCTGTCAAACTACCTTCCTTAAGAAAATTACGTAATCTGGCCCAACATAGCAGCTCAGCCCAGAAATTATGCAATTTTGGGTAGCAATCAGCTGCTCCACCCAGAAATTGTGCAATCCCTCTAGATAGCCAACACAGTTCATCCCAAAAATCTTGCAAAAACCCATCTCATTCAAGCAGGCTGTTGGATGTGACTTCATGTTGATCGGTTGCATCCGGGACTGAGAAAACATGACTTGCATTCATGGGATTCTTTTTCTAGAAATAGAAAAAAACTAGATGAAGAAAGAATCTCTTGATTTTAGGGATCTATTTTTAGTCACGGGAGGTTACATGAAGATATCGTTTTAGAAAGTTTCATCCAAATTTTGTTTTTTCCTAGATTTGTGGCATGCACGTCATGAGCCTCAAACTTATTTATTCGACACTTCAGAGCTCATTCTTCACATCAATCTTGGAGCTCTCACATCCCACGACACATCGAGGAGTCTTCGACACATCCAACTCAACTATTTCTGGGCAAGTCTGATTTACTTGTCTTTTTCAGCATTTCTGGTGTTTTTTTGTGTTTTGGTTTGTGTGAGTGTTGTTTGCTTGATTTCTGTGAATGTTTCCTATCATTTGCAAGCATGTTAGCTTGTACAGGTACGTTTCAGTTTTCATTTTCATATCACTGTTGTCGCATGCATGACAATGTTTTGCATGAACAGTGACCGATTTGGCGACTCGTTTCACAGACATGCATGTTGTTCCATTTTCTCAATCTTGCATTCACTGTCTGCATGCATGATCATTCACTCTTGAGTACACTCATTATCGCCATGCATTCACATCTTCATATGCTTTGAGTTTCCCGTTAGCAGGTCTAGGCAACCTTGTGTAATTCTGAGAGGAAGGATCTGCCTTCCTCCCAGAAAATGCACAAATCTAGCCAGTTAGTGCCCTCTAGTCTTGCTTTGCACAATTATGAGAGGCAGTGACTACTGGCCTAGAAAATTGTGCAATGCAGTCCCTACGCATGCATCACTTGCCAGATGAAATTGCGTATTTCACAATATCATCACCCAGCAGGCTAATTTAGATTGTGCATTGCACAATTCCAATAGTTAGCCAGCCTCCTGATAGTCCGAGCTGCCTTTTGTGCAGTTTTGGTAGTTAGTATCCCAGCCTGCCAGTGAAAATTGCATAATCCTTGACAGTAGTTACCCAGGTATGTTGCATGTGAGCCCTCAAGTTTTCTTTGGTTTTAAATGAAAAATTTCTTTCCATGCATGTCGCCATGTCTCCAGATATAGCAGGTGTTCTTCCATCACTTAATAGTTCATGATCAATGGCCTCTGAGAGAGCAGGGTCAAAGGACATTGATGGAAGCGCAATTGGAGCAACAACTGAGCGAGGGTCTATGAGTTTACCGATATACGAAGATACCAAGCTGATCGTAGACAAAGATATCAAGCTGAAATGGTAAGAGGTCAATAATGCATTCTCGGGCACATTTCGGGAATATTTTGAAGATCGCCAAGTCTATGTGAACATTCTCAAGTCTGCCTCGTACCGAATTTAATGCAGATACTCCACATTCCCATGTGTGGGCATGATATATTGGATTGTCTCAGACATTGATTTGGAGACGATGGTGATAAGCAATGTTAGCGGGACAGAGATTTCTACCTTCAGGGCATAGGATTATTAGCAGATGTACCACTTGCTGAAGCAAGTGATCACCATGGAGACACCCTTCAGCATACCCAGCAGCAATGCCAACTCCAGATATATCTTGAAGAACTGAGTGTAGGAGCGAGCCAAATTCATGATGACACCCAACTAGATTTACAAGACAAAGAGACTACGGAATGCATATCAGTACTTGGTCATCTTTGCATGTCGCTTGTATGGCCAAGAGAGCACAAAGACTTTCCCGCAAAGTTGGGTGATTGCATTGGAGCAACTAGCTAGTGAAGGAAAAGCATGCAACGGGTCTGACATGTTGGCTCATAGGCTGAAGGAACAGGTAGCAAGAGCTCAGAAGCCACCCAAAGGTTAGCAAGCAAAAGTCTACATGTTCGCTTACATCTTGGATGCAATCTGTGCTCGTCAAAACTTCTCGAGCTTGAAGTGGGCATGGACACCAGTAGAAACCTTCGTCAACACTTATTGCAAACTATTTTTCGAATGCATCTTTTGAGGAGTCATCACACAACTATCAAGTCATTTTGTCACCTCGATGTACAAGATGATATTTGAGCAGCGTCCACCTTGTAGGTTGAAGGCAGCAATGGAGGCACTGATCGACATATCATATTGGTATGCCTCACCTCTTGGCACCTTCATACGAATGTACATCACGGAGAAGTTGCCACATGTTTTGCCGAAGTTTTCCATGGACAAGCTCGTCATGCAAGAAGTATCAAACCACATCTCGGCAGGACTGTTAGCTAGGCTGCATCGGAAGAAGAAGGAACCTTGGCCCACTCTTATGTTGCAGATCGGGTTGTACGAGATACAAAATCTCAAGCATGTGGATACCGAAATAGAAGAGTTCAAGAAATATCCTTTTGGCACCAGGAGCTTCAATCCGTATGACCCACATTGTTTTGTGAAGGATCACTGCGTGAGAGTACAATTTCCATGGATCCATGGCATCGCTATGGAATGGTTAGAGAAGTAGCATGAAGCAGCGTCCAGGAGAGCAGTAGTAATAGAAGAAAACATACTAGCATGCGACAAAGGCAAGAGAAAGATTGTCAACATCGCAGAGGCAGAACAAAGCTGCAAGTTCAGAGTAGACCCACTTGGGCAGAAAGAAGCTTTGGGAATAGAGGTGAAGAGGCAAAAACATGATAGAAGGACTGTGCAAAGGTAGAGAGAAAAATAGAGGATGGAGGAAATAGTGAAGGAGTTGCATAAGTCGAAAGAGAAACTCTGGAAAGAATAGGAGTTGCAGATACATGAGAAGGAAGCACACAATGATAGATATAACAGGGAACACAAGATACACATATTGATGAAACTGTGCCCGTATAGGTAGTAGACTCATCTGAGCAGCTGGCGTAAAGCAGATAGGGTGAGTAGTTGTAGGAGCATGACTTCGCTCAAGAGATTGAATGAGTACTTGAGCAGATGGATACGGAGATGGAGTAGCCAAAGTTAGAGCAAGACATCAACCTCATGCCTTACCACCAAGAGGTCGACCCACTAGCACCGGATTTGGAAGGAGAGTAGGTCTTGAGTGACCAAGGAGATACTGAGATCCTTGGAGACAATCCAGAAGAAGAGATGCACAACATATCATTCGATGATTCGCAACATAGAGTTGTGCAATCATGCAGAGTGTCTACTCCGGATGACCACACATCTACTGTGCAGTTTGAGGAACGAGTGATCGTATCTGACATGCACAAGCATCCATCATCATTGCTCGATGCTACTAGAGCACATGCCAAAGCCACTAGCTTGATTGTTCGCTTATTGGTAGTAGAGAACAAGCGAATGGCTAAGGAGTTATAGATGGCTAGGCTGGGAGGAGAAATGGTTACAACATCTACCTGATGAGAGTTGAAGAAGTAAATACTGGATGAAGTATTGTCCCTTGAGACAGTCATGCGGGCGTTGTATTCTAGATTTGGTATAGTGTATTAGGAAGTTGTCCATCTCAATTGTTGGCAGCAATGATGTGCTAGGAGAGCACGTATCTTGTCAAACGTGCATACTATTGTTGACCACATGCAAACATGGACAATGAGATACAAGGGAGCCCTGTTACACTTTCCCAAGATGATCAAGCCTAGAGTAGTCAAGTTGAAGGAACATATTCAGAGTCAGATTCGAAACTATGAAGAACTCCTGCAGCTTATCATTGGCTTACAGGCTTCCCATGCATGAGTATTCAAAAGCATGGATGTTGTTGTGCACGCACATACGATCCCATATATTGGGACACTCACTAAGGCAAAGACAAAGGCACAAGTCCAGATGGAGCTTGACTCGTACTTTCATGAGTTGATGTGCATAGCCACCAGCACATACTTGGCGATTAGTGTAGATACCATGTATCAGTATGTTGCTGGTCTGGGCACACTCAAGACAATGATGCGCATGTTATTACACGAGTTAGACAGAGGAGCCAAACCAGTGTACCCAGATGTAATAGAGGCAAGAGTTCGTTTCTAGAAATATGTCACCATAGAATACATGGACACCCCGCGGACTACCGAGCCTGGCATCAGTTCGCTACCAATGACCATCATGAGGATGTCGAAGAGTTGGTATTCCCACAGTTGTTTGAGTCATAGTGATGTTTTGCATCGCTCGCTCAAGCCTATTTTGTCTCACATGGGCACATGTGCATATTGTATGTAACTTCTTGTGAAGTGGAAGTTCAAGTGTCAATAGCTGAATGTAACAATCATAGAGTAGTTGTAGAGTCATGAGGGTAGGTGAACAGTCACAAAGGGGAATGTCAAGGGTCACCCCACCCTTTGGTATATATAGTTCCACATAACTCATTGTATAGGCTTTTGGTCAACCAAGCTTCCGATAGGAGTATCTTAGAGAAAGCTTGGAGAGTATTGTAACGAGCCTTGGCTTATCCACATTACAGAGCTAGTACATCAATTTGGAGGAGCAAGCAACAATGACTGTAACGTTCCACTATTAGGACTAATGGTTGTTCATGGTTGTATTGTATGAATGGAACTTTCACTTCTTAATATAACAGAGCCAACACGTTTCATGCATATGTTGCTATTGTATTTCAGCTATCTTGTTTACTCTAATGATATATGCATCTGTTTGCTTACGCATGTTTGTATAGATTATTTCTGTATATGTATGTATGAATATTACTGAAATGTGTTGTTGGTTTAACCATCACTTTGGATTTTTAGCTTACTTGATTTCCAGTTTGTGATGCATCTTTGCTCGTGTGTTCCCTTCTTTTCTGTGTGCTTTCATAGGTTTCCAAGGGGTACACTCACCTCACTTTCTATGTGTTGGAACTGTTCATGCACCTTCCTTGGCTTGCTGTGCCTCTCACACCCTTGCTACCAACATGGATATCTTAATTGCCTTTGTGCGCAAACCGCAGTAAAGGCATATCGTACAACCCACTGCTAGGACTCCTACACCAAACGGTTTGAGGTCTAGTTCGAACTTCTTATTGGGGAGATCTTCTAACATGTCAGCATGTCTAGCACTATCAACATAAATGTAGTGAGCAGTACGCAGTGATAGCGGAGAGACACAGACGATGACGAAGATGCTGCACCTGATGAGGTACCCAACACTGGGCAGGTAATCAACATGTATCAGTGCTCACAAGCATCACTAAAGACAAACATCAAGAAGCAACCCCAAAAGAAAAATGGTCGTTACAATATGAGGAGTCAAGTGGCTCCCCCTACATTAGGGGAAATGTGAAAAAGGAATGAATTTATAAGGAAGGATGATCCACCAACCATCCAAAAGCAGAAAACAAAAAGCAAGCTCGAGAAGACAGCAATGGACAAGAGTACGTCCATGAGCAGCAAATTGTAGAGCACTCTGATGGACAATACGAACACAAGTTTGACCCCATACATATCGGTAAGTCTACCCGCTCTAGATTACAACATTGTGGAAGACATGAAGAAAACTCGCACAAACATTTGTTTGTTCGAATCGGCTAAGATTATGAGTCTGCGGGATATTCTGTTGCACGCACTGAGGAAAACATCTATAGGCAGCGAAACCTCTATTAGCAAGGGAGCAAGCACATCTCTTGGTTCACTCACAAATGTGATTAATGCACTCAGATGGAAGAAGTGAACTTTTTTCCCTCCATTCTTGCTTTCATTTGAAATTTTTAACTGCAATGTTCACAACTATTTGGTTGATTCTGGTGCATTAGCCAACATCATGCTGCTCTCCATTGCCAAGAAGATCAATGTGCAATGGAGCAAGACACCTGTGCAGATCATCCAACTCGATCAGACATGCATAAAAACCATTAGCGAACTTTGGGATGTAATTATCTGACTATATTATGATGATCGAGTTCACCAGTGCATAAACATTGTTTTTGTGGACATATCGGAAGAATATGGCTTACTACTCAACAGATATTGGTCCAACAAGTTGAATCGGTACTTTGCTATAGGCTAGCCACACTTGTTGCTTCCATATAAGGGAAAAAGAAATCAAATCCAGGTGTTATCCAAGAGATACGCGAGGCATAACATCACTCCCATCAATGGCGAGAACGAACCGTTGGCCTTTGCAGAGCTCGTGTTCGAAAACTGCCTCTTGGAAACAATGCTAGGGTGTTATCTCGCACAACCAGCTCCAAGCCCACCAAACACGTAGTTTGGTCTCCTTCCTAGCCCAATTGATGGAAATGAAACTTGTACAACACATTGTAACATTAGTAGCAGTAGAAAAAGCAGTAGCAGTAGCATTAGTACAAGCGCATTGAACATTCTGTGTACAGATGAGCTATGGACCATGTATTTTGATGGATCAAAGACACATGATGGCTCTAACATTAGGTGTGTCTTGGTTGACCCAAAGCATAGGAAACACTTGATCTCGAGTTGCTTGGAGTTTGAGTGCATGAACAACATTGCTGAATACGAATCACTCATGTTGTGCTTGCAAAAGGCCATTATCCTCAATGTTGCGGCGCTCAAAGTGATAGGTGATGAAAAAATGGTGATACTGAAGGTACGTAACACCATAGACTATTTATCACCTCATCTCAAAAGTTACCAGCAAGAGGTATGGTTACTAATCTCCAACTTCCAAGCATTCAATATCATTGTTGTGCCAAGAACGCATAATGCAGCTGCTGATACCTAGCAAACGCAACTGTTAACATGTCACCGCTTAGGGATATATTTAATATTGAAATTTTGTATAAGCCTTCTATCCCTTATAACACAACTAATCTACATTTTTTTGACGATTATCAATAGATACTGCACATCGTGGACAATGATGATGCCTTCAAGTACGCAACGGCTAATGAATATGAGCATGAGGAGTCCCTGCAAGCTGTAGCTGATGACAAGAAAGGAAACCCCATCCCCAAGGGTTTGGTTTTTCTCAAAATTCTCTATGACTTGCAGGATCACTTTCAAGGGTCAAGAAATAGCAAAACCCATAGTTCCACCATGTTGAACGAACAAATCAATCCCAGAACAAACCACGATCTAGAGTTTGTTAGTTTTTGTACGTGTTGCGCACTACAACAGCAACACATTTTTGACCGCTTGTTCAAATACTACTGGGATGTGTCTGTGTCGGCACATGATGGCTTGAGTACATAAAACATGTGAATAATCCAACATGTGATTTCAACCAAAGAAGGGGTCAAGCCATTGCAGTAAAAACTGATGAAAGTACATCCGTCGCTTGAACGCCTTATATAGAAAGCATTGACTAAGTTGTTGGATGCTCAGATCACTTATAGAGTTCGTTATTTTACATGGGTTTCTAATTTAATTTATGTATGTAAGAAATCAGGAGAAATACTATTGTGCATTTATTTCCAAAAGTTGAACCACTCTTGGAACAAAAACAACTACCCTATGCCGTCATCAGAACCTATGTTACACACAATATCTAGAGTAGGAATGTTGTCTTTTCTTAATGGTATTTCGGGATACCACTAAGTTCCAGTAGCGATACTTGATACTCTGATACTGGTTCAATAGAAGCTTGGCCCACACATATACTGTCTACAATCACTTGATGGGAGGGTTGATAACCTGCCTGCCAATGACCAAGGTATCAAACTTTGTCTTTAGTAGGCCGGGTCGCACCCCGCGCCATGTACATAGTTTGGTTACTGCTTGCTGTTTTTTCGATTTGCTTACTATTTTTGTTTTATTTTGTTTTTCTTGTTTAATATCATGCTATTTTTGGTTTTGCAAATAAGTTCTGCCTTTTTCTGTGTTTCGGCTTTTGAATGAGTATGTGGTTGAGATCTAAAGAGTCTTGTGACACTGTAGCACTTGGCCAATCCTACGTCCATCTTCTCTGTGCTTGGTTGTAACCTTCGACTGATGAATTCTTGATAGAAAATATGAGCTGTCTGTAAGGGAAGCTTGGTTCCAACCATGAACCTATGTCCATACTGGGAAACTCCATGCTTGTAGTCAGCCTTCTGCTTTGTGTGATCAAGCTCATCCAACTAGTAGAAATAGAGAAGGGGAAAAATCTAAACGAGAAAACCTATGTCAAATTTCTTACATGCTTCTCTAAAGGAACAACCTCTTCTGCTCTCAATAAGTCAAGATCCCTCTTCTGCCCCAAAGATAAATAAGTGCATATGAATAATCCTCTTTCAAAAAAATAAATACAAAGGCGAAAGAAGAGAACGGCTTCCTGCGCGGAGAGGTGAAGCATGCAACTCCACCGGGGTACTGACTAGGCTCATTAACAGTGAAGCAATGTGTGTGTTCCTACGTGACTCTGAAGGGGTACTATCCAGGCCTACTGGTAGCAGAGCAACACCAAAGATGAAAACTTATACTCTAAAATTTTTTAACTCGCGAGCCAAACTATCCTTCCCAATTTCGAAACATTGTGATCAAGGAGTAAATCGTTGTTTTGTTTGACTGAGTTGGCGAAAGGTGAACCATGTATTTCCATGGGATAAGTGGGGAAGCCTAAGTAACCCAAATAACAATTAAATACTCCCTGAAAGACCAAGGCCCCGTGTTGTCAATGGACCAAAACATAGATGCTGGAGTTCAACTAGTGTGTCGCCAAGTGTTGTAGCGGCTGTAACACCCTCCAAAATTTTGGCCGGCATTCAATTTCGAAGCCTTCCTTGGGTTTTTCCTTGATGTTTTCAAGCACTTGGGATCACCCCGTTAGCCCATGTTGAGTCTTTGCACCCTCCTCTCTTGACTGTTCATCAAACATCTTTTTGCATGTTGATCACAATGTCATGCTTGTAGTCATGTTCTGGCCATGCACAAATTGTTCCTTCATGTGTAGAATTTGTGTTCGCTAAGTAAAAGTCTGTTGCACTCACACACGAAGTTATGGGAATTTTCACGCAAGCACCATTGCAGTTTTTTGATGATCTATCATAAGTGTCACGCTTGTCACTCACACCATCGGTTAGCCGCACTAAGTGTATGTTGTCTTGATGGTTCAAGGTGTCAAGTTGTCAAGTCCTATTGAGTGTGTGTACGCGAGGTCATGCATGTATAGAGTCACTCGTTCACACATTTGGTCATTTTGTTGAAACTCTATCGACTGGGCCATCGTCCAACAGCCAAACATCCGCTAAGATGCATTGTGCAGTTTCAGCTCTCAGTGATCATGTACTCCTGACCAGAATTGTGCAGAGCTTGAGGCTGCCTCCCAGGCAGTCTGCATTGTGCAATCCTGGAATTGACTTGACCAATTGTCACCCAAAATAGCGCAGAAGTTTGGCAAGCCGTCCCAATCTGTGCTTCTCGCAAGCACATCAACCGAGGTTCAACAAGAGAGTTTTACAAGGTAATGAACCTGGGTCTCACTCCTCCAAAAAATTACACAGAATCTGGAAAGCATGCCCAGTTCTTCTAACTGAAGAAACTGCACGTACAAGCTAGAAAGACACCCTATTTTTGTCACTTCACTAGCCTAAAAATTTGCAAAATTTTTCCAGCTAGTCACCTAGTCAGTCTGTCTGCTGCTCACTCGGAAAACTGAATAGATTTCATGAGAAGTTCCCAAACTTTTGAGAATCCCACTTAGCTCAGAAATGCGTAGGGTTTTCCAGAAGGCCAACCTTCCAGGATTGCACTATTTTTTCCAGTAGCCTCCCACAGCCTACTGCCAGGTCCCTAGAAAAATTGCATAATTTTTCCAAGCAGCCTCCCGCAGCCTACTGCCAACTCCCCGAAGAAATTGCACACTTTTCACTACTAGTATCCCTCTGCTCCCTACAGTGTCTCACTCAAAAAATTGCGTAGATTTTCTCTCCAGCCAAGTTAGATCCCGGAGATAGTCATTGCTGATCTAGATTGCCCATCTCAACCTCCTAGTGACCTCTGCGCAATGTTCACGAATAGTGCTCAGAGCCTGCATCTCGACTTAAAATCTTCCTTGTGTAGTTTCAAAGAATTGTCCTCTCTCCTGGCCACCTACATCCGAAAGCGAATGAGAATGCATCATGGTAGGCTATGAGATTTTTTGATTTGATGTCGTCTCATCATGAGTGATTGCAGATACATGTACATAGATGATACATGACGCGATGACGAATGGGATGAACAAGGAGTGCATGCGAGGAGATTGCTTCGCAAATAGACGAACAAGGGATGCATGCAAGGAGATTTGTTCGCGAATGGATGAACACATAGAGCATGCCAAAGTACAAGTGAAGGAGCGATGTGCACATGCAACATCAAGTGAACACCAAGACCATCGAAGACTCCACACAACTTGCCATGCGGAGGTGAAGCTATGATACACCAAGAGAACATCCATCACTTAGCAGCACTACAAGTCAAAATGCACACCACCAACAGCATGAACACATCAACTTTGTCATTTCGAGCCATGTCATGAGTCATCTTGGCTACATCACTACTATGGGCCACACTATTGTAGTTAATGTAATGTAACGTGGAAGTCTAAGAGACCCGCATGTAAATCTGAAGAGTCACGTAAAATTGGAAGAGTCATGTAATTCAAATAGTCATGAGGGAAGTCGAACAGTCACAAAGGCCAATTTTACCCTTGGCTATAAATACCCCTCATTTGTACATGCAAATGACTTTTTCACCTTGTATCCTCCCATATAGCCTTGAGAGTTTGTAGTATTTTCTTTGAGGAGCAAGCAGCAGCTCTAATGCCTCGCTATCGGGGTTAGTGATGTATGGTGTACCAATGTGTCTTGGAACTTTGGCTTGTTTCAGAAACTTGATAACATGGCATCACATTTTCATACATGTATTGTATTTGTTTGTAAGACTATTCTTTGGACAGTTGTAATGCATGTTTCTTTAACGTGTGTTAAAGTAGTTGAACTATTTTGGTTGTTATAATAAATATTCTTATGAAAATGTGTTGTATAAGTTGTTAATTTTGTCTCGCCCGTGTGGGCTATTCCACTGGACACTCGACAAAACCATTCTCATGAAGTTGTTATAAGGACCGTCGCACTCGTGTGGACTATGCCATTGGGTGTTGTATGCGCTATCCATTCACTGTGTGTTTGTGACTGCGGCATCTCTGTCGACTACTCCACCGGAAGCTCCGAATGTCCTGTTGTGTTGTGTGCCTCTGACAGAGTTGGGACTATTCCCTTTCGACTTGAGACTCACTTCCACCCTCTGCCTCTTCGGTGAAAGAAAATTGACACAATTAACACTAAGCACTCACTAGGCATGTGGACTTCCTTGTTCGAACACAAAGCATACCACTCTCATGTGCTAATAAGCAAGATCTAAGGAAAACCTTTAAGACAATGGAAATCAGGCCATGATACTGAATGGGACTCCTACACCAAATGGTGTGAGGTCTAGTTGGGACTTCATACCAGGGAGATCTCCTGAATTTTGGCAGGTTTAGCACTGTCAACATCACCATAACTTTAGAGTTTACCACATGCTATTTGGGGTGTGATCCAAATACCCAAATAAGGATAACACCTGATTTGATAAATTTGTCATAAAAGAACAAGTATTATATAGGTGTTTCGTACTTTCCTATTGCTCCTTGCAAAGAGGGAACCAAGAATAACCAATAAAACCTTTTTTCCTCATGTGGTCACATGCCATAAGACTTTTCCTTCCAATAAGCCACAAGAAATGTGTGACCCTTTTCCATAGTTTTCCGGACCATATCCTCTTCCACAAAGATTCTTAAGGGATTTCTGTGTAGCCCGCCATTATCCCATAAGATTCCTCTATGGGGAACTTCCCTTTCGTTTCTAACCCCATATTAACTTATCAGGACGATGTGCCACTTGAATTTTCCTTTTTCTTAGGTGTTGGTCTAAGATCAGTCGGTCCTGCAAAAGTTGATCTTCGGGCAAATTTTTAGTGATTCTCCATTAATTCAATTGAGATTGCAAGTTTCCTTCCTTCCAAAAGTTTTCCACCCAGGTGGTTCTAAGTTATATGGTAAACTCTTTAAGTTGCGTAATCTCTTCTCTCTTATATAGGCGCAGAAGTTATTGCCATCATTTTTCTCAAAACTTAGTTGTCCATCCATTTCTAATCTCCTAAAACATATAATTCTGGACTAGGAGTTTGTTCTCCTATGCTGGACCCAAATAGGAGATCCAGCAGGAAAATTTTGAGTTCTCACCTTCTCTGCTTGAGAACTAAATTACTATATCTCCCATCCCAAATTTGTTTCCATAGCTCTAAACTTCCTTGAACCCACCTCCACCATATTTTGGTTCACATTACTTTGTTAAGAATGTCAAGATCTCGTAGGCCTAGTCCCCCTTAGAATGGTCAAACATGGTCAACAAAGGTATCTATGGTTGAACATGGTCAACTATTGTCAAAATGGAAAACCATAATCTATCATAGAAAAGTATGGCCAACAATGACCAAATATGTGAAACGATGGCCATTCATGTTCAGCCATGGGAAACATAGGTCAGCCATGATCATTCGTTGTCATCTTTTGTCAACCATAATTAACATAATCAACCTTTGTAAACCATGTTCAACTGATTCTCAACATGGCCAATAATGGTTAGTATGGTCAAACATTGTCAAAGGTCAACATGGTCAAACATGGTCAACTATAACCATTCATTATCAATATAGACAACCATAATCTCTCATAAAAACCTATAGTCAACCATGGTAAATTTAATCAAGCCATGTTCACACATTGATCTACAAATTCCTAATGGCCAACCAAGTTTAACCAAGGTTAAAATGGATGAACACAGTCAACCAATGTCCTGATGGTTGAACATGGTCAACCATTATCAAAATGAGCAACCATAATCTATCATAGAAAAGTATGGTCAATCCTAGAAAAGTATGTGAAATGATGGCCAATCATGTTCAACTATGGGAAATGTAGGTCAACCATGGTTTTTCATGGTCATCTTTGGTCAACTGTAGTAACCATAATCAACCCTTGAAAGCCATGGTCTAGGCATGCTCAACCTAGCCAACAATAGTTAATATGGCCAAACATGGTCAACCTAGGTCACCATGGTACAACATGGCCAAATGTAGCCATTCATTATCAATATAGACACTCATAATCTATCATAGAAAACTATGGTCAACTACTTTCAAAGTAGTCAAACCATATTCGCCCATGGTGAGCTTTTTCAAGCCATGTTCACCCATGATTAAATCATGATCACCCATAGTCAATGTTTAAAAATATTCAATAATATTAATATTAATATGGTTTAAAACACATTAGTCTACTAATGTGGTTGACTACATTTGTCTATGTTTTAATATGTTTAAAATTCAATAGCCCTAAAATTTGGTTAAACAGGGTCACCTCTTATTATTATTGATCAATATTAATAAACACATATAATTAAACATATTTGTCAAATTTAGTGAAACAAAGTCAAGTTTTATAGTCAATATTTAAATAATTGACGATGATCTAACTTGGTCAACCCTTTGTTTACCATATTTAACAAAAGTCAACCTTGTTTAGTCATAGTCATAGTCATCGTCACTCAACACAAGTCAACCATATTAAATTATAGTCAACCATGGTTGATCAAAACTTAACATTATCAATATTAGTTAGCTAAGGGCGTCCTTGGTCACTCACAATCAATATTTAGAAATGTTTAATAATAACAATATTAATATTAATAAAATTGACTAATAAAATATAAAAATAAAAGAAACAACATTAATACTTTGATGTTAGAATACTACATAAATCTAACCAACCTCACAATGTCGCAAATATTGTCATAATGTGACAAACATTATTGTAATGTACATTACATTGCAATTTATGCAACTTCACAATGCGACATTACAAAATCAGTCAACCGCATTTAATAATGTGGTTGACTATGTTCAATTATGTTTGATAGTCAACAATCTCGAACTTCAAACGAACATAATCACCTGTCAATATTATTGATTAATATTAATAATCAAACATGTTGTGACATCAAACTGGTACATAAATCTATCCAATGTCGCAATGTGATTGGAATTGTTGTAATGTTACATTACATTGCAATTTAACCAAGGTCATAATGTGACAAACAATATTCCATTGTCACATTACATTGTAATTTCTCTATTGTCACAATGTGACATTACAAAATCAATTAACCACATTTACTAATATTGTTGACTATCTTTGATTATGTTTAAGTATGTTTGATAATCAACGCTCTTCTACTTCAGTCAAACGTTATCACCATTTAATGTTAATGATTAATATTAATATTTGCACATAGTCAACCACATTAGTCAAATATAGTCAGCCATAATGGTCAATTAAGGTAAATCAAACTCAAACATTATCAAACTTTGTCAGTTAAGGTTATCCTTTGTCAATCACAATCAAGATTTAAAAATATTTAATAATAAAAACATTTATATTAATAAATTTGACTAATCAAAATAATATTAATAATATTAATATTAATATTGTGATGTCGTAATGGTATAGAATTATAATCAATGTCACAATGTCACAAATATTATTAGGATGTTGCATTACATTGCAATTTATGCAATGTTGCAATGCGGCATTACAAAATCAGTCAACCACATTTATAATTTATCTGATTATGTTTGACAGTCAACACTCTCAAATTTCAGTCAAACATAATCACCTATTAATATTATTGATTAATGTTAATAATAAAACATGGTGGGACATCATAATGGTACATAAATGTATCCAATGTTACAATCTAACAAGAATTGCCACAATCTTACATTACATTGCAATTTATCCAACATCACAATGTGACAAAAAATATTCCAATGTCTCATTACATTGGATTTTATCTAATGTCTTTTTTTTAATGTGATTCACAGACACTGAGTGGCTACTACATCCAACGGAAAATCCAAGTAGATTAACCCGAATGGATCTACCTGCTGGCCAAACTAGCAGGGCCTAACCCTAAGGGAATTGATGAGATTTGACCTTGTGACCTCCCGATTAGTGAGGTACTTAGCAATGGGAACTCAAACAACTAAACTATCTCTTGGAGCTACAATTTATCTAATGTTGCAATGAGACATTACAAAACTATTCAACCACATTTACAAATATTATTGACTATCTCAGATTATGTTTAACTATGATTGAGAGTTAAAACTCTTCAACTTCAGTAAAAAATTATCGCCTTTTAATACTATTGATTAATATTAATAATCATACATAGTCAACCATATTAGTCAAACGTACACACACATAGTCAAATGAAGTCAACCATTAGTCAAACATAGTAAACCATAATGGTAGATCAAGGTCAACCAAAGTCAAACATTCTCAACCTTGATCAGTTAAGGTCGTCCTTGGTCAATCATAATGAAGATTTAAAAGTGTTTAATAATAGCAATATTAATACTAATAAAGTCGACCAATAATAATAATAATAATAATAATAATAATATTGTGATGTCAAAATGGCACAAAAATCTAACCAACATCATAAAGTCACAAATATTGTCGCAATGCCATATTACATTGCAATTTATGCAATATCACAATGCCACATTACAAAATTGGTCAACCACATTTAATAATGTGGTTGACTATGTTTGAAAGTCAACACTCTCAAACATAATCACCTATTAATATTATTGATTAAATTAAATAATCAAACGTGTTGTGACATCAAAATGGTACATAAATCTATCCAACGTCACAATGTGACAAGCATTGTCTCAATGTTATATTGCATTGTAAGTTATCCAATGTTGCAATGTGACAAACATTATCACAATGTCACATTACATTGCAATTTAGCTAATGTCACAATGTGACATTACAAAATTAGTCAACCACATTTAATAATATTGTTGACTATCTTCTATTATGTTTGAGTATTTTTTACAGTCAACACTCTTCAACTTTGGTTAAACATTATCAACTTTTAATATTATTTATTAATATTAATAATGCCACATAGTCAACCACATTAGTCAAACGTACACAAACATAGTCAAATGAAGTCAATCATTAGTAAAAAATAGCCAACCATAATGATCAATCAAGGTCAACCAAAGTCAAACATTATCAATCTTGATTAGCTTAGGTCATTCTTGGTTGATCAAAATCAAGATTTAAAAATGTTTAATAATAACAATATTAATATTAATAAAGTTGACTCATAAAAATAATAATATATTAATATTAATATTTTGATGTCGGAATGCTACAAAGACATAACCAACGTCACAATGTCAGAAATTTTGTTGCAATGTTACATTACATTGCAATTTATGCAACATCATAATGTGACATTACAAAGTCAGTCAACCACATTTAATAATGTTATTGACTATGTTTGACTTTGTTTTATAGTCAACACTCTCCAACTTCAATAAAAAATAATTGCTTATTAATATTATTGATTAATGTTAATAATCAAACATGTTGTGACATCAAAACGTTACTTGAATCTATCCAACGTCACAATATGACAATCAATGTAACAATGTTACATCATATTATAATTTATCCAATGTCACAATGTGACAAACATTATCACAATGTTACATTACAATGCATTTATCTAACATTACAATGTGACATTACAAAATTAGTCAACCACATTTACTAATATTGTTGACTATCTTCGATTATGTTTAAGTATGTTTGACAATCAACATACTTCAACTTCTATCAATTGTTATAACCTTTTAATATTGTTAATTAATATTAATAATTGCACATATTCAACCACATTAGTCAAACATACACAAACATAGTCAAATAAAATCAATCATTATCAAACGTAGTCAACCATAATGGTTAATCAAGGTCTCTATGGTCAACCATGATCAACCTATTAGTGTCGGTATCTTCATCCCTCCATCAGTGATCAAAATTCTCTTTTTGCATGCATTCTAGGTGTCTCATCCGATTAGATGCATTCCATTAGGATCATGGATCATTTGCTGGTAGTGGCATATTATCAAATTTTTCCTCATGATCTTTTGTCTGTACATTTGCAAAAGCCATTTTCTAGGGTTTTAGGTCTCATTACGTCTAGGGTTTGTCGCCATAGTCTTGTAAAAGCTCAATAATGGTCAGTAGGCACATGAGGAGGTCTAATAAGGTCTTAGCATCAAAATTTCAATAATGATATATTTAGTAATTGATTTTCCCTCAAAACCCTGTTTTGAGGAAAAATAGAGTTTTTATGTTCTATGTATAAAAAATTCATGTAATTTTAATTTTCCTATATGTAATAAGTTCAGAACTGCAACCTTGGGTCACCTTGGAAAACTCATACACTCCAGCTCTTGCAAAAGAGACAAGAAAATCCAAGCATTAGTCCATCAAATGTCAAAAAGAGAGCCAAACTGCAAAACAGAGTTTTTAAAGAACAAAGTGAAAAAGAAAACTTTAGAAAGTGGGTTTTCTAAATGAAAAATTAAAGTCAAAAGGTATATAAAGTGCTCCTTGTGTTGAAGAATTCATTTTTTGTGGTAAAGTGAGATAACAAGGAGAAAATCGCGCTTTGAGGTGAAGAAAGGGAAATTGCAGCAAAGTTTTGAAATTCTCCTTGGCGCGGTGCACCTGGGCATAGGTGTAGCGCACCTGCTCAGCGCGAGGCACCAAGCACAGAATTTGCATACAGTGTTGAATCTACCAGGCACGGCACACCTGGGCATTGGTGTGGCGCATCAGTCTGCCAAGACAAAATTTCATTTTAACGACCTTCTCAAGCTCCAAAATCTTGCAAATGTCATTCCTCAAGTAAGTAAAACCTCCCATTTTTCCATTGCAAAACATTTTATCCCCCTTGATGGTGTTCTGATAGGTGGAAAATCAAACCCTAGTTTGCTTCATAGTTGCATTGCAAAACTATCTAGGGTTTTGTAATATTTTCATACTTGCTGCTTTTACTCCCCTGCATCATTTTCACATATCCCATTCCTCTCCACTGAATTTCCCTAATTTCATTTCCCTTTCCCTCTCTCATTTACACTCATCCTACCCCTTATCCCCAAAACCCTAAAACCGTAACACCTAATTCCCACTATTCCCCAAACCCTAATCTGTATTCCCAAACCCTATCACTCCCTAATAACCCTACAACCAGCATCAAATCCCACTCACCTATTCCACTCATCAAATCCCAAAGAAGAAAATAGCAGTCACCTATTCTTGGAATAAAATCTCTTCATACTCATCATTTTACACCATACAATGGCAAATATGGAGACAGAGTCAGCTTATGAAAGGGATGAGGAAACTGTGAGTGATTCCTCCCAAGAGATTCATGTACCACGAAAACCACATAATGGAGGAAAACACATCTAGGAGGATCCCACTACACTCACAGAGTTCCTAGCTTGCCCTCTTGCAGTAACATGCTTTAAACATCAGTCTTGCTACCAGTTTTGTGAGATGGTGGAAAGGGTGAAATACCACCATGAGCTTGCTAGACTATTTGTCCTTCATCTTCACAATGCCCAGGTCAACTGAACAGGTGTTTATTTCACTTTGACACCTGAAACTATAGTTGAAGCAACAAGTATTCCTAATGTGGGTAAACAGTGGAACAAAGGACAGCTTGTGGGCAAAGAGCATTATGAGTCTTATATCAAGGCTAGTTATCAAAAGCAAATCAGTAGGGTCTTTCCTTTCAGATACCTACAGGACACTTATGCTCCACTTATAAAGCTCATTATCAAATACTTCAACTGTGAAGGGAGATTTTCTCGCTTGTACACTTATCATGTTAGATTATTGATGCATTTTACTAGATTGAGGATGATGAACTTCCCCTATTTCATATGAAGAAATATTGAGAAAATGACCACATTGGTGCAAAGGAAACCTCCTCATCAATAGTACAATAGCATTTATCACTTTACCTTGATCAATATTGTTGTTTTGCATCATCTAAGTTTGTTGAATGTTTCGTGGGATACTTTCATCTCACATGAGGTTTTCACAAATCCTCAAGTGACCCCATCAGTATTTCAAGTGGAAGGAGTGTTAAAATTGGCAACCAAGGAAAAACTTCATGTGGGTCATCTTATTCATGGCTGATAATATTTTTATTAGATTCCTCTCGTCGAGAGGTGTAGGATTGATATAAAGATCATCCGATTCCGATAAGTATTCATGGAGATATGAATTTATTTTGATTATGGAATTATTATCAAGCCGACCTACAACTCATGTAGGCTCAGAAGCCCAACAGTCGCATTTATTCACCCACCAACGTTGTGTATAAATATAAGAGGACTTCTCCTCATTTGGACTTACTCATCTCATCACATCTCTCTCTCTCTACTGCGCAGATATGAGTCTCTTCTCTACTGCGCTGAAATGGGTTTCTCTCTCTCACACATGTGAAGCCGGAAGCTGTTGAATTTGAAACTGCAACTGCAGAAGTAAAGATTGGCTTGCATAGCCTAGAAGATCTCCTCTTTGGAACTACGCTGTAGGTTCATCTGAACCTCCTTTGAAAGTCGCAACTTTTGGTGGTGGAATGAAGTCAATCCGACGAACGGTTTGCAAGATATCGACTGCCCTAGTTTGAAGCCAGAAACTGCTGAAACTGAAGGTGCAACTACAGAAGTAAAGATTGACTTGCGTGGCCTAGAATATCTCCTCTTTGGAACTTTTCTTTAGGTTCATCTGAACCTCCTTTGATAGCCGCAACTTTTGGTGGTGGAATGAAGTCAATCCGACGAATGGTTTGCAAGATATCGACTGCCCTAGTTTGAAGCCGGAAACTGCTGAAACTGAAGCTGCAACTGCAGAAATAAAGATTGAATTGCGTGGCCTAGAAGATCTCCTCATCTGAACTACGTTGTAGGTTCATCTGAACCTCCTCTGGAAGCTGAAAATTTTTGTGGTGGAATGAAGTCAATCCGACTGTTGGTTTGTGAGATATGGTCTGCCCTAGTTTGATAATGAAGCTGCTAATGCTGATGCTACTGATCTAGGGTTTGCTACTGCTGATATGAATCAGATTTATTGTATTATTTCTCTCTTCTGAATTATTGAAGATAAAAGAAGATTTGATCAAAGGGTTTCCTCACACATTGTGGGGTTTGTCCCTGGCTAGCCGCCACATCTTGTGTCTCTTGTCTTGGCTTGTTTTCTGTCGATCGTTTAATGTTCTATCTGCACTTTATTTTATGTACATGTGATTGCTAATTGGTGGAATATAATAAGAAAAAGAACTAAACTGTTATAAGCATAGAACATACCATAACTTAACATGGTATCGGAGCTGAGGTGAAGACAAAGCCCGAGCAAGAGCAAGAGCAATCATTGAAGAGAAGATTGGCAAGGCTATCCTAAAAGAACTATGGGGTCCTCAACACTCTTTCCTGCCGAAGATAAGCTCCGTGAGAAAGCTGACTATCACGGATGGAAGATGTCTATCGATCTATCCTTTGAAGATCAAGGAGTGTTGGACCATGTAAGAGGCAATATTGTTGAGCCTTCATCAAATGCATCTGCTGCTGCCTGGAACAAATGGAAAAATGGAGAAGTAAAAACAAAGAAGATCATCCGGGACTCTATCGACAAGCGCTTGGTGGCCTACATCTCTGATCTAGACACCTCCAAGGAAATATACGATAGACTGGTGAGTTTATTTAAAGTTTATGATGAAAATCAAGTTTTGTTTCTTAGAAATAAGTTGAGGGAAATCAAGAAGGGTAAAGATGAAAGTATGCAAGCATACTTCTTAAGAATCACCGAGATCAAGAACGATCTCCTATCTATTGGGGAAACTATTACTGACAGAGAAATGGCACTCACAACTCTTGGAGGATTACCATATGAATGGTATGTGTTCAGGACTACTCTTCTAAACTATAATATAATTCCTGGTTTCGAGGAATTAATGGCTAGATGCATTCAAGAAGAAACAAGGGAAGAAGTGCAAGAAATGCCCATGCCTAAAGGTCCTCTTGCTGCCTTTTCTTCTCATGCAAAGTAAAGAAAGGACTCACACTAGGACGATGATCAAAATCCCTCTGATGGCAAATCAAAGGAATAACAAATTCAACAGCAAAGGTAAGAGGAGAGCTGGAGATCGAGGAAGAGGATAACCATTCAAGAAGGCTAGAAAGTCCACGATGTATTAAATGCACCTGACCTCAAAAGGAACCTTGTGTCCATCTTGTCAATGGAAGACAGAGGCTACAAGGTAACCTTCAGCAATGGCAAGGTATGTATATGGAAAAATAATGTTAAAGATGCCTTTACTCTTGGGTTTAGTGTTGATTCATTATATCAGGTCGATGGAAGTTCGCTAGGAGTCATGTCTTGCAACACAACGCTTCAGTCCGAACTTTCGCATCAGAGGTTTTCCCACCTTCATTACAAAGCTCTACCTGATGTAAGACATATGGTAACAGGGATGCCCAAATTCCAAGTAGAGAAAGAAGGTGTATGTCCGGGATGTGCCAAAGGAAAGCTCAAAAGGGGACCATTCCCCTCAAGCCAAAGTAAGACCTTCGATATATTACAATTGGTTTACTCAGGCATACCCGAGGTTGGCATTAAGAGGCAGACTACTACACCACATACTCCTGAGCAAAATGGTGTGGTGGGAAGGAAGAACCACATGATGATGGAAGCTGTCTGGGACATGCTACATGATCAAAGACTTCAAAAGTTTCTATGGGTTGAAGCTGCAAACACTGTCGTATATGTACAAAATCGATGCCCTCATCAAGCATTGGGTTCCAAGGCTCCTGAAGAAAAATTCACCGGTAAGAAACCTGATGTTTCTCATTTTAAAATTTTTGGAAGCCCTGTATACTTTCATGTGCCGAAAGAGAAAAGAAATAAATTGGGAGCATCTGGAAAGAAGGGAATTTTCGTGGGCTATGGTGAAAATACTAAAGGCTATAGAATCTATGTAGCCGGTCAAAGGGAAGTCATAATTAGTCATGATGTCACCTTTGACGAAGATATGGCTCTCTGCAAGGTGATCAATCTTCCGACTGTTGTGGGGAAAAATGCCTATTTAGGACGATCCTATCCACCTAAGGTGTGACAGCGCCTTAGCAACAAACGAATACAGCTACTATGATTTCTTCCTTTATGAAATGTGAAAGAGGAGAGATCGGCAGACTTACTGTTGTCTTGCGGTTGTCCCTCGAACTAGATCCTCTTCTCTTTGTGTGTCCACAGCTACTTGCCTCCTCGCTTGATCAAGAGAACAGCTACCTGTGACAAGAGAACAGCTACTTGCGACAAGAGAAGAACACAATACAAAGGCAAATATACATATTCATAAATGATTCAGGATTAGAAGTAAATCAAATATACTAATGCAATCATACAAAATACACCAGCATATAGGAAAGAATCAAGATAGCTTTATTGAAAGTAACAGGATTCAGGAAGAGATACAACCCATAGGGCTCCAACCCAGCATCTCCTTCCCAGCAGAATGGAATTCCTTCTTCAGCTCCTTTCAAAGCATAACACACCCAATGTTTCTAGCCACAAACCAACAACAATTCTTTGCAAATACCAAATTCTAGCCTCTCTAGACCTCATGAGAGAGATCTATATATAGGAGTTTTGGAGAGAGGATGAGTCAGCTTGAGGCTGGCATGAAGCTAACTAGTGTCCTCTCCCACTTCAGTTCTTGAGTCCACTTGGAGGTTCTTGCTTTCACTTGGAGATTTGGAACCTCTTACTCATCACCAGTCGAATTCCCTGATCCAAGTGTCATTTTGGAAGCTTCCTGGGCATTGACACCTTGAGAAATGACTCTGCCACTTGTCCAAACTCGCTTAGCGCAGGTAGCCTTCTTTGCAGTTGACATTCAACGTAGGTAGACAGTGGAGCAGTCGACATTCAGCGCAGATGCTCAGTGGAGCAGTTGACATGATCCAGAATTGCCTTGTTTTTGAGTGTTTTCAGGTGGAGAACTTTTGTGAATTGTTGTGGTTACTTGGCCTTGTTCCTCTAGGGGTAGAAACAACATGTTTAGGGACTTTGGATCCCTTGATTATTGACATTTCATGCTCAGTGATGCAAGGCACAAAAATGTCTATAACAGTTGCCCCCTAAAGTATGAGGCCATTTATCGGGTGAAATGCTTTATCCAGGAGGGTCCGAAGTTCATCCATCTGCCGGGAGGAGACCTGTAATAAAATACAATACAATACATTATGATTCATTCTGTTTTCATGATCTAGCTGAGGCGGGCATTCCCATGCTCAGCTTTATAAATACATTTTAGTGCATAGAACAGATGATCGTCTGATGGTAGACTGATAATTTTGGTGAAATTATCATCCTTTGAATAGGATGATCATCTGCTGCAATGATGTACATGTCAAATGTCTTTATTTTCCCTGAATATATATCGCAGCCCGGATGGATGAAACTAGATCCGGGGTCTTCAAACTCGTTCGATCTTCACTCTAAGTACAAGTCGATCCATGTGAGAATTGCGCTGAAGTCAAACATGGAAAGACATCGCTTGATTACCGGTCAATGATGTAAACCGTTAACAAGCGCGAGAGGAATCACCGATAATGATAATGACCCTCAAGGTACTGTAGTACAATTCACGTGGTGTGAATAAAGGACTTGGCGTCGAACACCACGCAAAATCTTCTGGTCGAAGGTCATTGATGTATACCTGTCGCCGGAAGTGAGAAACTTGCCATTGAGGTATGCAAGCTTCAAAGTACTGAAGGGGTTGTTCCTAGATCAACTCCTTGGATAATGAGCTGATGTCGACAAGGAGCGATCCGTCAAAGGAGGGACTTAATGAATCCCACATCAGTGACACGGAACGGAGCTAATGATTTTAATGGAGGTGAAAACAATCTGTGACATATGATTCAGGGTGGCGGTCATGAATGGATGAAGGATAATGTATGGTAGTGGATGGGACCCGGTTGACTCTTTCTGAATGACTTCTCTTGAACATATGGCGACACTGATGCGATGGATCGGTAGCATTACCCCAAATATGGATGGTATGGCAAGACCATGGTGATGTGACCGGTGAATGAAACAACCCAACCCGATTGTGATACGGAGGAAAAGTGTCATGTTCAAGAGCGACCTGCTACCATCAAAATTTTCTTGATCTTTCCCAATTTTTCCCCAGTCATTGCTGACCAGTACCTCTTTATTTTTTTCAAGCTTGAGGAGGATAACATATGCTTGTTCTATAACCTGCCCTTCGGGCAAGCCCATCGCTATGTTTTAACGAGCCTAGCGATAGGGAAACTCGTTCTCGTCTAAAGACAATTTTGTCGCTATTTAATCATTTTAACGAGTCTAACGACAAGGATAACTCGGTCCTTTTCATTTTTAGAGAGTCTGAAAAGGTACATAAAGTCAACTCCAAAATTCCTTTTTCGTCATCTAATCCCTTAAGTCCGAAAAAGTATAAAACAATACAGAAGGGATGAGCTTTCGATAACTTTAACGAGCCGAATAAAACAAGCGCTCGACCTTTTTGTGCAATAATCCCTCAAGTCCAAAAAGATTAAAATCTAGAGGAGGGATAGCTCTTCCGGTCACTTTAACGAGCTGGAAGGCCAAAACTCGGCAATCTTTTCATATTTTACGAGTCAATTGAAAAGGGCTTAAAGAAGACTCGTCTTTTGAGGAACGAGTGATAAACAGGGATAGCAATTGATTCCAGGTACAGGTTGGAATTTTCCAATCACGGTAGTGTCACAAGGATGTCTAGGTGAAATCACTCTTCGCAGCTGTTCCTCAAAATGGGTAAACAATCATATGGGGGTGAACGATCGGCCAAATGAAAAGTGAAGGTGGTAGGTGCACATACGACCAAGGCTTTTATGGCTGATAAATTTACGATCACAGTGGTTATTTACCGGGATAGGTTCATTTTTTAGTTAAAAATGAGCTTAAACTCTGGAGGAAACATTGCTCACTGCTTATATTTATTTTTTAACGAGCATGAAGACCGCGTTAAAACTGCTCGGATCTTGCGTTTATTTTTTAACGAGCATGAACTTTATGCTAAAACCGCTCGAATACCCAGTCATAAGATAAGAGTGTCTCATGAAAGATCCCATTTTTTATAGAGCTTGCGCCTTACCAAAGCTATGCTCACTCTCCTTTCTTTATGCAAGTTTGGAAACGGCTAATCCTACGAGTTTAAAGGGTTAGACCTACAGGTTTAAAGGGAGGACCTAAAAATTTAAAAAATAAATAGTCGCCCCTTGCTTGCACTCCAAAAGGTTTGCATGCCCCCAGGTATAAAACAGAGTTTCAAGGTTACCCCTCAATTTGCAGATAAAACATTTGTTTTACCGGGAGAGGCCTACCTCTTTCAGGCTACCCAAAGATTGTTCTGTTATTCTTTCAACAGAACACTTCCTCGGCAATGTCTACCGAAATAGACAAGGGTGAATGACCATTGTCAAACACGTAACTTTGACAAAAGAATCTTATTCTAGAACAACCCCTCTTCCATCCACGGACGGGGTACGGACTAGTCATATTCTCCCGCGGAAACCTACCTTATACCCAAAGTTTTCCTGCCGAAGCAGGCCAGGATCCATGCCCCCTAGGTTCCAGTCATATCCTCCTGGATTACTCGCGCTCATCAGGAGGACGGACCGTGGGTTGAGACACTTCTTGCATGAATAAACCATTTAGGGATGGCACATGACTATTTGCGATGCGTGATCCGGGAAACGAAAGTTGGTCTACGAGCTTGACCATTCTTCCTTCATGTGGAAAACACATTACTCTAAAGAGTGAGGAGACTACAGCTTCCATGCAATACATATAGTCTCTTCCAAGGAGTAGGTTATAATCCAAGGGTCCTTGAACGACCATCACGTTCATTTGAACGGTCTTCCCTTTCAATGTTATAGGCACATTGGGGAGGATCCCTAAAGGTCGACTGGCTCCTTTATCAAAACCTGATAGATTTCTCATCTCAGGTAAGAGCGCTGGCGAACCAAGTGTTCTCCAAGCAATAGAGGAAAGGATACTCACAGATGCCCCCTCATCAATGATAGTGCCAGCCATTACCATTCTATATATTTCACAAATAATTCTGAATGGTATACTGGCTGGCAACCGGGGTCTGCCTAGTTGGTTCCAATCGAAGGACACAACCAGGTTGCTTGGTGGTGGGACCGAATATACGTCCGGATAGCGCTCTGATGAACTTCCTTCCTGTGATAAAGGAATGGTGGCATTGCCCCCTTGATCATCAGAGTCAGTGCTGATGAAGAGAATCTGGACGGTGTCGTCTTGATTCTCCTCTGTGATGGTGTCATTCGAAGATGGAGCCTCTGAAGGCAAAACCGGGTCAACTGCCGTATCAACCTTTTGACTTTCGTCAGGCATGGATCCAGATGGTTCATCTTCAATGACAGGCGCTTCGGCTGACCACCTGAGTGGCTCAGCCGGATTCTCAACTAGTGAGGGACTTGGCAGGAGTCTTTGATATCCAGGAGGAAGATTCGCTCGTAAAATCGGGCGATCTTCCAGAACTCTTTTTGCCTCGTCTAAGAAGGGACAACGGTGGATGGCGTGATCGCCTTCACACAGTCTGCAGGGAAATTTAGCTTTCCCGCTCTGTCCTGGAGCTTCACTCCCACTAGTTGACGGCGAGCAGTCGACATGACTATCAGAGGTCGATGCTCCCGAATTGTGCAAACGGGGGGACCAGTCTCTTAGTATCCGTGGGATACAGGGACAATCTCTATGGAAGTGGTCTCCCCTGCAGATGACGCATGGCGATTTAGGCCTTACGAGTGCGGTGTGTGGATTTTTGTTAGATGACATTCGTTTGCCCCCAGTCGCCTTAGGCTCCTTCTTCTTCTTTTCTTTCTTCTTCTTCTCCTTCTTCTCCTTAGGAACCCGATCTTTTGATCGACCAGTTCCGTCAAGCGAAGAGGAAGGAGGGGAGGAAGATGAAGTGGAAGGCTGGGGGGCAACCCTTGTCTGATCTAACTGTTGACTCGACTGTTCAGGAGTGGTGGTATTCTGAACGACATTGGTTGAAAAGAGCCAAACTGGGAGGCCAATTGTCAGTCCTGGAAGCGACAATGTGGCCATGTGGGGCGCACCAACGTCTCCCCAAGAGGAGAAGGGACTAGGATTTCCACCCAAGGGAATTCCTTGGTTGGTGTGCTCCATCTTTTCAACCTAAAGATCAACGCAGGATTAAAGGGTGATTGTTCCGTTTAAAATAAATTGTTAACGACGCTTTAGACACAACTTGCTTTTTCAGTTTTAAAGAGTCGAGAAAAAGCTAAATATGACTCTAGTCTCCTTCGATGTTTTAACGAGCCCGAAGTGACAAATGCTCAGATGGACTTTTTCTGTTATAGAGTCTGAAAAATGCCAAAAGAAACTGCTCTGGAGATCTAGGCAGAGGGTGTGCCAAACTTTTCGCAAAACCACAGAATACTTTTTACGGTACGGGTGGTCGATCTTCGTGAATGCTGTGTTCACTGCATTGCGATCAGTAGGGCGGCCGACACAGCTTCCTAAGGATAAAGGATATATGCCTATAGGGGTCTCCCAATATATACGTGACGGTACGTGGGAGCACAATCCGTATTAGCGCCACCGACTCTCAGGAGGAATCACCCACCTTCTTCGAGATCGACAGTCACTATGTTTAACGATGCCGGAACACGTCTCTAGCCTAGACCTCTATGTTGTATGCTATGTTACAAAGCGTTGTTAGGTTCATTCAGTTTATTTTAGGTTGATCTTTTTAAAGTTTTCCTTTCAAGGTTCACCACGAGATGTATGATACAAATTCCTAAATGCAGTCTAAGATGATAAGCAAGCTTTACAATCTTTCAACTTTGAAAATCCTAGCTACTAAGGGAAAAGAGAGCGACTATCTTTTCTCAAAGAGCAATCAGCACACTCTAATGCACTTTCCCTAAATCCAACATGCAAACTTATCAAATGCAAAATGCACAATGCAGGTGTTTGTTTTCACTTTCTTAGTATAAATGCCTACAAAGAAAGCTTTTTGCACAAATTTGAATTTGCTTGTAAAATGATCAATACAAACAAGCTCACTCTTTTCAAAAACAACAAGGGTAGAAGAGATTACAATCACTTTGCTATTTTTCGAAATAAAGACTTGTTTTGACACTTAAAAGACACAAATTCAAACCAATAAGAAAAAGTAAAACTATAATCAATCTGAACAAACAACCAATGAACTCTCTTCTAAGATCACTCTCAATCAGATCTGAATCAAAGGCTACCGAAAGACTACTTTACTCATGCAAAGGAAGACTGTAAATGACGCCACAAACACATAAAAACATTCACAATCTTTTTGTACAAAAATGGGGCGGAATTTAGGCAAAGAAAAGGGGTTATCAGGCTAGTACCTATGCTGGTTAAAGGCTGCAAAAACAGAGATCAAAACAGGGCAAGAAAGGACAAAGAACCCCAGTTGCACAAGGCCACACTGGTTCAGCGCAGGTCCAACACTGTCAGTTTGACATTCAGCGCAGGTAGCCCCTTCGGGACCTGCGTTGAAATGCAGACTGCCTTCACAGTGCCTGCGCTGAAGAGAGAAACTCTCGTTTCTCTTGGTTTCTGGGTCACAAAATGCTCAAAAATCAACTGTTTCAGGCCAAATCAGAAACACAAGCAAGGTATAAACAGAGGGATGCTTTGATAGGGTACTAAAGACTATCACAAGGATCAATCAAATCGTTTTTGGATCTAGTTTAAATCATAGACAAGTCCAACATACTGGATCAAAGCAGCAACTTTTACTTTGCATCCGGGAAAGATGCAGTTCAAGAATTGCTGTCAAGTCTATGAGGTAAACAAATGATGGAAACACAAATGAAATGAATAAACAAGTTCGTCCCCAGTGGAGTCGCCAATTTGTTGTGGGGAAAAATGCCTATTTAGGACGATCCTATCCACCTAAGGTGTGACAGCGCCTTAGCAACAAACGAATACAGCTACTATGATTTCTTCCTTTATGAAATGTGAAAGAGGAGAGATCGGCAGACTTACTGTTGTCTTGCGATTGTCCCTCGAACTAGATCCTCTTCTCTTTGTGTGTCCACAGCTACTTGCCTCCTCGCTTGATCAAGAGAACAGCTACTTGAATCCCACGAGATCACAAGAGAACAGCTACCTGTGACAAGAGAACAGCTACTTGCGACAAGAGAAGAACACAATACAAAGGCAAATATACATATTCATAAATGATTCAGGATTAGAAGTAAATCAAATATACTAGTGCAATCATACAAAATACACCAGCATATAGGAAAGAATCAAGATAGCTTTATTGAAAGTAACAGGATTCAGGAAGAGATACAACCCATAGGGCTCCAACCCAACATCTCCTTCCCAGCAGAATGGAATTCCTTCTTCAGCTCCTTTCAAAGCATAACACACCCAATGTTTCTAGCCACAAACCAACAGCAATTCTTTCCAAATACCAAATTCCAGCCTCTCTAGACCTCATGAGAGAGATCTATATATAGGAGTTTTGGAGAGAGGATGAGTCAGCTTGAGGCTGGCATGAAGCTGACTAGTGTCCTCTCCCACTTCAGTTCTTGAGTCCACTTGGAGGTTCTTGCTTTCACTTGGAGATTTGGAACCTCTTACTCATCACCAGTCGAATTCCCTGATCCAAGTGTCATTTTGGAAGCTTCCTGGGCATTGACACCTTGAGAAATGACTCTGCCACTTGTCCAAACTCGCTCAGCGCAGGTAGCCTTCTTTGCAGTTGACATTCAACGCAGGTAGACAGTGGAGCAGTTGACATTCAGCGCAGATGCTCAGTGGAGCAGTTGACATGATCCAAAATTGCCTTGTTTTTGAGTGTTTTCAGGTGGAGAACTTTTGTGAATTGTTGTGGTTACTTGGCCTTGTTCCTCTAGGGGTAGAAACAACATGTTTAGGGACTTTGGATCCCTTGATTATTGACATTTCATGCTCAGTGATGCAAGGCACAAAAATGTCTATAACACCGACTTTGAGGAGCTCTCAAGAAGCTGACACCAGGGAACCGAAAGAAAAGGATGATGAATCAATGCCTGATGTAGAAAAACCCATGGATCTGATTGATCCTCATCCACATGAGCCTTCCTCTTCCAGAAAGAGGCCTTCATGGCTTAGGGGGATACTTGATGATGCTGAAGGGCATGCTACACCCTGAGGAACCTTCCATCAAAGTAAGAAACTTAACAGGTATCAGGGATACCTGACCATCATGAGCACGATCATACAAAATGAGCCTTCATCATTCTCAGATGCCATCAAGCATCAAGTATGGAAGGATGCTATGACCGAAGAATATGAGTCTATCATAAAGAATGATGTTTGGGAAGTAGTTCCCAGACCCTAGGACAAGACTGTTGTTACTTCCAAATGGCTTTACAAGATAAAGCATGCAGCAGATGGAAGCACGGAAAAGTATAAGGCTCGTTTTGTTTCTCGAGGTTTCTCCCAAAAGGAAGGTATAGACTATGATGAGATATTTGCACCTGTTGCCAGATATACGACCATCCGCTCGATCATAGCCCTTGCCGCTTCACAAGGATGGAACCTACATCAGATGGATGTGAAGACTGCGTTCTTGCATGGCTCGATCAAAGAAGAGGTCTACGTGGAGCAACCCAAAGGATTTGAGATTTATGATCGAAAATCTCATGTATGCAGGTCGAAGAAAGCCAGGGAAAATTTTAAGAACCCCCTCTAAATTTATAAATATAATAAATGGGCGAATCTCCATGGTATATAGGAAAAATGGAAGGCGATTTTATCAATAATATAATATGTATATATAATTTTTTGGCGAATATTTACTCAATTATAAAATCTTGTAAGATCTTGGCGAGTCTTTCACTAAATAATAAAACATTGTAAAGTCCTAGTGAATCTTAGCATAGGCTAGATGCTGGATTAATTCCCCCATTTAAATAGGCTACATTCTAGGTGAATACCATGGGTCAATACCATGTGCCATTTTGGTGAATACCATGGGTCAATACCATGTGCCATTTTTATTTTTATTAATTCTAATATTAGGGTTAATAATGGTTTTTTTGCATGGTATTAATAACAATCTAGTCCATGGTATTTGTCACATAGTATTTTGGCCATAAGTTTCACCTAAATATAACCCATTTTTTGAGTGTTCGTAAATATAAGGTGACTTATGGAGTAAATATAAAAAAATGTTTTATTTGTTTACCATACCTCTCATTTATTTATATTTTTATTAATTTACCATACATTTTTTACAAATATGGTATTTGGCCCATAGGATTCACTTAAACAAAACCTCTTTCTTGAGCCTTCATAAATAGAACGAGGGTTATGGACTAAATATAAAAAGAGGTTTTATTTATTTACGATACGTCTAGTTTATTTATATTTTTATTTATTTACCATACCTTTTGAGTATTTATATTTTTATTTATTTACCATACCTTTTGAGTAAGTATAAAAAGACGTTTTATTTATTTACCATACCTCCACTTTACTTATATTTTTATTTGTTTACACTCTTACATGTATATAAGGTGACTTATGGAGTAAATATAAAAATGTTTTATTTATTTACCATACCTCTCATTTATTTATATTTTTATTAATTTACCATACCTCTTTTATAAATATGGTATTTGGCCCATAGGATTCACTTAAATAAAACCTATTCTTGAGAATGGGCAAATGGATTCACTTAAATAAAACCTATTCTTGAAAATGGGCGAATGGAAGGTTGTAAGTCCTAATTTCAAGGGCTAAATTTACCTTTTTTACCCTCTCCCTTAAAATAAGGTGGGCTATTTGAGGTGATTTGTAAAAATGTACTATGATACAAAATATTCGCCCACTAAAAATTTAAAACCCCTTAATTTCGCCAAAGGGCGAACATTCGCCCCTAAAATTATCCTTGAAGAAAGCTCTCTATGGGCTGAAGCAAGCACCTCGAGCATGGTATGAGAGGATCGATAGCTACTTGATGAAGCTGGGATTCACTAGGAGTGAAGCTGATCCTAACCTTTACTTTAAGGTTGAAGATGACAAGCCTCTCATACTGGTGTTGTATGTGGATGACCTCTTTCTAACAAGTGCAAACCCTCTCATTCACAAATGTAAGAGGGAGATGGCTTTTGAATTTGAAATGAAGGACCAAGGACTTGAAGTGTGGCAGAAGCCAAGGGAAATTTTCCTATCTCAAGGAAAATATGTGGTAAATATGTTGGAAAGATTCAGTATGATGGATTGCAAGCCTGTTACTACCTCGAGGATCTTAAATTTTAGAAGTTATATGGTAGTGATGTCGGACCAGACTTGGGAAATGCCTCTGAGTTTCAAAAACTCATTCGCAATGATGTTCTTGGTGAACCTCCGTCCAAACATATGTTTTGCAGTTAGCATTGTGAGCTCATATTTGGTTGAGCCTCACTGGATTGATGCCAGGAATCTTCTGAGATGTCTTCAAGACACAATCTCTCATGGATTAAGATACACTGCCAGAGATGTGAGACTACTTGGATATATTGATGTTGATTGGGCAGGCAGTGTGGTGGACCGTAAAAGCACTTCCGGGTATTGTTTCACCTTGGGATCTGCTTCGATATCCTGGATGAGCAGGAAGCAGAAGTCGGTGGCTTTGAGCACCACCGAAGTAGAATATATTGTTGCTAGCATTACCTCGTGTGAGGCAGTCTTGTTGTGAAAGCTCTTCAGTGAGCTGTTTGGATTTACACTGGATACCACTGTGATTCTCTATAACAACCAGAGGTGGGGTTCGATTATTGAGGAATCTTGTATTCGTCGATTGCTCCAGCAGATAGACATCATCTGGGATATGGTAAGTTGATGAGCAAGGAGGCTCCATCGTATTAAGATGATGTACAGGTTGATACACCTTGTCAAAGTCCAGAGGAAAGATCTAATCTGTGATTTTCCCAAACGACTTGGAGTCGGCAAGAAACCCTTGTACAAGGGTCCTGCATGTTGCATACATTGAGCTCTGGGAGCTCTGAGGGCTTGTGGCTATTACTGGAGCAACATATGACCACAGGGTGACTCACCCTCCCCTGGTGGTGCACACTGGAACAAGATGATTCGCTCTCTTGTGGGACAGGATGATTCGCTCTCCTGTGTAGCAGGATGATTAGTTCTCCTGTGAGGCCTGGATTGATGTGTTCTCCATGGCAATTGTAGCAGGATTGATGTTCTCTTGTGAGGCCTGGATTGATGTGTTCTCCATGGCAACTGTAGCAGGATTGATGTGTTCTCCTGTGAGGACAGGATTGATTAGTTCTCCTGTGGAGGCATCCTACCCATGCAGTCTGGGACTCATGGGAAGTACCTCTCATTTAATCAATGAGCAGGGAAATGAAGTTAGGGACCATAGTAGTACCGATGGATGCATCGTTGTAACTATCGTACTACCTATGTTCGGATGACCTCCATTGATCTGGGATCAATGATACTGGTCTGGGACCAGTGGTAGGAGTTGTACCATACTATGACGCTGACTTCGGGTCGGTTGAGACTGGTCTGGGATCAGTGGTACATACTCTGAGACTAACTTTGAGTCAGTGGAGGATGATATTGGTTTGGGACCATTGGAGTTGTACTCACTATGACGCTGACTTTGGGTTGGTTGAGACTGGTCTGGGACCAGTGGTACATACTCTGAGACTGACTTTGAGTCAGTATGATAAATCCTCGATCATTTCTTCTTCTTCATAATTCGGACAAAAGCATAGCAGAACAGAACAATGCAAGAGCAGAGCAGAACAGATCAAAACAGTACAGATCAGTGCAGGAAGAACAAGACAAAGCAGAACAGGCAGAATAGAGAAGAGCAGGGCAAGGGTCAGGCTGTACAGGGTAGTGCATTTGATGGATGAATAGTAACGACCGATAGACAGATTGTAGATGAAGTTCTCCATGGTTGAGAGGGAGTGTTAAAATTGGCAACCAAGGCAAAACTTCATGTGGGTCATCTTATTCATGGCTGATAATATTTTTATTTGATTCCTTTCGTCGAGAGGTGTAGGATTGATATAAAGATCTTCCGATTCCGATAAGTATTCATGGAGATATGAATTTATTTTGATTATGGAATTATTATCAAGCCGACCTACAACTCATGTAGGTTCAGAAGCCCAACAGTCGCATCTATTCACCCACCAACGTTGTGTATAAATATAAGAGGACTTTTCCTCATTTGGACTTACTCATCTCATCACATCTCTCTCTCTCTCTACTGCGCAGATATGAGTCTCTTCTCTACTACGCTGAAATGGGTCTCTCCCTCTCACACATGTGAAGCCGGAAGCTGTTGAATTTGAAACTGCAACTGTAGAAGTAAAGATTGACTTGCATAGCCTAGAAGATCTCCTCTTTGGAACTGCGTTGTAGGTTCATCTGAACCTCCTTTGAAAGCCGCAACTTTTGGTGGTGGAATGAAGTCAATCCGACAAACGGTTTGCAAGATATCGACTGCCCTAGTTTGAAGCCGGAAACTGCTGAAATTGAAGGTGCAACTATAGAAGTAAAGATTGAATTGCGTGGCCTAGAATATATCCTCTTTGGAACTGCGCTTTAGGTTCATCTGAACCTCCTTTGAAAGCCGCAACTTTTGGTGGTGGAATGAAGTCAATTCGACGAACGGTTTGCAAGATATCGACTGCCCTAGTTTGAAGCCAGAAACTGCTAAAACTGAAGCTGCAACTGCAGAAATAAAGATTGACTTGCGTGGCCTTGAAGATCTCCTCATCTGAACCTCCTCTGGAAGCCGAAACTTTTGGTGGTGGAATGAAGTCAATCCGACTGTCGGTTTGTGAGATATGGTCTGCCCTAGTTTGATAATGAAGCCGCTAATGCTGATGCTACTGATCTAGGGTTTGCTACTGCTGATATGAATCAGATTTATTGTACTATTTCTCTCTGCTAAATTATTGAAGATAAAAGAAGATTTGATCAAAGGGTTTCCCCACACATTGTGGGGTTTGTCGCTGGCTAGCTGCCACATCTTGTGTCTCTTGTCTTGGCTTGTTTTCTGTCGATTGTTTAATGTTCTATCTGCACTTTACTTTATGTACATGTGATTGCTAATCGGTGGAATATAATAAGAAAAAGAAGTAAACTGTTATAAGAATAGAACATACCATAACTTAACAAGGAGGGCCTTCAAATTAGCAAGAGGTTCATGAGACTCAAACTATAGGTGTGCCAGTATTTTTCACTTATGAAAAAGGCACCAGGAGATTATTTGAAGCTGCCAAACGAGTACTATCTCCACTCGGGGTAGAAGGGGTCTCGTTTCCTTCATCAGACCATAGGCAAATGCTATCTTCACCCGGAGTTAAAGGGGAATTTCCTTCTTCTTCAGAAAATCAAGTACAGGATAAAGGGAAACAACCATTGCATGATGAAGGGCCTTCTAAAGTTCAGGAGAGGGATTTCATTTTGATTCAAGATGAGGACACTGATTTGGGCTCCCAAAGCTCAAAACTCAAGGAGATCATCAAAGAACAAGAATCTAACATTCGTGACTTATCTTTCAACCATGAAAGGGCTAAGTGGAACATAAATTACCTTGAGCAACATAACAAGTAGTTGGAGGATAAGCAGATAATCATGGAGCTGCAAACCATAAGGGAAAACAAGCAAGCAGCAAAAAGGAGGAAAGTCAAATTGACACTACTTGAGCAAGAGATTGATGCTGACCGGGAATCTTGGCTTGAGAGGGCAAATATGCACTTGGAGAAGCTGCTTGAAAGGAAAATAAGGAGAAAAATATGTTGTGGCACATGGCTTATCACTATTTGGCATGAAACAAGATTTGCAAAGCAAGGATAAGGAGCCTAAAAGCCAAGTTGAGCAAAAATTTAAGGAGCAAGAAAGAGCAAGATAAGCTCAAGATCTTGGCTAAAGCTTCATTGGCCTAGCATAGTGCTTGATTCAAATCACTCATTCCAAATTTCAAGAAATTTGGCAAACTATTTGGCAATTTTGAATTTTTTAAGGAAAAAACAGGTTTTTTTCGGCAGGTGCGTAGCGCCACCTGGCACTCGCTTTTGATAGGGACCTCTTCTGGAGGAAAAAATTACATTTTTGGATTCCTTGAGAAAAATTATGCATGCCTAGAAATTACTAAGAATTTTTGACAAGTTTTGGGCCTCCAAAAGGGTCAAAAACACCTCAAAAATGCCCTCTCTGCCACTTTTTGGCCACACAGGAAGCAGTGTTGGGAGAACTAATTTTTAGAGGGGCAAATGGACACCAAATTCAAAAATTTCACCTGTCCTACAAACTAGATATACTGACCTTTCCAATAAACCCACTTGGAGAAAATGTGGTGAAGGGAAGGCCTCCAAATTTAGCTCAAAAAAAGCGCTACGCACAGGATGAAAAAGTGCCAATTTTGCTCAAAAACTCTGTTTTTCGCCTAGTTTTCTTCTAGTTTGACTTTTTCTCTCTTATGGTAAAATCCATGAGCTGACATGATGTAAATTGATGTACTATGATGTAAAAATGATGAAAATTGACTTGATAAGGTAGATACATCAGTTGTAGGTGGTTTAAAGTTGAATGAATCAGTTTCCTAGGTTTTAGAGGCAAGCTGTTCCACTGCCTATTTTTGTGTTCCTAGATTAGATATGGTTGAAACCACCCCTCTTCTCATGGATTCAACCCCTGATGGATAGCACAGGTGGTTTGGAGGTTTATATCATGTGCTTTTTCAGTCATTTGTAAAGGTTGGACTCTTGTGAATGCTTTGAGCACTATTGTACATCATCTCTGCAATTTGGCAAGGAAATATACCAGGGTTTGCAGCATTTTGTGGGATTCTTGTGGCAATGTGACTTAGTATTGTTTTTCCTTCTATGATTCAAGTTATCATATGTTTGTGTGTGCCATTATCTCTCTCTTTTTTGCTTAACTAAATGAATCAAGTATAAAGGTAGAAATCATTGATGTTGCAGTGCTCTACCTTAGGGTTTCATTTGTTTTACATGTTTTCTATTGTTTGAAGAGGACTCATGACACATTCATGCCCTCTGCAACTCCTCACCAGTCTCAAGACTCACCATTACACCTAATTTGAAGTACTAAAGCATTTTCCCACCTCGCCCCACAGAAACTTCTGCAAGACTGAGTTCACCCCCGGACCCAAAACTGCCTTTCACATTTGATGAAGCAATCCACCATAAAAATCAATCAAACTCCTCTGATCATATACCTACCCTAAAATTAGTCTTTACATCAGTCATCTTAAGCCTCATTTGCTATATTTTCCTGAGATTGACAAGGAGAGAGCCCTCTCCAGACCTGGTAGGGCTAGCAACCAGGTTAAGCGTGGTTTGATGTTACCCTAGACCTGCCTTTCTCAGCCTGAGGTAGATTTAGGCCATAACACAACCATGTTCAATGATGATCAACCATGGCTAACTATGGCCAGCCATGGCCAATGATGGTCAACTATGAGCAACCATAGTCAACCAAGGTCAACCGTAGCTAACCATGATCAATCATGGTCATCCAACATCAACATGGTGAGAATGGTCAACCACGATCAACTATGGTTGACCATGATCAATCATTATCAACCATGATAAATCGTGGTCAATCATAATCATCTTCTATAATTGCCTTCTAATATTATTGATTTATATTAATAATCAAACATAGTCAACTACATTATTTAAACATAGTTAATCAAAGTCAACCTTTATAGTCAATGTTTAAAAAGTTAACCATAATCAAACTTGGTCAACACTATGTTTACCATATTTAATAATAGTCAACATTGTTCTCTCATAGTTGTTCTTAGTCAACATAACTCGACCATATTGAATTATAATGAATGAGGTTTATTATTTAATAATAATAATAGGCATTGTGAATAAGGTATAATATTTAATTATATTATTATTAACGTAACTCGACCATATTGAATTATAGTGAATGATGTTTATTATTTAATAATAGTAGTATGCATAGTGAATAAGGTTTAATATTTAATGATATTATTATTAACGTAACTTGACCATATTCAATTATAATGAATAAGATTTATTATTTAATAATAATATTAGGCATTGTGAATAAGGTTTAATATTTAATAATAAGAAAGTTGGCCATTAATAATATTAATAAAAACAATATTATTAATAATAATTATATAATATTAATGATATTATTAATAATTATCTACTACTTCTTGCCATATAAAACCATCGTCAGTCAACTAGTACAACTACATTATTAAATGTGATTTACATACTTTGATTAACATCATTTTCCACATTTTGACTGACTTATGTCAACAAAATATAGTTATGCTAGTAAAAATAATGCATTTTTAATTCTAAACTACAACTCTACTTTTACCTTAATTCCATATATTTTAAAAATAAATTATTTTTGTGGTTTAGAATTTTGTTTTCTTGCCCTTTTTTGAAATTGCCTAAAATATTCTTATTTCTTCTCATAGACTAAATAATTTTCAATTTACAAACTTTAAAATTTTCTCCTAACCTATATATACAAACTATGACTGCAGAGGGGGCTCGGAATTGAAGAAGAGCCATTTGATCCCACAACCGGGATGGCCCCTTTCATTTTCTCAGGGTCTATGCTGGGCCACTGGGCTTACAGTGTCCTCTACGAGGATTGACTAGTTATATCCCTATAATTTACTGGTTAATCTTTTAACTGGATTAGCTATGTCTCCTTGCTAGATGGTGTTTTCTTGGTGGCTATTTCTGTGTTTTCGCTAAATAAGCAGTATATAGTTTCTTGACAGGATGTTTTTAGCTTCTTCTCGGTTTTTCTTGGGTGAATGTATATATTTGTCCTCCTGAAAGGGTGTTGCATCTGCAAGAGCACTCATTTATTATCACCAAGTATGCCTCATCTGCTCTGTAAATGCACCATAATGTGAAAACATCTCTTTGTCACATTGCTTATTGGGTAAATGTTCACGGATTTATGGGTTAATGTTTATAGTGCTACATAATTTTATATCTCTGAATTAACGCATTATATTGGTTATTTTACTCTGTTTAAAAGAGTTCGCACACTTCCTTATGTCGTGAGGGTTTGAAGCCATTAGGGACTATTACTATCCTTTTTATTTTCTCAAGCTTACCACCATCCAGTTTAATACACAAATTCCACCGTGGCTCCAATTAACAAACCACATAGTCATTACTAGACCCTGCAAGCAGTGCGGTTTTCGGATTTGCAATCTTTGGGTAATTTGCAGGGGGTGTTACTGTTGCTGCTGTGACTTTGGTTTCTAAAACCATTCTCGGGTCTCATCACATTTTATTGCTCACTCTGGTATTTACTTCCATATTTCTGGGTTCATTGACCACTTTCCTGTTAGGAACACCTCCCCACCTCGTCTATTTGGCTCATGATTCCTCTGTCTCTATGAATCTTCGTTGGATGCTTGGATGAACCTCCCTCATTGTCTGGTTATTTTTCTTCAGAGCTCGTCACCTTCAACATTACCTCCTGTTCCTTCGGCTCTCAATTTTCTGTCAGCCGGTTTATCTTTCCGGGAGATTGTTTAAAATGCCCCACTGGTGGGTGGCACTTGCATAATCTGACACCTCCATGTTTTAAAAACAACACATCATCGAGACGCTTTCCCATGTGATCATTAATTTCACATCATGCCAAATCTGGATTAAAATTCCTTCCATCAGTATCACATCATATTCACATTTTGGACTATCCACTTGACGACGTCCGACCTCCCGGTTCATTATATTTTATTCCTCACATGCTCACTATCACCTCGTTTTTTGTGGATTGGTGATCCCAAATCTAGGTGGGATTTGATTTCGTGTCTAACATACCTTTTTACCCCGCTACTGCCCTTCCTACCTTTATTACTTTGTTAGGAATTGCAGATTTTTACACCACTTTTCCCTCGATCTTCCATCCCATGGCAAACTATGTCTTTGATGTGTCTGCTAGCTTGGCATTTATCCATGCCACCATGGAAGCCGAATCACGTTGTATTAGTTGTTCTGATCACGTCTGTCAAAGTAGCCCTCGTTCTCTTGATGCATGGTGTACTATTCTTGGAGACGATAGAGTGCCAGATGTCGCACATGTGCCTCATGTACAGCAGGGTGGTGGGCATGCACTTCACCAACGTCGATCTAAACACCACTCTATTAAAACCACTCCACCACCCTCTAGCTTTGGACAACGATACTCTGGTGGATTGTATCAACAGTCTCCAGAAACACGCCCTCGTTGGTAGGTGGTATTTCTCGGAGATGGAGGATTTTGAGATGCGTAAATGGATTGACAAGAAGTGGAAGACTATGCTCGGGTAGTTGCCAACGGTTGTGAGACTATTGAAGGGCTCGTATAGCTTTCATTTTCTCAGTCAGGAGGACTTGGAGAAAATCAAATCCATTCCGTGGATTCATGGAAAAATCTTCCTCGCCCTACATAAATGGTACTTAGGGTGTAATCCTCTGCACAATACGCCTTCAAACAAACTCATTTGGGTCAAATTACTAGGCCTGCCACTTGAATTATGCACCAAACAAGCACATACTGATATTGGCAATGCCATCAACAAATTTATTTATGTTGACCCACGTTGTCTGGGGGCACATGACAAGAGAGTTTCTTGGATTCTCATCGAGAAAGATTATCATGGAGGGTTTCCTGATCACATTGAACTTCATTGGGGTGACACCTATCTTCAAAAAAGGCTGGACTACTGGGGGGTTCCCTTCCGATTCTCTTTCTGCCATAGGATGGGTCATCTGCAGTGTTACAGATCCATTTGGGCACATCAATCCCATCATCCAGATCAATGTTTCTAGGGCTCATCAAACCCTAATTTCAGTTGCTACATGCCCTGAACAAGTCACCCCTTTGAATGCCTCCTTCCCAGACAGTTTCATGACTTGAAGACATCTAGAAATGGCCTCTAGAGGGACTAGCGCAGGTAGGCCCATGTAAGGGTGCGCTGCAGAGCAGTTAAGTCCATGCCAGGGTGCTCTGCAGAGCACTTAGGATTCCTTTAAACTACGCTCGGCAAGTTTGAGCGAAATTCACATACGGTTTGGTGAATATTCTTATCCTTTAGAGTCATCTAGAAGGTTCCCTCACTTATCAACTCTTATGAGCTCCAAAATGGATGAGTAATGAGTTAAGGTGCATCCTATCCTCTCATTCCTTCCTCCATGGAACTAATTCCAAGTATGGAAGGCCATTCAATGCCACCATTTATGACAAAACCTCCTTCATCTTCCTATAAATTGACCACTCATCTAAGTGATCAAGGGCTGGATTATGTTGAATGGTAAGGAGATAATGTTATTGTGAGATTTGGCTTTGAAGCAAGTATTGTAATGCTACAAGAATGAAATGCTTTATGATGTGATGAGGAGGTATCAAAGTGGAAGGTGACTTGCATCAATTACAATACATATATCATGATTTTTTATTTTTACATGAATTTCTGAGGGAAGGCATACCCATACTCAGCTTGTAAACTTCCATTACATGTACATAAAAAGTCATATATAGATATAGACCCATGATTTGAATGATTATCAATGTAAATCCATTGTACATATGATTTAATACTCTTGAAATCACAACCCGGATGCATGAAATTAGATCCAGGGTCTTCTATCTCGTTCAATTGTTCGCTGAAGTATGAGTTTAACCATGTGAATATGTGATCTGAAGTTGAACATGGAAAGACACCATCTGATTACTAGCTAATTATGTAAGTTGTTTATAGATGCGAGAGAAATCATCAATAATGATAATGATCCTCAAGGTATTGCAATATATTTTGCACGGTGTGAATGGATGATTTGATGTCAAACACCATACAAAGTCTTTCGGTTGAAGGCCATTAATGTCAACCTATCGCCAGAAGCAAGAAACCTACCATTGATGTATGCAATCCTCAAGGCACTGGAAGGGTGTTTCTAAGTCAACTTCTTGGATAATGAGCTAATGTTGACAAGAAGCGACTCGTCAAGTTTATGACATGGGAGATATTGCTTCAACACTCTTTCGAGTGATTTGTTTCCTGCATGAAAGCAGAATTGTCACTATTGACCAGCTTTCATTTCCCGATCCAAATATGGCTTCCAGTCAACCATCTTCCCTAAATGGTCCTTTTGTACGAATGGTATCATCCCTACCACGGGTTAATTATGTGGCAACCCGTTCCATGCCTACATCAACTGACGATTAATTCCGTGATGTTGTACATTACGTACTAGGGGCATTGGAACCATATCTCTCCTTCTAGAGAATTGTTCTCCCATCTAATGAGAAACTCTTGGAAGTCATGACCTCTTATGAGCCGTGACAAAGGGTATGAGGATAGTTCATTGTCTTGTGTCAACCTCGTTAAAAAATGAAACGAAGGATATGAGGATCAGGGAAAATTTTAAGAACCCCCCCTAAATTTACATGTATAATAAATGGGTGAATCTCCATGGTATATAGGAAAAATGGAAGGCGATTTTATCAATAATATGATATGTATATATAATTTTTTGGCGAATCTCTCACCAGGCATGGCGAGTATTTTACTCAATTATAAAATCTTGTGTTTATTGAATACACAAATGAAATCATTGCATTTCTTTAAAATATCTTTTGAAATCAAAATTACCGAAATTAGGTATCGATAACCTAGTGGGTGTAGGATAAAATTCACCCGTGTCATTCACAGAAAGCATGAGAAAAAACCTAATACTATATATAAAACCAAGAAAAATTCAAATTCATCACTTCTAGGGCCCTCGTAACCACCCTGCCAATACACAAGTATGTTCCTGTTTGCAATTAGAAAAATTACCCAAATTACAATTTGTTTACTCGACTTCTAGGGACCTCGTAACCACCCTGCCAATACACAAGTATGTTCCCGTTTACAATTAGAAAAATTACCCAAATTACAATCTGTTTACTCCAGCATATGTTGGAAAGTTATAGAAGGAAGACTAGTGCAATCAATCCATTCCTTTTAGCCCTGGATTTGTTTCAGTTTAAAACAGAAGTATACAAATATACTTGTCCAATGTCTATGCTTTAACCATTCAGCTTAAGATGTTTTTACAATATAATTTCCTAAGTCTATTTAATATCGTCATTATCATAAAAACCAACCTATATCCATCTTAACTCCACATCTACCACTCTTAGGGCGATGAAATCTATTTATCCCTCTGAGTACTTGGTAGACCCAAAATTAAGATGGATCTAAGATAGAATTTCCCCTTTAAATAGTCTATGCTCACATGAATACCATGGGTCAATACCATGGGTTATCATAAACCTGGAGCTTAAAAATTACTATTAGTAGTTTATAAAAATTAATAAAATTAATAGTTGATTTTTATTTTATTTTTATTTTAACCAAGCTAAAATGTTTAACATACATTAAATTACAACATCCATTTTTACTCTTGATTGGATCAAATATTTTTTCACTCTATGCTAGTTTGCATATCACGATATTTGATACCTCTCGGGGGTTAGTAGATCCAGAGTAAAGATGGATCTATGCTAGTTTAACTCCCCCATTTAAATAGGCTACATTCCAAGTGAATACCATGGGTCAATACCATGTGCCATTTTGGTGAATACCATGGGTCAATACCATGTGCCATTTTTATTTTTATTAATACTAATATTAGAGTTAATAATGTTTTTTTGCATGGTATTAATAACAATCTAGTCCATGGTATTTGTCCCATAGTATAAATATAAGGTGACTTATGGAGTAAATATAAAAAAATGTTTTATTTGTTTACCATACCTCTCGTTTATTTATATCTGTATTAATTTACCATACCATTCATAAATACAAGGTGACTTATGGAGTAAATATAAAAAAATGTTTTATTTGTTTACCATACCTCTCGCTTATTTATATTTTTATTAATTTACCATACCTCTTTTACAAATATGGTATTTGGCCCATAGGATTCACTTAAATAAAACCTCTTTCTTGAGCCTTCATAAATAGAACGAGGGTTATGGACTAAATATAAAAAGAGGTTTTATTTATTTACCATGCATCTAGTTTATTTATATTTTATTTATTTACCATACCTTTTGAGTAAGTATAAAAAGATGTTTTATTTATTTACAGGACCTCCACTTTACTCATATTTTTATTTGTTTACACCCTTGCATGTATATAAGGTGACTTATGGAGTAAATATAAAAAATGCTTTATTTATTTACCATACCTCTCATTTATTTATATTTTTATTAATTTACCATACCTGTATTTGGGCCTTTGGCCCATAGGATTCACTTAAATAAAACCTATTCTTGAAAATGGGCGAATGGATTCACTTAAATAAAACCTATTCTTGAAAATGGGCAAATGGAAGGTTGTAACTCCTAATTTCAAGGGCTAAATTTACCTTTTTTACCCTCTCCCTTAAAATAAGGTGGGCTATTTGAGGTGATTTGTAAAAATGTACTATGATACAAAATATTCGCCCACTAAAAATTTAAAACCCCTTAATTTCGCCAAAGGGCGAACATTCGCCCCTAAAATCACCCCTAATGAGGATTGTTCCTTGTCTTGTGTCAACCTCGTTAAAAATGAAACCAAGGAATATGAGGATAGTTCTTTTACTGTGTCAACCTCATTAAAAAAAGAAACAGCTCCCATGAGGATAGTTACTGGTCTTGTGTCGACTTCATTAAAAAATGAAACAAAGGGTATGAGCATAGTTCCTTGTCTTGTTTCAAGCTCGTTAAAAAATGAAACAAGGAATACGAGGATAGTTCCTTGTCCTGTGTCAACCTCATTAAAAAATGGAACAAGGGTTCACGAGGATAGTGCCATGTCTTGTGTCAACCCCGTTAAAAAATGAAACAAGGGTGTATGAGGATAGTTCTTTTACTATGTCGACCTCATTAAAAAATGAAACATGAGCAGAGTTCCTTTTCTTGTGTCAAGCTCATTAAAAAATGAAACAAGGTCCCCTGGAGAAAAGTTCCAAGTCGATTCTTTGAGTAGATCTCGTAAAATCCTAGTCGAGTCCTTCACTTGATCTCGTAAACGAACCTTCATTTCATCCACCTGATAACCATGAGTAGTCTACTTAGGTGAATGTAGTGAAGCTTGGGGGCATTCACCTAGTGGTAAAGTTAAGTTTCCCTGTAGGTTATGTGAAGGGAATCACCCCATTCACCTTTTTCCCTATCTGGACGAAGCCAAAAAGGTGTTGGATAACTGTCCTACTTCACCGCAACGACTTCCATCTGGTTACAAGAGACTCTCTCTTTCATCATGTTAGCAGCATGTAAACCAATCTCAAGCATAGTTCTTCGTTTCAGGCTTGTGTAAAAATGAAACTAAATCCAAGCATAGTTTTTTGTTTCAAGCTTGTGTAAACATGAAACTGAATCCAAGCATAGTTCCCTATGGTTCAAGCTTCTCTAAAAATGAACCCATTTCCATTTTAACCCTCGTGATTTCCATTCTATCAGCCCCTTCCACCAGATGAGCTTTGGTTTTTCTCCTTCCATTGTCACTATCTGCTTGGCCGATCATACACTTTCACTTGGTTGTTTTACCTTTTTTGAGGAATAGTTGCAATGAGTGGTATTATTAGACAACCTCTTCACACAAATCAACATGTTTTAAGAATTTCCAACATCATCGGAACTAGTTGCTATCCTAGACACCACTCATTCCTCAAAGTGGAGTCATCTTTAAGCTCTTTTCAGACTCTTGAAATATGAAAATATCGTCGAGCACTTGTCCTTTTCATTTCGTTAACGGATTGGAAACGACATCTCTCTTGTATTGTTTTACTCTTTTTCAGGCTTGAGAGATTAATTTACGAAAATCAACTTGTGGAGTTTTCTTTTTGTCCCTTTTCAAACTCTCTAAACATGAAAAGGACCGAGTTATCTTTGTCATTGAACTCGTTAAAAACATCAAATAGCGACAAACTTGTCCATCTAGACAATACCGAGTTTCACCTTCGTTAGACTTGTTAAAACATCACATAGTGATGGATTCACCTTAAGAGTGGAATTATACAACAAGCATATGTTATCCTCAACAAGCTTGATAAAAATAAAGAGGTACTGGTTAGCAATGACTGGGGAAAATGGGAAAAAGGGGTAAACCACTTTATGGTAGCAGCTCGCTCTCGAACATGACACTTTCACTTCATCTCCGTGACTATTTGGGTTGGGTTATCTGCTTGACAGTTATCATACTTATGGTCTATCACACCATCCATCACTTTTGGTTTTGGGTCAATGCTGCCAATTCATTCAAATTATTTGGGTTGGGTTATTTGCTTGATGGTTATCATACCTATGGTTTATCACACCATCCACTATTTTGGTTTTGGGTCAATGCTACCAATTCATTCAGTGTTGTTGATATGTTCAAGAGAAGTCATTAAGCTAAAATTCATCCTTTGCAATACTCATAAACCTTCATTTTCATGACCGCCATTCCTGAACCTTGTGTCGTCAATCAAATTCCGTCTCCAAAATCATTACACTTGTTTCATGTCATTGATGTGGGATACATCAAGGCCCTCCTATGATGAGTCGCTTCTTGTCGACATCAGCTCATTATCCAAGAAGTTGACTTAGAAACACCCTTCCAGTACCTTGAGGCTTGCATACATCAATGGCAGGTTTCTCGCTTCCAGCGATAGGTTGACATCAATGGCCTTCGACCGAAAGACTTTGTATGGTGTTCGACATCAAATCATCCATTCACACCATGCAAAATGTATTGTAGTACCTTGAGGATCATTATCATTATTGGTGATTTCTCTCGCATCTGTTAACAACTTACATCATTGGCTGGTAATCAGATGGTGTCTTCCCATGTTCGACTTCAGATCACATATTCAAATGGTTAGACTTATACTTGAGTGAACAATTGAATGAGATAGAATACCCTGGATCTAGTTTCATCCATCCGGGTTGCGATTTCAGGAGCATTAAATCATATGTAAAATGGCTTTACATTGATAGTCATTCCAATCACGGGTCTATATCTGTAGACAACTATTTATGTACATGTAATGAAAGTTTACAAGCTGAGCATTGGTATGCCTTCCCTCAGCAATTCATGTAAAAATAAAAAATCATGATATATGTATTGTAATTGATGCAAGTCACCTTCCACTTTGATACCTCCTCATCACATCGTAAAGCATTTCATTTGACATTGGCATTTTTCCAACTTCATGCTTTAGGGGGCAACTGTTACAGATCCATTTGGGCACATCAATCCCATCATCTAGATCAGTGTTTTTAGGGCTCATCAAACCCTAATTTCAGTTGCTACATGCCCTAAACAAGTCACCCCTTTGAATGCCTCCTTCCCAGACAGTTTCATGACTTGAAGACATCCAGAAATGGCCTCTAGAGGGACCAACGCAGGTAGGCCCATGTAAGAATGTGTTGCAGAGCAGTTAAGTCCATGCCAGGGTGCTCTGCAGAGCACTTAGGCTTCATTTCACCTGTGCTGGGCGAGTTTGAGTGAAATTCACATAGGGTTTGGGGAATATTCTAATGTTTTGGAGTCATCTAGAAGGTTCCCTCACTGATCAACTCTTATGAGCTCAAAAATGGATGAGAAATGAGTTAAGGTGCATCCTATCCTCTCATCCCTTCCTCCATGGAACTAATTCTAAGTATGGAAGGCCATTCAATCCCACCATTTATGACAAAACCTCCTTCATCTTCCTGTAAATTGGCCACTCATCTAAGTGATTAGGGGCTAGATTATGTTGAATTGTAAGGAGATAATGTTGTTGTGAGATTTGGCTTTGAAGCAAGTATTGTAGTGCTACAAGTTTGTCATGCTTTTGATATGATGTGGATGGGATCCAAGCTGGAGGAATGACTTTGAATCTGACACAATGGTTGTAATTCATTCTTCTATTTAATAAAGTGCTTGAACCTTTCTCCCATATGTTTGTATTGTTTTATAATGCTTATATGTGTGAAATGTATTTGATTCCATTCACTTATATTCAATAGATCTTTTGCTTTGATCGATTCTTTGTTTTATATTGTGTTTATAGGTACTTCTCAAGCATATTAAGTATGGGAAGGAGTGACATGATCGATACAAAGGAGACGAGAGGAAATTGGAACTACAAGTAAGTATTCTCATCTTCTCATCTTATATATTGCTTATAGGGAAAGACTAAAATACTTTAAACTGTTGTTCTAGCTATGGCTACTTATCTAGGGAATTAGTATTTATCTATGGATACCAAATTCTCCAAAACATGCAGGTTTAGTGCCTTGTTCAACTGGGTGGACACCTTCATGGCAGAAGATGTTATCATGGTGCCACGGTGTCCCGCTTTGACATGGGTCGACTGAGCCACAATTTTCATTGGGCTGCGCCAAATATACAACATACACAACATCCAGGTATGCCACTAGACAAAAAAATCCAATCATCCACATGCTTTTGGTTCCATCATTTCATCACCCATTTGAATTCCATCTTCCCCAAGTGCCTCTCCAAAATCAGACTTCCCACTATCTGACAGTCCTTCCCCTTTCATATGTCATCTGCCACCCGAACCTACTCCCTGCCAGGACATTCCTACCCCTTTTTCTGCTCCACATCCATATCACGACATACCCTCCACCTCACACATTGCATATGTAGCTCCCCCGATACCACCTCGTCGTCAGTCAAAGGACAAAGGTCCTTGCCTCAGCATTACACCCCCAAATTCGCCTACTGCATCGCCTACAAATTCTGTCGGGAGTGATCTAGACTTCCTATTACAAAGAAAGACTTTAGACCTTCATACCCTCACTATCCATAAATCGGGGGGTCAATCCTCTCCCCACATCAGCCCTACCTCGGCGGGTAACATTACTGTGTGAAGGAAACAAAACCGAGGTAGTCGTCATTTTCGGGGACACCCCAAGACAAACCCATTTTCCTCCCCAATGGATCACTTTCTGTTTGATATTCCCATTGCTGACATCTCCCCCTCATGGACCCTTAGAGAATGGCTGCTCGAGAAAGATCTCCCATGATTTGAATTATTTCCCTAAATATCCGGGGTCTGGGGGTTGCCCCTAAATACTTGGCTCTCAAACATCTTTTAATGTCTTTACATCCCTTCATTATCCTCATTCAAGAAACTATGCATAATGTTCCTCGCACTATCCAATACTTTCAGAAAATGTTTCCGAACTGGTATATATCTGCTACTGTTGCTACAGGTCTCTCTCATGGATTGGTGTCATTATGGGACCTTAACTAGATCAATATAAAGGCTTATAAGTGTTTTGCTGGTATATTGCTGGAAGGCAACATTCGTTGCCTGCCTCGCCGTGTGCACATCCTCAACATATATGCACCATACAAAGATAGATGCAACTTCTGGGATCGTTTTCTTATCTTTTGGCATGATGGACCTGGATTCACTCATCATCGCGGGGGACCTAAATTGCACTATCAGTCTAGATGAAGTTTGGGGATGCCTCAGGAAAGTTGACCCCTAGCTGGGAAGATATAATATGCTATTCTCATGCACAACTTTGTGGATATTTTCCCTACTAAAATTGCCCCTACCTAGGACAATGGATGCACTGGCATGACATATGTTGCTAAGGGACTGGATCGCTTTCTGATCCATGAATAGTTGCTAGGCCGTCTACGGGATATCCGGGAAAACATCATTAGCAATTATATATCGGATCATAGTCCTATCACTCTACAATGGAGGAAAATTGATATTCGCATGGGCATCCCCTTCAAATTCAACAGATTTGTATTGGAGGATCCTGATTTTAACAAACATGTGCTGGAAACTTGGGGTCGACATTGTGTATCTGGAAACTCCCCCTTGGTCAACATTCTTGATAAACTTGACTCCCTCCGGGGGAACGTCAAACACTGGAAGAAATATAAGATGATGGATAATATAAAGGAGCTCATTGATATACAAAATAAACTGGATTCCATTATGCCTACCATGTCCACCCATTGTCTTTCTATTGTCATTCGGTTCCATATTCATTCATTGGAACTCAGAAAGAAGCATCTCCTTTCTATTGAGGAATCCTCATCGAGATTGAAGAGAAAGGCGATATGGTTGAAGGAAGGTGATCGAAGCACCAAAATTTTTCACCGATATGCCAACCATCGTCGCAATATAAACACCATATGGGAGATTATGGACGTTGATGGACATATTTACTTGTCACAAGAAGGGATTAGCAATGCTTTTGTTCAACACTTCCAAATGGCATTTGGCAATAATGATAATATTTCTGCTGAGGACCTAGTATGGGGGACTGATCCTTATTCGATTATGTATGATGCAGAGAAAAATGATGATTTCTATAAGGAAGTCACTGAAGAAGAACTATTGGGCGTTCTCAAGTCATTTAAGGGTGACAAAAGCCCTGGTCCTGATGGATGGATGATTGAACTTTTCACCCATTTTTTTGAACTCCTCAAAGGAGATCTTCTGGGCATGGTTGAGGAATCTAGGATAGCGAGCTTCATCCATCACCATATCACTTCTACATATATTTCCCTCATACCTAAAAACAACACTACAAAGGGTTTCTCTGACTACAGGCCTATTTCTTTGTGCAACGTCATCTACAAAATTATATCAAAGACCATTGCTGGCCACATGCACAGGACACTCTCCTGATATATCACCCCTGAACAGCATGGATTTCTCCCGGATAGACTCATCCATGATGTTGTGGCAAATGCACAGGAAGGAATGCACTCGATTCACACCAGGCATCTTGATGCTGCTATTCTACAGATTGATCTTCAGAAGGCATATGACTGCATGGATTGGGGCTTTCTCCGACTTGTCCTTATCAAGATTGGATTGCAACCCAAATGTGTTAACTGGATTATGGCTTGTGTGGATAATGTCAACTATGTTGTTATCATTAATGGGTATCCATCAAAGCTTTTCTGGGCTGGCAGGGGTCTTTGACAGGGATGTTCACTATCCCCTCTTCTATTCATCTTAGTTATGGATAGTCTAAGCTGGTATATTAAAAAATCAGTCTTGGAGAACCAATTTCAGCCACTGAAGATAGGAAATAACATCAGCATTTCGCATAACCTCTTTGTTGACGACATTCTCATCATGGGTATGCTCTGTCGTTTTTCTTGGTTATGTCTCTTTCACATTTTCAACAGATTTTCTAATGCTTCTGGTTTACACATGAATGTTAATAAATCTGTCTTATATCATGGACAATCTGACTTGGAGATTATTTCATATATAAAGGTTTATTTGGTATTGAGGCAATACCAATACAAAATGGTTTGAAATATCTTGGTTATCCTATCAAACCCTCCTACTACAGAATTGCTGACTAGGAATGGCTTGCTAATCGTTTCTTCAAAAAGATCTTTGGGTGGGAGTTTAGATGCCTGTCTTTGGGGGGGCGGGTTATTCTCACCCAAGCTATTTTGTCATAGATGGGGGTCTATTGGGCTCACGTATTTGATATTCCTGTATCCATCATAAACGTTCTTAACCATTTAATGGCTAACTTCATCTGGGGGGAAGCCACAATGGGAAAAAATACCACTGGACCAAATTGTCCAACATCACTTTCCCAAAGGGTATGGGGGGATGCGGAATCATGGACCTCCATCATTTTGGCAGATCATTGCTGATAAAATCCCTTTGGAGGGGCTTATTTGGATTTGGCACATGAAGTAAGATCATTCAACACAAGTATCTCAAGGATAAAGATTTCAGTTTTTTGGTATAGGAATGGCACCATTGGCATCAAACAGGGATCGACTATCTGGCTTAGCATCCTGTAAATTGAAAAAATATTTATCCACCATCTTGCATGGAAGTTTCAATTGGGCAACTGTATTCTCATCGGCATTGACCAATCTTGGGTGGTTGAATGGATTTCTCTATCTATGAAAGGATTACCCACCATCTTAATGGACGCAACATATACCTCTGGGGGCAAGTCATAAACGGTTGCCAAGGACCGCTTCCAATATGGAAAAAAGCCCAGTAACTGGGGTTCTTCAGACAAATGGAATTGGAGTGGAATCGGACAATATTTGCAATGAAGCAACTCGACATTTGCTGCACAGGATCATAGGACATAATTATATGGTCGGGAAAGATGGCATATGATAACATCATTGTTGCTAACACATACTCTACTCCTTCTAACTTGGTCACTAAACAGGGGAGCACCAAATTTTGTATGCTTTTTGGAAACAAAAGTTCTAATTAAAGTTATCCTCTTCACATGGTTAGTCTATCATAACAGAAATCTTGTATGCGAGAATCTGCAGAAAAGGAAATGGCACGATCTAGTGATGTGCACTATTTACAAAAGTGATGCCGAGAACAACAACCACATCTTTCTTCACTGCCAATACACAGTTAAGGTATGGAAAAAAATAGCTTTCCTCATTGGCTTCCCGTACATCCACCATAATTGTATCAGGGACTCACAAAAATGGTGGAGTGCACAAAAATCTTCTCGGAGAGCCATCCCACTTTTCCTTTTCTAGGCCATTTGGAACTGGAGAAATAGGCATATTTTCCAGAACTCTCTGGAAGATTTTTTTTTGGTTGTTGAAAGAATCACCACTAATCTTTCAATATATTCTATTCAATCCGCATGCACTAATATCAGTCCACAAAAGCAAATCAATATATAGTTCATGTACTCGATGGGGTTTTTGATGGGGCAGTGCAAAGGAATTCCTGTGCATGTGACTTTTGGATAGCTATGACTATTGATTTGTCATACAGGGTCTACTGGAATGGAGGTTGCGGTACCAACACCAAAGCAGAAGTTTTAGATCTCTGGGGACTCCTATGGTTCAACAAATTCCTTGGAAACCCCTTTTTGCATATTTATGGAGATTCGAAGATTATCATTGATCAGGTCATGGGGACGGCCTCCATCAATAATCCCATGCTACAAGGATGGTTGGAAAGGACTGAAATTCTATGGCGGCTCCACGATGGCTCCAAAATCTAGCATATTGGAAGGAATTTGAACAAAGAAGCTGACAGACTATCCAAGAAAGGCTTACTGATGTCGATCGGCAAATGGTACTTGGAGATCACTTGGAAACAATACTTCTTTGATATGGGCGATTACCCATTTCTTGATTTATTCTCTAGTTTTTCTGTTCTCACTCTTTTTGTAAAATTTTGTGTATATGTTTATTAATTAGTTTTTCTGCTGCCCATTGAGGGAATCAGGCATATAGACTGGACTGTATGTTTTGATAATATGGTTTTCTTACAGGTGTTTCAGAAATTTTGAATATAATGTCTTTTAGTTGAAATAATCATCTATCCTGAACATTTGATGGTGATTTAGATCACACCTCATCCTCCAAATATTGTGATTAAAAAACCTCTGATCATATACATTCTGTTGAATGTCGATGGTATGTAACTGTCAGATATCCCGCCTTTTTCTTGCTGAAAAAAAAAGACTACGAACGCAGAGTTTGTAATATAAAATAAGATAATGCGAAGAAAATGAAACCCTCCCACTTTTCGTTGTCTTGGAAAATGCCCCATTGGTCAACTTTTGGTGCGGAATGGCTCCCCATGGCGAAAAGTTGATTGCAGCTTATCCGGGATTTGTATCTGACGGACGAAAGTCATTGACACGAACGGGATTTCTGTACTTCGCTGGGATTTGGATCTTCTGCAAGAAAATCATAGGCCGGCGTTGTGAGGGGCGAATGGGATTTCCGAACGCTCCGAAATAAAGAAACAAACGCTTAATGGAGAAATCAACATAATCTCTATTTACACTTTCCATTTCTGATTTTTACATTACATCTTCTTTATATAGGAAGACTTTGATTTCACTTTATAGATGAGTTGATTTGTATAGAATTTAATTTTTATAGGAATTTAAGTTAAAATTTTAGCGTTATTTTAATAAATTTATGTGAAGTTTAATTTTTATTAAATTTTAATTTCAAATTTTATGATTAGTCTAATTTTTATTTGTTATATATATAAATTAAAAACCAATTTAAAGATAAAAAGACAATGTCTCACTTGCCTATGCCGGACAGATATTCATGGGCTTGTCATATGCCGGACAGATATTCATGTATTTGTGACAGTGATGATCTCATTTATTCTTTAATTTTCCCTTTCAAAAGTGTGATCCTGGCCTGTTTCTCTCTCTATAGCTGAGTCCCCTTCCCTCTCTGGTGTCCTTTGCTGCTTCTTGCCATCATATTTCAGGCTTCTAATCATATATCTTACCGTTACAGAGTTCACTGCCAAACTTTGAATGGTGCTGAGCTGTACCTTTTAGTATATGTATCCATTGGGTTGAAACCAATAAGTCATTGTGCTAAGAATTTGGAGCACATGATAAACAATATTGATGTCCCGAAAGTCTCGATTCCTCTTCTGACTCGACCATGTGACATTCATAACTCCTGGAAAATAAACTTTCATTATCCAATACATTAAGGGAACGGTTGAGCAGTCTACGGATTTTTTTGTGGCGTTATACTCTCCCAGATAAACTAATATTTTGCATTATTAATATTTTTTGTTTGTCTGGTTTAGGTTAAATACTTTTATAAGACATTTCCTTTTGGACTTTTCGTTTAGTTATAATGTCGCAAATGCATTATTGTATCCTCTACTGAAGATAGCCTAGATATTTCTAAAAAAAAAAACTTTGCAGCTAATACCATAGACTCAGATTTTTGATGTGCCAAGATAAAAAAGAAAAATGAGGTTATTAAGTCAATAATCGGGCTTGTTAATATGTCGATGGTAGGTAAGCTAATGGGAGATGAGTTTAGGGTTAATAACGTAGACTCATGTTTATTCATGTTTATTCTGTATATAGGTTAAAAAAAACTTGAAGTTATTAATGTTGGAGATAGTTACTCTTATCATGCATATAGATGGTTAAGTTATGGGATAAGTTGTAATTATTTTCACTCATGAATTAGGTCATGGGATAAGTTGTAATTAGTGTTGAAGATAATTATTCTCACTGATGATTTAAGTCATGTGATAAGTTGTAATTAGTGTTGGACATAATTATTCTCATTGATGAGTTAAGTCATGGGATAAGTTGTAATAGAGAGAGGTGAAGTATGGTGAAGCATAGAGCGACACCTTGGGTGAAGCTCACTATAGTTCTATGTGTATGCATGTTTAATATCTCCCTTAGTCCTTTAGATTAGTGTCAAAGTACAATCAAGGTCTAAGGTTAAAGAGCGCTGGTGAAGTTTGGATCTTGGAGAAATTGGGTTAATGTTCAGGTGATCAATCTACAAAAGTTACCTAGAAGATCACATCAACAAAGGTAGGCGACATGAAGTACGACTAGATAAGGGGCATCACTCACTTATTGGAGTTCACTTTCATGTGGACACAAGATTCCTTAGGAAGAAGGGCATCAGGCATATTTTCTATTGTGAGGGCATAGTTACAAAAGCATATCTTTTTAGGGGCAATAAAGAAGAAGAGCCAAAGATTTGAAGAAAAGTAGAGGAAAAGGAAATTGAAAAAAAATCACCATAGTAGAAGGTGAATGATCAACAAATGACAATAATTATGGATCAAAAAGGACGACTCAATGAGATCAAGAAAATAAATAAAAAAGTAAAGGCAGAAAACTTTGCAAAGTTTATAGACATTCTAGCCACAACTACGAAGTTTGTAACGAGAGAAGATTAGGATGAAGAACACTTTGAGTTTAATTGGTTCAGCGTGGATCTAGCATAAACTCCAAATATTTCACCAACTCTCTTTAACATCAGATCTTGATTGAAATTTTATCTTTTCTTGGCTTCTTCTCATAATTTTCTTCTTCAATTCTTGTAAGGATCTCCATGTCATATTCTTCATTTTCACTTTTAATTACAACTGGAAGTGGAAAGTTGTCCTCCAAATCTACACACTAAAAACTCATTAAAAACATTTAAAACATCATTACAATAATCCTTTTTTTTCCTTCTCTTCTTGGATAGATTTCTGAAAAAATTATCTTCTCTCTATTGTTGCACAATTGTCTTCCACTTGGTTTTCACATGCAAGCGGGCTTCCTTATGAAAAAAATAACTCGTTAATCATATGTTTCTTCTTCATCATCTACAACCATTCTTTATTAGTTAAGGGATCTTCATCAACTTTAACATGATGTACCTGTGATTTGACAAAGAGGTCGCCTTTATCAATCTCACTACTAGATCTACCATATCATTCATTGCATCAATGGAAAGTTCACTATCGTTAGAAAGATTTGTTGTTGGATTCACTAAATCATATACTGCTATATTGTCAGCTTCAGAATCATCATCCACTTGTGGCTAAACGCAGTGGGATTCACCATTATCATTGTCATATGTATCCAAATTACAGTGGGATTCATGAGCATCTATGTGCTTTTTCTTTGTTGCTTCAGTAGTCTTCTCTATTGACTTAGTTTGTTGTTGATTGTTGTTAAATCCAACAACATATCTTGTTGATGATAGTGAAGATGTCATCGAAACAATGAATGATATGGTGGATCCAGGAGGTGAGATTGATGAAGGTGACCTCTCTGAATCATAGGTACAAGATGTTAAATTTGTTGAAGATCACTTAAATAACAAAAGGTGGTTGCATATGATGAATCAGAACCATATGATTGATGAGTTATTGTTTGATAAGGGAAGCCCACTTCCATGTGAAAACCATATGTAGGACAGTTGTGTAGCAGTAGAGAGAAGATAATTTTTTCATAAATCTCTCCAAGAATAGTACAAAAAAAGGATTATTGGAATGTTGTTTTTAATGTTTTTAATGAGTTTTTGAGTACACGGATTTGAAGGACAATAGTCCACTTCTAGTTGTAGCTAAAAGTGAAAATAAAGAAGGCATGGAGATCTTTTCAGAAATTGAAGAAGGAAATGTGGAGCATATTTTCTAGCAATAGAGCCAAAAAGAGAAAAAATTCCATTATGGACTTTTGTTGCAACAGTCCAATGAAAAATACATGAGTATGAAGGCCAAGCATAAGAGAATTACATGTGACAACAATCCACATACAAACAGTTTTTTGAAGAAGATGAAGAGGACAGGCATGGACAACCTGAAGTGCTTTCTAGAGTGTTAATGAGAAAATATGAAACAATGAAAAGGTTGAAGAAAGATAAACACAAAAAACAAATTCAAGCTTGCAACATTCAACCTAAAAACAAGGATAAAATTGAAACTAGTTAGAGCTTTCAGAAATTGGAGAAGTAAAATCAAATTGTTCATACAAAGAGTTGAAACAAATTTTGAGTTAACTTTTCTATGTAAGTCTAGCTGAGATTTAGACCAACTCACATAATTCATTATAGTGGTAATTATGTCTAACAATCATAATTAAGAGAAAGTGCTCATGTAATTGAGTTAATTTATGCTGAGATTATAAGTTTAAATTTTTATAGAAACATTAAAATTATAAAACACTAAGAAAAATTAAATACTAAGTTAAATCTGAATTTACATCTGAGTTTGCATGAGTATATGTTTAACAAGACTAACATATATAGATGCTATGAGATCAGTTGGGAAAAAATAAATGTAAAACAAAGTGAAATATGGTGAAGCATAGAACAACACCTGCAGGGAAGCTCATCATAATTGTAAAAGAAGTTTATTGTTAAAAAATAGAAGTTTTACCGTTGCAATTATTTATGTGTGCGTAGGTTTAATCTCTATCTCCTTCCTTCAATTAGGTGCATAGTCAACTTATTTTTAGGGGGTTAGAAGTGGAGTTACAAGAAGGGCGGAATTTTAATTTTTTTGCGGAAGCACAAAATCTCACATTTCGAAGAAATGGTAGTTAAATAGTTGGAATTTTTTTTTGCGAGGTGAACCATCTAATAACCAGAAAATCTCACTTTTCGAAGAAATGGTAGTTAAATAGTTGGAATTTTGAAAAGCGGGCCAATAATAGCAACTTTTAGTCGTAATTGACTAAACATAAGAAATATATCTTACTAGTTTGGTAGTTACATAGTTGGAATTTTTAATTATAATTGACTAGCCCAAAAACAAATCACATGTTCACACGTTCTTACTCCCTGTTTCAATATCTACACAGAAATGTAATTGAGGGGTGTGTTTTGGGTTTGACTATCCATAGAACCTTTATTTCGATGGTCATTATGTTCATTGTACATTTTGAAATATTTTGAAAATCTGATACGTCAAGCATGTGGATATTAATGAAAGATATGATTCGCCGCAAATTACTGAAACTCATCTCCAAATTTTGGATATAAGAGGCATGCACAGTCTGGACGTTAGAGAATTATATCATTCTCCACGCACTACAATGTGCAGATACATGGAGATTGGAGCAGAATCTCGTTTTTCTCAAGTTACTGAAACTCACTGCCATACATACCTAATCGGACTCTTAACCATGTGAAGATGCATGGAGATTAGAGCAGCACATCCTTCTCCACATATTACTCAAACGCATTATCATGTAGAAATCAATAAGCAGCATTGCTGTTTTATAAAGCCCAGTGCTAAAAATGTACCATATTTTAAATTTGCAAGTTTAACTGAATATAATGGAAGAAGTTTTGTGAGAGAAGCCCCAAAGTTTTATGATTTTGATTTTTCTAAATAAAAGTTTAATACAATGAAATTTTGATCTTAAAGGAAAAATGGATTAGATCTTCCAATATCCTTATCAGATTCTGATGTATTAACTCTAAGCTTTGATATCTGCGACCTCATACTGTCAAATATTCATTTTAATCTTTGACATTTGCGATTTCATCTGATAGTGGCTATTCTTAAAGGATTTTGCCCTAATCATATTTTAAGTCAAAATCCAAATTTCCTAGACAAAGTGACCAAGTGACCCAATAGCTCAAAAATCTCTCAATGTCCTTCTTATATCTATGGCGCCTATCGTCTAAATATGGCCTCAAAATATTTTGCACGATACGTCAAAACAATCATGAAAATGATGAAATTGTATGTCAAGCCTGAACTTTATTAGGGCCCATGTAAGCCTCCAGAAATGGAGGAGGAGTTTTGACGGTCTTCAGGCGGTAGCCTTCTTCCAATCCACAGGCCTGCCCTGATGGCAAACTGGATTGTATTCTCTACCGTCTTACTGCGACACTTACTCCCTTTGAACTGGGGTTGTCCAGACTTACGGTATGCACGGATGCAGTCGAGTAGCTTCTGATTGCACTGGACTTTGAGATAACTGTCAGAGCGTGTAATGCAATAGTCGTGATCTTTGCAGCAGCTGTCCAGCCCATCACAGGGAGCTTCTCCATGGCATCCCGTGTAAAACACTCCACAGTATCGCCCATATCTCATAAACGGGGCCACTGCCATTAAAATGTGATCACACTTTAATAGAATTCTCGTATACATTCATAACTCCTAATTCTCCCCAAAAGATACTGAAATTAAATGTCAGGAGGCATACCTTTACAGAATTTCGACTCGCATCCCTGGCTACATTCGTCCTGCATTCCCACCGCGTCACAACAACAAAATTCAATAATATCGTATTAATAGTTAATGGCAGGGCAGATTTAATCTTACATGATGTCCATTAACTGAATGTCGTTTTGACAATATAATCATTAAACTGGGAAAAAATTTGAAAGTGTGAATATGATTACCAATGGTGATGAATTGGAAGAGCCGAGAAGGCATGCCGATAGAAGGCATAGCATTAAACACAATCGCTTTCCAAGAAAGGCCATGGATCGCCAACTGATCTGACCGCCAGAAATTCATTACATATATATTGATCTCGCTTGATTGCTTTTCACGTATCCTGCCTGGATGGCTAACAACTCTTGACGAGTTGACATCACTCATAGGCGACTTTTCATTATATATATATATATATATATATATATATCTCGAATGGAAACAAGCTATATTTGTATATACAGAGACCATGTGAGCACCAAATGGCACGCATTTTCGTAATTGATTTAGATAGATGTGCAACGTTAAATTAGCAAGCAACCATGCAATTTTTTTTTTCGGGTTTATGGATGTGATTTAACTTTTTCCTCGAAGTCTTAAAAGAAGAAACGGGATTACTCCAATGGCAAGGGATGACAGCAAGGATTCGCACATTTCCATAAATTTCAGGATCACAAGGATCTTCGTGTCATGGTGAAACATAAAGTAGATGCAACACATGCAGAAACCTCTAAATTATAGTAGAGAAATGGCTGAAATCAGAGTTATTGGATTTAACCATTACTTCAATTTTGAAAAGAGGTTATGGTTTCCATGTGTCCAGAGAATTATATATGGCTAAACCAAGGATGATCGTAATGGCCATGACTAAAAACATAGAAGATTCCTGCAATCTTTGGGAGTTCAATATGAGTGCCTTATAACATAGCTGCCATACGCTAGAAACTTATATACATATGTAGTGTTAGAGCTCGAACTACGTTATGTACGAGAGGGAGAGCACCTTGATCTCACCCTTGACACGACCGTTATGTTCAGAAATGTGGGTTGAAATTACAATTAAAATTTGATAAGGTCATCCCACCCGTAGTTTTAGAATAAAAAATTATAAATCTGGGACAGGAATTGGAAGTGGGAAGAGGAAGGTAACATTTTAGCTTTTGTTTCTGTAAATTTAATGTCATTGTGTAGATGTCATCTAGGTTTGTGCACTGCTATATTGCAGGTCAATGAGTTTGGTAGCGATGAAAATTGCATACTAAAATTACTAATAAAAATAATTATGGGTAACCGTAACATTGGGTTACGAAAAAAGGGTTGAAGGGAGGTTCAAGGTGAAATTCCACATGCATAATAACCCAATACACTTCTATAATCATTGTTGTTATTCAATATTTACTCCGACGAGTCAATGCATCTAGGAGGTTTGAGGGAAAATTCATGTCTCCTAGAAGTCGAAGTATGGGCTAAGTAGAGTGATGAAGGCCGGTGGGAAAGACATCTCATCTATTTATGATAAGATGGATTAGATATAATCTTCTGCTGGAAATATGAAAGTCAAATAAAAAGAAATTCAAATGAAAAAGAGACAAACACCAAAACTCCAGAGGATGGAGTTGCTGATGAGACTTGCTTTCATATTGCTTGTATCCTCCTACACTACGGGCGTATGGGTGATGCCTCCAGAGGTTTGAACACGGGTGGGACTGCTGCCAATCGATTCCAAACACCTGCCAATCGATTCCAAACACCAAAACTCCAGAGGCCGGAGTTAGTGATGGGACTTGATTTCATATTGCTTGTATCCTCCTACACTACGGGCATATGGGTGACGCCTCCAAAGATTTGAACATGGGTGGGACTACTACAAATCGATTCCAAACACCAAAACTCTAGAGGTCGGAGTTGGTGATGGGACTTGCTTTCATATTTCTTGTATCCTCCTACACTACAGGCGTATGCGTGACGCCTCTAGAGATTTGAATATGGGAACACTTGTGGGAGGGCACTAATCATTGCATGGGAAAATAGCTCTATTTCCTTAAATTTTATGCTAGAAATTAGGTTGTGTCTATGAGTGATTTTTTATTGATGAAATTGCTCAATAATCTTGACAAGGATGTTAGACTAAAGATTATGTTGAGAGGGGTGAATTGGTGTAATGCTAATTTTTTGGCAATTTAAATAATTTACCAATGAATCAAAATTTTAGTTATAAGTATGCATCATTAAATAACATCAATAGATCATCATAATAATGCACGAGATTTATTTGCAAACCCTTGTGAGAGAAAAACACAAATTCTTCTTATCTTCTTTAATTTGATTACATTGATTTGCATGCACCAACATGCTGGAGGCACACTCCCAAAAAATAAATTTACAAGATCCAACCTACTAGAGGCACCAACCCCCAATATGTGCAAACATTGAATTGTTATAGGCTACAATCTGATTGAGGCACCAACCTTAATTATATTGAAGCACCAACTTGTAGTATGCTTCAAACAGATTGGGGAAACAATCTTGATAATGTGTAAGCACTAAATTGCAATAGGCTTCACCCATGATGGAGGCAACCAACTCCTTCTTCAACCTAATGTGGATCACTTTTGACAATCATTCAAACTGGATCAACAATCTCATCACAAAACCCTTTTCCAAATGTGTTCACTACATCAACACGTTCTTCTTACATCAGCATTAGCTTATACTTAATTTCTTCCATTAAAATCTGACCTGCCAATATGGCTCAAAAATCATTTGAAACAACTTCTTGTCCTTCAAAATATATCATCATGGATGTTCATGTCCCTTACATTGATCACAAGGAAATACAATCCATTCCCCCCTTTTAAAAAACCAAATTTCCCTCAATTTAACCCAAAAACATTATAAAAAATTAATTGTTCTACAATTTGACCCTTTTTGGTATGCTTCCTACAACAAGAACTTTTTTGGCACACATTCTACATAATTCCCTTTTCTAGTTTTCCTAATTGTACAAAAAAAAATCACTTTGGGTGAGAAAAGTAAATTTTAGTGGAGTTTTCCGAATTTTAACCTACAACCTCTCTCGAGCCAAACAATGTCCAAACCAATTCAGTTATTCAACAATTTCTTCATGTCATGCAACAAATGCATATTAATGATTAGGATTGTGTTTTTCAAAGTAAAGGATAAGATATTAGGCTTAACCATGCATATCAAATAGGATTCAAACATACAACTATACACAACACACCAAAGCTCATGACCTATGCCTTCGAGACAATGCACCACAATAGAGCTTACAACTTGTGCATTTGGGACAAACAGTACAACAAATATTATGACCTATGGCTTAACGAAAAACAAAACAATAGAGGTTATGACCTATGGATTTGGCCCAATACACCACAAAAAAGAAAAACTCATAACTCATGACTTGGACCTTTGGGCTAAACAAAAAATATCATGACCTACACCTTTAGGCCAATACACCACGACAAAACAAAACTCATGACCTATGCCTTGGAGCCAACATAATAAAGTTGATGACCTGTACCTTTAGATTGAACAAAAAAGCTCACAACTTGCACCTTCGGGCCAATACACCAAAACACAATAGAACTCATGACTTGTGCCATTGGTCCAAAAGAACAAAGCTCACAAATTGCGCCTTTGGGCCAAACAACAAAGCTTATGACATGCACCTTCAAGACAATACTCTAGAACACAATAAAACTCATGAAATGCTCCTTCAGAAATACACCACAACACAGTAGAATTCATGACCTATGTCTTCACGCCAATACACCACAACACAATAGAACTTATGACCTACACCTTCAAGATAATACAATAGAACTCACAACTTGCACCTTTGGTGCCAACAAAACCAATGCTCCAATGCGCCAAAATAAGATCAAAATCCAGATAACACCTTTGGACCAATATGTAGTAGAGCTAAGAAGCCAACCCTTGATTTCTTTGATCCAGATAGATATTTCGATGAGCGATCACACACTATGAATAAATAAGTTTGAGTGGGCATGAAATTGATTGAGCTTGATGTGAATTTGAAATTTGGGGGCCAAAACTAATTAAATAAACTTCATGTGCCATTGCCATGTGACACAGTCTTGGTGTCCATGGGAAAAACAATGTTGACATCATTATGATGTCACGCTTGACATGTGGTGTGCCCTTAGCGAGTAACGTGTCACTCAAAATCCATCTAATTAACCAACCAAAATACCTAGTAAGCATGCCAAGTGGCACTTTCCATGTCATCCCGTACGTCAAATCTCTCACTGCCACATGCCATTGATAATAGTCAACTAATTATATCTTGCCACGTGTGCTTCTTGTCACACTACCATGTCCTCTACTAAGGGGGCACTTCTCATCTTCTAGAGCTTGGCACATGTCATGCATTGATTCGACCACCATGGAAGAGGGAAGGTGACATGGGGGAGGCACTAAAGTTCATGCAAGTCATCACCTAATCCATCATTCATGAAATCTTCAATGATCATATCTACCCTAATATGCATGATCTTTTACCCATTAAAAAATGTGCAAGTCCCTAAGCTAGCTACCATAGATTTCACCACTAGATCAAAGATTTGATCTGAAGATGCTTGGAATTTAAATTTTTTTGTTTTTTTGATAATAAATTTGGTGTTTTCCCCTCATTGCAACTATCAACTTCAAATTGACATATCTTCTCATCTAGGAGGAGCGTCATGTAGTGTGATATATCGTTGAAAAGGTCTCTTAGAGGAATGTCAAACCATCCCATTTGTGGCTTCATTTGAATGACATAAATTCAACAAACACTCAATAAACTTTGAGCTAGTTTGACACCATTTAATGTGACCTTGTCAAGAAATTGAACTTATCTTATAAATAAATATCAAACCATGCCATTCATAGCTTCATTTGACTTACCCTTTGAAATCAATGACACAAATTTTCATTAATGAAAAAATGATGTCCAATAATGTCCCCCTTTGGGATTGATGGCAACACCATCTAACATTGAGGGTAATTGATGGAAATAGCATTAACTCCCCTAGTCAAGATACTACTAGACCAAATTCCTCTTCTCCAACTTCTTTCCCAATAATGGCTTTCTCTCCTTTTATATATGTGTTGTTTTTCCCAATGGCTTCTTTCTCTCTCCCTTTGACATAAATTGAAAAGGGTTTTACTAATCATAGCTACTTATAAATTATTCATAATTATTCCTACACTTTCTTATGGACGTGTTTGCTTGTGAAATAATTAGCCCCTTGAGAATATGCTCCCTATTATGTGAATCTCCCCCTTTAAATGAAGTCTCTTCTAATGAAGCTTCTTGCTATTTTAATACTCCTCCTATGTAGACCCGTATTCATACTTCTTTATAGTTGCGTGATGTCACATGCTTCTTAAAATCAACCCTGTATGTCATATATGAGATACTACCTTCATAGGTCATCTACATAAATGTCACGATCTACAATATTTAACCCAATATGAGTTTCTCAACATCCATGGATTATTTAATTGCTACTTTCAAATGGATAAGATTCTCCACATAACTTCCTTGTTAAATTTCTCCCTCTGCATTTATCCTCCATAATTTTTCTTCTTCAAATTTTGTATCTAACATTTGTGATGTTTGAAGAATCCTTCACCAACTCATTAGATCTAAGTAATCAGATATATCTTTTGTTCCCTTGTTTTTCTCTCCATGCCTTAGTTTTAATTCTTGAGTTAATAGATAGTCCTTCTCCCTTGAACCATCTCAAATTGATTTTGTAGTCACAAGTTAAATGACCTTTATTATGACACTTGAAAATTTCTAAATTGGGTATGAATATTGGTAGAAATGAACCGTATGATCTATTTCCATAATTTATAATTTTATTTCCCATATATAGGTCCTTAGGAGTTTGATAAAATCCTCTATACCAAACATAATCATTTATGGCATAGGATCTACAATCCCTTGCTTTATGTCCAAACTCTGAGCATGAGAAACAATCACCAAAAAACATATTTTTATACCTAGTTGCACAAATTTCTCTTGTTGATGCATGTTCTATAAAGTTGTATTTCCTTGGAAGAGTTTCATCTCTTTTCTAATTTGTTATTGTTGTTCCATTGTTCCCTATATGTCCTTTGATAATATTTCTTGTCATGTTGGGAATTATATTTCCATCATGGTTCCTTTTCCTACTTCAGCTAGATGTATCTTTTTGAATCTTGGTGTATTTCTAAGTGTCACTTGAGATGTTAAAATGAACATGCTTGGGATAATTCATCACTTTCTTGGAATATTCAATTGAATTTCTACTGGATCCAATGAATGTATTTGTATGACTCTTAGGATGTCCTCCATCTGGTTTTCTTGATATATATTTATCTTTGATCTATCAAAATCTTCCTGATAACCAAGGCCTATTTTGATGAAGGGAGATATTTGGTTGCTAAGTATTTAATGTAATGACTTAGACCCTTTAACGAGTTTTAATTTCTTATTGATTTGTTTTAATTTATTTTCAAGAGATCAACTTTTTATTTCATTTTTTTCACAAAGTTTGTCAAATTTTTTTTGTCTTTTCTGACAGAAACTCATTTCTCTTTTTGGCTTCTTATTGTTAAAATTTGAGAGATACAATGGAATCTTCATCTCAATCTTTGTCTTTAAGTTGCTATTCTAGTTTACCCACCATCTTTCTAAGAGATTTTATTTCTTTTAATGTGATTTTTATTTCTCCTTCCTAATCTACTTTTGCTTCAATTTCTTCTTCTTCACCTAACAATAATATCTCACCACTTTCATAATCAATCATACTTTAATTTATCTCCTAATCACTTTCTTCCTCTGAATAGAAGCTCTTTCTTTTTGGTATTCTTCTTTCCTTATGATCCTTACACTTTATTTTCACTTCATCATCACTACCATTCATTTTTTCACAAGGAAATTTAGAAGCACAATGTCCTATTTTTCCACATTGAAAACATTTAAAAGGAATCTTACCTTCAAACATTCCATTTCCCTTCCTTAGCTTTCTAACAAAGATGTATTCTTCTTCATTTTATTCATGATAGGATGTCTTGTTGATTCTAGTTCTTTCTTTCTTTCTCGACTACTTCAAATGACATTTCTTTAATTCTTGACTCGTCCTTTGTGTGAGAGTTCCACGGAGTACATCCATGCTCAACTTATCCATGTCTAGTAGTTATTCAAGGTCTTATACCTTCATATTGAATCTTGAAGGAAATTATCTTGAATATTTTTTAAAAAATATTAGCTTCCTTAACATCTTCACTAAGACTTATTATAGAGTTGACACTATTATCTACCTGAATATCATCCTCTTCCATTTTTCAAACTTTTATACTAATCCTTCTAAGTTTGTACCTTGGCTTCCCTCACTTTCTTGTCCCCTTCATAACAATTTTTGAGCTTTTTCCATATATCATGGGCTAACATGAAATGCATAACTTTTACAAATTTGGTATCTGATAAACCATTCAAGATGGTATGTTTAGCTATTTCATTGGATGTATAGAGAGCCATACCGGCTATATAAGTGGGTGGAGTGGTAGGAACTTGATGATCATTCTCCACAACTTCCCAAGTATCAACTCCCAAGGATATGAGGTAGGTTTCCATTATTATCTTCTAGAAGGCACAATTGGTTCCATCATACCGAGGATGCTTGCTTGAAAATCTGGTAGAGGCCATATTCCATGTGATTAATTGTTGCTAAAGGAACCCGCTTTGATACCAATTGTTAGACTAAATATTACACTGAGAGGGGGTTTAATTAGTGTAATGGAAATTTTTAGACAATTCAAACAATTTGTCAATTAATCGAAATTGTAGAAATAATCATGCATCATTAAATAACATTGACACGTCATCATAATAAGATTATAGACATACATGGAAGCCCCTGCAGGAGAAAAGAAAAACTTAATTTTATCTTCTTTAATTTCATTACATAGATTTGGAGGCACCCACCCCCAAAAAATAAATTTGCAAGCATCAACCTATTCGAGGAGCCAACCCCCAATATGTGTAAGCTAGAACTTGATTGAGGCACTGACCTTGATGATAGGAAGTCACTGAATTGTCGTAGGCTTCAACCTAGTTGAGGCACCAACCTCAATAATGTGTAAAAACTAACTTGTAGTAGCATGCAATGACAGAGACTTTATTGGAATGGAGTGCAAGTATTTTATCCTTGTTTGTTTTGATAAAATTATCTTTGATCACTTGAATGTCTAATAAGAAACATTTTAAAAAATTGCTTTAAGTGTGATTTTTTAAAAATCTATAACAAATATATTTTATCTATGTTTCATGTTCTAGTAAATGAAGTTAAAAAATTATGGAATAGTAACACCACATGAGAAGTAAATCCACATTAATATACCAACATACCCAAATTATAAAATGTATAATGGTTTCCACAAACATAAGTGAATTGATGTGACCAATCTCTAATTCCAAACATGTTTTCTAAGGAAATTCAATTTTGGTGGACTTCCTGAGAGGTACGCACCTTGTTTGAGAAATAATGGAGGTAGAGGAAAGAGTAGAATCTAGGCATAATCTCACGAGGAGGAAGAAGAGTGCAATATCCATATACATTCATGAAATCTCAATTGGAACGTCTAATGGCCATGTGCAAGACCATCATTCCCTTGCTTGAATCTCCATGCAAAAGTCATTCCATTAATAATAATGTTGGAAGGGTCAATCAATGTGACAATATTGAAATATCCTAAACATTATATAGATCTCATAATGGAATTTTGAATCAAGTGAATATAATATCCACTTCTTTATATTGATTCAAATAAACAATTTTCAGTGATTCACTTTTTAATAACATTAATTTGATTTAAAAGTGATAGAGTTTAATGTATAAGACACATTTAAGCTTGGTATCATAATTGTGTTGGGACATTTCTTCATTTAAACTTGGTATCATAATTGTGTTGGGACATTTATTCTATGTGGTAAGGCTAGTATTATGGATGTATTCCCTTGTGTGCAAAGGCTCTCAATAGCTTCATAGAGAGAGAGGATATTGTATGATAGCTGTCATACTATATGATTTATATTGGTCTCATTGTAGAGTTGATTTTCAAGATATGTAAGAGAATTTGTCCTTTTTATCTCTACACTTTAGCAAGTTATTAAATGATCTAAAACTAGTTTGATTCCTTTTCTATACTCAAAATATCATTATTAATTTATGAATTTGTATGTATATATAGGATCTCATTTATATTCATGATTAGGTAGGGGTGGATGTCATAGATCCCACATGCATTGCAATTGGTTATTCTTCATATTTTGCTTTAGTTGGTATTGTATGGAGGACACTAAATGATGGAATATTCGATGTTTCTTGAGGTAAAATCTAGATAAAAGAGAGGTTTTCCAATGAATATGATGTGGTGTTTCAAGAGAATCGCATCAATTCGATCGTCCACATAAAATTTTACGAGTTCTTATCATTTCAATTAGATCAATTCCTTATTCCCCGGTATTAGGTTTTCTTCAAAACACTGGTTAGAAAGTAGAAGTGGTTGAATTTCCAAGGGAATGGGTATCCATCTTCCTCATTTTTTGAGATAAAGTGCCATAACACTATGCCAAAGAAATGATTGACTACAATTTTGTTGAAATGTATGGCAATCTCTTTAAAATATACAATTTAGGTAGCTTGATGCATATATGCTTACAAATTATGATTAAGATGTTTTTTATATGTTAAAAAACATAGAAATATGGGAGCCATGTAACTTGGACAAATTTAGTCTCGTGAATTAATGAGTTCAATTTTAGATGGATAGTTTTTTTTTATCTGTAAGATAATAAATTAAACAAAGGAAGTTACAACTACCTTGAAACCATGCTTACCAGTTGTTTGCGACATGGGAAATGACACCATTAGAAAAAAAACAACATATTAGTAAAAAATTATACCAAATCTCCCAAAATAGAGAGTGTTCAATAAGAACCTAATTAAAACAAGGTTTGATACATATGAGAAACTATACTTAAATATAAACTAGACTATATAAATTAGTTGTCAAAGCCCTAGAAAACCTTGAATACCAAATAAAAAAAGAAACTAAAAATAATAAAACTAGGTAGAAGTGGAGACATCCACCTCAATGGGATTTATGTTCACTTAGATACATCCACTCGCGCTCAAAGCAAGGGAAACATGAGCTTGAATTATCTTAAGAGATGTCCTCATTTCTTTTTTGTTAAGCACCACCTTGTCCAAAATTGATAATTTCTCTTCTTTGGCCGCACCACTCCTATCCATGATTATCCTACCTAGCACCATTTTAATTCTTTAATATAAATCAATTTTTAATAATTATTGGTTCTAGTTTATAAAGCTATGCCTTCAATTAATCATTGCTTTGTTATATCTAAGAACACTTAAAGGTATGATAGTACAAACATCAAAATAATGAAGTTCTTCCTAGACCTCTGTGTAAATCTATTCCCTAAAAATACGAGTTTAAGTCTCTTACCATTAGTCATTATGGGGTTTTTTTAGCCCTCCAAGGCTGCAAATATTGGGTCTATAATGTGCCATATGCTTAGCATGTTTACAAAAATGAGGAGCCAGACCAGATGCTAAACTTTAGGATGCTCTATGGATTATAGAGTTGAAAAAGAAATAAGGTTTGCAAAACTCTCCAATAGTCACAATGCCTTTAGCAAGATAATGGGAGTTAGAATGGAAAAAACCAAAGTGAAGGAAAAAGAAACACCCATTACATCTTGAATGATATCCCTAGATCCATAAATTGATATAAGATGAGGGAAATCAATGCCAAGAACAAGGTTAGCATAAAAAATGATGGAACAAGGATCATGGCCATTGTAATCCCATTGTCCTCACGTGTGAGCATTGATAATGCAATACAAACTAGTGCACAACCATAATCTCTCCTCTTTAGTTTGAGAGACCCTCCACTAAAGCACATATCAATATTAATGTTGGATAGGTGGCTCTTTAACCTTAGTTATCGAGTGAGGTTATGACGCCCTTAACATGTCCCCAACTCATCCAATGCAAGGGTTAATATGGTTAGAGTGGTTAGCAAAGTTGGGTACTTTTTTCTAGTATAAGGATTAAAAAATGAGTGGGAAGTAATTTAGATATGTAAATTTTTATGTCTTGAAGATAAATATATCTCATTTTAAGTATCATATTCCAAATTTTCAAAAAAGATTGAACAACAAACATTTTATTAAAAAGCATTTAAAATTTTGACATTTATAGAGAGGGGGAAGGGTAGGAGATGGATCTCCATGATTTTGTATATATATGTTAGGCCCCTATACTACTAGTGTAACCCCTTATTGTTATTAGTATAACCCACTTATTATATTGATGTACCCATGTAGTGCCCATATTGTTACTATTGTGCCCCATAGAAGCCCACTATTGTTATTATTATGCCCTTACATTATTATTGTTATGTCAGCTCTGATTATGTTATAACCCCTTAGACTCCTATATATAGAAAGGAGGTCTTTTCATTTGTATCATCCAAGAATTGTTCATTTATGTAATGTAAAGGAGGTTTCCCCCTTGAAGAGGCTGAATTCTAAGGCGTTGATCTATCTTTTCTATCTTTTCTTGAGCTGGTTTCATAACATTTGGTATCAAAGCTTTGGATTCTAGGGTTTCGCTGCTCCAAATAGATCATTGTGGCATTTTCACTATAACTTTGTTTCTGTGACGTTTCAGAAGTCGCAAAAAAAATCCATTTGAGAAGAATTGACGTTGAACCTTGGGTCAGAATTTCAGATATTTTTACGTGATATTTTCGGAGATATGATCTGAGGAAGTTGGTCTTTTTGCAGACTCCTGAATTACACTCAAAACAGGTGACCTGGGGAAAATCGTCATAACTTTCTTTCTGAGCATCGGATTGAAATTTCGTAAGAAGGTACAGAAAGAGGACGGACTGTAGTTTCTGTTTGTATATTTTCCAGAGTCAAAGGTTGAAATAGTGACACGTGGCACTTCATACAAGTTCACTCTACTGAACTAGTCTATAATCAGGTCACTGCGGGAGATTGTGCATAACTCTTTCTTGGAGAATCCAATTTGGATCAGACTTATTGCATTGGAAAGAGGACACAGAGGGCTACTACAGGTCACAATTTCAGAACTTAAAGATCCGAAAGTACAAAGTTACAGTCGTTTCAAGGTAGAGCTCCTAAAATCAAGAAAAAGCAAGATGAGGAAGTTTGATGGCAAGGATCCGGTAAATTGGATACTTCAGATGGAGCAATATTTTGATATACATGGTGTACAACTGTTATAAAAGGTATGTATTGCATCTTCATATTTAGAACCAGATCAATTTTTATGGTACAAAGGGCTTTGTTCTCGTAAAAAACTTGTTACGTGGTCAATTTTCACGAAGGAAATGATAGCACATTATGAGGATACAAAGAGCAACACCTTCTTTAGAGCAACACCACAACAATTGGAAAGAGTAAAAGGGCTTTGTGACATAATGGAAAGCAAAATTATGGAAAACAGGAAGCATACCCCTCACAACTATAAAGATGGAAGTGTTGTTTCTCCCAGCCTTCCACAACCTACAAGGGTTACACCACAACAATTGGAAGAAAAAAGAGAAAAAGGGCTTTGTTACAATTGTGATAGAAAATGCACTAAAGGTCATAGGTGTGCTGAGAAGAAATTATTTTACATAGAAATTGAAGAGGAAGGAAAAATCATATTGGAACCTGGAGCAGTCACAGAAACAAGAACTCGACAGCTACGAAATCGATCAATTTCAGAGTATCTCATCAAGTGGAAGAACTTACCCGCTGAATATTCCACATGGGAGGACAAGAATTTTATATAGAAGCATCAAGAACTACTCAAGCGTTGAGGACAACGCTTTTTGAAGGAGAGGGGCATGTTAGGCCCCTATACTACTAGTGTAACCCCTTATTGTTATTAGTATAACCCACTTATTATATTGATGTACCCATGTAGTGCCCATATTGTTACTATTGTGCCCCATAGAAGCCCACTATTGTTATTATTATGCCCTTACATTATTATTGTTATGTCGGCTCTGATTATGTTATAACCCCTTAGACTCCTATATATAGAAAGGAGGTCTTTTCATTTGTATCATCCAAGAATTGTTCATTTATATAATATAAAGGAGGTTGCCCCTCGAAGAGGCTGAATTCTAAGGCGTTGATCTATCTTTTCTATCTTTTCTTGAGCTGGTTTCATAACAATATATGAGGGCTAGGAAACAAAAAAATGGCATAAAACTTCATTCAACATATTACTTCTATAAATTTATTGACTTTTTCATATATGTATTTCTAAAATTGTATGGGGCAAAAACCCATTTCTATCGTTGATAGAGATTGAAAAAGCAAAATAAATATAATAATAGTTTACATTAATGTCTAGATTTATTTAATTGGTCTCATCTACTACTCGTGTGGGATTGGATTGAATGTTTGAAAAATTCAAAAATCAAAACTACTGAACAAATTGAAGCTGGTATTTTAATGTAATTTCAAGTAAATAATAAACACAAAGACTGAATGTTGTTACATAGTATAGATGAAAAGTATTTCTTTTATTTATCATTGAAACTAAAAGTAGACTTAATCCCAAGCTAGGGACTAGTTTCTTTGTAGTTATTTCCCTGGTTTAAAATAGATATCTTGCTACTATTGAAGTATTGGAACCCAAACTCATATAAAAAAATAATAAAAAAAAAAATTTATTAAAACAAAATTAAAAGTTACTTAAAAATTAAAAAGTTAACTAAACTTTAAAAAAAAATAGACCTATTACATTATTCTTATTAGGATTCATATAAATAAGGCATTAAAACATTTATTTTCCCTTGTTATTATTTCATGCTTGACATATTGATTTTTTTTAATAAGGAAAAAATTAAATTTGTATCTCGGAACAAGGACCACATGACTCAATGAATCCTAAAGTTAGAATATGTTAACGTGCTCTTAAATTATTTAAATAAGAGGTTAACATCATTTTATTAAATTGATACTATGGAGCATTACAAGATTGTAAGTATGGCATGTGAGGCCAAAAAAATTTGTGGTAAGATGCATCACACCATTCAATATTTTTTTTTATTTTATGGTCAACGAGCTCTATCCTGTAACATTTCTTAGTTGATTTTTTATGTAATAAAATAAAACCAAGGTCATGGGACACTTATTCAAAACTGAATGGTGGGAAAAACATTATAGTGGGCATCACTTGTAGACTAATAATGACTATGGAAACTGGCAAAGGAAAATAGACAATAATTGGCATTTAATTACGAAAATAGAGGAAAATAGGAGAAAAGGAAGGTGAAGAGATGCATATTTGCATGCAAGTTAAATTAGAGGAAAATCGAAGCAAAATGAAGAAACAAATGTTGAGAATGTAGCGAGGAATTGCTTCTTTGACCTGTGCCTTAGTCAAAGATGTAAATTTCAATTCAATATTATAGTTGCTTGAGTTAGTTGTTAGTTAACATGTACGATGTTGTCTATCACCAAGTCATAGTCAGTTAATTCGAGTTAGATGGCATGAAGTGAGTTATGGACTAGTTGATGGCTAAAATTAGCTATCTAATGGAGTTAAACTCAAGTGTATGTCAAAAAATTGATCTCTAGTTCTAGAATAGAGATAGACTTGACTTTAGTTGAGTAGTTGACTTTCTGTTAAGTCAACTTACTCTCAGTTAACTCTAACAATTGCAATTTTTATCCCTAGTAGGTCATGCAATTCGAATTGCATGTTAAGATTGAATGAATGCAGAAGTTTTATTTATTATGGTACACAGGTTTTTGTGTGCAAATCTTGAGAAGAAAGTAGAGCCATTCTATTGGGAATTGCACAAGGAAATAGGAGAAATTCCTATTTTTTAGGCATAAATTTGCACTAAGAAATAGGAGCTCCTAATAGGCCTTAGTTTGCTAAGTGTTGGGAAATTCTTGTAGAGAGTTGATATGTATTGTAGGGAGCTTCAAGATTGAAGTAGATTCTATATAATATATCAAAATTCTCAGTTGATTTAATACAATAAAGAGGGTTTTTCCCAGTTTGGCTCCCGAGGTAAATTTTGTGCTTTATGTGTGACTATGTTTCTATTCATTCTTTTCCTTCTGCAAATTTTTGGTAGATAAATCTTGTGTATTTGGTTATTAGTTTGATCTCATTAGCAGTTGCAAGGTTTCAAGGATTTCCTACATAGTATCAGAGATGAAAAAAGATTGAGACAAAGTTTCTTGACTAGATTCAAAGCGCATTGAAGAGGACATCAGTTGGTGCAAGAATTCTACAAGTTCATGGATCATGTTAGTCTATGGTTTGAGGACAAAGAGTGAAATAGAAGGGACTTCGAATTTATATGGATGGAAATAAGCGATGGAGGTTGTGTTAGATGATAATGGGGTTTTGGAATACATCAAGACCGATATTCCTAAACCTCCTGCATCATATGCACAACAACCAACTTAGTGGAAGAAGGATATTGCCAAAACTAGGAGGATGATCATAGAAGGAGTCAAAGACCATATTGTTCCAAATTTTCATGGGAAGGAAGCTCCATTCTAGATGTGGAATGCCCTTACTGATCTTTTTGAAAGAAATAGTGATGCCATAAAACTTGCTTTGAAGAACAAATTGAGGAACATTCGAATGGGCAAGGATGATCCCATTGTTACATATCTATCTAGGTTTGCTCAAGTGAGGGATGAACTTGGAGGTGTTGGAGAGATAGTTCCACCAGTAGAGCTTGTAAGCCTTTCTCTTCTTAGGCTTCACAAATCTTGGCATAGTTTCCTGGATGTTGTGAATTGCATAGATAAGCTCCCTAATTGGGAGAGACTGTGCTCATATCTTATGTAGGAAGAGATAAGGAGGAACACAAGGGATGGAGTCTCATCTAGGAAAGAATGGGAGGATAAATTTTCTTTAGCTAGAAAGGGGAACAAATCCAAGGGAGAGAAAACCCAAGGCCAAATGGAATCTAGTCAAAATGGTGGCAAGGAAAAGAAGGATCTTAGCAAGATCAATTGTTTTCATTATCATGAGTTTGGAAATTATGCTACAAAATGTCCAAATAAGAAATCCAATAAGCATGTTGCAACAAAAACATGAGGAGAAACACTCCCTTCTCAGCTCAAATTGGATTTCTCTTTCATAGCCTACATGTCAAGCTCAATTTGTGTTAGTGAGTGGTATATTGACTTAGGGGCTTCATTCCACATGACATGGGATAAAGAATTCTTCAGTAGTTTGGAGAAGAAAGACATGAAATTCCATATCAAGCTTGGAGATGATGGTAGATAAATAACCATAGGAGTTAGTAAAATGAGCTTTAAGAGGGAGTCTGATTCCCTTCTCCATCTCAATAATGTGATGTATGTTCCAGGGTTGAAGAAAAACCTTGTCTTAATAGTAGTCCTTGAAGACAAAGGGTATGATGTAGTATTCAACAAATGGAAGGCCTACCTCAAGAATTTTTCTTTAGGACAAGCTAAGTAGACTGGGATCATGATCTAGAGCCTCTACAAATTGGAGGTTGATGCATGTGAAACCTTGAGAAGAAAGGTAGAGAGTTCTTACGGTAGATATGTGGTGGTTGAGTGAGAGCAGGATAGAGCTCTCAAGATGGATCCTTTGCCAATATCTTAGTTTCAGTCTAACCTAGTTGGCAGTTGGGCTGACCAATATGATAATGATGAGGACCATAGCTCAGGGCGAGTGGAGGAAGTCACTTAGTCAGAGACTTATATTATAGTGATAGTTCGAGCCAAGTGGGAAGAGGATTTGGTTAAGGGAGCTAAGAAGAGAGTTGAGTCTCCCAACACTAAGAAGAAGACACCCATATACACGGGGTACATGGATCTTTCCAGTTTAGAGGGAGCATTTGCATTAGCACAAAACTTGGTAGAGATGAAGATAGATCTAGGTGGACAAGGTTCTTCCAAGAAGCCCTTCGTCACTAAGAGGCAGTGTTGAAAATGTAGCAAGGAATGGCTTATTTTACTTGTGCCTTAGTCAAAGATGCCAATTCAAATTCAATCTCATATTTTCTTGAGTTATCTATTACTTAACATTTTTGTTGTGGCCTATCACTAAGATTTAGTCAGCGAATTCGAGTTAGATGGCATGCAGTGAGTTGTGGACTAGTTTATGTCTAAAATTAGCTATTTAGTGTAGCTAAACTCTAGTGTCTGTTAGTTAACTAATCTCTAGTTCTAGAATAGAGATCGAATTGATTTTAATTGAGTAGTTGACTTTTTGTTAACTCAACTTACTCTTAGGTAACTGCAACAACCACTATTTTAAGCCATAGTAGGTCATGCAGTTTAATTTACCTATTGAGATTGAATGAAGGAACAAATTGTATTTTTTTATGGTAAACAAATTTTTGTGTGTAGAGCTCGAGAAATGTGCAAGGTAATTCTCTTGGAAATTGTGTAAGGAAATAGGAGAAATTCCTATTTTTTAATGACAAATTTGCATTAGGAAATAAAATCTCCTAGTAGGCCTTATTTTCCCAAGTGTTAGGAAAGTATTGTAGAGAGATTATCAATATTGTAGGGAGCTTCAACCTTGAATCAAATTCTATGTAATAGATCAAATAGCTCAATTGATTTAATACAAGAAAGAGGGTTTTTTCCCAATTGGTTTTTGAGATACATTTCGTGTTCTATGTGTGATTGTGTTTCTATTCATTTTTTTCTTTCTGCAATTTTTTGGTAGAGAAATCTTGTATATTTTTTTATCAGTTTGATCTCGTTAGTAGTTGCAAGGCTTCAAGTATTTTCTTCAAAAAAAATATCAATGATAAAAAAGCATCAAAGAATCAGTTCTAGCGTTTGACAACTTCTTGACGGTTTTGAGTTGAGATCATTTTCATTCTCTTAGAATATTGCACACTTAGAGAATTCTTGGAGCGTCCTTGGAGCATTCTAGCATTCACTTCGGTTGAAGGAAGAAAGAAAAGGAAAGCAAGGGAGTGTAAGGGAAAAGTTGGATCAACAACTACAACATGGATATGTTGCAGGTAACATGTTGCATGTGTGATTTCCTTGTTGATTTTTTTATGCATGGTATATGCATGTGATTCCTTGGTTATGTGTGGTCATTGGCATGGAGATTTTCCTATATTGACGGTGGTTTCAACCTTGCCTTGCGATTTCTTGGATAGCCATGGTGATGAGGGTTTTCTACTTATTGTTTTGATTGGTTCTCAGGTTCCTTATGGTTTTGGGTTGGAACAAACACTATGTATCCCTTAAACAACTTGGGTTGAGTTTTTAGTTCATGGAGCCTACAAGTTGGGAAAAACACTTTGGGGCCTTATGGGTTGAGGTATTAGTCCCAGGAGCCACGGGTTGGAACAATTTCTCTAGAGCCTTGATTTAATTGCGGGTTGAGTTACTAATTACTAGAGCCCTTGATAGCTTGTGTAGAGACCGATATGGTTGATGTTAGTGATTTCTAGACTGTATAGGTGAGATCACTGTGGTTGAGGGTTGAGATAGTTTAGCCTCTAGAAGCCCTCGTAGGTTTTGTATTGTTTTATCCCATGAGGTTCCACATTCATGCTTAGAATATGGTGTGGGGGTGATTCGCTGAAAGAGAGATTTTGTTCAACCCAATATATGGTTGGGTGGTACATGGAAGTCCCAGACTGGGTTGGAATTTTCCTATCTTAATAAGAGTTATTTTGCTATTATGATCTATGAGCACTTGTACTTGTTATTATGGTGATCCTATGGTTGATTTTTCATGGTTTCTATTATGGTTATATGCTTGAGTAAATGAAGTTATCTTACTATGGATCTCTTTCGTGATTTTATAAGTTATTGAATGCTTGATGCATGCATGCAATAATAAGTGTTATTGGATCTAGTTAGAGAGGGCTTGGAGCCTTCTTGGTAATTCTCATATGAATATCAAATCCTTATGATAATATATGCATTCATGACTTGTAGCGTTCATGTTTACCATATGTTTGATGAAATATCTATCATGGATTGGACATGTCTAGGTTAATTTCTTGCTCGATTTTTGATTAGTTGGCCTTTTCATCCTCTTGCTTATGATTCTCAAAAGTTATAGGTAGTTCTAGGTAGTGTTCTAGAGGCTAGCCTCAAAAAGTGGCTTAAATCTCAAAATTGCTAGCACAGAATTGGAGTTTTTGGGTCATAACCGCATGGAAGTAGGCCTATGTGTGTAGTTGGAACCCATAACCACACTATGGTTGTGTTTTTTGTGCAGTTGAGGAGTTTCCCTAGTGAAAATAGCTCCATCTCAGGGATTGACCATCTAGAATGGTTTGCAGGCTCCTAAGTGGTTTGTAGTCCTTGAGGGATGTTTGTAAGTTATCGTTGTGTCAGCCCCACATCCATAACTAGATCTTGGAGGTTGAGTCATATCATAGTGAAACTCGTCTCATGTTTACCTAGGTGAGCTTATAGAAATGGGTAAATGTGGGGTGACGCATTTACAGGGTGGTATCAGAGTTTCTAGGTTCAAACACTTGGACTGGATGGGCTAGATGTGATCAATATGCATGTAGGTTAGTCGCATGTGTGTCCACTATGCATGCATTGTAGTGGTTATGGTTGTCATTTGTATAGTTAGTGTTACTTTTTTGTGTCATCATGCATATGTTATGATGTTGAGATGTTGATATATATATATATATATATATATATATATATATATATATATATAGATATGGTGCTAATCTAAGTTGACTTGTGCAAATATGATAACCCCCCCTAAAATACACTGAGGTATGATTTTGATTATGTTTCTATTTGGTTTAGCTAACATAACATGTTTGGAGGAGACAGAAGATCAGAAATGAAGACAGGAATGGTGGAATACATTTCACATGACTCCCCTTATAGGCCTGATGTGAATTCAATAAAATGGGACATGTCTTTTAAGTAGCAAGGTGGAGAGTATTGATCTGATATAGTAGATACACTAAGAAGTTTAAAGGCAAAAATTAGAAGTTGTAAAGTAGATAATAGCAGGTTGATTGAGGCACAGGAAAGACTTTCTAGAGCTCAACAAAAAATGTAGAAGTTAATGTAGTCATCCTTTAGAGCCTTTCAGATTTGTAGAAGTAGGAAAAATTGAGGATCAATAATGGATAGGAGGAAAAAACTAATGGGGCATATGGTAGTAGGTATCGCTTAGGTTACATGCTGGAGAGGGATTGCACAATCAGAGGTGGAAGATATTTGGATACACCTGGCAGGTAGGCTAGCACTCATGGATTTTATTCCAGCCCTAGTCCCGAGAGATATGATCATCATTACTACCAAGCCTCCTAGTTTTGACGGGGATGTGAAGAAACCAAAAGATGAAAAAGAATGGTTGCTTAGGATGAATAAGTCCTTCGGGTTGCATGGTTATTCAGAGAATATGAAAGGCAAGATCACTATTTTTAGTCTTATTGGAAGAGAAAACATATGGTGGGAAGATGTGAAGCCCATAGGTTAGAGGAGTTTAGTTGGCATGAGTTTACAATAATTTTTAGGAATAAGTACTTGTCTGAAAGGTCTTATGACAGAAAGGCCGAGGAGTTCTATGAGTTGAATATGGGTTCCATGATAGACGAAGAGTACATGACCAAGTTTCTAGATTCATTGAGGTATGTACCCTACCTCAAGGATGAGAAAACAAAGCTCCAAAGGTTTATTAATGTAATTCCATTAGCATTTAAAGATCAGATTGAGTTTGGTGAGCCTTGGTCATTGGAGGAAGTCATTAGGAAGTTGAAGCATTGTTATGAGCATTCTAAGTACAAGTTTGAGCATAAGCAGGATTGGAAAAGTAATGAGAATACTAAAGGAAAGTGGGCTAAGAAGTGAGAAATACCTCAGGATGTAGGTGATAAGGAGAATGTAGCATCATACAAGAAGTTCAATGTAGTTGACAAAGGACATGGATTTCAACTCGAGGAGAAAAATAAGGATGATGGTGGGAAACCTTTGGAGTGTTGGAATTCTGGTGGAGAGTATCACATGAGAGATTGTCCGTAGCATTAGGGTGGAATACCTCAGATTTACAGTGCTTAGGAGGCAGAAGAAGTTGGATACATTGGTCATAGTATTCCTTGGATTTATGTAGTAGTGGATAATAGGAAGGCTGATCATCAACCATCCGTTATTGAGATGGAAGGTAAGATACATGATCAAATTATTTCTATTTTGATTGATCCTAGATCTAATTATAGTTATATCTGACCTGAACTAGTGGATAAGTGTTTCTTGAATAAAGAAATGCATGCAGAATCTTGGTTGGTGCAATTAGCTATAGGGACCAAGAGAAGATTCCATCATTGGGTGAGATCTTGTGCATTTGAGTTGAATGGTATACCTACATCAGCGCATCTAAATGTGCTTCTGTTGGGTTCATATAGTAGACATTTGGGCATGGATTGGTTTTTCATTGACAATACTAAAGTGGATCGCTATGATAAGGCTATGAAGTGCCTAGATGACGATGGGGAAAGAAGAATATTGTAGGGAAAGAAGAAGCCAATACCAGAGAGAAGAATTATAGCTATGCAGAAAAAGCACAATTGCAGGAAAGGATGTGTATTATTTGTAATGCATATTTCCAGTGGTATAGGGAAGGAAGTTGAGGATGATGAAGTTTTGAACAAGTATCTTGTTTTCTAAAAATTGAGGATGTGTTTCTTGTACAGATTCCATAGTTACCTCCTCATAGAGAGGTGTAATTTTCTATTGAGTTAGCGTCACGAGTAGCACTAACATCAAAGACACCTTACAAGATGAGAACTCTGGAGTTGTTCGAATTAAAGTTGCAGCTTAAGGAAATGCTTAACAAGGTGATCCAGGTAGCTCCAAAAATACAAGTGGCCTTGAAAATAACTCAAAAATAAAAGTCATCAAATGGAAGTGAAATGAGGACCAGATCATAGTGATTGTTGTCTTGATTCCAAAATTGTAAACGACACTCAAATTTGATTTCGGTTGCTCAAGTTATAACTAGTCAAAGTTCTGGTCAAACTTTTCCAAGTGGCAGTCAATAACAAGGCAACAATTTGGGGAAAGGATGATGCATGGAAAATGATGATCAGAAAGGGTGAATGTTTTTTCTCCTTAATTCATCCACTAACCCATAAAAACCAGTGGAATAAATTTAACTACTATGGTTAAATAATATATATGTGTGTGTGTGTGTTTGGCGGAGCGGGATGCCACCCACCCCACCCCCAATGGACCCCACAAATATGATATATGTATAGTATAACCAAATTCAAATGTGGCAGGCAAACCACCCTCAACGGATTTTCCCAACCACTAGTCAAAAATGGTATGTACACAATGTGGTTCTGCCACCCAACAGATATCAACATATGATGGGGCTGGCAGGGTACGAACCTGCCCGACCCATGTGGGTCATCCCGCCAATGGACAGCCCCGTATTAAAATCAACCGCAAAAAGCCATACCATTAAAATGAACAAACACCTCATATTCAAAAACTGTGCCAACCTTTATATGGGATGTGACGAGACTCGAACCAGGGACTGCCCATGTGTTATGTGCCACCGCTACCAATGAGCCAACAAAAAATATGTTGTTGGCTCCATTCACCAAAATTACTTAACCCTTCACATTTCCATTTGACTAGGGCAATGGAGGGTAGACCTACACATGCGTGAGTGGATAAGAAGAGTGAAACCATGAGCAAGGAATCTTGCTATATGTTGTAAATATTCCCTTGGGGGCCAGAGGTGCCAGTGTCAGATTGGGACAAGTTTATAGTCAATTTTGCATGTTTTATCGCGAGGAATCCAACTGTGCAATCCATTTCTCGAGTCAAGATCTTCATTTTCAGGCCATCATCAGAAATGGAGGTAGAAGGTGTCATTTTTGTAAATTTTCTTGTAACTTATTTCTTTGCTGCCACTTAATGAAAGAAGGCCTCCCCACTTTGAGTAGAGCCCAAATTTCCCTACTTATTCTTATCAATATCTCTATTATACATTCTCATTGGGAAAACCACATCAAGGTAAAGACTAGAGTTTAGATTATTTACCAAGAATTTGTATGAAATCATAATGGATGAGCTAGATTAGAGAAGACCCATAGAACTTGTTGTATTTTTATTCAATACATTTGATTTATCAGTAGGGTTGGACCTAGGTGTAACCCAAAATTGGTCATTTTTTTACTTAATAATTCTCCTCCTTATCAATTGGTTAGACCCATGAAAGGACTTGAGGGATTTGTCCCTTTGTTTATTTTAATTAAGTTTCGTTTGCATAGGGCCCTTCAAGGTATTTAATAAACTATAATAAATCAAACAAGTTATCATTTAATGCATGAGGGGTATATTTAATGCTGGGTTCCAAATAGAACGGGCGTCTGGGAGTTCAGTATTAATCTCATCTTGCAATCATAGTGAAGGTCTGAATGGGAAGATTGAAAATGGTTGAAGGCTCGAATGGCTGAAACCTCAAATGGGTGGGCTAGACCGGGGATCCAAACTAACTTGTGTTTGGAGAGATGTAAGTCACTACACAGGTGATAAGTGGTAGCCACTTGAACTCCATGTGGGTACCACATGGGTGTGACATGGAAGGAGATTGCCTATGTGGCAAGTATTAAATTTTTGACTTTATAAGCTCATAACTTTTAATCCATCTGATAGATTTTAATAAAATTTGTGTCACTAGAAAACTCTTGATGAACCAATTAGGATGGTGGTGATTTTTTTGGATTCTAAGGGAGTTGAAATTTGAGGGTTTTTTAGGACACCATCTTATAATAGACCTTGATGGTTGGGTAAGTTTTGAGGTAACACCTTCCACTGCTCCAGAACGATCTTAAGGAGGTGGGAGGGATTGTTACAAAAATAGTGCCCATATCTAAATATGATCCTCAGGGAGTTCCTATGTTGTAGTTTTTCAATGTGATTGCTAAAAGCTAACACTGATAAGCTACATGTACGGCATAAGGTCTAAGTATTTTTCTCCCCTTGACATGGTGATTAGGATAAAAAATATTCATTTAGGTATTAAGTACTTTATTTCTCCTACAACCATGTTTGGGCCTCGAGAATCATTTTGTTGCAAAAAATATACACATGTTTCCAATATCCTACATTGATGCTAATCAACCTTAACCATTGCCCCAAGAATCATTCTTGGTGTGATCTCAAGACAAATTCCTATTTAGGGTATATGTTGCCACTTAATCATGGTTATTGTATTCGTTTAATAGGAAAGATTACCCTACAAGGCTCCTGTACGATGTTTTGAGGATATATTCATGGAAGTATATAACTTAAGAAGCTTCTTGGGCTTTAAATGTTATTCATGTCAACTGATCTTGGAAATATTCACTTAGGTGTGTACAACTCTTTTCATCCTCTACAAACCTTAGTTAGAACATCAAATTTATTCTCAGTTCACAACTAATATATTCATGCATGCCATGTACCACTTCAAGGTGAATTAAACATTTCAATAGACGTCTGTGTTGGTTCAATGACTCATTCATGTGCCTTGAGCTCCATAAGATCGTCTTATCACTCTAGGTTGTCATCTCCATCCTTGACTAGAGTCAATGACCCAATATCCATCCATCACTACCTAAACCTTGTAATGGCACCAATATTGAACTTAGATGCTAAATAATCAAATATTTATTGTGTCATGGTTAACATGTTTTATTCATGGTGTTTGAGATAGAAACATTCTAATTAGGCTTCAAGGTTGTTTCATGTTTAACCATCGTTATTTCTTGACACTAATTTTCAATGAAAATAACATAGTCATGGTTCCTATATATCACTCAAAATATTGAAACGAGCACTACAAAGAACTCCTCTATCAATTCAAATAATTTTTTGGATCTCAAGTGTGAGACTATTCAATAGTGTCTCGAATAATTCATTTTCATTTTTTAATCACGGTCAAGGCCTTGCAATTCATCCTCAATGAGCCAATCCTTGTAAAAATAATGATATCCAACTCTAATTCCAAGGACACCCTAAGAGAGAGTTTGTGTTGTGGTTTTGGAGGTGTTCTTCATGATGCTAAAACCATGAAATTAAATTTAGGGCCTAAGTCTCAAGTTTTTTCCTCCCTTAAACATCGAGCTTAATATTGGGAAGATTCATTTATGATCAATTCAATTTTTTTAGATATACGAATGCATGCATGCTTTTAGGATGTCCACACTTTAAGAAACATAGACATTTGAAACATACATGCACTTTCAGAAAATAATGCACACACTTTTATAACATAGTGCACAGAGAGAAATGTAGAGGCATGTATGGGTCATGCATGAAGGTTTGGTAAGGGATGAGGGAATTTAAATAGGATTTCATGCACATTTATAAATAAAATGCTCATTATTTAAATTTTAAATGTGTGTGTTTCCCCATTGTAATGTTTAATGGTTTTATGAGGAAACTTCTTGCACCTACCCACACATATACACATATGCATGTTTGAAATTTTCATAGTCAAATATGTCTTTGTTTACACTTCCATCATGTTGAAGAATGTAACTAGTTTCGACCTTCATGAAATATATTAAATTGAATTGCTAAAGCATGGGTTTCATGCTTGGGTCAATTGTCATAAGTCAAGCCTCTATTGTAGGCTTTCAGGATTTGTAGGTCAAAATCAAAATATATATTTTTTATGTCAAAATATTCCTCCATCAAGTCTCCTTGCAGTAGGCCTCCAAATTAATAGTCAACAAGTCAACTTCACGAATTAACTCATGTTGGCTCATTTATATGGGAAAAAACTATATATAGACATGATGACTTTGCTCCATAGAAGGAAGAAGATGAAGTTCGGTATAACAGTGTGGAAGATAATATGGATAAGTGGAATATACGAATACATGACGAGAGAGCTAAGCAGTGTGAAACATGGCTCCCACCACAGGATTGAGGATTGGACTATCATTACAGGACCAAAGAATTGGGATATCATTATAGGATTGTGTTTTCTACCATTACAGAACCGAAGTTTACTAAAGGAACATGTTATCATAATTTTGACACCACTACTCTACCAATACAGAACCAAAGTATAACTCTGTTTCAAGATCATTGTAGGACCGAATTATGATGACACTAATAAAGTATGATAGAAGTATGATGAGGGATGCCATAGGACCAAAACAAAATTAAGTTTCCATAGGATTGAAGCATGGTAAGGATGTCCCATGAGAAGGTTGTCATAGATCGATGCATGGTAATGATTGTAGCATGAGAAGGCTTCCATAGAATTGAAACATGACCAAAGTATATTGCAGACTATGTTATCAACTAAATACTACCACTACAAGGATGAAACATGATCTTATTACAGGACTAAAGCATAATATCGAAATGTGTCAATGGTTATCATATTGTTCCAAGAATGAGGTGTTCCGAATAGACTAAAGAACGGAATACTGCTCACAAAAATGGAAATTGAAGAATAATGTAACAAGGATAACTTGATGGATGGAAGGAGTCTTTATTATAGGTTGTGAGGGTCTTGGTAGTCTCAATTTTGTTTTGAATCTAGAGAAGGAAGAATTACTTGACTAGGTTTCCCCCCATGTAGGGGTTTTCCTTGGCAATGTACCTACATCTTGTGTCTTTTTCTATTTGTGGTTCGGCATAAGCCTCGGTGATGAGAAAATGATAAATCTAAGGAAGGAAAAATAATATTAAAACATCACAATATAATCTCATAATAAGAGAAATCAATTAACTTGCCACTGATGAGCCTCAGTATTGCAACAAGAATGTTGCAACTCCCAAGGCTACTGACTTTAATTATCAACCCAAGTTTGTACAAACTCAAGAGGTATCGACACTATATGTGCAACATACAATGTTTCCTTCCTTTGCTGTCATGATGTAATGGAGTGCATGTACTGAAATCAAATCCTAAACTAATTACAAAAAAAGAACTACTCGAAATGGAAACCCTAACCTATTGCAAGACATAAAGTATAAGGAAAGAAACATATTCTAATTGCATAAAGATCATGAACTAAATGTAAAATAAACCTAACTCAACCATATTTTATCCCATGTGATGATTTAAACTAACTGAACATGGAATTTGATCTAGGGAGTATTAATTGCTACATGCATGTGCTAATTAAGAAATAAAAAGAATTATTTTTCTTTATCTTTTCATTTTATAAATGCAAATGCTAATCTTTCCTTGTTCTTTGGTAGGGGACACAAGAGTGGAGGAAGAAGGGTACAATGGTTTTGATAGCTTGGAAGTCAAGTAGATGCCTAATCCTAGCTTAAATGATGATTTTTCTCAATTCAGGCTCAAAACAGGCCGCTACAGGATTTCTTATAGGATGTCTATAGGGTGTACTAGTTCCTACAGGATCCCTTGTTTTATTACAAAAAATAGGCCGAAAGCTCATGAAGTGATCTAGAAGGTGGAATGGAGCTTGAAAAAGGTGGATAATGGAAGAATAATGCATGGATGTGGTGGACACTACCCATAACTAAATCAAGGTCTTCAATATGGGTACATTTTCTCAATGGAAATGGCAATTTCTTCTTATAAAACAAGAATTTTGATTGAGATTTTAGTGGATTTTGGCGACATGGGTGGATGAGGCTCGGATGAGGCAAATGAGATGAGGTCTCCCTGTAATGTATAATCTCCTACAACAACACACATTATTGCCTGCATCTATCCACAAATTCATCTGTACATGGGAAGGATTTATTAAAGAACGAAAAATTTCTAGTCTAAAATCCAAAAATTAGAGAACTAGTGAGCTAGTAAATCTATCATTTGCATAACCTAATCAAGTGAAAATGCAATGGTGTAATTTTTTTTATTAAATAGAATTTTTTTGTGATCTAATGCAAGTGGAACCAACTCGATTGAAGCTCGTTAGCATGCTCTAAAAAATAGTAGAAATTTATTGTTATTTGCCACAAAGTAGTTCCAAGGATGAAATGATGCTTGTGATCTTGCAAAAGAACTTACATCAACCATTTAACCCAATTCTACAACAAGAAATCATTAATGCTAAATGAAAAAATAGAAAGAAACAAGAACAAGAGATGCATGTGAATAAGAAGTGAAAAGAATAAAAAATAATGATACAAAAGTGCTCTGAGGCTCCTCGGATGGCCGAGCCCAAGGAAACTCAGAGACCTATGGAGGAGAACAAGATTTGGAAGTTGAACATGACACCAATATTCATTATTTTCATCAATACAATTACATCCCTACAAGAAAATGTAATGGAGCTGCAAAAATACGAGTTATCTCCACAAGAAGACTAATAAAAATCCCCCCCTAGAGGAAAATTTTACTTGGTACTTATAAAAAATGATTAGGAATCATTCCCCACTAAAGGAGGAATATTTCCCCACCAAAATCCCTTGGTTAGTGGATATGGTTCCGAATACTAGGAATCTGCATTAAATGGCAAGGAACACATTCCTAGATTTTCTCAATCATTAGAGTTCCACATCTATGCCATAATTCCATAATATCTTGTTGATTTATTATTTAATATTGATCCTCTTGTAGTAGGGATCAGGTCCCTAAATGATCTCCTCCAAATCTTCATAATATGCCCAATATTCTCATAATAGTCCACAAAGATAAATAATATTATGCAAAAATATGCAATTATTCACAAACCTTCCTAATGAACATATTAAAGTTAAAAATATATTATCTAATGAAAAAAGAGAGGTTTAACATGATGAAGGATGGTTAGATGGGCCTTAATTAATGTTTAATTTATAGGCATGACCCTCAATTTATGTCTAATTTAGAGGCCCATTAGTCACCCTTTTGGATTTCTCAACATGGTATTAGAGCTATGGTTGGAGATTACCTTATTGGCAAGAAGGAAATTTAGTCTTGGAAGAAAAAGAAGAATATGATCTGAGATTTTTGAAGTGTGAGGAATGATTTTAGTTAGGGAGATTATATGAGGATGTGTCTAAGGCCAACGAAGCCCTAAATTATTTTGTGCAAGTCAAATAATAAAGAACAGAGTTCATATTGATAACCAGGAACTATAGGACCCTTTTAGGGCAACAAAGGGTACAACAACATCTAGTAAGTGGCAACGAAGTTGTTAAAAGGACCAATGAAGGGATTTGATGAGTAATCACTTCCATCATTTAAGAACCACGAGCTTGTATCCTTTGTCTAATTGATCTGAAAATCACTCGTGAGTGATCTCTGTTAATTAATTAATGAATGAAGGTATTACAGACTCATGTGCTAGTGTGTATCTATGTTATCTTAGGAAACGGATCGATCAGATTGCAAAATACGCAGACACTGGAAAATGGAAAAAGTAAGAGAAACACGGTAAGCAAATACAAGAACACAACAAATTAACAAGGAGTTCACCCAATCCTCCTAGGCTATGTCTCCGGTCTTGCTTTCAATGGTGGCCTTTTCTTATTGTGTCTTTAAAGTAGAGTTTTTATAATGAGGAGCTCAATTTGAGTCTCCTGAAACAGATGATGCTTAGCAGGGTGGTTCTTGGATTCTCCAAGCGACTAGAGTGCATAGACTCTTCCTTACTAAGTCTCGACCTCAAATGGTCTTGAATGGGATGAGTCCAATTTGGTACCCAGTTCCCAACAGATATCCTCTCAAGGATTGCTCAAACCTCTCAAGCCCTCTGTCTACTCGATGCTATCGTACTCTGCAGGTTAGCTTGACTCTCTGTTTTCTGCTTCTTGCTTATTCTCTGTCCTGTCTCTCTATCCCATTGTCTCCTTCTTTCTTACAGCGCTGACTTTGATCTCGCTTCACGCTTTCTTTTCATTATCTATCTATTCATGGCTTAAGGCCAATACGGCTCATGATTGTTTGCTTCATCTTCCGCCCCTTCAGATCGCCTTCTACTATTTGCTTGAAGTTCCCTGCCTCTACATCATCGCCACTGTGTAATGTCTCACAGGAAAGTGGCCACTTGTCCTCTCACGAACTGTGCCAACTCTTCCTCAAACGGTTCAGTATTTCGATTACGTTGTGTAATGATTCATCCATCAACTCAGCAGTCAAATCAAACTTCAGACTTTTATATGCGGCAACTTAATTCTCCCTCCAGATCCGGTCATTCATCGGGCGCAATCTTCATCATTAGATCTGGAGCCCCCAGATCCTATGGTGCTCGCTCTTATCGCGCGGTTGAATTGCTCAACCATTAGCCTATGATGAGAGGCGGTTTCTCTCTCATCTGCTGGACATGCGTCGTCCAATGTGTGGAATCGCTTGTTCTCCTACCAAATCCACTCACTGCCCAACATGCCTTTGATATTCCGCCGGTTTATGGAGTGCGGGGCCCACCTTTTGCTTTAGCACTTTCCCTACAGTTTCCTGGCTTCCCATGCGATCGAGCGCTTAGGGCTTTTCCTTCTTGAGGGGTTTTTCCCAGCGATGCGTGATTCGTGCTAAGTGCTAATCGCACATCAGAAACGACCTACATTTTCTAATCCAGACTTCCCAACTGCTAGTTTGCATCTTGCACGGTCTCCATGGGCCTCCATCAGTGTGCTTTGACTGAGGTCCTCGTCATTCCTTGCTGGCTATAAACTGCCACTGCCCAGAGGTCTTCCTGATAGCACTTTATTCACAATTTTTTTGAAGTCTATCCTGATTTAATACAGTCATAGCACTTTGATAATTTCCATGGATCCAATTTGGATCATGGCCTTCCCATTGAAAAAGCTTTTGGACCACCAAAATTTGGTTTTGAAGCATCGACTAAGTGAGGGTACAATTGTCTCACTTGTCCAATCTCTATCCACTTTGCATTGCTCGACTTTGAACCCTTGAGCCCAACTCTGAGGTACTCAACATCTCCCCTGCACGTCATCCTCACCTTCCTGTCCAGAACTGTGTCTTCTTTCAATTCATTAAGATATTCAAGTAACAAGTCATCAATAGAAGGCAATTGACTCTGCTCTTCGGGATCTTCAATTAGTGAAGGTTCAAACAATCTCAAGCAATCTGCATTTACGACTGCGTAGATGTGCATGTAAGCTAGTAGAACGAGGTGAAAAGCATTCTCACCAATCTTCTCAAGTATATTGAAGGGTACATACCTGATAGGCTTTAGCTTTTTACCTTCACTTTGCATCCTGTCCTTGCTGATACACAGCCAAACTTGGTCACCAACTTGGAAACTATGCTCCATTCGATGCTTGTCATGCCTTGCCTTGTATTTGGTTTGGCTCTTTTCCAATTGTTCCTGTACTGCCTGGTGGATCTCTTGGATTTGTTCAATGAACCTAGTTGCCTTGTCCACATCATTGTGTCCCTCAACTATGGTGTCTTTACCAAAGACAAAATCCAAAGGAGACCTTGGTGTGAAACCAAAATAGTTCTCAAAAGGAGATCTCTGTGTAGAAGAATGTTTTTCTCTGTTGTAAGAATGTTGCACATAACACAAATGTTCATCCCAAAGCTTAGGATGCTTGCTACAATATCCCCTGAGCAACTGGATCACTGTCCTGTTAACTACTTCTGTCTAGCCATCAGTTTGTGGATGAAAAGCTGTTCTTTTCTTTAGTTTGGTGTCCATCAGTTCCCACAGACTTGACCAAAACTTCCCCACAAATAGGGTGTCTCGATCAGATACAATGGAAGTGGGTAATCCAAAATGAACCCATACATGTTGAAAGAACAGTTTTGCAGTTTGTTCAACTGTAATCTGTTTATTACAAGGTATCAAAATACACATTTTGCTGAACCTACCCACAACAACATATAGAAAATCATGACCTTTCCTAGATTTAGGAAGTCCTCCAACAAAATCCCTGGAAACACTTTCCCAAGGGTGAGAAGGAACTGGTAATGGAGTGTACAAGCCTAGTTTTCTATTCTTGGGCTTGCTTTTTTGCACACATAGTACACCCTCTTACATATCTAGAAACAGTCTCATTCATTTTTGGCCAATAACAAAATCTTTGCAGCTGTGCAACTGTTTTACTTACCCCAAAGTGACCTGATATTAGAGAAGTGTGTGCTTCTTGAATTATATTTACTCTTTCAGTTTGTGGAATGCATAACTTCCCACAATGGTATAAGAGGCGGTCCTTTACATGATAATCCAATTCTTTTACTCATTTTCCTTGACTTAAAGTTTCATATACATATTTAAAGTCTATATCTTGAGCATATTGTTCAATGTAACTCTCATGCAACACAGAATTATGTTTAAGTATAGTAGATGCATTTATAATGGGTCTAGACAACATATCTACAACTTTGTTATGTATGCCCTTTTTATATTTGATGACTAAATGAAACTATTGTAGAAAACCCATCCATCTATAGTGCCTTGATTGCTGCAACTTAGTTTGGGAGTGTAGATATTGAAGTGGTTGATGATCATTATGTAATACTGTCTCCTTGCCCATTAAGTAATGTTTTCACTTTTTCACACTCTGTACTAATGCATACAATTCTTTATCATATGTAGGATAGTTAACTATTGCAGAATTAAATGTCTCAGAATGATAACATATGGGTTTACCGTGCTGTGTCAACACTGCTCCCATGGCATAGTCACTGGCATCCGTTTGGATCTCAAATGGTCTTTGAAGATCAGGCAGTGCTAGTACACGTGCTATACTAATCTTTTCTTTCAAGGTATCGAAGACTTTCTACTATTTGCCTCCCCACTGAAACACCTTGTTCAATCCTGTTAAACCATGTAAGTGAGCTACAATTGAAGAAAAGTTAGAAATGAACTTCCTCCAATATTGTGTTGCTCCTAAGAAGCTTCTAACTTCTGTAGCAGATTTGGGTCTAGGCCAGTTCACAATGACTGCCACCTTGGAGGGATTTATCTTCAATTCACCACCCCCTACTATATGACCCAAATAATTTAAAGATGTTTTGCCAAATTCACATTTTGAGAGTTTAACATAAAGTTTTTCTCTTTTCAAAAAATCTAGTGTCTGCTTAACATGCTTTAGGTGTTCTTCCCATGTTTTCTTAAATATCAAAATGTCATCTAGATACACAATAAAAAAATCATCAAGAAAAGGTCTGAGTACATCATTCATTAATCTCACGAAAGTAGCAGGAGCATTAGTTAAGCCAAAAGGCATAACCAGCCACTCATACAATGCCTACTTTGTTTTGAAAGCAGTCTTCCATGCATCTTGTTCTGCAACTCTGACCTGATGGTATCCATTATGCAAGTCTAGCTTGGAAAAATACACAACTTCTTTCAACTGATCTAAAAGATCATCTATGCGAGGAAGGGGATAACGATTTTTTACTGTTATCCTATTCAGTTCTCAATAATCAATGCACATTCTCCATAAGCCATCTTTATTTCTCACCAAAACGATTGGTGACCCACATGGTAATGTGTTAGGTCTGATGAACCCTTCTCAAGCAACTCCTGCACCTGCTTCTTGATTTCTGCGTTTTCTAAAGTGGACAACATGTACATTCCAATGTTAGGCAATGGAGCATCTTGCTACAAAATAATATCATTCACTATTTCATTTTCGGGTGGCAGACGTTTAGGTTCTTGAAACAACATATCATACTCTGAAACAACCTTTTCTAAATCAGCTCCTTGTTTAGCATTACAGCCCTCAAATACATTAGTTTTATCAGGTTTCTTTTCCTTCCTAACCATCAGTAAGAATTGTTTGCATGAATTTATCATTCTTTTCATCTGCCATGAGTTTACGAGAGTATAATTATTCTTGAGCTTATGAGCCCTTACAAAGTATTCGATTTCGATTCCTTCTTTAACAAATAGATACTTGTTCTCAGCTCTATAGAAAATACCTTTTCTGCCATACATGTAAGGAATTTATAAAACAATTCCACATATATCCAAAGGAATTATGTCTAACTCAACCTCATCTGCAAATGCTGACCCAAAAGAAAACTTGAGTTTGCATTGTCTAGTCACTTCTAGTTGTGCTTTATCATTTAACCATCCTAATGGGTATGGTTTCTTGTGAGGTGTACTTACTAATCCCAACTTCTTTACAACTGCTTCAGAAATTAAATTTACTTGTGAGCCACTATCAAGCAAAGTATCAATCTTTTGATGTTTGGAAATAACTCGAATATGGAAAAGCTCATGTCTTTTTCTCTCATTTTCTTCATCAATAGTAGATTGTGCAGAATTACTAGTAGATGCTTCATAATTCTTACCTCTTATACCTATGGTTGCAATAGTTGTTTCATTTCCTGAGTCTGACCCCAAGTTTTTCTGAATAGCTGCAGCAGTATTCTTCTTCTTTCCCTCGAACTTCTTAGGTCTTAGCGTCCGATTCAGAATCCAACAGTGCTCATCATCATGCCCATCCTTTTTACAGTGAGTGCATGAAGCCTTGCTTTTTTGTGTAGCGTTAGCCTTCCTTGCTTTCCATTTCTGCTTTCTTTTCTCCTTATTCTTGCTTGCAGTGGGTTGGGATGATCCTCCAACTTCTGGACTTCCATTCTTTCGTCTAGCTTCTAGATGAGTAGCTTGAACAGATACCTCATCTATACTAGTGGGATTAAACATGGGGATAGTGTGCCTCATGTAGCTGTGTAGACCACCAATGTACTTCAACAGAGTCTCAGGTGAGTCTAATGAGATTCGTAGAATTAATGATCTCTTTCTAAATTCTTGAGTGCATCCCTGTACACTTTTCCCTTTCAACTGTCGAAGAGTTTTCCAGCTCATGATGGCTTGCTGCATGTAGGCCAATGGATGGAATTGTTTTTTGATTGCAAAAACAAATTCACTCTAGACAGAGAGAGTCTTACCATGTCTCTTCATGTCAGCTTGGGTCCTGCCTTCCTACCAAACTAAGGCAGTGCCTCCAAGGCATAGGCTTTCCAGATGAATCTTTCTCTTGTCTGAATCGATATTCTACACTCTGCAGTAAACATCAATTTGTCTAATCCAATTGTCTAGCTTTTTTGCATTCAACTCTCCATCATATATAGGTAAATCAAATTTAACATCTAGTTTAATCAAAGATGCCTTCCTTTTATGTTCAGGGCTATTAGGAGGTGTGAGAAAGCTTTCTTCTTTCCCCTTGCCTTTTGAGTGGTCATGAAGGAAAGACTCTTCTTCTCCTTTATCTTGTTTGGAGCCTGATGAATCTTCATCCTTATGTTTTCTAAAGTCCCTATACATTTCCTCTACCATGGACTTTATGGCTAGGAAACTATCTATGAATTGAGGGTTTGGCCCCATAGAACCTTCCTCTGACATTGTCTTCCAAGGATAGACTCTCCCAATTTCAGGATTAGTTTCGACCAACTCTCCTTCTCCTAATTTGAGCTTTGATCTAGTTAGCATTCAACAACTAAATCCAACACAAGCTTGTCTAACCTTAACAGCCTTGGGCTCTAATACCACTTGATCTGAAAATCACTCGTGAGTGATCTCAGTTAATTAATTAATGAATGAAGGTATTACAGACTCATGTGCTGGTGTGTGTCTATGTTATCTTAGGCAATGGATCGATCAGATTGAAAAATACACAGACACTGGAAAATGGAAAATAGTAAGAGAAACATAGTAAGAAAATACAAGAACACAATAAATTAACAAGGAATTCACCCAATCCTCCTAGGCTAAGTCTCTGGTCCAACTTTTAGTGGTGGAATTTTCTTATTGTGTCTTTAGAGCAAAGTTTTTACAATGAGGAGCTCAATTTGAGTCTCCTGAAATAGATGATGCTTAGCAGGGTGGTTCTTGGATTCCCCAAGCCAATAGAGTGCACAGACTCTTCCTTACTAAGTCTTGAATTCAACTGGTCTTGAATGGGATGAGTATAATTTGGTACCCAATTCCCGACAGATATCCTCTCACAGATTGCTCGAACCTCTCAAGCCCTCTGTCCGCTCGATGCTACCTTACTCTGCAGGTTAGCTCGACTCTCTGTTTTCTGCTTCTTTCTTATGCTCTGTCCTATCTCTCTGTCTCACTATCTCCTTCTTTCTTACAGCGCTCACTTCGATCTCACTTCACGCTCTCTTTTCATTCTTTGTCCATTCATTCCTTAAGTCCAATACAGCTCATGATTTTTTGCTTCCTCTTCTACCCCTTCGGATCACCTGCTATTGTTCACTTGGAGTTCCCTGCCTCTGCGTCATCGCCACTGTGTAACGTCTCGTAGGGAAGTGACCACTTGTCCTCTCACGAACTGCGCCAGCTCTTCCTCAAACGGTTCAGTATTTCGGTTATGCTATGTAATGCTTCATCTGCCAAATTAGCGGTTAAATCGAACTTCAGACTTTTATACGCCACAACGTAATTCTCCCTCCAGATCCGGTCATTCATCGGGCGCAATCTCCACCGTCAAATCTGGAGCCCCCGAATCCTACGGTGTTCGCTCTTATCACGCATTTGACTTGCTCGACCGTTAGCCCATGATGAGAGGCATTTTTCTCTCTCATCCACTAGACACATGTCGTGCAATGTGTGGAATCGCTCGTTCTCCTACCAAATCCACTTACTGCCCAACATGTCTTCGATATTCCACCGATTTTTGGAGCACGAGTCCTGCCTTTTGCTTTAGCACTTTCCCTGTGGTTTCCTGTCTTCCCATGTGATCGAGTGCTTGGGGATTTTCCTTCTCGAGGCATTTTTTCCAACGATGTGTGCATCAGAAACGGCTTTGTTTTCCAATCCAAACTTCCCAACTGCTAGTTTGTGTTGTGCATGGTCTCCATGGGCCTTGGTTAGCACGCTTTGACCGAGGTCCTCATCATTCCTTGCTGGCTACAAACTGCCATTGTCTAGAGGTCTTCTTGATAGCTCTTTGTTCACAAGTTTTTTGAAGTCTGTCCTGATTTAATAGAGTCATAGCACTTTGATAATTTCCATGGATGCAATTCGGATCACTAATGAAGCACTAGTATTGAAGGTCATCCAAGTTAACATAGGAAGAAATCCGAAGGAAAGAGATCAATTTGTGTAACCAAAAAGGAAAGACATCCTATGCACATTCAAAATATGGACAATATCAATAAGTCTCCTCAAACAAAAGGTATTCAACACTTTAGGAACCAACTCAAATAAGTCAAGTATTTTCATTGTTCCTTACTTAACATATGCATATGCAACAATTCTAATGGGTTATCAAATCAAAGGTATGTAAACATGAGGTGTGTATATTTATTTAAATGATCTTTTAGATTTTCAATATATCTAACCTTAGATGGTCCATAGATTTCTTGTTTACAGTTAGTCTAGGATAAAGAACATAATCCCTAGATGTCATACAAGAACCTTAATTCTTATCTTCTAGGGTTTATAAGTAATCTAGGATGTCAAGTAAAATCCTAGTGTTGATTGGAAGAAAATATAATTTGATTTTTATATATAAGGTTTATACTAGGATTCCATCCTCCATTGTTGCATATAAAATCTAGATTGAAAAATTAAAATCATGTTCTTGGTATCACATGTTTTGCTTGAAAGTGTTCATTATAGGTATAAAAGATCATGGCTTGATACAAAGAGAACATTTCAAGGAATGCTTACAAGGTTTGTCAAGGAACATCTCCATGTATGTCTTAGAGTGTACATTTTACAAAATTATCTTATTATAAAAGGTACTTTCATCATCTTTTGAAATTTATGTTACATTACTAAAATCATTGTGTTTATCTCCCTAAATCATAATGATTCTTATTTGGGTAATTAATCTATATATTTGATCGTTCTTATGGAACTAAAAATGTTCTTTGTAAAACCATAACTTAAGGGTATGCCAATGATAACATGTGAATCCCTAGCCCAATGATTTTTGAAGTTTTTTATGATCTCATGTTTGGGGTTTGGGTATGGACATGGAAACCCTAATCTTTTAGGGTTGGATGGTGATGTCTAAAATACCAAACCTGTGAAGTTTTGGTAAATTTGTTTTTTTTTTCTATGTTATGTATTGAAACCCTAGATCTTTAGGGTTTGGTAGGGTTTATAAGCAAGATCCTTACTTTATATAATGTCCTAGGAATGAATACCCAGTGATATGTTTGTCTGTCTAATAGAGTTTGATATATTGATATTTGGTTTGGCTAGCATATGACATTCTTATGCATGATGAAGGAATTCTAAATATGTATATATGTGATGACCTAATTGATGGTCATAAGTCCTAGGTTTTGTAACTAAACCCGTGTCATTCTAGGATGATATTTTTTATCCTTGATGATGAATCTAATGTTTATAACAAAAACCTAGTAGCAATTGGTCATGTTGTTGAAACTTTAAATTGAAATATGATTGGTTTTGACAAGGCAATGCTAAAACAACTATCAATCCAGGAAAATATCCATGCCAATGGAAACACATAACCAGGAAATCACATGAACATACCATGCATCCAAAAATTAGCAAAGAAATCACACATACAACATGTTACCTGTAAAGAACTAAACTGACCAAAGGTTGTGAACTAATCCTTAGAAGCCATTTTATCATTGAGGCCCCTATTTTCTTCATTTCTTCCTTCAATTTCCCTCTCATGAAAATATATGTCTCTTCACCTTCCTTTTCTCCTATTTTCCTTTATCTCATAAATAAAATGTCCATTATTGCCACTTTTCCTTTTCCAATTTCCATAGTCATAAATTATTCACCAGTGACACCCATCACTATGTTTTTCCAACGTTCATCTTAGAATACGTGCCCCATGACCTTGGTCTCATATTTTATTTACATAGAAAATCAAGGAGGGGTTGTTACACATCCAACTAGATTATTGCAACCAATTCCAATCCCATAGTGGATGGGAAGTCATATCCATGGACTTCATCAGATGATTTCCCAAGACAGCTAGGCAACATGATTTTATCATGGTGGTAATGCAGTAAGGAATCAAATTTTCTATTTATTAAATCTACTCATAAAGATATAGCTTATATCTTCATGAAATAAATATTTAGGTTGCATGGAGTATGTAAAAAGATAATATCAGAAAGAGATGGCAAGTTCACTTCAAGCAGTTGGAAGTCATTGTTTGTTAGTTTTGGAACACAACTAGCTTTTAGCTTTGCTTGTCATCCTTAGAGAAATGGTCAAACATAAAGAGTGAATATAATTTTGGAATACATGTTGAGGATGTATATCATGCATTAGCCAAGGAAATGGGAAGACTACATACCGTCGGTGGAATTTTCATATAATAATGGTTATCGAGAGTCATTGGGAATGCGTACATTTTAGGCACTTTATGGCAAGAAATGAAACACTCCTATTGGTAGTGATTATCTCATGAATGAAAAGAAATTGAGCTGGATAAGTTAAAGTAAATGGATCAGGATTTGGTCAAGATAAAACAAGTTAAAGGAATCCCAAGATAGACAATAGAGTTATGTAGACTAGCAAAGTATGCATTAAGGGTTCTAAGTGGGAGATCATGTCTCTGTCCATATAAATACAAGGAGAATCTCATTAAATGTGGCCTTATGTTTCAAGCTAGCACGTAGATATTGTAGAACATTTTAGATCTTGGAAAGATTGGGGCTAGTGGCTTACAAATTTTCCTTACCACCGATATTAAAATCACAATTTTTTTTCCATGTTTCTTTCCTTAATAAGTATGTTCATGGCGGTAATCATGTTGTTGAATGGTCTATGACATAAGTGGAACTTGAGAGAGAGTTCCAATTAGAGCCACTCTGCATCTTAAACTGGAAGAGAATCATTCTCTAGTATTAAGTAATCAAGCAAGTGAACATGCAACATAAGCACTTTGGACTTAGTGAAGCCACTTGGGAGATGGATGATAAAATAAGGGTGTTGTACCCATATTTTTTTTTCTAAATAAGTGGATGTAAGTGTTTTTTTTTAAAGGTAAAATTTGTTTTTAATATCTTACTGATAAGAACATCGAGGACAATGTTCCCCTTATACAGGTGTGGTTTTTAACACCCTTGGTATACTCCCCCTATTCTTTCTAATGTGATTGTAATTTGATTCCAAGTATTATAAATTGGTTTAAATTGTTTCAAGAGTGGGACCACATATCCATGTTATAAGATGGAAGATGCAGATGAATTTGAGCAGTGATAGCTAGCACCACTACTTAATTAAATATATAGCCAGTAAAAAAAATAGAGAAGAGAACTTCCCCTAAGTAACATAAAGGGACTTAAGAAACAAGAGATAGGTTGGTATCTTGTTGGCCCTTTATTGGAAGAAATTCGATCTTAACATGGAGCAGAGAAATTTTGAGCATTGGTTGAGCGATGGTATATCATGTTGAGGCTGATAGAATAGGATTCCCCATGTTGTGAAGTTGTAGGTTGTGTATCCAAGCTTGGAGAAGGTCAAGAAAATATCTGAGGAGATGGGTGATGAGCACTTGCATAGAGGGGATGATAAACCACTCAATGGGCTTTACTAGATGATTTATAAAGCACCCAAGGTGCTTGTTGAGGGTTGGTACACTACTAGGAAGGATGGTGATTTAAAAGGACTGATAAACCACTAGGTGCTTGCTAATAGGGATGATAACCAACTAGTGCTTGTCAAGTAAGTTGATAAACCTTCCAGTGATTCCTTCAATACCCACCACAACTAATAAAACACATTTATATAAAATTCCTATACTCCCAAAGGTTAGCATGGCTTCCTTATAAAGTTCCTTGAAGGAAATCCCTTTGATCATGGATTTGGATCGAGGGTGATAGCTACAAGAAATACTTGTTACAATTAATCTATGGTTGGGTGGAAAATCATAATCCCACCTTCAGTTTCATTCATTATTATATATTTTAGATAAGTGTTATTGATTCTAAGCTATGAACTTAATGTATAATTCTTTATTGAATTGGTGTGTAACCCAATATTAATCTTGCATGGCTACAATATATTGATGCATGAAATTAACAAGCGAAAAATTCCTTGAATGTTCTATGAATTAATTTGGAATTCAACTTTGTAGTTGCAAGAAAGATGTCTTGATATTTTGGTGAAAGAATATGTGTTGCAAGTAGAAATGCATGGCTTAGTGGGAATAATTGCTATGATACTTAACTTGTCTATTAAATTCGTAAGATGTCGATTTTGTCTATTATTGTGAGAAATAGTTGTTTGTGCAAAAAATAATGAACTTTTATTCTTTGGGAAGCTGCAAACATGATACAATGCTTGTTTAGATTAGTTACATAACTAATTTCTCATGTGTCTTTGTCTTTTGCTTCCTAGTTGCCTATGAGCGTTCCATACAACATAATTTAAAGATTGAGCAACCAACCATTACAAGGACATTCTAGTAGAATAATATGTATAATTGGGGATAAATTCCCCTACTTATTCTTATTAGGAGCCATTTTATACATTATCATTGTGTAAACCACATAGGGGTAAATACTAGAGTCTTAAGTTTATTTACCAAGCATTTGTATTCATAATAGAAGGGCTCGACTAGGGAAAAGCCTTGGAACTTGTTGTATTATTATTCAATACCTTTGATTTATTAGTCACGTTGGACCTGGATGTAGCTCAAAATCAGTCATTTTCTTAATTAATCATTCTTATCCTTATTAATTAGTTAGCCTGGGGAAAGGACTTGAGGGATTTGTCCCTTTGTTTATTTTAGTTAAATTTTTCTTGCATAGGGCCCTTTAGGGTATTTAATAAATTATAATAAATTACACAAATAATCATTTAATGCATGAGGGGTACATTGAATGGTGGGATCCAAGTAGACTGTGTGTCCAGGAGTTTAGGCTTAATCTCATCTTGCAATCATGGTGAAGACCTGAAAGGGAAAAGGTGAAATTGTTGAAGGCTCGAATGGGCGAAGCTCCAAATGGTGGGCCAGACTAGGGATCTGAACTAACTTGTGTCTAGATACATGTAAGTCACTACAAGGGTCATAAGTGAGTGCCACTTGGATTCCATGTGGGCATTGCATGGGTGCAACATGGGAGGATCTTTCCTTTGTGGTAGGTATTAAATGGTGGACTTTAGAAGCTCATAAATTTTGATCCATGTGACAAATTTTAATAAAATTTGTCACTAGAAATATCTCGATGAACCAATCAGGATGGTGGTGCTTGTTTTGGATTCTAAGGGAGTTTAAATTTTAGGGTTTTTAGGACACCATCTTATAATAGACCTTGAGAATTGGGTAAGTTTGGAGGTAACACCTTCCAATGCTCAAGAAAAATCTTAAGGAGGTGGGAGGGGTTGTTACACAAATGGTGCCCATATCTAAATATGATCCTTAGAGAGTGCCTATATTGTAGTTTTTCAATGTGATTCTTAGAAACTAATATTGATAAGCTATATGTAGGGAATTAGGTCCAAGTGGTTTTCTCCCCTTTCCATGGGTGCTTAGGACCACATTTTTTTATTTAGGGATTAAGTAATTTACTTCTCTTATAACCATTTTGAGGCCTCAAATATCATTTTGTTGCAAAAAATACATGGTTCGCATATCCTAATTTTGTGCTAATCAGCCTTAACCATTACCCCAAGAATCCTTCTTGGTGTGGTCCAAAGACACATTCCTATTTAGAGTATATGTTGTGGCATAATCATTGTTATTGTATTACTTTAATAGGAAATATTACCCTACATGGCTCCTGTATGATGTTTTAGGATATATTCATGGAAGTATATAACTTAAGATGTTTCATGGGCTTTAAATGTGATTCATGTCACTAAATCTTGGAAATATTCACTTAGGTGTGTAAGGCTATTTTCATCCTCAACAAACCTCAGTTAGAACATGAAATTTATTCTCAATTTGCAACTAATATATTCATGCAGGCCATATACTACTTCAAGATGAATTAAACAATTCAATAGACATATGTGTTGGTTCAATGACTCATCCATGTGCCTTGAGCTCCATAAGAATGTCTTAGCACTCCAGGATGTCCTTTCCCTCCCTTGGCTAGAGTCAATGATTCAATCTCCATCCATGACTACTCATACCTTGTAATGGCACCAATATTTAACTTAGATGCTAAATACTCAAATATTTCTTGTGTCATGGTTAGCATGTTTTATTCATGAAGATTTAGATAAAGAAATCCTAATTAGGCTTCAAGGTTGTTTGAAGGTTACTCCTTGACACTCATTTGCAGTGCAAATAACATAGTCACGATACCTATATCTCACTAAAAATATTGCAATGAGCACTACAAATAACTCCTTTGTCAATTCGAATACTTTTTCAAGGCTCTCAAGTGTGAGACTATTCAACAATGCCTTGAATCCTTCACTTTTCTTCATTAATCATGGTTAAGGCCTTGCAACCCATCCTCAATGAGCCAATCCTTGTAAAAACATTGATATCCAACTCTAATGTGAAAGACACCGCAAGAGGGAGTTTGTCTTGTGGTTTTGGAGGTATTCTTCATGATGGCTAAACCCATGAAATTAAATTTAGGACCTAAGTATCAATTTTTTTCCTCCCTTAACCATGGAGCTGAATCTCAGGAAAAATCATTTAGGATCAATTCAATTTTTTTAGATAGATGAATGCATACATGCTTTTAATGTCTGCACTTTAAGAAACATAAACATTCCAAACATACATGTACTTTCAAAAAATAATGTACACACTTTTATAACATAGTGTGTGGAGAGCAATGTAAGGCATGTATGGGTCATGTGTTGGTCAATTTAGTGTGTCCTAAATTGCTATTTAAAATGTCAATGCAGGAGTCATAAACTGTTGAAGTGAAGTGCACTGTATATGTAAGATAACCGATTTCTTAGTTCTTTTTCGTTTTTGAGTTTTTGGTTTGTTTTTGGGTTTCTCTTCTATGGATTCCCCAGTGTGAGATGGCGAAATTGAAAGTCAAATATGGATGGAAATGGTGATTTCTACAATGATTCAAGTGTGGATGGTAATGGTGATTTCTACAATGATTTTTCAAACTTTAAAGTTCTTAAAAAGAAGGTTTCAAACTAACTATGATGAAATCAATTCTCAAAAGAAAATAAATGTACCAAAACAGTGAACTAGTGACAATGGCCCAATATCCTTACCGCTGTATGAAAAGGAAATAAAAACTGAACTCAAAAAAACTCAAAGACTGAAAGCAAAGCAAACTAAATCACACTACTTCAACCCACATTCTGACCCTTCACCTTTCGACTCGCTTCGGCTATAGGAAGTAATCATAAACAAGCTGAGTAATATGATATTTAAATTGCAGGAAATAAAATTGCATAAAAGGAAACTAAGATTTCACTACTCATTCATATTTCAATTCCTGAAAATGACATAAGTAATTTAATCACTATCTTGTAGGAAAGAAAACTAAATCATACTACACCAAATAATATTATGATTCCTCACTAATTGAGTCGCTTGGCTATAGGAAGGAAATCATAAATAGATGAGTAATATGATATCTAAGTGGCAGAAAAGTAAATAAGCAAAGCAAAATTGAAAGAAATGACAATGCCGGAATTAAAACTCAGTAAATGAATCAGAAGAAAGGACAAGATGATCTCATGTCAGTAGTCATAAAAACTATGTAATTTGCCCGGGCTGCCTACAAGAACCTGAAAGACAAAGATTGATCAGCTAGCAACGATGAGAAAGCATAAAAGAAAAGATAAACAACAGTTAGTATAAATATCAAGAAGTATATACAAGAAACTAATTATAAAAACAGTAACATAATGAAATAAGGCGAGAAATTATACAGTAGATACAGAGCTTTGGTGTACAGGGGCCCTCTGCAACCTCAACCAATCAATACTCAGTCACAAATGGAACTCAAGAATGTTGTCTTCTCATCTATTAAAGTGCAGTAAAAACATAGAAATAGAGCACGGTATAGTGGCTCGTAAACACAGTCAAGATTACATATGAAAAGCTAACTGTCAAGCATTTGATAAAGTGTTATTTATAAGTAAAAATGCTATAACTAATTCCTAGATTCTACGCTGCCAAACAGACACGTAAATCTCCACAGCCTGAGATCTAGCAGTATGGTAATCATGACAGATAAATCCATGGAGTGGTGGCTGCTCGATTCGGTTCAAGGATTGCTCCACAGGTGTTAGCACACCTCTGGAAATTGAGGATCTTGCCACGCAAAACTTCACATGGGCAAAACAGAGCCATGCCACCGCAAAACTCTTGGTTTGACCCTTCCTTTGACCATTTTTGACCATGGCTGTTTGTGAGTGATTTGGCTGAACCAAGGGGACACGCTCCATGTACATGTCATTTGCATCTGGCTCATGTGGCCGGATTCTCCATTGGACACCTGTAACATAGTCTTTAACAAAATGGCCGCGGAAACTTGAGCTCGCTGCGGAAAGTGACAGGTTTCCGCAGCTGATTGAACAAAAATCTAAATCAAACAACAGTCATAAACATAGTTAGGAAACCATTTTATAAGCTCTTTTTAGACTAATATGCAATGATTTGACAGCTTGGTGGATCAAGTTAATGGAAAAGAAGGCTGAAAAGGTATATAGGGAAGATGCAGGTTTGGGACTCAACATACCCCCACTGTGAAGTTGTTGCATGTCTTCATGCAACCAAAATTTAGTCATTCCCCTCTAATCCATATGTTCTGAAGCCTTTGTTAGGACATCTAACCCTCTTTTCTTCTTCTTTGGTGCTACCACCATCCTGTGTTTCCTTATTATACATTTGAATTTGAGATTGATCAATTCTCTGCTTAATTTTCTGCACTTTTTCTTTAGTTTCTTGTTTTTCTTTTGCCATAGTCCCAAATGAAGCATAGTGTTATCATGAATAATTTTATCTACTTTGCTCTGCTCCTTAAGTGCTTCATTTTCTTGCTTGATATGCCTGTTCAGAACCTCTAATTCAAATACCTCTTGCTTTAAGGATTGAACTTGTGCATCTGGTGTCATGTGGGGCAGAGTGGTACTCGGATCTGCAACTATTTTTTCTAAAGATTCAAGGTAATCATATACCTCCTATTGACTGGGATCTATTTTAGGTGTCTTTCTTGGACTGAGTTCAAAATCTTGTGGAGGAGGAGGACTACTCTCTAGCTCTGGCCGAGAAGGGCTTTCATCAACATGTGGAGGACTAGTTTCAATACTTGGCTGGGGACGAGGTGGACTACGGCCAGCTGGAGGTTTCTCGGGTGTTTCCCCACCCAAGTCAATGAAGTGGGGCCGTTTTACTTGTGTTTTACTCCCGTTTCCTCTTAGCCTGGTGCTTCTCCTTAAGTATGGTGGACTAGTACTCCCTTCTTGTATGTTCTGTTTCCCTTTTTCCTTTTTCTTTGCTATAGCAGCCTGTTCTTGAAGATGCACTAATCTCTCCGACAATGTTTGATAATATTCCTCTATAGATGGCTCAGGTGATTAGTAGACTTCTTATATGTTTCTTTTGCCTTTCACTTTTCTCTGTTTCTTGTCTTTAGTTCTGTTCTCTTTTTCTTTTTGACAATTTCTTGAGTTTCTGTAGTAGGAGAGTCTTGGACTATGGCACTCTTTTCTTTTCTCCTACTCTTTCTTGGTGTCTTTGGTGTACTACTTTCAGATGCCTCATATGGCTCTTGGAAGTAGTTTCTTATCAAGAATTGTTCCCAGGTATCTTTGTTTTTCTTCAGTTGGTCTTCAATGAGAATTTTTACAAGTCCATGATGATATAGATGAGGTTTTATATTTCCTATGTGTTTTTGGATTGTAATACTCATCTTCTTCAAACTCAACAGTAAGAAATAAGGCAAATTAAGAGTTTGACTCTCTAAGAAATTCATCAATAGTCTAGCATGGTACATGTACATTGAACCAAAGCGTCCTTCGCAAGAGATAAATTTTTGGATAACTAATAGCAGACTTGCCCATTTTTCTTTCAATGCATGAACATGAATTCCTTTTGTAAAGACAGTGGTGTCCATACCTTGGTTTCTTAGCATAATTCTCCATGCCTGTTCGTCCACTCTTTTGTTCTTAAACCATCGCTCACCTTCCTGGGGTAAGCCTGTGGCAGCTGGTACAGTTATTTCAGTCACCATGAGCTTCAAGTCTCCAATTTCCACTGTTTTTCCATCGAAAGACCGTGCAAAAGCTTTGGTTACCTCTTTATTATAGCCCTTAAATTTTTGGATGAAGCATAACCATTTGGCTTTCTTCAGAAAATCTTTTGCTTGAGGGTAAACTTCTAAATATTTCGGTCCTTCTGGTTCTTCTCTTAGTAATCTTCCCATTCCTTCCTCTGTTTTTAATTTCAACTGAAAACTTAATTGCGTGTGAGGGTTTAGCAGAGGGAAGTGGCTCGGTTGCAGGGTTTATGGCAAGATATAGTGGCTGCAATCGGTAAATGGATAGTAGGTAATGGGAGTGCTTCGGGATTACAGGCGGAACAGAGGATGAGCAGCCGTAATAAGTTCGCAAAATGAAATGTGGATGTATGTGAAGAAGATGGTCTTAATAGAATGGTAAGGGAATGAAGTGAAGTCGAGATTTTGAATTAACGGATGCGTACGAAATGCTACACGTTTTAATGGATGGATACGGAAAATGCGGTGGAGAGGAGCCGTAATGGGATAGGTCACATCTCATGATTACAGGTGGTGAATGAAAGTGCAGTGGACTATGATTTCAAACCCGAAAATCAATCATGAGACCATTAAGAAATGAATGCATGGTGTGCGGAATAATATCGTGGAATGGTAGTGGGTGATGGAGCTATCCTAACGATCATTGCACATAGTAGAGCTTTTATGGTTTGATAACTATGCATAATCATGACTTTAATTGCTATTTGATTAAAAAAATTTGCTCATACCTTTGGAAACCTTGTCATTTCTTGCTCATAGCTTTTAACCAACTGCTCTTCCTTGATGTCTTGGAGATGCTCCATGTCTTCATAGCATATGCTCAATTACACCTGCATTTTCATGATTATTGCACTAACATTTTGACTCTGGATTTGAAAAACAGAGTGGTGGCTGTGGAAACTGCTTCTGGCTGTGGAAACTGCTACTAGCTGCGGAAACTGACACAACACCCTCTTAGCTAAACAGAGATAGTTAGATAATAAATAACTGAGTGAAAATACTCCTGAAAGGGACTTTTATTGATGAAATGAGTGAAATGGAGTGAAATGAAGCGGAGTGAAGTGAAATGAAAATGGGATGGAGATGGAGTGGAATGGCAAATGAGGTGGAGTGAAGATGGAAAAAGGAGAGAAGAGATTTTTTTTTATTTTTGGAAAATATAGAGTGTCAGGTGTCCCTGATTTTCACTCTACATTTTCTGTATAAGACCGCCAATCTGTGATTGGTTTTCAGTCTTATACATTTTTTTTTTTTTTAACTGAAAGAAATGAAGGCTAGGCTGGTGGGGAAGAAGAATTCTTCTTCACCAGCCTTATTGCAGAATTCTCTTGAAATATTTTTGACAAATTCCTCTTTTGAGAGTGGCTTATGATACATCTTCAATCGGTGGCCATTCACAACGAGAGGAGTTTGAAATTCATCAATGGTCTTGATTCTTACCGCTCCATTGCTAAAGACGTTGTCAATCTCATATGGCCCAAGCCAATGAGTCTGAAATTTACGTTTGAAGTCTTTAAACTTGGAATCAAACAGTAGTACCCAATCTCCCTCTTGAAACTTTTTCTCTTTGATGTTGAACTAGATCAGTTCTTAAAATTTCTTCTTGTCTGATCTCATCTAGCTCATTCAGCTGCTCCATTCTGTGCTTTTGGGCTTCTGATAGATTCATCCCCAACTAAACTACCATCTTGAAAGTCTTGACTTGAAATTCGATGGGGAGCAGGACTTCTTTCCCATAAACAAGTTCATAGGGAGAATGTCCTGTTGTGTTCCTCCATGTAGTTCTATAGGCCCACAAGGCTTCAGGAAGCCTCTCTGCCCAATCTCTTCTATGTAGATGGACAGTTTTGGTGATGATGCTCTCAAGAACTTTGTTTGTAGACTCCACTTGGCCATTTGCTTGCGGATGGTAAGGAGTATATTTTCTGTGCTTGATTTTGTATTCTTCCATCAGCTTCTCCATCAAGTTAGATGTAAATTGACTTCCATGATCTGTCACAATTTCTCTTGGGACACCAAAACGAGTAAAAATATCCTCATAAAGAAAATGAACAACTAAATTTTTAGTGGCAGAAGGCAATGCTTTGGCTTCTACCCATTTAGTGACATAATCAGTGCATACCAATATATACTTCTTCTGTTTAGATGGTGGATTAATGGGTCCAATGAAATCTAAAGCCCATTTTTCAAAGGGTTCGATGAGTACCTGTGGTTGTAATGGCATTTCATTTGAAAGAGTCGGTCTCCCAACTCTTTGGCAGCTGTCACACCTTCTGACATATTGTTTTGTATCTTTGAAGAGGGAAGGCCAATAATATCCTAAAGAAAGGATTTTATAGGCCGTCCTTTTGTCAGCAAAGTGTCCACTGCATGGTTCATCATGACATGCCTTCGGGATGTCAAGCATTTCGTCTTCCCTAACACATCTTTTGATCACACAATCTAGCCCTGTTTTAAACAATTCATTAGAAATCCATGAATAATTTGAACTCTCCTGAATAATTCTTCTTTTTTCACTAGGAAATAAATGTGGAGGTAGCTTCCCTGTAACCAAATAGTTATCAATATCTGCATACTAAGGAGTCTTAGTAGTTACTACAAATAAATATTCATCTGGAAACTTATCCTCTACTGGAGAATCTTCGTTAGTATTTTGGATCCTAGACAAGAAATCAGCTACTGCATTTTGTTTCCCTGGTCTATCCAACACAGTAATATTGAATTCTTGTAAAACTAAGAGCCATCTTGTAACTCTGCCATTAGTAACAGGTTTTTTCATTAGATATCTAATTGTAGAATGATCAGTATGGACAAAAGTTTCATAGCCTGTTATATAATGTTTAAACTTATTGATTGCATGAACAACAGCTAAGAACTCTTTTTCAGTGACAGTATAGTTTAACTCGGTGGGAGTCAAATTTTTACCGGTGTAGTAAATGGCAGAAGGAACTAAATCCTTTTGACCCAACACAGCTCCTAGAGCTGTATCTGAAGCATCTGTAGAAATATGGAAAGGAAGTTTCCAATTTGGCCCTCTCAAAATGGGTGCTTCAGATATTCTTGTTTCCAAAGTTTCAAATGCAGATTGACAATCAGGATCCCATTTGAATTCACAGTCTTTTGTAAGTAATTTGAAGAGTGGAGATGCTATTTTGGTGAAGTTTTCAATAAATCTTCTATAATATCCAGTAAATCCAAGAAAACTTCTAACATTTTTCTGACAATTTGGAATAGGCAACTTGGAGATGACTTCAACTTTTGATCTATCAACTTTAATCCCATCCCCCGAAATATGATGTCCCAAAACAATACCTTCAGTAAACATCATAAAGCATTTTTCATGACTCAATGAAAGGTTTGTTTCTTTACACCTTATAAGGACTTTTTCCAAATTCTCTAATGCCTCTTCAAATGAATTACCATAAACTGTAAAATCATCCATATAAACCTCTACACAATCATGGATTAGATCAGAAAAGATTCCTAGTACCGCCCTTTGAAATGTTGCAGGTGCATTACATAATCCAAAAGGAAGTACTCGGTAAGCAAAAGTTCCCCATGGACAAGTAAATTTGGTCTTATCTTGATCTTTAGGTGCTACCTGAATCTGATTATAGCCACTAAAACCATCCAAATATGAAAAATACTTTTTGCCTGCTAAAGTATCTAATACCTGATCGATAAAGGGTAAAGGAAAGTGATCCTTCAAAGTTGCTTTGTTCAATTCCTTGTAATCAATACATACCCTCCATTTACCATTCTTTTTAGGTACTATAAGCAAAGGAGAAACCCATCGGTTATCTGAGATTGGATAAATGAAGTTTACATTGAGTAGTTTTTGGAACTCTTCTTTCACTATCTCCCTAAGGTTTGGATTCATCCTTCTCTGAGGTTGTCTGATTGGTCTACTATTTTCCTCGATATAGATGTGATGAATGCAAGTCTTAGGGTCAATATCTTTCATATCGGTATACTCCCATGCAAATGCAGTAGAATGTTTTTGCAAGATTTTGGTTAGCTCTCCCTGTTGTGATTTTTCCAAGTTTTTGTTGATATTCAATGTTTTACCTGGAAAGATCTCAATGGCGGAACTACCAAACTCTTCCATAGGGAAAAGAGACATTTGTCTAGATGATAGATACTCAATGTCAGAATCTAACTGAAATTGTTTGTGGTCATATTCTGAAGATGTTTCAAAGTTTTCTAATGTGTTTAGAATTTGACTATCTTCACTGGTTTCAGAAATGGTAAAGACAGGTTGTATAGTATCCTCATCATCAACCCACTCATTATCTCCTATTTCTGTAATTGCTTTTGCTGGAGGATACAGACTGAATTTCTTTGTCGAATTACCATCAGAAATATACATATCCCCAGACCTACAACTGATAAAAGCATCAGCTGTGGCTAGCCAAGGTCTTCCAAAATGAGAGGGTGTCCTCCTCAATTACTCTTGGGATTTAAAATCATAAAATCTACTGGATATTCCCAAGAGTCTAAGGAGACCGAAATGTCTTCTAATACACCATCTGGTTTGATAATTGATCGATCTGCAAGTTGCAGTAAAGTGTGTGTAAAAAAAAGATTAGGAAGTTTCAGCGGTTCCATAGTCTGTCTACTCATAATGTTGATACCAGCCCCTAAATCAATACAAGTATTTGGAATTTCTACCCCATTGATATGTGTTTTGACAGTTGGACTACCGGGATCTACATACTTCTGCATAGTAAATTTTCCCATCATGATATCTGCAATTTTTCCTACTAAGTGGATTCTTCTTGTATCTCTCAGTTTCCTTCCTGGTCTTTTAAGGCTCAACTCCTTTATTTTTTTTCCTAGAATAGGAATCTCTCTAATGGCTTGTAACAAGGGAATCTTGATACAAACATTCTTTAATTCATCTAGAAAATCATGGTCAGGCAACAAGATTTGTTTTTCCACCCCTTTGTCAATTTCTAATCTTTCAGGAAAAGGAGGTGTGGATGAAGATGCAGGTTGCTCAACTATAGGAGTTGTGGGGGTTGACTCTTTTTCTTTTTCTTTTTGAGTGCTTGGGTTTTGAAGAGATACTTTAGAACCTTTATTGGCTTCAAGAGAATCTTCCTCAGAAATTCTTTGCTTTTGAGCATCTATAGAAGGCTTATCCAAAACTCTACCAGATCTGAGTTGTACATCATTGAGAGGAACAATCATATAGGTAGGAATTTGTTGTCCTTCTACCATGTAAGAATTTTGAGGGTTTTTATTGTTGGGGTTCGGCAATGGTTGGGAATGTAGTTGATTTGTCTTCTGTTGGAATGGAAGCAAGAGTTGAGAATTTGGATTCTGTTGAGAAGGCTGTTGTTGTGGAAATGGCAATGATAGTTGTGGATTTTCATTTGGGAGTTGTGGAGCTTGTTGATTTTGAAAAGATGGAGGGTATTGATAAAATTGAGCAAATCTCCCATAAGGATTTTGCATACCTTGTACCCATGATTGAAAAGGATTTTGAGGTTGGGACAAAGGTTGTTGCCAAGGATTCCATTTTGGTGGGGGTTGAAAGTTCATCGAGTTGTTAAACCCTTGATTTTGTTGCCCCTGCCAAGGTCTCCTTGCAACAAAACAGAGAGACTCAATTGTATTTGGATCTTCTTGAAAGACAGCTTTGAGCCCAGGAATTGAAGGACAATCCTTGGTCTCATGGTTTTCTGAACAAATCACACATGTTTCTACAACTTTTGCATCCAAGGGACATTCTCTTAGAGCATGTTTCTTTCTACATTTTGGGAAAAAGATGGCCAGAGCTTTAGCTTCTGCTTTCTACTTGTTTTGTATTTTAAGGGTGTCTAGTTGCTCACTAAGACTCCCTAAGGTATCAGTTTTGAATTCATCAAGCCTGTTGCCAATCTCAGCCCTACTTACTGATCCAGTTGCATATTTGTTTGCTCTAATGAGAGAAGGATCTCTAGGCCCTTTTCCGTTTTAGATTTTCCCCTTGAGAGATGGACACATAGCTCTGCTATATCATGAAGTGGAAGTTGAGATATATCTCCTTTTCCCATCATGTTCAAAATATCTATCCATTCATCTCTACTGGATTTTAATAGAAGGGCTTTCAAGGTTTCCTCATCTAAGTTATTCATTTTTGCTCTTTTCAGGTTGTATTGAAATCTTTCAAGTAAATCCTCTAAGTTTTCATCTTCTCTTTGCACCATTTTGAATACCTCATCCTTGTAATTGGTGGGCATACAATAGTCCAGGTATCTATCCAAAAATGTTTGTTTCATATCATTCCAAGTCCTAATGGATTGAGTGACTAATCCCATAAACCATTTCAAAGAAGCTCCTTTCAATGTTGAAGGAAACAATTTTATTTTTTGAGTCTTCCAGATAATCATAAGTTCGACACACGACTTCAAACTCAAATGGAAATGTTTCAGGATCCTCATTTCTTAACCCATGAAAGTTTGGGAGGACAGATGGTGAGATCTTTTTCATTGTTGCTCGAGAATCCTCATCGACTATAGGAAATCCGAATGAGTTATCTCCATCCCTATTTCCCCCATTGTTACCTCTACCTCCTCCATTGTTTCCTCCTCCTCCTCCTCTACCTCTACCTCTACCAAATCTGTTTACTACTTCCTCTGTCATGATAGTTTTCGCAGAGACTTCAGAGTCCTCTGGTTCCTCTACTAATGGCGAATGAGGAGGAATTTCTCCCTCTTCTTCTTCAGGTGATTCTACTTCTTCAACTACAATGTGTCTCCCTGTAGAAGGAAAGAAAGGATCTTTTCCTAATTCAGATTCGATGGATGGTGTGGGAGAGTCTCCTAATTCAACTACTGCCTCTTGAATTCCAGGAATCCTAAGGCTAGGAGTGTGAGTTGGAGATGATGGAGGTGTCTCTTGTCTATTCCTTGAAGTAGATGGAGTTGTAAAAATTGAACTCTTGGCCCTAGCTAAAAACCTTCCCCTAGAATCTCTTGCTCTATGCATGTCATTTTTTTTATTTTTCTTCAAGTCGAGCTAATAATTCTCTTTCTGATCTTCCAAGTCACTCTAGGTGCAAGAAGAGAGCATACTCAAGAAATTATTAAACCAATAACTCTCTCTTTTCTGATCCTCCAGATCATACTAAGTGCAAGAGGAGAGCATACTTTGAGAAGTTATCAATTTTTCCTTCCTTGAATTTTTTTTTTTTTTTTTTTAAGAAATTGGCTACCTAGTTTCACTTCTTCGGCAACGACGCCAAAATGTTTGGTCAATTTAGTGTGTCCTAAATTGCTATTTAAAATTTCAATCTGGGAGTCGTAAACTGCTGAAGTGAAGTGCACTGTATATGCAAGATAACCGATTTCTTAGTTCTTTATCGTTTTTGAGTTTTTGGTTTGTTTTTGGGTTTATCTTTTGTGGATTCCCTAGTGTGAGATGGCGAAATTGAAAGTCAAATATGGATGGAAATGGTGATTTCTACATTGATTCAAGTATGGATGGTAATGGTGATTTCTACAATGATTTTTCAAACTTTAAAGTTCTTAAAATGAAGGTTTCAAACTGACTATGATGAAATCAATTCTCAAAAGAAAATAAATGTACCAAAATAGTGAACTAGTGACAATGGCCGAGTATCCTTACCGCTGTATGAAAAGGAAATAAAAACTGAACTCAAAACAACTCAAAGACTGAAAGCAAAGAAAACTAAATCACACTACTTCAACCCACATTCTGACCCTTCACCTTTCGACTCACTCCGGCTATAGGAAGTAATCATAAACAAGCTGAGTAATATGATATTTAAATTGCAGGAAATAAAATTGCATAAAAGGAAACTAAGATTTCACTACTCATTCATATTTCAATTCCTGAAAATGACATAAGTAATTTAATCACTATCTTGCAGGAAAGCAAACTAAATCATACTACATCAAATAATATTCTGATTCCTCACTAATTGAGTCGCTTGGCTATAAGAAGGAAATCAGAAACAGATGAGTAATATGATATCTAAGTGGCAGAAAAGTAAATAAGCAAAGCAAAATTGAAAGAAATGACAATGCTGGAATTAAAACTCAGTAAATGAATTAGCAGAAAGGACAAGATGATCTCATGTCAGTAGTCCTAAAAACTATGTAATTTTCCCAAGCTGCCTACAAGAACCTGAAAGACAAAGACTGATCAGCTAGCAACCATGAGAAAGCATAAAAGAAAAGATAAACATCAGTTAGTATAAATATCAAGAAGTATATACAAGCAACTAATTATGAAAACAGTAACATAATGAAAGAAGGCGAGAAATTATACAGCAAATACAGAGCTTTGGTGTACAGGGGCCCTCTGCAACCGCAACCAATCAATACTCAGTCACAAATGGAACTCAAGAATGCTATCTTCTCATATATTAAAGTGCAGTAAAAACATAGAAATAGAGCACGATAGAGTGGCTCGTAAACATAGTCAAGATTACATATGAAAAGCTAACTGTCAAGCGTTTAATAACGCATTATTTATAAGTGAAAATGCTATAACTAATTCCTATATTCTACGCTGCCAAACAGACACGTAAATCTCCACGTCCTGAGATCCAGCGGTATGGTAATCATGACAGATAAATCCATGGAGTGGTGGCTGCTCGATTCGGTTCAAGGATTGCTCCACAGGTGTTAGCACACCTCCAGAAATTGAGGATCTTGCCATGCAAAACTTCACGTGGGCAAAACAGAGCCATGCCACCGCAAAACTCTTGGTTTGACCCTTCCTTTGACCGTCTTTAACCATGGCTGTTTGTGAGTGATTCGGCTGAACCAAGGGGACAAGCTCCATGTACATGTCATTTGCAGATTGCCCATGTGGCCGGATTCTCCATTGGACACCTGTAACATAGTCTTTAACAAAATGGTTGTGGAAACTTGAGCTGGCTGCGAAAAGTGACAGGTTTTCGCAGCTGATTGAACAAAAATCTAAATCAAACAACAGTCATAAACATAGTTAGGAAACCATTTTATAAGCTCTTTTTAGACTAATATGCAATGATTTGACAGCTTGGTGGATCAAGTAAATGGAAAAGAAGGCTGAAAAGGTATATAGGGAAGATGCAGGTTTGGGACTCAACATCATGCATGAAGATTTTGTAAGGTGGATGACATAATTCAAATAGGTTTTCATGCACGTTTCTAAAGAAAATGTTCACAACTAAAATTTTAACTGAGTGGGTTTCCCCATTGTAATGTTTAATGGTTTTATGAGTAAACTTATTGCACCCACCCACACATACACACATTCATATTTGAAATGTTCATACTCAAATATATCTTTGTTTACACTTCCATCAATGATGAACTTATATAGCTTATTTGAAAATAACTTGAGATTGTAAAGGGTTTGGAAAAATGGAGGTTTTGTTATTTTTACAATGTAAATAACCAAGTTTATCATGTCAAAGTTGAATATGAAGAAGATGTAAATGAACATGTAAGCACACAACGTAATTTTACTATCCTATGTTTTAAAACACCTAATCACCACTAATAATTAACTTTTTATGAAAGATATCCTTCAACACTTTAAACATTATTTCATGCCTAGATACTTGGTTTCCAATCTATCATGATCTCAAGCCACTTGTGTTTTTCTATTTCAATCTTTTAACCCCTTTAGTTTGACAAGGATAATCTCTTCTATAAAAATTTTACAAAATAATTTTTTCTTATGAATGTGTCTAGTTCCACTAATCACTTGACTAAATACTCTTTAATTTATCTTTCTATATATCCTCATTTATATATTTTTTATTTAATCAAAATTTGAAAAGAAATATTTATCATTATAAAAATGATAATAAAACTACTTTATATATAAAACCAATAGATCAATCCTTTAACATTTTGGAGGATATGTCAAAAATAATATCCTAATTTAAATAGTTTGATGCAGGAGAATCTAGACCTAACCAACAATGTGATGGTGTGTTCACATGTTGTGGCTAACGAGGATTTGGAGGAAATATTGGTTACTTAATTTTTATTAAGTTCAAATTATGTAAGTAGTTATTTGTTATCTAATTCTGAACAGAATTGGGAATAAGTGGCAAGTGATCCTCCCTGCGTGGAGATCAAGCCAAGTAGTTTAGATTATTCAGCTAAGACAGGATTTGATTTCTAAATATATATTAAATTCCTTCATTTGTGGAAGGAGATTGTTAGATAGGACATATATGTATTTCCCTTTCTTTTCTAAAAGAGGAGAGAGATGATTCGAGAGAGGATGAGAGGGAGCAGAGAGCAAGAGTAAGGAAAATGTGATGTAAAATTAGGTCATCAAGGGCCGATACAAAAACTCTATTTTATTTAATATTCTTTTATTAATAGAAATGATTGTGTGCTTAGCAACTGTGTTGAAATTCATGGGTTTTTGTTCACCCATAATTAGTTAAGACTGTGATGCCGAAGGCTTGTGTTAAATAGTTTTATTTCTTTAGTTTCTTGTTTGTATAGTGGGTGTTTCACTTGATTACAGTTCTTAAAGAATAATTAGATGGGTGATTTCGGAATAGTCAAATTCCTGGAAAAGAACCTTTATAAATGAATTTGCAGATCGAAGCGAGAACCCTGGGATTGACAAGAATCAGAGTGGCACAGTGGAGGCATGAAGTTTTAGGGACACACTGTGTTTTCTCAAAGGAAGGGGCTTTTCCTCTCGGCGCTGTGATTTTTCATAGGATATTGTATTTTACATGGAAGATGGGCTCTATACATAAATGGGGCTATCTGTTTAGTGTTGCGCATTTCCTTTAAACTTCATGTTTCGCATTGAGCCTAAGACCTCATCAAAGATAGCAAGTTTAGTTGAGTCTTTATCGCATATCAGCAAGGGGAGCGAAACTGTGATCAGCTGAAATTGCGATTGGAGATCGCAATCGGCCAAACTGTGATGACCCATTTATCGGTGATCTTGCAATGACCCTATGGTTTGTGATATAGCGATGCAATATGGGAATGCGATGTGCGATGTGAGATGGAGATGTGATGTGATGTGCGATGTGATATAGATTTGCGATGCGATAAGAAATCGCATAGTTAGTGTTGATTATCATATTGATGAAGGATTGCAAAAGGCATATGTGAAGGAGCATCGAACCTTGTAAAATGGTCATCTGAAGAGGTGAAGGGCAGAGGTGTTAGCTAGAAGCATTAAGTCCGAAAGGTTTGTAAGGTTTACTTTTAAATCTAGTTCTAGAGTGGGTTTCAAATAGAAGTCGGGAAAGAAGTCTGATTGCAGTGAAACAGAACGGAGTAAAGCTTAAAGTTGGGAGAGGATTCCCAAGCGCGTATCACAATAGACAAGGTATTTGGGTTTTGGTAGCCATATGGTTGCGTCATTTGGTATCAGAGTAAGGATGTTCTTACTTATGGGGATTTATGATCATAAAAATATGAAAGTTCGTAGCAGTTGAATGAATGGAAAAGTTTGTCACAAGACTATAGCAGTAAGACTGTAGGAGGAACTTTTGGAAGTTATTAGTGATTGTAGCAGAACCTCATTCGAGCTGAGGCTTGGAATAGACAGGGACAAAGGAGTCCTAAGAGAAGTGAGTGTAGCAATCATAGAAAGAGCAAGATTGCTCAGTGCAAGTTCTATGGAAAAGAGGACTTGGAAACCAGGTAGAGGAAAAGCTTGGTGAGAAGATCAACTCAGAAGGAAGACGATTGGTTGCAAGTATCGAAGCTCACATAGAAGAGAAGATGGCTATGGAAAGTCATATGGAAGGTTCAGAAGAAGGATACAAGGTAAAGGAAAAGGGTGCTAAAACAATCCACAGGAAACAGATGAGTCAAGCAGAGCTTGACAAGGAGATGGCTGAGATAAGAGAAGAACTCGATGTGTTAACAATGTTGCTAGAGGAAAACCAAAGACAAGGTTGGGTCTTGAAGAAAAAAATAGTGAAGTGGCCTAAGTTACAGAGAAGGCTACGACAGAGACAAGTGAAGTGGTTGATGGAAAACCTCAGAGAAGCAGAGTCAGAAATGGAAGTTTTCATTTTTAAACTAGAAGAGGGTAAAATGTTAGGTGAAGAGAATAATGGGAGATCAGCTGAAGATCTCATGGACTATTGGCATAGTTTAGAACAATTCGAAGATATGTTGACAAGGGAAGTAGATGAGGCTATGAAGCCTTGTGTTTTTAAATCTTATAGTTTGTGTATGTTCGCAGGAAGTGCAGAAAATGATGGACAGTCTGGTGAAACTGTCACAAAGATGAATAAAGCTCTTGAGGTGAAGTATGATGGAGAATACCTTTAAGAGGAGGAAGGTACTAATTTATTGCGGCAGAAAGAACTCATAGATGAATTTCTATGTGGTGTAAGACATTCAGTTAAAGTTGTTATGGACCAGAAGCATAATGATAATGTCGTAGTGTTATTCCAAGGAGGTAAACAAATGAATTTATTTAATGAAATTGATGAAAGAATTTTGCAATGTGATGGTACAGAAAACAGGATAACTTAGGAGGATTTCTAGAAAAGTAATGAAGCTGAGAATGAAGGTTGTGATGAAATGTTGGAAATATTTCACATGGAAATAGAGTTCTTGGAAAGATTGCTCAAGGAACCTGAAGGAGAAACGAAGCTTTCAGAACCTAATAAAGAAGAGATTGCTGTTACCATGCATGATAAGGATGAAATGTCTCAAAAATTTATAGATTTAAGTAAATGTTTAGACTCTTCAATTAATAATGTGGTTGTAGGTACAGAAGACAACATTAATAAATATGATGTTGAAATCATAGAAATTGAGCAAAGATTATTTGAAGATGAGATGCAAGAACAACAGCAGCAAGAAAGTTATATCCTTAAAGACGTGAAGGAAATAGAAGTATTAATCCAGCAGGATGTAGATGGAAGAAACCAAAAATTTAAAAGAGATGATCAACAACATGAGAGTAAATTTGAGGAAGGCATTAGATTGGAGTATAGAAATTGGAAGCAAAATGAAGAGTGCAAGATTAGTTTGGCAGTAATGAGAGCAGAAGTAGATATATTAATGGAGTGGCTACAAAGAAAGACAAATGAAGACCGAAGATACAGATGGAGAATGATGAAACTGTCAGGCCAGGCAGTAACTCCATTAGGCAGGAAACTGATTCGTATATTCATTCAATCAAGTAGGTCTATTATATACATGAGGGAGAGACTGTTCAGTTCATCTCCTGATGACTGTTCACATTTCTCATTTATTTATTTACATATATTTACCTAATCACAAGGATTAGGTGTCAACATCCCCCCCCTTAATCTGAAGGGATGTTGGTGAGTCCAAGCATCATTCTGAAACGTTCAAGCTTTTCTCTTCTAAGCGCTTTGGTGAAGATGTCTGAAATTTGCTCATTTGTGGAACAATGATGGAGATGGATTGTTTTGGCCTCAACATGATGTCAAATCAGGTGATATTTAGTATTAATGTGCTTTGTTCGATCATGGAACTTTGGGTTCTTGGCCAACTTTATTGTAGAGGTGTTGTCAATCATGAGTGGAGTTGATTGTACTTGTTTTACCTACAAATCTTCAAGAATTTTCCTAAGCCACACAATTTATTTTGTTGCTTCAGCTGCTGCCATTTATTCTGCTTCTGTTGTGGAATCTGCTGGAACTGATTGTTTGTGTGATCTCTAGGAGACGGCTCCTGATCCAAGACTCATAGCATATCCTGAAGTATATACCCCAGTTTCTTTGTCTCCATCAAAGTCTGAATCAGAGTATTCGATCAAGCTGAAGTCATCCACATGTGTGTACTTGATTCCAAAGTCTTGAGTTCCCTTCAAGTACTTTAGAACTCTTTTTGCAGCAGACCAATGTCCCTCGCAAGGATTTTGCATAAACCTAGAGAAGATTCCAACAACAAATGAAATGTTTGGTCTGGTAGTAGTTAGGTAGTTGAGACTTCCTACAAGTTGTCTATACTTTGTTGCATTCTCAAATTCCTTTCCTTCAATAGATGTGAGCTTTAAGTTTTGTTCCACTGGAGTAGTCAGAGGATTGCACTTTGTCATGCCAAACCTGTTCAAAAAATCTCCAATGTATTTCTTTTGAGAAATAAATATGGACTTTGGATGTTGGGTTACTTCAATGCCAAGATAGTAATGAACATAGCCCAAATCAGTCATTTCAAAACTTTTCCCCAATTCCTTCTTTATGGATGCAATGTAGCTTTCATTGTTCCCTATCATTAAAAGATCATCTACATATACCACAAGATATATAACTGTTTTCCCAACTTTCTTGACAAATAAGGTTGCATCATCAAGATCAAAATGATTGAAATTGAGTTTCAGAAGATGCTCAGTTAGTTTTTCATACCAGGCTCGCGGTGCTTGTTTGAGGCCATACAAGGACTTCACAAGTTTGCATACTTTATGTTCATGTCCTTTCACAACAAATCCTTCAGGCTGGGACATAAAAACATTTTCTTTTAGATCTCCATTCAAGAAACCAATTTTTACATCCATTTGATGGACTTTCCAACTGTTCTGAGCTGCTAGTGCAAAGAGTATCCAAATGGTAGCCCATTTTGTTGTGGGGGCAAAAGTCTTCTCATAATCGACCCCTTCCTTCTGTGAAAAACCTTTTGCCACAAGCCTAGCTTTGTGCTTGTCAAGTGAGCCATCAGCTTTATACTTGTTTTTGTAGACCCACTTGCAGCCAATTGGTTTGGTTCCTAATGGAGGATCAACCAACTTCCAAGTGCCATTCTTTATGAGGGCATCATACTCCTTTTGCATTGCTTCTTTCCATTCATCATGAGAAGTAGCTTCTTTGAAGGAAGTTGGTTCAAAATCTGTAGACAAGTTCAATTCACAATCATAAGAAACATCCATATCAACAGGTGAATTAGAGTCATCTGCATCACCTCCATTTTGCCGATTTGAATTTCTGGTTCCTGTCTTTCCAACTTCATCAGGATGAACACTTTCAAGTGTCTTTGTCAACCACTTTGGGGGACCTTTCTGGGATGGTCCAGGCTACTCTGTTGATTGAGTTGGGACTGAATCAAGATTGAGTCTCCCAATTCTATCAATTACATCACTTAAAGCATCATCTATTGTTGGAGTTTCATGCGGGGGAAAGTGTTCTTCAGAAGAAGATTCCACATGTTGATCTAGTATAGGAATCCCCCTTTCAAGATGCGGAATCTGATTATCAAATTCTTGAAATGATTTTGCTTTTGTGAATCTATCCAAGTGATCAAGTTGCTGCTCAACAACATTGTCAGTTTTGGATGATTCAAGAAAAATTACATCTCTAGATACAACAAACTTTTTATTTACTTCATCATAGAGGTAGTATGCTTTGGATGTGTTTGAGTACCCCAGGAAGATACACTTACGACTTCTAGCACCAAGTTTGTTTCTATGTACCTTTGGTATCAAAGCATAACAAGTGGAACCAAAGACCCTGAGATGTTTTACCGAAGGAACATGTCCATACCACAATTCATAAGGAGTCTTGTTTCTTATAGCATTAGATGGACATCTATTCTTTATATATGCAACACATATAACAACATTAGCCCAAAACATTATCTTTACATTTTTGAAGAAAAGCATGGATTGTACCATATTCAAGATTGTTCTATTTATTCTTTCAGCTACACCATTCTGTTGGGGATTATAAGGCACAGTTGTTTGATGTTTGATCCCATGTTGGCGAAGATAGTTTTCAAATTCATTTGATGTGTATTCTTTTCCATTATCAGTGTGAATAGACCCAATATGAGATTGTGCATCATTTCAATCCATTTATGAAAATTCTTGAATGTTTGAAAAGCATCAGATTTGTTCTTCAATAAATAAACCCAGCACATTCTGGTGTAGTCATCAATAAACATCATGATATATTTATTTACATTTGCAAAAGGAACAGGCATTGGACCACATAAATTTGAATGAATGAGTTCAAGTTTCCTATGTGCTCTTGAATGTGAATCATGAAAAGACTGTTTGCTATGCTTTCCTAGAATGCGAGCATCACATTGCTTAAGTTTTCTAGGAATTGTAGGCAAACCAGCAACACCATTTTTCTTTAATAAGCAGAGACTGTCATAGTTCAAATGTCCAAATATAGCATGCCATAATAAAATTGATGGAAGTGTACCTTCTTCATGATGAGAATTGTATGAGAAATGTTGTGCATGAGCAGAGGTTCCTTGCAGTTTGAGAAGTCTTTCTTCTTCTATTCCCCTCATGACAAGTGAGTGGTCAGATGCTTTTCTTACCTCAGGCTTTCCATCAAACATATGAATGGAGTGACCTTGTTGGTAGATGTGGACCAAGGACAACAAGTTTCTCTTGAGCTGTGGGATATATAGAACATGATCCAGAAGAAAGTATGGAAGACTACGCAGTTTAAGCCTGATTGTGCCAAGTCGTGATGGCTTGATTTTTTATTGATCTGCAAAGTATACTGCTCCATCAACATTGTCAGTGAAATCTTCAAAAAAATCTTTTCTATGAGTCATGTGGCAGGTTGCTCCTGAATCAAGCAACCAATCATTTTTCCTTGAAGCAAGTGAAGCATTAAACAAATCTTCATTTACTCCAATGTTACATTGTGCCTCAACATAGTGAGTAGATTCAGGTGCTTTACCTTTGTCAGTATCATCAATTTTACCTTTCTATTGGTTTCTTTTCTACTCAATTTTGTCCCATGGTAGCTTGCATGTAGAGGCATCATGTGATCCATTTCTTTTGCAGTGAATGCAGTGAAAATCTTCCTTTTCTCCTTGAGAATGTCTACCCCCCCTGTCTCTGAAATATATTCCTCTTCCTCTTCGTCCACCTCTTCCTCTTGTAGAATCTTGAGCAGGATGCTTTTCTTTATGAGCAAGGCACACAGTCTCTTCAGAAGATTCAGGGGCTGTCTTCTTTCCAAAATCTTTCTCTCTTTCAACAAACTTTTTCACAATAGAGTCAAAAGTTATATCTTTGAGATTTCCATTTTCTTGCAATGACTCAAGATAATTGGATTAAGTAGGATAAAGTGCCTTGAGAAAATCGATAAGAGGAATATCCAATTCAACCTTAGTAGATTTGATATCATGCATTATAGACTTTACTTCAGATGCAAGAGCAAGAGGATAATTATTTTGCAGTTCAAGAGTGAAGAGTTTAATCATGAGTTGAATAACTTCAAGTGCAGAATTTGAGTCATAGAGTTCTTTCAGCTTTTGTAAGGCTTCAAAGGCAGTTGAACATGATGAAATATGGTGACTCGCCTCTTCATTTACAGATGCTGCGATTAATGCATAAGCTTTGTTGTTCCTGTTTTCCAAACTAACAAGCTCTTCGTCTGAGGTAGGTTGTACTGGGTCATTGTCTCCTTCTCCGACACACACTCCTTTCCACAACTCATTGAAAATGAGGGTGTGTTTCATCATCCAGGACCATTCAGGATAGTTCTTCTTGCCAGTGAGAACTATTCCCACCATAGATATGATTGAATGCATTGTAAAATCCAAGAGCTGTAAAAATACTTCTGCTACTAAAAGAAAATTGATTCTGATATCAAAATGTATTCTGGCCTCAAACAATATATTAAACACAGTCAAACGCAGGAGCATTAACTATGTTAGTCACTTTGAAAACAACTTTATGAAAACAACACTATGGTATAATACATATGTATGTATTCTCAAATAATACAAACATTATACCTTGCTGCTCTAAAAATCTTTACTGCATATAACATTCTAATGCATTATATTCAAACACTCATCTGTCTCCATGTCCACGCATTGGTCTCCATGTCCACTTCAAACATTCATTGGTCTCCATGTCCACGCATCAGCAGCATTACAAAGGTATAAAACACTTAATGGTTCATATTAGTGTCCACGCATCACAGGTATTATGACCATAATAATCATGCAAATCCGTTAACAAAACATCACCACACATATGCATATCAAGTTATTAACAAAACAGGACAGCGTTCCATCTTCTCACAAAAAACGCAGTAACAGCAGTGAATCTGGGCCAATCGTTCAACTATTAACAAAAGAGGACAGCGTTCCAGCGTTCCATCTTCTCACAAAAACGCAGTAACAACAGTGAATCCGGGCCAATCGTTCAACTATTTGAAAGGAATACAACCAGCGTTCAACTATATTTCACAATTGTAAGAACAGACTTGGGCCCCGGCTACATACAAAAATATAGCTGGAAATCAGCAGCGTCCTTGGCATCCATAGCAATGAATGGATATGCGTCTGTTGCTGGAGAAATTCTGGAGTAGCAAACTGCTCCACGTCCACCCCTCTGTCACTTTTGCTAGCTCGGTTTATTGCAATAATTGATGAAGACCTGCATTGGCCACCAGAGAGGAGAGGAATGTTTCAGGCTTCCACCTAATACGTGGAGCAAGCTACCAGGATAGTGCTAATAATTACCATGAAACGCCAGGACAGTCAGGACAGTATGGAGGGGCAGCGTTGGCAGTGTCAGGCAGAGGGGTGTTTGCAATGTCAGGTGCAGGTCTGTATAAAAAGAATATGGTAGACATGCAGAGGAGTTACAAGGAGCATGAGAGCTAAAAAAGGAGCTGGCTCTGATACCATGTCAGGCCAGGCAGTAACTCCATTAGGCAAAAAACTGATTTGTATATTCATTCAGTCAGGTAGGTATGTTATATACATGAGGGAGAGACTGTTCAGTTCATCTCCCGATGACTGTTCACATTTCTCATTTATTTATTTACATATATTTACTCAATCACAAAGATTAGGTGTCAACAGAAACGAGTCAAGTGGAAGCTTTTGCAACAGAAGTGGAATGGCAAGCTGATAAACAAGTTCAGAGAACTTGAACAAATTCATATTTATTTGTTAGAGAAGGAGAGACTCAAAGGAATAGAGTCACAACAAAGAGGATCTACTGAAATCCAGAAGGTCTATGATGGGAGATTGGTGCTTGAAGCATCAAAAGAGGATGAAAGGTCTTGTATTTTTAAAACTGATAATTGTTATGTGCTTGCAGGTCATGTAAACTTGGGGGAAAACAAGCAGTTATTGGAAATTGTCATATCAACAAGTGAAAAGCTGACTGGTTGTGGTCATGTAGGTAGTGTAGATAAGGGAGATGGAAGGCATTCTTGTGACATTATCATGGAATCATGAAGGAAGATGATTACCCATAGTCATATGAAGAATGGGGAGAAAAGTTACAGTCAAGTGAAGGAGGATGTCCAGTCAGATGAAATCCAAAGGATAAGTCAAAAGGAGGATGAAAAAGGAATTATTAATATCAAAGAAATGTTTGGAGAGAAAGAGATCTATTCATATCAATATGGAACAAAGATTTTTCTCAGGAAAACTGATGAAGCTAACACAAAACTAATGGAGAATCTTATGGTGTGTTTAGGAAGTGAAAGTTGACTGGAAGAATTTATGATGAAATTATGTGAGGAGACCTTGGAGTCTCATAGTTTTGAAACTAATATTTTGTATGTATATATAGGATACACTGAAGAAGGGAAACTGCTTAATGTTGTCATAGGGGAAAAGAAAAGAAAAGATATGGTTTTTCAGAAGATAGAAGAAGGAAATTCACATAGTCTTATGATGCAGGGGAAAGAGCAGTTGTTAAACATGGTTGTAGTGAATTATGCAGATATTAGACAACTATTGAGGACTGAAGCCAAAGGAGAGCAGCTACTGAAGGTTGATGTAGAAGACTTTGTAAAAGGTCAATAGTTACTGAATGTTGTTGACCTTGAAGACAATCTGTCTAAAGAAGGACTGCTGACAGTTGTTGCAGACAATGAAGTTGGAAACCTAGAAGTAAATGACAATGAAGAAGTTGTCGAAAATGTTGCCATATGGAGAAAAAAAGGTAAAGCATTTGTGCTTAATGAATTGATTGATTCTGATGAAAATTTATATGCAGGAACAAGCCAATGTGAAGTGAATTTGAAACAAGGAATTGATTTTGAAGATCAAATCAAAGTAAAGAGGGATGAGAACAGAATGTCTCATAAAGATGGAATGGTTTTGAATTTGCAGTATGGAGTTGTTGAACTAGAGATGGGTTCAAGGGATGATAGTAACAAGAATACTATTGTACAACAGGGAGTTATTGATGAAGAAGAAACTAAAAGTGACATTTTAGAAGTAGACGAATATGATGCCATAATCATTAAGGGTACATAAATTAAGTTACTAGAAGAAGAGATATTCTAGGTACCTAAGCAAGCAGGAAGAATACTTAGTTTTCAAGAAATTTGTGGAATTACAGGTATACCAAGAATTGTAGTAAGAAGTGATGAAGTCATGAATGAGAGACCCAAAGAAGGAACCATAATTATTGCAGGGCATCAATGGAGAAAGCATTTGTACGTCTTAGAAATGTATATGGGAAAATATTGGCACATGGATTATGATGTCCTTACGAAGGAACACATCCAGTTGCAGGAGAATAGTATTCATCATTTGAGAAGTGAACTGGACAAAGAAATTGATGAGTGGTGGAGACTCATACAACAACATTCCAATAGAATATATAGAGGACAAAAGAACAAAGGAAGATTGGCTGGAAAGAATGGTATAGGTGAACGTAATGGTAAACTGCAAAATAAGGTGTGGGAACCTGGTGAGCTTAAACTAGCGATGAATTGTGATGATAAGCGAAGAGCAGTAAGCTACATTAAAAAGACAGGAAATAATTTGAGATATTTGATCAAGTGGGTGAAGCATCCTGGAAGGGAAGCATCGAGTATTTACATGGATGAATAATGTAGAGTTGAAAGTTACAAGTTTTACAGTGGCAGAATTAATGAAACAAGTTTTAAGACTTTTTATCGCTGGGAGTCTGAAGTAGGAGCATCTAGACCTAGCCAACAATGTGATGGTGTGTTCACATGTTGTGGCTAACGAGGATTTGGAGGAAAGATTGGTTACTTAATTTTTATTAATTGCAAATTATGTAAATAGTTATTTGCTGTCTAATTCTAAACAGAATTGGGAATAAGTGGCAAGTGATCCTCCCTATGTGGAGATCAAGCCAAGTAGTTTAGATTATTCAACTAGGATAGGATTTGATTTCTAAATATATAGTAAATTCCTTCATTTGTGGAAGGAGATTGTTAGATAGGACATATATGTATTTCCCTTTCTTTTCTAAAAGAGAAGGAGAGAGATGATTCGAGAGAGGACAAGAGGGAGTAGAGAGCAAGAGTAAGGAAAATGTGATGTAAAATCAGGCCATCAAGGGCCAATACAAAAAATTTGTTTTATTTCATATTCTTTTCTTAATAGAAACGATTGTGTGCTTCGCAACTGTGTTGAAATTCATGGGCTTTTGTTCACCGAAAATTAGTTAAGACGGTGATGCCGAAGACCTGTGTTAAGTAGTTTTATTTATTTAGTTTCTTGTTTGTATAGTGGGTGTTTCACTTGATTACGGTTCTTAAAGAATAATCAGACGGGTGATTTTGGAACTGTCATATTCTTGAAAAAAGAACCTTTATAAATGAATTCGCAGAGCGAGGCGAGAACCCTGGGATTGACGAGAATCGGAGTGGTGCAGAGGAGGCATGAAGTTTTAGGGACACATTGTGTTTTCTCAAAGAAAGGGGCTTTTCCTCTCGACGCTATGATTTTTCATAGGATATTGTATTTTACATGGAAGATGGACTCTATAAAAAAATGCGGTTATCCGTTGAGTGCTGTCCATTTCCTTGAAAGTTCACGTTTCGCATTGAGCCTAAGACCTCATCACAGATCGCAAGTTTAGTTGAGTCTTTATCACATATTACCAAGGGGAGCAAAATTTCGAGCAACCGAAATTGTGATCCGAGATCGCGATCAACCGAACTGTGATCACCCATTTATCGGTGATCTTGCAATGACCCTGTGGTTTGCGATATGGGAATGCGATGTGATGTGCGATGCGAAATGGAGATGTGATGCAATGTGCGATGCGATAAGTTATCATATAGTTAGTTTTGATTATCATAATAATGAAGGATTGCGAAAGGCATATGCGAAGGAGCATTGGACCTTGTAAAATGGCCATCTGAAGAGGTGAAGGGCAGAGGTGTTAGCTAGAAGCATTAAGTCCGAAAGGTTTGTAAGGTTTAATCTTAAATTTAGTTCCAGAGTGGATTTTAAATAAAAGTAGGGAAAGGAGTCTAATTGCAGTGAAATAGAACGAAGTAAAACTTAAAGTTGGGAGAGGATTCCCAATCACGTATCACACACGTATCACAACACACAAGGTATTTGGGTGTTGGCAGCCATATGGTTGCGTCATAGTTCAGCTTACTTAAATGTTTAAAATAAAACCTGTATGACCATAAAATTGATAATAAACTACTTTCTATCAATCATATCTATGACCATAGAGTTGATAGTGAAACTACTTTCTATCAAAGATATCCATTGGGATAAAACAGTGAATCAATGCCCTAACATTTTAGAAAATAGCTCTAAAATAATAGTTTATCTCCAATATTGACAATCCTTAACATTTTGAAAAGTACGTTTTAAACAATAATTTATTTCCAATGTTAACACTCTTAAATTCAAACTGTAGAGACATGATTTTCATCTATCTCAACCATGTCCAAAACTCTGGAAGCATAATCATCTTGCATATAAAAGTGATAGTTGAACACCATTTAAATATACACATCTTGCCTTTCATACTTTTCTATGTTCTGTCCGCCACAATAAATAATCTTTCAAATAAATTAATATTTAAATAAATTCAATTTTTTTTATTCATGCTGTCATTCTGCTAACCACCACCATGCATGTTTATCAAAACTGTAATTTAAATTATTTAGATGGAATGAATTCATTCCAATTACTAATCCAAAAAACGAGACGCTGCATATTTATAGCATATTTACAACGAAGTGACCGAATCGCCGAGGGACCATCTCAAATGTACTTCTGGGCTCTAGTGCAACTTACAGGATCCATGGCGGCTGTCATATAAATACAGGAAAAAGCTCCACATGACAATCATTAATATATATATATATATATATATACATTCGTGGTCACTGTGTAGTTGTGTGGCTGTTAGGTGTATGGAAATATATGAGCTTGATCAAGGATATCAAGCTAGGCAGCCAATAATTAAGCCTGATCTCAAAGACTTCGAGAAAATTGACCCTATAACTTCCCAAAAAAACAAGAGACGATTAATTAAATTAAATTAAGTTAACCCTTAAAACTAGCTCTATATATAAAATTGTGTGTCTCACATACCTATTTCAAATCTTCCACTTCCCGATATTAAAAAGAAAATAAGTTCACTCGCAATTATATGTATTACTATCTTGCTTTTGGAAAAATAATTAAAAAAAAACCCGCAAATTTTGTGTCATGGAACATTATTAGGGCCATCAATAACACTGTAGAGATGGGAAGAACAGTTTTGAGCTGGCCGAGGCGGTACCCTTTTTCCGATCCACACACCTGCCTTGATGGCAAAGTCCATGGTTCTCAAGACCGTCTCGCTGCGAGACGTGGCGCCCACGAACTGAGGTTGTCCAGAACTCCGGTAGGCGTTGAGGCAGTCCAGTAGTTGCTGATTGCACTGGATGTCGAAATAACTCCGGGAGCGTCTGATGCAAAAGTAGTGATCTTTGCAGCAGCTGTCCAGCGCATCGCAGGGAGCTTCGTCATGGCATCCCGTGTAAAACACTCCGCAGTATCGACCATACCTTAGAAACGGGGCCTCTGCCATCAAATCACACGTTAATAAACAAAAATCGGATTCCGTGATACCTCCTGAAACTCCCCCAGAATTCACGGAACATAAAAGGTCACAAGGCTTACCTCTACAGAGTTTTGACTCGCACTCTTTGCTACATAGCTGCGCTCTCCCAATAACAACATAATTCAATAATTATTCAGTACCAGTAACTAGCATGGTAGATTAGACCTTAGAGATCTTTTAATACATTAATGTTTTGAAAAATATAATGATTAAGCTGGCAAAAGATTTAAAAGAATGAAACTTAATACCAAAGAGGTGGAAAAGCCTAAAAGGAACGCCAAGAGAATACAAAGCAGGAAACCCAATCGCATTCCAATAGAGGCCATGGATCCCCGACTAATCTGATCGTCAGTGCAATAATTTGATAGATAATGACCATTCATTCGGTATATACTGTTCTTCCTTTGTTGCACTTCACGTGTCCATCCCGGTTGCGCACAAAACGCCTGACGAGTTATGTTCTCCTGTCAGAACAACCATTCGGATCCGAGGCATATCTCAAATGATTTTCTTCTATATAGAAACAAACGATATTGATGTATATATATCAGTATGGATTCATTTGGATTCATTTAAATAACCAGAGACTAGAGGGATTTAATTTTTTCATCCGTAATTTTTTTTATTAACCAATATTATTTAAATGTTCTGTATAATTATTTATTTATTTTTTGGCCGACATGAGTAACATTTTAATTTTTATGAAGTACAGATACCCTTACACATTATATTGGGCTGTAAAGTGAGCGGCTCTAATTCAATGAGCCTCTATGGGCTCAATAATTCAATCAAAACCATATTTGCATTGAAAAGTCATGTGAATGTCTAAGATGGCAAATATTTTCCAAATAGCTTGCAAAAATGTTTTAGAGCATATGCAAAATAGCTGGTCACCACATAGGCCTAATGAAATCACGTGGAGAACAAAATGTTTATTGAAAAATTATTCCTATGTTTATATTTTTCAAATAATTTTTCTCTCTTTTCAATGATATTTGTTTAATAATATTGCTAAGTGGTTAAAAAGAAGTTGGATTTAATGGTAGAAAGTGGAGATTTTTTTCTTAATAGGAAAAAGTTCAATTCTTATGAAGGCTTGGGATGGAGCCATGGAATAAGTTGAGACAAACATGTAGTTGTAGCTAGAAAGATTATATTAAATGGCTCCAAGAGGAAAGCACAGACAAGTGGATCAAATGCACAGACAAGTGGATCAAATGCCAACCAACACCCATTTTTTTTTTTTAATTTCTAAATGAGTTCGATACTATGCTCGAAAGCAATCAAGGTTCAACTCTTATGAGGGCATAACTTAAATCCATAGAGACACATTGAGGTACTAGTATCATGTGTAGTTACAACACAAAGATTATATTGAATGATGTTTTCACTCATGCAGACATAAGTGGATCAAAGCCCGACCTTTCTGTCCTTGAAAAATTTAAAAAAACCTAGGGGTGTAGCCTACTCAATAACGTATGTTACGATGCTATGTAAAATATTTTTAGGTCCTCAACTGAATCCCCTCGATTTAACCATTTCCACATTAAAGGCACCTTGGTGCACCTAGAAATCCTTGGTTCAATCCCATTGATTTATAAATGTCCACATTATTGGTGTGGTGTACTTAGTAATTATAATGGTCGTAGAAGAAATCAACTCAATATCACTTGATTATGAGAACCTAGAGGTCCTTGGTTCAATATCCCCAATTTACCAACATCCACTTTAGGGGTAGCATGATTTACCTAGCGGTTAAGTGAGAACTTAGAGTTCTTTGGTTAATCCTTTTAATTTACCCATGTGGAATAGTAGGGACGACCTAATGAACCAAGTAATTATAGTATTAGTGGATAATATGGATCCCATGTCACACAAATATCAAAATTCCACTAATAATAATAGAAAGAAGGTCATGTGATTTTGAAACACAAAATATTTTTTATTTTTATATATTTATTTAAAAATACATTAATGGAATCATAATTGTAAAGACACTCCATCGTTGTAATATTTTTGGAAATGTCGGAATGAGAATAAAATATACTTAATTAATTAAGTAGCTTCCAAAAATATAAAGATCATTTTGGATGATTCAATCCGATAGAAATGGAGATTTTGAAACAAGTTTATGGTATAGAAAGATTTAAATTTTTGTTTTTATTTTTTATATATATTAATAAAAACACTTATTAAATTAAAAATAAATATTTTGATTTAATTATTACATAATTTATTACATGTATTTTTAATATAGATTTTTAAAATATTATTATAAACTAAATACTAAACTACATTATAATTGAAATTAGTAAAAAATAGAATTTAATGTATTAATATAAAAGGTATAATATATTTTTTAGCAAGCATAGCCATAAGTAAGGTTTGGGAAAGGTGTAAGACTTGCTTTCATTAAACCACACTGTGATTGAATACGAGCCCCTTATGGATTATATCATCGAATCACTCTCATAAGAGGACATCTTCAGATGTGTATAGCGTGTAGATTGACATGACTCAGGGTGATAGAGATAGTCTCATTCAATTGCCTATGGGGTCTACAACCAAGGTTATGTCATTATACCTTGGTGTGAAGGAAAAGTTTCCAAAGTGTTGTGTAGGAAAGGAAAATTTTCAACTATAGAAGGAAGAGTCTTCTCCTTGTTGTCAAGCGGTTCCAACTCAAAGCCATGAGAAACCTATTCAAAGTGATGGCCTAAACCTAGAGGTGGTAGAAGAAAGACCGAAAAATAAAAGAAAGGTAATCTAGTGTTGGGGTAATGGTATTTCTCTTGTGGTAAGAAAAGACATGTATCTAGATCAAGTTGTTTCTCTCCTCCAATAAAATAAATAAATAAAGAAAGAAATAAACTAGTTGGAAAATTTGTAGGTGAAACAATGAGACTTAATTTTCTAAGTAATTAGATCCAATCCCACTAGCGCCCCCATTATAGAGAAAGGGTCAAGCCTCCACCTCTTGTTCCAAGGATGGATCAATTTCATCTTCCACTCCAAAGTCAATGCAATTTGTATTTTGTGTGGACAATGGTTTTCTGGCAAAGTGATCCTCTCATTAAAACCTTGTCATGCTAGGTTTAACATTTAGGAGGATTTTGTGAAATTAACTCTAATCTAGGTTATTAGGCATTAACTACCCATGTATTTTTTGAATGATAAAACCCTTGAAGGAAATCATAATCTATTGGGTAACTTCATTATCTGAAACAATTTTTACAAATCGTCAAATGCACATGCTTTTGCTAAAATTCTATTGGGTTTAGATGTTAGTGTGGGAATTTGTGAACCCATGTAGATAGCGGAAAGTTTGATCATATTCTTTGCATTTCTAGATTATGAAAATATTTCCTTCCACTGCATTTTTTTCCCATTGTATAAATATTCAATTCAAGATGGAGACAAAAAATTTATCTAGAATGTTTGGAGTCTCAAGGATCCTCAAGCCTCCCCTATCACAAAGGTAAAAACTAATCCCTCTTTCAATTTGAGACATGAAAACCCACAACCATAGCAACATGGAAAGGTCCTTGATACATTAGGTACATAATCCTTAGATGTCAACTATACCATTTCATCCCAAGGAGGAAATATGAGACAATGAAATGGATCTTTCATTTGATGGTTTACGTATGTCAGCTCCTTTTATTCCTGATATCATAGACCTTCTTCATCTCAGTGAAAAAATACAAGAAATTTATTGAAAAAGATCATTGGCCTCCCAAATAATAATTTGATCAATTCTCATCTTGAAGAGTCACAAAAATATATATCTATGTCTCCCACTCCTTTGCCTCTTTGTTGTATATTAATGCAAGAGGTAATGTTGTATCCAATCCATAATTCTCTAGTCAAGGATCCATTCTATCTACGTAATGTTTCTTTGTTAGGAAAACTAATACCTCTTGTGGACATGATGGATCTCCCTAGATCTCAAATTAAATCTAGTAACAAACAAGAAAAAAATTGCTACCTTTCCTTAGCTTACAATTTATTGAAATAAACAAGATGAGAGAGATCACTTACTATTTTAACGAAATGCCTATTGAAGTCCCTTTAATTTCCTTCGATCATTAGCTTCCCCTTGATTCTTTAGAGATCTTTCCAATGCTTTCCACATCTTCTCCATGATGTTTCGAAGGATATCTGTATAGAAATAAACACATAAAGGATCAAAGCATCTATTGTATAGAATGAAAGATAAATGAACTACTTAACTCAACATATATCATAAATTGAATAAAAAACCAATCATAACCTATGTGAGTGATCAAGGAATCCCACAAATAATATCAGAATATACATGATTAGGAAAGAACAATTTATTTTTATTAAATAAAAGGGACAACAAACTTACAACCTCAAAGCCTTGATGTTACAAGCCTTTTCTTAGAATCTCCATCCTTCTCCTTGGATGAAAAGCCTCCTAACCTTATTTCTGCAACATAAGCTACCTTCAATATTCATCCCCAATCCTTAGGCTCGTGTTAGATTTATAGACAAAGACGAGGAAGTTTGGGATCCATTTCCCAAGGGATGAGATCCACAAATGGTGGGATAGGGGTTCCACAAAGAGAGGGAAATATCTCCGTGATGGGAGGGATCAATGATGAATAGACATCCATTCTAAGCTTGTTAGTTGGGAAAGATTCGATTAACAACATTTTTAGACTTTAATTTTTATTTTTACCCATGTCAAGTCATGTGCACAGGCCATAGTGGAAGACAAAGCACACTTATGTGCAGTTTCTAATGGACTCTTCTCTGTATGTGCATAAATTGACTAGGGAACTATGTAGGAAGCCAAAAATGGATTTTTGAGCCTTGGGATCTAGGAATTTCATTCACTTTGGGATAGTTTGGATTCTATCCTTGTAATGGGATTCTTTGGAACACATTGATTGATAGAGAAAGATTCAAATTGATGGTCATTTTCTTAATGCGAAAAAATGACGTAGAACAAATTCCCCCCTAAAGTGAAAAGTTAGAAAATATTTCTGATGACTGTAGCGCTTTATCATGCCAAGGTTCGGGTTAGAGACTACGGTTGGAGACCTAAAAAAATCAATCAAATGTTACAATGCAATATAAAATCACCGTCGAGGTATGAATTCCCATACTCAAAGAATCTCAAAGAACCAGTACGGAAATACATTTGAAGATCGATGTCAATAGACGACATAGTTTGGATGCGACCATTGATGGATCTATGTTTGCAATCATGAATAATTAATAACTCCATGCAGCCTAGATTGATGAAAATAGATCCAGGGCCTTGATCTCCATCTATCAATCTATAGTATGAATCTAGCCATGCGAGTAAATGTCTCATAGTCGAACATGGTAGAAACCACTTGACCACCATTCAATGATGTGAACGTTAACAAGCGCAAGATAAAACACCAATAATGACAATGGCTCTCAAGGTACTTCCACTACAATTTGTGAAGTGCAAGTTGATTTGTTGATGTCAAACACTCGTATAATGATTTGATCGAAGGTCATTGATGAGAACCTCTCGTCGAAGGCGAGAAACCTACCATTATGGCATGCGGGATCCAAGGTACTTAAGGTTTCAAGATCAACTTCTTAGATAATGGGTTGAAGTCAATAAGAAGTGACCCATTGTAGGAGGGCCTATGACACGAAACTCATGTCAAGTTTTGAAGAACAACAAATTGGAGTAATATAGGACTACCTCAGGGATGGTCGACATGATTGAAGGCTATGAATGGAAAAGTAATTTTACTGAGGCTGGACTTCTCTTAAACATACCAGTGACACGACATTCTAACTTGGCAACATTTGACTCAAAAATAATACCCAAAACCAACTAAAGACTTTCAATGAGGTATGATCAAATAAGAGATAAATGGATTTCCTAACCTAGACACAAAACTAATGGAGTATCATGTTCAAGAGAGACATACTGCCTTTTACAATATAAAAACACGTTCTTTTACCAATTTTCCCCCACCATTGTTGACTAGTACCTCTTTATTTTTGTGCAATCTTGAGGAGGATAGCATATGATTTTCCTTTAATCTCATCCTTTGGATGAGTCCTTCCGAATATTTTTAACGAACCTTGGGAAGGAGTGCTTCAGTCTCATCATGATTGATGAATCCTACACTCTTTAAGTTTTACGAGTCTAGTGAAGGGGTAACTCAATGTTGTTTTTATGTAGTCTAAAAAGAAACAAAAATAAAACTTGTTTAGTTATTTCAACATAAAATTTTAAAGAGCCCAAATAAATTAAATCTCAGTGTTTCTCATTTTTAGGGAGTCAGGAGAAAAACATAAGTAAACTCCATAATGTCCTTTTTCATAAATTTAGTCTCTCAAGCCCGAAAAAGGTAAAATAATATAGGAGAGAACTCTATTAACCATGATTAATCAACATATACCTTTTTCCTAAATAGTCTAGTCCAGTTCGTAAAAGGAGTAAACTTATAATGAATAGATGACTATTCATTTACTTTTACGAGGTTGAATCATCAATTACTCGGTGATGTTTTCATGTTTAGGGAGTATGAAAAGGGATTTAAAAGGACTCTAGGGTTTTTCTTTTTCATAAGTTTTAACGAGTTCATAAAAGTGATAAAAATGTACTCATATCACTGACTTTCAATTTAATTAAGAAGCAGGAAAGGATGGAAAGAAATCAACATTTTCATGTACATTTTAGGAGCATGAAAATATAGCAAAAGAAGCTCGATATTTTCATGAGTTTAAGGAGTCTAAAAAAAAATGGACTCAAGAGAGTTTTCATTTTTATATGATCTTGAAGCAAAGAAAAATTATGCTTGAGAGTGGTTTCATTTTTACACATGCTTGAACCAAAGAAAAACTATGCTTGAGATTAGGTTTCATGCCCCCCATGCATAACTTGTAGAGGTACATTCCCCCCAAGATTTGTTTGATATGCCTTAGTAGACTATTGGTTACTAATATGCAGATGGAATGAAGGTTCATTTACGAGATCAGGTGAAAGACTCGACTTAGTTAGGGGAGGATTTGTTTCATTTTTTAACGAACTTGACACAAGAAAAGAACCATGCTCATGAACTTCATAAATTGGTTTCATTTTTATGCGAGCTTGAAATGAAAATAACTATGCTTAGAGCTTGTTTCATTTTTTAGCAAGGTTGACGTAACAAGAGAACCATCCTTAGAGGAACTTTATTTCATTTTTTAACAAGGTTGACACAGTAAAAGAATCATCCTTAAGGGTTGTTTCATGTTTATGTGAACTGGACACAAAAAAGACTATTCTCGTAAGAACCCATGTCATTTTTTAACGAGGTTAACACATCAAAATAATCATCCTCTCATGCATTCGATCATGGCTTCCATTTGAAAGAAACACATGCCAAGGGATACTTCCTGACAATGGCTTCCAAGAGGTCTTCATAAGAAGGAATAATAGTTCTCTTAAAGGAACACATGCTAAGGGAATTAATGGGGATTATAAAATCGGGTTCAAATGTCCCCATTGAAGGTTCCACCATGGAAATTAACATATACGAGTAAGAAGAAGTTGAGAAAATAGTAAGAGGGTTGCTTGCATCTGTAACTGCAAACACAGGACTAGTTTCCACATAATTAACCCATGGCTGGGTAGATAACACTTGCATATAAGGAACATTTAGGGGTATCAGATGGTTGGTAGTTGAATCAAGAGAAATGAATGAAATTTGGTCAATAGTCACAATGTTTCCATTGTGAGGCAAAGACATCATTTGAAAGAGTGTCAATACAACAACTTTCATGGCATAGACATAGTCTCGGCCAAGGAGTAAATTAAAATCCAAGGGGCCTTGAACTACCATAATATCAATACACATGGTTTTTCCTTCCAGAGCAATAGGTAAATTAGGAAGAATCCCTAAAGGTTCACTGATGGTTCTATTAAAATCCAAAATATTCTGTGTAACAGGCACAAGTTGAGGGGAACCCAAAGATTTCCAAGAAGATGAGGATAAAATATTGACATAAGAGCCTTCATCTACATTGGTGTATCACACATTATTACCATACAATTTCACAATATTTTGGAAAGGGGTGGAAGAAGGAAGATGAGGTCATGTCATTCTACTCCAATAAAAGGAAATAGCCTCATCACTTGGAGGGGGATCAATGGAAACATGTGAAATTCCCCCATGCGTAGAAGATTCTGAAGTAATAAGAAGAACCTGAGCAGTATTATTTTCACTCTCTAAAGGGAGAGTAGGATCAACTAAAGATGGTATCGAGTTGACCACTTGATTAACCAATGGCTCATCAACTTGAGTGATATGTATTTCACTCTCCAATGGAAGGCTGGAATTGATTGTACTTGTAATTATATCGATCACTTTATAAACTGTCGATAGGTTGGGATAATGTTTACTGTAACAAGTTGGAAGTTGTTGTTGTGGAATAGTAAGTATTTCTAAAAATTTTGAGGCTTCGTCCATATGAGGGAAAAGGTGACTATGATGAATCCCTTTGCATAACCTACAAGGAAACCTAACTTTACCCTTTTTCTCGAGAACCTAACAATCACTGGTTGATGGATCAACAGTAAGCTCATAAGAATTTTTTGACCATACTTCCAAGACCTTAGGAATACTAGCACAATTGATAAAGAAGTGGACACCCTTACAAAGCTTGCAAGGGTATCGAGGCTTGTGATGCATGTTTGAAGTTGCCTCAACATTAACATTACCTACAACCATGGTTGGTTGGTTGAATTCTTTCTTATCTTGCTTCTTCTTCTTCTTAGTCACCTAGTTACTAGCATCAAGGCTTTTTCCAAGCGAAGAAGAAGAAAGGGAGGAGGACATGTTGGGTGAAGAAGGTAAAGGGCCAGCAAGTTATTGGTCTTGTTGATATGGAGAGCTTAGTTGAGGTGGAATGACAATGTATTTACTGGTAAACCTATCATTAATCTGGGAAGTGACAACGTAGCCATATAAGGAGGACCAACATTTGCAAAGTCAGGAGAATGACTAGGATTCTCGTTAAAAGGGGTTTCTTTATCGACAACTTATTCCATTGTTGCCATTAGATTCAAATTATATAAATTTATTACCAATATTAATAATTCAAAATCCCAATCCACACCTAAGGTCTGTAAAAAGTAAAAAACAAGCAAATAACATGCACTAGTAAATCTAAGGAGGCAAACCATGCAAACAAACTTTTCACAGTGAAATCACTAGTTGGTGATGAAATCCAACGTCATAGAGATAAACGTGAAAAGTTGCTAAAGATAAATTAGGTGGAACCATTTACGCAGACAACCTACTTAGTGTACATGATCTGGTGCAAATAATCTTCACTTGTGCCATCTCAAGTGAAGAATACCCTCCAAAAAGGTCTAAGTGAGTCTAGTCAATGTTTGTTCCAGGTATATTAGAGACTTCCCTTCGCCATCACCTTGGGTAATAGCCTTAATATTATGGTCTCTAAGGTTACCACTTAAAACAATTTAACTGTGGGGGACATTCGCAGATTAGACGTACATGCAAGGGAAAGGTAACAAAGCTCAATCCCCTTGAAAGTTACTCAACATGGTTAACCAAAGGTTTACTTCCAAGTCACTCCCAAGTACCTTTCAACACCATTTTTTTATACATGTAAATCACTCTACCATAACCAATGAAGTGGGGTTGATCACTCCATTGGGTACGACTTGATCTTGTTCTTAACTCCTTTGTAAGGGGAGCTTCCAAGAGCTAAATTGTAGTAAATAGATTACTCATAATAGAAAAATTCTAACATTTGTTTGCAACTTTGGAACGTTAATTCACTTTCCTATTCCGAAGCCCTACAACTTGATCTAATGTAGGCAGAAAAGAGCCTTAAAATAATAAAAAATTATAGATTGATTATAAGAGTTGTTACTTACTCAAAGGTAATGGACATGAAACTAATGGAACTATGACTTGACACAAATCCTAATGCATCGAAAATGAAATTGTAATCTCTTCTTTTCAATGAATTTCTAATTGAAGTAAGGAAAGAGTCTTTTCAAATTTTCAATGGAAATGTAAAAGACTCTTAAATCCAACTATATTCCTTTTCCTAAATGCAGATGTCAAATTTCAAATTACCCAAATACTAAAATTAACTTTTAAAATTTCACTTTGCCCAATAAGTACAAAATCAAGAAACTTTTCTTTTTTGACATACAATCACTTGAAAAATTAGAAAATGCAAGAAGAAACCAATAAACACTAAAATGAATTTTCCCTATTGAATGTTATGATTTCAATGCAGTCAAGAGTACAATTCAGAAACACTTTAGCAATGGAAGGAAAAATAAATTTTCGTTTCATCACTAGCATAAGAAGAACTATTTGTAAACAATACTCATTCTTGTAAATTATTGTTTTTCACTCACAAAACAATCTTTCACAAAAGAGAAAAATAAACAAAAAATATAATATGATCAAAAGAAGAAAGACAGAAAGAAAACAAAGAAGGATCGACTGATATTTATTTTGATATAATGACCATTCACCAGATGAAGCTTTACCCTAATTTTCAAAAACAAGAAAATTACAAGAAAATCCTTTCACAACAATCAAGCAGATTGATTGAGACTCAAAGAAGGTACAAACAAGTGTAAATAAATAGGACAAATCAAAATCTCTGGACTTGATGAAGAGAGAACTGTAATTTTCAAAAAATTCAGGTATGTGCACAGGTCGTAGAACAAACCAATGCACATATGCACTACTGCAAAGGGATAAATGCACAGAAATATGCTTTGTGCCTAAAAACAAAGTGTGCACAATGGGAAATTTTTAGAAAAATAAAAACAAGCCAAACAAATCATAAAATCTAGACTTTCAATATTTTTCAAACACTTAGAGAGGGATATGAGAAAAGGATCAAAGGTCAAATCAAAGACAATAATGGAGAGTGAGACATTCCTGATTGGAGTTGCCAATTTGTTAGGAGGACTAATCCCTCTTGCAAGCATGATGGATCTCCCTAGATCTCAAACAAATTATAGTAACATACAAGAAAATAATTGCTACCTATCCTTAGCTTATGATTGATTGAAACAAAAAATTTGAGAAGATCACATACGAGTTTAAAAAAATTCATGTTGAAGTCCCTTTCATTTCCTTCGACGATTAGCTTCTCCTTGATGCTCTAGAGATAGTTCCAACACTTTCCCAGCTTCTCCACGATGTTTCGAAGGAGATCTACATAGACAGAAACACACAAAGGATCAAAGCATCTAGTGTATAGAATGAAAGATAAATGAACTATTTAACTTAGCATATATCATAAATTGAATAAAAAACCAAACATAACCTATGTGAGTGATCAAGGAATCCCACAAATGATATCAAAACATACATGATTAGGAAAGAATAATTTCTTTGTATTAAATAAAAGGGAGAACAAACTTACAACATCAAAGCCTTGATGTTACAAGCCTCTTTTCACAATCTCCAACCCTCTAGGCCAAGAGGGGGAAGTTTGGGATCCATTTCCCAAGGGATGAGATCCAAAAATGGTGGGATAGGGGTTCCATAAAGAGAGGGAAGTAGCTCCATGATGGGAGGGATTAGGGATGAATAGGCATCCATTCAAAAATTGTTAGTTGGGAAAAAATAAACTAACAATGATTCTAGACTTTAATTTTTATTTTTACTTGCATTAAGTCATGTGTTCAAGCCATAGTGGAAGACAAAATTCACTTATGCACAGTTTATAATGGACTCTTCTACGTATGCGTAGAAGTTGACTAGGGAACTCCACAGGAAGCCAAAAATACGTTTTTGAGCCTTGGGATCCATGAATTTCATTCTCTTTGGGATAGTTTGGATTCTAGCCTTGTAATGGGATTCTTTGGAACACATTGAAGGATAGAGAAAGATCCAAACTGATAGTCATTTGCCTAATGCGACAAAATGTCGTGTAACAGTCTTTCCTACCAGGTTTTATTGCTATAAATCTATCAAATGAGTTACAAGGAATCATACTAGAATATGTGGATTTATTTATCAAATTGACATCTAAAGATAAGCCCATTAAAGGAAAAGGATGAGGTTATTACCTCCTCTGACCTCATCCTCCCTCCCTCTCTCAAGGGTATTTTCAATTAGGTGCGTTGGGATAGGATTTTTACAAAGGGTTAGGAGTCTCAAAGGCACGCTACAAATATATATTTGAATTTGTACAAGCATGTGTGGCATGTGGATTCAACCATGGTAACCAAAGTCATATTGAAGGTGTACTTAGATTAGTGCAAACCCACCTAGAGTTAGGCCACAAAAATTATCTCTTTGAAAATTTGAGTCATAGGGTGTCGACCCATACACTTAGCCCTTAGAATGTTAGTTTTTTCTTAAGGTACTTATTTTATTTTTCTAGAAAATCCAATGTTAACTATTATTGTAGAAGAAAATATTTTGTACCAACTTTGTATTCATAAGGATTTTGTTTATTTAGATGATTTTTGTTTTTTGCGGGACTGGAAATCAGCTCAACATTGTTTGTTGATAAAATTTCTACAATTTTCATTCTTTTATGAATAGTAAATATTGTCTCGAATTGGAAGTTGGGATAATAGTTTTAGTTATTAAATATGTATGGAAATGATGAAAATTGGGAAAAGTTTTGGAACTTATGATAATTAGGAGGCTTGGTAATTGGATGGGAACCCGGTGTTGATATAATTTCTACATTTTTCATTGTTTGAGGAATATCTATTGTAGTTCATAGTTGGGAGCATGATCAATAGTTATGTTTATTAAATATATATGGAACTTATGAATATCAAGAGGCACGTTGGAACTCTAAATAAACACTCAATCACTCCCAATAGTATCATAGAAGGTGGTGACCTCAATTATATATTGAATAGAAATGAAGTATGGGGAGAGGTGTCCCACTCAAACAAGTTGGCCTAATTTATAGAAATAAAATGGAGGAGGAGGGCTTAATGGATATTGATCCCATTAAGATCAAGAAAACTTGGGTTAATATTTAGGAAAGAAATAATGGAATTTCCAAATGACTCAATCATTTTCCAATGCACTAAATATTAGTTGATACACTACAAAATGTTTGCTCATGTGCAAAGAAGGCTAGAATAACATACCATTTTTCAATTTGGCTCGAGTTAATTAATAGATAAAACATGTCAAAGGATAATTTTAAGCATAATACATATTAGGCTACAAAGAATGAGTTCAAATATTTGGTATATGAAAATTGTAAAAACAAGATAATCATGGGAACCATGAATCTACAAGAATTCAATTGGTAGCAAGTTTAGTAGTAATGAGAGAGAAAGATATCCTTTTTGCCTATGAAAGGTGAACCAATAGGGAAAAAAGGTTACATAATATTGAAGAGGAATCAAAGGTTGAATATGAGACATATGTTGATGGTATTTTTATTATGGATACCTCATAACAATTTATAGTCGAAGAGATAAATTTCAGCTAGATAAAAATAAATAAATAAATTAATTAAAATTAAAATTAAAATTACAGTATTAGGAGTCAAGATACTTGGCTCACTTTTGGGGGTCAAAACAATAAATATTTCCAAAAAAATTATAATCACAATATATCACAATGAAATATGGGATGTGAAATATTCCTCAATCAATTTATTAACAAGTTTCAATGGTTTGGAAGCTTTTGTGGTCATCATTTCTTCTCTTTTTTAAGGAACTAAATAGTTTAAATATCGGTAATATTATGAAGGTTCTCTCATACTTTCTAAGAATGGTTAATCGCAATGATAAAGCCCAACTATTCAAGGGAATCTCCTCTAAGGAATTAGTGTTGGTAATGTTTTCATTTGAAAAATAAAAGAGTCAAGGGCCCAATAGATGGCCCAATGAGTTTTATAAAAATTTACATGACATGTTAGTCCTCGATTTCCTTTACATGTTTTAAGAGGTTTGACAATATGGAAGGATATATAGAGTCCTCAATTCGAATTTTCTAACTTAAATTAAATAAGGTAGGCTCTTTCAAAGGTTTTATGATGATTAATTTTTGTAATTAAGCCTTAAGATATCGTATCAAATATTTGGGCTATGAGGATTAAAACAATTCTAACAAAATATACCGCCTTTGAGTAGTTCATATTCCTCAAAGGAAGATTGTTCCATAAGGCCATAGGTTATTATTTGTTTTCGAAATTGACTTCTCCAAGGCATATGATTACGTATCCTATAATTTTGTCCCAATGTTATTATCACATTTAGGGTTTTCTTATAAAGTTGTTAAATCATTGATGAATTGTGTAACCTCCACTATGTATGTGGTTCAAATATATGGTTTAGTCTCCCCATTTTTGAATCTTCTTGGGATTTGTGATAAGAAGACCATATTTCTCCTTATTTATTCATACTCATTACATAAGGGTTGAGTCAAACACTCCATCAAGTTCAGTTCATTCACAAGGAATTTTTAATGGTGTCGAAATTGTTGGTCACTTGATAATCTCTCATCTCTTCTTCATTAATCATATTTTTCTCTTTGGTTTGGGAGTTATTCAAGGGGTCAATGCTTTAAATGAGGCATTTGATCTTTTTATGTCTACAACTAGTATAGTTATAAAGAAAAATTCACTATGTATGTGAATGGTATATGAATGGTGGGGTTGACATTTTGTTTACACAAGATACACCTGAAAGGGGTTGTGGCTAGTTGAGTTATGGAGAGCTCTGTTGTAGCTATGTTGGACATAGGGGAGGCTTTCATCCCATGTCCGTGGATACTTTGAGTCTTACATACACAGAATTTGCAGGATCACCCTGCTAACGACCTATGTTTGGCCATCAATTTGGGGGTGGAAAGTCGTGGAATTAGTGAGCTTGGTATCTAACATCGACCAGAGACTTGACAAAAATTTATTTAGGAACTCATTGTCCTGATTTGAGATAATGGAATGTGGGATCCAAAAATGTACCCACACTAGTTCAAAAAAGAGCTTAACAATGGCTTCTTTTATGATACTCTTCTTACAAGCCGCCAGAATGGCCATCTTAGAGAATCTGTTAATGAACACGAAAACACAGTCATTACGATGCTTATAAGAAGGAAGTCTCGACATGTAATCCATGGAGATGGATTCCCAAGGTCAACTAGGAGTAGGCATAGGAGTATATAGGCATTGCCTCTTGATGGTTGGTTTGGAAATGACACAGACAGTACAGGATTTGATGCAATTCCCAACATCACGTCGAAGGTTTGGCCAATAAAAATACTTCTACAGAAATGCCACTATTTTCCATACCCTAAAGTGTCGAATGAACCGATTGTAGTGCACCTCCCAAATCATCTTGGCACGCTCATTTGAAGGAACACAAATGTGTCCCAAGTGGCATAACAATGCATCCTGGAGGTGAAAATTTGGAAACTTCTTACCTTCCAGGAGTGTTTGGTATGTGTTGCTGAATTTTGGATCGCTCTTGTAAAGATGCAACCACCCCACAGTTTCGTTCCCACAAGATTCGAGCACAGTGGTCAGCACCATGACTGGTGGTCAGCTGAGGCATTCTACAACATTATTGGTGCTTCCCTTCTTGTAATTAATGTTAAAATGAAATTGTTGTAGGTATGTGGACCTTTTCTGATGGTGATCCTTCTACAGCTTCCCATGTGTCTGTATGAACTGCAGGGTCAGTAGTTTGTGTGGATAATCATTTCCTCCCCGAGAATGTAATGCTGCCATTGTTAGCAAGCCTACACAACGGAATACATCTCTTTCTCATAGGTAGGATACTTTCGGTCTGTGTCTGAAAGTGTCTCACTGTGATATGCCACTGGATGCCCCTGCTGAGTAATAATTGCACCAATAACATAGTCAGAGGCATCTATCTCAGTCTCAAATGGTTTTTGTGGGTCTAGTAATGTAAGCACTGGTGCAGAGAAAAGGCAATGATTACTCTCGAAAAATGCCTTCTGTTAGGATTTAGACCAAAATAACTTTGCTTTCGCTTTGCCCTTGGTGACTTTAATTAAAGACCAAGTGATATGAGAGAACCCTAACACAAACCTGCGATATAAAATGGCAAGACCCAGAAATTTGCAGACCTCTATTAGAGTAGCTGGGACTGGCCAATCTCGAACGAATTGTATCTTGGTTGGGTCCACATGTACACCCTACTCATCAATGATGTACCTGAGATATAGAACTTGGGTCATGCCAAAAGTGCATTTCTCCAAATTGGCACATAACATGTGTTGTCACGGGATTTGAAGGAAATGTCGAATATGGTGGACGTGCTCTTCCCAATTTTGGTTGAAGATCAAAATTTCATCTAGATACACCACCATGAATGCATTGGTGAAGGGCCTCAAGGTGTCATCCATCAATTTCATGAAGGTTGCAGGGGCATTCATTAACTCGCAAGGCATGACCAACCATTCAAAAAGGCCCTCCTTGGATTTGAAGGAAATATACAACACATCAGAGGGTTTGATATGCACCTAGTGATAACTAGACTTCAAGTCAAACTTGCTAAAATATTTGACCCCCTTGAGCTGGTCCAGAAGGTCATAAATCCATGGGATTAGGAACCTATTCTAGATAGTGATCTTTTTCAGTACCGATAGTCAATACAGAGTCTACATGTCCCATCCTTCTTCTGTACAAATGCAATTGAGCTCCCACAGGGTGATGAGCTTGGCCTGATGTTCCCTTTCTGAAACAGCTCCTTGACCTGACAGTGTAGAGGTACCCCTGTAGGTGAGGTGAAAATTCCCTTGTAGTCCTCCAGGACCATGTCCATCTACTGTTGCTGTGTGGAGGAGCCCTATCTTGAAGTCGTGGCCACAAACTTCTTCTGGCACTGAGGGAAAATCATAAGGAAAACAAATTTCCTAGTCTGCGAAATGATAATATTGTATTACTTTGGAGTGAGCAAAGAGATGGCAGTAGGTGGGGCTCTAGTATCTTGTACAACTTATCGCCCAAAGTAATAATCACAAAGTGAGGTCTATACTCATGTATAGCATGTCGCTTCCACAAGTATGGTTCTCCTGATAATACATCACAAACTTCAAGAGGAGGAACATCACACAGCAGCTCATCCATGAAGGGCTTGAGGTTGTAGGGAAGGTGGCACTGTTGGCTGACGCTGAGATCTCATCCTTGGTGAAGCCACTCGATGGTGTATGGTTGTGGTTTTGTTGTAGTTAGTAGACCCATCTGCTTCATGACCTCCACTGAAATGAGGTTCTTTTGGCTCTTGCTATTGATAATGAACTGCAGTGGAGAACCCTTCATCCACATTTGTGAGTGGAAGAGGTTTTCCCCCTCCTCTAGATCTTCAAGTTCATTCTTCTGGAACTTAGTGCTAGCCATGGTGGCATTGGTCTCCTTGTCAATGATTTTCTTCCCTTGGTCATTCCACTTATCAGGTTTTGACTCAGAGCCAGAACATGCATCTGATTTGAAATCCTTTAGCTCAGCCACTAGTGATTGCTTGGACTAACACTCATTTTTATTGTGAGTGGATCTCTTATGGAGCTCACACCACTTTCCCATGTCCTTATTTGTCTTCATGGTGTTTTTATTTTCTTACTGCTTCGGCGGGTTTTCTTGGGTCGCCCTGCCTTGGCATTTTCCTTTGATATGTGGTTTGGGGGCACCTTTTCCTTGCTTCGTATTCGTAGATCCAAAGTCTTGCTTCTGCTGTTTAAAATTTTACTTAATATTGACAGCATATCGGTACGCTGTGTTGAGCGAGGAGATGCCCATGAACTCCATCTCTTCCTAGATGTACTTGTGTAGATAGTCGCAGTACTTGAGTATGAAATTCCGCTTAGAATCCTTGATACCTAGCTTTGTGTGAAGGGTATAGAAAATATTGTAAACTCCGGCACATCTTGGTCCCTTCCCGGTCATAGCATGGTCCACTTTATGTATTTATCTTCATAGTTCCCCATAGGGTAATATTGTTCTTTAATGGAATTTTAGAAAGAATTCCAAGTGGTGAAGTTGAAAATAGTGAGGATTCCCTCTCGTCCTTTTGTTCATAGTAGGTTTCCCACCATTCCTTGACATGTCAGGCAACTTTGAGAAGTGTAAAAAGTAATCTTTTCTTGATTGGAAAAGTCATGAACTGTAAAATATCCTTCCAATAAATCTAACCATTTATCTATGACGTCTTCATCTATCTGGACCTCAAATATGGGAATATCAAAGTTCACTTGTATATTAAAAGGAGTGGTGCCTCTGGAGCGGCTTCTGGATAAAGATGCATCGCCTGTAGGTAGTATTTGAAGGATCTAGGCAAAGTTATCCATCATTATGTTCCTCTATCACTAGAGGGATTCCTCAAGCAATATTTTGAAAGGATCTCCAACCCCCTCATCTTTCTTTTCTTCTTCCATGGGAGGTTGTCAGGTTTTACAAGATTGGTCATGTAAAGGTTCATCTTGATCGAGCCCTAACCCCTTATACCTTGACCTCGATGGGGACATGCAAATAAAAATAGAGAAAGAGAAGACCTCTCTGATACCACTGATCCAGACTTATGCAGGAACACAACAAAATACATAAATACCCATATACACAGAGATGCAATAGAAATAAAACTTCATTTCATTAATATCAAAGAACTGAAATATGCTTACTTACAGAAATAAAAATAAACTAGCTCGGGCAATGGTAGCTTATCTCTGAGAAGACATGTGGTGACTACATGCCTTTTAACTGTGTTACAATGAGGCTCAAAGGGCAATTTATTATTGAGAAATAATGAAAAACCCTAAACATCCAAAAACCTAACCCTAGGAGATGAAGCGCCAAAATTTTGGGCCCCGTTTGGGTAAATTGGTACATCAACTTCCCGAGGTCGTATCTTTGGCATACAATCTCCATTTGGCTATCATAATACATTTTTTATAATATATCGAAGAGGAGGCCCAAAGTTCATTAGGAAGCCAATTTGAGACGTTTTTGGTCTCTCTGTTTTCCCTAAAAATGTCTTTTAGTCCCTCAAAATGGTTATGGAAGCTTAGGACTTGAAAAAATGCAAAAGATAGTAAGTTGTACTAGAATTAGGTAAAATGAAAGAAACAATGTTGGGGGTCCAAGTGGAATAGGTGGATTGCCACCAATATCCACATGGATAAAAAAATACCTCTAAAAAACACTTTACTTAACCCCGTACCAATACAAACTCAATACACCTTCCTTATTTAAAAAGACCATACTTTCACTAGATATTGTACATATACATTTTTTCATTAACATTTTTTTATACCACTTTATATTTTCATTAATTTTGAACTCTATTTTTTATATACAACATATAAAAACCCTTTACCCCCTATTATATGCTCAATATATTATGTCATTTTTTCCTCAATGTATATCCCCCAATATGAACACATGTGATACAGTATTACTCCCCTAGTGAAGCCCCCATATATAAATTTATTCACTCTTAATTCACATTTTACATTTTATTATATTAACCTTTTCCATAAGTTCACTTTACTTATTTTTCTCTTTTACTTATTTTTTGTTATAAAAATAGCTTCTTCACTTTATTATTTATTTATTTATTTTATTTATTATTATTATCTTCATTTTAATATTTAATATTTTATTTATTTATTAATTATTTTTGTCATTTTTATAATTTATAGTTTTATTATTGTTGTTTTTTTTATTTATTAATTTAATAAATGGGGAATTACATACTCCCCCTCTTCAAGGAATTTCATCCAAAATTTAATTTAATCATATAAGTTATAAGTTATTTATTTATTTACTTCATTGTCTTCTAAAAAACACTCTCTATTTTAACTAGTATAAGGGTCACCCAAGTGACACAAGAGGCATACAGAATTATATCATAGCATAAGGGGATAGCATGATTTCTGTCAATCTTTTTTTTCCCAACTTTTAGAAACATCCTTAAAGCCCATCCGTTTATACTAGATTCCCAAAGATAAAACCTCATCTACGCTACGGTAGGCATGCATTTTGGTACTCATGCACCTGAAGAATCTCAAAGGAATAAACAAAAACCCCTCTATAACTCATAGTCGGTATAGCCTTAGGTTTATACATTCGATCGACAAATCCATCGCACTATTGGACATCACAACTCCAATATTAGGCACTCAACCTCAAGATGGTCCCATATTCCATCAAAAATTGTATAAGGAGAAAGAGGCACTAGCATAAGTAGTTGTTTAAGTTTTTCCTCATCCCATAAGGTGTTACATATTATTCGTTCTAGGTATGGTCTCCCATGAGATCATCAAATAAATCATCGTTGTAATCCCTCTGATGGATTCTTTATCAATAACCACCTTACAAAATTCAAGCCATGCATTTATTATAACATCATAATCTAATAGAAAATAATCCACATACCAACTATTATATGTTATCATAAGAATACACCATCATTTTTATTATCACATCCTTATTGGTAAGTAATTGCATGCTCATGTGTGCCATCAATATACATCTCATTATTAAAACTACATGCAATTACCACAAGTCCACACAATATTATAAAATTAACATATATTTATAAAATACATAGCATTGCATCAACATAATAGATAGATCCACTTGTTAATATACCATTATAACTATGATAGTCATCTCAACACAGACCACATATAGAGTAACAAACACCATGAGCATTATTGTCATGATTCATTGAGAATCATTGATCTGCAAGTGTGCATCAGGACCGTTGATAGATGCCCACTCTTTACTCAATGTGCTTGATTTGTTTTTTAACATAAAATTTAAGAAAATTCACTCCAATATAAATTAACCATAAATATAAAACTTTATTATATGCCACCATATATATAAGAAAATTTTACAAAATGAAATGAAAATAAAAATATTTTCAATATTTTTTGGAAAAATATTTAACAAGAAAATGTTGCAACACCCATTATTTGATTTTTAGCCTTTTACATAGTTTTATGATGTGGTAGCTTCTTAGTTTATCCATGTCCTTTTGATGATAGTGAATCAACCATGGGTTTAGTATTTATTATTAAAATTGATTTTCTTAATGCTTATTTTTATTAATACTAAAAGTTTGTTAGGTAATTTTATCTATTTTGAGGACAAGGTTAGAGGCAAATGATTCCATGTTGAAATTTAACTTTAAATAGTAACCCTTGTTCATCCATATCATATCTCAACAAAATATGCTACCAGTGGATGCATTATAGAGTCATTGCAAGTTTTTAGTCAACTGATGGTTTTTCAATAGTTTTATTTTCTGTAGTAAAGTTGGAATAAACTTAGAATGTGAGAATTTTATTTTTATGTCTTTTTATGAAAAAAATAATTTATCTATATTATTTTTGAAATCGTTTTGATTTTTGGTCATTACTAACGATAGATATATTAAAATAAGTTCCAAACAACGTTCTCTTTCTCATATAAAAAGTGTCATTAATTAGAAAATCAACATCAAAAAGGGGTATATCACTGTCTGTAAGAACAAGATATTAGTACTCTTCCTATTAAAATTAAAATAACACTAACATGAAAAAAGACATAATATACTATAGTGAAACTACTTGACAATATGTGGATAATGTTCAAAACAAAATATATGGCGATACATATCATCAATGCTTATTTTTTTTAGTAATATATTTAACTTTCATTATCTTTTTAAATTAGAAAAAAAGGAAAGGAGAATTTTGGGATATGAAGCCTTAAAACTAAAAAAAATACTTAAAAAAACATCAAAAAATAAAGGAATGATCCAAGTGTCTCTAGAAATAGAAGTGGCCTTGAGAAAGCTAAAAAATTAAGCTCATCAGATAGAAGTGAAACTAGGACCATATCATAGCTCTCGTTGCCATGATTCCAATGGTGTGAACAACACTAAAAACTGAGTTCGTATGCTTAAGATATAGCCAGTCAAAGTTCTAGTCAAACTAGGCCAAGTGTCATTCACTAACAATTTAACAACTTGGTGAAGAGATGGAACACGGAAAACAATGATTGGAAAGGGAAAATTTGTCGCCTCTTTAATTTTCCTAATAACCCTCAAAAACTGCCACCAAAAATTTTACTATTATTGTATAAAAATTGAAAAAATATAAAAACATTGGCATGGCGCACTGCCACCCCCGCCAACATCCAAAATATTTTATATAAATATGGTGGTGGGTGGTCAAACCCTGCCACCTCATAGCCTGAAGACCCATTACCACATAATTTGGAGGCAATAGAGCTCAAATCGTCGCAAGACGGGTGGCCGACCCGCCCCATGTGGCGACTACACAACAGTCAACAGACTGCCAACCAAACTGCTACCAAAAAAACCACAACCATGCTAATGTTAAACCGCAATATGTTATTCAAATCGAAACTCCCACCATATATATAACTCGTTACACCAAAACATGGTTCGATGTGGTTTGACCCTGGGACCTTCCCCACTTGCATGCTTTAACATAGTACCATCGACCAATGGGTAAATGACCCATCCATTGTAAAGTCTTCCATGTGAATATTATTTAAACCATACACATTTTCCATTCGAACCAGTGGGAGGTCGAAGCACCATCTAGGTGTGGAACCAAGAGCGCTCCAGGAGTGTTAGGACCGTAAAGAGGGGTATCTTTTGATGCTAAGAAGATTCCTTTAGGGTCCAAAAGTGCTAGTGTCGGAATGAGAAAAGTTTAGAGTCATTTTTACATAATTTCATGCCACGAATCCAATGGTGATGTATGTTTCTACATCTAAGCTATGAATTTTTATTCCATGACCGAGATTAGGGGTATAAGGGTCATTTAGTTAAAGTTGATTATAATTCATTTATTTGCTACCATTTAATGAAAGAAGGCCTCCCCAATTTGAGCAAGGATCAGATACATAGCCCACAGTGCGTGAACTCCATAATCAAATAGTTTGTGTGACTTTGAACTCATGGTTTCTTTATCATTTCCGCTTCTTTTCATGTGTTTAAGTTACTTGGTAACATGATCTTTTATATGCAATTATGTATACATCCTTGAAGTTAAAATATCTGGATCAGGTTTGGTATTAGAGTAGGTATTCTTGATGCAAGTTGCATGAGTGAATGCTAACTAGGAACAAGCTCCAAAGAGGAGAGTAAAAACTTAAATCCTTTGATCCCAAAGTAGGGCATGAACCATGAAGATGGAATATGGTAGATGAGGAAGCTCGAATGGAGGAAGAGTGAAATTATTGCAAGATATTCTTCACCATGGTAGAGAAAGTTGACAAGTTGTTTGAAGAATATGAGAAGACAATCAAGCCTGAGAAGAAAGAAACAAATGACCATGCATCAGTAAATCATGAAGATGGAATAGGAGAGCCTCCTGAACTACACTCTTCATCCCCTAGTGACAATTCTTCTTCTTCTTCTTCTCATCACTCTAACAGACGTCATAGGAATACATCTAAGAAGCCATTTTTAAGCTAGTTGTAAAGTTTTTTTTGCCCACATATAATGGAGAATGTAATGTAGAGAAACTAAAAAATTGAATTAAGCAAATCAAGGTTTATTACTAGATTCAACAGATCGAGGAATATGAGGCAAAGATACAATTAGCATCTCTTCAACTGAGTCATACTGCTCTGGTATTGTGGGAGATAAAGTTGCATAAAGGAGGCAAAATCTTGGGTATTCTTCTTTCTTTTGTAGGTTTTAACCCTGTACAGAAATTACCTGCATACGAATTCTAAAACACAGAAAATAGACAATGCAAGAGCATAACACATAAAACACATATACACAGAGAATTTCCCCTGGATCCCAAAACAGGACTACCAGCTTGATTTTTCATTATGTTCCTTTCAATGTTGCAATACATATTTATACATGCCGAAGCATCCAATACCATGGACTGAAAACCATCGCATCCAAAACCATGGACATAAAACCATTCTGTCCAAAACTGTGTGCAAAAACCATGCAAAAAACCATAGGTAGGTCCGCCCAACCTAATATAGGGTCCAAAAAAAATTTCCATGGGGCGTTGCCTTGGACCCCATAAACGGGGGCTACCTGCCCCCCTTAAACCCCCTGTGACCCACCCGCTGCACAATCGGTGCAACAAAGGGGGGCTCTACCCCCCCTCTAACTCCCCCTGTTAACTACGTGGGCTAGTCATGGAAAGAATATAACACAACCCAACATTCTCCCACTTCTTGTTTTCTTTCCACATGAGAGATTAGTCATTTACCCAGCCTTGCAACGCCCATTGTTTCTCTACACCAAAAGAACTTCTCGGAGCTCACAGATTTTGTCAATGCATCTGCAGTATTCTTCAAAGTGTCAACCTTTACCAACAACACCTTTTTGTCTTCTATCATATCCCTCACAAAATGATATTGAACATCAATGTGCTTTGTCTTTGAATGATAAGCAGGGTTCTTTACCAAGAATATTGCACTTTGGCTGTCACAATATATCCTTATAGCTCCCTGTGCTAAAGCCATACTTGAACACAATCTCTGCAACCAGACTGCTTTGTTTCTTACATGAGTGGTTGTCATGTATTCTACCTCTATAGTTGATAGTGCCACTATGGATTGTTTCTTACCCATCGAACTAACTGCACCTCCAAATAGGTTAAACACATACCCACTTGTAGATCTTCTCTATTCCAAATCTCCAGCCCAGTCTACATAAAAAAAGCCATGAATATCCAAAACTCTATCAAATCCTGGTCTTCCTTGGTAGCACAAACCATAATCACTAGTGCCACACAAATACCTGAAAACCCACTTCATTGTTGTCCAATGCTCCTTCCCTAGTTTTGACATAAACCTACTCAATACTCCAACTACATGTGCAATGTCTGGTCTAGTACATACCATCGCATACATCAAGCTAACTACTACACTTGCATATGGAACACGGGACATGCCCTCTTCCTCTTCTTGTGTCTTGGGACATTGTTCAGAGGATAACTTTACACCTACAGGAATAGGAACCTTCACTGGTTTACTATCCTTCATATTAAACCTCTACAGTATTGTCTCGACATACTTCCTCTGGTTGAACCAAAGCTTCCTCTTTGCCCGATCTCTTTTACTTTCCATGCCCAAAATATAGTTTGCAACACCAAGATATTTCATGTCGAATTTGGAGGACAATTGGCTCTTCAAATCCTCAATAATTTTTTGTCATTTCCAACCAGCAACATATCATCCACATACAAGACCAGCTAGTTAAAACGGTCACCAATTAATTGAAAATACACACATTGATTTTCTTTGCTTCTGGTGAAGCCAAGTCCCCGTATAAATGTATCAAATTTCTAATACCACATCATTGGTGACTGCTTTAACCCATACAAAGACTTCTTTAACTTTCATATCAGTTCTTTCTTACCCTTCACCACAAAGACTTCAAGTTTCTTCATTCAGATCTCTTCTTCCACATCCCCGTGAAGAAATGTTGTCTTCACATTCATTTGTTCTACCTCAAAATCAAAAGCAGTAGCAATAGATAAAAGTAATCTAATAGAAGCTACCTTGCCAACAGGAGAAAAAATATCACCAAAATCAATTCCCAACACCTGGGAATAACCTTTTGCTACAAACTGAGTTTTGTATTTCTCCACCTTTCCTTTTGCATTTGTCTTCTTCTTGAACACCCATTTTTTGCCAATGGGTTTCCTTCCATCCAGCAACTCCACCAGATCCCAAGCCTCATTTTTGTGAAAATATGTCATTTCATCAACCATGGCCTCTTTCTAGAGTTTTCCATCCTCTCAATCTACTACTTCCTTCACAGTTCTAGGATCATCATCAGTAATAGATAAAGAAAAATTTGAATAGAAAGAAGATGGACTATACTTTTCTAGTTGCCTTCTTTCTTGAACTAATCTTCTCACACCGGGAGTTTGTGGCTCTTCATCTTTTGATTCCTCCTCTGCTGTAGAGTCTAATTCTTCCTCCTTTAGCTCAAACTCTATCTTCTCAGGTTCCTTTGATGGTACTTCATGTTTAATAACATATTTCACCTCTTTGAACACCACATCTCAGCTGTACACAACCTTCCTTGTTACTAGGTTCCAAAGCTTATAACCCTTTAAACCATCCTTATACGCAATAAAGATGCACTTTTCATATTTACTCTCCAACTTGGTTCTTTTCTCCTTTGGAACATGTACATATGCATCACATTCAAATACCCTCAGATGTGAAAGAGACGGTTTCTTACTAGTCCATACCTCTTATGGAGTCTTATCCTCCAACGTTGATGAAGGTGATCTATTGACCAGGTAACATGCTGTCTCCACTGCCTCTGCCCAGAATTCTTGTCCTAACCCAGCACCAACGAGAATGCTTCTTGCCTTTTCCATCAACGTCTTGTTCATTCTTTCTAGAACTCCATTTTTCTTAGGTGTGTATGGAGTAATCCTTTGAAATGCTATACCACACTTCTTACAAAATTCTTCAAATTCCTTGCTACAAAACCCTCCACCATTATCTAACCTCAACACCTATATCTTCTTCTCTGTCTACTTTTCCACCAGAGCCTTAAATTCTTTAAACTTGCCAAAGACTTTAGATTTCTTCTTAAGGAAATGTATCCATGTATTCCTTGAGAAGTCATTTATAAATGATAGATAGTACATAGACTTACCTAGTGATGGAACCTTCATAGGTCCAAACACATCACTGTGCATAAGCTCTAATATCTTTTTCGCCCTCTTACCACCATAGGGGAAACTCACCCAATTTTGTTTTCCATATACACAATTTTCACAGAAATCAAAATCCAGAGAGCTATTACTCATACCTTATACCATACCTTTACCATGAAGTGTTTGAAGTCCCTTCTCTCCAATATCTCAAAGCCTTTGATGCCATAGCATGGTCTTCTCTCTAGACACCACTAGATTTTCTGCTCCACTTTTAGGAACCATAGAATTGTAGCACCTATCAACAATAGTGCTACCTTCTAGCTTGTACAAAGTTCCAATCTAAACTCCTCACATCAATACCAATGCTCCTTGAACCATCTTGTAGGTATCCTTCTCGAAACACTATTTTTACACCTGCATCATCCAACTTGCTTACGGAAATCAGATTTCTGGCCAATGCAGGAATATGCAGAACACCCAGAAGTGTTCTAACCCTTCCACCTTGCAACTTCAACTTTACTTTTCCACGACCAACGATTCTAGCCTTCCTATCATCCCCTAAGAAGATATCACCACCATTTTATTTCTCATACTCGCAGAACCACTCTCTATGGGGAGTGAAGTGAAAGGATGCACCTGAGTTAATCAACTATGCCTCATGATCTACATGTGTCCTTGAAGAAGCCAAGTACACATCCCCACCTTCATTTGAGGTGGTTTTCGCCTCTGTAGAAGGAGCATCATCAGAACACTTTCCTTTGTCAGGAGCTTTAGATTTATAGTCCCTTTTTTAGGGCCCTTCCATTCCATATTTCCAGCACAACACCTTTACAGGTTTTCTTGGAGATTTGGATCTTCCTCTAGATTTAGATATCCCACTCAATGACTTATTTTTGTTTATGTTCTAGGACCATCCTCGTATAGATAAGGCATCACCATTCCAGCTCTCCATATTTTTCCGTCTCATCTCCTACGTCAAGAAGGATGAGGCTATTTCATCAAGATGCAAGGAAGTTGCATTGCTACCTATTTCAATAACCATACTATCCCATGAATCCAGTAGAGAACATAACAAACTAATGCACTTATCTTCATCTAAAATTTTAATATCAACAGATAATAACTGACTTACCAGAGTATTAAATGCATTCATATGCTCTGTCACTGAGTCTCCATCTTTCATCTTAAGGTTATACAATTTTTTCTGTAGGAACAGTTTATTCACCAGAGACTTCGATTGGTACAAAGTCCCTAACTTGTCCCACAACGCCTTAGTCCTAGCTTCCCCTGATACATTCAGCAATACTGAATCTGAGACACACAATCATATTGTGCTCTTTGCCTTCCTATCCAACTCCTTCCATTCTTCATCGAGCACTCTCGTTGGTTTAGTACCCGGATCTACCATGATCCACTGATCTTTATCCACCAACAGATCCTCCATCTTGAGTTTCCACAACTCAAAAATATGACCATTAAATTTCTCGATCTTTATCTTTCCACTGCTCTCCATCTTCTTTCACCACCAGAATCGATCCCGCAGATCTCCCACTTAACAGGGTCTACCACAGGCTCGAGCAAAACCCCTCATCAACAAAGGCATCCCCTTGAAGCCAAAACAACCTTTTGGTTATCGACAAAAGGCTTTAATGGAATGACAATATTTAAGACAAAGAAAGTGTCTAAATGTACAAATCTTTGTAGAATATTTTAGAAAACAAGAATTGAATTTGGGAATTTTATTTGATCCATCTGAAACTGTAACAAAGTATATTGGTGCTTTACATAGTTACATCAAGCATTATTTGTTATTATTTTAACATACTACTATTGATGCGGCCAGTGGGAAGGATATTCACCTTGAAAGTAGGGGTAAGAATGATAAAAAAGAGAAACCAAAGAAATCATCTTTCAAACCTCATAATGGAAAGCTCAAAGGAAAAAGCAAGGGAAAGGACAAGAAGGCAACTACAACCAAGAAGGAGGAAGGAGCAAAGACATCTTGTAGACATTGGAAGAAGGAAGGCCATGATGATGAACATTGTTGGAAGTTGCATCCAGATTTGAAACCAAAGACATTTGTTGGGAAGAACAAGCAAAATATAGTGACAACTGTGCAACAGAACCTTGGATCCAATTCTAGTGATGAGACACTAATCACAGAAGTGGGCACATAAGGTACTCTTTCTCTTCATGCTAACGGAAATTTTGAATTGCATGCAAGTACAAGGTCTTTAGATGAGTCCCTTGTTAGTGAATGAAAGAGGATTTATATGTTCCACATTAGAGTCATAATGAAACTTACGAAAGCTGAAACCTTGTTTGATCCAATCTCACAAGAAAATTTGATTACATAATCTTTCGTTAAGAAGTTAGGATTAGAGACCAAGCCTCATCCGAAACCCTACCCTCTTGGTTGGGTGTGTGATAAAGAAAAATTACATGTAACCAAGAAGTGGAGAGCTAGATTTGAGATTGCATCAAAACTAGTATATGAGGTTGATCTTGAAGTTTTACCCTTGGATATCCATGGTATTGTATTGGGGAATCCATATCTGTATGACAATAAACCAATTTTCTTTCACCATGAAAACAAGTATTATTTCATGAAAGATGAGGTGGAATACATTGTCAGAGCTCATCGTGCCAAAATCAGTGCAAGGCTTGTAAGTGCAAGTCAGATGAAGAGATTGATCAATTCCAACAAAGGGTGCAAGTTCATGGTTGTGAGAGAAAATGATGCGGAGACATATGAAGCTTTCCAAGGTTGTGATCCCACACATTAAAAGGAATTATATGAAATTGTTTCTAATTATGAGGGGCCTTTTTAGGAACCAAGTGGGTTGCCTCCAAAGCGTGAGATCCAACATGAGATTCAATTGTAGTAGGATGTTCCTTTAACCAACATTGGTATGTAGAGGTTGTCAACCATTGAGATGGAAGAGATAAAGAGGTAGGTAGAGGAATTGTTGAACCAAGGGGTCATAAGGCTAAGTTCTTCTCCACGTGGCTCAACCATCATGTTGGTGCCAAATAAGGATGACACATGGAGGATGTGCATAAACTACGCACTAAAAAAAATAATGGTGAAGAATCAATACCCTCTCCCTCACATTGATGATTTGTCAGATAAATTGAAAAATTCTATCTATTTCACAAAATGAGACTTGCACAGTGGCTATCATTAGGTCAAAATTGTAGAACAAGATGTATCTAAGATTTCATTTAAGATGAAGAATGGGTTGTTTGAATGGATGGTGATTCCATTCAGACTATGCAATGCTCCAACCACATTCATGAGGGTGATGAATGATATTTTCAAACCTTTTCTTGATGATTTTGTATTTGTGTATCTTGATGACATTCTTATTTTCAGTAGGAAATGGGATGATCATGTGAGTCAAGTCAAAAACGTGCTTGAAGTTTTGGAAAAAGAAAAATTGTATGTCAAAATGTCTAAGTGTGGATTTGGTAAGATCTCTTTGGTTTACTTGGGTCACATTGTCAATGTTAGATAATTGAAAATAGATTCTTCTAAAATTGATGTGATTGTAAAGTGGTGTAAACCCAACAATGTTATAGAGGTTCATAGCTTTTTGGGTGTAGTACAATACTAGATAAGGTTCATTGCCAACTTATCCATCATTGCATCCCCCTTACATGCATTGGAGAGTGTGAAGAAAACCTTTGAGTGAGGAGGAAAGCATCAAAAGCATTGGGTTGTGTTACATTCTTTCCATTACTAGCCCACATAGTTAATCAGGAGATTAGAAGGGGGATGGAGTCCCCCCTTCATTGCATCGATTGCATAGTGGGGGGAGTCATAGGGGGTTTGAGGGGTGCAGGTAACCCCACTCTATGGGGTCTGGGGCAGCACCCCAGGAAATTTTGTTTTTGGACCCTATATTAGGTTGGGCGGACCTACCTATGGTTTTGTGCATGTTTTTTGCACATGGTTTTAGACGCCCTGGTTTTCGGTCCATGGTTTTGGATGTAATGGTTTTTGGTGCATGGTATTGGATGCTTCGGAATGTATAAATATATATCGTAACATTGAAAGGAACATAATAAAAAGTCAAGTTGGTAGTCCCGATTTTGGGATCCATGGGAGAATCTTTGTGCATATGTGTTTTATGTGTTATGTGCTCGCATTGTTTATTTTTGGTGTTGAATTTGTATGCAGGTAATTTTTGTATAGGGTTAAAACCTACATTTGGTATCAAAGTTGTTTTGGCTTCAAGGGGACGCCTTTGCTGCTGAGGGTTTTTGCTCGGGCCTTTGGTAGACCCTATTTAGTGGGAGTTCTATGGGATTGATTCTAGTGGTGAAAGAAGATGGTGAGCAGTGGAAATATAGAGATCGAGAAATTTAATGGTCAGAGTTTTGAGTTGTGGAAACTCAAGATGGAGGATCTGTTGGTGGATAAAGATCAATGGATCGTGGTAGATGTGGGTACTAAACCAACGGGAGTGTCTGATGAATAATGGAAGAAGTTGGATAAGAAAAAAAGAGAAAAATACGATTGTGTGACTCAGATTCAGTATTGTTGAATGTATCAGGGGAAGCTACGACAGAAGATTTGTGGGACAAGGTAGGGACTTTGTACCAATATAAGTCTCTGGTAAATAAACCATTCCTATGGAAAGGGTTGTATAGCCTGAGGATGAAAGATGGAGACTCGGTGACAGAGCATCTGAATGCGTTTAATACTGTGATAAGTCAGTTATTCGTTGTTGATATCAAAATTTCATATGAAGATAAGTGCATTAGTTTGTTGTGTTCTCTACTAGATTCGTGGGATAGTCTGGTTATTGCAATAGGTAGCAATGCAACTACCTTGTAGTTTGATGAAATAGTCTCATCCTTGCTGATGGAGGAGATGAGATGGAAAAATATGGAGAGCCAGAATGGTGATGCCTTGTCTATACGAGGACGATCCTAGAACATAAACAAAAATAAGCCATCGAGTGGGAGATCTAAATCTAGAGGGAGATCGAAATCTCCAAGACCACTTGTAAAGGTGGTGTGTTGGAAATGCAAAAAAGAAGGGCACTACAAAAAGGATTGTAAATCTAAATCTCCTGATAAAGGAAAGGGATCTGATGATGCTCCTTCTGCAGAGGCGAAAACCACTTTAGATGAAGGTGGGGATGTGTAATTGGCTTCTTCAAGTACACATGTAGATCATGATGCATGGTTGATTGACTCGGGTGCATCCTTTCACTTCACTCCCTATAGAGAGTGGTTTTGCGAGTAAGAGAAATATTATGGTGGCGATGTCTTCTTAGGGGATTATAGGAAGGATAGAACCGGTTGTCGTGAAAAAGTAAAGTTGAAGTTGCAAGGTGGAAGGGTTAGAACACTTTTGGGTGTTTTGCATATTCTTGCATTGGCCATAAATCTAATTTTTGTAAGCAAGTTGGATGATGTAGGTGTAAAAATAATGTTTGAAAATGATACCTGCAAGATGGTTCGGGGAGCACTCCTATTGATGTGGGGATTTCGCATTGGAACTCTGTACAATATGCAAGGTAGCACTGTTATTGATGAGTGCAATAGTTCTATGGTTCCTGAAAGTGGAGCAGAAAATCTAGTGGTCTCTGGAGAGGATACGATGCTGTGGCATCAAAGGCTTGGACATATTAGAGAGAAGGGCCTTCGAATACTTCATGGTAAAGGTATGGTAGAAGGTATGAGTAATAGCTCTCTGGATTTTGATTTCTATGAAAATTGTGTATATGGGAAGCAGAATCAGGTGAGTTTCCCCTCTGGTGGTAAGAGAGCGCAACATATATTAGAGCTTGTGCGCAGTGATGTGTTTGGATCTGTGAAGGTTCCATCACCGAGTAAGTTTGTGTACTATGTATCATTTATAGGTGACTTCTCAAGGAATACATCGATATATTTCCATAATAAGAAATCTGAAGTCTTTGACAAGTTTAAAGAATTTAAGGCTCTGGTGGAAAACTAGACAAAGAAGAAGATAAAGGTGTTGAGGGAAAATAACGATGGAGAGTTTTGCAGTGAGGAATTTGAAGAATTATGTAAGAAGTGTGGTATAGAACGGTAGAAGACTACTCCATATACACCTCAGCAAAATGGAATTGTAGAAATAATGAACAAGACGTTGATGGAAAGGGCAAGAAACATGCTCAATGGTGCCGGGTTAGGATAGGAATTATGGGCAGAGGTGGTGGAGACAACATGTTACCTGGTCAATAGATCACCTTCATCAGCATTGGAGGATAATACTACACAAGAGGTATGGACTGGTAAGAAACCCTCTCTTTCGCATCTAAAGGTATTTGGATGTGATGCATATGTACATGTTCCAAAGGAGAAACGAACCAAGTTGGATAGTAAATCTGAAAAGTGCATATTTATTGGATATAACGATGGTTTAAAGGGTTATAAGCTTTGGAACCTAGTAACAAGGAAGGTTATGTACAGTTGAGATCTGGTGTTTAGAGAGGTGAAAGAAGTTATTAAACATGAAGTCCAACCAAAGGAACCTGAGAAGATAGAGTTTGAGCTAAAGAAGGAAGAATCAGACTCTATAGCAGAGGAGGAATCGAAAGATGAAGATCCAAAAACTCTGGGTGTGAGAAGATCAGATCGAGAAAGAAGGCATCCAGAAACGTGTAGTCAATCTGCTTTTTGTTCAAATTTTGCTTTCTCTATTACTGATGATGATCCCAAAATTGTGAAGGAAGAAGTAGATTTAGAGGATGGAAAACTCTGGAAAGAGGCCATGGTTGATGAAATGGCATCTTTACACAAAAGTGAGGGTTGGGATCTGTTGGAGCTGCTGGCTAGAAGGAAACCCATTCTCATCAAATGGGTGTTCAAGAAGAAGACAAATGTAAAAGGGAAGGTGGAGAAATACAAAGCTCAGCTGGTAGCAAAAGTTTATTCCTAGGTGTCGGGAATTGATTTTGGTGATATTTTTTCTCCTATTGCCAAGGTAACTTCTATTAGATTACTTTTATCTGTTGCTGCTGCTTTTGATTTTGAGGTAGAACAGATGGATGTGAAGACAACATTTCTTCACGGGGATCTAGAAGAGGAGATCTACATGAAGCAACCTGAAGGCTTTCAGTGAAGGGTAAGAAAGAACTGGTATGCAAGTTAAAGAAGTTTATGTATGGGTTAAAACAATCACCAAGGATGTGGTATCGGATATTTGATACATTTACATTGGGAAATGGCTTCACTAGAAGAAAAGCAGATCACTGTGTGTATTTTAAATTAATTAGTGACTGTGTTATTTATCTGGTCTTGTATGTGGATGATATGTTGCTGGTTGGAAATGACAAAGAAATTATCCAGGATTTGAAGACCCATTTGTCCTCCAAATTCGACATGAAAGATCTTGGTGCTGCAAACTATATTTTGGGCATGGAAATTAAAAGAGATTAGACAAAGAGGAAGCTCTAGTTAAACCAGAGGAAGTATGTCGATACAATATTGTAGAGGTTTAATATGCAGGATAGTAAACTGATGAAGGTTCCTATTTCTGTAGGTGTAAAGCTATCTACTGAATAGTGTCCCAAGACATAAGAAGAGGAAGAGGACATGTCCCGTGTTCCATATGCAAGTGCAGTCGGTAGCCTGATGTATGCGATGGTCTATAGTAGACGAGACATTGCACATGCAGTGGGAGTATTGAGTAGGTTCATGTCAAAACCAGGGAAGGAGCACTAGACAATAGTGAAGTGGGGTTTCAGGTATTTGCATGGCACTAGTGATTATGGCTTGTGCTACCAAGGAAGACCAGGATTGGACAGAGTGTTGGATATTCGTCTCTTTGTTGATGCAGACTAGGCTAGAGATCTAGAAGAGAGAAGATCTACAAGTGGGTATGTGTTCAACCTATTTGGAGGTGCAGTCAATTGGATGAGTAAGAAATAATATGTAGTGGCACTATCAACTACAGAGGCAGAATACATGGCATCCACTCATGCAAGCAAGGAAGCAGTTTGGTTGTAGATATTGTGTTCAAGTATGGGGTTAGTACATGGAGCTATAAGGATAGACTGTGACAACCAAAGTGAAATTTTGTTGGCAAAGAACCCTACATATCATTCAAAGACAAAGCACGTTGTTGTTTAGTACCACTTTGTGAGGGATATGATAGAAGACAAAAAGGTGTTGCTAGTAAAGGTGGACACTTTGAAGAATACTGCAGATGCATTGACAAAATTTGTGAGCTCTGGGAAGTTCTCTTGGTGTAGAGAAAAAATGGGCATTGCAAGGCTGGATAAATGACTAAGCTCTCTAGTGGTCCCTTATGGAAATAAAACAACAAGTGGTAGAATGTTGGGTTGTGTTATATTCTTTCCATGACTAGCCCATGTAGTTAACTGGGGGGTTAGAAGGGGGGCGGAGCCCCCACTTCGTTGCGCTGATTACATAGCGGGGGGAGTCACAGGGGGTTTGAGGGGTGTAGGTAACCCCACTCTATGAGGTCATCTATTGATATGGAGGAGATAAAGAATTAGGTAGAGGAATTGTTGAATGAAGGGGTAATAAGGCTAAGCTCTTCTCCATGTGGCTCAACCATCGTGTTGGTGCAAAATAAGGATGACACATGGAGGATGTGCATAGACTACGCACTCAAAAAAATAATGGTGAAGAATTAGTACCCTCTCCCTTGCATTGATGATTTGTTAGATCAATTGAAAAATTATATCTATTTCAGAAAGCGAGACTCATGCAATGGTTATCATCAGGTCAAAATTCCAGAACAAGATGTATGTAAGATTTCATTTAAGACGAAGTAATTGAATGTGTTATCACAAAATCTGACCTTGATAGGCTACTGATCAAGCAGACTCTGAGTAACTCTTTCAAACCAATCTTTTGGTTGAGGCTTAGCCTCCTCAACCTGAGAGGGCTCTCTCACTAGGTTTAGGGTTTTTGATTAATGATTAGATGGCTAACTCTAGGAACAAAATGAACAAAAGTATAACTGGTTGACTGGTTGAAACTATGATTAGAAAATATCTATTGGGCTATGGAGTCAAAATAGTCTTCAACAAAACAACATGATCAACAAAACATGGAAGTCAAGGCACTTAGAGTTTAGGTTTATGAATAAAATAGTAACACAGTGAATCAACACAGTTTACAAGCATGTGAAGGAAGTTAGAGCATTTTCCAATGAATTCTAAGTATCACAAGCTCATACCACTGCAAATAAGTAATTGAACAAAGCCATAAGAACATCAAACACATAAACTCTTTGTGAATCTTGAGTAGTCAAACTGATCTCTGTATTAAGTATGAAAACCACAGTTTCTTACAATAACACAATCTTTCCTTTACTAATGAAATTTCCAACCTTGAGGAATTCGATTCTCAAGATTAATATAGAGTTTTACATCCTTGGATACTATGATCCACCTTTAGAGGAATTCAAATTCCTAACTTAGACACCTATCTATTCACAAAACAAACTATTTAATTACAACTTGACATCTAGCTGTCTTTAAGAGTCCTAATACAAATAGGAGTAAAACTCCTAAGACATGCTTTCAACAACCTTATCTATGACTTCAATGCATTCTTTAATCAGCTGCCAATCCATATCTTCAAGCTTGATGATGTCCACAGTGCTGTTGCAAAACCTGCTGAGTCATGATCAAACTGTCCTAAAAACTAGGAGACAAAATTCCTTCTTTGAAGGCCCTTAATCCTTTATGGTTATCTTCGAGTAGTTTTTCTGGTGTATATGTGGCATGCATTAATAGTCCATTGAAACATCATTTTCCACCTACGCAAAAAGGAAATTCTAACATATGGTGGAAAGGATGAAACATGACTGTGTTATGTAAATACTCTGTTTTTGTAGCACAACCTTCATATTACTTATGAAATTCTCCTTGAAACTTTGCTATTTACACCACTGCCATCTGAAACTTCACATATGATCCCACGGCTACCAGCACCTTCAAAACATAAAATTAATTAGAACTTACTTCTGGAAAGCATCCATAAGTGCTAAATGATCATCTTCAGCAGTTTCATAGCGCGCTACGAAACTGTTGTGTATGCTTTTTTTTTTAACATAGCCTTTAAACATTTGTAGTTTAGGAGTGTTTTCAAAATTCTTTGAAGACTGATCTGATCACCAAAATCAAAACAACTTAACCTTATAAGATTTTCTTCTTCACAAATTTGGTCTTCACCTTAATGAAAGACTGACCTATAAATTTATCATTTTCTACATTGTTTTTATCTGAAAAATAGGTGTTGAGACAGAGCTTATATATTTTGATCCATGATAGTGGTTACAAAAATGGAGGATTTTTTTGTAGATAAGAATGTTTATAAGAAAAATCTCTCTCAGGTTTTTGAAAACCAACTTCCATTGTCCAGAATCTGCATTATAAAATCATGTATAAAACAGGAAAATTTTGAATTTTGAAAATAGGTCTCCAAGTAAACTTCGAATCTACAAGTAGGTAGCACCTGGGAGATATTTGAAAGAGGTTTTTTTTCTTTGTTATGTTATTAGAAAAAACCTCCTTCATATTTTTGAAACTCATCTTCATTTTCCTGAAAATTCCTTTTGAAACTAACAACTCAAAACAGTCCAAGAAACACACAAATCCCCTTGTAGCTCCTGGTAGAAATACTTGTAACCTGTCTGGATGAAAGCTTGTGTGAAGCTGAGGTCATCCATGATCTGTTAAAGCTCAATAGGCTCCTTTCCAAACACATGGCCTTCTTTTTATGCTTTCATCTTAATGGCAATTTCTCTTTATAACCCAAGCTGCCCTCTTAAAAATATGACAGCTATAAAGAACTTTTTGGACAACAAGTTGTTTGTCACAAAGTTAAATTTTCAAAGGTGACAACTGACTGATACATGAAAAGGCTGAAAATTAAGTGACAGAGAGGATCTTGGGTAACTTGTTTAAGGAATAATATTTGAATGTGAAGATAAAGGTGACAAAATGAGAGAGTGGAAAACAACAGCCACTTCATCAACCAATAACTTTTCTTGAAAAAGAAGGTTGCACTCCTAAGCTCCTATCTCTTGATCCTTGATATCTGTTACAAAAATGGAGGAGGTTTTTTTAGGTAAGAACGTTTATAAGAAAAGCCTATTTCAGTTTTCAAAAATGAATTTTCAATTACTTAGGAACCCCCTTGGAAGTTGACTACTAAAAACAAAAAAATAGGGTTTTGCCTCATAGTGCACTACGAGAAGAGCAACATTTTCATAGCACAAAAGGGATATTTTACACTATCTACACTATGAAAATGTGTTTTCAGGGCTAATTCCAAAATTTTTTCAAAATTTAAGATATGCGTTTCTAAATCGAAAGCGAGACTTACCAGACATGGAATAAGGTTGTTAGATTTTATTTGGAAATGAAAATGAGACCTATGAGACTCCTAACCTATCACCTACCCATTAAAACATAGGATGACTTGACGCTCATCTAAGACCATGATTAAGAAAAATGTAAACTCTTATTTTGGTGATAACATTGGCTCCACTTGGGATAGTGTACCCCTGAGGCACACTAAGAACTCGTAGCTCCAGTGCTATCTATTTTTGGTAAAACTGAAATACTTTTATTTGATTTGAAAAGCATCTTCTTCAAACTATTGGGCCTTCAACTCAAGCTTAAGCTTGATGATCACTGTAGAAGAAACAAATCTGTATCTACTGAAAAATGCTCAGTCAACCTACCCTGAGCTTATTTGCACATTCCTACCTACCCTATCAGCTGCAACCTCCATTTGTAGCTCAAGGAACATGAAACTTCCAATGAAGCCAGTCATTGATTTGATTTGACACTTGAATCTCTTGATTATGCTTGAAGCAAAAATAAACATGATACTGAAATAATCGAGGCAGCCTAAGATGTAACTGATCTTCAAGATGAAAATATAACTGGAAATCTGAACATTAAATCTTTTCCATGTAGTCAGCGATAGGGTCAAAAAATACATGATTAGTTTGATGATCATCATAACATTCTATATCTTCAAACAACTGATTCTTAGCTACACAAGATTCCTTTGATATGTTATCCAACTGCTTTTCTGCATGATTCCCACAAACAATGTAATTTTCCTCATTATTATGATCATTCTTTGATGTAAGTTGTTGCAAAGTATGACATAAAAAATCAACCTTTTCCTCTGCTTGAGGGTTATAAAAGCTATCTACCAGTATTTCTTCTTGGTGTTTGCAATGATTTTCATACTCTTTATGATCAAAAGACTGGAAAGTTTGCTGCATCCTTACATTAATCTCAGAGGATGTAACATGGTTTTCATAAGTAAACCCCTACTGATTTTCATGTTGCATTTCATGGGATGTTATCCTTTCTTCTTGGTGTTGAAATGTATTATTATGAAGAGCCTCAAAAATTTGTTCATCCATGAATTCATCATCATCATAACAATCCACCAAATATTTAATAAAACTCACAGAATGTTTACAACAATCTTTTACCAGAAATAAGGAGGGATGACACTCTTTATACATCTCATAGAATACATCATGGAAATTATAAATCGAATATAATGAACCATTTTCCAAGCCTTTATACCAAGACCATGCTTTTCCTTCTAAAGTGGTCATAAACATCTTCGTGAGACAATCTTTAGGGAACTGAACATTAAGACTGTGTACATGTATACGGAACCTAACCAAATGAAGAGCAACATTGTCTTTATTTTCATCCTTGAATATTGGAAGATCATCTAACCATTCAACCTTTGGCATAGGATTTGGAAAACCAGGGATATGAGACCGATTCATAGGGGCATACCTGGCATTCATTCTTGTAATGACACTCATCTTGAAACTTCATCAAACTACTGATCTTCTAGCAGTGGAATCACCTTCCAGTTTCTTATTTTTTGTGTGGAGTCACCAAGGTAGATGCAGCCTCGAACAACTTCCTGAGATCCTGCTACCTTCAGAAGTTCAGCTTCATGATTTCGGGAATGAGTAATCTTCAGGCTCCTGGTAGACACACCAAAATGTTATCACAAAATCTAACCCTGATAGGCTGCTGATCAAGAAAACTCTGAGTAACTCTTTCAAACCAATCTTTTGGTTGAGGCTTAGCCTCCTCAACCTGAGAGAGCTCTCTCACTAGGTTTAGGGTTTTTGATTAATGATTAGATGACTAACTCTAGGAACAAAGTGAACAAAAGTATAACTAGTTGACTGGTTGAAACTATGATTAGCAAATATCTATTGGGCTATGGATTCAAAATAGTCTTCAACAAAACAACATGATTAGAAAAACATGAAAATCAAGGCACTTAGAGTTTAGGTTTACGAATAAAATAGCAACACAGTGAATCAACACAGTTTACAAGCATGTGAAGGAAGCTAGAGCATTTTCCAATGAATTCTAAGTATCACAATCTCATACCACTACAAATAAATAATTGAACAAAGCCATAAGAACATCAAACACATAAACTCTTTTTGAATCTTGAGTAGTCAAACTGATCTCTGTATTAAGTATGAAAACCACAATTTTTTACAAGAACACAATCTTTCCTTTACTAATGAAATTTCCAACCCTGAGGAATTCGATTATCCAGCTTAATATAGAGTTTTCCATCCTTGGATACTATAATCCACCTTTAGAGGAATTCAAATTCCTAACTTAGACACCTATCATTCACAAAACAAACTATTTAATTACAACTTGACAACTAGCTGTCTTTAAGAGTCCTAATACAAATAGGAGTAAAACTCCTAAAACATGCTTTCAACAACCTTATCTATGACTTCAATTCATTCATTAATCAGCTACCAATCCATTTCTTCAATCTTGATGATGTGCACAATGTTGTTGCAAAACTTACTGAGTCATGACCTAACTATCCTGAAAACCAGGAGACAAAATTCCTCCTGTTAAGGCCCTTAATCCTTTATGCTTATCTTCGAGCAGTTTTTATTATAGTGTATATGTGGCATGCATTAATAGTCCATTGAAACATCATTTTCCACCTGTGCAAAAATTAAATTTGAACATATGGTGGAAAGCATGAAACATGACTGTGCTACGTAAATATTCTATTTTCGTAGCACAACCTTCATATTACTTATGAAATGCTCCTTGAAACTTTGCTATCTACACCATTGCCATCTGAAACTTCACATATGATCCCATGGCTACCAAAAAATTGAAAACTTGAAATTAATTAGACCTTACTTCTGGAAAGCATCCATAAGTGCTAAATGATCATCTTCAGCAATTTCGTAGTGCGCTACGAAACTGCTGTGTATGCTTTTTTTTAACATGGCCTTTAAACATCTGTAGTTTGGGAGTTTTTTCAAAATTCCATGAAGACTGATCTGATCACCAAAATCAAAACAAATTAACCTTATAATATGTTCTTCTTCACAAATTTTGTCTTCACCTTAATGAAAGATTGACCTATAAATTTATCATTTTCTGCACTGTTTTTATCTGAAAAATAGGTGTTGAGATAGAGCTTATATCTTTTGATCCCTGATAGATGTTACAAAAATGGAGGATTTTTTTGTAGATAAGAATGTTTATAAGAAAAACCTCTCTCAGTTTTTTGAAAACCAGCTTCAGTTGTCTGGAATCTGCATTATAAAATCATGTATAAAACAGGAAAATTCTGAATTCTGAAAATAGGTCTCCAAGTAAACTTCGAATCTCCAAATCGGTAGCACCTGGGAGAAATTTGAAAGAGGTTTTTGTTCCTTGTTATGTTCTTAGAAAAAACCTCCTTCATATTTTTGAAACTCATCTTCATTTGCCTGAAAATTCCTTTTGAAACTAACAGCTCAAAATAGTCCAAGAAACACACAAATCCCCTTGCAGCTCCTAGTAGAAATACATGTAACCTGTCTGGATGAAAGCTTGTGTGAAGCTGAGGTCATCCATGATCTATTAAATCTCAATAGGCTCCTATCCAAACACATAGCCTTCTTTTTATGCTTTCATCTTCATGGAAATTTCCCTTTATAACCCAAGCTGCCCTCTTAAAAATATGACAGCTGTAAAGAACTTTTTGGACAACAAGTTGTTTGTCACAAAGTTAACTTTTTAGAGGTGACAGTTGACTGATACATGCAAAGGCTGAAAAGTAAATTATAGAGAGGAGATTGGGTAACTTCTTTCAGGAATAATATTCGAATGTGAAGAGAAAGGTGACAAAATGAGGGAGTGGAAAACAACAACCACTTTATTAACCAATAACTCTGCTTTTCCTGAAAAAGAAGGTTGCACTCCTGAGCTCCTATCTTTTGATTTTTGATAGCTGTTACAAAAATGGAGGTTTTTGTAGGTAATAATATTTATAAGAAAAAACTATTTCAGTTTTCAATTACTGAGGAACCCCCTTGGAAGTTGACTACTAAAAATAGAAAAGCAAGGTTTTTTCCTCATAGTGCGCTATGAAAAGAGCAGCGTTTTCGTACCGCAAAACAAACATTTTACACTGTCTACACTACGAAAACGTGGTTTCAAGGCTAATTCCATTTTTTCAAAATGGTTTAAGATATGATTTTCTAAACCAAAAGTGAGACTTATGAGATATGGAATAAGGTTGTTAGATTTTATTTGGATATGAAAATGAGACCTATGAGACTCCTAACCTATCACCTACCCATTAAAACATAGGATGCCTTGATACTCATCTAAGACCATGATTAGGAAAATTGTAAACTCTTATTTTGGTGATAACAGAATGGTTCGTGATGCCATTCAGACTATGCAATTCTCCGACCACATTCATGATGGTAATGAATGATATTTTCAAACCTTTTCTTGATGATTTTGTATTTGTGTATCTTTATGACATTCTTATTTTCAGTAAGAAATTGGAGGATCATGTGAGTCATGTCAAAAAGGTGCTTGAAGTTTTGGAAAAGGAAAAATTGTATGTGAAAATGTCTATGTGTGAATTTGGTAAGATCTCTTTGGTTTACTTGGGTCACATTGTCGATGTTGGATAATTGAAAATAGATTCTTCCAAAATTGATGTAATTTTAAAGTGGTCTAAACCCAACAATGTTATAGAGGTTCATAACTTTTTGGGTGTAATACAATACTAGATAAGGTTCATTGCCAACTTCTCCGTCATTACGTCCCCCTTACATGCATTGGAGAGTGTGAATAAAACCTTTGAGTGAGGAGTAAAGCATCAAAAGTGTTGGGTTGTGTTATATTCTTTCCACGACTAGCCGACATAGTTAACCTGGGGATTAGAAGGGGGACAGAGTCCCCCCTTCATTGCACCGATTGCATAGCGGGGGGAGTCATAGGGGGTTTGAGGTTGGGTGGACCTACCTATGGTTTTGTGCATGTTTTTCGCACATGGTTTTGGATGCGCTGGTTTTCAGTCCATGGTTTTCGGTCCATGCTATTCGATGCTTCGCATGTATAAATATGTATTGAAACATTGAAAGGAACATAATGAAAAATCAGGCTGGTAGTCCCGGTTTTGGGATCCAGGGGAAAATCCCTATGTATATGTGTTTTATGTGTTATGCTCTCGCATTGTTTATTTTCTGTGTTTTAGAATTTGTATGTAGGTAATTTATGTACAGGGTTAAAACCTACAAAAAGGCCTCCGATACACTAAAATACAAGATCAGTACCGAACCAATTTTGGCCTTACCTGACCTCTACCATATTTTTGTGATCGAGTAAGATGTTGGTGGATATGCCATGGGAGTAGTATTGATGTAACAGAGGAAACCTGTATCTTACCATTCAGATACATTGTCCCAAGATTTTGTGAACTATCCCACATATGACAAGGATTTGTATGCCTTGGTTCAAAGCGTGAAGAACTAGAAGCACTATTTGATCAGAAAGGAGACCATCATTCACACAAATCACTAACCCTTGTAATACCTCCAGTCGCATACCAAGCTTCAACAAGCACGTCATTTCAGATGGATGGGATTCCTCCAGTGTTTTCGCTTGGTAATAAAATACAAGAAGGGCTCCAACAACAAAGTGGCATATATGCTTTCTCTCCCTGTTATTTCTGCATCTATAGTTTTGCAAAATGTTTTTTTATCTTTTTAAATTTATGATGAACAGTATGTTGATGGTGACGATTTTGAAGAGATTTATGCAAAGCTAACTCATGGATCGTAGGTGGACAATTACCATTTGCAAGGAAAGTTGTTCTACCACCTTGGAAAACTTTATATCCCCACCAAGGAAAGAATACATGTAATTAGAGAGGCATATACCTCTCTTGTGTCGGGTCATTTTGGTGTAGGAAAAAATTTGTGACATTTGCAGAGGTTGTGTTGTTGGACTCACATGAAAAATGTTGTGACTCGATATGTAAAGGGATTTGTGTTGTGTTTAGTTTGCAATCCCACTAATAGAGAATTGAGACTCTACATACCTCTCCTTGTTCCTAGTCATCCATGGGAAAGTGTGTCAATGGATTTTGTAGGCGATTTTCCTTTGTCTAGGAAAGGTCATGCCTATTTGCATGTCAATGTGGATTGATTTACCAAAATGCGTGTATTAATTCCTTGTAAAAAACATGTCAATGCAAGCAGGTTGATCATCTCTTCTTCCAATTTGTATGTGTCCACTTTCGGCTTCCCACATCCATTGTGTTTGATCAAGACTCTCACTTTCTTGGATATTTTTGGACGAGTTTGTAAAGAATGATGGACACCAAGTTGAAGAGGAGCACAATATGTCATCCACAGACCGATAGAAAAATAGAGGTTGTCAACCATAGAGTGACATACATACACTGAGGCTATTGTGGCAAGCGTCCCAAGTTTTGGGATGAGAAACTTCCCTATGTACAACATGCATACAATCAGGCAGTGGATTCATCCACTCAGAGCTCACCATTCGAGACATGATTTAGCTATCTACCAAAGGATCCCTTAGACATGGTATTTGGGAGAGATGAAGATTCCAATGGGAAAGATGACATGGAAAAAATCAGGAAAGTTCATTCATCAAATTCAGATGATTCCCCAGGCAGTGTAGGAGAAGTTGGAGAAAATTCAAGTCCAATACAATACTCCACATGATAATCACCAAGTTGATCACCAATTCTAGGTTAGAGACAAAGTGTGGCTCCACATTAGCAAAGACAAAATGAAAATGGAAGGAAAGAAGTTGAGACCAATCAGATATGGCCCATTCACCATATTAGAGAAGAGTGGGGACAATTCTTTTCATCTCGATTTTCTAGCATACATGAAAATATACTCAGTGGCGAATGTTGAAAAATTGAAGCTTTATGAGCCTCCTTTGATATGGAAATCGAAGAGGTTGGATAGGTTCCTATAGAGGACAACTTTTCACCATAATACTTGGAAAAACTACTAGAGGAAATCATTCTTGACAGAAATACCAAGACTTCATGATGGGGAGACGTGGATTACTTTCATATTGGTTCCAAAGGAATGCATCCAAGTAAGGCCCGATGGATTGGAAAGGAGAAAGTGAGGGAGAAATTCCCTCACTTTGCAATTTACTGAAAATCTTTTGGTCACCAAAAAGATCATTAGTGGGTAGGAATGATCCAAGTGGCTCTAGAAATAGAAGTGGCTATGAAAAATATCAAAAATAAAAGTCATCATATAGAAGTGAAACTAGGACCATATCATAGTACTCGTCACCATGATTCGAACTATGTGATCAACACTCAAATTTGAGTTCGCATGTTGAAGATATAGCCAGTTGAAATTCGGACCAAATTAGGCGAAGTGGTAGTCACTAACGAGGTAACAATTTTGCGAAGGGACAACGCATTGAAAATGACAATAAAAAACGGAAAAATAGTCACCTCTTTAATTTTCCTAATAACCCTTAAAAACCACCATTGGAAATTTTACTATTATTTTATAAAAATAAAAATAAAAATATAAAATTTAGGGTGGCGTGTTTCCACCCCCGCAACCCCCACCAAAGACAAACATATATTATATAAATATGGTGGTGGATGGTCAAACCCCACCACCACATGTCCAGAAGGCATGTTACCACATAATATGGAGTTAGTGGGACTCAAACCCGCAATGGTACGGTGGCTGACCCGCCCCACATGGCGACTCCACAATGGTAAAAAGGTCGCCAACTAAACTACTAGCAAACAAACCACAAACATGCCAATGTTAAACCTTAAGTCATTATTCAAATCACAATTGTTTCCATATATATAAATTGTTACACCAAAAAAAATGTTTTGTGGGGTTCGACCCCGAAACCTCCCCCATTTGCATGCCCTAACATAGTACCATCAATGAACATGCTAATGACCTGTTTGTCATAAACTCTTCCCCACGAATATTATTTGCACCATACATTATCCATCATTCGAACTAGCAGGAGAGTGGAGTAGGGTTTAGGTGCAGAACCAGGAGCGGTTCAAGAGTGGTGGAACCTTAAAGAAGGGTATCATTTGATGCAGAAAAGATTCCTTTGGGGTCCAGAAATGCCAATGTCAAGATGTGAAAAATTTCTAGACATTTTTACACGATTTCATGCCACGAATCCAATGGTGATGTTTGTTTCTGCATCTAAGATCTGTAGGTTTCTTTCATGACCGAGATTGGAGGTATAAGGTTCATTTATGTAAAGTTGATTGTAATTCATTTCTTTGCTACCATTTAATGAAAGAAGGCCTCCCCACCTTGAGTAGGGCCCGAAGATGTAGCCCACATTGGGTTAACCCCATAATAAAATCATTTATGTGCCTTTGAACTCATGGTTGCTTTATGATTTCTGCTTTTTTTCATGTGTTTAAGTTACTTGGTTACATGCTCTTTTATATGAAATTTTTTATACATCTTTGAAGTTTAAAGGTTTGGATCAAGGAAAAAGGACTCTTGAAGAAATTTGTATTATTATTTCATGTACTAATATCTTTCAATTTCCATAGCATTTTCTAACTATATAAAAGCAAGTTTTTTCCACCAAATATTAAAGGCTATAAAGTGTACACAAGTCTATGGTGTAATCATCAAACACGTGTATATCTACAGCTAGTGGATAAGAGGTGGGATCCAACACCTTTTCAAAGTTCAACTAGGGAGGAGGCCCTGCGTTATGTTTTTTTCAAATACCGTAGATATCAAATATCTATGGCAATCATTAAAGGCCACACCCTCCATCTATTTATCTAAAATCATCAAGGAAAGCCTTGTGTAAGTGGTATGTGATTTCAAAAAAACCACATGACAAAATGACCCATGTCGAGCCAACTAACATGTTGCGATCACCTACATGTTAGACAATTCTACATCAAGTGGACCTATCAAGTGAGCCTGCCACATTGAAAGTCAGCCACGTAACTATACACATGGGAAAATGATGTGATTCAAAGACCCTTAAAACTCTATGATTTTGCTATAGTTTTAAACATAAAAAGTAGTGTTTGAGCCTAATGTTCATTTATTCTACTACATCATGCCAAGGAATTTAATTAGATAACTCTTGGAGCTGTTGATAATTACTGGTGCTAGCTTCATCTCCCAACCTACACACAGTACATTATTTTTTAGGTATTTGTAAATTCCCTTCCTCAGTCTCGGGTTTTTTTTCTATGTATCCAAAATGATCAAAATGAAAAAATAATAGTCTGTCAATCCCAAACTCGGTACCATTCTATTATTTGATTGAGAATCAAACATTCATGACATTCGTTGTACATTTGACTTCCTAGTCATCTGACAACAAGATTTACATGACCATAATAGGTCAAATGACCTCTTTTGTCTAGTTCAATTAGGGTTATATCATGCAATTATTGCCTTTGTTTATGAATTTTCTGAATTCATCATTTGGTTGGGAATTTCTTTTGTTTCTCAAAAGGGTTTGGTAATATCTGTAAAGGGTGAGAAAAATTTTCAAGTTACTCCCAAATTGGTTTGTAATTCCTTCCAATTTCCCACCATTAAAAAATTATAACCATTCTCTAATGAAACTCTAGTTCAAGTTTATATAACTCTGCCTCCATCTCATGTAGAAAATATTTTTAAGCTAATATTACCCTCAAGATCTCAAGTTCCTCAGCCATCCCCTCATTATCCATTAACCTCATTCTTTGAGATTGCTCAAGTTATCTTGGTTGTTATTTTGTCTATTCTAGGAGAGGATAATATTGAAGTTGTGAATGAAAACTAAATAGGTTTTCTTAGTATGATGTTACAACCATATGTTATCCTAGATATACCCACGTACTTTTGTCAATCAGCCAATTTCTAGTTTCAACATTTTCCAAATTTTTAATGTTTTAGATATCCTTCAAAAGTAGTTCTTCTATTTCTATATATGCATTTTGACAAGTTCTTCCATCTAAATTAAGTATTCTAGATGCACAAAGGAAGTTGAAATCAATTTTTTATTGGATGAGTTTATTCAAAATGAAGGAGAAAAATGAAGGATTTTCTCATTATTTGTCCTCCTTTACGTTTGTGGATTTTACTATTATAAATGATCAAGTTCCTGCTAGAATATTTCCTAAGGAAAAGGAACATTTATAGCTTAGTGAGGACACCAGAGTTGGGGACTCATTAATTTTTGAAGATTATATAGAGACTTGACTATACATAGCATGAGTATAGCCTGATTGCCTTCTAGTATTCTTACCATTGAGGATTTTCTCTCTAGAATTTATAAGACAAAGTTTAAATTTTCATTAACTAAATTTTGTCTCTAGGCTTAAGGAGTACATGTTTATGTTGGCAATATGATCATGTGTTGTCGTTGATGGCAACCTACTTGATAAACATGTTAACATGATGGTTATGCAGGTGCCATAAGGGAGATAGACAAAGGAATCTAAGTTCAGAGACAAAGGAATGGTAAAGGTGAACATTGGAAACTATACGTGGGTCCTGTGAATAAAGGTCGCATACATATGCGTGTATGGTGAAGAAACGCAACGTGTAGTTTCTGAACCATGGTATTGTTAACCAGGGGTCTTTATCATGGTATTGGCCCATAGTAATGAATGCGACAACAAATATTTGATCTCACCAAATAATTCCATCGACAGTACTAAGGGATTGGTCTAAGGTATTGGCTAAGGCCTAAGCTATATAACGATATGGAGGTAAAAGTGTTAGGTGTGCAAGTTTTGTGTTTTTATATGAATGATTCGATCTGAACTAGGTGTGCACCAAGGATCAAGGAAAAGACATAGATTTGAAAATTCTGAAGTATGGTATCATATGTACTTGTTTAATTTTCTTATTAATATCTAACTATGACAGATATGTGGTGTTAATGATACTATGACATGAATATGAGACAATAAGGTTTACAAATTATATTCTATGGTTGCAGCGAAATCATGACTTTGTGATTTCACATCTGTACATTGGTTTGCCTCTGAGAGATTGCATACAAATATGAATCTTCTTCTACCTAGTAGGGTATATATTTTTCAGTATGGACATTGATCTGTATGCAGGTTTCAAGTATGAAAAGTGCATACATACACGGAAGTTCTTTATAAAAGTCTTTTACATCTCCTAGGGTTTTGTAGCATGAGTTGTTAATGATGTCTAATCATTTTTTTTTTATGTTTGTTGCCGCATATCGATGATGTCCCTCTCATGATAAATTATGTTTATTAGTCTGCTTGGGTTGAATTGTTTATGGAATGATATGTTGACTCAGGATGATTCTATTGTGTGATGATCTATATTAGGTTCAATGATCAATGATTTAGTATCTAATTTTGAGATTAATTCAGTAGCATAGTGATTCAGATTCATTTATCAATATTTTGAGATCTGTATCTGGGTATTCTTCAGGAGAAGTGTGTACATATGTAGGTATGATCAGTAAATGCAATGTATACAATCTGATGCACATGTGATGAGGGTTTGCAGTGGAAGCAATTGGTTTCTGTGCTGGGTAACAATGTTTGACTTGGTATATTGATGAGTGGGTATGAATTGGTATGATTTATACTGATTTGTTCAAGTTGCATTGGTTACACTAGAAGGTTTGATGATCTAGTTTTTGTATAGTTGATTTCAAAATTGTTGAGAGTGGATCCAATTTGAAATATTATGAAAAGTGATCTGGAAAGAGTCAAGGATAAAAATATTCACAAAGGGGGTTGTAGCTCTATTCCAGTAGGAGCTGGAAAATGAGAGAAGGTTATAGCCTTTTGTAGGTAGGATCTTGCGTAGTAGTTAAAGTATGTGCCAATACAAGATTGTAAGAAGATTATTTCTAATAAAATAAGAAGACAGAGACAATAGCAGTAGTAGTTTTCTTTGACATTGGGTTTCCAACTAAAAATCCTTATGTTCATATGGTTGTGTGTCTTTTTGTTCTATCTGATTCTTAACTACTCATGCTTATTATTTAATTGATGAATAATATAACAATAATGCATTGATTAATGTTGTACATATGATCATATAAGTTATCTAGATATATATGTGGGTTTCTATAGTAACAGTTGCGTACATACACTAGTTTCCTTTACAACAGTCACGTATAATAATCAGAATAAGAAATTGAAATTGAAAGTGTGTAAAATAATGATTCACCCCATCGCCCTTCTCAATACTTTTCCTAATAGTTTAAACATGAGAAGGTTGTGGGATCCTTTATTGTTAATACGAGAGAGGCTATCAAACAAATAGAAGATATGATGAAAGAGATGAATTTTGCAACATTTGAAGCTTTGAAATATGATCCTTATCATATTATGATCCAAGAGGATCCAGGAGGATCCTGGAGAATTGATCCAGGTGGATCTTCAAAAAGTACCAGTGGCATGCTAAAAGGCTCAAAACTCACAGTGGCATAATCTAGATAAACATAGCATCTAATCGAAGTTCTCATCACCTTGATTCTAGCGGTGTGAATGACACTCAAATCCGAGTTCATATGAAGAAGTTAGAGCAAGTAAAATTTTATGTTTTACTTGTCCAAGTGGTAGGAGGAGATGACGTGGAAAAATTTTCAGAGAATGGGAATGCGCCATGTGGCAGGCTACCATTGGTCTTGCATATCGCATATCATAGAAGAAGAGGTCATGTCTTAGGAGAATTGGCCCCAACATTGCCAATTTGTGATTTGCGATATCACAATCGCAGATCGAAGGCAGTCAGAGTTAAAGAATCGACCCCCGGCAAAGCCAAGGTTGCAATGTGATCAAATCACAAACGGAAATCATAATGGGAGTAGTCGTGGAGTACCACCCTAGGCTCCACTGATTACAATTTGCGATAGGGCTCTGGACCAAATATTTTATAGGTTATGTTTAATAATCCCAACATGTTTGTGTTATCATAGAACACCAATTTGTTGTCTGCTAATTGGCTCCGCCGATTACGATTTGCGATGGGCTTCTGGATGCGATATTTTATTACACTGTGCTTAATCACCCTCGCGGGTCCGTTGTATCGCAAGCCGCTTGATGTATGTATTTAGGTCTAACCATTGATTGGAAATGTTGATGGGGGAACTCCAATAGTATCATCCGTCGAGTTCAACACATAGTTAAAGAAGTTTCATTCCATGTTTGTAAGGTTTGTTGCCGTGTCTTATTTAGGCCCAAGAACCTCTATTGGAAATATGTCGATTCTCTGTGTTAAACAAACCACCGGGTCAAAGGATTAATGTGTGGTTAAGTCTGTAGGAACTATTTTCTGATGGATTTTCCATGTTAAGAATGCAAAACACCGCGCGTTGTTTGTGGAGAATCTCAGTTGTTGAAACCACCTCCTAAACTTGTCATTTTGTTTAAACTACCCAGATTTATGAAGGATCCTACCACACCAACATATAAATTGGGCTATCCGCAGAGTGAGAGGGGGGAGAGCAGAGAGTAGCACATACTTTCAGAGCAGAGGAGTGGCACCTACTCCTAGCAGGTGGCCAGAATCATTCCTTAGCAATCAGGACATTCTAAGACCATATAGAAGACCCGATTATCCGAATTGGGTGTTCGGATAGGCGTTTTTGCATGATTTTTTGAAATAAATTCAGTCTAGATCTGGGCTCTCAATTTTCTAGCTATCTTCCAGATTCAAGGTATAAGTGTGATGTAGGCAAGTTCCCTCTGCAGACAGAACCAACCCCTCTAGCCCTAGAGTGGGTCTAGTCACAACAAAGACAATACCAAAGAAAATTTCCTTAGAAAGTTGATGTCATGAAGGCCTACCTTTATATCCTCGTTTGATGAAGCTCTTGTCGTGTTGCTCCAACTCTCGTTCTTCTAGTCACTTTTGTACCTAAAAACAACATATAGAGAACAACAACAAACATAATAGAATATGACAAAAACGATCTACTTAAAGAGTCAAGGAACTTCAAGATATCAATATGCAATTTGACATAAGATATAGGAAATAAACTGTTGATTTGTATTAATGTAAACTAAAGTAAAACTTACAACCAAGCCTTGACGTCGTAAGTCTCCTTGAAGGGTCTCGTCAGCATGTTTCCACAAGAATTCACTCATGAACTGTCTCCCAAAAGGACGAATAACTCTCTCTCCTACCCAAAAGGCTGATGCTAGAACACTCTTACAATCAACCCAACTCCACTCAAAGCTATCACAAGACAAGTTATGTAAGAGGCTACTTCCATGCTCTAGCAAAACTCTCTACTTTTACTATTGAACTCTTGAACTTTGAAGGTAGTTGATCTCAGCCATGGAGAAAGTATTTATAGGAGGAGGAGCTTCCATAAGAGATAGGAGAAAGAGCTTATCTCTTTGAGAGGTTGCATAAAAGGTGGACAACCATCCCAAAGGAGAAAGGTGAGCTCATCTGGTCCAACAACCAACCCTAGGACCGCCCATGAAGTTGTTACACTTCAAAGCTTCGACAGTTTGTTTAAAAACTTGCCAAAAGTAGCTCGCCACAAGTGCAACACAAAGACAGAGTGATGTCATCACTAGGGATAGTTCAATCTTGGCCATCTTCATGAGTGGAACAACTACTGACCCACAATGACCCCTAAACATAGGTAAAAAAGGGTCTGCTCCGGGAGTAGTGAACTGAGGTATTCTTCCTGAGATGAAAAGGAAGACATTGACACATAATTTGCAACATGACACGAGGCAGATGTTAATAACACAGACCGACAATGTTCGGGATTAGGGAATGCGAGGTCAGTGAAAAATTACTATGTAACAATAAGGCTGTTTAAGTAAAAATCTGCTTGTACTTCTCTCTTTCCATGCCATTTAATGAATGAAGGCCTCCCCACTATTGAGTAGGAACCGAACATGTAGTCCAAGTTGGATGAACTCTATAATCAAATATCTGTGTCTTGATCTCATGTGTGATTATGTCTCTTGTATCTTCATTTTATATTCTTATGTTCCATGGATTTTAAGTGCTTTGTTTCATTTAATTTTGATGCATCTATAAGCAAAAAAAATCCTAGATCAAGTGGTATTCGAGCAGGGCTTAGTTGATGCGAATTGCATGAGTATGCTAACCAGAGATCAGCCTCAAAGGACGTGCATCACGAAGGGGAGAAATGGTGGATGTTGAAGCTTGTTGGGAAGAGAAGGGGTCTTGTGGCTATTAATAATTGTGAGTGTGAATGACCGAGTGTGTAGCTATGGAGAATTATAAAGAAATACACGCGACCTTCCTCTGAATGTCCAAAATGGTGGACATCATGTATGAAGCATATGAGAAGTGAAGAGAGGAGGAGACAAAGAGATCATAGAGTGATGCAATATCCACATCTTCCGGTGCTTATGATTTTTTTCCCCACCTTCCTCAAATGAGGAGATTAATTAGAGGCTTCAAGAAGAGAATGCTGAATTGAGAAGGTTATTGCAAGAAGAGAAATATGAGAGGCATTGATTGCAGGTTCAGTTGTGAACCATAGATGAGGCCCTTGAAGAGTTGAACCTCAGCAACCAGAGTCTTCAAGCAGAGCTTGCTGGATTAAGGAGGCTTCTACAGGAAGAGGAAGAGAAGAAATAGAGGTTGCTACGCCAGTTGTAAGCTAATAATGAGACCTTGGAAATGCTGCAGCGTGGCCCCTGTGAGAAATCGGCTCCAAATTGTTAAGGAGAATGGGGTATGAGGGGAAGGTCCTCTTCATTAATGGCGAAGGTATCATAAACCACATCAAAGTAGAGGAATTACATTGCTAGGCAGGACTTGCGTATGTCAGGAAGGAAGTTGGGGAATGCGCCAAAATAGCGAGTGGACCCCCAATGACAAATGATGAGAAGCCCTCATTAGTTCTTTCCAACTCAATAGTGGAGGTAAAAGATGTTGATTTCCCTTCAATTTCATCTTCACATAGTATAATTTCTATTGGAGGTATGGAGATACCAATTATAGAGACAAACATGAGACTCCTTACCAGGATGATGTACAAGGAAGAAGAAGGACTTGGTGTTCAAATCCAAGGCATAATTCAACCATTGGAGATTGAGCAAAGACCTCGATTCACAAGGTTGGGGTGCACTGAAGAATAGTGCTTAAATATGTCAGAATCTTCCACGACATTTTTGAAACTGTTGAGGAAAGAGGATGATGGTAACACATCACCATCAACCTATGGAAATATGCATTGCGGAGAAAGAGCTAAGGCAAGATCTTGTTCCCATGATCATACCAGAGACCAAAAAGAAAGGTATAACCAGTCTCGGTATTGTAATGTCCATTTTTACATTTCGATTACAGTCATATTGTTAATAATGAACAAAAATCATGGCAGAAAAGAACTTGCAATTTTTGTGGATTGCATAACCATGTGTTTGTTGAGTGCTGGAAAAGAAAAGCAACATGGAAAAAGGTGAGGCGTGAAAGACCCTTTCAATAGTAGGCGATGGAGAAGGTAAAGCAGATATGGAGGAAGAAAGCTTATTGTAGCTAGTGTGACATAGGTGGTCATCAAAGAGCCACATGTTGGAGGATCCATCCAAAGCAATGTCACAAGGACAAAGCATCTGTACATGAACTAGGTAAAATAGTTGTTCGATCAGTGAATGCACCACAAGGAGGCGACCCATTCACTTTGATAAGTGAGAGATGGTTCTTCTAGGTGTGGTAGAATGTCATGGCCTTATTCTTCAAATCACGTGTTTCATTTTAAATTGTAAAAGTGATGATGTGTTTTCCATCACTTATTGTAGCAACAATGATGTTTGGCCTTATTTTGTGTTGCATTTTAAACTGTGAAAGTGATGATGTGTTTCCATCACTTTTTGAAGCAACCATAGTGTCATGGCTTTATTTTGTAAATCATGTGTTGTAGCAATGATTTGTTTTCCATCACTTGTTGAAGCAACAATAATGTTTTGCCTTGTATTGATAGTTGGAGTATTGTTTCCATTTTTATGTAAACTTGACCACAGGGTATGTGTTATAAACTCATGGCAAGTATGTGATGCTTGGATCATTTTTTTGTTCATATAGATAAACATGTAATTACCAAGATATTGTACTACAGTTTTGTAGGGGATGCAAGCGTCAGCTCATTGCTTATGGCTCTGAAGGATAAAAGTGAAGGAGAAGGAAGAATGACATGTTAGGACACTTGTTATGCAGACAAAGTACAGAGCAATTGCAGATTATTTAATTTTTTTGGAGGACAAAAATCTTATCTTAGTGGAGAGGATTGATCCAGGAGGATCCAGGAGGATTAATCCAAGAGGAGTGATCTTGGGGGATATTGAAGGATTGATCTAGGTGGATCTTCAAAAAGTACCAATGGCATCGTAAAAGAGTCAAAACTCAAATTGGTAGAATCTAGATAGACTTAGCATTGGATTGAAGTTCTCATGACCCTGATTCCAATAGTGTGAGCAATGCTCAAATCTAAGTTCATATGGAGAAGTTATAGAAAGTCAAAGTTTATGTTTGACTTGTCCAGTTGGCAAGAGGAGATGACGTGGAAAAAGTCTCAGTGAACGAGGGAGTGCCAATTGGTAGGCTATCATTGGTCCAACATATCACATATTGCAGAAGAAGAGGTCTCGGCAGAGCCAAGGTTGTGATCCAATCAAATCACAATCACAAATTGCAACAGGAGCAGTTATGGAGTACCACCCTAAGCTCTGCCAATTTCGATTTGTGATGGGGCTCTGGACTCGATATTTTATAGGTTATGTTTAATAATCCTAGTAGGTTCATGTTATCACAGACCACCTATTTGGTGTACGCTGATGGGCTCCACCAATTACGATTTGCGATGGGCTTCCTATGCGATATTTTATTACAATATACTTGATCACCCCATTGGGTCCATTGTATCGCAAGCTGCTTGATGTATGGCTTTGGATCTAACTGCCGATTGGAAATTCTGATGGGGGACCACCGATAGTATCAACCGTTGAGTTCAGCACACAATTAAAGAAGTTTTGTGCCATGTTTGTATGGTTTGTTTCCATGTCTTATTCAGGCACGGAACCTCTATTAGAAATATGTTGATTCTCTATGTTAAACAAACCACCGGGTCAAATTATTAATGTGCAGTTAAGTTTATAGGAACTGTTTTCTGATGGCTTTTCCATGTTAAGAATGAAAAACACTACGCACTGTTTGTGGAGAATCTCGGTCATTGAAACCACCTATTAAAATTGTCATTTTGTTTAAACTACCTGGATTTATGAAGGATCCTGCCACATCAACATATAAATTGTGTTATCTGCACAGCTAGAGGGGGGAGAGCAGAGAGTAGAACAAATTTGCAGAGTAGACCAGTGACACCTGCTCCTGGAAGGTGGTCAAAATCATTCCTCAGCAAGCAGGAGGTTCTGAGTCCATGCAAAAAGCTTGATTATCCAAATTTGGTGTTTAGATAGGTGTTTTTGCATGATTTTTCACCAGGAAGTTAGTGGTATTGTTTTCTTCTAGAGTTGGGCTCTCCATTTGCCAGCTATCTTCTAGATTGGAGGTATAAGGATGTTTATGTACAAATTTTCTTTTACTTCTCTCTTTCCATGCCATTTAATGAATGAATGCCTCCCCATTATTGATCAGGGCCCAAAGATGTAGTCCATCTTGGATGAACTCCGTAATCAATTATGTGTGTCTTGATCTCATGTGTGATTATGTCTCTTTTATGTTCATTTTATATGTTTATGTTCCATGGTTTTTAAGTGCTTTGTTTCATGTAATTCAGATGCATTTATAAGAAAAAAAAATCCTGGATCATATTATCTCTGATAGAAGAGTGGAGGATGGCCCAAGGCCTTATATTCATGATGGTAAGCCAGAGCTAGAGAAGTTATCAAATCAAGAATCTTCGGTTAAAAATTCGTTGGTTTAACCTTCAATTGAAATCTCATGGGACAAAGAAATTGTTATTGAAAACCCTACAATGAAATAAAAGAACATAAAAATGCATATCCCAGGGAAATTAGATATTGAGATGGAACATCAACAAGCAAAAAAGAGGGTTAAGATTCAAGAGGAAGATGATATTGAAAATCTAAAGATAAAATTGAGGGAACAACCTTCATAATAGCCCAATTTTAAAATGTAGCTAGAGAATCCTAAATGGATAATTCCTTCCTCTACCTCTTCTTAGATGATAGAACATCCTATTGGGAATATTCCATCTAGAATAGAAATTCTGTAAAAGAGTTATCAACAAATTATATAGAATAACCTAAACATTGCAAAGGATATGACCTCATAGTTCTCAACATAGTCCACTGCAAATTATCAAACAAGATTTCTTTCAAAAATGGACTTGGAAATAAATCAGATAAAATTTTCATTGGTCCATCCCATTGTTTAATCAATACTAGCAGGGCCATATTACAAAGCCATAAACTTTTCTATTGATATAAATGAAATTCCTATGCCAAACAAAATCAATCTACAGAAACAAGCTAGAGAGGTAATTTATAATGATCTTACCAAATTTGCCTTAATAGTAACTAAAGTAGAAAAGCTTCTTGAAAATGTTACTAATCAGTTGAATAAGGAAAAGGAAAATTTTGGGGAAAAACCAGTCCAGCTAGATGAATATAAAAATCTAATTTTCAAATTGAGGATTGATCCAGCTGATAGTGAAGTAATTAACATTATATTACAAAATATTGAAGCATAAGTGTAGTATATGAGGAAAAAGTTGAATATGCCAAGTTATGAACATGTCCAGATAGCAGAACTTTTCCAAGTAGAAAAGGAGAAGGAAAAATTATTGGAACATGCTATACAAAGGAATAGTGAAGTCACGATCTTACAAAAGAAGCTTCATAATTTGGAGAACTCCCTTAAAATCCAATGTTTTATTCCTCCCATTTCAGTTGACCTAGATTCCCAAGAACCTTCACAGAAATTACCCAAAGTATTAGTTGATCTCAAGCTCTCAGAAGTTTAATTGAGAAAAACATAGGGTACTTTAGCAGAAGAAAGAGAGAAATTGAATATTAAAGAAAGAACCCTTAACTTGGAAAATGATAGAAACAACAAGTGGATATAGGAAAAGAAGGATGCTCAAGGATAGAATAATAAACTCAAAGAAAAATTGAACGAAAGTGTTTCCATGTTGAAAGAAAAATGGATAGTCTGGGATGAAATTACATAGGTAGTATGATTAGTCTAGAACTATATTCATAACGTTGCAAAAAAATATATTCTACTAGAAAAGGCAGAGCTAGTTATAAAGAGAATTAAGGATGAACTAAAAGAAAAAGTACCAAAAGGTAAGCAAATGATAAAATATTTTAATGAAAAATATCCAAATAAGTTCAGGGCACTAGATTTGGTTCAAAGATCCTTTTTCATTAGAGAAGTAAAAAAGGTTATCAATAAAAATCTTCTTCGCATCCAAGCTTCTAATTGACTGAAAGAAGTTCAAAAGGTTGTCTTAGTATTTAACAATGAATTTGTTCAGAGAACAAGAGTTGGATTTCCCAAATGTTGGGATCAGAATTGAAAGTTACCTTCTTGGGATGCTCATGAGAAGGCACTGACAAAAATTAAAACTCAAGCTAGCATGAATCCTTAATCATTATAATATCTAAAGGGCTAAGATATTTTGAATTGTTTACATCATGACTTTCAGCTCTCGTGGCTGGTAAAAACCCTATTCGTAGCCAAATTAGATTATACCAAGAATTCCATTTTGTAGGTATCTCATCAATAAATGATCGAGTATCCATCCAGATAGAGAAAGCTAGGAAAGATTCGAGAGGATGATCACACCTCAAGTTGTAGAAGTAGTGGAGCTAGGAACCATACAATGGCATGTCATATTCACAATTGTCTTGATTAGACTTAGTATTTTAGAAGCTATCAAATTTCTCTTTATGAGAATTCTTTTGTATGCAAATATTCCTAAGAATTGTTAAGTAGAAGTAAGTTATAGTAGTTAGGAGTTTGACAATTATTTCATAATTGAAAACTGATTTTTTATATGTTATTTAAAGAGAAGATAACCACATGAAAAGGGTTCATATATTTTGGAAATTGTTTGGTCTATGATTGTAATGCTTCATCTTCCTTGAAGATTAATGAATACAATGGGATTTTGATTCCATACTCTTTGATGTGTTACAATATGTTATATTTTTCTCTTGTTGTGTTTATTTTCAAAGTTTGTTTTTCTTCAAAAGTAAATATATGATATAGTAGGTCTCTCTTAAGATAAGTGAATATTTATTAATGTTACAACCTAGGGTTCAAGAAATGGATTCATATTGGCCGAAGTAAAAACACTATTCATCTTATTCATTCCATTTTTAATCATTTAAAGTTTGTAACCATCAAGAAGAAAACGATTTGTTGGGACTTGATTTGTCTTCAAGATTAATTTAGAATTACAAATAGAGTTGAATTGTCTCTAAGCATTTATTTCAAAAAAAAAAAATCTTTAAAATCTTTATTAGTTTTTTGGATGTCCTGGGCATGGTTTCTTTCAGCTAAGGACTATCTCTGGGGAACAACATCTACATCAAGTTTTATTTTAAGGCTCAATATTATGACAATATTTATAATTATAAAATTAGTTACACACACACACACACACATTCATGGATTTATCTTATAGTGGAGAATTGACAGTTTAGGATCCACATTACATCAGAACTTGAATCTCAGAAGAATTGAAATGGGACTTTCGTAAAATTCTCCAAGAAGTAGCTCCTGATATGACATGGTAAATGTAAAAACTATGAAAATTGCTACCTCCCATCTGTTTTCCTAAGACACCTTATGTAATAAATGTGAATATGTACGTTCTCATCCAATCCACAAATGGAAATGAAATTAGTTTTATATCACGAGATTGACAACCCCATTTCAGTGGATAATTGGATGGTCAAATTTGAGTAGCAAGGGGCGAGGGGGGGTAGGGGTGGCTTATGATGTTATATGGAGGGGTGGTCCACTATATCAGTTCTTCCTCCCTGTTTTTCCTCTCGGTTCCACCCCTCCCATCGAAAAACTATTATCCACCTGGCCAAATCGATGGTATGTTGGGGGTATGGTCTTGTCTGGCATATGAAGAGGACGAGGTCCTATTATCACCGTTCCACCTCCTGGTTCTACCCCTCCCATCAAACAACTATTATCCACCTATCCAAATCGATGGTATGCGGGGAGTATGGTCTCTTTTGGCATATGAAGAGGGGGGGTGGGGTGGGGGGGGGGGGGGGGTTCCCTCTATTACCCAATAAAACAAATCTATCATGTGTTAGGTTTGTTTCTAGCACAAAAACAAGCATCACAAAGTGAAACAAATCTAAAGCACACTATATTTGTTTCTAACACAATTATAAGCATTAGATAGTAAAACAAATAGCACACGCTAGATTTGTTTCTAGCACAAACAAAAGCATTGCATGGTAAAATAAATCTGGTGCACACTAACTTTGTTTCTGACAAAATCATAGGCATTATAAGATAAAACAAATCTAGTGTAAGGAAAAACACAAACAAAAGCATTGCAAGGTAAACGAAAATAAAAAAACAAAATTTGTAGGGTGAATAAATATTGTTTGCACTAAATTATTTTCTAGAACATAAACAAAAGCACCAGAGTTCAAAAAAAATCTAGTGCTCGCTTGATTTGTTTCTAACACAAACACATGCATTGCAAGGTAGAACAAATATACAATGTGTTACTTATTTTTCTCTAAAATTTTGTTTTCGGCAATATGTTTGTGTTTGTGATAAAATTAGTATTTTTGGCACAAATAAGAAAGAGTTTCTATTAATTTTTTGTTCGATCACAATAATGTACTTGGGGAATTTAAATTTTGTTCATAGATACAAAAGCCTCGAGAAGGATAAGAAGAAGTATCTCAAAATTTTCTATCAGCTTCATGCTACATTCCTTATGAGAACCAAAATTAAGACATCTACTATTATATATTCAACAATAACTACTGCATAACAAAGTGCATTTACAAGGAGCTACCATATCTTACTTAAAGTGGATCTATGGACACTTTTGTCAATGACATTTCTAGGGGCACTACTAGATGTAATTCTATTGTCCTCTTTGTTTCTTTGAGTCCAAGTATATACAAATTGGTGGTGCACCCAGTCCATACCATCCTATAACTATCTGATTCTGGCCTACTATCTTTGCATCTCCTTTGTTAGATATAAAATTTGCTGAGAAAGATCATTAAATTTCTCATACTAGTCCAATAGATGGTGTGGGCATAGGTGAAAATTTTGATCCATATTTGACTTGCAGGTGTGGCATTGAATGTGTTTTAGAGTGTCAAAAAGTTGAGATGTAAGACTCCACATCGAGGCTCTCTAAGAACCTATTCTCTTATCATCAAAATTCTCAACAGAAAATATAAATGGAATGCTAGCTCTCCATAAGGAAGTGGACTCGATTGAGAGGAGTACTGAATTTGTTGGGAAACTTTACCTCAGGCTTTTCCTTTTCTTTTGTGAAATTTCATTGAGAACACAAGAACACTAAGAGTCAAATATAGAAATTGCAACAATTGCAACTATTGTTGTCTGATTTGTTAGTCTGAGAGAGATTTAGTGTCCCTCCGCTTTCCCAATCCAATTGAGCTAGTAATTTTTTCAATTTAAATTAGAGGGCCCTGATCTAATTAAGAATCATGGAGCTTTGTTCCTGGACTAAAAGAGAGGTGACCCGGGAGGAAACCACCTAAAAATTTGAAGGATAGTAAAGCCATCATGAAAATTCCTCTTGTTATAACACTGACAACCAGGGTATCCATGTAAATAATTGGATTTCCAAATTTTCAACCTCATCCTGATCTCAACTATCATAATTTCCGACTATGATTCTATATGTTCCCATGCTTTCGAAGATGCTATCGATGCCAATTCCATGGTAATTCCATGATTTTATGCAATATATTTCCCATATAGAATGGTATGAAACCTGAGAGAGGATAATATGGTTGTTCATATATGATCTGTGGCACAAGACTTAATTAAATGTACCTCAAGTTGCCATTCGAGGAGCCTGCCACCTCATGTGATGGGACATGCAAAGGATACCACCTGTAGTGCTTCAAATGATTATTCCAGTGAACCTACTTCAATGGTGTGTGAAGAGTGCATTCAGCTTGATTCCTATAGTTTTATCCATGCCTTATTAGGGAATATTCCATGCAGAAAATATAATCTCTATCCAATTTTGAAGTTTATGAATAAATATATTATTTAAGTATATGATACTTTTCTTTTAATGCACAAGGATGTGACTATAAATTGATAATAAAATACTCTTAGCAACATATTATTTTTCTCTCCTCTCGATTGTATAGCTAAGAGCTTTCGAAATCAATTTCACTAATTTCTAGATGCATATGGTCACACTTTTCTTCGTCAACTCAATTATCTAACAAAACTCAAATCTACACTTTGTTATGACCTAGAGTTTAACATCCCTATGAATCCATCCTAAATAGTATGTCCTCAAATATGTAAAGTAGTGAGTCCTAACATTGGAACTAAAGTTTTAAATATAAGTTCAAAAATTTGAGAATAAAAATGAGAATTATCTAGTATTTATAGTACTAAAAATTTTATTTGGAAGAAGACCTTTATAATGACTTCCAAATATCAAGTTTAAGCAGAAAACATACTCTCTAAGTGATATATAAATACAATTTATGCTTCACTTAGGGCTTTTAAAAATCTTATGTAGCATCAGTTTTTAAAAATATTTGATTTTCTAAAGGACCATGTTGTCATTCTCCAACTTCTACAAATTTATTATGAGCATTATTTGTACACATACATTAATAATACAAGTGTCATTTACAAAGCTAAATATAAAGTTGGTGGTTTTATATGAGCTAATATTTATCATTCGATAATGCTACCAGCTTAGGGAACAATGTTTCAATATATACAAAATGCCTACCATAATATTCTAAATTATTTCATCCATATTACTATTTTGAAAGTTGTGTTTTAGCTAAAATATAAAATGACACTTTACATGGTTTAACCTTAATTACTAATGATAATTGAGTTGTTACATAATTGGTATGAGTTGCAATGGAGAGCATGATTTTGAAAAATGGGATTATGTTGACCTCCTGATTAATGGTCAAATTATTGGGCTCGGAAGTGTTGAATCTATGGACATTGGAACTTATGGTGCTCAAGAAATTGTTAATGTAGAGTATGTTATAGTTTTGGTAATTGATGTCACTCAACAACATTTGATTGCGGAGGATGTTGATGAAGGGAACATTCATGAATTGAAGGTCACGGATTTGAGTCTCAACATAGGTCAATCAAAATATTGAAGCATGTGTTAAGTGTAAATGAGAGTATACTAATGGTTTTGTTTGATTAAATATTAATCTTATTTATTTTGGTTTACAAACGCAAGTGGTTCTTCTACAATCTATCTTGGAGTTAATATAGATCTAATGCAAGATCAATTGAAAGTGGGAGGGGAATCCATATTAAATACAAAGCTTAGGCATAAGGTGCATTGAGAGTTGGTAAAGAAAGGATGAATAGTCATTAGAATTGAGAAGGTGTTAAAATATGTTGCTCCCCTACTGCATCCATCGATATTTGAGCATACGCTAGGGGGTGCATTGGAATATCATGAGATTTTGCTATAATTAAATTTGGATACTCACTATCATGATCATGCCATAAATATTCCCTAGGATAGGGTTACCTTCATATGTACAAAGATTTCTCTTACACTTGAATGTAAATGAACAAGCATGTTCATTTCCAAAGGAATGATAGTTTAGCTTCTGTGAGGGTGATATGGTTTAGGCTGAAAGACTAGTTGAATGGAAATTGGCATTCTTGTGGAAGACATAGACGACAATTTCAAAAAAAGTAGGATTAGTGATAATTAAATACATTTTTTTGGTTATATAGCCAACAAATAAGTTAGTCGACAAAGGTGAGATGTTAAGGGTCAAGAAAAAGTTCAATGAGCCACCCAAGGAAATGGAAATATGGGATGTTATAAAGCACCCATGTCCCTTAAATAGTTGTGATAGAGATAGTTATAATGAAAAATATCTAAAATCAATTTATATGCATGTAACAATGCCATATAAAAGGATTAAATGAGTTGTGGCTACCAAAGGAATTGTGGAATTCCAATCACAAATGGATGATGAGAATGAAATTCAACTTTTGGCAGTAGCTAAATATTGCAAGAAAAATTGTCTTTGGCATGTGGATAGGAAGGCTATTGTAGCAAATAGCAGGGTTTTGAAAGACATAAATAAAATGGTATCAGGGAATTTGTATTTAATTCACTCCTCTCAAAAAAATTCATTTTAGAGAGCCACAGTCAATGGCTACTGCCTATTCTTAGAAAAGTAAAGAACATGATATTTAATGGAGATATTATTTGTAAGAAAGCATGGTACAAGGTGCATAGTGATGAGAATCAGTACTGCAGCAAGAATTCCGCAACTCCTAGTCTACCAGATTTACTTTATCAATGTGGGGTTTGTGCAAACTTGGAGGTGACAGTGCTGTATACACAAGTAAAAGTGATGGTTATTCCTATTGTCACCGTTTAGCTGGCGAGAGACCACTAGGGTTTTCAAACAAGACTTCTATGGAGTCATAAGAAGCTTGATTTCTTGATGGAAGAAAGGTAGATCTACTCTAAGAGAGAGCTACTCTACTGCAATAATGGAGAAGACCGAAATTCAATGCTAAATCGCACCATTTCCTAATTAACTACTAAGAAACTATGCTTTGCAAAAATGTTGAATTATCATGAACCAAATGCTACTATCTAAGTATAGAAGTAAGAATCATCAAACATCACTAATGTGCAAGTAAAGGGACTGAAATAAATCTATTTTTGTCTTTTTGTCTTTTCGTGCAAAATCAAGTATGTAAACTAATTTCTTTTAGTGATATGGTAGGTGAATTATGGATGTTGGAGGATGGCTAGACGGGTTAGGAGATGGTTGGATGGTGTGGGAGACCCTTGGAGGCTTTTGGTGACTCCATAGAGGTTTTCCCTCAATTCGGCCTCAAAACAGGCAATTTCAGGAAAACCTACAGGATGTACTAGAAACCTACAAGATTCCCTGTAAACCTATAGGATACAGCCGAGAGAAAAATGGCAGGTGTTGGAGGTGATTGAAGGCTTAGGGGAGGGGTTGGATGGGTGGAATGAATTGAGGAAAGGTCTAGGATCACTCAAAGATCAACAACAAGGATATACGATGACTAGATTCGCTCAATGTGCTTAGAAGAATTTCTATGAAAAATGATGAAAACTAATGAAGGCAACCGTGAAACAAGGAATGGTTGTGGCGGATGAAGTGAAAGGTGGTGGTTGGCTATGAAGTCTTTATCTGCTCCTGGAGTACCTGCTATGCACAAAACATGTATATTTTCCAAAAGTCTATGTAAACAAGAAACACTCTCATAAACTAGAAAAGCATAATTAATGAACTAACTACCTACATTATGCATGAGGAATGTTGCTCAAAGGAATGAAAGCATGGATGGGATCTACTACAAAAGTTAATATGAAAAAATATGACAATAAATTCCTACTTTACAAAACTGACCAAGTGCTAATTTAAAGATAACAAACTCCAAAGCTTATAAAATAAATAGAAATCTGTGTTTTTGGGGCTGTATAAGGGTCCCTTCCTCAATTCATGATCCTAGAGGAAGGAAGTGAAGCTGAGACACTTGCTAACAACTTTGTGGTTCTCCTTTTATTCCTGCTAACCTGCTACTGAATTAAGGCACAAATGGAAGCAAACTAATGAACAACCAATCCAATCTACACTACTTGTAATGGAAATGCATCTAAAAGAGAATTAAAAATGAAGCTATGAAACTAAACTAAACATACATGTACAAGAAAGAGGAACCTTGGCTGCTAGGTTTGGGCCCCAACCCAAGAGCTTCATCCATCTAAGTTAACTCAGTGTTGGCTCAAAATAAAACTCATTCTTATTACCAAAACAGAAAATTACATCAACAAAAATTTCACAAGTCTGGAGCTCGAAAATAGCTTAGAGTTTTATAACAAAAATTTGAATCGTAATGAGGCTCTAGGCCTCTCTACTTATACAACTAAAGTCCCCAACGACTTCCTTAAAATCATGGAGGCTCGACTCCCAAACTCGAGATAAACAAGCTCTATTTCTCTCACTTACTGGGTTGCCTTCTAATCCTCATGGCTTGGTTGCTTTCACTCTGAGCTGGTGTGATGGATGGAGGAAAATCCAAATGGGGGATAAGTAAATGAGGAGGATTTACCTCCTAAATTCCCTCTCCCTTGTCCCATTCGAGTTTTAACCTTAGTATTTGCAAAAATTCCTTGATTTTTTCCTTCAATCCTGCATTCAATGCATATTAATCCACTAGACATTATATCCTTGACTCTAACTCGTCTCATAAACAAAATATAATCAAAAACATGTAATAAGTTATGAGAAAAGTTGGTTTGACTAAGCTAGGAGGTGAATTAAGGCCCATATAATTACCCAATGATGAGGCTCATCATCACCCCCTACTGAAAGTGTTACTCATCCTTTGAGAAACTCAATCAATATCCATATCCTTCATAGCTATAGTGGCCTCCCTGACATCCCATCCCTCTACTATGGTTTCCTCTTCTTGTTCATAGAAGCCTTCTTTCCTTTCTACCTCCTCCCACTGCCTCTTTTCTTCTTCTTCCTTCCTTCCTTCTAGTATTCCTAAGAGTAGTGTTGGACTGAGTTTCAGGCCAATCCAATTGAATTTTAGCCTTTGCATAGATTGCTTGTAGATGGGTGTCTTTTTTAGTGCTTCTCTCAATCTTTTAGGAGAGTGGCACTCTATTATCTTTAAGCTGTATGGAAATGTGCTCCATCTCCTCAGGCACGTATGTATGCTATCATCCCCTAACAGCCTAAACATGTCCTCAAAATGTGAAATTGCTTGCTCTTGGGTAGCAAGATATCTAGGTGCAAGCTTAGGATCATTTGCAATCAACTTATGGGTACTAATGAGGGCCATGGGATCTAACTGTTTTGATCCGATCATAAGAGGTTCAATTTTCTCTCTTTCCAATATCTTCTTCATCTCTGCAGCCCTTGATTCCTCATGGTTCATCAATGATTCCAAAGCCATCAATTGTAAATATCCTAGCTTGGCATTAGGATCTCATACATTCATGTCTATTAAGGCCATGTTGTGCAAATAAAACTTAGACATCTTGGCCCTATCTTCTAATGTGTTATGATCACAAATATTAATGAACTACCTATAGTCCTAAAATGGCATGGTGCCTCTCTGTGCTAGGGTCTTGATCTGGAACTGCAGCCACTATTCGTTGAGGTATAGGGAATAAGTTTTAGTTGGCATCCTACACTGGATTGCTTCCAAAGAGATTCTGACCATACATGCCAGTTGATTCTCTCTTTCTTGCAGTTTTCCTCTCAACCATGCATTTTCTATCTCTAGTTGATTTTTCATTATGACCTCTTTGACTCTCATGCTACTTAGCTCGATTCCCACCTCCTTGAGCTTCTCCTCCATGTGCCCAATGTCTTCCCCACCCTTGTATTTGGCGATCTTCATCCATCAGTGAGTTCTGGTTCTCTCCTTCTCAAGCTCGAAGAATAGTGGAATAACAAATTTTTGAGGTATGACCATACCTCCTTCAATAAACCTGTACTAGGAGTCAAGGTTAGGTTGGGGGCTAGGTTCTTTTGACTCTAGGTCCTCGTCTTTAGTTCCTTGTTGTTGGCCTACCTCCTTTTCCAATTTTTGTGTCTCCTGTAGGTTCAAGAGACTCTCCTGTAGGACTACTTCTGATTCCTATAGATTCTATTGTGTATCCTATAGGATTTCTTTTCCCTTGGAGGAGGTTGATCTAGTCATAGGCCTTCTCAAATAGGTGATAGGAGACTTAGGGGAAGGCATTTCCTCCCTTTGTTTATGTGAGTCTTCAATCACAATGGTAATTTTGGTTGGTGTTTGGGTTTTCCCTGCCTTATTCTTGTGCTTTTCTTTATCTTGAAACATAAGGGGGTCTGCCTCTGTCTTTTGCCTTTTTTCTTGATGGGGGTGCTAAGAGCAGTGAGGGCAGCTGCTACCTCTCTCTCAGTGGGTTTTGGAGACACTCTAGGTGACTCCTCCTTGTTTTCCCCCATCTTTTCCATTACTTTCTTTACCTATGTCTTTCCTTTCTTCTTCCTCTTGTAGATCCTCATCATCTTTATCATTTTCCTCCTTAACATCATCCTTTATTTTTTCATCATCCTCCTTCTCTTCTGTTTCATGTTCTTCTTCATCCATCTCATATTCATCTCCTTCTGTTTCTTCTTATTCTTGCTCTACTTCTTCTTCCTCTGCTTCAGTCTCTTCCTCTTCCTCTTCATTAACAGTAGGACTAACATAATATGTGAGAGATTTCATGTCTTCCTCTACCTGCATGTCTCTAAAAACTGACCACTGTATAGGAATTTTGAGGTTTTGGAGGGCATCTTCTATAAGGATTCTAATTAACCCATGGTGAGCTAACTATTGGGAATTTCCCTCTTACACTTTGATGCTTGAGTCTATTAGTGATTGCAGTAGGAAGTATGGTATGTTGAGCCTGTGGTGAGGGGGAGTTTCTACTCCAAATATCAATTCTTCAAGAAGCCTAAAATGATAGCCATAGACCACACTATACCTACCTTCACATGAAATGTATTTGATCAGTTGGTAGCTTACCTCATTCCAGGGATATGGCAGACTTACTCCCCTTACTCCATTTTTTTTCTCAATGGGTTCCTCACCTTCTAAAAAGAATTTCCTTTTGGAAACCTAGCTATCTCCTTTGTCTTCCTTCCTCCATGGTACTCCTAGGGGAAGTGTGGTAACTCTGTTGATGATTTCAGGGGTGATTTCTATGGAGAGGCCTCTTACCACAATAGTGCCATGGACTCTAGTGAATGGAATGAGGGAGAGAGAAAAATCTCAGGACGCATCATCATCCTAACCCCTTATTTTTTTGAAAAAACCCATCCAATTATGCCTTGTGAATATTTCTAGTACCTAAGGGTGTTGTTGGATTCTCACAATGTTTATGGGCTCCCTCTAATTAACCCTCCAGTCATATTGGTTGGTAAGGTTTTGAGGAGATGATATGGTTGATACAATTTTCAAATGCAAAAGTAAAAAAACTGAGATGACTGTGTGGACAATTCTCTTGCACAGCTTCCAAATTCACTCAAACTAGAGGATTTTTTGATCAATTTACTTGGAAAGAGGAATTTAATTACAGAGCCTACCTATTCATAATTTTTTTTGTGGTCAAACCCCAAGATTTCCCCTATAAAACTCCTCTCGGCCTATCCTGAAGACTATCTCTGTGTATCCTGTAGGAATTCCTATACACGATCCTGTAGGAATTCCTATGCAATCCTGTAGGAATTCTTGTATAGTAAAATGATGGAGGTTTTATTTCAGTAGGTTTCCTGGGTATGAGAGCGAGCCTCGAGGAAGTGAATGGATGAATGCATGGGGATGATGATTATTTTATCTTATGGTCATTCAATGGGGTGAGGTGGTGTGCTGGCAGCCGAGGTATGTTTCCATTTTTAGACCATTGGTCCCCACTACCACCTTATCATTCCCCACTCCTCGTAATCAGCTCCCACCTTATGCATCCGTAGCTTTAACTAGTTCTGTCATTCTCCTTCTCTATTTTCGAGTTGGTTGTTGCCACGTGTGAGAGGACACCCTGTTTTGTCTTTGTTTACTAAGTGAAGGTGGCCAAGTTAACTGACCACCTTTTCACTTATAAACCAACTTACTCATAACGTTTACATTTATTTTACCACATTATGCATATGAGAGAGCGTGCAAGATACTTACATGTGGTGCCAATACCTTGCTGCAGTTGTTGAAGATGTAGGTGCTTGCTGTTTGTATTGGCTGGATGATATTATTCTTCCCTTTCTTATTGTTTTCTAGTGATCCCTTTGTTTCTGAAGGTACCTATTATTGAAGATGGTAGTGTTGTTGCTACTTTGGATCTCCTTAGGCCCTTGGATCATCATGATGGAGGCTTGCTGCTCTTATGATTTGTATTCTATGGGATAGGCTACTACAAGATTTCCTACAAGATGTCCTATAGCTACTTCTCCCTCAAAACTCCTAATCATACTCTTTTATGGGGTTGTGAGGATGGTGACATGTATGGAGAGAGAGACTAGGAGTGTGGAGAATTAGGAATATTCAAGTGATTCTCTATATTGATCCTTGTTTCCATTTTTTTGAAGACTGTCAAATGTTTTTGAAACTGATTTTGTTTTTAAGGGTGAATGCATAGGTGATGATGGCGAGTAAGGTATAGTGATGGAGTGATGATGAAGGGGGTGTTATTTCATTGACATAGCAGGTCATGTTTTCCTTTAGGGTCACTTCCTGTAGGATTTCTGGGTCATTGTAATTCCTACAGGATCATCCTGTAGGTTCTCACGGGATCCTATAGAAAACACGTAAACTAAAGGAAAGGAGCAGAAAAAATGAGAGAAATGGTAGAGTGATGAATGAAAATGAGTGGAAAAATAAAATGTGAGTGAAATAGGTCTCTTGGTGATCCTCCTTTGCTCTCTGATCATCCTTCTTGCTGACCTGCAAAATAGAAATTTTCATGATTTTTCTCTTTTTTTTTTTTTTGAAAACAACTAGGCTGCCTCTGAGAGGTTTTCATCCTAGTTGTTTGCCCTAGGTGCCTCAAGAGAGATTTTCACCCAGGGATATTTTTATTCTCATTTTTTCTCTCTCTTTTTTATATTGACACCATTGGGCCACTCCAAGAGGTTTTCAACCCGATAGTGGGACGCATGTGCTTCATGGTGGCTTTCACTTGAGTCCTTATTATTTTTCTTTTCTCTCTCTCAGTGATTTGATGAGGTAGGAGCTGAAACTTGCTCCACTGCCATCACTGTTTTATTGATATTATCATTGAATTATTGTTTTGACAATGGTCTCTTGTAAATTTTCAGTCGGTGTCCATTAACAAGTAATGGAATGGCCTCCTCATCTATGGTTCTGATCTACACTGAACCATTATCATGGCATATTTCTACAACATAAGGTCATAGCCATCTTGTCCTTAACTTTCCCTTGAATTCTTTATACCTAGAATCATATAACAAAGCCCAATCACCTTCTTGAAATTGCTTTTCCTTGATGTGCTTATCATGCCAGATCTTCCTCTGACGTTGAATTACCTCTGTATGTAGGAGGGCTTGCATTCTGAACTCATCCAAACCATTCAACTAGAACAATCTCTCTTTTTGTGCACTGTTGAGATCTAGATATAGTTGTGCTGCCATCCTTAATGTATTATAATCAAAATTAATGGACAATAGGGCCTTTTTCCCATAGACCAGCTCATAGGGTGTGAACCCAGTGGTGGTCTTCCAGGTGGTATTGTAGGCCCAGGTGGCCTCAACTAGTCTATCTGCCCAATCCTTCCTATTGTTTCTTACCACTTTGGTCAAGCTTCCCTCCAGTGCTCTGTTGGTCACCTCCACTTGACAATTAGCTTGTGGATGATAGGGAGTGGGGGTTCTATGCTTGATCTTGTGCTTGCTAAGCAGGTCTTCAATCATGTTGGAGGTAAACTGGCTACCTTGGTCTGTGACTAGCTCTCTAGGGTACCCAAATTTGTAGAATACATCCTCACTTAGGAACTCAACTACCTTCTCCATTGTTGCTGCTTTAATTTCCTTGGTTTCAGCCCACTTAGTCAAAGAGTCATTTCACACAATGATGTACTATTTTTTCTTGGAAGGAGGGTCAATAGGCCCAATGAAGTCCATGCCCCACTTGTCAAATGGCTCAAAAGTCACTTGAGGCTGAAAAGACATTTCATCTCTTGGAGTTGGTCTTCCCATCCTTTAGCATCAACCACACTTACTAGTATATCTTTTCACATCCTGATGAAGAATGGTCCAATAATAGCCTGCTTGTAACACTTTGAATGATGTCATCTTTGCTGCAAAGTGACCTCCACAAGGCCCATCATGATAGGTCAGAAGGATGTCAAAGACTTCCTCCTCCCTGACACACCTTCTCAATACTTGATCTGGGCCAAGATTGAAGAGATTTCCCCCAATCCAAGTGGAGTGGGTGCTCTTCCTCACTATCTTTCTCTTCTCTTTGGAGGACAAGTTCGGTGGGAACTGTGCAGATACCAAATAGTTTTCTATATCAGCAAACCATGGAGACAGAACTGAAATAACAAATAAGTGCTCATCTAGTAACTAGTCATCAACCATCCCTTCTTCACCTACAAGCAAATTTAATTTGGACAAAAAGTCTACAACAACATTTTCCTTACCAGGCTTATCAACAATAGTTAGATCAAACTGTTGTAATAAAAGTAACCATCTTGTAATCTAAGCATTCACATCTAGTTTATTCATTAAATATTTGATTGCAGCGTGGTCAGTATGCACAAATGTTGGATAGCCTGTAATATAATACCTAAATTTGTTCAATAAATGCAAAACAACCAGGAGTTCCTTTTCGGTTAGTGTGTAATTTAGTTCATCCTTTAATAGATTCTTACTGATAAAGTAGATAGCATAAGGAAATTTTTCATCTATCTGATGTAGGGTTTCTCCTATGACTGTGTGTGAGGCATCAACATGAATATGAAAGGGAAACACCCAATTTGGTCCTCAAAAAATTGGTGCAGTGGTTAACTTGTCCTTTAGCATGTCTAAGGCCTCTTGATAGCTTTTTGACCATATAAACTTGGAGTCCTTGGCCAACAAACCAAATAAAGGAGAGGACAACTTGTTGAAGTCCTTTATGAACCTTCGGTAGTATCCAACTAACCCTAGGAGACTTCTGACATCTCTTTGATTTTGAGGAGGTGGGACCCTCTAGATGATAGCTATCTTGTTCGGGTCAACCTGCAGTCCTTGCTGAGATATTGAATGACCTAGCACAATCCCTGCAGTCATCAAGAATTCACATTTTTTGGGACTAAGAGATAGGTTCATTCCAATGAATTTGTGTAGTACTTTACCTAGGTTGGACAAAGCCTCTTGAAAATCACAGCCATAAGGTGTAAAATCATCCATATAAATTTCCACCGCATCATGGACTAACTCGGTGAAAATACTTAGGACTGCTCTCTCAAAAGTGGCAGGAGCATTGCATAGGCCAAAAGGAAGGACCCTATAGGAAAAAGTACCCCAAGGACAAATGAAGGTGGTTTTATCCTGGTCTTCCAGGCTAATATGGATTTGGCTATACTCGCTGCATCCATGTAGGAAAGAGAAAAACTTTTTCCCTGCCAAGCCATCTAGCACTTGGTCAATCAAGAGTAGAGGGAAATGGTCCTTCTTTTGGCTTTTTTCAACTCCCTGTAATCGACACAAATCCTCCACTTACCATTTTTCTTTGGAACTAACACCAAAGGAGAGACCCACTCACTGTCGGAGATAGGGTAAATGAATCCTGCATCTAGCAATTTTTGCAGTTCTTCTTTGACTATATATTTAAGAGCTGGATTCATCCTCCTTTAGGGCTGCCAGACTGGCTTGCAACCCTCTTTGATGTATATGTGGTGAGTACACACTGAGGGGTGTACTCCCTTCATTTCTTTGTAACTCCAAGCAAAGGCTTCTAGATGTTCCTTTAGCATCTTGCATAACTTCTCTTCTTGGAGAGCAGAAAGAGATGGATTGTTTTTAAAGGTCTCATGACCGAATTCTATGGTTTTGACATGGAGAGGGTCAGAATTGGCCAAGAATAGGTCAATTTGATGATTGTTCTGGGCTTTCTTTACTACATCCTCTAAGGGAAATGTACTGGGAGTTGGACTTTGGAGTAGCTGGTCAATCAAATCATCTTCATCCTGTTGTCCTCCTCCCATGGTTGTTTCTAAAGTATAAATTTGGGTGTAATAAACTTCATCTTCTTCCTCCTCCTCCCACCATAAAGGTAAATCATGCTCTAGAGATGGTTGAGCAGGAGGGTATATGACTAACTGCTTGAACATATGAGCATCTTGATGGTCATATTCCCAGCTCTGCAGCTAATGCAAGCATCGACAATGGCCAACAAGGGTCTCCCAAGGATGAGAGGGTAACTAGTAAGCTTAGCCTTAGGTTGGAGAACTAGGAAATCTGCAGGGTACTCCCAAGGGTCAGTCAAGACCATCACATCCTCCACTATCCCCTTAGGGGTTACTGTGGAGCGGTCTGCAAGTTGTAGAACTATTGTGGTCTTCCTCAACGAACCTTGGAGGTTGAGCTTGAGCATGGTGTCCTTGGTCATCATATTAATGTAAGCCCCAAGATTGATCAAAGTGTGTGGGACAATGGTGTCATTGATGTGCACATCTACTACAGGGCTTCCAGGGTCCAAATACTTTGGACAGATTACCTACCCCAGCATTAATTCGGATAGTTTTCCATTGACATTAATGGTATGGGCATCCCTTCTTTTCCTCCCTAGATGCTTGAAGCACTTCTCCTTAATCAACTTATTATAAATAGGAACATCTTTTATTGCTTGGAGAAGTGGAATCTTTACACATAGATTTTTCAATTCTCCCAGAAGTTCAGTCTCTTCTCGGGTAGGCTGGAGTGGTCGGGTTAATTGCTTCGGAAAGGGTGGATTCAATTTAATAATTCTTTCCTCTCTTTCTTCCTCAACCTCCCTAGGTGGAGGTGGAGGTTGGTTATTCAGGAGAACTCTCCCAAATATCAGGTTAATCTCCTGGATTTCCATAGCATAAGTTGGATATGATGTCTCTCCATTGTATACTTGTTGAGCCTATATGTTGTTCGAGTTCAGATTTGGCTGGGCAGGCATCTGGGGTTACTTGGGTGGAGCAGAGTGTAGCAGCTGTGGTTGGGCAGGTGGTGGATGCAATAAATCTCCACCGCTGGGGCGGTGCATTCCACTGAGATTTTGGTGGAGCATATGGTTGAAATTATTGGCTAGCTAGCTCGGAGTGATATTAAGATGCGAAGGACCAAGGAGGAGGTGTAGACCAGGAAGGATGAGCAGGGGATCCCCAAGAAGGTATGGTTGTGGTTTGGTTGGGGTTGTAATATGCATGGGATGACCCTTGCATGCCCTGCTGGTATGGTCTAGGCCCATGAGGTCTCCTTTGGTTTATGTAGCAAAGCTGCTCAGTGACCCCTTCAGGTCCCTGATATACAACTTTGAGTCCAAGAAAATAAGGGCACTTGCCTATGGAGTGGTTTTCTTCACAGATTGAGCAAATTTCAATACAATTCAATGGAAATTCATTTCTAGGATGCCTCCTAGTGCATCTAGGACAAAAAATGGCCAAGGCTCTCTCTGCTTCCTCCTGCTTTATTTTAATGTACATAGTGTCCATTTGCAAGGCAAGGGTTTGCAACATATCACTTTTGAAATCTTCCAGCATGTTTCCAATTTCACCCTTGATAGATGAGTTGGAAGAGGATGTTCTGACCATAGGTTGACTGCCCCTACCCTTTTTCCTAGCTTCCCTAGAATGGTTTCTAAAGACAGTCTTAATATCCTCATAGGGTAATTAGTATATATCTTCTCCTGCTAACAAGTGTAGGGTATCAAAAAGATCTTCCCTTACTCCCCTAAGCAGGACCAACTTTAGTGACTCAGGGTCAAGTGTGGACCTAACCCTTTTGTAACTAAGATGGAATATTTCTTCGTAATCCTCTAGGGATTCATCGTTGCCTATGGTCATCCTAAAAGTTTCCTCCTTAGTATCCTTTGATCGAAAATAGTCTCGATACTTGTTGTTAAAGGCTTGCTACATTTGAGCCCATGTTGTGATTCTATTCCTAGGTAAACCCATGAACCAACACAATGTTGCATCCTTGAGGGTATATGGAAATAGTTTTAACTTCTGATCATCATTTATATAGTCATAGGTTCAACATATAACAACAAACTCAAATAGGAAAGTGTTAGGGTCTTCTATGGTTAAGCCATGGAAATGAGGTAGGGCAGAGGGGCTTATATTTTTCATCTTAGTGTCCCCATTGGTTTCCCTGATGGGGAAGGCACCCTCAGCTCTCTCTCTATTCCCTCTATCATTTCTATTTTCAGCCATTGGTTCAGTAGGAATGGGTTCTTCTTCTTCTTCTTCTTCCCCTATAGGTTCTTCAAATATGTCAGGTTGCTCACCTAAGTGTTCCTCTAGTTCATAGCCACTGAAGAATAGGGAAGGTTGGTTGTTTGATGCAGTGGGGGTATTTGGCAAAAAACTTCCTAAGTTATCCCTATTCCTATGAGGCATGAAAGGAAATGTTTTTGGGTTGGTTTTGTGTTGTTTTCAAACTTGGAAAGTACATTGCAGAATTGAAATGGTTGATTCAACAAAAACTACTGACTGAATGAAAAAACTACTTGCTGAATTGAAATCTTCCTTGCAAAATGGAAAGGAAAGCAGAAAATACAGAATGAAAAAAAGGAAACAACTAAATTACTTTTGCCTAAATAAACTAATGGTAGAATATTGGAGACAAGAAATAGAAGAAAAGAAAGCAGTAATCACATTTTACTCAGAAACCTCCCTGGAAATGGCACCAAAAAGTGATGAGCACCAGTATTGCAGCAAGAATGTTGCAACTCCTGGGCTACCAGCGTTACTTTATCAACTTGGGGTTCGTACAAACTTGGAGGTGACAATGTGATCCGGATTTAAACAGGAACGCAATAGATTACAGAGATAACCATAAATACAGAGATGCAATAACCATAAACACATAGATGCAACGGAAATAATGCTTCATTTCATTAATGGAGAATACTGAAATATGCTTACAACCAGAAATGGAAATAAACCAGCTAGGGCGATGGTAGCTTATCTCTGAGAAGAGATGTGCGGCTACATGCGTCTGAACTGTTCCGAACTGAATTACAATGAGGCTCGAAGGCCTATTTATTGTTGAGAAACAATGGAAAACCCTTCACATTCCAAAACCTAACCCTAGAAGATGAAACGCCAAATTGTGGGCCCCGTTTTGGGTAAATTGGTACATCAATTTCCCGGGGTCGTAACATTGCCATACGATCTCCGTTTGATGCGTACGATAGCTCGTTAGAAAGATCTATCCGAGTACTACCACTTTGGGAGGCGACCCATGGACCCATGTTGCCCCAGAATCCCAAAAAAATGTCGTTTAGGGCCTCAAAACGGCTCCGGAAGTTCAGGACCTGAAAAACTACTAAAAATAGTAAACTGTGCTACAATTTAGGAAACTGAAAAGACTGAAAGAGACAGTTGTGAGGGTCCAAATGGGTTGGTGGGTGGCCACCAACATCCACCTGGATCATTCCTCCCCCCTTAGGAAGCAATGGTCCCCATTGCGTTGAGTTCCTCCATCTGCTGAACTTGTCTTGCAATCTCTGATGTGTCCAGTGATGGTGGGAAGCATGGTCGCCGATGGTCCACATTGAACATTTGGTGCAGGCGAAGGAATGGAGGAATGATGTGCTCCAAAGCATTGTTCCCCATAGCCTTGGTACTGCTGTAAGGACCATGTCGGAGTGGTCTGAGCTTTTGATGGGTTCTGGTAAGGCGTTCTTTCTGTCGATGCAACCAGACTTTGTTGCCCACCTGAAACTTGTGTGGTACCCATGTGGGTGAGGAGAAGTTGTTCCTGTGTTTTGTCATGACCATATCCCTTTGCTGCTGCTGCTGCATGGAGGAACCCTTTGCAGGGGTCATGGATGTAGCAACGATCTTCCCCTTATTTTGGGAGTGAACTAGACAGATGAATTTCCTGGTCTGTGATATGAGCTTGCTGCCTTTCTTGGTAGTGATCAAAGATGTGGCGGTAGGTGGGGCTACCTCCGGTATCCTGTATAATGAATTATTCAAAGAAATAATGACAGCACGAGGCCTTGACTCATACACAGCATGTCGCCTCCACAAGTATGGTTGGCCTAATAATACATCGCAAACATCCAGAGGTGTAACATCACACAATACCTCGTCTGTGAAGGGTTTGATGCCGTAGGGAAGGCGACACTGCTGGCAAACTTTCAGATCTCGTCCTTCGTGAAGCCACTCGATACTGTACGGCTGCGGATGCGGTGTAGTCGGTAGGCCCAACCGCTTCGCGACCTCTGCTGAAACCAGGTTCTTTTGGCTACCACTGTCGACAATGAATTGCAGCGGTGAACCCTTCACCCACATCTGTGAGTGGAAAAGACGCTCCCCCTCCTCTGGATCTTCGGGCTCATTTTTCTTGATCTTGCCGGTGGCAACAATGGCACTGGGATCTGCATCAATGATCTGCTTCCCTTTACCATTCCCCTTGTCGAGTTCTGGCTCAGGGTCGGAACATGCATCTGATTCGGAAGCCTTCAACTCGACCACTAGTGACTGCTTGGTCCGACACTCACTTGTGTTATGAGTGAGACTCTTGTGGAACTCACACCACTTTCCTGTGTCCTTCTTCGGCTTCGTGGTATTGTTCTTTTATTGAACCTTTGGCGGGTTGTCTTGGGCTGCCCCACCTTGGCTTTGTCCTTTGGGCTTCGGATTTACAGATCCAAAGTCTCGCTTCTTCTGTTTGAAATTTTGCTCGATTTTGACAGCGTATCGGTATGCTGTGCCGAGTGAGGAGATGTTCAGGAACACCATCTCTTCTTGGATGTATCTGTGTAGGCAGCCGCGGTATTTGAGTACCAGATGCAGCTCAGAATCTTTGATACCCAACTGTGTGCGAAGGGTGTGAAAAATGTTTGTGAACTCCGGCACATCTTGGTCTCGTCCCTGCCGCAGTGTGGTCCATTTGATGTATTTGTCCTCATAGCTTCCGACAGGGTAGTACTGCTCCTTGATGGCGTCCCGGAAGTCATTCCAAGTGGGTGCAGCTGAAAATAGTGAGCCTGTACTTTCATCCTTCTGCTCGCAGTAGGTTTCCCACCAGTCCTTGACGTGGGGGGCTGCTTTGAGAAGAGCGAAAACAATCTTTTCCCGATTTGAAAATTCATGAACAGAAAAATGCCCATCTAGCAGATTTAACCATTTATCTATGGCATCTGCATCTATTTGACCCTCGAATATGGGGATTTCAAAATTAACTTGTACCTTGAAGGGTGTGGCATTTCCAGAGTCGCTGTTGGAAGCCGATGCGTCGCCTCTGGGTAGCCGCTGAAGAATCTGCGCAAAGCTATCCATCATCGCGTTCCTTTGCCGCTCGAGTGCTTCTTCGAGCAAGATTTTGATAGGATCTCCTGCTCCCTCGTCTTTCTTCTCATCCGCCATGGGAGGCCGTCGGGATTTGCGAGGCTGGTCTTGCAAAGGTTCGACCAGTTCAAGCCCTAACTCCTTATATCCCAACCTCGTTGGGGACATGCAAAGAAAAACAGAGAAAAAGCAGACCGCTCTGATACCACTGATCCGGATTTAAACAGGAACGCAATAGATTACAGAGATAACCATAAATACAGAGATGCAATAACCATAAACACATAGATGCAGCGGAAATAATGCTTCATTTTATTAATGGAGAATACTAAAATATGCTTACAACCAGAAATGGAAATAAACCAGCTAGGGCGATGGTAGCTTATCTCTGAGAAGAGATGTGCGGCTACATGCCTCTGAACTGTTCCAAACTGAATTAAAATGAGGCTCGAAGGCCTATTTATTGTTGAGAAACAATGGAAAACCCTTCACATTCCAAAACCTAACCCTAGAAGATGAAACGCCAAATTGTGGGCCCCGTTTTGGGTAAATTGGTACATCAATTTCCCGGGGTCGTAACTTTGGCATACGATCTCCGTTTGACGCGTACGATAGCTCGTTAGAAAGATCTATCCGAGTACTACCACTTTGGGAGGCAACATCGGTCCATGGACCCATGTTGCCCCAGAATCCCAAAAAAACGTCATTTAGGGCCTCAAAACGGCTCCGGAAGTTCAGGACCTGAAAAACTGCTAAAAATAGTAAACTGTGCTACAATTTAGGAAACTGAAAAGACTGAAAGAGACAGTTGTGAGGGTCCAAATGGGTTGGTGGGTGGCCACCAACATCCACCTGGATCACAATGTTGTATACACAAGTAAAAATGATGGTTCTGCCTATTGTCACTGTTCAACTGGCGAGGGACAACTTGGGTTTTCAAGCTAGACTTCTATGGAGTTAGAAGAAGCTTGATTTCTTGATGGAAGAAAGGTAAATCTAGTCTAAGAGAGAGATACTCTATTGCAATAATGGAGAATACCGAAATTCAATGCTAAATCACACCATTTCCTAATTAATTGCTAAGAAACTATGGTTTGCAAAAATGCCGAATTAACATGAACCAAATGATACTATCTAAGTATATAAGTAAGAAGCATCAAACATCATTAATGTGCAAGTAAAGGGACTGAAATAAATCTGTTTTTGTCTTTTCATGCAAAATCAAGTGTGCAAACTAATTTCTTTTGGTGATGTGGCAGGTGAATTAAGGATGTTGGAGGATGGTTGGAAGGGTTAGGAGATAGTTGGATGGTGTGGGATACCCTTGGGAGGCTTTTGGTGACTTACTAGAGGTTTTCCCTCAATTCGGCCTCAAAATAGGCCATTTCAGAAAAACCAACAAGATGTACTAGAAACCTATAGGATTCCTTGTAAACCTATAGGGTACAGCCGAGAGAAAAATGGAAGGTGTTGGAGGTGATGGAAAGATTAGGAAAGGTCGTGGATCAATGGAATGAAGTGAGGAAAGGTCTAGGATCACTCAGAAATCAACAACAAAGATAGAGGATGGCTGGATTCGCTCAATGTGCATGGAAGAATTTCTATGAAAAATGATGAAAACTAGTGAAGGAAATGGTGAAACAAGGAATGGTTGTGGTGGATGAAGTGGAAGGTGGTGGCTGGATATGAAGTTTTTGTCTACTCTTGTACCTTCTATGCACAAAACATGTGTATTTTGCAAAAATCTATGTAAAGAAGAAACATTCTCATAAACTAGAAAAGCATTATTAATGAACTAACTGCCTACATTATGCATGAGGAAAGTTTCTAAAAGGAATTAAAGCATGGATGAGATTTAATGCAAAAATGAAGATGAAAAATATGACAATGAAGTCCTACTTTGCAAAACTAGTCAAGTACTAATTTCAAGACAACAAACTCCAAAGTTTATAAAAGAAATAGAAATTTGTGTTTTTCGGGTTGCATAAGGGTCCCTTCCTCAAGTCATGATCCTAGAGGGAGGAAGTGAGGCCGAGACACCTACTGACAACTTTGTGGTGCTCCTTTTATTCCTACAACCTGCTACTGAAGTAAGGCACAAATGGAAGCAAACTAATGAACAATCAATCCAATCTACACTACTTGCAATGGAAATGCATCTAAAAGAAAATTAGCAATGAAGCTATCAAACTAAACTAAACATACATATACAAGAAAGAGGAGCCTTGGCTACTAGGGTTGGGCCCTAACCCAAGAGTTTTAGCCCTCTGAGTTAACTCAGTGCTGGCTCAGAACAAAGCTCATTCTTATTACCAAAATAGAAAATTACATCAATAAAACTTTCACAAGTTTGGAGCTTGAAAATAGCTTAGATTTTTACAACAAAAATTTGAATCCTAATGAGGCTCTCAGCCTCTCTACTTATACAACTGAAGTCCCCAACGATTTCCTTAAAATTAGGGATGCTCAGCTCTCGAACTCGAGATAAACTAGCTCTTTTTCTCTCACTTGATTGGCTACTTTCTAATCCTCATGGCTTGGTTGCTTGCACTCTGAGCTAGTGCGATGGATGGAGGAATATTCGAATGGGGGATAAGTAAATGAGGAGGATTTACCTCCTACAATCCCTCTCCCTTGTCCCATTCGAGTTTTAACCTTAGTATTTGCATAAATTCCTTTATTTTCTCCTTCAATCCTGCATTCAATGCATATTATTCCACTAGGCATAATATCCAACTCTAACTCACCTCATAAAGAAAATATAACCAAAAACATGTAATAAGTTGTGAGAAAAGTTGGTTTGGCTAAGCTAGGAGGTGAATTAAGGCCCATATAATTACCCAATGATGACACTCATCACATAATATTCCTCAAAGCACCTTATATAACCACCAACATTGTTTCTTACATGTAGATATTAAAACCATTCATGGTAACACCAAAACATGCAAATAACGTGCACACACCATGGCAGCTAGAAACATTTTACACAAGATTGTAATGGATAATTCTGATTTTTCACCAAATGAAACTTGTCAAGTTGAAGAAGATGGAAAGTATGCTCCTTTACAATTATTTACTTCGACTTACACACAATGTTATTTGTTTAAGGATATCAATGATGCTCTTAAAAATCTTAATTGCCTATCAATATCACAACCAAAAATGAACAATGTTATGCAACCAACTCACAAAATAGAAGAAAAGATAGATCAACGACTTAAAAAGTATTCTCTTTGAGGGGGAAACCACCTTTAAATTACATAAATGAACAATTATTGGATGATACAAATGATAATACATCCTTATTATATATATGGTATAAGGGGTCACAATATAATCAGAGCCTACATAACAATAATAATGTAAGGGCACAATAATAAAAATAGTGGGATTCTATGGGGCACAACAATAACAATAGGGAGCTACACTAACAATAACAATAATGGGAATACACTATTATTATAGGGGACCTAACATGCCCCTCTCCTTCAAAAAAGTTTTTTCCTCAAATATTAAGTAGTTCCAGATGCTTCTATATAAAATTCTCATCCTCCCATGTGGAATATTTAGTGGGTAAGTTATTCCACTTAATGAGATACTTTGAAATTAGTTGATTCTATAGTTGTCAAGTTCTTGTTTCTGTGACTTCTTCAGGCTCAAATATGATTTTTCTATATTCGTCAAGTTCTAACAACATTGTTTGAACTAGGATCCTGTCACTGATAACCTTCTTTAAGCATGAAACATGGAAAACTGGGTGTACTCAAGAAGATGAAGGTAGCTACAATTTGTATTCCATGGCACCAATCTTTTTCAACGCCTCGTAAGGACCATAGTACTTGGGTGATATTTTATTATCCTTCTTAGCTTGTTTGAGGGAAATTTGTTTGTATGGTTGTAGCTGTAAAAATACCAAGTCGCCTACATCAAAACCTATTTCACTACGATTTCGATATGCCTATTCTTTCATTTTATTTTATGCTAGAGTGATTTTATCCTTTAAGAGTTTGAGGACTTGTTTTTGATGCTCGATGTGATCTTCCACTACGCGAACCTTAGAATTTTCTCTTAAATGTGATGTCATGGATGGTGGATGGTATCCATAAAGTACCATAGATGGGGTCATTTTTTCTGTAGTATGGAAGGAAGTGTTATACCACCATTCATCTAGAGGTAACCACTTAAACCATTATGTTTATTTATCAGATACAAAGCAACGAAGATATCCTTCCAATAATTTTTTAACTATCTCAGTTTGCCCGTCAGATTGAGCATGATAAGATGATCTATGAGCTAATTCAGTACCAAGACAAGAAAATAATTTCGTTGAAAATTTTCCATTGAAAATGGGATCTTTGTCACTTACAGTAATCATTGGGTTTCCATTTAGCTTTTGAATTGTTTCCATAAATGTAATAACAATTTTACTAGCTTTAAAAGGATGAGATAATGCACAAAAGTGTGCATACTTGGTAAGTCTATCGACTAGCACCATGATGAAACTCTTTCCTTTAGACTTGGGTAAAAGTATGATAAAATACATTGAGAAATCCTCCCAATGTTGACTTTGAATGGCTAAAGGTCGTAATAGACCGGGGTATTAATTGTCTCAACTTTATTTTGTTGGAAAACCAAACATTCTGCCGCAAACTTCTGAATCTTAGATTTAATACTATCCCAAGACAATTTTTAAAAATCCCAAGTGCCCTCGTAAGGGGGAGGTGTGCAATTCCAAAAGAATATTTTTCTTGAGTTAGGAATTCTTACAAAGATATAAGCGATCTTTGCACCATAATGAGTCATTTTTACAACTAAATGTATCAGATGTGCTGGGATATTTCTACAATTTTTGAATGATTGTCCATACCTCTTCGTCATTCTTCCATTCATACCTTGCTTGGGTTATCCAATTAGGTTGAATAATAGAAATGGAACAAAGCCATTCTTCCACATCCTCATCCTTTCTTGAGAGTGCGTATTCAACAACACTTTTCTTCTCTTTTTTGTAAATGATTTCAAAGTCATAACCCAACATCTTCGTGACCCATTTTTTTTTATATTCTAAATATAATATTTGTTCCAAAAAATTATTTAATACTATCATGGTTTTTTTTTACTTTGACATGTCTTCCCATTAGGTAAGGTCTCCATTTCTTTATTTCATGTAGTATTGACCACAATTCCTGCTCATAAATAGGTTTTTGTAAATACTTTCCTTCGATTGGATGTCTTCCAAAAGAAATGGGTCTTCCTTCTTGCATTAAAAACACCAATTCCATTTCCTGAGGCATTACATTCCACAATAAAGGTTTTTGTGAAGTCTTTTGTAGTTAATACTAGTGCTTGGCACATTGCCTCTTTAAGATGTTCAAAGTCCTTAATTGCTTCTGGATTCCAAAAATTGCATCTTTCTCGAATAATGTTATGAGAGGTGTTGCTATTCTCCCATAATTCTTAACAAACTTGCGATAATTTTGTTAGGGTATACCTAAACACCCTCAAGAGATACAATATGACCCAAATATTCCACCTCTTTTACTCCAAAGAAACATTTGGAGGTTTTCTCAAATAATTGTTTCTCGTCCAATAATTTGAGCACACTATCAACGTGTTGAACATGATCCTTCCAAGACTTGCTATGGATTAGCATATCATCAAAAAGTACTAACACAAATTTTCCAAGGAAGGGTTTGAAAATGGAATTCATCAAATCTTGAAATGTGGAATGTTCATCAGTAAGGCCAAAAGGCATGACCAAAAATTCAGAATGACCCTCATGAGTTTTGAATGTTGTTTTCGGAATGTCTCCAGACTTCATTCTAATTTGATGATATCTTGAATTAAGATGTAGCTTGGTGAAGTAAATTTCTCCATGTAATTCATCCAACAATTCATCAATGGCAGTAATCGGAGATTTATCTTTAACATTGAGCTTGTTGAGCTCCCTATAATCCATACACATATGCCATGATCCATCCTTCTTGTGCACAAATACTACTGGAGCAAAGAAAGATATTTGACTAGGTTGAATTATACCAACCTCTAGCATTTATGGAAGCATACGTTCAATTTCACTCTTTTGGGGATATGGATATCTGTGAGGTTTGATGTTTGGAGGAACACTTCCTGGAATCAAACAAATAGCATGACCATGAACATAAATAGGTGGGAGGCCTTTTGGAGTCTCAAATACCTATGAATGACTGTCCAAGACTTTTTGGAGATCTGGAGAAATTGAAGATTTCGATGTTTGAACCTCTATTGAGCATGATTGTGAAATGGCACCCCATTGTTCCTTATTCATACGATTTTTCATGCCATTAGAGTTAATTATATTTCCTAGTTTCCCTGTGATACCCGTTAATTCAACTTCATTTCTTTCCCAAAAAAATTTCAAGAAAGGTTCGTGAAAATTAAAAGATATCGTCCCCAAAGGTTGTAACCATTAGACTCCTAGCACAACATTAGCACCACCCATTGGAATGAAAAGCATTGGAATATTCAATACATATTTCGCCATGATTAGCTTGATATTATGACACTTTCCAGATAAATTTATAGTTCCTCCATTTGCAACCATCACTTGATACTCTCGTTCTAAATATAGGAATCAATTCAATTCCTTGGCTATCTTACAATGAATAAAATCATGGGTACTACCCTAATCAATCAACACTATTACATTTTTCTTATTGACATATCATTATATCTTAAGAGTTTGAGGTGTGTTAATTCCTACCAATTCATTACAATCTATGGTCAAATTCATTTCTTCTTTCTCTGGGGTTGGTTCCTGGTGTATATCCTCCTCTTTTGATGTTTCTTGTGCTTTTTCTTCCTCCTCTTCACAATTTATGTAGAATAATTTCTTCTCAGCACACTTATGACCTTTAGTGTGTTTTATATCACAACTGTAACAAATCCCTTTTTCACTTTTTTCCTCCAATTATTGTGGCGTCAACTTTGAATATTGTGGAAGGCTAAGAGAAACAACACATCCATCTTTATCATTGTGAGTGGTAGACTTCCTTGTTGCCATAATTTTTCTTTAAAATTTTATTTCCACCCTGAATGCCTTCTCCAATGAATCAGGTTCCCAAAGGAAAACCTAATGTTGTATTTTATTCTTCAAAGTCCCTATGAAGACATCAATCCTATGCTCGTCTTGAATATCAGTTACCCTGATATTCAAATTTTGGAAGTCCTCAATGTGCTCTGCCATTGAACCCTTTTGTTTGAGATTTATCAATTGGCTAAAGAAGGTGTTTCTCTTTGTATCCTCATAATTTTCTATCAGTTCCTTCATAAAAATTGACCAAGTGATAAGTGGTTTATGAGAACAAAGCCATTGATATCATACAGTTTGATTTGGTTCTAAATATAAAGATGTAATGCGTACCTTTTGTGTATGTTGCACATCACGGAGATCAAAATATTACTCCATTTTTAGTATCAATGTTACTAGATCCTTGCCATCAATCTTCCTCATATCGATCTTTGGAATGTGGTGGGTCTTAAACCCAACATTGGAGTCTTTAAAATCATAATTCATTTTCGTTTTTTCTCCTCATGATTTTCATGGAATACCTTTTCGCCGTTAGGAAGCATTTCTTGTATTAACTTTGTCAAACCTTCCTTCAAACCTTCCATGTCTTCTTTTAAACCATTCATGTCACTTTTTATTCTTATTTTAAGCCATCCATTTTCCCCTTTAGTTCATCTTTGGTTTCTCTTTGTGAGAGAAAAATTTGTTGCAGTTGGACCCGTAATTTTAATATATTATGTTGCAATTTCTCCTCTTCATGAGTCATAGTAGAGATTTCTGGGGATTAATTGGCATAGAATTATTTTGTTTGGGAGGAATTTTAGAACCAAATAATGATATATATGCTTCAATAGGCCCTTTGAATCACTTCAAACTTATTTTTCAAACCAACGTTATGAAAACTTTAAAAAAATACACAAATCTTTCTTGCTTTTTAGGAGCTCAATATTAAAGTTGTTGTACCTCTGTAATTTTGGATCTCCAAGGTCTAAAATTTCTTATTTTTCTTGCCCTATGAGTCTTATTTCCAACCCCACGAGTAAAACTAAGATTGGATTCTTCAAGAAAGAGTTATGCCTAATCTACCACCATGACTTGATTATAGAATGGTTCAATAGAGAAAAAATGTACAGAGTTCCATGTGCCATTGTTTCATCCTTCGACCCTGAAAATGGTACAAGAAACACTACAGATCGTGAAATTTCAGTAAATTTTTATGAAATTCAAATCCAATGCTCAGAGAGAAATTTATGATGATTTTTCCTAGGTCACATGTTTGAGATGGAATTTTGGAGCCTACAAAAACCCTAAATTTCTCAGATCATATCTCTGAAAAATAGCGAACTAAGATTTTAAATTAATACACTACATTTAAAAGTATTTTGGTTACATGTAGTTTCAATTTCATCTTCTAAAGCGTCATAAAAAAATGTTATAGTGAAAATTCCAAGATTTCTCGTTTGAAGAAGCGAAACACTAGAATCTGAAGCTTTGATACCAAATGTTTTTTGGAAACAATGTTAATATTGAGAGGGGGGTCTGAATCAATATTAAGGCTAATTTTAACTTTTATGCCAATTTATCTTTACTCATTCAAATTTGGCATCCATTATATGATATCAACCATTAACAAACCATAATAGTATCCATATCAACCAATAAAAACATACACATCATGAGCAGCAAACAGATAAGACATGAAGGTTCAACGTGGAAACTCTTCCAGGAGAAAAACAACCAAAGATTTTTTTTGTTATTGATTTAAAAATGCGACCACCTACTCTATTACATTAACATGTTTGTGAGCCACTACTCATAGGAAGCACCAACTCCCTTTGTTTGCTTGCTATCACCCACTAGCAGGAAGCACCATATCCCTTCTTTTGTAGACACTTGATCAACTTACTAGAAGCACCATGTGAAGCAATAATTTCAAGGATTTGTTGCAAGCACCAAATTGTATGAGAAACAAACCCCCAAGCTTTCTTTAGACACCAATTAGAGATGGAAGAACCAACTTTCTGTATGCAAGCTCCAACCCACACTCAATAAGGAACTGATGCTCTTTGTAGATGGAAACTACTATGCCTGATATCAACTCTATTCTCCTCAGAAACCTTACCTCTACTCATCCCCTGCTGCACTCTATAGAAAACCACTATTCTGCTCAAGAATAGTCACTCATTACAACTCTCTCAACACTTTTTCCACATCACAGCATCATACTATTCTCGGCCCTCTTCTCTCAAGAACATACATTTAGCATTTGGCCCCTTCTATTCCCCGGGCTCTCTAGTCCTCTCAAACAATAGCACAACATCTCCAAGTCTCTCAAACAATATCATAGACTCTCTTAGGGACTCTTCCCTCTGCATAGGTACTCTCAACCTCTCTCATCAGCACTAGTGGACTTGGCCTCTCCTTAGCAGTGCACACACATCCACATAACTCTCCACAAATCTCAATGGAAACAATGTTGCTTCTCCCATAGTGCTCAACTGCTTTTGTTTCACTAAAACACAGTGATCGATGTTGTCTCCATCATCCATCACTCTTCCATTCACACTATTAGAGTGTACCTTTAGATGGCTTCTCCATCCTATTTTTTCCTCTCACTGCTTGAATTATGCCGCTGCAACATTAAATCAAAGAATGGGCTTCGTTCAGTGACCATTGCGGTTGTAGTAAAATTAATACAATGAATGTCCACCTGAGTGACTTTCAACCTACAGATAAATAAATCTCATTCATAGTGTAGACTCAAGGAGCTCTTCCATTAATATCAACTTGTACCAATAGTATGGCTCTTTACTGCTCATGATATACCTCTGACTTGCCTTCAAGAAATTAGCATGTACCTCAGGCATGACTCTCCTTCATGTAATCAAATATTTTATTCTAAGGTTGTGTTCTTCATTTAATCCCTTGTAGCATGTATAGGAGATCATAGGTAGCTTATTTATACTAATGATAGGCCCAACACTCTTCTCTGAAAATCGTGATCCTCATCACCCTTGACTCAATGATCTTGACAATAATTATTTGTTCTAGCGACCAACTCTTCTCTGCACATTTACTCTTAGATACCGACTCATTCATCCTTCATACACCTTTGTGCTACAATCTTGGAACCCCACATTTTGTAACATTATTAAGGTGATATTACGAAATCACAAGATTTCGATATTGGATTTTGCCCCTTTTACTTCGCCTCTTATTGTTTTTCCACCATAGGATCGTGCGTTATGACCGGTGGCATAGAATTTAGGTGCTAAAACCTTCAAGATCCTGCAAGGGGCCTATCTCCTTATGTTCTTGCTTTATGCCCTTGGTTCTTTGGGCTCCATGACCAGATGCCAGCAAGATCGAAAGCTCCCTAATATCAAAACTTTCTAAAAATTAAATTATAGAGAAGTTATGAAATCTCCGACCTTCGAAATATACTTCCAGGATGACATCATGCTCTTTTCATCAACCACACATAGCATCTCCTTAATGGTGACACATGTCACCAAGAGTTTCCCAGTTAGACTACTCAATAATGTTGAGTTTGACTGCAACGTGTCCTCTTTATAGCCATGTCATGTTGATTTCATCTGCCACCATTAGCTCCTGAGGGCAAATCAACTGCTACCATGTGTCATATCTAAGAAGAGAGAAAGGGTTCCTCAATCGTTGGTTTTGTAAACAATTTCCTTTATAAATCCCTACTCCCTGCAACCCTCGGTGCTTTTAAGAGAATTTAATTTGTAAAAGGCTATGACGTTATGAGGTTCTGAAACTCTAACCCTCTGAAGTTATGATGCTTCAAAATTTAGGATTTAGTTATTCAGCCTACTTCCAATTTTCTAACCTTTCGACATCCCGAGATTCTGACATTTCGAGGTCTTCACACTCCAACCTTAAAATTTTGAAGTTCTAAAATTTTAGGTTCCAATATTAGGCGTGCTTCTGATATTCTAACATTTCGACTTCCCGATATTCCGACCCTCCAATGTTTCAAAGGTCTGAAATTGAAGGTTTTGATATTTGGTCTACTTCTTTGGTTCCGAGGTTCTGAAATTCGGCCTGCTCCTAAGGACTTCAAGATCCTTAATTCAGCTATCAATAACTTTTGATCCTGGGATTCATTTATGGACTCCCACATACCATTGGAAATATTTTTCAAATTTCCTTCCACTAGAGAAGTTCTGATGTAGTCCTTGATCCCATTTGCTTCCTGAAACATGGCTGCAAATTCTCTACCATTCTTTGGACCTTGACCCTTCTTCTTGTGCCTAGAATCCTAGAATCCCCAACCATCACAATCATCCTTTTATAGATTTTCCAACAGACCTGCTACTAAGATGATTCTCTACCAGAGATTGTAGCCACAATAGGAATCCCCCTTAACTTGACACATCAAGCACATGAATGCTAGCATTTGCTACTATCACAACTAGCCTAGTGAGCTTCAATGTTATCCTTCCTAACATCATGCTAGCACATACATCCATGCTAGTATAATTGACATCAATGACAAAATACTTGCTAATTGTTAGAAAATACCAATTTCCCAACACATCTCCCAACATGGGTGTTGACTGTTGGGTGTGGACCCTGATTATCTTCTGTACTCAAAGGTTTCAACCATATGTATACCCCAGGAAGACTATACACCCCTCCACGCAGGGGGGACTTGTCCCCCCTGCGAGGGTTCGAGATGGTCGATCACCCCCGGCTGGGGCATCCGGAGGGAAGCAGTCCCTCAGTGGGGGTTCGGGGGTAGCGCCCCAAAGCTAAAAATAGATGTAAAATTGCCTTGTAAAAGTCTAGTAATTTCTAGTCAATTTGGGCTGTTCGTTTGGCGGATGATCTGACGATAGAAGTTATGTTTAATTTAGGGTTTTTTGCCCTAGAAGGAAACCCCTCACTATATATGAGGGAATTGTATTGCGTCTATGCATATCTATATATTCTAAATGAGGAAGAGAGAGGAGATTGAGAGTGAAGAGGGAGTTACAACAAATCTGTTGTAGGTTGTATCTCTTCAGTTTGCTAGATAATATAATAAAAGAAGGAATGGTTGTTTCTCTGTGGACGTAGCCCAAACTGGGTGAACCACGTATATCTGTGTCTCTCTTGTTTTATGTGTTTTCTATGTTTATATTTCTGCAATATTTTATGTGTTCCATTGCTCTGTAATATATAATTTTCTAATGACTAGTATCAAAGCTGAAGGTCTATTTGGTTGATAAACTCGCAAGAGAGAAGAGTTCCTGGTTCAAGAGGGAGAAATGGCGGAAGATGGTAGGTTTAGGGTCAAAAAATTCAATGGATAAAACTACCAACTATGGAAGATGTAGGTGGAAGATTATCTATATCAGAGAGATTTGTACCTACCATTGAGCGGAAAGATAAAGAAGCCAACGAGTATGAAAGACACATAATGGAATATTCTCGACAGAAAGGCACTTGGAACAATATGGTTGTGCCTAGTGGTGTCGGTAGCATTTAATATTTCAAAGGAAATGACAACAGAGGGTTTAATGTCGACATTGGTGAAACTATATGAAAAACCCTCAGCCTCAAATAAGGTATTTCTTATGAAGCATTTATTTAATATGAAGATGTCAGAAGGTGGATCTGTTGCTGATCATTTAAATGATTTTAATACAGTTACAAGTCAGTTAAGTTCTGTAAGGGTAAATTTTGATGATGAAGTTAGGGCTCTGTTATTTTTGTGCTCATTGCCAGAAAGTTGGAATGGTTTAGTTATGGCCATTAGTAACTCTGTCTCTGGATCTAGTACTTTAAAGTTTGATGATGTTGTCGGTGCAATCCTTAGCAAGGAAATGTGACAGAAAAGCTCCGGTGAGACATCAGGTAATGCTTTGACTACAGAGACTAGGGGAAGAAAAATGGAAAGAGGAAAGAGCTTAGGATATCGCAGTAAGTCAAGAAAAGGCAGATCCAAGTCCAAATTAGGGATAGTGTGCTGGAAATGTGGGAAGAAAGGACACCTGAAGAAAGACTGCAAGTCTCGGAAGGGAAAAGAAGAAGACGCGCAGCAAGAAATTAATCATGAAGCGAACGTAATAGGTGATGTGTTGCAAGATGCTTTGATTCTTGCATTAGAAAATATTATTGAAGCCTGGGTGGTAGATTCAGGGGCCTCATTCCATGCCACACCTAATAAGAAACATTTTCATGATTATGTTCAAGGAGATTTTGGACAGGTTTAATTGGGTGATGATAAAACCTGTAAAATCGTTGGAATGGGTGAAATTTTCATAAAATAGTAGAATGGAAATCAATGGCTATTGAACGAAGTAAGGCATGTTACAGATTTGAAGAAAAATCTAATTTCAATAGGGAAGTTGGGAGGTGAAGGATGTGTAACTACTTTCACAGATAAAACCTAGAAGGTCACTAAAGGATCCTTGGTAATAGCGAAAGGAGGAAAGGTTGGTACATTGTATTTATGCAATGGTATTTCTAATTCTGTTAATTCTTTAACCTCTACAGGAGAAAATACGACAATGTGGCATCATAGGCTCGGGCACATGAGTGATAAGGTTATGCAGATTCTTCACTCAAGAAATTTGTTTCCAGGTTTGAAGCATGTTGATTTAAAATTCTGTGAGAATTGTGTTTGTGGAAAACAGAAGAGAGTCAGATTCCTTAGAGTTGGGAAAGAAAAGAAGAGTGAAAAATTAGAGCTTGTGCATACAGATGTATGGGGACTTGCTCAGGTATCATCTCTTGGTGGCTCTCATTATTATGTTACTTTTATTGATGATGCAACCAGAAGAACTTGGATTTATTGTATTCGAAATAAATCTAATGTATTTGATACTTTCAAGAAATGGAAAGGTTTGGTTGAAAATGAGACAGGAAAAACGTTGAAGTGTCTCAGATAAAAAAATGGAGGTGAATATTGCAGCAAAGAGTTTGACAGGTATTGTTCAGAGAATGGAATTTGTAGAGGGAAGATAATTCCAGGAACACCACAAGAAAATGGCATGTCAGAAAGGATGAACAGGACAATCATGGAGCATGCAAGGCACATGAGATTGCATGCAGGATTGCATTTACAATTTTGGTCAGATGCTGTAGATATTGTTGTTTATCTAATAAATAGAGGGCCTTCAAGTTCCTTGGATGGTGGTATTCCAGAGGAGGCATGGACAGGTAAAAATGTAAACTACTCTTTTTTAAAGATTTTTGGTTGTGAAGCCTTCATCCACATTAACAAAGAAAATAGAACAAATCTTAAGGCAAAATCAAAGAAAGGTACCTTTATTAGATATGGTGTTAATGATTTTGGTTATCACTTTTATGATTATGAAAAACACAAAATCATAAGGAGCAGAGATGTCATATTCAATGAAGAGGTTTTGTATAAGGATTGGCTGCAGGAAAAGAAACAAGAAAAAGAAAACAGAGAATACACAGTGCTTGACGAGATCACAGAAAAAGCGATGGTGCCTGAAAATCATAATGATCAACAGCCCAATGACAACAAGAACTTCAAACACCTGAAAGTGGTGTTAGAAGATTTTCCAGGACAAGTAGACCCCCTGAACGATACTCTCCTTCATTATATTATGTATTGTTAACTGATTCTGGTGAACTAGAATGTTATGAAGAAGCATTGCAGGTAGAAACCAGGAAGAAGTGGGAGCAAGCCATGAAAGAAGAGATGGACTCATTAGCACATAACCAGACTTGGCACTTAGTTAGGTTGCATGCAGGTAAAACAACATTGCAGAATAAATGGGTTTACAAGTTGAAGGAAGAAGATGGAGGTAGAAAAAGGTATAAAGCTAGAATTGTGGTGAAAGGGTTTTCACAGAAAAAGGGTATAGATTTTGATGAGATATTTTCTCCTGTTGTGAAAATGACTTCAATAAGAACTATTCTTAGTCTAGTAGCAGCTGAAGATTTGCGTCTTGAGCAGTTAGATGTAAAGATAGCCTTTCTCCGTGGGGATTTGGAGGAAGAGATATATATGCAGCAGCCACAAGGATATGAGGTAAAAGGGAAGGAGAAACTCGTGTGCAGGTTGAAGAAGAGCTTGTATGGCTTAAAACACGCTCCAAGGTAGTGGTATCTAAAATTTGACAGGTTTATGTTTGAACAAGGTTATACTAGGTGTCACTCTGATCATTGTGTTTATCTCAAAAGGCAAAATGATGGTAGCTATATTATATTGTTATTGTATATAGATGACATGCTTGTTGCAGGTTCTAACATGCAGGAAATAAATGTGCTCAAAAGGAAATTAGCAAACTCATTTGCAATGAAGGATTTCGGTGCTACAAAACAAATCCTTGGTATGAGAATAACTAGAGACAGGAAGAATCGCAAATTAACATTGTCTCAAAGTGAGTACATAGAAATGGTGTTGAAAAGGTTTAATATGCAGAATGAAAAACCAGTTAGTATACCTTTTGCTATCCATTTCAAATTATGTAAGGAGGCGTGTCCCAAGACTCAGGAAGAAATGGCTCATATCTCTAAAGTTCCATATGCATCAGCAGTTGGAAGTTTAATGTATGCAATGGTCTGCACAAGGCATGATATTGCACATGTAGTGGGAGTTGTAAGCAGGTACATGAGCAATCCAGGAAAAGAACATTGGATGGTGGTAAAGTGGATTCCCAGGTATTTGAGAGGTACCAAAAATCAAACATTATGCTTTGGTGGTTCAAACATTTCTCTACATGGATATGTTGAAGCAAATATGGCAGGTGACAGAGATAATAGGAGGAGCACTATAGGATATGTATTTATTGTAGGTGGAACAGCTATCAGTTGGGTTTCAAAAATCCAAAGTGTTGTTGCACTTTCAGCAACAGAAGCATAGTATGTTGCTACTACAAAGGCTAGCAAAGAAATGATTTGGTTACAAAGGTTTCTGTATGAATTGGGTAAGAAGTGGGCGTTGGGCAGGTTATACAGTGATAGCCAGAGTGCCATACATCTTGCAAAGAACTCTGCATTTCATTCCAAGGCTAAGCATATACAGCTCAAGTATCATTTCATACGGTCAGTGTTGGAAGATGGACAATTGAAGCTGGAAAAGATACACACTAGCCAGAATCCTGCAGATATGTTAACAAAAGTTGTAACGAGGGAAAAACTGAGAATCTGCTCAGTTTCAATAGGTCTTCAAGTATGATGAAGAAGATGAGAAACAACCAGGTCCAAAGTGGAGTCATTTTCTACCAAATGAAGTAGCGGTGGAGTTGTTATAATCAGTCTCCAAGTGGGAGATTGTTGGGTGTGGAGCCTAATTATCTTCTGTATTCAAAGGTCTCAGCCGGATGTATACCCCAGGAAGACTGTACACCCCTCCACGCGGGGGGGTGCGGGGGGGGGGGGGGGGGGGGGACTTGTCCCCCCGGTGAGCGTTCGGGGGGGCTGATCCCCCCTGGCTGGGGGGTCCGGGGGCCAGCGGTCCCTCGACGGGGGTTCGGGGCAGCACCCTTGAAGCTAAAAATAGATGTAAATTGCCTTGTAAAAGTCTAGTAATTTCTAGTCAATCTGGGCCATTCATTAGGAAGATGATCTAATGGTAGAAGTTATGTTTAATTTAGGGTTTTTTCCCTAGAAGGCAACCCCTCACTATATATGAGGGAATTGTATTACGTCTATGCATATCTGTATTCTAAGTGAGGAAGAGAGAGGAGATTAAGAGTGAAGATGGAGTTAAAACAGATCTGTTATAGGTTGTATCTCTTCAGTTTGCTGGATAATATAATAATAGAAGGACTGGTTGTTTCTCCGTGGACGTAGCCCAAACTGGATGAACCATGTATATCTGTGTCTCTCTTGTTTTATGTGTTTTCTGTGTTTATATTTCTGCAATATTTTACGTATTCCATTGCTCTGTAATATACAATTTTCTAATGTTGACATCAATGCAAAAACACTTACTACCACTAGCTATCCAGGCAATTCCAATTATCCAACAATGTTATGGAACCAACTTACAAAATAGAAGAAAATATATATAAATGACTTAAAAATTATCCTCTTCAAAGGGAAAACCTCCTTTACATTACATATATGAACAATTCTTGGATGATACAAATGATAATACCTCCTTGGTATATATAGGGGTCTAAGGGGTCACAATATAATCAGAGCCTACATAACAATAATAATGTAAGGGAACAATAATAACAATAGTGGGCTTCTATGGGGCACAACAATAACGACATAGGGGATACATGGGAACAAAAATAGCATTAAGGGGCTACACTAACCATAACAATCATGAGGGCTTCACTTAATGAACCTTTTAGATAACACGTGTGTTTGTGACATACTAAACGATACCCTTAATTTGACTACATATTACAAAATACCTATAAAATTCACATTATCTAACCCCCTACCAATATGAACTCAATACACCTTCCCAATTTATAAAACCCCTAGTTTCACTAGATATTGTAGGTATCCATTTTTTCATTAACATTTTTTATACCCCTTTATATTTTTCATTAACTTTGAGCTCCATTTTTTATACCTGCCAATATAAAAACCCTTTACCCCCTATTACATGCTCAATATATTATGTCATTTTTTACTCAATATATCTTCCCCAATATTACCCCACGTGGTATGATATTGCTCCACAAGCGAAGCCCCCATGATAACAATAAGGGGAATCCACTAGTATTATATGGACTTAAGAAAAAAGATGTGGAATACTCATTTCTGTGATGTGGCATTTTCAAATAAAACCAACGTTAGTAAATGTAGCAAATGTATTGTGTTGAAAGCACAAATGAATTCATCGACAACAAAAGAGTTGGAAGAAAATGAATGAGCTAGATTGAAGAAACAGAAAAAGACTATTTTGCATGGTAGATATTGCTACTGTGCACATAGAATAATGTCAGAGCGGTTTCTAAAGGATTATTTAAGTATCATCAATGATAAAAGAGACAAAACAAATACTTCAATCGAAAGGCTATGTGCCAAACCAAAATCTACTGCAGGAACAAACTTAGGTTTGTCATTGATATGTATGCTAACACATGGGCATAAGACAAGATGTTTTGGTAATTTCTCCTTACCATTCGTACATATGGGATCACAATTTACTATACATCCCTTACAAAGTGCTTGAAGGTCCTGGAAGACCCACACCTAGATATGTATGGTGATTTACTTTATGAGATTGGAATTTCAAAACCTCCTTTCAAATACATTACTAGACACTTGTGTTTTAATACTCAAAATGTAAAGTGTATAAGGACAATGTTATGTCTCATGGATGATCAAAAAATAAGAATGTTGATTTTAAACCTCTTCCTCCACATTTGTTGTGATAGTTGGACAATGCAACTACTGATAATAAAAAGCTTTATCTTTTCATGTTTTTGTCACTTCTAATTTCCCTTGGTGTCTTCATCACTATTGAGGTTGGGTTCTTTCCCGTAGGGCACACCCATGACGAAATAGATGGAACATATTGAATAATGTCTTCCACATTGAAAAGTAAAGATGTATATTATTTACTTGAAATGATGGATATATATCGCACAATTGAAGAAAAGTGGGTGTTTCCAACTACACTTATTAACAAGGTGTATGACATAAAAGATTTCATTAAAGGATACATTAAGGAGGGGGGAAATGCACTAGTTGGACATCTTAATGTCAAATGCTTCCAATGTTTTGTACTTAATGATGTTCTAATACTAAGATACAAAGAATCCATTAGAGATACTAAGTGGTCAGAACCAATTCAGTGAAGGAAGGAATATCATCATACATAGAAATGTGGAAGGAAACTATTGACAATGAGGATTCACCAATAATTATAGAAGAATGGAAAAATAAAGTAGAGTATTGCGAAAGAGTTTTTGATACAATTAGACGAAATCTATAATGATCATGTAATAGTGCACATAAATGATTCATCTTTTGAGGATTTTTGGCCCAAGACATGGAAAATTATGTATGATGACTGTAATCCAATCCACGATCTCTATAGTATTATGGCTGGAGATTTTGATAATGTGATAGTTGAACCAATATATGTTGGACCTGAAATGCAACAAGCCAAAACCAACATTCAATCCTATGATTGATGTTAAGAAAGGAAAGATGTTGCTAGTTAGATTAGGAAATGAGGATGATGGAGAGATTATTTGGATGGAAAAATACACCTCAGATATCTTCAAGGATAATGAAAGTCACACTTTTCATGTAAAGGTTGATTAGTGGAAACCTACTTTAGATAAATACAATGGAAAAATATTAGAACAATATTGGGTACCAAATCTAGATGACAGAAAATGTGGCTCTATTCCAATTAGCACCATAGTTTCACCATGGAGGTGAAAGAAAGAACATTGCGAGAAGACAAAGATCAATGAATGTGGTGTCCAATTCACATCAAAATCTAGATCTGCCCTGATCATGTGCTTGAATATTTCTTGCTTATTAGGATACTACTGAGAATTTATGATAGAAGCTTAATGAGAATATCCCAATCTTCTCCCATTAGATAGTTAAAATAAATCACCTTTCTATATGCTTCATCCAATTTGGTGTGCTTCTAAAATGTTGGTTTGACTATGAAAATATTTTTTATTTCATAACATAAAATAAATCATCAAATAATTTCTTAAGAAGAGTTTCACCATTTAGAACCCCTTTTAAACCAGTGAATTTTGAATTATTATTTTCACATTCATTGAGTAATTTATGATACTCTTTCCTAGATAAAATTTTACCCTATGAATTTTTGAATGATAGCAATCCTCTTTCTTGTAGAATATTGAATTTGCTATTGAATTTATTCACTTGAACTTGCACTAGTTTACATGTTTCTTTCATCTATCTTGTAAAATTATTTTTCGATAGAACTTTATCAGTTTCCATGATTGAATGAGTTCTATCTAAAACAAAAATCTCTTTTTACTCCACCTTTGTTTTATATTTTAGGAATATGATAATCTTACCATCTTGAACTAGTTTATTCCCTAGTTAATTTTCAATCTCATCTATTGCCCCTTTAGCAAGCTCTAATAATTCTACATGTTGAGCCATAATCTCGATTGATGTCAAGACTTCAGACATTGAGGACATAATGTCTATCCATATTCTATATTCACCTTGGATTAAACATTGAATGCTATTAGCTTCATTGATATGCCATTCGATCTTTTTCCTTAGAATAGTGCTTTCATGTAGTTGAGAAATTAAGAAATTATCATTTTTTAGTGAATCTTGCTCAATATCATCCATTACTTTCTTCAAGTTATCAATTTTAAAAAGTGTAGCAAGAAAGGCTCAATTTAACTTTAGCCTTAGTCAAATTGAGTAAATTGAATTTCCACATTAGCATGACAACTTAGAGGTAGTTAACTAGCGTGACAGGGCTCTTGCCACTTAGTTATCTCAGTAAATTTGAGTTAGAGGGCTTGAAGTTTAATTATGCATGCGTGGTTGTTAAATTTTAGAAATATAGTTCAATTATTTTCAGTTGTATTTAGGTAACTGACATCTAACTATTAATAGAGTCAATTGAATATTAGTTGTGTAGTGGGACAACAGTATAACTAAAAGATCTATCAATTGACTTATCAATCACCCAAAAATAGCTAATGCATAAATGGAATTTGAATCCCTCAGCTAAAGTGGACATGAAAAGGAAATGTAACTAGAATTGTATACTATCCTAGTGTACAATTGTTGCATGGAATTAGGAGATGCATCCTTGTGAATTAGACAAGAAAATAGGAGGAAATTCCCATATTTAGGATCTAATTTCCTCAAGGATTGTGCAAGGAAATAAGAGATGGATGGAGGCATAAAGCGGCTCAGTGTTGGCCAGAATTCCTCAATCAATAGAGAGAACAATTATTCTTTTGCAGGTAATGCTTAGAGGTGGAAACAATAATTGTAATAGTTTCTCAATTCAACTAATTAATGCAAAGAGGATTGATGGGTTTTTCGCAGTTGGGTTCCCCTAGAAATCACTGTCTACTTGTGGTTTTTATTGTTGTATGTCCATGCATGTCATTTGATATTGTGATTTTCCTTCCGCAAATTAGTAGAGTAGAATTTGTGATATCTACATGGTATTAGAGCCATTGAAATCACATTAGAACCATTATTTCAAACTTTTCCCTCAAAATTTTTGAATTTTTAGCTTCAGTCTAGTAGTTTTTCTTTAGATTTGATAGAATGTATTTCAACAAACTAAGATTGGAGTATGCATTGGAGGGAAGTTTGAATTTTTGAGCTTGGAACAAATTTAGGATCATGACAAGTGCCCAAGGAACGACATTCTAGAGAAACCAAAATATCGACAAGTGGGAAATCATTGAAGTCATCATGTATAGTGATCATTGAAGAAATAATGAACTGTTAGGAGGCAGAGTTAATCAAGACATAGTTAAGGGAAAATCCAAAAGACCCTATGAGAAGACTTCCTAATGTTGATAGAAGGATGCTAGTGGGTAGATTAGTTAGCCAAAAATTTTGTGACATAAGAGGAGTTGTGATGATTGATATTGGTAGAATGAGGATTAGAGAGATTTTCCACAGGGACATCGAGACTTAGAGGGAGTATAATTTTAGATGGAGTAGCCCTATGGAAGCTAGTACTTCAGGATTTGGGGAGATCATATTCATTATTGCAGTGGTTGCAACAATAATGAAGCAACAACAAAGTAGTAGCAACAATAGTATGAGTAGAATAGATTTCGCCATGCATGCAACTATTCCTCGATAAGTGAGGTGGGGCGATGTAGAGCCTTAGCCCCATAGTTGCGAGGAATTTGTGTTGGATCGATAAGAGAGTAGTTGCAATATACTTTCATCATGGATCATTACCTTTATATAGGGGCCCACTGTATCCAATAGCAGAAGGATCAGTGTGAGTTGGTGCAATAAGATGTTGAGGAGCACAAAGCAGCATTGATAGAAATGCATGAAGCATAGTGTAGAATCAACATTAGCGTAGTCTTCCCAGTAGACAGTTGCAAAGACACAGTTGATTCAATGGTTTTTGGATGATTCTTAGTTGCAGCTCTTGTAATAGTAGTAGCAATAGTGAGAGGAAGTGCAAAATCTCTTTCTTGCTAAGAGGGATTGCTAGAAAGTGTAGCAAGAAAGGCTCAATTTGACTTTAGCCTTAGTCAAATTGAGTAAATTGAATTTCCACATTAGAAGGATAACTTGGAGGTAGTTAACTAGTGTGACATGGCTCTTGTCACTTAGATAGCTCAGTAAATTCAAGTTAGAGGGCTTGGAGTTTAGTTATGAATGTGTGATTGCTAAATTTTAGCAATCTATTTCAATTATTTTCAGTTGTATTCAGTTAACTGGCCTCTAACTATTGATAGAGTGAATTGAAGGTCAGTTGTGTAGTGGGACAATACTCTAACTTAGATATTGATCATTTAATTGATGAATTTGCTCAAAATAGCTAACACATGCATGGAATTTGAATTCCTCATTCGAAGTGGATATGATGAGGAATTGTAACATGAGTTGTATACTAGTTGAGTGTACAGTCGTTGCATGGATTCAAGAAATCCATCCTTTGAAATTGAATAAGAAAATATGAGGAAAATCCTATCTTTTAGGAGCTAATTTCTCAAGGATTGTGTAAAGAAATAGGATATTAATGGAGTCATGAAGTGGCTAAGTGTTGGCCATAGGTCCTCTATTAGTAGAGAGAACAATTATTATTTTGTAGGTTGTGCTCAGGGTTGGAGCAAGAAATTGTAATATTTTTGCTATTCAACTAATTAATGCAAAGAGGATTGCGGGGTTTCTCCGAGTTGGGTTCCCCTAGAAATAACTATGTTCTTGTGGCTTTTCTTGTTGCATGTCTATGCATGTTGTTCTAAATTTTGATTTTCATTTTGTAGATTAGTAAAGTAGAATTTGTGTATCCTAATTTCATTTTGAATTCTTAAGAAATTGCAATTTCTATCAAATTTCTACATGTTATTAAAGCCCTTGAAATCACTTTAGAACTAGAATTTCAAACTTGTCCCTTAAAAATTTCGAATTTACAGCTTTAGTGTAGTGATTTTTCTTTATATGCGAGAGAATTTCTTTCAACATACTGAGATTAGAGTATGCATTGGAGGGAAGATCAAATTTATGAGCTTGGAACATACTTAGGATCATCACAAGTGCCCAAGGAGTTGCATTATGTAGCAGCCAAAATCTTGACAAGTGGGTAGTCATTGAATTCCTCACGTACAATGATCATTGAAGAACTAATGAGTTGTTAGGAGGAAGAGTTGATGGAGCCCTAATTCAGGGTTGATCCAGAAGACCCTATGTGCAGAATTATTAATGGGGCTAGAACGCTACTAGTGGGTAGATCAATGAGCCAAATTTTTAGTGACACAAAAGGATTTGTGGTCATTGATATTTAAAGATTGAGGATAAGAGAGATTTCCCACAAGGAGATCGAGACTTGAAGGGAGTCTAATTTTAGAGGGAGTAGGCCTATGGAAGCTAGTACTTTAGGATCTGGTGATATCAAACTCTTTATTGCAGTAGTTGCGGCAGCAAGGAATAAACACCATAGCATTGGAAGTAGTAGTATGAGTAGATCATATTTCGCTGTGCATGTAGTTATTCCTACAGGAATGAGGTGGGGTGATGTAGAGCCTTAGCCTTGAAGTTGCAAGGAATTTGTGTTGGGTCCATAGAAGAGCAAGTGCAATATACTTTCCTCATGGATCATTACCTTTCTCTAGGGGCCCATAATATTCAGTAGGAGAAGGATCAGTGTGACTTGGTGCAATCAAATGTTGAGGAGAACAAAGAAGTGTTAATAACAATTTAGGACGTATAGTGCAGTCTTCCCAGTAAATAGATGTAGAGACACAGTTGATTCAATGTTTTTTGGATTCTTCTCAGTTTTTGCAGTAGTAGTAGCAATAATGAGAGAAAGTGCTATAATACATTATAGAACTGTTGGATAGGGGTGGTGAAAGGTCCCTTTTTTGCTAAGAGGGAGTATTAGAAAGTGTAGCAAGAAAGGCTCAATTTGACTTTAGCCTTAGCCAAATTGAGTAAATCGAATTTCCACATCAGTAGGACAACTTGTAGGCAGATAACTAGTGTGACATGGCTCTTGTCACTTAGTTAGCTTAGTGAATTTGAGTTAGAGGGCCTGAAGTTTAGTTATGAATGTGTGGTTGCTAAATTTCAGGAATCTAGTTCAATTATTTTTAGTTGTATTTAGTTAACTGACCCCTAAATATTGATAGAGTCAGTTGAAAGTAACTTGTGCAGTGGGACAACAATATAACTTACAGATCTATCAGCTAATTGATGAATCAACCCAAAATTACTAATTCATTTATGGAATTCAAATTCCTCAGATGAAGTGGAGATGACAAGGTAGTGTAACATGATTTATATACTAGTTGAGTGTATAATTGTTGCATGGAATCAAGAGATCCATCCTTGGGAATCGCACAAGAGAATAGGACGAAAATATGAGATTGATGGTGGCATAAAGTGTCTAGTTGTTTGGTAGAGGTCATCAATTAGTAGAGAGAACAATTATTCTTTTGCAGGTTGTTCTTAGAATTGGAGCAAGCGATTGTAATAGTTTCTTTATTGCACTAATTAATGCAAAGAGGTTTGAGGGGTTTCACCCAGTTCGGTTCCCCTAAAAATCACTGTGTGTTTGTGGATTTTATTTTTGCATGTTGTTCTAGATTGCAATTTTCAGTTCACAGAATAGTAGAGTAGAATTTGTGTCTCCCAATTTCAATTCAAATTCTTGAACAATTACAATTTCTATCAAATTTCTACAATCAATTTCTTGATTTTTGAGAGAAAGAGATTAAAGAACCTATACTAATTTCTCTAAAGAATCTTCTTCTATCATACTTGCTTGAGATGAAGATGTTGTTATACCTTTTCGCTAATTTCTTTCTTTAAGCAATTGTTCTACTTAAGACTCTAGCTTGTCCATTAACTTAGTTTGCTCAATCATGACTGAAAGGAGCAAGTCTTTCTCTTGATGTATATCCTCAATCTCTTGAGTTTGTGGATGTTCAGTCCCTAGAAATTTGAATTTTTTGCAAAGTGACTGCATATATGCATTCTTATTTTGATTAATTCTTGAATAAGATTATGATCATTTTGGTCAGTTCCCAATTTGATAATTATGTCTTCTAAAGATTTAATTCTGGTATCTTTATCAAGATAAGACATTATTTCCCATTTTAATTCAACAATTGTGGTTCTCAATGAACTCTATAATTAGAAAGGTTAATGGTTGAACTCGTCAAAGTAGAATATATCATCTCCCTTATATGCTTGTGAAGATCTATTTGATCTATAGGATGAATCTTCTTTTATGTTAAATGAAAGAACAAAAGTCTTGGTATCTTCGGCTGATTTTTAAACTTGATCTTTTGGTTCTAGGAATGGTAATTGAAATCAGCCTTTCTCAACATCCAAGAAAAAATTAATATGTTCTTTGTAAAATTCAATATAAGCAAAAAAAAATTAAGTTTCATTTTTCCTTTTTACTTCTAAAAATAAAGAAAAGCTTTTTTGATTATAAGAAGCAATTAAAGAAGATGGTTGTGTGACCACTGGCTCTAACTGCTTAAGAGTATATATAGGTTATTTTGTCATAATAATTTAGCACGGTCTAGAAGTTTCTAATGAAACTCTATCTCAAATTGATTTATTTGTTTCTCTCATGTTTTGTCTCTTATAAACCCTGAATCCTCCTCCCTCTGAATCTGACACAACTAGTTGAACATCTTTAAAAGGTATTTTAATTTCCTTTTATTTATGATGGGGGTTAGATAAAACATAAGGTCTAATTATTTTCTTTTTTTCTTGTTCCTACGGTATATCTTGTAGAGTACCTTCTTCCCATTATTATTTATTGGAAAACTATTCAATTTCAAGTTTTGATAAATGTCCATAAGGGGAAGGACCTTGTTGAACTTTTAAGGAAGAATATTTTCCTATAGGATCATAACTCCATCTTTGTCCCTTTCTTAGTCCCATGTCTTGTAATAATTCTTGTACCTCAATACCAATTTCTATAATGTTTGCGATAAAGGGTCTAATCTGTGCCTTAATCTTGAAAATAGTTGGTTTCTTTCTTGGTAATAAATGAACTTGATCAACATACAATTTTTCCTTATAAACTTAGGGGGGAAATCCATATAGGAAGGACCCATAAGGAGGCAATACACATCCATATAATCTTATCTATGTGAAATTCTTATATAAGAACCAATATCTAACTTTTGTCTATTCACTCAATTGCAGGATTCTTTTTAACTATCGATAATTTCTTGGTGCTTGAGTATCATTCAAAAGATTATAGAAAACATGTAAGAATTGGTTTGCAAATCTTGAAAAGGAGAACTCTTTAGAATGTTTTTTTACCAATGATGTACAATGAACTATTGACCACAAGTTTCCTTTTGAATTCATTTTCTGAAATTGTATCCAAAGAAACTAGTCTGATTGATGAAACATGAACAGATACACTAATACTGATTGAAATTTAAATGTCGTCATGGTATTCAAATTCATAAACTGCTCATGGATAGTGCTTACTCGATACTAGCTAAATTTAAAATAAATAGAAGGCTCTTCTCCTTAAGAGAGGCCCAGATAAAAACCCTAATATTACTTCATCAATAGTTTCATCATCATTTATACCCTAAAGAACAACAAAATGTACATATTATTTATTTAGAAATACTTTAAAACAAGTTGGAAGGTTAGGGAGGATTATTTTGTGGAATATTGGCATTCTCTAGTAAAAATGACTCTAGAAGATAGTTTCTTTCTTGAGGGGTTAATTTATGAAACATATCTCGCAAAGCTTGACTGGAAAATGGTTGGACTTGATTTGGCGTGGATATCTAAAGGGTTTCCTGAATTGATTATGGTGTAATATACAATAAAGGTATTTCTTTCTTTGAAATGATAGCACTTGGCAGAAGCCTCTCAGAGAACTAGAAGACAAATTAAAGGGACTTGTAGGTGTGATGAAAGATAAATTGAGGGTGAAGTGAATCTGAAATAGGAAACTCGTCTCTTTCATCTTAGCACCTATGGAAAGCCCAAGTTCTCAATTCATACAAATCCACTTCGCATTAAGTTTAAAAAATTGTTGCATCCTTGTCGACTAATGACATTTCATCTATTTTTATTGAAGTAAGAGGGTTGGACTAAGCTTTACTAGCCTTGGTATTTCATTGACTCATTGTAAAACAATAGAATGAATTGAAAATGATGATAAATATTAACCAAGAAAATTTATGCTTCTTCGCTAGTACATAATTCCTTGATTAGCCACAAAAATTTTGTGGGTTTTTTTGCTGTTGATGCTAATCTTTTCTTTTAATAGTGTAGACTAGAATTAACCCTCGAAACTATTTTTTTAACCATTGCAATAAAAACTTTGAAATTATAGCAACTAGCAATTGTACCAAAAGGTACAAAGAGAGGCCGATAGATTTATGAAGTTGGAATTGTTGAATTTTTATAAAAGGTCGGGCCACCTTCTCCGCTGCTATTGATATTGTACAGTTTATTAAATATGAAATAGAGTAAAAGATATAGGAGACAGAATAGACTGGGAATGTAAGATCTTTATATTGGAAGTGAAAAAGAGAACAAAGCAGCATGTCAAAGCAGAAATACTTAAAGAAAACCACAAGACTTTCTATTCATTCACATGTATTTAAAAATGCTGACATGACTGAAACAAAAAAGAAGAGAATTAGAAAATTTCATGTAAATGTATTTTATTTTAAAAACAAACAACTAACCACTCTATAAATGTCATTGCAGAAGCCCATGTAAGGTATACATATTCCTATATAACTTTTTTGAAAACAAAAACAAAGATAACTTAACGTGAGTAGCATAACATCTAGCATTCCATGAACAATAGAAACCACACTCAAAAGGCCAAATCTATGTAAACTGAGTTTTTATTAAAATTGTAGGTACAAAAAAACTTATGACACTCAATAACTATGCATCATGTTTGGTGGAACATAGTAGACTTATTACACTTGAATACTTCTAAATATTTCACTTGGTATTGTGTGTTTATCACAAGCAATTATACAGGAGATAGTTACATGCTTTGCAATGTATTTTTTGAAATTTTACATATGGTCTACACATAGAGAGATGTTTGGTAGCTAATAACTAAACATATATACAATGAAAGTATTATTTGGCTTCTAAACATATGTACAATAAGAGCATTTTATTACATATAGATGTAATTGAAAATGAGCAGGTAATCATATATGCATGATGGGGCATGGCATCGGCAACAGAGTTGTTCTTGCAATTGACGCTGCATTTTTCTGTATGTGTCACTTTCATGGTTGTGAATTGTTATCTTGAGTATTTCTTTTATCTTATTTAACAATTCAATGGTTGGATGCAAATGGTAAAGAGGCAATGTTTGCTGGGGCAGGATGCTGAATTTCTTGTAAATACTCATACAACAATCATAAATAGCCTGTATCCATACCTGTTTCCATCCAAAAATACAATATTGTAAGTGACAATGGATGTGTTTGATGAAAGCATGTTTTTTAAAGCACTGAAGTAAAATAAATAATTTTTTAAAGAAGTTTCTAAATTGCAGTGAATGTTAGACCTTGTTGTTCATGGCGGGAAATATTTTGTTTGAATATTTGAAATAAAATAAATGATTTCAAACTAATATAAAATCATATGAGGTTAAATGTAATAGAAAGCAAATGTATGTGAAATTTGGTTATTGCAGCAAGTGGTGTTTACCATGTGGCTAATTCTGGAAAACAGGTTGTACGATTGGCTAGAGTATATTCTCTAGCATAGATTTTGATGCAAGCAATGATTCCTCTTGTTGTCTATGCTTAAGATATGGATTCTTGTGCACTTCTGCAATGCGTGAGAATGGGAATGCTGGATTGATTTGAATGTCTGCCAATGAACGCACTCTTGAAATTGCAGTGAACGTTAGCCCTTGTCATTCTTTGGTGCCGATGTCTACTGTTGCTTTGTCTAATGTCATTCCTTGTGACTTGTGTATCGTTAAAGCCCATGCCATTTGAAGTGGTATCTGATGGCATGCACCCCTTGTGATGGGAGAAATGGGTACATATGTTGGGTGTGAAATGTCCCATGGTGTTCCTTTGTATTGTATAAAGTCGACAACCATGAAGGATGGTAATTCTGGGGGCTTTGAACCAATAGAATAAAATATTGAGATGACCTTCCCAAGTGTGCCATTGATGAGGCCTGCATGTACCCATAAGTTGCTGGTGAGCATAACTTTTTGTTCATTGCATAAGAGCATTTTTGCAGGCAAATGCTCATCTTCTGTTGTAGTAGGATTTCTCTGCATTTGTTGTTCTACAGAGCAAAGCGCTACTGGGATGTTCAATTTTTTAAGCATTTTCTTATTATGCAAAACAACTGAGTTGTTTATTGCATATAGGAGCATGGATTCTTCAAATGTGCGTTGCTCTTCATGTGTAAGAGACGAACTTGTTCTTGACATTAGGTGTTGCCAATATTCAAGTGTAGATATTCCATTTCTGAGATTTGTGAGTATTTGTTGGAAAGCAACCTGGGACGGGCTAGCTCCTTGTTGACGAAAAACGGTTGAAAGTGTTATGAATATGTCGAAGTTGCGCCAAAGTGCAGTGCCATGCGATGTCCCAGCGTATAAAGGAATGTCTTTTACATGTGGTAGCTGGCCTAAATCTCCGACAAGGATAATTGAGCGATTACCAAATGGTGCATTTCGGTGAAGAGGGAATGCCTCTCTTAGACGATCATCAATGCGAGTAAGCATTTTTGGACCAATGAAGCTCATTTCATCAATGAGAATGTACTCTACATGACGGAGTTGCTCTTGCAGTTGTAGGAGTGGTTGGCCTTCAAGAGGATGCATTGTTTGGATAGGGATACGAAGGGCGGAGTGAATTGTGAGGGCATTTATGTTGAAAGCTACAACGCCTATTGGTGCAAGTAACAACAAAGGGTTTTTGTTTGCTGGTGAGTTTTCCACAAATGCATGGTGCAGACATTTAATCAAATGGAATTTTCCTGTCCTAGCTGTTCCTTATATGATGATTTTACGTGGGGGTTTTGGCGAAGGGGTTTTAAAGTGTGAAAAAATAGTGGTGAAGGCTATGTTTTGGGTAGGAGATAATGTGTGATCTTGGGGAAGGTTGCAAAAAGAATGATGTTCGTTTTGAATCCTTGAGCAGTTGAATTCAACGAAATTTATGGCAGTTTATTGAAAGTAGGGAGGGATATTATTATGTGACCAATTGTGGTTGGCATCGAAGTCGCGGTAGCCAATCATGTCAAGGTCATCAATTACAATATTGTAACCGGGGTGCAGCTAAGAGAGGATTTTCCATTCGTTCATCTGCATGGAATCAGGAGGGATGTCGGGGGTAGTTTGATCTTCAGTATGTGGGGTTTGTGGGTTTTCAATTTCTTGATGGACATGCCATGGTGTATATGTACCCTTTTTTTGTTCCCAGTGTGCAATAATTTCTGCATCAGTTGAACCAATATCATTGGGGAGTGTTTGGAAGGGGAAATACAATAGTAATTCACTCCAACAAAAAGTGGCATAAGAAGGATCATCAGAGGAAGGAATGACATTGTAACGGGGAAATACATGTACAATCATTGGTGGGAATATGTGTTTCCATTGGTTTTTTTTTCCGCTGGGAAGAATATGACCATGAGCGTGAAGCTTCAAGGAGGGTCAGTGATTCCAATGAGACAGGCCTGTTCATGTATGCAAGGATAAAGTTTGGTGTCAAACCAGGGTTCTCAGTATCTTGTGAAACACGTTTGAAAATATACTTGTTGACATTCAAAGACCGAAATGTACGGCTGCTGAGAGAAAGAGGTAATTTTTGTAACATATGGCATATTTCTTGTGCTCCAATGTCTCTATCTGCAATGGTTTCCGTAAGGAGTTTTCGGATAACAACAACTGTAGGTGCTTCTGGAATGGCACTTTGTGATAGCTGTGATAGCATTTGACGGTAGCTCTCAGATCTTGTTTCTGATTTTGCTGCATATTTTGAAATATATTTTAACACAGCATGGCAAGAAAGAACTAGTTGGCAATCAACATTTGCTCTCCAAATAGAGAGGAGATCGGCATTGTGAATATTCAATCTTTCATCATTGCGTGCAGGGACATAGGTTTTATGACCTTTATCATCAATGAAAAGTGAAGATGTGGACTTCAACTCCCATGGTACTCCATATCGGCAGCTAAGTACATTGTCTTTCTTGCGAAGACAAGAAGGCTCATGACACTTTGTATGACGTTGAATGCAGTTGACAAGCTCTGTATAGTCTTCAAATTGATTGGATGTGAATATTGATGATGTGGAAAGAAGACATGGATTATGAATTGTTGATTGCTGAAGTGGAATATTTCGGTGCTCTGCTTGACGTGGATTCCAGGCAGTTACGTAGTGGTTGAAATATTTCTGTGCATTAGCAATTTCTAATGCATTGTTCCAGTCAATTGTGTCCATGTTTGGTGCATTTTGCAGCCAGAGGAAGCCATGAATGTGTGCGGATCCTCTATGTTGCCATTCGTATCTGAATATAATATGAAGGTAAAATCTCGTTAAAACATATATATGAAATGTAGAAAATTAATGTAGAAGAAAATGGATATTAAAAAATACCTGCACCAATAGTCTACTGCATGGAGGCCTTTTTGCAGGATTTCTTCGAGAAAAATTGTAAATCTGCAATGCATATATTGGGCTATTAGATGTGGGTTCTTAATTATGTTTTGGATTTTCCATTGGAAGTGGTTGACTGAATTGGAAGGAACACTGGCAGGCATGATCATGTGCAAGTCATGCCATTTAGTATCAGCTGCACTGAGAGTGAAAAAGAATGTAGGACTTCCTATTTGCGTGATCATGTCAATCAGCTCAGATCATCGTCTGTTCCAGAAAGATCGTGTTCCTCGTATGGCTAAACCGAACCACATTATTTGATCTGGAAATCTTGAATCTGGAGAGTCATGAAGACACTGTCGTAGGTCTGAAACCGTTGTTGGCAAGTTGTTCTCAATGTACTTTTTCACAAAAACACTAGCAGTAGTTTGGCTACGATGGCGCATCAGAATGTTATAAAGATAGTAGCGGAATCTTGGGTGTTGGCCAAATCGGTTATCATGGTAGTGCAGCAAGTGTAAAGCATATTCATGCATCTCAACTTTTGTAACTCTTGGTTGCATGATCATGGCAATGCCTGTAGGGAAGAGTGTGGGGAATGCCATGGCAAAGAGGCCTATGGTGTTGTATTCATTCATCGCTGTTAAAGATATTGGAGGCCAATCGATAGAGCTTGTTGAATTTGAATGGGTCAAGTGCAAATAATTACAAATGTGCTCAAGCTCAGTACTTGAATTTGGGAGTATTGGAACAAAAGAAGAGGGTTGGATTTCTAATGGAGGTAGCATGACATCAGTATCATAAGTAGAATCAATATTGGTTTGATGGGGTTCAAAAGAGGAGGTGGTTACATTATGGAGAAGAGAAGAAATATCGGTAGGGTGATCTGGTAGTGCAGAAATAGCAGATGAATTGAATTGAACATCACAGTAGTAAGGGTCATTTTTTGTTTTGTAATCAAGCGCTGCAAGGACACGTGATTTGCAAACAAAGAATTCATAAGCCTTTTCAGATGGATTTTTCCTTTTCACAATGAGGATGTCTAAGTCAGAAATCATTCGGGGTAAGTATTTGGCAATAGTGGTGATGTCTTGATGGAAGCTAATTGTATGGCCACTATATTTGTATTGACCACCACGAGCATGGGTGACTTGTAGAATGGGGTTTACACGTGCAATGATCATTTCTTCAACTTGTGTTAATTGTTGAAGGACATAGGGTTGTTCACTAGGGTTCATGTTGTTTAGTTCAAAAAAACGATTGGTAGATTTAGATGATGCACAACGAAAACAAGAAAGTCTACCGTGTAAAAGCTTTGTTTTCATTCCTGGGTATGCTTCTTTGCATATTGTGCAAACATGCATGCTAGAAAGTTCATTAATCCTTTCTTAAAAGCGACGGTGTTCTTCATTAAGGGGAGGGTTATATTAGATTTGATGAAGGTGAGATGGGTTGGTTTGTATAGTTGGGAGAGCATTTGAGGTGGGAAGGGATGTAGAGGAAGTAGTAGGGTTGTTGCGGTTTTTATAAAGTAGTCGCTGTCGTGCATTTATTGTATCCTTTTGTTGTGCATAAAGAAGACGTCGCCACTCGTGTTTGTTTGCATTTTGATTGTTTTTTGGCATATCTAAACAAGTACAAAAAATTAGTGTTAGGTTTCATAAACAAGTATTGCATGTTTGGAGAATATATTACAAGTTCTATAAGTTTTTTTTCTTATTTGAACATCAGTGAATGTAGGTAGATTAGTTAGAAGGAAAAACATGCAATTAGGAGTACTATAAAATCATATGTTATTATGGCATCTATTATTGAGAGGAGAGGAGCAAGATAACCAAGATTTTGCTTCCTTCTTCTTTTCTTTTTTTTCAAGTTTGAACAATAGCATGAATAGATTAGCAAGCAAGAGATCAATGTATAGACATGTAAACAACGAACAGAAAAATTATGTAGTAAGTCTTTACAAATGTTGATATCTATATTATGTAAAATGAAAAGTGGTAAACATACATATTTTGGAATAACTGGAAGAGAGTATTTGCAGCAACAGTGTGCATCACAATAACATGGGTGTAATTTACAACAATATGAAACAATGAGTTGTGCAAAAATGTTTGTTTATGTAAAAACACTAGTGTTTGAAGAGACCCAAAAAAACTTTTCAAAGGTGGCGAACAACAGGTCGTTTTGAAGTGGACATTGCTTGAATGTCATTGAGGGCTTATTTGCATGTAGAGGCATATTGAATTTCTTCTGAATTTATCAGTATTGGTTGTAATCGTTGAACACCATTGAAGTAATCTGCTTTAATGGAAAGTGTTAGCAGGAAGTGGTGTCCTGAAATTCGACCACAAATTTCCTGCAGATCAGCTGGTTTGATAGAAAGAAGGAACAGGTCTTTTGCCGTGATGCCCATGAGCTCGTTTCCTACATCATTGAACGTTGTGACATTCTGCAGATGCTCGGTGTGGTCATGTAGCTCAATTTTAAGTTTGTAACAGTAGTCACATTCTAGGAAGTCGCCGTTACATTTTGTACAATGCCAAAGATTGTTAGAATGCTCCACAACCTTCTTCATGCATTGTTTTCCATTGAAATCTAATGGACATGCTAGAAAGTAGAAGTCGTCCATGTGAAGAGTAGTTATTGTTGCACAAACTGAAACCCATATTGATTTAGCGGAGGTTTGCATGCCAGCAATTTCATGGAACATCTTTCATGGTAGGGCATGTTTCGAAGCAACACCATAGTTTCTACTCAAAGATGGAGAAGAAGAGCTATAACCTGTTTCACGGAACCATGCATGTAGTTGATGAGTTTCTTCAACTTGTGGATTTATGATGAGAGTGCTTGTTGATATCGTCCCTATTGTGGTGCCATTAAGTTCAGATACATGACCTCCTTTGATTGAAAGGATTGGTGGGTTGTCGAAAGAGTATAATTCAGCAAGGTTTTGTCCTATAGAGTCACAATGGTCTCCCCATAATGTTACATCAATGCTAAAACCCAAATTGTATTTTAATATGAGTGTTCTCCTTAATGTCTCACTTCCGTCTTTTCATCGAATTGTTGATGCAGGTGAGGTGGAAGTAACAACACCAATGACATCCACATTTGTATTTGGACTTGCACTTTTTATTTCAGCAATAGTCTTGAAGTGAAAGCTCTGGTAAGGAAACGTTGGATCATCTATGGGACATGGATTGATAGTGGAAGTAGCAAACAAGTAAATTTCCCATTTGTTCTTGAGGTGGTTGTAGTTTGGATTTGCTTCTTTAATTGTGCCATTTGAAACAATGTATAGCTACCCAACTTGAATTAGACTGTAAAGAGATTCAGCCAATTCAGCAAATGCAGAAAGGTGGATCTCTTCCTTATCACGATTGATAAGGTCAAACCCAAAAACTTTTCCTGATCCTCGCACATTGTTGTAAGTCTTCAATGATGTTTTTGCAGATGCTCTACCTTGGATTGACCAATATTTTCGAGCAGGATTGAGTGCCGTGAATGGAATTGTTGTAGTTGTTGCCATAATTGGTGGAGTAACTACAGAGGGCAAGGTATCTCCTGTTGATGAAGAGCTAACTTGGGATGTACCTGCCTTTGCATGTAGTAGTGTGGATGAGTCCTTCATCAATGCTGCTGAGCGCATCACAACTTCAAGCTCAACCACTCGGATGGACCCTATGTAAAAAAATGAGAAATGAATTAATGAAGATTTTTTTATTTTTTTTGTGTAATGAAGGAAGCGTATAGAAGACAAAAAATAGAAAAGGGTAAATTCAAAAGTTGGGCCTTACGAGGAGTTTTGAAGCACCGTGCAAGCGGATTTTTTAAGCAGAATTATTGAGCCAATTTGAATGTCTTCAGATGCAACTTGTTGGCTATATGTTGATGGTAGCAAAGTCTTGTGTTGATGTGTTCCATCAGATAGAGTAATGCAAAAGTGCGAGGATGTTGTTTTTAATGATGTAACAGAACCAATATCGATTATCTGGAGCAATGGTTGAATATCAGTGGAACCATTCAACAGCAGAGGAATGGCATTTGTAGTCAATGTTGGCTCCATAGCATTAATAGAGGGATTCTATTTCTATGATAGTAGTACCTGTAATTCATCAAATCACCACAGCACAAAAGTCATGTAAAGAATAATGTGATGTGAATGAGGGAACTAATCTAGCAAGGCTAACTTTCGATGGTGAAACAATAATAAGGGCAGAAGGTTTGAGAGTAAATTGTCATTCACAACACTATTAAAGATGAGATGACCTTGTAGGTGTTGTCAGTTAAGGTTAGCTTAGGTAGAAGTACTAATGCATCAAAAGATCCATGTGATATTAATTTGGACTCATCTGTTTTTTCAATAGTAACACCTATTGCTTCCATCAATTCTGATAAGATTTGAAATAGAGCCGTTGCTGAATCAAATAAACAAATCGTTGGTTGTCCACATAGATCCCGTGTGAAATTTAGGAGACTGATTCCTCGAAGATGAAGAATCCGAGTCAGTGGATCTCGGCAGATTCTCCACAGTGAGTGGAGGAAGTCCTAACAACCATCTGGATTGACGGTGAGGGACGAATGTAGTCACAATGACTGGTATATTTTATCAGATAAATTTTAAGGTGATATTCTTTAAGTCTCAAAAATGATAGCACTCAGGTACTAAAAAAGAAAAAATACACTAAAAATGACAATCAACAAACAAAGTTAAATTACCTTGTCTGATAAACACCAATTACTGGAGATGAAACCCATTCTCTCAATGAGTAACAGAGAAGGATGGCCAAATGTACGGTTATGGTTAATTTTGAGCTTCGCCCGAACCTCAGATTAAGGGGCCAAGTACTCTCGTGAAGACGAGCACCCTCCCAAAAAATGAAGACAAAGTAGGTCCGTCCGTTTGAGGTACCAGGACAGCCCGTCCCAGTCACCTTAGGTAAGTACCTAGAAGTATTGGCCACTAGAGATACCTCAAATCACAGACATTACCAGGGGGGACATAGTCGTAGACAACACGTTGTGTGGGCAGGATACCTGAGTCCCCGACTCAGTTCCAAAATCCTCGAAGGGACCCTCGTTACACAGAATGCCCAAAGGAGCTGTAAAAGAAGGTGGGCTACCTTCAATTACAATCCAATGTTGTATCGTATTTCACTCCGTTGTGAGTGGAGTGGTCCTAGTAATATGAGTGCAGAAGGATTTTTCACTCTTTAATGACACTAGTTTGATTTGCAACCTTGGGTAGTTGACTCACTCTCTTATCCCAAGGTCCTAATATATCTAATGTTGGTTTTCTCTAAAAAAGAGTATCGGATTGATTTTAGTGTAAATTTTAGTGTACTTTCTTATTTGTCTTCAAAGGGGGTATTGACGTATGAATATGATGAGACTCTCGACTCATTAAACCATGCAGAACAATGCTATAAAAAAAAATTCAATTTCTTATGCAAAGAAGTCTTATTCTACACATGTATTATTTCACATATTCATGTATTCATCAGTGCATATAAAGTCATTCAACACTTTGCATAACCGAAAGTTCCTTTTCTCAATATTCCCTAACAACTATTGAACCAAAACAAAGCAGCCTACAACTATTTCGACAGAAGGAGATATACAGTTTATCAGCCTTTCTTTCAACAAAAAATTCTTTTATGAGAGAAAAACTAAAGCATTTTCTTAAAAAATAAATTTTAAGACATCAAGTTTGTTAGCATAAAAATGTTTCATATCCTAATTTAGCCCTTGCGACAAGTTCCCCCCCCTTTTGGTCCACAAAGTCACTTGAAAAACATGGAAATCGGTCACTAACGCACAACTGAAAGTTCATTTTCTCAATATTCCCTAACAACTATTGAACCAAAACAAAGCAACCTACAACTATTTCGACAAGTTTATCAGCTTTTCTTTCAACAAGAATTTCTTTTATGAGAGAAAAACTAAAGCATTTACAAACCGTAAGGTTATCTGAAAAAGGTACCTGTTACACACATGTTCATCTATTTGACATATATTGACAGGAAGTGTAGAAAGGATCACCTTTGGTTCTTTCTAGATTCGTTTGGGGATTTCTGTGCGGTAAGAAGAACTCCTCCTGACCGGCTCCAAGATGATTCCTGCACAAAAGAACGATTGTGACGTTAACTAAAGAAGCTCGAAATCCAAACATGATACTGAGGAATATTAAACTTTATCATGTCTTAGTCCAAGACCATTAGTATTGAGAATCCCAGAGAGGGAGGTATTGGGTATTCTAGCAATAGAAACACGTTTTTATACAACGAATCCTTGCCTCAAGAGCATCATAAAATGTCATGAACCTAAACTTGAAGTCTGATTTTTTTTCAAAACTAAAAGAAACTCACAGCACGAAAACTGAAACTTTGAAACTTAAATATATATAATATGAACTTACAAACCATATTATTCAGAGGTAGGATTAAATATGAGTGAAAAAGGGTCTCTTCATAGTGAATATATAGTGAATAGGTACTCATATCACAAGTGTTTATACTAATATCATTGATTCTGATGATGAATTAGTAAAATGATAAAAGATACAAGTTGGATGGATCCCATTCATTACATAAATATATATTGAAAAAATAAAATAAAAAATAGATGTCGTTGATCAAGAATGACATGCACTATCATATTGATGGGGACATAATTTAAGTTTATAAAAATGTCAAGTTCAAACGCGATACACATTTTGATCATCAACCTTTATTAATCACAATTGTGTGATTCAGCAGCATAGTATTAAAGAGATATGCCTTCCCATGCCTACAGTGAAATGTCTGGCAAAATAAAAAACAATAAATAGTGAGTTTGTCTTAAACTACAGACAAAAACAGGAAAAAAAAATTCACCTATGGCAAAATTGCAATCCGCAAGCTTGAAATGTTTATTATCACACCCACATAAAACAACAATGTGTATTAGCTGAAATCTTAATGCATATGCAACGCTGCATCTCACGTTGATTTAGCAATACGTTGATGTTAATTACAATTATTTCTTCACAAAATGCCAGATCAAGAGATATGCCTTCCCATGCCTACAGTGAAATGTCTGGAAAAATAAAAAACAATAAATAGTGAGTTTGTCTTAAACTACAGACAAAAACAGGAAAAAAAATTCACGTATGGCAAAATTGCAATCCGCAAGCTTGAAATGTTTATTATCACACCCACATAAAACAACAATGTGTATTAGCTGAAATCTTAATGCATATGCAATGCTGCATCTCACGTTGACAATGCGTATTAGCTGAAATCTTAATGCATATGCAACGCTGCATCTCACGTTGATTTAGCAATACGTTGATTTTAATTACAATTATTTCTTCACAAAATGCGAGATCACTTGCTAAGGCTCGTTCCATCCTTGCCTAGAAAAGCACAAAAGACATCGAAAATGTTAAAATTAATCTATCAACTTGAACATTAGGACTTTCTATGGCAGCTTTCGGAGGGAATAGTAGGCATAAAAAATAGATGTCGTTGATCAAGAATGACATGTACTATCATATTGATGGGGACATAATTTAAGTTTATAAAAATGTCAAGTTCAAACGCGATACACATTTTGATCATCAACCTTTATTAATCACAATTGTGTGATTCAACAACATAGTATTAAAGAGATATGCCTTCCCATGCCTACAGTGAAATGTCTGGCAAAATAAAAAACAATAAATAGTCAGTTTGTCTTAAACTACAGACAAAAACAGGAAAAAAATACACGTATGACAAAATTGCAATCTGCAACCTTGAAATGTTTATTATCACAGCCACATAAAACAACAATGTGTATTAGATGAAATCTTAATGCATATGCAACGTTGCATCTCAGGTTAATTTAGCAATACGTTGATGTTAATTACAATTATTTCTTCACAAAATGCCGTTGCGGATTCCAGAAATGTTCAACACGTTAGGTTGAGTAGCTGTTTAAGGTTCATATACCAACCATTCTAATTTCTATATCAGTACTACTACTAATCACGGGAAAAAAGCACTGAGCTCCTTACTAATTAGAAAGAAAAGAGAGCATAGGGAAGGAGAACTCCAAATTTATGTAAACCTTACCACTTAAAATACGGAGCAGATCGACATGGCCAGAGGGACATGAAGGCAGGAATTTAATTTTGGTGAAGGGTTAATACGTTTGCATTATTTTAGCTTTTTTTCAATATTGATGGGCTAAAAACAAATTATTTTTTATATGAAAATGAAATATGTGTACATATAACACATACGAAACAATAGAAAGAAAATGGGAAAATATAAAAATACCCTGATAGTGACCTATTTGTTTCTAGTGATAAAGATCTTGAAGAAAGATTAAATCAAGGAATTTATCACTAAATATAAAACACACTATGTCAAGCAGGTTGTGGTCAGCTGGTTAGATCAAAACAATTAATATATGTTTAGGCTCATTCTAATTTTAAAATAATTATACTAAAAGGGCATTGGAGGCACCGTTGGCATTAGAGTTGTCGGGATGTGCAGATTTTCAAATGGCCACAGACTCCGTTGCGGATTCCAGAAATGTTCAGCACGTTAAGTTGAGTAGTTGTTTAAGGTTCATATACCAATCATTCTAATTTCTATATCAGTACTAATACTAATCACGGGAAAAGAGCGCTGAGCTCCTTACTAATTAGAAAGAAAAGAGAGCATAGGGAAGGAGAACTCCAAATTTATGTAAAGCATACCACTTAAAATACGGAGCAGATCGACATGGCCAGAGGGACATGAAGGAAGGAATCAAAAGAAACAAACACTCTTCAACAAAAATACTCAAATCTATTAGATGATGGCCTGTAGCAACCATCTGTAACCTTACTTTTTGTATTTCGAATCTGAACAATGACTTTATACAAATCACCATTCCACATTTATTATATATATTCTGCTACAAAATTTCAAACGAACCAAAGACCATCACTCACTTTTGGGCTTCTAATATAAACACTCGTTGCATGCAGCCCATGCGTGGGAGATATATATCTGTACATATAACACATACGAAACAATAAAAAGAAAATGGGAAAATAAAAAAATACCGTGATAGTGACCTATTTGTTTCCAGTGATAAAGAAAGGTATCCGCTGAGGATTGCAGGAGACAGAGTATCTAGATCCACTGCTGAGGTCAATGTTATAAGTTTCCCATCAAAGGTGATGGTAGAAGAAGCTTGGTAGATGAAGCTTAGTGCTTGCAAAAAAGCTGCCAAAGCCAGGGAAGAAGAACAGCAACAACAACTGTCAAGGAAAAAGTAGTGAAAATATATTCGAGAGTGACAAAAGAATTGGAAAAAGCAGTGATGCATATCTTCAAGAGTGATAAAAGAATTGGAAAAAACAGTAATGCAACTCAAAGGGCCAGGTTCAATGCACAACAGAACTGGAGGTGAAAAGAAGGCAACTCAAATATTTGGAAAAAGCAGTCAACTTTAAATCAACGGTTGAAACTGTCAAACTTGATCAAACGGTTTAGGTTAAAAGTGTTGACTGCATCTCACGTTGACAATGTGTATTAGCTGAAATCTTAATGCATATGCAACGCTGCATCTCACGTTGATTTAGCAATACGTTGATTTTAATTACAATTATTTCTTCACAAAATGCCATATCACTTGCTAAGGCTCGTTCCATCCTTGCCTAGAAAAGCACGGAAGACATCGAAAATGTTAAAATCAATCTATCAACTTGAACATTAGGACTTTCTATGGCAGCTTTCAGAGGGAATGGTAGGCATAAAAAATAGATGTCATTGATCAAGAATGACATGTACTATCATATTGATGGGGACATAATTTAAGTTTATAAAAATGTCAAGTTCAAACGCGATACACGTTTTGATCGTCAACCTTTATTAATCACAATTGTGTGATTCAACATCATAGTATTAAAGAGATATGCCTTCCCATGCCTACAGTGAAATGTCTGACAAAATAAAAAACAACAAATAGTCAGTTTGTCTTAAACTACAGACAAAAACAGGAAAAAAAATACACGTATGACAAAATTGCAATCTGCAACCTTGAAATGTTTATTATCATAGCCACATAAAACAACAATGTGTATTAGCTGAAATCTTAATGCATATGCAACGCTGCATCTGAGGTTGATTTAGCAATATGTTTATGTTAGTTACAATTATTTCTTCACAAAATGCCGTTGCGGATTCCAGAAATGTTCAGCACGTTAGGTTGAGTAGCTGTTTAAGGTTCGTATACCAATCATTCTAATTTCTATATCAGTACTACTACTAATCACAGGAAAAGAGCGCTGAGCTCCTTACTAATTAGAAAGAAAAGAGAGCATAGGGAAGGAGAACTCCAAATTTATGTAAACCTTACCACTTAAAATACGGAGCAGATCGACATGGCCAGAGGGACATGAAGGCAGGAATTTAATTTTGGTGAAGGGTTAATACGTTTGCATTATTTTAGCTTTTCTTCAATATTGATGGGCTAAAAACAAATTATTTTTTATATGAAAATGAAATATGTGTACATATAACACATACGAAACAATAGAAAGAAAATGGGAATATATAAAAATACCCTGATAGTGACCTATTTATTTCCAGTGATAAAGATCTTGAAGAAAGATTAAATCAAGGAATTTATCACTAAATATAAAACACACTATGTCAAGCAGGTTGTGGTCAGCTGGTTAGATCAAAACAATTAATATATGTTTAGGCTCATTCTAATTTTAAAATAATTATACTAAAAGGGCATTGGAGGCACCGTTGGCATTAGAGTTGTCGGGATGTGCGGATTTTCAAATGGCCACAGACTCCGTTGCGGATTCCAGAAATGTTCATCACATTAGGTTGAGTAGCTATTTAAGGTTCATATACTAGTCATTCTAATTTCTATATCAGTACTACTACTAATCACGGGAAAAGAGCGCTGAGCTCCTTACTAATTAGAAAGAAAAGAGAGCATAGGGAAGGAGAACTCCAAATTTATGTAAACCATACCACTTAAAATACGGAGCAGATCGACATGGCCAGAGGGACATGAAGGCAGGAATTTAATTTTGGTGAAGGGTTAATACGTTTGCATTATTTTAGCTTTTTTTCAATATTGATGGGCTAAAAACAAATTATTTTTTATATGAAAATGAAATATGTGTACATATAACACATACGAAACAATAGAAAGAAAATGGGAAAATGTAAAAATACCCTGATAGTGACCTATTTGTTTCCAGTGATAAAGATCTTGAAGAAAGATTAAATCAAGGAATTTATCACTAAATATAAAACACACTATGTCAAGCAGGTTGTGGTCAGCTGGTTAGATCAAAACAATTAATATATGTTTAAGCTCATTCTAATTTTAAAATAATTATACTAAAAGGGCATTGGAGGCACCGTTGGCTTTAGAGTTTTCGGGATGTGAGGATTTTCAAATGGCCACAGACTCCATTGCGGATTCCAGAAATGTTCAGCACGTTAGGTTGAGTAGCTGTTTAAGATTCATATACCAATCATTCTAATTTCTATATCAGTACTACTACTAATCATGGGAAAAGAGCGTTGAGCTCCTTACTAATTAGAAAGAAAAGAGAGCATAGGGAAGGAGAACTCCAAATTTATGTAAACCATACCACTTAAAAGACGGAGCAGATCGACATGGCCAGAGGGACATGAAGGCAGGAATCAAAAGAAACAAACACTCTTCAACAACAATACTCAAATCTATTAGATGATGGCCTGTAGCAACCATCTGTAACCTTACTTTTTGTTATTCGAATCTGAACAGTGACTTTATACAAATCACCGTTCCACATTTATTATATATATTCTACTACAAAATTTCAAACGAACCAAAGACCATCACTCACTTTTGGGCTTCTAATCTAAACACTTGTTGCATGCAACCCATGCGTGGGAGATATATATCTGTACATATCACACATACGAAACAATAGAAAGAAAATGGGAAAATATAAAAATACCCTGATAGTGACCTATTTGTTTCCAGTGATAAAGAAAGGTATCCGCCGAGGATTGTAGGAGACAGAGTATCCAGATCCATTGTTGAGGTCAATGTTATAAGTTTCCCATCAATGGTGATGGTAGAAGAAGCTTGGTAGATGAAGCTTAGTGCTTGCAAAAAAGCTGCCAAAAGCTAGGGAAGAAGAACAGCAACAACAACTATCAAGGAAAAAGCAGTGAAAATATCTTCGAGAGTGACAAAAGAATTGGAAAAAGCAGTGATGCATATCTTCAAGAGTGACAAAAGAATTGGAAAAAATAGTAATGCAACTCAAAGGGCCAGGTTCAATGCACAGCAGAACTGGATTTGAAGTTGCCAGGTTCAAGGCAACTCAAATATTTGGAAAAAGCAGTCAACTTCAAATCAACGGTTGAAACTGTCAAACTTGATCAAACGGTTCAGGTTAAAAGTGTTGAGAATTGTTGATGCATAGGAAGGCCTATCGGCCTAAATATGATATGACGTCAGCTTACTTAGGACAAAACCAGAGGCATAATGGGGGGGTTGGGGTAGCTATATACAATTTTCTGCCAGGGGTATGCTTTTTATTATATGCTTCCACATTTATTTCAAACAAATCATGGACCCCACCCTGCGTTAAACGTCAAATGTGGGGGGGTCTGCTTTTCATCAAGAACCGTTGATCCTCAAACGTGCATTAGGACCGTTGATATATGCTTGCACTTCTCTCAAAGCGCTTTATTTGTTTTTTAACATAAACTTTAATAAAATGAATTCTAATATACATTAATCATGCGTATGTGCTTTATTATGAACCACCCTATAAAAGAAGATTTTACAAAGTGCAATGAAAATAAAAATATTTCCAATATTTTTTGGAAAAACATTTAACAAGAAAATGTTACAATACCCATGATATCATTTTCAGTCTTTTACAAAGTTTTAAGATGTTACAACACCCATGATGTCATTTTCAATCTTTTACAAAGTTCTAAGATGTGGTAGCTTATTAGTTTAACCATAAGCTTTGGATGAAAATTATTCACCCATGGGTTTGGTATTTATTAGTAAAACAGAATTGCTTAACGTTTATTTTTATCAATACTACAAGTTTGTTAGGTAATTTTACTTATTTTAAGGATGATGTTAAAGGAAAATGAGTGTAAACTGTAATTTAACTTTTATTGATAACCCTTGTGTGTCCATATCTTAGCTCAACAAAATCTACTACCAGTGGGTGCATTATAAAGTCGTTGCAAGTTTATAGTCTAAGAATTATTTTAGATAGTTTTATTTTTTAGAGTCAAGTTTGATTACAATTAAAATGTGATAACTATAAAAATAATTGATTTCTACTGTTTGTGAAGTCTTTTATTTATTTTTTATTAATAAAGTTAAAGACATTAAAATAAGTGCCAACCGACATGCTCTGTCTCATAAGTGCCATTAACTAGAAAATCAACATCATAAAGGGGTATACCGTTGTCCACAAGAAGAAGATATTAGTATTCTTCCTATTAAAATTAAATAACACTAACATGAACAAAGACATAATATAGAATAGTGAAAGTACTAAATAATATATGGATAATGTTCAAAACAAATTATATGACCAAACATATGAACATGTTTATCTATTTCTTTTATCTATTCTTTTTTTAAATATATTGAACTTTCATTAGTTTTTTAAATTAGAAAAAAAAATAGGAAAGGACAATTTTGGTATATGAAGAACTAAAACCAAAAAAACCCAAAAAAACTCATCAAAAAATCAAGGAACAAGGACTCTTGAACAACTTTGTGTTATTATTCATGTACTAATATGTCTCAAGTTCCATACCGCTTTCAGACTATATAAAAGTGGGTTTTTTTCTGCCAAATATTAAAGGCTTTAAAGGGCGCACAAGTCTATGGTTGATCCTAATTTAAACAGGAATGAAAAAATTACAAATATAACCATAAATATAAAGATGCAGCAGAAATAACACTTCCTTTCATTAATATCAAATAATGAAATATGCTTACAAACAAAATGGAAATGAGACTAGCCTGGGCAATGGTAGCTTATCACTTAGAAGAGATGTGATGGCTACATGCCTCTCAACTGAGTTATAATGAGGCTCAAGGGCCTTTTTATTATTAAACAATAAGAGAAAACCCTAAACAACCAAAACCCTAACCCGAGGAGATGTAACACCAAGAGTTTATGGGCCCCGTTGGGGTTAGTTGGGCAGCCAACTTCCCGAGGTTGTAACTTGGTCATATTATCTTCATTTGATGTGCATGATACCTTGTTGGAAATATCTCTCCGAGGACTACAACTAAAAACACAATTTCAATGAAATTTCTTAGAGGAATATTGCCAAAAAAACGTCGTTTAGGGCCTCAAAATAGCTCCGGAAGTTCACGACCCAAAAAACTGCCAAAAATAGTAAATTGTGCTACAATTAAGGAAACTGAAAGAAACAATGGTGGGGATCCAGGTGGAATAGGTGGGTGGCCACCAATATCCACCTAGATCAATGGTGTAATCATCAAACACGTGTATCTACAACTAGCGGATGAGAGGCAGGAACCCATGCCTTATCAAAGTTTAACTTAGGAGGAGGCCCTGCATTATGTTGTTTTAGATATCACTAATCTCGAAGATCTATGGCCATGGTTAAAAGCAACACCATCCCTCTATTTATCCAAACTTCGTTGAGGAGAACCTCATGTAAGTGGTATCTAGTTTCAACAAAAACACACACCAAAATGGCCTATGCCAAGCCAACTGACATGTCACGATCACTTGCACATCAGTGTGTTCTACATAATGCAAGCTTATCAAGTGAGCCTGCCACGTTGGAGTTCATCCATGTAACTGTACACGTTCCAAAATGATGTGTTTCAAAGACCATTACAACTCTTATTCTTCCGCCATATTTTTAAACAGAAAAAATAAGGATTGAACCAACCATTCATTTATTCTATTGCATTCTACTAAGGAATTTAATTGGATAAATCTTTGAGTTATTTATAATTCTTGGCACTAACTTTCTCCCCCTGCATATGCAAAATAATTTATTGTTCTAGGTATTTGTAAGTTCTTTTAGTCCCAAGTTTTTCTCTATGTATTCAAAATGATCAAAATGAAAAAATCACAATCTGTCAACCCAATCTTGGTACCATTCCATTATTTGATAGAGAATTAGACATTCATGACACCCATTATCCATTTGACTTCATGGTCATCTGAAAACAAGCTTTACGTTGCCATAATGAGACAAATGACCTCTTTTGTCTAGTTCAATCAGGGTTGTATTATGCAATTGATCCATATGTTTATGAATTTCCTAAATTCATCACTTGGTTGGGAATTTATTTTATTTCTTAAAATGGTTTAGTAATATCTACAAAAGGTGAGAATATTTTTCAAGTTATTCCAAAATTGAGTTATAATGGCTTCCAATTTCCCACTATTGAAAATTTACTACTATTCTATGATGAAACCATGGTTTGGGTTAATATAATTCTACCTAATTCTGGTAAAGAAAAATTTCTTAAGCTGATTTTAACCTTAGGATCTCAAGTTCCTCACCCAACCCCTCATTATCCTATAACCTGATTCTTTGAGATTACTTAACATATCCTAGCTATCATTCTATCTATTCTAGGAGAGGACAATGTTGAAGTTGTGAATGAAAAAGATTTATGTTTTCTTAGTTCGATGTTATGACTAGGTGTTATCCTAGATATACCCACCTACTTGGCTCAATCAATCAATTTCTAGTTTCAACATTTTCCAAATGTCAGATGTTTTAGATATCCTTCAAATCTAGTTCATCTATTTCTATATATGCATGTTGACAAGTTCATCAACAGAAATTTAAGTATGCTAGAATAAAAAAGGAAATTGAAATCAATTATTGATTCAACAAGTTTAATTAGAAAGAATGAGAAAAACTAAGTCCTTTCTCATTATTTTTCCTCTTTTGTGTCTGTGGCTTTTACTATTATAAATGATCATGTTCCTTCTAGAATATTTCCTAAGGAAAATTAACATTTACAACTCAGTGAGGACACCAGAGTGGGAGATTTGTTCCTTTTTGAAGATTACACGGAGATCTAACTATATGGAGGAATAGTACAACCTTATTTCCTTCAAGTATTCTTGTTAATGGGTATTTTCTCTCTAGAATCTACAAGACAAAGTTTAAACCTTGATCAAATACTATTTGCCTCTAGGTATAAGGAGTAAATGTTTAAACCATAGAAGGTTGTGGGACCCTTTATTATTAATACTAGAGAGGTTGCCAAATAGATAGAATGTTGGGTTGTGTTATATTCTTTCCATGACTATCCCACATAGTTAACCGGGGGTGTTACACAGTAATTTGTCACCATTGGTCACCGTCCCTATCGCCCCGTCTCCATACATTGGAGGACGCATTCCGGGACCTGTGAGTAGTCACATAACCCAAAAACACTTGCATTATGTTCCCCTGAGTATGTACTTCATGTTCCCTGAAGACACCTTCTGCAAATTATCCCTGAAAAGTGCTCTTTTTCCATTGGCGTAGGTCCACAGTATCTTACCCGCGCCAATAACTGAGATCCTCAAAAGAGGGCGCGACCACTGGCGCTCTGTCACAGAACAACACCCGCGCCACCCCAGTTTAGTAATGATTTTTGCCAAAAGCACGCCCATATGATTTTTTCCCTTCAGATCACGAAACCTTTTGAGGGAAAAATCCAGTGGATAGAGGTCGAGAGTCATCATCTATCCTTGACAACTATCCACAGTAGCTTTTCCGAGATAATGCCAATCCACAATGGGTGTCCTGGTTCATCGAATCTTTCTACCTTCTCCATCTATAAATATTTGTCCTCATGCATTAGACAAGCTAGGGCTAGTTGTTGAGTTCTTGAGTTCTTGGAGGAATGCCAGTTGTGATTATCATGAGTGATAATGAAGCATAGAGAGGTTATGCTGCCGGAGAGGAGACACATTGCAAGACACATATAGTTGCTCGCCCAGCCAGAGGAGAGGTTCAACGTCAGAACCTTGGTTGTAACTTTTCCTGTCTATTATTAATTAATGAGCCACTGCTATTATAATTCCAATCTCATTGTCTATTATAGTGATGTGTGATTTATTTCCTTTCTGACTGAAATATAGTTGTGTCTTGGTGGATTTTATGCTGGTATCTGTTTCTTCCTTTGCATGTGCAGGTGTCCGTTTATGATCTGCTGGAGCGAGGGAGCGGGAAAATCAACTCTGCTTCGACTACAGCGTTGGATTCCAGGTTGGTCTTCTTAATTCACCTTTGATGCATAACTAGGAACTTGCGTGGCAGCATGGTTTGATTGTGGCTAGTTCTGTTTTAGGCTAGTGGGATCGCCTCTGTCCGCAGAGGGGATTTACCTATCCAACAATTTGGCGACTTCTAGAGGAATGCCAGTTGTGATTATCATGAGTGATAATGAAGAATAGAGAGGTTATGCTGCCGGAGAGGAGACACATTGCAAGACACATATAGTTGCTCGCCCAGCCAGAGGAGAGGTTCAACGTCAGAACCTTGGTTGTAAATTTTCCTATCTATTATTAATTAATGAGCGACTGCTCTTATAGTTCCAATCTCATTGTCTATTATAGTGATGTGTTGATTTATTTCCTTTCTGACTGAAATATAGTTGTGCCTTGGTAGATTTTATGTTGGTATCTGTTTCTTCCTTTGCATGTGCAGGTGTCCGTTTATGATCTGCTGGAGCGAGGGAGCAGGAATATCAACTCTGCTTCGACCATAGCGTTGGATTCCAGGTTGGTCTTCTTAATTCACCTTTGATGCATAACTAGGAACTTGCGTGGCAGCGTGGTTTGATTGTGGCTAGTTTTGTTTTAGGCTAGTGGGATCGCCTCTGTCCGCAGAGGGGATTTACCTATCCAACAATTTGGCGACTCCGCTGGGGAGAAGCTATTTGGAGTTTGTCTTGCATGTTAATTTTCTCTTGCTTGCTTTAGTGAATGAGCTTCCTGGGTCAGTTTTGAGTTTATTCTTTACTGTTTGATCCATCTGAGCACTGTCAGCCCGACCTGAGGTCGTGTTATTTATTTTTCTAGCCGGCAAGCTTAATTGGCGCGGTTATTACTCTGACAGTCGTGCCAGTTGGCGCATGTTGCTCAAAAACAACTCGCGCCAATCCTTTGGTAGCGCATGTTGCAGGCTGACAGTCGTGCCAGCCCTGTAAATTTTGCATGTGTATGGGTGGAAAGATCTTTCAGCCTCTTTTTATATCTCTTACAGCCTCTGGAAGTGTGTTGAACCTCTGTTTGACTGGTTTTAGCCTTTATCCTTCAGTTGTTTGCTTATTTCTATTGATTTTCGTCTCAGCCCTAGAACATCTAGTGACTTTGCATGTTTAGCCTTCTGTGGGAAGTTTCGGTCTCTTGATTATCCAGTCAACTTGTTGGTTGTGTTCTGCACCTATCCAGTGATTTGTTAAAGCTTGATCTTCTATACTCTGAGTGATTCACTTCTAGCCTCTTTGGATTTTACTTGACTTCATTCGAACTTAGATTACATGGTTCATTGAAAGTCTTTGTGTTTTTCCTTGCTTGCATAGTTCATTTGGGTGTTTCAGAGTTGGTTCTATTTCATTGAGTGAACTTGGATTGTGCATATCTCTTAAGATTTGTTTAAATGCATCATGCCATCTTAAAGGAAAGGAAAAACAAAATATCTTTTGCATCATATTAGTTAGCGTTTATTGTTATTTGTTGCTATTAAAAAGAAAAAGAAAAAATTTCATTTCTTGTTATTAGCTGCATTAGGATCTTTGTTGTTTGTTGAGTGATCATTTCGTTTGTGTAAAGATCTCAACCCTCCTGTAGATAGAATTCATCGAATCAAATGATATAGTTTTGGCATATAGTTTGCATTTAAGGAGTTTTTGAGATATCACATACGGTAGGACCAAAAAACTGAAACATAATCGAAGATAAACTTTAAAATAAACTCAATGAACATAACAACGCATTGGAACATAACGCAAATACTCTAGAGGTCTAGGTTAGAGATGTGTTTCGGTGTCTTTAAACCTGGTAGTTTATCGTTGAGTGGTTGGGTGATTCCTCCACGGTGAAACGATAGGTGCCAATACGGACTGAGCTCCCACGTACCGTCGCGTATATACGGGAGACCCCACTAGGCTATTATCCTTTATCCATAGGAAGCCGAGTCTGCCGCCTTACAAGCCATAATGCACTGAACACAGCATTCGGGAAGATTGACTGCAGTACGGGAAGTCCTTGGTTTTCATCTGATTGCCAAGGTGTATAAGCAGTTTTACGGATTGTTTGGTAAACCTTTTACCTAGAGTCTCCAGAGTAGTCACTTTTGATCCTTTTCGGACTCCCTAAAAGAAAAGGTGCCTGTGAGCGTCTTGTCACTTCGTGCTCATTAAATATTCGAAGGAGACTAGAGTCATCTTTTATCCTTTTCTCGACTCTTAAAATATGAAAAGGTCAAGTTCAGTGTCTTAAAATTTATTGGCCACGATAACATCTACCCAATTAGATTTTGTTTGCGTTAGCTTGAGTAGGATTATTTCTCATTCAATGGCAGCCTTCCCGATGCCCACCAGTCAAGGGGTTCCTCCTGATGGGAACCCTCGTCCATTTCCTTCTGTTGGAAATGTCGGTGTTCAGTATATCGCAACATTGTCTTTGCCTGGGTTGACCATTGGTTTACCCGTATGGTTGTTTTCAAACTCGGTGGTCTCGAGTGTGATAACTCCTATTCCGCCACCACCTCCTCCACCCGAACAACACCATGTTGATTCTAAGGTGGACCCCTCCCCTTATTCACCCATTGCTGCGTCCTCATCTTCTACTTCGCCTGGTGAAACCTTGGATTTCAGTAACCAGGTGGCTAAGAAGAAGAAGAAGAAGACCAAAAAGAAGAAGTCTCCTAAGGGAAAGGTCGCATCTACCACGAAAATATCTGAAGTGGAACCACCTTCTGCTCCTTCGCGGAGGGCTAAGTCTCCTTGTCGATTATGCAAGGAGGACCATTTTCTTTCTGATTGTCCTGGTATTCCCAGGATCCTAGATATATGGTCCCGTGACCCGACTCACCCCTTGTCGTCACAGATCGACGATACCTTATCAGTTGGTAAGAGAAAAGGGAAGGTTCGTTTCCCTTGTCGACTTTGTGAAGGTAATCATCTCCTTCACCTTTGTCCACTTATGGATGAAGCCTGCCGTCCTTTGGAAAGTCTGTCAGTTCCCTTACCCCAACTACCCGCTGGATATCAGCGTCTTTTTGCAACTGCAGATCATCTCTCCGCTAACCAAGTGATCAAGCATGATTCCTCTTTGGTCCAGCCTTCTCTTCCCGAACCTAGCTGTGCTCCGCCTGTTCCAGACCAGTCTCTGGTCGGAACGAGGGTTGATTTACATTCATCATCTATGCACCACTTTATCATCAAGGACGAACCACCCGAATCCAAACCAAATGAAAGTCCAAAGTTCCAGATTACAGTTGACCCGGTCTTTCAAAAGGTCCAGCTTACAAGTGACCCGGTTTTGCCTACAGAAGTTCCATCCTTAGATGATCTTACATCTGAATCCAAACCAGACAAAATTCAAAAGGTCCAGCTCACAAGTGACCCGGTTTTGCCTTCAGAAGTTCCCTCCTCAGATGATGTTATCACTGCAAAGAATGAAGACCCCACCGTCCAAATTCTATTCATCAACATAGACTCTAATGATCAAGTGAGCATCCCTCTCATTCCTTCGCACCAGGAAGAAAGTCCATCAGAATCATATCCGGCCGTCTATCCAGTCCCACCTCCAAGCAACCTAGTTGTTTCCTTCAATTGGGATCAACTAGGCAATCCTCGGTTACCAGCCTCCATACCATTTCGAATTATAGTCCAAGTCTATCGCATGGTTATGGCCGGTACAATTATTGATGAGGGATCTCCTGTGAGTATCCTTTCTTCAACAGCTTGGGAAGCACTTGGTTCCCCACTGCTTCTGCCTGAGATAAGAAACCTTACAGGTTTCCATCGAGAAACAACTCGACCTTTAGGAATTCTTCCCAATGTACCTATCACATTAGAAGGGAAGACTGTTCAAATGGGCGTCATGGTAGTCCAAGGTCCGTTAGATTACAATTTACTCCTTGGACGAGACTATATTTATCGCATACGTGCAATTGTGTCCTCACTCTTTAGAGTGATGTGTTTTTCGCACGATGGAAGGACAATCAAGGTCGTAGACCAACTTTCGTTCCCCGGTTCACACTTCACATATAGTCATCTACCATTCCTAAATGGTCTTATTTCCGCAGGAAATGCCTCAACTTCCACTCCGTCATTCTGATGACGGCAGTTGACCCGGGCGCGTGACTGAGGCTCGGGGGGGGCATGCATCCTCCTTCAAAATCGAGTCTTTCTAAATAAACCTTCATTTCATCCACTCCGTGAATGCCATGAAGCTTGGGGGGCATGTACCTCGATTTTGCATTATCATGCTGGGGGCATGAAAAAATTTAATAAGCATAGTTTTTCGTTTCAAGCTTATGTAAACATGAAACCGAATCCAAGCAGAGTTCTCCATGGTTCAAGCTTGTTGAAAAAATGAACCCATACCTGATTTACATCCCGTGATTGCCTTTTATCTGCTAAATTCTGCTAGATGAGCCTTGGTTGTTTCATTCCATCGCCACCATCTCTTTGGCCGATCATATGCTTTCACCTGGTTGTTTATCCTTTCATGAGGAACTGCAGCGATGAGTGGTTTTATTAGCCAACCTCTTAACCTTTACATGTTTCGAGCAAGTTCCACCATTACCGGAACCAGTTGCTACCCTTTATACCACTCGTTCCTTCAGGACGAGTCGCCTTTACGCTCTTTTCTGACTCGTAAAATATGAAAAGATTATCGAGTATTTTTCCTTTTTGACTCGTTAAAGAAAATAAAAATAGAGGTCTGCTTTCAGCTCTTTTCTGACCATTTAAAGAGGAAAAGATTGCCGAGTCGCTCCTCTTGACTCGTTAAATGTTAATAAGGGGCAGTCGTTTTAAGTTCTTTTTGTCGACCGTTAAAACATAAAAAGATTACCGGGTTTTTGTCGTTTCAAACTCGTTCATGGTTACGAAACGACGTGGTTTTGACCGCTTCTGTACTTTTTTAGGTCGAAATCACTAATTATGAAAGGTACTCCTCAATCGTAATGATCGGGCGGTTCTTTTGGCTATTATTTTATACTTTTTCGGGCCCAAGAGACACAACTTTATGAAAAAGGACATCCCTGGAGTTTCCTTTTCTGTTGTCTTTTCAAACTCTCTAAACATGAAAAGACGCCGAGTTCTTCCTTTGTCAGACTCGTTAAAACTTGATGACATCGGATTTTGTCACACCACAAGCATATGCTATCCCCATCAAGCTTGTTAAAAATAACTGGGGTACTCGCCAGAAATGGCGAGGGGAAAAGAAAATTTTTGAACCATAATTATTACCGTGACGGCAGTATGTCGCTCTTGAACATGGCACTTTTCTGCTTTCGTGTCCAGGGTGGGGATATCTCATCTCATATCTTTCACTTGCTTCCATGGACTTGGGTACCTTATTTGACCTCTCATCCACTCATTGCCTCGTCATCATGACCTTTGATACATTGATGTCAAATACTGCCGATTCCATTAATGTGTCGCCGATATGTTCAAGAGAAGTTGACCTCTGCAAAGAAACAACCTCCCTCTGATAGTTCGTACAATCTTGATTCACAACATTATCTCTCTGTCTCATGTCGATGATGTGGGAAACATTATTGCCCACCTTCGATCAAGGTCACTTCCTGTCGACTTCAACTCATTATCCAGGAAGTTGATCTAGAGACTCCTTTCTGGTGCCTTGGAGCCTGCATGCCTCAATGGCAGGTTCTTCGTGTTCGACGTGAGGTTTTCATCCTTGGCCTCTGATCGAATGATTCTACGGGTGTTCGACTTCAGATCATTAATTCACACGCTGTAGATTGTGCCTATAGTACCTTGAGGGCCATTGTCATTATTGGTGGTACCTCTCGCGTCTGTTAACAGTTTCCACTATTGACTGGTAATTAGACGATGTTCATGCGTGTTCGACTTCAGCTCATATATTCACATGCTTGAACTTGTACTCTTGTTCGGGTCGAGATGGAGCACAAGACCCTGGATTGTGTCTGTTGTAATCCAGGCTTGATTCTTGATACTTGACTCATTCACTGGATGGTTGCGACCATACCTGAGTCAATTCATTAATCCTAACCAGATGGCTGCGTCCATACTGTGGATCTAGATTATTTATGTACTCTCTTATGGATGGCTGCGACCATACCACGTACATCATGTAATTGAACTATCAGTCGTGTCTCTTAACGCAGATCCTCGGCGGCAGCTCTATATATCTGTTCTTGTGTGTTCTTGTAAAGCATTTCACCCCTCTCTCTACCTCTCGGACTTCATGCTATAGGGGGCATCTGTTACACAGTAATTTGTCACCATTGGTCACCGTCCCTATCGCCCCGTTTCCATACATTGGAGGACGCATTCCGAGACCTGTGAGCAGTGACATAACCCAAAAACACTTGCATTATGTTCCCCTGAGTATGTACTTCATGGTCCCTGAAGACACCTTCTGCAAATTATCCCTGAAAAGTGCTCTTTTTCCATTGGCATAGGTCCATAGTATCTTACCCGCGCCAATAACTGAGATCCTCAAAAGAGGGCGCGACCACTGGTGCTCTGTCACAGAACAACACCCGCGCCAGCCCAGTTTAGTAATGATTTTTGCCAAAAGCACGCCCATATGATTTTTTCCCTTCAGATCACGAAACCTTTTGAGGGAAAAATCCAATGGATAGAGGTCGAGAGTCATCATCTATCCTTGACAACTATCCACAGTAGCTTTTCCGAGATAATGCCAATCCACAATGGGTGTCCTGGTAAATCGAATCTTTCTACCTTCTCCATCTATAAATATTTGTCCTCATGCATTAGACAAATTAGTGCTAGTTGTTGAGTTGTTGAGTTCTTGGAGGAATGCTAGTTGTCATTATCATGAGTGATAATGAAGCATAGAGAGGTTATGCTGCCGAAGAGGAGACACGTTGCAAGACACATATAGTTGCTTGCCCAGCCAGAGGAGAGGTTCAACGTCAGAACCTTGGTTGTAACTTTTCCTGTCTATTATTAATTAATGAGCGACTGCTATTGTAGTTCCAATCTCATTGTCTATTATAGTGATGTGTTGATTTATTTCCTTTCTGACTGAAATATAGTTGTGCCTTGGTAGATTTTATGTTGGTATCTGTTTCTTCATTTGCATGTGCAGGTGTCCGTTTATGATCTGCTGGAGCGAGGGAGCGGGAATATCAACTCTGCTTCGACCATAGCGTTGGATTCCATGTTGGTCTTCTTAATTCACCTTTGATGCATAACTAGGAACTTGCGTGGCAGCGTGGTTTGATTGTGGCTAGTTCTGTTTTAGGCTAGTGGGATCGCCTCTGTCCGCATAGGGGATTTACCTATCCAACAATTTGGCGATCCCACTAGCCTAAAACAGAACTAGCCACAATCAAACCACGCTGCCACGCAAGTTCCTAGTTATGCATCAAAGGTGAATTAAGAAGACCAACCTGGAATCCAACGCTGTAGTCGAAGCAGAGTTGATGTTCCCGCTCCCTCGTTCCAGCAGATCATAAACGGACACCTGCACATGCAAAGGAAGAAACAGATACTAGCATAAAATCCACCAAGACACAACTATATTTCAGTCAGAAAGGAAATAAATCACACATCACTATAATAGACAATGAGATTGGAACTATAATAGCAGTCACTCATTAATTAATAATAGACAGGAAAAGTTACAACCAAGGTTCTGACGTTGAACCTCTCCTCTGGCTGGGCGAGCAACTATATGTGTCTTGCAATGTGTCTCCTCTCCGGCAGCATAACCTCTCTATGCTTCATTATCACTCATGATAATCACAACTGGCATTCCTCCAAGAACTCAAGAACTCAACAACTAGCACTAGCTTGTCTAATGCATGAGGACAAATATTTATAGATGGAGAAGGTAGAAAGATTCGATGAACCAGGACACCCATTGTGGATTGGCATTATCTCGGAAAAGCTACTGTGGATAGTTGTCAAGGATAGATGATGACTCTCGACCTCTATCCACTGGATTTTTCCCTCAAAAGGTTTCGTGATCTGAAGGGAAAAAATCCCATGGGCGTGCTTTTGGCAAAAATCATTACTAAACTGGGCTGGCGCGGGTGTTGTTCTGTGACAGAGCGCCAGTGGTCGCGCCCTCTTTTGAGGATCTCAGTTATTGGTGCGGGTAAGATACTGTGGACCTGCGCCAATGGAAAAAGAGCACTTTTCAGGGATAATTTGCAGAAGGTGTCTTCAAGGAACATGAAGTACATACTCAGGGGAACATAACGCAAGTGTTTTTGGGTTATGTCACTGCTCACAGGTCCCGGAATGCGTCCTCCAATGTATGGAAACGGGGCGATAGGGACGGTGACCAATGGTGACAAATTACTGTGTAACAGATGCCCCCTAAAGCATGAAGTCCGAGAGGTAGAGAGAGGGGTGAAATTCTTTACAAGAACACACAAGAACACATATATAGAGCTGCCGCCGAGGATCTGTGTTAAGAGACACGACTGATAGTTCAATTACATGATGTATGTGGTATGGTCGCAGCCATCCATGAGAGAGTACATAAATAATCTAGATCCACAATATGGACGCAGCCATCTGGTTAGGATTAATGAATTGACTCAGGTATGGTCGCAGCCATCCAGTGAATGAGTCAAGTATCAAGAATCACGCCTGGATTACAACAGACACAATCCAGGGTCTTGCGCTCCATCCCGACCCGAACAAGAGTACAAGTTCAAGCATGTGAATATATGAGCTGAAGTCGAACACGCATGAACATCGTCTGATTACCAGTCAATAGTGGAAACTGTTAACAGACGCGAGAGGTACCATCAATAATGACAATGGCCCTCAAGGTACTATAGGTACAATCTACGGCATGTGAATTAATGATCTGAAGTCGAACACCCGTAGAATCATTCGATTGGAGGCCAATGATGAAAACCTCACGTCGAACACGAAGAACCTGCCATTGAGGCATGCAGGCTCCAAGGCACCGGAAAGGAGTCTCTAGATCAACTTCCTGGATAATGAGTTGAAGTCGACAGGAAGTGACCTTGATCGAAGGTGGGCCATAATGTTTCCCACATCATCGACACGAGACAGAGAGATAATGTTGTGAATCAAGATTGTACGAACTATCAGAGGGAGGTTGTTTCTTTGCAGAGGTCAACTTCTCTTGAACATATCGGCAGCACATTAATGGAATCGGCAGTATTTGACATCAATGTATCAAAGGTCATGATGATGAGGCAATGAGTGGATGAGAGGTCAAATAAGGTACCCAAGTCCATGGAAGCAAGTGAAAGATATGAGATGAGATATCCCCACCCTGGACACGAAAGTAGAAAAGTGCCATGTTCAAGAGCAACATACTGCCGTCACGGTAATAATTATGGTTCAAAAATTTTCTTTTCCCCCCGCCATTTCTGGCGAGTACCCCAGTTATTTTTAACAAGCTTGATGGGGATAGCATATGCTTGTGGTGTGACAAAATCCGATGTCATCAAGTTTTAACGAGTCTGACAAAGGAAGAACTCAGCGTCTTTTCATGTTTAGAGAGTTTGAAAAGACAGCAGAAAAGGAAACTCCAGGGATGTCCTTTTTCGTAAAGTTGTGTCTCTTGGGCCCGAAAAAGTATAAAATAATACCTGAAAGAACCGCTCGATCATTACGATCGAGGAGTACTTTTCATAATTAGTGATTTCGACCTGAAAAAGTAAAAAAGCAGTCAAAACCATGTCGTTTCGTAACCATGAACGATTTTGAAACGACAAAAACCCGGTAATCTTTTTATGTTTTAACGGTCAACAAAAAGAACTTAAAACGACCGCCCCTTATTAACATTTAACGAGTCAAGAGGAGCGACTCGGCAATCTTTTCTTCTTTAAATGGTTAGAAAAGAGCTGAAAGCAGACCTCCATTTTTATTTTCTTTAACGAGTCAAAAAGGAAAAATACTCGACAATCTTTTCATATTTTACGAGTCAGAAAAGAGCGTAAAGGCGACTCGTCCTGAAGGAACAAGTGGTATAAAGGGTAGCAACTGCTTCTGGTAATGGTGGAACTTGCTCGAAACATGTAAAGGTTAAGAGGCTGGCTAATAAAACCACTCATCGCTGCAGTTCCTCAGGAAAGGATAAACAACCAGGTGAAAGCATATGATCGGCCAAAGAGATGGTGTCGATGGAATGAAACAACCAAGGCTCATCTAGCAGAATTTAGCAGATAAAAGGCAATCACGGGATGTGAATCAGGTATGGGTTCATTTTTTCCATAAGCTTGAACCATGGAGAACTCTGCTTGGATTCGGTTTCATGTTTACACAAGCTTGAAACTAAAAACTATGCTTATTAAATTTTTGCATGCCCCCAGCATGATAATGCAAAATCGAGGTACATGCCCCCCAAGCTTCATGGCATTCACGGAGTGGATGGAATGAAGGTTTACTTGGAAAGACTCGATTTTTTGAAGGAGGATGCATGCCCCCCCGGGCCTCAGTCACGCGCCCGGGTCAACTGCCGTCATCAGAATGACGGAGTGGATGTTGAGGCATTTCCTGTGGAAATAAGACCATTTAGGAATGGTAGATGACTATATGTGAAGTGTGAACCGGGGAATGAAAGTTGGTCTACGACCTTGATCGTCCTTCCTTCGTGTGGAAAACACATCATTCTGAAGAGTGAGGACACAATTGCACGTATGTGATAAATATAGTCTCGTCCAAGGAGTAAATTGTAATCTAACGGACCTTGGACTACCATGACGCCCATTTGAACAGTCTTCCCGTCTAGTGTGATAGGTACATTTTGAAGAATTCCTAAAGGTCGAGTTGTTTCTCGATGGAAACCTGTAAGGTTTCTTATCTCAGGCAGAAGCAGTGGGGAACCAAGTGCTTCCCAAGCTATTGAAGAAAGGATACTCACAGGAGATCCCTCATAAATAATTGTACCGGCCATAACCATGCGGTAGACTTGGACTATAATTCGAAATGGTATGGAGGCTGGTAACCGAGGATTGCCTAGTTGATCCCAATTGAAGGAAACAACTAGGTTGATTGGAGGTGGGACTGGATAGACGGCCGGATATGATTCTGATGGACTTTCTTCCTGGTGCGAAGGAATGAGAGGGATGCTCACTTGATCATTACAGTCTATGTTGATGAATAGAATTTGGACGGTGGGGTCTTCATTCTTTGCAGTGATAACATCATCTGAGGAGGGAACTTCTGAAGGCAAAACCGGGTCACTTGTGAGCTGGACCTTTTGACTTTTGTCTGGTTTGGATTCAGATGTAAGATCATCTAAGGATGGAACTTCTGTAGGCAAAACCGGGTCACTTGTAAGCTGGACCTTTTGACTTTTGTCTGGTTTGGATTCAGATGTAAGATCATCTAAGGATGGAACTTCTGTAGGCAAAACCGGGTCACTTGTAAGCTGGACCTTTTGAAAGACCGGGTCAACTGTAATCTGGAGCTTTGGACTTTCATTTGGTTTGGATTCGGGTGGTTCATCCTTGATGATAAAGTGGTGCATAGATGATGAATTTAAATCAACCCTCGTTCCGACCAGGGACTGGTCTGGAACAGGCAGAGCACAGCTAGGTTCGGGAAGAGAGGGCTGGACCAAAGAGGAATCATGCTTGATCACTTGGTTGGCGGAGAGATGATCTGCAGTTGCAAAAAGACGCTGATATCCAGTGGGTAGTTGGGGTAAGGGAACTGACAGACTTTCCGAAAGACGGGAGGCTTCATCCATAAGTGGACAAAGGCGAAGGAGATGATTACCTTCACAAAGTCGACAAGGGAAACGAACCTTCCCTTTTCTCTTACCAACTGATAAGGTATCGTCGATCTGCGACGACAAGGGGCAAGTCGGGTCACGGGACCATATATCTAGGATCCTGGGAATACCAGGACAATCAGAAAGAAAATGGTCCTCCTTGCATAATCGACAAGGAGACTTAGCCCTCCACGGAGGAGCAGAAGGTGGTTCCACTTCAGATATTTTCATGGTAGATGCGACCTTTCCCTTAGGAGACTTCTTCTTTTTGGTCTTCTTCTTCTTCTTCTTAGCCACCTGGTTACTGAAATCCAAGGTTTCACCAGGCGAAGTAGAAGATGAGGATGCGGCAATGGGCGAAGAAGGGGAGGGGTCCACCTTAGAATCAACATGGTGTTGTTCGGGTGGAGGAGGTGGTGGCGGTACAAGAGTTATCACACTCGAGACCACTGAGTTTGAAAACAACCATACGGGTAAACCAATGGTCAACCCAGGCAAAGACAATGTTGCGATATATTGAACACCGACATTTCCAACAGAAGGAAATGGATGAGGGTTCCCATCAGGAGGAACCCCTTGGCCGGTGGGTGCCGGGAAGGCTGCCATTGAACAAGAAATAATCCTACTCAAGCTAACGCAAACAAAATCTAATTGGGTAGATGTTATCGTGGCCAATAAATTTTAAGATACTGAACTTAACCTTTTCATATTTTAAGAGTGGAGAAAAGGATAAAAGATGACTCTAGTCTCCTTCGAATATTTAATGAGCACGAAGTGACAAGACGCTCACAAGCACCTTTTCTTTTAGGGAGTCCGAAAAGGATCAAAAGTGACTACTCTGGAGACTCTAGGTAAAAGGTTTACCAAACAATCCGTAAAACTGCTTATACACCTTGGCAATCAGATGAAAACCAAGGACTTCCCATACTGCAGTCAATCTTCCTGAATGTTGTGTTCAGTGCATTACGGCTTGTAAGGCGGCAGACTCGGCTTCCTATGGATAAAGGATAATAGCCTAGTGGGGTCTCCCGTATATACGCGACGGTACGTGGGAGCTCAGTCCGTATTGGCACCTATCGTTTCACGGTGGAGGAATCACCCAACCACTCGACGATAAACTACCAGTTTTAAAGACGCCAGAACACGTCTCTAACCTAGACCTCTAGAGTATTTGCGTTATGTTCCAATGCGTTGTTATGTTCATTGAGTTTATTTCAAAGTTTATCTTCGATTATGTTTCAATTTTTTGGTCCTACCGTATGTGATATCTCAAAAACTTCTTAAATGCAAACTATATGCCAAAACTATATCATTTGATTCGATGAATTCTATCTACAGGAGGGTTGAGATCTTTACACAAATGAAATGATCACTCAACAAAAAACAAAGATCCTAATGCAGCTAATAACAAGAAATGAAATTTTTTCTTTTTCTTTTTAATAGCAACAAATAACAATAAACGCTAACTAATATGATGCAAAATATATTTTGTTTTTCTTTCCTTTAAGATGGCATGATGCATTTAAACAAATCTTAAGAGATATGCACAATCCAAGTTCACTCAATGAAATAGAACCAACTCTGGAACACCAAAATGAACTATGCAAGCAAGGAAAAACACAAAGACCTTCAATGAACCATGTAATCTAAGTTCGAAAGAAGTCCAGTAAAATCCAAAGAGGCTAGAAGTGAATCACTCAGAGTATAGAAGATCAAGCTTTAACAAATCACTGGATAGGTGCAGAACACAACCAACAATTTGACTGGATAATCAAGAGACCGAAACTTCCCACAGAAGGCTAGACATGAAAAGTCACTAGATGTTCTAGGGCTGAGACGAAAATCAATAGAAATAAGCAAACAACTGAAGGATAAAGGCTAAAACCAGTCAAACAGAGGTTCAACACACTTCCAGAGGCTGTAAGAGATATAAAAAGAGGCTGAAAGAGCTTTCCACCCATACACAGGAAAAATTTACAGGGCTAGCGCGACTGTCAGCCTGCAATTTGCGCTACCAAAGGATTGGCGCGAGTTGTTTTTGAGCAACATGCGCCAACTGGCGCGACTTTCAGAGTAATAACCGCGCCAATTAAGCTTGCCGGCTAGAAAAATAAATAACACGACCTCAGGTCGGGTTGACAGTGCTCAGATGGATCAAAAAGTAAAGAATAAACTCAAAACTGACCCAGGAAGCTCATTCACTCAAGCAAGCAAGAGAAAATTAACATGCAAGACAAACTCCAAATAGCTTCTCCCCTCTGCGGACAAAGGCGATCCCACTAGCCTAAAACAGAACTAGCCACAATCAAACCACGCTGCCACGCAAGTTCCTAGTTGTACATTAAAGGTGAATTAAAAAGACCAACCTGGAATCCAACGCTGTAGTCGAAGCAGAGTTGATATTCCCGCTCCCTCGCTCCAGCAGATCATAAACGGACACCTGCACATGCAAAGGAAGAAACAGATACCAGCATAAAATCCACCAAGACACAACTATATTTCAGTCAGAAAGGAAATAAATCACACATCACTATAATAGACAATGAGATTGGAACTATAATAGCAGTCGCTCATTAATTAATAATAGATAGGAAAAGTTACAACCAAGGTTCTAACGATGAACCTCTCCTCTGGTTGGGCGAGCAACTATATGTGTCTTGCAATGTGTCTCCTCTCCGGCAGCATAACCTCTCTATGCTTCATTATCACTCATGATAAGCACAATTGGCATTCCTCCAAGAACTCAAGAACTCAACAACTAGCACTAGCTTGTCTAATGCATGAGGACAAATATGTATAGATGGAGAAGGTAGAAAGATTCGATGAATCAGGACACCCATTGTGGATTGGCATTATCTCGGAAAAGATACTGTGGATAGTTGTCAAGGATAGATGACGACTCTCGACCTCTATCCACTGGATTTTTCCCTTAAAAGGTTTCGTGATCTGAAGGGAAAAAATCATATGGGCGTGCTTTTGGCAAAAATCATTACTAAACTGGGCTGGCGCGGGTGTTGTTCTGTGACAGAGCGCTAGTGGTCGCGTCCTCTTTTGACGATCTCAGTTATTGGCGCGGGTAAGATACTGTGGACCTGCGCCAATGGAAAAAGAGAACTTTTCAGGGATAATTTGCAGAAGGTGTCTTCAGGGAACATGAAGTAGATACTCAGGGGAACATAATGCAAGTGTTTTTGGGTTATGTCACTGCTCACAGGTCCCGAAATGCGTCCTCCAATGTATGGAGACGGGGCGATAGGGACGGTGACCAATGGTGACAAATTACTGTGTAACAGATGCCCCCTAAAGCATGAAGTCTGAGAGGTAGAGAGAGGGGTGAAATGCTTTACAAGAACACACAAGAACACATATATATAGCTGCCGCCGAGGATCTGCGTTAAGAGACACGACTGATAGTTCAATTACATGATGTACGTGGTATGGTCGCAGCCATCCATAAGAGAGTACATAAATAATCTAGATCCACAGTATGGACGCAGCCATCTGGTTAGGATTAATGAATTGACTCAGGTATGGTCGCAGCCATCCAGTGAACGATTCAAGTATCAACAATCACGCCTGGATTACAACAGACACAATCCAGGGTCTTGCGCTCCATCTCGACCCAAACAAGAGTACAAGTTCAAGCATTTGAATATATGAGCTGAAGTCAAACACGCGTGAACATCATCTGATTACCAGTCAATAGTGGAAACTGTTAACAGACGCGAGAGGTAGCACCAATAATGACAATGGCCCTCAAGGTACTATAGGTACAATCTACGGCGTGTGAATTAATGATCTGAAGTCAAACACCCGTAGAATCATTCGATCGGAGGCCAATGATGAAAACCTCACGTCGAACACGAAGAACCTGCCATTAAGGCATGCAGGCTCCAAGGCACCGGAAAGGAGTCTCTAGATCAACTTCCTGGATAATGAGTTGAAGTCGACAGGAAGTGACCTTGATCGAAGGTGGACCATAATGTTTCCCACATCATCGACACGAGACAGAGAGATAATGTTGTGAATCAAGATTGTGTGAACTATCAGAGGGAGGTTGTTTCTTTGCAGAGGTCAACTTCTCTTGAACATATCGGCGGCACATTAATGGAATCGGCAGTATTTGACATCAATGTATCAAAGGTCATGATGACAAGGCAATGAGTGGATGAGAGGTCAAATAAGGTACCCAAGTCCATGGAAGCAAGTGAAAGATATGAGATGAGATATCCCCACCCTGGACATGAAAGAAGAAAAGTGCCATGTTCAAGAGCGACATACTGCCGTCACGATAATAATTATGGTTCAAAAATTTTCTTTTCCCCCCGCCATTTCTGGCGAGTACCCCAGTTATTTTTAACAAGGTTGATGGGGATAGCATATGCTTGTGGTGTGACAAAATCCGATGTCATCAAGTTTTAACGAGTCTGACAAAGGAAGAACTCGGCGTCTTTTCATGTTTAGAGAGTTTGAAAAGACAGCAGAAAAGGAAACTCCAGGGATGTCCTTTTTTGTAAAGTTGTGTCTCTCGGCCCCGAAAAATTATAAAATAATACCCGAAAGAACCGCCCAATCATTACGATCGAGGAGTACTTTTCATAATTAGTGATTTCGACCTGAAAAAGTAAAAAAGCGGTCAAAACCACGTCGTTTCGTAACCATTAACGAGTTTGAAACGACAAAAACCCGGTAATCTTTTTATGTTTTAAAGGTCGACAAAAAGAACTTAAAACGACCGCCCCTTATTAACATTTAACGAGTCAAGAGGAGCGACTCGGCAATCTTTTCCTCTTTAAATGGTCAGAAAAGAGCTGAAAGCAGACCTCCATTTTTATTTTCTTTAACAAGTCAAAAAGGAAAAATACTCGGCAATCTTTTCATATTTTACGAGTCAGAAAAGAGCTTAAAGGAATCTCATCCTGGAGGAACGAGTGGTATAAAGGGTAGCAACTGGTTCCGGTAATGGTGGAACTTGCTCGAAACATGTAAAGGTTAAGAGGCTGGCTAATAAAACCACTCATCGCTGCAGTTCCTCAGGAAAGGACAAACAACCAGGTGAAAGCATATGATCGGCCAAAGAGATGGTGGCGATGGAATGAAACAACCAAGGCTCATCTAGCAGAATTTAGCAGATAAAAGGCAATCACGGGATGTAAATCAGGTATGGGTTCATTTTTCCACAAGCTTGAACCATGGAGAACTCTGCTTGGATTCGGTTTCATGTTTACACAAGCTTGAAACAAAAAACTATGCTTATTAAATTTTTGCATGCCCCCAGCATGATAATGCAAAATCGAGGTACATGCCCCCCAAGCTTCATGGCATTCACGGAGTGGATGGAATGAAGGTTTACTTGGAAAGACTTGATTTTGAAGGAGGATGCATGCCCCCCGGGCCTCAGTCACGCGCCCGGGTCAACTGCCGTCATCAGAATGATGGAGTGGAAGTTGAGGCATTTCCTGTGGAAATAATACCATTTAGGACTCAGGTGGTTCATCTTTGGACTTTCATTTGGTTTGGACTTTCATTTGGTTGGAACTTTGGACTTTCATTTGGTTTGGACTCAGGTGGTTCATCTTTGATGATAAAGTGGTGCATAGATGATGAATGTAAATCAACACTCGTTCTGACCAGGGACTGGTCTGGAACAGGTGGAGCATAGCTAGGTTCGGGAAGAGAGGGCTGGACCAAAGAGGAATCATGCTTGATCACTTGGTTGGCGGAGAGATGATCTGCAGTTGCAAAAAGACGCTGATATCCAGCGGGTAGTTGGGGTAAGGGAACTGACAAACTTTCCAAAAGACGGGAGGCTTCATCCATAAGTGGACAAAGGTGAAGGAGATGATTACCTTCACAAAGTCGACAAGGGAAATGAGCCTTCCCTTTTCTCTTACCAACTGATAAGGTATCGTCGATCTGCGACGACAAAGGGGGAGTCGGGTCACGGGACCGTATATCTAGGATCCTGGGAATACCAGGACAATCAGAAAGAATGAAAGTCCAAATGAAAGTCCAAAGATGAACCACCTGAGTCCTAAATGGTCTTATTTCCACAGGAAATGCCTCAACTTCCACTCCATCATTCTGATGACGGCAGTTGACCCGGGCGCGTGACTGAGGCCCGGGGGGGCATTCATCCTCGTTCAAAATCGAGTCTTTCCAAGTAAACCTTCATTCCATCCACTCCGTGAATGCCATGAAGTTTGGGGGGCATGTACCTCGATTTTGCATTATCATGCTGGGGGCATGCAAAAATTTAATAAGCATAGTTTTTCGTTTCAAGCTTGCGTAAACATGAAACCGAATCCAAGCAGAGTTCTCCATGGTTCAAGCTTGTGGAAAAAATGAACCCATACCTGATTTACATCCCGTGATTTCCTTTTATCTGCTAAATTCTGCTAGATGAGCCTTGGTTGTTTCATTCCATCGCCACCATCTCTTTGGCCGATCATATGCTTTCACCTGGTTGTTTATCCTTTCCTGAGGAACTGCAGCGATGAGTGGTTTTATTAGCCAGCCTCTTAACCTTTACATGTTTCGAGCAAGTTCCACCATTACCGGAACCAGTTGCTACCCTTTATACCACTCGTTCCTCCAGGACGAGTTTCCTTTAAGCTCTTTTCTGACTCGTAAAATATGAAAAGATTGCCGAGTATTTTTCCTTTTTGACTCGTTAAAGAAAATAAAAATGGAGGTCTGCTTTCAGCTCTTTTCTGACCATTTAAAGAGGAAAAGATTTCCGAGTCGCTCCTCTTGACTCGTTAAATGTTAATAAGGGGTGGTCGTTTTAAGTTCTTTTTGTCGACCATTAAAACATAAAAAGATTACCTGGTTTTTGTCGTTTCAAACTCGTTAATGGTTACGAAACGACGTGGTTTTGACCGCTTTTTTACTTTTTCAGGTCGAAATCACTAATTATGAAAAGTACTCCTCGATCGTAATGATCGAGAGGTTCTTTCGGGTATTATTTTATACTTTTTCAGGCCCGAGAGACACAACTTTACGAAAAAGGACATCCCTAGAGTTTCCTTTTCTGCGGTCTTTTCAAACTCTCTAAACATGAAAAGACGCCGAGTTCTTCCTTTGTCAGACTCGCTAAAACTTGATGACATCGGATTTTGTCACACCACAAGCATATGCTATCCCCATCAAGCTTGTTAAAAATAACTGGGGTACTCGCCAGAAATGGCGGGGGGAAAAGAAAATTTTTGAACCATAATTATTATCGTGACGGCAGTATGTCGCTCTTGAACATGGCACTTTTCTGCTTTCGTGTCCAGGGTGGGGATATCTCATCTCATATCTTTCACTTGCTTCCATGGACTTGGGTACCTTATTTGACCTCTCATCCACTCATTGCCTCATCATCATGACCTTTGATACATTGATGTCAAATACTGCCGATTCCATTAATGTGCCGCCGATATGTTCAAGAGAAGTTGACCTCTGCAAAGAAACAACCTCCCTCTGATAGTTCGCACAATCTTGATTCACAACATTATCTCTCTGTCTCGTGTCGATGATGTGGGAAACATTATGGCCCACCTTCGATTAAGGTCACTTCCTGTCGACTTCAACTCATTATCTAGGAAGTTGATCTGGAGACTCCTTTCCGGTGCCTTGGAGCCTGCATGCCTCAATGGCAGGTTCTTCTTGTTCGACGTGAGGTTTTCATCATTGGCCTCCGATCGAATGATTCTACGGGTGTTCGACTTCAGATCATTAATTCACACGCCGTAGATTGTACCTATAGTACCTTGAGGGCCATTGTCATTACTGGTGGTACCTCTCGCGTCTGTTAACAGTTTCCTCTATTGACTGGTAATCAGACGATGTTCAGGCGTGTTCAACTTCAGCTCATATATTCACATGCTTGAACTTGTACTCTTGTTCGGGTCGAGATGGAGCGCATGACCCTGGATTGTGTCTGTTGTAATCCAGGCGTGATTCTTGATACTTGACCCATTCACTGGATGGCTGCGACCATACCTGATTCAATTCATTAATCCTAACCAGATGGCTGCGTCCATACTGCGGATCTAGATTATTTATGTACTCTCTTATGGATGGCTGCGACCATACCACGTACATCATGTAATTGAACTATCAGTCATGTCTCTTAACGCAGATCCTCGGCGGCAGCTATATATATGTGTTCTTGTGTGTTCTTGTAAAGCATTTCACCCCTCTCTCTACCTCTCGGACTTCATGCTTTAGGGGGCATCTGTTACACAGTAATTTGTCACCATTGGTCACCGTCCCTATCACCCCGTCTCCATACATTGGAGGACGCATTCCGGGACCTGTGAGCAGTGACATAACCCAAAAACACTTGCATTATGTTCCCCTGAGTATCTACTTCATGTTCCCTGAAGACACCTTCTGCAAATTATCCCTGAAAAGTGCTCTTTTTCCATTGGCGTAGGTCCACAGTATCTTACCCGTGCCAATAACTGAGATCCTCAAAAGAGGGCGCGACCACTGGCGCTCTGTCACAGAACAACACCCGCGCCAGCCCAGTTTAGTAATGATTTTTGCCAAAAGCACGCCCATATGATTTTTTCCCTTCAAATCACGAAACCTTTTAAGGGAAAAATCCAGTGGATAGAGATCGAGAGTCATCATCTATCCTTGACAACTATCCACAGTAGCTTTTCCGAGATAATGCCAATCCACAATGGGTGTCCTGGTTCATCGAATCTTTCTACCTTCTCCATCTATAAATATTTGTCCTCATGCATTAGACAAGCTAGTGCTAGTTGTTGAGTTGTTGAGTTCTTGGAGGAATGCCAGTTGTGATTATCATGAGTGATAATGAAGCATAGAGAGGTTATGCTGCCGGAGAGGAGACACATTGCAAGACACATATAGTTGCTCGCCCAGCCAGAGGAGAGGTTCAACGTCAGAACCTTGGTTGTAACTTTTCCTGTCTATTATTAATTAATGAGCGACTGCTATTATAGTTCCAATCTCATTGTCTATTATAGTGATGTGTGATTTATTTCCCTTCTGACAGAAATATAGTTGTGCCTTGGTGGATTTTATGCTGGTATCTATTCCTTCCTTTGCATGTGCAGGTGTCCGTTTATGATCTGCTGGAGCGAGGGAGCAGGAATATCAACTCTGCTTCGACTACAGCGTTGGATTCCAGGTTGGTCTTTTTAATTCACCTTTAATGTACAACTAGGAACTTGCGTGGCAGCGTGGTTTGATTGTGGCTAGTTCTGTTTTAGGCTAGTGGGATCGCCTCTGTCCGCAGAGGGGAGAAGCTATTTGGAGTTTGTCTTGCATGTTAATTTTCTCTTGCTTGCTTGAGTGAATGAGCTTCCTCGGTCAGTTATGAGTTTATTCTTTACTGTTTGATCCATCTGAGCACTGTCAACCCGACCTGAGGTCGTGTTATTTATTTTTCTAGCCGGCAAGCTTAATTGGCGCGGTTATTACTCTGACAGTCGCGCCAGTTGGCGCATGTTTCTCAAAAACAACTCGCGCCAATCCTTTGGTAGCGCAAGTTGCAGGCTGACAGTCACGCCAACCCTGTAAATTTTGCCTGTGTATGGGTGGAAAGCTCTTTCAGCCTCTTTTTATATCTCTTACAGCCTCTGGAAGTGTGTTGAACCTCTGTTTGACTGGTTTTAGCCTTTATCCTTCAGTTGTTTGCTTATTTCTATTGATTTTCGTCTCAGCCCTAGAACATCTAGTGACTTCTCATGTCTAGCCTTCTGTGGGAAGTTTCGGTCTCTTGATTATCTCGTCAACTTGTTGGTTGTGTTCTGCACCTATCCAATGATTTGTTAAAGCTTGATCTTCTATACTCTGAGTGATTCACTTCTAGCCTCTTTGGATTTTACTTGACTTCATTCGAACTTAGATTACATGGTTCGTTGAAAGTCTTGGTGTTTCAGAGTTGGTTCTATTTCATTGAGTGAACTTGGATTGTGCATATCTGTTAAGATTTTTTTAAATGCATCATGCCATCTTAAAGGAAAGAAAAACAAAATATCTTTTGCATCATATTAGTTAGCGTTTATTGTTATTTGTTGCTATTAAAAAGAAAAATAAAAAATTTCATTTCTTGTTATTAGCTACATTAGGATCTTTGTTGTTTGTTGAGTGATCATTTTGTTTGTGTAAAGATCTCAACCCTCCTGTAGAGAGAATTCATCGAATCAAATGATATAGTTTTGGCATATAGTTTGCATTTAAGAAGTTTTTGAGATATCACATACGGTAGGACCAAAAAACTGAAACATAATCGAAGATAAACTTTAAAATAAACTCAATGAACATAACAATGCATTGGAACATAACGCAAATACTCTAGAGGTCTAGGTTAGAGACATGTTCCGGCGTCTTTAAACCTGGTAGTTTATCGTCGAGTGGTTGGGTGATTCCTCCACGGTGAAACGATAGGTGCCAATACGGACTGAGCTCCCACGTACCGTCGCGTATATACGGGAGACCCCACTAGGCTATTAACCTTTATCCATAGGAAGCCGAGTCTGCCGCCTTACAAGCCGTAATGCACTGAACACAGCATTCGGGAAGATTGACTGCAGTACGGGAAGTCCTTGGTTTTCATCTGATTGCCAAGGTGTATAAGCAGTTTTACGGATTGTTTGGTAAACCTTTTACCTAGAGTCTCCAGAGTAGTCACTTTTGATCCTTTTCGGACTCCCTAAAAGAAAAGGTGCCTGTGAGCGTCTTGTCACTTCGTGCTCATTAAATATTCGAAGGAGACTAGAGTCATCTTTTATCCTTTTCTCGACTCTTAAAATATGAAAAGGTCAAGTTCAGTGTCTTAAAATTTATTGGCCACGATAACATCTACCTAATTAGATTTTGTTTGCATTAGCTTGAGTAGGATTATTTCTCGTTCAATGGCAGCCTTCCTGGCGCCCACCGGCCAAGGGGTTCCTCCTGATGGGAACCCTCATCCATTTCCTTCTGTTGGAAATGTCGGTGTTCAGTATATCGCAACATTGTCTTTGTCTGGGTTGACCATTGGTTTACCCGTATGGTTGTTTTCAAACTCGGTGGTCTCGAGTGTGATAACTCCTGTTCCGCCACCACCTCCTCCACCCGAACAACACCATGTTGATTCTAAGGTGGACCCCTCCCCTTCTTCGCCCATTGCTGCGTCCTCATCTTCTACTTCGCCTGGTGAAACCTTGGATTTCAGTAACCAGGTGGCTAAGAAGAAGAAGAAGAAGACCAAAAAGAAGAAGTCTCCTAAGGGAAAGGTCGCATCTACCATGAAAATATCTGAAGTGGAACCACCTTCTGCTCCTCCGCGGAGGGCTAAGTCTCCTTGTCGATTATGCAATGAGGACCATTTTCTTTCTGATTGTCCTAGTATTCCCAGGATCCTAGATATATGGTCCCGTGACCCGACTCACCCCTTGTCGTCGCAGATCGACGATACCTTATCAGTTGGTAAGAGAAAAGGGAAGGTTCGTTTCCCTTGTCGACTTTGTGAAGGTAATCATCTCCTTCGCCTTTGTCCACTTATGGATGAAGTCTCCCGTCTTTTGGAAAGTCTGTCAGTTCCCTTACCCCAACTGCAGATCATCTCTCCGCCAACCAAGTGATCAAGCATGATTCCTCTTTGGTCCAGCCCTCTGTTCCCGAACCTAGCTATGCTCCGCCTGTTCCACACCAGTCCCTGGTCGGAACGAGGGTTGATTTACATTCATCATCTATGCACCACTTTATCATCAAGGATGAACCACCCGAATCCAAACCAAATGAAAGTCCAAAGTTCCAGATTATAGTTGACCCGGTCTTTCAAAAGGTCCAGCTTACAAGTGACCCGGTTTTGCCTACAGAAGTTCCATCCTTAGATGATCTTACATCTGAATCCAAACCAGACAAAAGTCAAAAGGTCCAGCTTACAAGTGACCCGGTTTTTCCTACAGAAGTTCCATCCTTAGATGATCTTACATCTGAATCCAAACCAGACAAAAGTCAAAAGGTCCAGCTCACAAGTGACCCGGTTTTGCCTTCAGAAGTTCCCTCCTCAGATGATGTTATCACTACAAAGAATGAAGACCCCACCGTCCAAATTCTATTCATCAACATATACTCTAATGATCAAGTGAGCATCCCTCTCATTCCTTCGCACCAGGAAGAAAGTCCATCAGAATCATATCCAGCCGTCTATCCAGTCCCACCTCCAAGAAACCTAGATGTTTCCTTCAATTGGGATCAACTAGGCAATCCTCGGTTACCAGCCTCCATACCATTTCGAATTATAGTCCAAGTCTACTGCATGGTTATGGCCGGTACAATTATTAATGAGGGATCTCCTGTGAGTATCCTTTCTTCAACAGCTTGGGAAGCACTTGGTTCCCCACTGCTTCTGCCTGAGATAAGAAACCTTGCAGGTTTCCATCGAGAAACAACTCGACCTTTAGGAATTCTTCCCAATGTACCTATCACATTAGAAGGGAAGACTGTTCAAATGGGCGTCATGGTAGTCCAAGGTCCGTTAGATTACAATTTACTCCTTGGACGAGACTATATTTATCGCATACGTGCAATTGTGTCCTCACTCTTCAGAGTGATGTGTTTTCCGCACGAAGGAAGGACGATCAAGGTCGTAGACCAACTTTCGTTCCCCGGTTCACACTTCACATATAGTCATCTACCATTCCTAAATGGTCTTATTTCCACAGGAAATGCCTCAACTTCCACTCCGTCATTCCGATGACGGCAGTTGACCCGGGCGCGTGACTGAGGCCCGGGGGGGCATGCATCCTCCTTCAAAATCGAGTCTTTCCAAGTAAACCTTCATTCCATCCACTCCGTGAATGCCATGAAGCTTGGGGGGCATGTACCTCGATTTTGCATTATCATGCTGGGGGCATGCAAAAATTTAATAAGCATAGTTTTTCGTTTCAAGCTTGTGTAAACATGAAACCGAATCCAAGCAGAGTTCTCCATGGTTCAAGCTTGTGGAAAAAATGAACCCATACCTGATTCACATCCCGTGATTGCCTTTTATCTGCTAAATTTTGCTAGATGAGCCTTGGTTGTTTCATTCCATCGCCACCATCTCTTTGGCCGATCATATGCTTTCACCTCGTTGTTTATCCTTTCCTGAGGAACTGCAGCAATGAGTGGTTTTATTAGCCAGCCTGTTGTTGGGAAAAGTATCCAATACAAAATGACCCTATCCCGCTCTAAGGGTGATAGTACCTCAGCAACAATCAAAGCAAAGCTATTCAAGATTACTTCTTTATGAGATGTAAGAGAGAGGAGAAAAAGATCCACTAACCGTTATCTTCCGCTAATGATTGATCCGATCTTCCCTCTTTACTGCTTGCTCCCAGCTCCTTGCTCTTTCACTGGCCCAGCTACACAAAGATCCTGCAAAAGCACAAGAAAAGGAAACTACAAGAAGCATACATCCATAATTGATTCCAGGATTAGAATAAATCAAATATACAAGCATCAATACGCCACAGAGACACATGCATATAGAAGAACCTCAAATGCTTTATTAATGGAAGAAGTAAAGTTCTGAGAGTGTTACAACCATAAGAGGCCCAATCCAGCAACACCTCCCAGTAGAAAGAAATCTCCTCTTCACCTCCTTCAAAGCAATCACCCAATAGTTCTATACTCAAACCAACAACACTTCCTTACATTCACAAGATTCCCGCCTGCCTAGACCTCATGAGAGAGCTCTATATATAGGAGTTTTGGAGAAAGGATGAGTCAGCTTGAGCTTGGCATGGAGCTGACTAGTGTCCTCTCCCACTTCAGTTATACTTCAGTTCTTGAGTCCACTTGGAGTTTCTTGCTTCCACTTGGAGATCTAGATCCTCTTACTCATCACAAGGCGAATTCCCTGATCCAAGTGTCATTTTGGAAGCTTCCTGGGCATTTGACACCTTGCAGAATGACTGTGCCACTTGGCCAATCTCGCCCAGCGCAGGTAGCCTTCATTAGATTTTACATTCAGCGCAAGTACAGAGTGGAGCAATTGACATTCAGCGCAGATGCTCAGTGGAGCAATTGACATGATCCAGAATTAGCTTGTTTTTGAGTGTTTTCAGGTGGAGAACTGATATTTAGTGTTGTGGTTTGCTGACCTTGTTCCTCTAGGGGTAGGAACAACATGTTTAGGGACTTTGGATCCCTTAGATTATTTACATTTCATGCTTCATGCTGTTAGGCACAAAAATGTCTATAACAGTTGCCCCCTAAAGTATGAGGTCGTTTATCGGGTGAAATGCTTTATCAGGAGGATCCGAAGTTCATTCAGTCGCTGAGAGGTGACCTGTAATAAAATACAATACAATACATTATTTTTCATTCTACTTTCATGATCTAGCTGAGGCGGGCATTCCCATGCTCAGCTTTGTAAATTCATTTTGGTACATAGAACAGACGATCGTCTGATGGTAGACTGATAATTCTCTGCTGAAATTATCATCCTTTGAGTAGGATGATTATCTGCTGCAATGATGTACATATCAAATGTCTTTATATCCTGAATATATATCGCAGCCCGGATGGATGAAACTAGATCCGGGGTTTTCAAACTCGTTCGATCTTCACTCTAAGTACAAGTTGATCCATGTGAGAATTGTGCTGAAGTCGAACATGGAAAGACATCGCTTGATTACCGGTCAATAATGTAAACCGTTAACAAGCGCGAGAGGAATCACCAATAATGACAATGACCCTCAAGGTATTGCAGTACAATTCACGTGGTGTGAATAAAGGACTTGGTGTCGAATACCACGCAAAATCTTCTGGTCGAAGGTCATTGATGTATACCTGTCGCCGAAAGTGAGAAACTTGCCATTGAGGCATGCAAGCTTCAAAGTACTGAGGGGGTTGTTCCTAGATCAACTTCTTGGATAATGAGCTGAAGTCGACAAGAAGTGACCCGTCAAAGGAGGGCCATAATGAATCCCACATCAGTGACACGGAACGAAGCTAAGGGTTTTAATGGAGGTGAAAACAATCTGTGAAATATGATTCAGGGTGGCGATCATGGGTGGATGAAGGATAATGTATGGTAGTGGATGGGACACGGTTGACTCTTTCTGAACAACATCTCTTGAACATATAACGACACTGATGTGATGGATCGGTAGCATTACCCCAAATGTGGATGGTTTGGCGAGGACCATGGTGATGAGACCGGTGAATGAAACAACCCAACCCGATGTGATACGGAGGACAAAGTGTCATGTTCAAGAGCGACTTGCTACCATTAAAGCTTTGAGGTTCTCCCAATTTTTCCCCAGTCATTTCTGACCAGTACCTCTTTATTTTTGTCAAGCTTGAGGAGGATAACATATGCTTGTTCTATAACCTGCCCTTCGGGCAAGCCCATCGCTATGTTTTAACGAGCCTAGCGATATGGAAACTCGTTCTCGTCTAAAGACAAGTTTGTCGCTATTTAATCATTTTAACGAGTCTAACGACAAGGAAAACTCGGTCCTTTTCATTTTTAGAGAGTCTGAAAAGGTACAGAAAGTTAACTCCAAAATTCCTTTTTCGTCATCTAATCCCTTAAGTCCGAAAAAGTATAAAACAATACAGAAGGGATGAGTTTTCGATAACTTTAACGAGCCGAATAAAACAAGCGCTCGACCTTTTTGTGTAATAATCCCTCAGGTCCAAAAAGATTAAAATCTAGAGGAGGGATAGCTCTTCCGGTCAATTTAACGAGCTCGAAGGCCAAAACTCGGCAAACTTTTCATATTTTACGAGTCATTTGAAAAGAGCTCAAAGAAGACTCGTCTTTTGAGGAACGAGTGATAAACAGGGATAGCAGCAGATTCCAGGTACAGGTTGGAATTTTCCAATCACGGCAGTGTCACAAGGATGGCTAAGTGAAATCACTCTTCGCAGCTGTTCCTCAAAATGGGTAAACAATCATATGGGGGTGAACGATCGGCCAAATGGAGTGGAGGTGGCAGGTGCAAAACACGACCAAGGCTTTTTATGGCTAATAAATTTACGATCACAATGGTTATTTACCGGAATAGGTTCATTTTTTATTTAAAAATGAGCTTGAACTCTGGGGGAAACATTGCTCACTGCTTTTATTTATTTTTTAACGAGCATGAAGACCGCGTTAAAACTGCTCGGATCTTGCGTTTATTTTTTAACGAGCATGAACTTTATGCTAAAACTGCTCGATATACCAGTCATAAAATAAGAATGTCTCCTGTGAGATCTCTATTTTTTATAGAGCTTCATCTTCACTAAGCTTTGCTCCCTCTCATCCTTTCTTTATGCAAGTTCGGAAACGGCTAATCCCAAAAATAGATAAATAACCGCTCCTAGCTTGCACTCCAAAAGGTTTGCATGCCCCCAGGTATAAAGTACAATTTCAAGGCTGCCCCTACTTATCCGATAAAACATTTGTTTTAAAGGGTGAGGCTTGCCTCTTTCTGGTTACCCAAAGATTTTTTTGTTAACACCATCAAACGAAAACATTTCCTCGGCACTATCTACCGAAGTAGACAATGGTGAATGACTGTTGTCAAACAAGTAACCTTATCAAAAGAATCTTGTTCTAGAACAACCCCTCTTCCATCCACGGATGGGGTACGGACTAGTCATATTCTTTCGCGGAAATTCTACCTTATACCCAAGGTTTCCTCTGCCCGAAGCAGACTAGGATGCATGCCCCCTGGGTTCCAGTCCCATCTTTCTGAATCACTCGCACTCATCGGGAAGGAGGACTGGGGGTGGAGACATTTCTTGGGTGAATAGACCATTGAGGGTTGGTATGTGACTATTTGCGATGCGTGATCCCGGAAATGAAAGTTGGTCTACGAGCTTGACCATTCTTCCTTCGTGTGGAAAACACATTACTCTAAAGAGTGAGGAGACTATAGCTCCCATGCAATATATATAGTCTCGTCCAAGGAGTAGGTTATAATCCAAGGGTCCTTGAACAACCATCACGTTCATCTGAACGGTCTTCCCTTTCAATGTAACAGGTACATTGGGGAGGATCCCTAATGGTCGACTGGTTCCTTTATCAAAACCCGAGAGATTTCTTATCTCAGGCAAAAGCTCCGGGGAACCCAGTGCTTTCCAAGCAATAGAGGAAAGGATACTCACAGATGCCCCTTCATCAATGATAGTTCCAGCCATTACCATTCTATAAATTTGGACGATGATTCTGAATGGTATACTGGCTGGTAACCGGGGTCTGCCTAGTTGGTTCCAATCAAAGGACACAACCAGGTTGCTTGGTGGTGGGACCGAATACACGGCCGGGTATGACCCTGATGATGTTCCTTCCTGCGATAAAGGAATGGGCGCATTGCCCTGATGCTCATCAGAATCTGTGTTGATGAAAAGAATCTGGATGGTGTCATCCTTATTCTCTTCAGTGAGGGTGTCATTTGAAGATGAATCTTCAGTGACGGTGTCATTTGAGGATGAGACCTCTGAAGGAAGAACCGGGTCAACTACCGTATCGACCTTTAGACTTTCGTCTAGTCTGGATTCAGTAGGTTCATTTTCAATGACTGACTCTTCAACTGACCACTTGAGCGGGCCAGTTGTATTTTCAACCAACGAAGGACTTGGCACAAGTTTTTTGTATCCAGGAGGAAGCATTACCGGTGAAACCGGACGATCTTCCAAAACTCTCTTCGCTTTGTCTAAGAAGGGACAACGGTGGATGGCGTGATCGCCTCCACACAGTTTGCAGGGGGATCTTGATCCCCCTTTTTGTCTTGAACCTTCACTTTCGCTGGTTGACGGTAAGCATTCAACATGGCTATCAGAGGTTGATGCTTCCGAATTGTGCAAACGAGGTGACCAGTCCCTTAGTATCCGGGGAATACAGGGACAATCTCTATGGAAGTGGTCTCCTCTACATATGACACATGGCGATTTAGGCCCGGTCTGTGCTGTGTGTGGATTTTTGTCAGATGTCTTTTGCTTGCCCCCATTCGCCTTAGGCTCCTTCTTCTTCTTCTTCTTCTTCTTCTTCTTCTCCTTCTTCTCCATGGGAGCTTGGCTTTTGCCGGCTCTACCTCGCGAAGATGAAGGATTGGAGGAAGAGTTATAGGAAGTTGAAGGCTGGTGGGCAGCTCTAGACTCATCTAACTGTTGACTCGACTGTTCAGGAACCATGGTGGTCTGAACTACATTAGTTGAGAATAGCCAAACTGGCAAGCCAATTGTTAGTCCTGGAAGCGACAATGTGGCCATGTGGGGCGCACCAACTTCTCCCCAAGAGGAGAATGGACTAGGATTTCCATCATGTGGAATTCCTTGGTTGGGGCGTTCCATGTTCTCAACCTAAGATCAACGCGGGAATAGGAGGTGATTATGTTCCGTTTAAAATAAATTTTATAACGACGCTTAGACACAACTTGCTTTTTCACTTTTTAAGAGTCGAGAAAAAGCTAAAGATGACTCTAGTCTCCTTCGATGTTTTAACGAGCCCGAAGTGACAAATGCTCGGATGGACTTTTTCAGTTATAGAGTTTGAAAAAGGCCAAAAGAAACTGCTCTGGAGTTCTAGGCAGAGGGTGTGCCAAAATTTTCGCAAAACCACAGAATACGTTTTACGGTACGAGTGGTCGATCTTCGTGAATGCTGTGTTCACTGCATTGCGATCAGTAGGGCGGCCGACACGGTTTCCTATGGATAAAGGCTTTGTTCCTATAGTGGTCTCCCAATATATACGCGACGGTACATGGGAGCACAAGTCCGTATTGATACTTATCGCTTCACTGTGGAGGAATCACCCAACCACTCAACGCTAAGGTATCAAGTTTAACGACGCCGGAACACGTCTCTAGCTTAGACCTCTATGTGTTTGCGTTATGTTTCAATGCGTTGTTATGTAAATTCAATTTATTTTAAGGTTGATCTTGTTTAGCAGTTTGCCTTTATGGATCACTACGAGATGTATGATAACACTCCTAAATGCAGTCTAAGATGATAAGCAAGCTTTTCAATCTTTCAACTTTGAAAATCTTAACTACTGAGGGAAAAGAAAGATAACATCTTTTCACACAGATCATAGAGCACACACTAATGCACTTTTTCCTAAATCAACATGCAAACTGTCATAATGCATATGCACAATGCAAGTATTTCTTTTCTCTTTCTTAATGTTTGTGCGACACAAAAAGAAAGCTGTTGTATAACTTTGAATTCAATTTCAAGTGAAAGCAAACAAGCTTGTCCAAAATCAAAAGACACCTTAAGATTTACTTGTTTCGACACTAGAAATATATAAACTCAAACCATATGACGAAAGCAAAAGCTCAATCAGCTATGAACAGCAAACAAACTAACTCTTAAGATCAATACGACACTTAATCACAGGTCTAGATCTAAGAGGCCACAGCAAGACTAGTTCACTTTCGTTATGGGAAACTGTAAATGATGCAAGAAATACACAAAGAACAAACACAGTTTCTTTATACAACTGAGGCGGAATAGTGGTAAGGAAAGTTGGTTTCAGATAGGCACATTGACTGGTAACAGGCAGCAAAAACAAGAGTGAAAACAGGGCAAGAAACAGCAGGAAACCCCAGTAGCACAAGGCAAGACTGGTTCAGCGCAGGTGGTACACAGGCAGTTTGACATTCAGCGCAGGTAGCCCCTTCGGGAACTGCGCTGAAATGCAGACAGCCTTCACACAGCCTGCACTGAAGAACGAAACTTTCGTTTCTCTTGGTTTCCGGGTCACAGATTTCTCAAAAATTCACAGTTTTTGGCCAAATCAGAAGCTATCAGTCAAGGACACACTAAGGGATGACAAGGAGGATGAAAAGCTATCACTAAGAGCTTATTAGAGTCCTTGTTGATCAGCTCTTCAAATCATAAACTTGCCCAGAAACTGAGCTAGAGTAGCTGCCCTCTACTTTGCATTTGAAAGATCCAAATGCAGTTCGATTCGGTACTCCCTTTGTTTATGAAATGAATAGCAAAAACACAAACAACCAACAAGATACGGTCCCCAGTGGAGTTTCCAATTTGTTGTTGGGAAAAGTATCCAATATGGAATGACCCTATCCCACTCTAAGGGTGATAGTACCTCAGCAACAATCAAAGCAAAGCTATTCAAGATTACTTCTTTATGAGATGTAAGAGAGAGGAGAAAAAGATCCACTAACCGTTATCTTCCGCTAATGATTGATCCAATCTTCCCTCTTTACTGCTTGCTCCCAGCTCCTTGCTCTTTCACTGGCCCAGCTACACAAAGATCCTGCAAAAGCACAAGAAAAGGAAACTACAAGAAGCATACATCCATAATTGATTCCAGGATTAGAATAAATCAAATATACAAGCATCAATACGCCACAGAGACACATGCATATAGAAGAACCTCAAATGCTTTATTAATGGAAGAAGTAAAGTTCTGAGAGTGTTACAACCATAAGAGGCCCAATCCAGCAGCACCTCCCAGCAGAAAGAAATCTCCTCTTCACCTTCTTCAAAGCAATCACCCAATAGTTCTATACTCAAACCAACAGCACTTCCTTACATTCACAAGATTCCCGCCTGCCTAGACCTCATGAGAGAGCTCTATATATAGGAGTTTTGGAGAAAGGATGAGTCAGCTTGAGCTTGGCATCGAGCTGACTAGTGTCCTCTCCCACTTTAGTTATACTTCAGTTCTTGAGTCCACTTGGAGTTTCTTGCTTCCACTTGGAGATCTAGATCCTATTACTCATCACAAGGCGAATTCCCTGATCCAAGTGTCATTTTGGAAGCTTCCTGGGCATTTGACACCTTGCAGAATGACTGTGCCACTTGGCCAATCTCGCCTAGCGCAGGTAGCCTTCATTAGATTTGACATTCAGCGCAGGTACAAAGTGGAGAAATTGACATTCAGCGCAGATGCTCAGTGGAGCAGTTGACATGATCCAGAATTAGCTTGTTTTTGAGTGTTTTCAGGTGGAGAACTGATATTTAGTGCTGTGGTTTGCTGACCTTGTTCCTCTAGGGGTAGGAACAACATGTTTAGGGACTTTGGATCCCTTAGATTATTGACATTTCATGCTTCATGCTGTTAGGCACAAAAATGTCTATAACACAGCCTCTTAACCTTTACATGTTTCGAGCAAGTTCCACCATTACCGAAACCAGTTGCTACCCTTTATACCACTCGTTCCTTCAGGACGAGTCGCCTTTACGCTCTTTTCTGACTCGTAAAATATGAAAACATTGCCGAGTATTTTTCCTTTTTGATTCGTTAAAGAAAATAAAAATGGAGGTCTGCTTTCAGCTCTTTTCTGACCATTTAAAGAGGAAAAGATTGCCGAGTCGCTCCTCTTGACTCGTTAAATGTTAATAAGGGGCGGTCGTTTTAAGTTCTTTTTGTCGACCGTTAAAACATAAAAAGATTACCGGGTTTTTGTCGTTTCAAACTCGTTCATGGTTACGAAACGACGTGGTTTTGACCGCTTTTTTACTTTTTCAGGTCGAAATCACTAATTATGAAAAGTACTCCTCGATCGTAATGATCGGGCGGTTCTTTCAGGTATTATTTTATACTTTTTCGGGCCCGAGAGACACAACTTTACGAAAAAGGACATCCCTGGAGTTTCCTTTTCTGTTGTCTTTTCAAACTCTCTAAACATGAAAAGACGCCGAGTTCTTCCTTTGTCAGACTCGTTAAAACTTGATGACATCGGATTTTGTCACACCACAAGCATATGCTATCCCCATCAAGCTTGTTAAAAATAACTGGGGTACTCGCTAGAAATGGCGGGGGGAAAAGAAAATTTTTGAACCATAATTATTACCGTGACGGCAGTATGTCGCTCTTGAACATGGCACTTTTCTGCTTTCATGTACAGGGTGGGGATATCTCATTTCATATCTTTCACTTGCTTCCATGGACTTGGGTACCTTATTTGACCTCTCATCCACTCATTGCCTCGTCATCATGACCTTTGATACATTGATGTCAAATACTGCCGATTCCATTAATGTGCCGCCGATATGTTCAAGAGAAGTTGACCTCTGCAAAGAAACAACCTCCCTCTGATAGTTCATACAATCTTGATTCACAACATTATCTCTTTGTCTCGTGTCGATGATGTGGGAAACATTATGGCCCACCTTCGATCAAGGTCACTTCCTGTCGACTTCAACTCATTATCCTGGAAGTTGATCTAGAGACTCCTTTCCGGTGCCTTGGAGCCTGCATGCCTCAATGGCAGGTTCTTCGTGTTCGAGGTGAGGTTTTCATCATTGGCCTCCGATCGAATGATTCTATGGGTGTTCGACTTCAGATCATTAATTCACATGCCGTAGATTGTACCTATAGTACCTTGAGGGCCATTGTCATTATTGATGGTACCTCTCGTGTCTGTTAACAGTTTCCACTATTGACTGGTAATCAGACGATGTTCATGCGTGTTCGACTTCAGCTCATATATTCACATGCTTGAACTTGTACTCTTGTTCGGGTCGGGATGGAGCGCAAGACCCTGGATTGTGTCTGTTGTAATCCAGGCGTGATTCTTGATACTTGACTCATTCACTGGATGGCTGCGACCATACCTGAGTCAATTCGTTAATCCTAACCAGATGGCTACGTCCATACTGTGGATCTAGATTATATATGTACTGTCTTATGGATGGCAGCGACCATACCACGTACATCATGTAATTGAACTATCAGTCGTGTCTCTTAACACAGATCCTCGGTGGCAGCTCTATATATGTGTTCTTGTGTGTTATTGTAAAGAATTTCACCCCTCTCTCTACCTCTCGGACTTCATGCTTTAGGGGGCATCTGTTACACAGTAATTTGTCACCATTGGTCACCGTCCCTATCGCCCCCTTTCCATACATTGGAGGACGCATTCCGGGACCTGTGAGCAGTGACATAACCCAAAAACACTTGCGTTATGTTCCCCTAAGTATGTACTTCATGTTCCCTGAAGACACCTTCTGCAAATTATCCCTGAAAAGTGCTCTTTTTTCATTGGCGCAAGTCCACAGTATCTTACCCACGCCAATAACTGAGATCCTCAAAAGAGGGCGCGACCACTGGCACTCTGTCACAGAACAACACCCGCGCCAGCCCAGTTTAGTAATGAATTTTGCCAAAAGCACGCCCATCTGATTTTTTCCCTTCAGATCACGAAACCTTTTGAGGGAAAAATCCAGTGGATAGAGGTCGAGAGTCATCATCTATCCTTGACAACTATCCACAGTATCTTTTCCGAGATAATGCCAATCCACAATGGGTGTCCTGGTTCATCGAATCTTTCTACCTTCTCCATCTATAAATATTTGTCCTCATGCATTAGACAAGCTAGTGCTAGTTGTTGAGTTCTTAAGTTCTTGGAGGAATGCCAGTTGTGATTATCATGAGTGATAATGAAGCATAGAGAGGTTATGTTGTCGGAGAGGAGACACATTGCAGGACACATATAGTTGCTCGCCCAGCCAGAGGAGAGGTTCAACGTCAGAACCTTGGTTGTAACTTTTCCTGTCTATTATTAATTAATGAGCGACTGCTATTATAGTTCCAATTTCATTGTCTATTATAGTGATGTGTGATTTATTTCCTTTTTGACTGAAATATAGTTGTGTCTTGGTGGATTTTATGCTGGTATCTTTTTCTTCCTTTGCATGTGCAGGTGTCTGTTTATGATCTGCTGGAGCGAGGTAGCGGGAACATCAACTCTGCTTCGACTACAGCGTTGGATTCCAGGTTGGTCTTCTTTATTCACCTTTGATGCATAACTAGGAACTTGCGTGGCAGCGTGGTTTGATTGTGGCTAGTTCTATTTTAGGCTAGTGGGATCGCCTCTGTTCGGACAGAGGCGATCCCACTAGCCTAAAACAGAACTAGCCACAATCAAACCACGTTGCCACGCAAGTTCCTAGTTATGCATCAAAGGTGAATTAAGAAGACCAACCTGGAATCCAACGCTATGGTCGAAGCACGTCTCTAACCTAGACCTCTAGAGTATTTGCGTTATGTTCCAATGCGTTGTTATGTTCATTGAGTTTATTTTAAAGTTTATCTTCAATTATGTTTCAGTTTTTTGGTCCTACCGTATGTGATATCTCAAAAACTTCTTAAATGCAAACTATATGCCAAAACTATATCATTTGATTCGATGAATTCTATCTACAGGAGGGTTGAGATCTTTACACAAACGAAATGATCACTCAACAAACAACAAAGATCCTAATGCAGCTAATAACAAGAAATGAAATTTTTTCTTTTTCTTTTTAATAGCAACAAATAACAATAAACGCTAACTAATATGATGCAAAAGATATTTTGTTTTTCTTTCCTTTAAGATGGCATGATGCATTTAAACAAATATTAAGAGATATGCACAATCCAAGTTCACTCAATGAAATAGAACCAACTCTGAAACACCAAAATGAACTATGTAAGCAAGGAAAAACACAAAGACTTTCAATGAACCATGTAATCTAAGTTCGAATGAAGTCAAGTAAAATCCAAAGAGGCTAGAAGTGAATCACTCAGAGTATAGAAGATCAAGCTTTAACAAATCACTGGATAGGTGCAGAACACAACCAACAAGTTGACTGGATAATCAAGAGACCGAAACTTCCCACAGAAGGCTAGACATGCAAAGTCACTAGATGTTCTAGGGCTGAGACGAAAATCAATAGAAATAAGCAAACAACTGAAGGATAAAGGCTAAAACCAGTCAAACAGAGGTTCAACACACTTCCAGAGGCTGTAGGAGATATAAAAAGAGGCTGAAAGAGCTTTCAACCCATACAAAGGCAAAATTTACAGGGCTGGCGCGACTGTCAGCCTGCAACTTGCGCTACCAAAGGATTGGCGCGAGTTGTTTTTGAGCAACATGCGCCAACTGGTGTGACTGTCAGAGTAATAACCGTGCCAATTAAGCTTGCTGGCTAGAAAAATAAATAACACGACCTCAGGTCGGGTTGACAGTGCTCAGATGGATCAAATAGTAAAGAATAAACTCAAAACGGATCCAGGAAGCTCATTCACTCAAGCAAGCAAGAGAAAATTAACATGCAAGACAAACTCCAAATAGCTTCTCCCCAGCGGAGTCGCCAATCACCATTGGTCACCGTCCCTATCGCCCCGTTTCCATACATTGGAGGACGCATTCCGGGACCTGTGAGCAGTGACATAACCCAAAAACACTTGCATTATGTTCCCCTGAGTATGTACTTCATGTTCCCTGAAGACACCTTTTGCAAATTATCCCTGAAAAGTGCTCTTTTTCCATTGGCACAGGTCCACAGTATCTTACCCGCGCCAATAACTGAGATCCTCAAAAGAGGGCGCGACTACTGGCGCTCTGTCACAGAACAACACCCGCGCCAGCCCAGTTTAGTAATGATTTTTGCCAAAAGCACGCCCATATGATTTTTTCCCTTCAGATCACGAAACCTTTTGAGGGAAAAATCCAGTGGATAGAGGTCGAGAGTCATCATCTATCCTTGACAACTATCCACATTATCTTTTCCGAGATAATGCCAATCCACAATGGGTGTCCTGGTTCATCGAATCTTTCTACCTTCTCCATCTATAAATATTTGTCCTCATGCATTAGACAAGCTAGGGCTAGTTGGTGAGTTCTTGAGTTCTTGGAGGAATGCCAGTTGTGATTATCATGAGTGATAATGAAGCATAGAGAGGCTATGCTGCCGGAGAGGAGACACATTGCAAGACACATATAGTTGCTCGCCCAGCCAGAGGAGAGGTTCAACGTCAGAACCTTGGTTGTAACTTTTCCTGTCTATTATTAATTAATGAGCGACTGCTATTATAGTTCCAATCTCATTGTCTATTATAGTGATGTGTGATTTATTTCCTTTCTGACTGAAATATAGTTGTGTCTTGGTGGATTTTATGCTGGTATCTATTTCTTCCTTTGCATGTGCAGGTGTCCGTTTATGATCTGTTGGAGCGAGGGAGCGGGAACATCAACTCTGCTTCGACTACAGCGTTGGATTCCAGGTTGGTCTTCTTGATTCACCTTTGATGCATAACTAGGAACTTGCATGGCAGCATGGTTTGATTGTGGCTAGTTCTGTTTTAGGCTAGTGGGATCGCCTCTGTCCATAGAGGGGATTTACCTATCCAACAATTTGGCGACTCCACTGGGGAGAAGCTATTTGGAGTTTGTCTTGCATGTTAATTTTCTCTTGCTTGCTTGAGTGAATGAGCTTTCTGGGTCAGTTTTGAGTTTATTCTTTACTGTTTGATCCATCTGAGCACCGTCAACCCGACCTGAGGTCGTGTTATTTATTTTTCTTGCCGGCAAGCTTAATTGGCGTGGTAATTACTCTGACAGTCGCGCCAGTTGGCGCATGTTGCTAAAAAACAACTCGCGCCAATCCTTTGGTAGCGCAAGTTGCAGGCTGACAGTCGCGCCAGCCCTGTAAATTTTGCCTGTGTATGGGTGGAAAGCTCTTTCAGCCTCTTTTTATATCTCTTACAGCCTCTGGAAGTGTGTTGAACCTCTGTTTGACTGGTTTTAGCCTTTATCCTTCAGTTGTTTGCTTATTTCTATTGATTTTCGTCTCAGCCCTAGAACATCTAGTGACTTTTCATGTCTAGCCTTCTGTGGGAAGTTTCGATCTCTTGATTATCCAGTCAACTTGTTGGTTGTGTTCTGCACCTATCCAGTGATTTGTTAAAGCTTGATCTTCTATACTCTGAGTGATTCACTTCTAGCCTCTTTGGATTTTACTTGACTTCATTCGAACTTAGATTACATGGTTCATTAAAAGTCTTTGTGTTTTTCCTTGCTTGCATAGTTCATTTTGGTGTTTCGGAGTTGGTTCTATTTCATTGAGTGAACTTGGATTGTGCATATCTCTTAAGATTTGTTTAAATGCATCATGCCATCTTAAAGGAAAGAAAAACAAAATATCTTTTGCATCATATTAGTTAGCGTTTATTGTTATTTGTTGCTATTAAAAAGAAAAAGAAAAAATTTCATTTCTTGTTATTAGCTGCATTAGGATCTTTGTTGTTTGTTGAGTGATCATTTCGTTTGTGTAAAGATCTCAACCCTCCTATAGATATAATTCATCGAATCAAATGATATAGTTTTGGCATATAGTTTGCATTTAAGAAGTTTTTGAGATATCACATACGGTAGGACCAAAAAACTGAAACATAATCGAAGATAAACTTTAAAATAAACTCAATGAACATAACAACGCATTGGAACATAACGCAAATACTCTAGAGGTCTAGGTTAGAGACGTGTTTCGGCGTCTTTAAACCTGGTAGTTTATCGTCGAGTGGTTGGGTGATTCCTCCACGGTGAAAGGATAGGTGCCAATACAGACTGAGCTCCCTCGTACCGTCGCGTATATACGGGAGATCCCACTAGGCTATTATCCTTTATCCATAGGAAGCCGAGTTTGCCGCCTTACAAGCCGTAATGCACTGAACACAACATTCGGGAAGATTGACTGCAGTACGGGAAGTCCTTGGTTTTCATCTGATTGCCAAGGTGTATAAGCAGTTTTACGGATTGTTTGGTAAACCTTTTACCTAGAGTCTCCAGAGTAGTCACTTTTGATCCTTTTCGGACTCCCTAAAAGAAAAGGTGCCTGTGAGTGTCTTGTCACTTCGTGCTCATTAAATATTCGAAGGAGACTAGAGTCATCTTTTATCCTTTTCTCGACTCTTAAAATATGAAAAGGTCAAGTTCAGTGTCTTAAAATTTCTTGGCCATGATAACATCTACACAATTAGATTTTGTTTGCGTTAGCTTGAGTAGGATTATTTCGCGTTCAATGGCAGCCTTCCCGGCGCCCACCGGCCAACGGGTTCCTCCTGATGGGAACCCTCGTCCATTTCCTTCTGTTGGAAATGTCGGTGTTCAGTATATCGCAACATTGTCTTTGCCTGGTTTGACCATTGGTTTACCCGTATGGTTGTTTTCAAACTCGGTGGTCTCGAGTGTGATAACTCCTGTTCCGCCACCACCTCCTCCACTTGAACAACACCATGTTGATTCTAAGGTGGACCCCTCCACTTCTTCGCCCATTGCTGCGTCCTCATCTTCTACTTCGCCTGGTGAAACCTTGGATTTTAGTAACCAGGTGGCTAAGAAGAAGAAGAAGAAGACCAAAAAGAAGAAGTCTCCTAAGGGAAAGGTCGCATCTACCACGAAAATATCTGAAGTAGAACCACCTTCTGCTCCTCCGCAGAGGGCTAAGTCTCCTTGTCGATTATGCAAGGAGGACCATTTTCTTTCTGATTGTCCTGGTATTCCCAGGATCCTATATATATGGTCCCATGACACGACTCACCCCTTGTTGTCGCAGATCGATGATACCTTATCAGTTGGTAAGAGAAAAGGGAAGGTTCGTTTCCCTTGTCGACTTTGTGAAGGTAATCATCTGCTTCGCCTTTGTCCACTTATGGATGAAGCCTCCCGTCTTTTGGAAAGTCTATCAGTTCCCTTACCCCAACTACCCGCTGGATATCAACGTCTTTTTGCAACTGCAGATCATCTCTCCGCCAACCAAGTGATCAAGCATGATTCCTCTTTGGTCCAACCCTCTCTTCCCGAACCTAGCTGTGCTCCGCCTGTTCCAGACCAGTCCCTGGTCGGAACGAGGGTTGATTTACATTCATCATCTATGCACCACTTTATCATCAAGGATGAACCACCCGAATCCAAACCAAATGAAAGTCCAAAGTTTCAGATTACAGTTGACCCAGTATTTCAAAAGGTCCAGCTTACAAGTGACCCGGTTCTGCCTACAGAAGTTCCATCCTTAGATGATCTTACATCTAAATCCAAACCAGACAAAAGTCAAAAGGTCCAGCTTACAAGTGACCCGGTTTTGCCTACAGAAGTTCCATCCTTAGATGATCTTACATCTGAATCCAAACCAGACAAAAGTCAAAAGGTCCAGCTCACAAGTGACCCGGTTTTGCCTTCAGAAGTTCCCTCCTCAGATGATATTATCACTGCAAAGAATGAAGACCCCAAAGTCCAAATTCTATTCATCAACATAGACTCTAATGATCAAGTGAGCATCCCTCTCATTCCTTCGCACCAGGAAGAAAGTCCATTAGAATCATATCCGACCGTCTATCCAGTCCCACCTCCAAGCAACCTAGTTGTTTCCTTCAATTGGGATCAACTAGGCAATCCTCGGTTACCAGCCTCCATACCATTTCGAATTATAGTCCAAGTCTACCGCATGGTTATGGCCAGTACAATTATTGATGAGGGATCTCCTGTGAGTATCCTTTCTTCAACAGCTTGGGAAGCACTTGGTTCCCCACTGCTTCTGCCTGAGATAAGAAACCTTACAGGTTTCCATCGAGAAACAACTCGACCTTTAGGAATTCTTCCCAATGTACCTATCACATTAGAAGGGAAGACTGTTCAAATCGGCGTCATGGTAGTCCAAGGTCCGTTAGATTACAATTTACTCCTTGGACGAGACTATATTTATCGCATACGTGAAATTGTGTCCTCACTCTTCAGAGTGATGTGTTTTCCGCACGAAGGAAGGACGATCAAGGTCGTAGAACAACTTTCGTTCCCCGGTTCACACTTCACATATAGTCATCTACCATTCCTAAATGGTCTTATTTCCACAGGAAATGCCTCAACTTCCACTCCGTCATTCTGATGACGGCAGTTGACCTGGGCGTGTGGCTGAGGCCCGGGGGGGCATGCATCCTCCTTCAAAATTGAGTCTTTCCAAGTAAACCTTCATTCCATCCACTCCGTGAATGCCATGAAGCTTGGGGGGCATGTACCTCAATTTTGCATTATCATGCTGGGGGCATGCAAAAATTTAATAAGCATAGTTTTTCGTTTCAAGCTTGTGTAAACATGAAACCGAATCCAAGCAGAGTTCTCCATGGTTCAAGCTTGTGGAAAAAATGAACCCATACCTGATTTACATCCCGTGATTGCCTTTTATCTGCTAAATTCTGCTAGATGAGCCTTGGTTGTTTCATTCCATCGCCACCATCTCTTTGGCTGATCATATGCTTTCACCTGGTTGTTTATCCTTTCCTGAGGAACTGCAGCGATGAGTGGTTTTATTAGCCAACCTCTTAACCTTTACATGTTTCGAGCAAGTTCCACCATTACCGGAACCAGTTGCTACCCTTTATACCACTCGTTCCTCCAGGACGAGTTTCCTTTAAGCTCTTTTCTGACTCATAAAATATGAAAAGATTGTCGAGTATTTTTCCTTTTTGACTCGTTAAAGAAAATAAAAATGGAGGTCTGCTTTCAGCTCTTTTCTGACCATTTAAAGAGGAAAAGATTGCCGAGTCGCTCCTCTTGAATCGTTAAATATTAATAAGGGGCGGTCATTTTAAGTTCTTTTTGTCGACCGTTAAAACATAAAAAGATTACCGGGTTTTTGTCGTTTCAAACTCGTAAATGGTTACGAAACGACGCGGTTTTGACCTTTTTTTACTTTTTCAGGTCGAAATCACTAATTATGAAAAGTACTCCTCGATCGTAATGATCGGGTTGTTCTTTCGGGTATTATTTTATACTTTTTCGGGCCCGAGAGACACAACTTTACGAAAAAGGACATCCCTGGAGTTTCCTTTTCTGTTGTCTTTTCAAACTCTCTAAACATGAAACGACGCCAAGTTCTTCCTTTGTCAGACTCGTTAAAACTTGATGACATCAGATTTTGTCACACCACAAGCATATGCTATCCCCATCAAGCTTGTTAAAAATAACTGGGGTACTCGCCAGAAATGGCGGGGGGAAAAGAAAATTTTTGAACCATAATTATTATCGTGACGGCAGTATGTCGCTCTTGAACATGGCACTTTTCTGCTTTTGTGTCCGGGGTGGGGATATCTCATCTCATATCTTTCACTTGCTTCCATGGACTTGGGTACCTTATTTGACCTCTCATCCACTCATTGCCTCGTCATCATGACCTTTGATACATTGATTTCAAATACTGTCGATTCCATTAATGTGCCGCCGATATGTTCAAGAGAAGTTGACCTCTGCAAAGAAACAACCTCCCTCTGATAGTTCGTACAATCTTGATTCACAACATTATCTCTCTGTCTCGTGTCGATGATGTGGGAAACATTACGGCCCACCTTTGATCAAGGTCACTTCCTGTTGACTTCAACTCATTATCCAGGAAGTTGATCTAGAGACTCCTTTCCGGTGCCTTGGAGCCTGCATGCCTCAATGGCAGGTTCTTCGTGTTCGACGAGAGGTTTTCATCATTGGCCTCCGATCGAATGATTCTACGGGTGTTCGACTTCAGATCATTAATTCACACGCCGTAGATTGTACCTATAGTACCTTGAGGGCCATTGTCATTATTGGTGGTACCTCTCGCGTCTGTTAACAGTTTCCACTATTGACTGGTAATCAGACGATGTTCATGCGTTTTCGACTTCAGCTCATATATTCACATGCTTGAACTTGTACTCTTGTTCGGGTCGAGATGGAGCACAAGATCCTGGATTGTGTATGTTGTAATCCAGCCGTGATTCTTGATACTTGACTCATTCACTGGATGGCTGCGACCATACCTGAGTCAATTCATTAATCCTAACCAGATGGCTACGTCCATACGGTGGATCTAGATTATTTATGTACTCTCTTATGGATGGCTGCGACCATACCATGTACATCATGTAATTGAACTATCAGTCGTGTCTCTTAACGCAGATCCTCGGCGGCAGCTCTATATATGTGTTCTTGTGTGTTCTTGTAAAGCATTTCACCCCTCTGTCTACCTCTCGGACTTCATACTTTAGGGGGCATCTGTTACACAGTAATTTGTCACCATTGTTCACCGTCCCTATCGCCCCGTTTCCATACATTGGAGGACACATTCCGGGACCTGTGAGCAGTGACATAACCCAAAAACACTTCCATTATGTTCCCCTGAGTATGTACTTCATGTTCCCTGAAGACACCTTCTGCAAATTATCCCTGAAAAGTGCTCTTTTTCCATTGGCGCAGGTCCACAGTATCTTACCTGCGCCAATAACTGAGATCCTCAAAAGAGGGTGCGACCACTGGCGCTCTGTCACAGAACAACACCCGCGCCAGCCCAGTTTAGTAATGATTTTTGCCAAAAGCACGCCCATATGATTTTTTCCCTTGAGATCACGAAACCTTTTGAGGGAAAAATCCAGTGGATAGAGGTCGAGAGTCATCATCTATCCTTGACAACTATCCACAGTAGCTTTTCCGAGATAATGCCAATCCACAGTGGGTGTCCTGGTTCATCGAATCTTTCTACCTTCTCCATCTATAAATATTTGTCCTCATGCATTAGACAAGCTAGGGCTAGTTGTTGAGTTCTTGAGTTCTTGGAGGAATGCCAGTTGTGATTATCATGAGTGATAATGAAGCATAGAGAGGTTATGCTGCCGGAGAGGAGACACATTGCAAGACACATATAGTTGCTCGCCCAGCCAGAGGAGAGGTTCAACGTCAGAACCTTGGTTGTAACTTTTCCTGTCTATTATTAATTAATGAGTGACTGCTATTATAGTTCCAATCTCATTGTCTATTATAGTGATGTGTGATTTATTTCCTTTCTGACTGAAATATAGTTGTGTCTTGGTGGATTTTATGCTGGTATCTGTTTCTTCCTTTGCATGTGCAGGTGTCCGTTTATGATCTGCTGGAGCGAGGGAGCGGGAACATCAACTCTGCTTCGACTACAGCGTTGGATTCCAGGTTGGTCTTCTTAATTCACCTTTGATGCATAACTAGGAACTTGTGTGGCAGCGTGGTTTGATTGTGGCTAGTTCTGTTTTAGGCTAGTGGGAACGCCTCTGTCCGCAGAGGGGATTTACCTATCCACTGGGGAAGAGGAAGAGGTAAAACCTTCTGGACAGGTCAGCCAACCTCAGTATCAACAAGGTTTTCCTTCTGGCCAGATAGCCCAACCTATCAGACAGCCTACTGGCGCTGCTCAATCCAGTCCGTGGCCCCAAACGGGACCCCAATACCCATCTAGTCTTCAAATGCAGGCTGGGTCTCAATCAAAAACATTTTATCCAACCCAACCTGGTCCTCAAACTCAATTTGGAGCCCTACCACCTTATGGCTACCAACAACCTCAAGGGCAACCTTCGTTTACCCCATACCAGAACTACCAACAACCGCAAGCGAATCCCTCACAAACTTATCAACAGCCATATGGCACATCTGCAGCATCGTTTGGTAATCCTTATGCTGGGGGGCAATATACAAATCCCTATGGCCAACACACTATGGGGCCAAATCCGTCCGGACAAAATCCATGGGGGCAATCGCCACCTGGTTGGAACCCTGGTGCTCCACCCTACCAGCAGCCCCAGATGTCTTTCAATCCTCAATTACCATTCTTAGCGACTTTAGAATTACCGGATGTATCCAAATTAACCAATGATCCTATTCTACATAATCCTTATTGGCCTCCAGTTCCAACTAAAATACCTGGTGACTGTCCAAAATTCGATGGTAAAGCCAATGAAGACCCACAAGCCCATGTTATGACTTATCATTTGTGGTGTTCATCTAATTCATGGCTTGACGATTCAATTCGGCTTCGCCTTTTTCAAAGGACTCTCACTGGCTCTGCCGCTAAGTGGTATATCGAACTTCATCGCGGGTCCTTTCAGGATTTCAATTCTTTGGCTATGGCATTTCTCACTCATTTCCAGTTACCCATTCGATACGAAACGGGTACACACCTCCTCACTTCCTTAAGACAAACGATGGCTACGCATATCTCTGATCATATCCATGAATGGAGATGGCATAGACGTATGATCAAATTTTGGATTCCCGACCAGCTTCTTACCGATTGGTTTACGACTTCGTTCGTGCCTCCAATAGCTCGGGATATCGCCATGGGGGCGTGTGTCACTGAAGAGCAAGCTATTGCTCGAGCTCAGTACCTTGACTTGGTTTATTCTTAGTCAGGTACATTATATGATTATTTGCCTGATGTCCCAAGACCAGGAACGTCTAAAGCCCCGCCAACACCCACTGTTGACGGTATCATTGGTTCAGTTAATTCATCCTCAAAGAAAAATCCCGCGAACCCTACAAAGCAAAAACCATCTGCTTCGAATGGACAACCTTCCCAGGCATCGCCTAGTTTGAATGTTACTTCTAAGGTTAATGCCGTCCAATCTAATACGGCAAACAAGGCCTCGAAAGAGAAGAAAAAAGGGAAAGCGAAAAATAAACCAGAACAACCCAAACAGGAAGCCCCAAAACCTCAACCCGAGGACGACACTAAACGCAAACCCAAGTATCCTTGTTTTATCTGCGATGAGGATCACTATACCAAGGATTGCCCGAGGCGGTCCGAAGTTAGTCGTTTGTTAAAAGGCACCCCTGGGACTCCTGCGGTGCTCAAAGAGCCCTTTCCCACCCAACACACTCGAAAAACTCAAATGGTGGTTGACCCTACTCAGCCTCCCTCTTCCTTTGGTTCTCAAGTGTTTATGGCTGGTACAGTACCCATTAATAGCAGTACTCGAACGAAAGATTATCCGTCATCTATCGGGAAGGAGCCTGAGGTTCCCTCGAGTGCTCCTCCGTTCAGTTCAGGTCCACTCCACATCGAGAGACCTACCACTGAAACGCCTCTCTGAACCCCTCCAAAAGGAGTACTCCGGAAATCCTCATACAATCTGAATGCTCGTGCTGCACAGCACTACAACATCGTTGAGGACTTAGCACAGACTCCGTCGGCTATGTCCACTTTAGAGGTTCTCCAGAGCTGCCCTTCTCAGAGAAAGTCCATGCTATCTGCCATTGGTGGCATAGACCCGGCTGATTCAGATTTAATAACTTTTGACTTAGAACGCCACACTCAGAGACTGCCTCCCCAAATCGCCTTCCTCATACAGGTAATTATTGATTCCAAGACGATTCATCGTACAGTTATTGATGAAGGTGCCTCAACTTGCATCATGTCTGTTGCCTGTTGGAAAGCTATTGGATCTCCAACGTTGAGCCAGTCTCCCACTACCTTGGAAGCTTTCGATGGAAGAGCGTCCCATCCTTACGGTATACTCCAACGTTTACCAATCTCTTTGGAAGGGAAGACGGTTGAGATGGAAGTTGAAGTCGTTGATGCTACGCTAACCTACAACCTCCTTCTCGGACGTAGCTGGATATACGCGATGCAAGCTGTTGCTTCATCTTTCTTCCATATCATCCGTTTCCCTCATCAAGGGAAGATTGTTACCGTTGACCAGCTCTCCTTTTTTGCTTCTTCTTCCGAAGGCACCATCCCGTTTGTGGAGCATACCTCCAAATTACCTAAGAGTCTGGGAGCAGGACTTTTCAAAGATCCTGATCTTATGGGTGTTTTTCCACTCCCTCCTCTAAATATCACCTCTATCAATATGATCACTACTGGCTCTGATCCATGGTTCGTACCTCCCACAGACCAAGTAGATTCCTGGGGCGACCGGATGTCGTTGAGTCCTGCCGAGCTTAATTATGTTGAAATCATTGCTGCCTCGGGTCCCTATTCTGCGCTTACTCCATCCTCAGGGCTTCTATACGAGGCTTCTTCGGATTCCCTAGGAGAAACATTCCTCTCCGACGAAGCCATTATTGAGACTATGTCTCTGGAGGAACCTCCCTGGCATAATTCTCACCATCGTTCCTCATTTCTCCCTGCCCCGCAGCATTTTCTGACATGCCTCGAGCGGTTTGCTCCTTGTCTCCCATCACAAATCCTTCAAACACCTATTCAAATTGATCAGGTTTTTTCTGAATGGAATATGGCGAACATTACGCGAACCCAACCCATCGACATCTCTGTCAAACCCGGGATAGTCGAACATCTTCACATTGGAGTCACTTGTACCCCAGAGGAGATTCAACTTGATTCCAAACTTTTTCGCGAATTTCGTGATGTTTTCGCATGGTCCTATGAAGAAATGCCCGGCATTGATTCTAGTATAGTGATGCATGAAATAATCACGTACCCAAATGCTAAGCCTGTTCGTCAACGTTTACGCCCTGTACACCCCCGAAAGGCTGCAACGATTAAGGCTGAGGTAGAAAAGCTTCTTAACGCTGGTTTTATTTACCCTATTCCTCTTACAGATTGGGTTTCTAACATTGTGCCTGTAACTAAAAAACAGGGTACAATCCGGGTTTGTGTCGATTACCGTGATATAAACAAAGCCTGTCCTAAAGATAATTTTCCCACACCATTCATTGATCAGATCATTGACGAATGTGCCGGCAGTGAAATGTATTCGTTTATGGACGGTTTCTCTGGTTATAACCAGATCAATATTGCTCCCGCTGATCAACACAAAACTGCTTTTATTTGCCCATGGGGGACTTTTGCCTATAAGAAGCTCCCTTTCGATCTTAAAAATGCCGGTGCTACCTTCCAGCGTGCAATGTCTTATGCATTTCATGACATTCGGCATATTGTGCAACCCTATCTGGATGATCTCCCTGCTCATTCAGCTAAACGTCAGGACCACCCTAAACACCTTCGCGAAATCTTTCTTCGCTGTCGATACTACCGAATCAGGCTAAATCCTCACAAATGTGTCTTCTGCGTTGAATCTGGCAGACTTCTCGGGTTTATCGTTTCTCGAGAGGGCATCCATTTCGATCCCCTTAAAGTCGAGGCTATCGTGAATCTCCCTTCCCCCGCTTCTTTGCATCAGTTGCAGAGTTTGCAGGGAAAAGCCAATTTTTTACGTCATTTTGTTCCCAACTATGCCGAGGTGGCCAAAGGTTTTACACGATTACTGAAGCATGATGTCCCTTTTCATTGGGATGCCACAGCTCAGGAATATTTTGAGCGTCTCAAGAGTCTCCTTGTTTCTGCTCCATTGCTCCGTCCTCCGAATTATTATCGCGACTACACCTTGTATTTGGCTGCCTCCGATACCACTATTGGCATGGTTCTTGTCCAAATTGATGATGATAACATTGAACATGTTATTTATTATCTCAGCCGCAACCTATTAGACACGGAAACTCGATATGCTTATATCGAAAAGTTGGCACTAGCCGTAGTTTGTGCTGTACAACGCTTCCGTCATTATATTCTTTTGCGTACTGCTACTGTGATTTCTGATTGCAACCCCATGACGTATATATTGTCACGCCAGTTGCTTGGGGGCAAATACTCAAAGTGGATTGTTATCCTCCAAGAGTTTGACTTGGAATTTACCACTGCCAAGTCTAAGAAATCCCTTGTGTTTGCTGAGTTAATTTGCTCTTTGCCACCTCCTCCACCCGAACAACACCATGTTGATTCTAAGGTGGACCCCTCCACTTCTTCGCCCATTGATGCGTCCTCATCTTCTACTTCGCCTGGTGAAACCTTGGATTTCAGTAACTAGGTGGCTAAGAAGAAGAAGAAGAAGACCAAAAAGAAGAAGTCTCCTAAGGGAAAGGTCGCATCTACCATGAAAATATCTGAAGTGGAACCACCTTCTGCTCCTCTGCGGAAGGCTAAGTCTCCTTGTCGATTATGCAAGGAGGACCATTTTCTTTCTGATTGTCCTGGTATTCCCAGGATCCTAGATATATGGTCCCGTGACCCGACTCACCCCTTGTCGTCGCAGATCGACGATACCTTATCAGTTGGTAAGAGAAAAGGGAAGGTTCGTTTCCCTTGTCGACTTTGTGAAGGTAATCATCTCCTTCGCCTTTGTCCACTTATGGATGAAGCCTCCCGTCTTTTGGAAAGTTTGTCAGTTCCCTTACCCCAACTACCCGCTAGATATCAACGTCTTTTTGCAACTGCAGATCATCTCTCCGCCAACCAAGTGATCAAGCATGATTCCTCTTTGGTCCAGCCCTCTCTTCCCGAACCTAGCTGTGCTCCGCCTATTCCAGACCAGTCCCTGGTCAGAACGAGTGTTGATTTACACTCATCATCTATGCACCACTTTATCATCAAGGATGAACCACCTGAGTCCAAACCAAACGAAAGTCCAAAGTTCCAGATTACAGTTGACCCGGTCTTTCAAAAGGTCCAGCTTACAAGTGACCTGGTTTTGCCTACAGAAGTTCAATCCTTAGATGATCTTACATCTGAATCCAAACCAGACAAAAGTCAAAAGGCCCAGCTTACAAGTGACCCGGTTTTGCCTTCAGAAGTTCCCTCCTCAAATGATGTTATCACTGCAAAGAATGAAGACCCCACCGTCCAAATTCTATTCATCAACATAGACTCTAATGATCAAGTGAGCATCCCTCTCATTCCTTCGCACCAGGAAGAAAGTCCATCAGAATCATATACGGCTTTCTATCCAATCCCACCTCCAAGCAACCTAGTTGTTTCCTTCAATTGGGGTCAACTAGGCAATCCTCGGTTACCAGCCTCCATATCATTTCGAATTATAGTCCAAGTCTACCGCATGGTTATGGCCGGTACAATTATTGATAAGGGATCTCCTGTGAGTATCCTTTCTTCAACAGCTTGGGAAGCACTTGGTTCCCCACTGCTTCTGCCTGAGATAAGAAACCTTACAGGTTTCCATCGAGAAACAACTCGACCTTTAGGAATTCTTCCCAATGTACCTATCACATTAGAAGGGAAGGCTGTTCAAATGGGCGTCATGGTAGTCCAAGGTCCGTTAGATTACAATTTACTCCTTGGACGAGACTATATTTATCGCATACATGCAATTGTGTCCTCACTCTTCAGAGTGATGTGTTTTCCGCACGAAGGAAGGACGATCAAGGTCGTAGACCAACTTTCATTCCCCGGTTCACACTTCACATATAGTCATCTACCATTCCTAAATGGTCTTATTTCCACAGGAAATGCCTCAACATCCACTCCGTCATTCTGATGATGGCACTTGACCCGGGCGCGTGACTGAGGCCCGGGGGGGCATGCATCCTCCTTCAAAATCGAGTCTTTCCAAGTAAACCTTCATTCCATCCACTCCGTGAATGCCATGAAGCTTGGGGGGCATGTACCTCGATTTTGCATTATCATGCTGGGGGCATGCAAAAATTTAATAAGCATAGTTTTTCGTTTCAAGCTTGCGTAAACATGAAACCGAATCCAAGCAGAGTTCTCCATGGTTCAAGCTTGTGGAAAAAATGAACCCATACCTGATTTACATCCCGTGATTGCCTTTTATCTGCTAAATTCTGCTAGATGAGCCTTGGTTGTTTCATTCCATCGCCACCATCTCTTTGGCCGATCATATGCTTTCACCTGGTTGTTTATCCCTTCCTGAGGAACTGCAGCGATGAGTGGTTTTATTAGCCAGCCTCTTAACCTTTACATGTTTTGAGCAAGTTCCACGATTACCGGAACCAGTTGCTACCATTTATACCACTCGTTCCTCCAGGACGAGTTTCCTTTAAGCTCTTTTCTGACTCGTAAAATATGAAAAGGTTGCCGAGTATTTTTTCTTTTTGACTCGTTAAAGAAAATAAAAATGGAGGTCTGCTTTCAGCTCTTTTCTGACCATTTAAAGAGGAAAAGATTGCCGAGTCACTCCTCTTGACTCGTTAAATGTTAATAAGGGGCGGTCGTTTTAAGTTCTTTTTGTCGACCGTTAAAACATAAAAAGATTACCGGGTTTTTGTCGTTTCAAACTCGTTAATGGTTACGAAACGATGTGGTTTTGACCGCTTTTTTACTTTTTCAGGTCGAAATCACTAATTATGAAAAGTACTACTCGATCGTAATGATCGGGCAGTTCTTTCGGGTATTATTTTATACTTTTTCGGGCCCGAGAGACACAACTTTACGAAAAAGGACATCCCTGGAGTTTCCTTTTCTGCTGTCTTTTCAAACTCTCTAAACATGAAAAGACGTCGAGTTCTTCCTTTGTCAAACTCGTTAAAACTTGATGACATCGGATTTTGTCACACCACAAGCATATGCTATCCCCATCAAGCTTGTTAAAAATAACTGGGGTACTCGCCAGAAATGGCGGGGGGAAAAGAAAATTTTTGAACCATAATTATTATCGTGACGGCAGTATGTCGCTCTTGAACATGGCACTTTTCTGCTTTCGTGTCCAGGGTGGGGATATCTTATCTCATATCTTTCACTTGCTTCCATGGACTTGGGTACCTTATTTGACCTCTCATCCACTCATTGCCTCGTCATCATGACCTTTGATACATTGATGTCAAATACTTCCGATTCCATTAATGTGCCGCCGATATGTTCAAGAGAAGTTGACCTCTGCAAAGAAACAACCTCCCTCTGATAGTTCGCACAATCTTGATTCACAACATTATCTCTCTGTCTCATGTCGATGATGTGGGAAACATTATGGCCCACCTTCGATCAAGGTCACTTCCTGTCGACTTCAACTCATTATCCAGGAAGTTGATCTAGAGACTCCTTTCTGGTGCCTTGGAGCCTGCATGCCTCAATGGCAGGTTCTTCGTGTTCGACGTGAGGTTTTCATCATTGGCCTCCGATCGAATGATTCTACGGGTGTTCGACTTCAGATCATTAATTCACACGCCGTAGATTGTATCTATAGTACCTTGAGGGCCATTGTCATTATTGGTGGTACCTCTCGCGTCTGTTAACAGTTTCCACTATTGACTGGTAATCAGACGATGTTCATGCGTGTTCGACTTCAACTCATATATTCACATGCTTGAACTTTTACTCTTGTTCGGGTCGAGATGGAGCGCAAGACCCTAGATTGTGTCTGTTGTAATCCAGGCGTGATTCTTGATACTTTACTCATTCACTGGATGGCTGCGACCATACCTGAGTCAATTCATTAATCCTAACCAGATGGTTGCGTCCATACTGTGGATCTAGATTATTTATGTACTCTCTTATGGATGGCTGCGACCATACCACGTACATCATGTAATTGAACTATCAGTCGTGTCTCTTAACGCAGATCCTCGGCGACAGCTATATATATGTGTTCTTGTGTGTTCTTGTAAAGCATTTCACCCCTCTCTCTACCTCTCGAACTTCATGCTTTAGGGGAATCTGTTACACAGTAATTTGTCACCATTGGTCACCGTCCCTATCGCCCCGTCTCCATACATTGGAGGACGCATTCCGGGACCTGTGAGTAGTGACATAACCCAAAAACACTTGCATTATGTTCCCCTGAGTATGTACTTCATGTTCCCTGAAGACACCTTCTGCAAATTATCCCTGAAAAGTGCTCTTTTTCCATTGGCGCAGGTCCACAGTATCTTACCCGCGCCAATAACTGAGATCCTCAAAAGAGGGCGCGACCACTGGCGCTCTGTCACAGAACAACACCCGCGCCAGCCCAGTTTAGTAATGATTTTTGCCAAAAGCACGCCCATATGATTTTTTCCCTTCAGATCACGAAACCTTTTAAGGGAAAAATCCAGTGGATAGAGGTCGAGAGTAATCATCTATCCTTGACAACTATCCACAGTAGCTTTTCTGAGATAATGCCAATCCACAATGGGTGTCCTGGTTCATCGAATCTTTCTACCTTCTCCATCTATAAATATTTGTCCTCATGCATTAGACAAGCTAGTGCCAGTTGTTGAGTTCTTGAGTTCTTGGAGGAATGCTAGTTGTGATTATCATGAGTGATAATGAAGCATAGAGAGGTTATGCTGCCGGAGAGGAGATACATTGCAAGACACATATATTTGCTCGCCCAGCCAGAGGAGAGGTTCAACGTCAGAACCTTGGTTGTAACTTTTCCTGTCTATTATTAATTAATGAGCGACTGCTATTATAGTTCCAATCTCATTGTCTATTATAGTGATGTGTTGATTTATTTCCTTTCTAACTGAAATATAGTTGTGCCTTGGTAGATTTTATGTTGGTATCTGTTTCTTCCTTTGCATGTGCAGGTGTCCGTTTATGATCTGCTGGAGCGAGGGAGCGGGAATATCAACTCTGCTTCGACCATAGCGTTGGATTCCAGGTTGGTCTTCTTAATTCACCTTTGATGCATAACTAGGAACTTGCGTGGCAGCGTGGTTTGATTGTGGCTAGTTCTGTTTTAGGCTAGTGGGATCGCCTCTGTCCGCAGAGGGGATTTACCTATCCAACAATTTGGTGATATTTAGAGGAGGGAGTGGAAAAACACCCATAAGATCAGGATCTTTGAAAAGTCCTGCTCCCAGACTCTTAGGTAATTTGGAGGTATGCTCCACAAACGGGATGGTGCCTTCGGAAGAAGAAGCAAAAAAGGAGAGCTGGTCAATGGTAGCGATCTTCCCTTGCTGAGGGAAACGGATGATTCGGAAGAAAGATGAAGCAACAGCTTGCATCGCGTATATCCAGCTAAGTCCGAGAAGGAGGTTGTAGGTTAGAGTAGCATCAACGACTTCAACTTCCATCTCGACCGTCTTCCCTTCCAAAGAGATTGGTAAACGTTGGAGTATACTGTAAGGACGGGACGCTCTTCCATCGAAAGCTTCCAAGGTAGTGGGAGACTGGCTCAACGTTGGAGATCCAATAGCTTTCCAACAGGCAACAGACATGATGCAAGTTGAGGCACTTTCATCAATAACTGTACGATGAATCGTCTTGGAATCAATAATTACCTGTATGAGGAAGGCGATTTGGGGAGGCAGTCTCTGAGTGTGGCGTTCTAAGTCAAAAGTTATTAAATCCGAATCGGCCAGGTCTATGCCACCAATGGCAGATAGCATGGACTTTCTCTGAGAAGGGCAGCTCTGGAGAACCTCTAAAGTGGACATAGCCGACGGAGTCTGTGCTAAGTCCTCAATGATGTTGTAGTGCTGTGCAGCACGAGCATTCAGATTGTATGAGGATTTCCGGAGTACTCCTTTTGGAGGGGGTCGGAGAGGCGTTTCAGTGGTAGGTCTCTCGATGTGGAGTGGACCTGAACTGAATGGAGGAGCGCTTGAGGGAACCTCAGGCTCCTTCTCGGTAGATGACGGATAATCTTTCGTTCGAGTACTGATATTAATGGGTACTGTACCAGCCATAAACACTTGAGAACCAAATGTTACACAGTAATTTGTCACCATTGGTCACCGTCCCTATCGCCCCATTTCCATACATTGGAGGACACATTCCGGGACCTGTGAGCAGTGACATAACCCAAAAACACTTGCATTATGTTCCCCTGAGTATGTACTTCATGTTCCCTGAAGACACCTTCTGCAAATTATCCCTGAAAAGTGCTCTTTTTCCATTGGCGCTCTGTCACAGTATCGCGCCAGCCCAGTTTAGTAATGATTTTTTCCAAAAGCACGCCCATATGATTTTTTCCCTTCAGATCACGAAACCTTTTGAGGGAAAAATCCAATGGATAGAGGTCGAGAGTCATCATTTATCCTTGACAACTATCCACAGTAGCTTTTCCGAGATAATTCCAATCCACAATGGGTGTCCTGGTTCATCGAATCTTTCTACCTTCTCCATCTATAAATATTTGTCCTCATGCATTAGACAAGCTAGTGCTAGTTGTTGAGTTCTTGAGTTCTTGGAGGAATGCTAGTTGTGATTATCATGAGTGATAATGAAGCATAGAGAGGTTATGCTGCCGAAGAGGAGATACATTGCAAGACACATATAGTTGCTCGCCCAGCCAGAGGAGAGGTTCAACGTCAGAACCTTGGTTGTAACTTTTCCTGTCTATTATTAATTAATGAGCGACTGCTATTATAGTTCCAATCTCATTGTCTATTATAGTGATGTGTTGATTTATTTCCTTTCTGACTAAAATATAGTTGTGCCTTGGTAGATTTTATGTTGGTATCTGTTTCTTCCTTTGCATGTGTAGGTGTCCGCTTATGATCTGCTGGAGCGAGGGAGCGGGAATATCAACTCTGCTTCGACCATAGCGTTGGATTCTAGGTTGGTCTTCTTAATTCACCTTTGATGCATAACTAGGAACTTGCATGGCAGCGTGGTTTGATTATGGCTAGTTTTGTTTTAGGCTAGTGGGATCGCCTCTGTCCACAGAGGGGATTTACCTATCCAACAATTTGGCGACTTCGCTGGGGAGAAGCTATTTGGAGTTTGTCTTGCATATTAATTTTCTCTTGCTTGCTAGAGTGAATGAGCTTCCTGGGTCAGTTTTGAGTTTATTCTTTACTGTTTGATCCATCTGAGCACTGTCAACCCGACCTAAGGTCATGTTATTTATTTTTCTAGCTGGCAAGCTTAATTGGCGCGGTTATTACTCTGACAGTCGCGCCAGTTGGCGCATGTTTCTCAAAAACAACTCGCGCCAATCCTTTGGTAGCGCAAGTTGCAGGCTGACAGTTGCGCCAGCCCTGTAAATTTTGCCTGTGTATGGGTGGAAAGCTCTTTCAGCCTCTTTTTATATCTCTTATAGCCTCTGGAAGTGTGTTGAACCTCTGTTTGACTGGTTTTAGCCTTTATCCTTCAGTTGTTTTCTTATTTCTATTGATTTTCGTCTCAGCCCTAGAACATCTAGTGACTTTGCATGTCTAGCCTTCTGTGGGAAGTTTCGGTCTCTTGATTATCCAGTCAACTTGTTGGTTGTGTTCTGCACCTATCCAGTGATTTGTTAAAACTTGATCTTCTATACTCTGAGTGATTCACTTCTAGCCTCTTTGGATTTTACTTGACTTCATTCGAACTTAGATTACATGGTTCGTTGAAAGTATTTGTGTTTTTCCTTGCTTGCATAGTTCATTTTGGTGTTTCAGAGTTGGTTCTATTTCATTGAGTGAACTTGGATTGTGCATATCTCTTAAGATTTGTTTAAATGCATCATGCCATCTTAAAGGAAAGGAAAAAAAAAATATCTTTTGCATCATATTAGTTAGCATTTATTGTTATTTGTTGCTATTAAAAAGAAAAAGAAAAAATTTCATTTCTTGTTATTAGCTGCATTAGGATCTTTGTTGTTTGTTGAGTGATCATTTTGTTTGTGTAAAGATCTCAACCCTCCTATAGATAGAATTCATCAAATCAAATGATATAGTTTTGGCATATAGTTTGCATTTAAGAAGTTTTTGAGATATCACATACGGTAGGACCAAAAAACTGAAACATAATCGAAGATAAACTTTAAATAAACTCAATGAACATAACAACACATTGGAACATAACGCAAATACTCTAGAGGTCTAGGTTAGAGACGTGTTTTGGCGTCTTTAAACCTGGTAGTTTATCGTCGAGTGGTTGGGTGATTCCTCCACGGTGAAACGATAGGTGCCAATACGGACTGAGCTCCCACGTACCATCGCGTATATACGGGAGACGGCACTAGGCTATTATCCTTTATCCATAGGAAGCCGAGTCTGCTGCCTTACAAGCCGTAATGCACTGAACACAACATTTAGGAAGATTGACTGCAATACGGGAAGTCCTTGGTTTTCATCTGATTGCCAAGGTGTATAAGCCATTTTACGGATTGTTTGGTAAACCTTTTACCTAGAGTCTCCAGAGTAGTCACTTTTGATCCTTTTCGGACTCCCTAAAAGAAAAGGTGCCGGTGAGCATCTTGTCACTTCGTGCTCATTAAATATTCGAAGGAGACTAGAGTCATCTTTTATCCTTTTCTCGACTCTTAAAATATGAAAAGGTTAAGTTCAGTATCTTAAAATTTATTGGCCACGATAACATCTACCCAATTAGATTTTGTTTGCGTTAGCTTGAGTAGGATTATTTCTCGTTCAATGGCAGCCTTTCCGGCGCCCACCGACCAAGGGGTTCCTCCTGATGGGAACCCTCGTCCATTTCCTTCTGTTGGAAATGTCGGTGTTCAGTATATCGCAACATTGTCTTTGCCTGGGTTGACCATTGGTTTACCCGTATGGTTGTTTTCAAACTCGGTGGTCTCGAGTGTGATAACTCCTGTACCGCCACCACCTCCTCCACCCGAACAACACCATGTTGATTCTAAGGTGGACCCCTCCCCTTCTTCGCCCATTGCTGCATCCTCATCTTCTACTTCGCCTGGTGAAACCTTGGATTTCAGTAACCAGGTGGCTAAGAAGAAGAAGAAGAAGACCAAAACGAAGAAGTCTCCTAAGGGAAAGGTCGCATCTACCATGAAAATATCTGAAGTGGAACCACCTTCTGCTCCTCCGCGGAGGGCTAAGTCTCCTTGTTGATTATGCAAGGAGGACCATTTTCTTTCTGATTGTCCTGGTATTCCCAGGATCCTAGATATATGGTCCCGTGACCCGACTCACCCCTTGTCGTCGCAGATCGACGATACCTTATCAGTTGGTAAGAGAAAAGGGAAGGTTCGTTTCCCTTGTCGACTTTGTGAAGGTAATCATCTCCTTCGCCTTTGTCCACTTATGGATGAAGCCTCCCGTCTTTTGGAAAGTCTGTCAGTTCCCTTACCCCAAATACCCGCTGGATATCAGCGTCTTTTTGCAACTGCAGATCATCTCTCCGCTAACCAAGTGATCAAGCATGATTCCTCTTTGGTCCAGCCCTCTCTTCCCGAACCTAGCTGTGCTCCGCCTGTACCAGACCAGTCCCTAGTCGGAACGAGGGTTGATTTACATTCATCATCTATGCACCACTTTATCATCAAGGATGAACCACCCGAATCCAAACCAAATGAAAGTCCAAAGTTCCAGATTACAGTTGACCCAGTCTTTCAAAAGGTCCAGCTTACAAGTGACCCGGTTTTGCCTACAGAAGTTCCATCCTTAGATGATCTTACATCTGAATCCAAACCAGACAAAATTCAAAAGGTCCAGCTTACAAGTGACCCGGTTTCGCCTACAGAAGTTCCATCCTTAGATGATCTTACATCTGAATCCAAACCAGACAAAAGTCAAAAGGTCCAGCTCACAAGTGACCCGGTTTTGCCTTCAGAAGTTCCCTCCTCAGATGATGTTATCACTGCAAAGAATGAAGACCCCACCGTCCAAATTCTATTCATCAACATAGACTCTAATGATCAAGTGAGCATCCCTCTCATTCCTTCGCACCAGGAAGAAAGTCCATCAGAATCATATCCGGCCGTCTATCCAGTCCCACCTCCAAGCAACCTAGTTGTTTCCTTCAATTGGGATCAACTAGGCAATCCTCGGTTACCAGCCTCCATACCATTTCGAATTATAGTCCAAGTCTACCGCATGGTTATGGCCGGTACAATTATTGATGAGGGATCTCCTGTGAGTATCCTTTCTTCAACAGCTTGGGAAGCACTTGGTTCCCCACTGCTTTTGCCTGAGATAAGAAACCTTACAGGTTTCCATCGAGAAACAACTCGACCTTTAGGAATTCTTCCCAATGTACCTATCACATTAGAAGGGAAGACTGTTCAAATGGGCATCATGGTAGTCCAAGGTCCGTTAGATTACAATTTACTCCTTGGACGAGACTATATTTATCGCATACGTGCAATTGTGTCCTCACTCTTCAGAGTGATGTGTTTTCCGCACGAAGGAAGGATGATCAAGGTCGTAGACCAACTTTCGTTCCCCGGTTCACACTTCACATATAGTCATCTACCATTCCTAAATGGTCTTATTTCCACAGGAAATGCCTCAACTTCCACTCCGTCATTCTGATGACGGCTGTTGACCCGGGCGCGTGACTGAGGCCCGGGGGGGCATGCATCCTCCTTCAAAATCGAGTCTTTCCAAATAAACCTTCATTCCATCCACTCCGTGAATGCCATGAAGCTTGGGGGGCATGTACCTCGATTTTGCATTATCATGCTGGGGGCATGCAAAAATTTAATAAGCATAGTTTTTCGTTTCAAGCTTGTGTAAACATGAAACCGAATCCAAGCAGAGTTCTCCATGGTTCAAGCTTGTGGGAAAAATGGACCCATACCTGATTCACATCCCGTGATTGTCTTTTATCTGCTAAATTCTGCTAGATGAGCCTTGGTTGTTTCATTCCATCGCCACCATCTCTTTGGCCGATCATATGATTTCACCTCGTTGTTTATCCTTTCCTGAGGAACTGCAGCGATGAGTGGTTTTATTAGCCAGCCTCTTAACCTTTACATGTTTCGAGCAAGTTCCACCATTACCGGAACCAGTTGCTACCCTTTATACCACTCGTTCCTTCAGGACAAGTCGCCTTTACGCTCTTTTCTGACTCGTAAAATATGAAAATATTGCCGAGTATTTTTCCTTTTTGACTCGTTAAAGAAAGTAAAAATGGAGGTCTGCTTTCAGCTCTTTTCTAACCATTTAAAGAGGAAAAGATTGCCGAGTCACTCCTCTTGACTCGTTAAATGTTAATAAGGGGCGGTCGTTTTAAGTTCTTTTTGTCGACCGTTAAAACATAAAAAGATTACCGGGTTTTTGTCGTTTCAAACTCGTTCATGGTTACGAAACGACGTGGTTTTGACCACTTTTTTACTTTTTCAGGTCGAAATCACTAATTATGAAAAGTACTCCTCGATCATAATGATCGGGCGGTTCTTTCGGGTATTATTTTATACTTTTTCGGGCCCAAGAGACACAACTTTACGAAAAAGGACATCCTTGGAGTTTCCTTTTCTGCTGTCTTTTCAAACTCTCTAAACATGAAAAGACGCCGAGTTCTTCCTTTGTCAGACTCGGTAAAACTTGATGAAATCGGATTTTGTCACACCACAAGCATATGCTATCCCCATCAAGCTTGTTAAAAATAACTGGGGTACTCGCCAGAAATGGCGGGGTGAAAAGAAAATTTTTGAACCATAATTATTACCGTGACGGCAGTATGTCGCTCTTGAACATGGCACTTTTCTGCTTTCGTGTCCAGGGTGGGGATATCTCATCTCATATCTTTCACTTGCTTCCATGGACTTGGGTACCTTATTTGACCTCTCATCCACTCATTGCCTTGTCATCATGACCTTTGATACATTGATGTCAAATACTGGTGATTCCATTAATGTGCCGCCGATATGTTCAAGAGATAGTTGACCTCTGCAAAGAAACAACCTCCCTCTGATAGTTCGTACAATCTTGATTCACAACATTATCTCTCTGTCTCACGTCGATGATGTGGGAAACATTATGGCCCACCTTCGATCAAGGTCACTTCCTGTCGACTTCAACTCATTATCCAGGAAGTTGACCTAGAGACTCCTTTCCGGTGCCTTGGAGCCTGCATGCCTCAATGGCAGGTTCTTCGTGTTCGACGTGAGGTTTTCATCATTGGCCTCCGATCGAATGATTCTACGGGTGTTCGACTTCAGATCATTAATTCACACGCCGTAGATTGTGCCTATAGTACCTTGAGGGCCATTGTCATTATTGGTGGTACCTCTCGCGTCTGTTAACAGTTTCCACTATTGACTGGTAATCAGACGATGTTCATGCGTGTTCGACTTCAGCTCATATATTCACATGCTTGAACTTGTACTCTTGTTCAGGTCGAGATGGAGCACAAGACCCTGGATTGTGTCTGTTGTAATCCAGGCGTGATTCTTGATACTTGACTCATTCACTGGATGGCTGCGACCATACCTGAGTCAATTCATTAATCCTAACCAGATGGATGCGTCCATACTGTGGATCTAGATTATTTATGTACTCTCTTATGGATGGTTGCGACCATACCACGTACATCATGTAATTGAACTATCAGTCGTGTCTCTTAACGCAGATCCTCAGCAGCAGCTCTATATATGTGTTCTTGTAAAGCATTTCACCCCTCTCTCTACCTCTCGGACTTCATGCTTTAGGGGGCATCTGTTACACAGTAATTTGTCACCATTGGTCACCGTCCCTATCGCCCCGTTTCCATACATTGGAGGACGCATTCCGAGACCTGTGAGCAGTGACATAACCCAAAAACACTTGCATTATGTTCCCCTGAGTATGTACTTCATGTTCCCTGAAGACACGTTCTGCAAATTATCCCTGAAAAGTGCTCTTTTTCCATTGGCGCTCTGTCACAGTATCTTACCTGCGCCAATAACTGAGATCCTCAAAAGAGGGCGCGACCACTGGCACTCTGTCACAGAACAACACCCGCGCCAGCCCAGTTTAGTAATGATTTTTGCCAAAAGCACGCCCATATGATTTTTTCCCTTTAGATCACGAAACCTTTTGAGGGAAAAATCCAGTGGATAGAGGTCGAGAGTCATCATTTATCCTTGAAAACTATCCACAGTAGCTTTTCCGAGATAATGCCAATCCACAATGGGTGTCCTGGTTCATCGAATCTTTCTACCTTCTCCATCTATAAATATTTGTCCTCATGCATTAGACAAGCTAGTGCTAGTTGTTGAGTTCTTGAGTTCTTGGAGGAATGCTAGTTGTGATTATCATGAGTGATAATGAAGCATAGAGAGGTTATGCTGCCGGAGAGGAGATACATTGCAAGACACATATAGTTGCTCGCCCAGCCAGAGGAGAGGTTCAAAGTCAGAACCTTGGTTGTAACTTTTCCTGTCTATTATTAATTAATGAGCGACTGCTATTATAGTTCCAATCTCATTGTCTATTATAGTGATGTGTTCATTTATTTCCTTTCCGACTGAAATATAGTTGTGCCTTGGTAGATTTTATGTTGGTATCTGTTTCTTCCTTTGCATGTGCAGGTGTCCGTTTATGATCTGCTGGAGCGAGGGAGCGGGAATATCAACTCTGCTTCAACCATAGCGTTGGATTCCAGGTTGGTCTTCTTAATTCACCTTTGATGCATAACTAGGAACTTGCGTGGCAGCGTGGTTTGATTGTGGCTAGTTCTGTTTTAGGCTAGTGGGATCGCCTCTGTCCTACATTGGAGGACGCATTCCGGGACCTGTGAGCAGTGACATAACCCAAAAACACTTGCATTATGTTTCCCTGAGTATGTACTTCATGTTCCCTGAAGATACCTTCTGCAAATTATCCCTGAAAAGTGCTCTTTTTCCATTGGCGCTCTGTCACAGTATCTTACCCGCGCCAATAACTGAGATCCTCAAAAGAGGGCGCGACCAATGGCGCTCTGTCACAAAACAACACCCGTGCCAGCCCAGTTTAGTAATGATTTTTGCCAAAAGCACGCCCATATGATTTTTTCCCTTCAGATCACGAAACCTTTTGAGGGAAAAATCCAGTGGATAGAGGTCGAGAGTCATCATCTATCCTTGACAACTATCCACAGTAGCTTTTCCGAGATAATGCCAATCCACAATGGGTGTCCTGGTTCATCGAATCTTTCTACCTTCTCCATCTATAAATATTTGTCCTCATGCATTAGACAAGCTAGTGCTAGTTGTTGAGTTCTTGAGTTCTTGGAGGAATGCTAGTTGTGATTATCATGAGTGATAATGAAGCATAGAGAGGTTATGCTGCCGGAGAGGAGACACATTGCAAGACACATATATTTGCTCGCCCAGCCAGAGGAGAGGTTCAACGTCAGAACCTTGGTTGTAACTTTTCCTGTCTATTATTAATTAATGAGCGACTGCTATTATAGTTCCAATCTCATTGTCTATTATAGTGATGTGTTGATTTATTTCCTTTCTGACTGAAATATAGTTGTGCCTTGGTAGGTTTTATGTTGGTATCTGTTTCTTCCTTTGCATGTGCAGGTGTCCGTTTATGATCTGCTGGAGAGAGGGAGCGGGAATATCAACTCTGCTTCGACCATAGCGTTGGATTCCAGGTTTGTCTTCTTAATTCACCTTTGATGAATAACTAGGAACTTGCGTGGCAGCGTGGTTTGATTGTGGCTAGTTCTATTTTAGGCTAGTGGGATCGCCTCTGTCCGCAGAGGGGATTTACCTATCCAACAATTTGGCGACTCCGCTGGGGAGAAGCTATTTGGAGTTTGTCTTGCATGTTAATTTTCTCTTGCTTGCTTGAGTGAATGAGCTTCCTGGGTCAGTTTTGAGTTTATTCTTTACTGTTTGATCCATCTGAGCACTGTCAACCCGACCTGAGGTCGTGTTATTTATTTTTCTAGCCGAAAAGCTTAATTGGCACGGTTATTACTCTGAAAGTCGCGCCAGTTGGCGCATGTTGCTCAAAAACAACTCGCGCCAATCCTTTGGTAGCGCAAGTTGCAGGCTGACAGTCGCGCCAGCCCTGTAAATTTTGCCTGTGTATGGGTGGAAAGCTCTTTCAGCCTCTTTTTATATCTCTTACAGCCTCTGGAAGTGTGTTGAACCTCTGTTTGACTGGTTTTAGCCTTTATCCTTCAGTTGTTTGCTTATTTCTATTGATTTTCGTCTCAGCCCTAGAACATCTAGTGACTTTGCATGTCTAGCCTTCTGTGGGAAGTTTCGGTCTCTTGATTATCCAGTCAACTTGTTGGTTGTGTTCTGCACCTATCCAGTGATTTGTTAAAGCTTGATCTTCTATACTCTGAGTGATTCACTTCTAGCCTCTTTGGATTTTACATGACTTCATTCGAACTTAGATTACATGGTTCATTGAAAGTCTTTGTGTTTTTCCTTGCTTGCATAGTTCATTTTGGTGTTTCAGAGTTGGTTCTATTTCATTGAGTGAACTTGGATTGTGCATATCTCTTAAGATTTGTTTAAATGCATCATGCCATCTTAAAGGAAAGAAAAACAAAATATCTTTTGCATCATATTAGTTAGCGTTTATTGTTATTTGTTGCTATTAAAAAGAAAAAGAAAAAATTTCATTTCTTGTTATTATCTGCATTAGGATCTTTGTTGTTTGTTGAGTGATCATTTTGTTTGTGTAAAGATCTCAACCCTCCTGTAGATAGAATTCATCGAATCAAATGATATAGTTTCGGCATATAGTTTGCATTTAAGAAGTTTTTGAGATATCACATAGGGTAGGACCAAAAAACTGAAACATAATTGATGATAAACTTAAAAATAAACTAAATGAACATAACAACGGATTGGAACATAACGCAAATACTCTAGAGGTCTAGGTTAGAGACGTGTTCCGACGTCTTTAAACCTGGTAGTTTATCGTCGAGTGGTTGGGTGATTCCTCCACGGTGAAACGATAGGTGCCAGTACGGACTGAGCTCCCACATACCGTCGCGTATATATGGGAGACCCCACTAGGCTATTATCCTTTATCCATAGGAAGTCGAGTTTGCCGCCTTACAAGCCGTAATGCACTGAACACAGCATTCGGGAAGATTGACTGCAGTACGGGAAGTCCTTGGTTTTCATATGATTGCCAAGGTGTATAAGCAGTTTTACGGATTGTTTGGTAAACCTTTTACCTAGAGTCTCCAGAGTAGTCACTTTTGATCCTTTTCGGACTCCTTAAAAGTAAAGGTGCCTGTGAGCGTCTTGTCACTTCGTGCTCATTAAATATTCGAAGGAGACTAGAGTCATCTTTTATCCTTTTCTCGACTCTTAAAATATGAAAAGGTTAAGTTCAGTATCTTAAAATTTATTGGCCACGATAACATCTACCCAATTAGATTTTGTTTGCGTTAGCTTGAGTAGGATTATTTCTCGTTCAATGGCAGCCTTCCCGGCGCCCACCGGCCAAGGGGTTCCTCCTGATGGGAACCCTCGTCCATTTCCTTCTGTTGGAAATGTCGGTGTTCAGTATATCGCAACATTGTCTTTGCCTGGGTTGACCATTGGTTTACCCGTATGGTTGTTTCCAAACTCGGTGGTCTCGAGTGTGATAACTCTTGTACCGCCACCACCTCCTCCACCCGAACAACACCATGTTGATTCTAAGGTGGACCCCCCCACTTCTTCGCCCATTGCTGCATCCTCATCTTCTACTACGCCTGGTGAAACCTTGTATTTCAGTAACCAGGTGGCTAAGAAGAAGAAGAAGAAGACCAAAAAGAAGAAGTCTCCTAAGGGAAAGGTCGCATCTACCACGAAAATATCTGAAGTGGAACCACCTTCTGCTCCTCCGCGGAGGGCTAAGTCTCCTTGTCGATTATGCAAAGAGGACCATTTTCTTTCTGATTGTCCTGGTATTCCCAAGATCCTAGATATATGGTCCCGTGACCCGACTCACCCCTTGTCGTCGCAGATCAACGATACCTTATCAGTTGGTAAGAGAAAAGGGAAGGTTCTTTTCCCTTGTCGACTTTGTGAAGGTAATCATCTCCTTCGCCTTCGTCCACTTACGGATGGAGCCTCCCATCTTTTGGAAAGTCTGTCAGTTCCCTTACCCCAACTACCCGCTGGATATCAGCGTCTTTTTGCAACTGCAGATCATCTCTCCTCCAACCAAGTGATCAAGCATGATTCCTCTTTAGTCCAACCGTCTCTTCCCGAACCTAGCTGTGCTCCGCCTGTTCCAGACCAGTCCCTGGTCGGAACGAGGGTTGATTTACATTCATCATCTATGCACCACTTTATCATCAAGGATGAACCACCCGAATCCAAACCAAATGAAAGTCCAAAGTTCCAGATTACAGTTGACCCGGTCTTTCAAAAGGTCGAGCTTACAAGTGACCCGGTTTTTCCTACAGAAGTTCCATCCTTAGATGATCTTACATCTGAATCCAAACAAGACAAAAGTCAAAAGGTCCAGCTTACAAGTGACCCGGTTTTGCCTACAGAAGTTCCATCCTTAGATGATCTTACATCTGAATCCAAACCAGACAAAAGTCAAAAGGTCCAGCTTACAAGTGACCCGGTTTTGCCTACAGAAGTTCCATCCTTAGATGATCTTACATCTGAATCCAAACCAGACAAAAGTCAAAAGGTCCAGCTCACAAGTGACCCGGTTTTGCCTTCAGAAGTTCCCTCCTCAGATGATGTTATCACTGCAAAGAATGAAGACCCCACCGTCCAAATTCTATTCATCAACATAGACTCTAATGATCAAGGGAGCATCCCTCTCATTCCTTCGCACCAGGAAGAAAGTCCATCAGAATCATATCCGGCCGTCTATCCAGTCCCACCTCCAAGCAACCTAGTTGTTTCCTTCAATTGGGATCAACTAGGCAATCCTCGGTTACCAGCCTCCATACCATTTCGAATTATAGTCCAAGTCTACCACATGGTTATGGCCGGTACAATTATTGATGAGGGATCTCCTGTGAGTATCCTTTCTTCAACAGCTTGGGAAGCACTTGGTTCCCCACTGCTTCTGCCTGAGATAAGAAGCCTTACAGGTTTCCATCACGAAACAACTCGACCTTTAGGAATTCTTCCCAATGTACCTATCACATTAGAAGGGAAGACTGTTCAAATGGGCGTCATGGTAGTCCAAGGTCCGTTAGGTTACAATTTACTCCTTGGACGAGACTATATTTATCGCATACGTGCAATTGTGTCCTCACTCTTCAGAGTGATGTGTTTTCCGCATGAAGGAAGGACGATAAAGGTCGTAGACCAACTTTCGTTCCCCGGTTCACACTTCACATATAGTCATCTACCATTCCTAAATGGTCTTATTTCCACAGGAAATACCTCAACTTCCACTCCGTCATTCTGATGACGGCAGTTGACCCGGGCGTGTGACTGAGGCCTGGGGGGGCATGCATCCTCCTTCAAAATCGAGTCTTTCCAAGTAAACCTTCATTCCATCCACTCCGTGAATGCCATGAAGCTTGGGGGGCATGTACCTCGATTTTGCATTATCATGATGGGGGCATGCAAAAATTTAATAAGCATAGTTTTTCGTTTCAAGCTTGTGTAAACATGAAACCAAATCCAAGCAGAGTTCTCCATGGTTCAAGCTTGTGGAAAAAATGAACCCATACCTGATTCACATCCCGTGATTGCCTTTTATCTGCTAAATTCTACTAGATGAGCCTCGGTTGTTTCATTCCATCGTCGCCATCTCTTTGGCCGATCATATGCTTTCACCTAGTTGTTTATCCTTTCCTGAGGAACTACAGCGATGAGTGGTTTTATTAGCCAGCCTCTTAACCTTTACATGTTTCGAGCAAGTTCCACCATTACCGGAACCAGTTGCTACCCTTTATACCACTCGTTCCTTCAGGACGAGTCGCCTTTATGCTCTTTTCTGACTCGTAAAATATGAAAAGATTGCCGAGTATTTTTCCTTTTTGACTCGTTAAAGAAAATAAAAATGGAGGTCTTCTTTCAGCTCTTTTCTGACAATTTAAAGAGGAAAAGATTGTCGAGTCGCTCCTCTTGACTCGTTAAATGTTAATAAGGGGCGGTCGTTTTAAGTTCTTTTTGTCGACCGTTAAAACATAAAAAGATTACCGGGTTTTTGTCGTTTCAGACTCGTTCATGGTTACGAAACGACGTGGTTTTGACCGCTTTTTTACTTTTTCAGGTCGAAATCACTAATTATGAAAAGTACTCCTCGATCGTAATGATCGGGCAGTTCTTTCGGGTATTATTTTATACTTTTTCGGGCCCGAGAGACACAACTTTACGAAAAAGGACATCCCTGGAATTTCCTTTTCTGCTGTCTTTTCAAACTCTCTAAACATGAAAAGACACCGAGTTCTTCCTTTGTCAGACTCGTTAAAACTTGATGACATCGGATTTTGTCACACCACAAGCATATGCTGTCCCCATCAAGCTTGTTAAAAATAACTGGGGTACTCGCCAGAAATGGCGGGTGGAAAAGAAAATTTTTGAACCATAATTATTACCGTGACGGCAGTATGTCGCTCTTGAACATGGCACTTTTCTGCTTTCGTGTCCAGGGTGGGGATATCTCATCTCATATCTTTCACTTGCTTCCATGGACTTGGGTACCTTATTTGACCTCTCATCCACTCATTGCCTCGTCATCATGACCTTTGATACATTGATATCAAATACTACCGATTCCATTAATGCGCCGCCGATATGTTCAAGAGAAGTTGACCTCTGCAAAGAAACAACCTCCCTCTGATAGTTCGTACAATCTTGATTCACAACATTATCTCTCTGTCTCGTGTCGATGATGTGGGAGACATTATGGCCCACCTTCGATCAAGGTCACTTCCTGTCGACGTCAACTCATTATCCAGGAAGTTGAGCTAGAGACTCCTTTCCGGTGCCTTGGAGCCTGCATGCCTCAATGGCAGGTTCTTCGTGTTCGACGTGAGGTTTTCATCATTGGCCTCCGATCGAATGATTCTACGGGTGTTCGACTTCAAATCATTAATTCACACGCCGTAGATTGTACCCATAGTACCTTGAGGGCCATTGTCATTATTGGTGGTACCTCTCGCGTCTGTTAACAGTTTCCACTATTGACTGGTAATCAGACGATGTTCATGCGTGTTCGACTTTAGCTCATATATTCACATGCTTGAGCTTGTACTCTTGTTCGGGTCGAGATGGAGCGCAAGACCCTGGATTGTGTCTATTGTAAGCCAAGCGTGATTCTTGATACTTGACTCATTCACTGGATGGCTGCGACCATACGTGAGTCAATTCATTAATCCTAACCAGATGGCTGCATCCATACTGTGGATCTAGATTATTTATGTACTCTCTTATGGATGGCTGCGACCATACCACGTACATCATGTAATTGAACTATCAGTCGTGTCTCTTAATGCAGATCCTCGGCAGCAGCTCTATATATGTGTTCTTGTGTGTTCTTGTAAAGCATTTCACCCCTCTCTCTACCTCTCGGACTTCATGCTTTAGGGGGCATCTGTTACACAGTAATTTGTCACCATTGGTCACCATCCCTATCGCCCCGTTTCCATACATTGGAGGACACATTTCGGGACCTGTGAGCAGTGACATAACCCAAAAACACTTGCATTATGTTTCCCTGAGTATGTACTTCATGTTCCCTGAAGACACCTTCTGGAAATTATCCCTGAAAAGTGCTCTTTTTCCATTGGCGCTCTGCCACAGTATCTTACCCGCGCCAATAACTAAGATCCTCAAAAGAGGGCGCGACCACTGGTGCTCTGTCATAGAACAACACCCGCGCCAGCCCAGTTTAGTAATGATTTTTGCCAAAAGCACGCCCATATGATTTTTTCCCTTCAGATCACGAAACCTTTTGAGGGAAAAATCCAGTGGATAGAGGTCGAGAGTCATCATCTATCCTTGACAACTATCCACAGTAGCTTTTCCGAGATAATGCCAATCCACAATGGGTGTCCTGGTTCATCGAATCTTTCTACCTTCTGCATCTATAAATATTTGTCCTCATGCATTAGACAAGCTAGTGCTAGTTGTGCAGTTCTTGAGTTCTTGGAGGAATGCTAGTTGTGATTATCATGAGTGATAATGAAGCATAGAGAGGTTATGCTGCTGGAGAGGAGACACATTGCAAGACACATATAGTTGCTCGCCCAGCCAGAGGAGAGGTTCAACGTCAGAACCTTGGTTGTAACTTTTCCTGTCTATTATTAATTAATGAGCGACTGCTATTATAGTTCCAATCTCATTGTCTATTATAGTGATGTGTTGATTTATTTCCTTTCTGACTGAAATATAGTTTTGCCTTGGTAGATTTTATGTTGGTATATGTTTCTTCCTTTGCATGTGCAGGTGTCCGTTTATGATCTGCTGGAGCGAGGGAGCGGGAATATCAACTCTGCTTCGACCATAGCATTGGATTCCAGGTTGGTCTTCTTAATTCACCTTTGATGCATAACTAGGAACTTGCGTGGCAGCGTGGTTTGATTGTGGCTAGTTCTGTTTTAGGCTAGTGGGATCGCCTCTGTCCGCATTGTTGGATAGGTAGGCCAAACTTAGTATCAACAAGGTAGGCTTATGTCCCCATCGGAGTCGCCAAATTGTTGGATAGGTAAATCCCCTCTGCGGACAGAGGCGATCCCACTAGCCTAAAACAGAACTAGCCACAATCAAACCACACTGCCACGCAAGTTCCTAGTTATGCATCAAAGGTGAATTAAGAAGTCCAACGTGGAACCCAACGCTATGGTCGAAGCAGAGTTGATATTCCCGCTCCCTTGCTCCAGCAGATCATAAACAGACACCTGCACATGCAAAGGAAGAAACAGATACCAACATAAAATCTACCAAGGCACAACTATATTTCAGTCAGAAAGGAAATAAGTCAACACATCACTATAATAGACAATGAGATTGGAACTATAATAGCAGTCGCTCATTAATTAATAATAGACAGGAAAAGTTACAACCAAGGTTCTGACGTTGAACCTCTCCTCTGGCTAGGTGAGCAACTATATGTGTCTTGCAATGTGTCTCCTCTCCGGCAGCATAACCTCTCTATGCTTCATTATCACTCATGATAATCACAACTAGAATTCCTCCAAGAACTCAAGAACTCAACAACTAGCACTAGCTTGTCTAATGCATGAGGACAAATATTTATAGATGGAGAAGGTAGAAAGATTCGATGAACCAGGACACCCATTGTGGATTGGCATTATCTCGGAAAAGCTATTGTGGATAGTTGTCAAGGATAGATGATGACTCTCGAACTCTATCAACTGGATTTTTCCCTCAAAAGGTTTCGTGATCTGAAGGGAAAAAATCATTTGGGCGTGCTTTTGGCAAAAATCATTACTAAACTGGGCTGGCGCGGGTGTTGTTCTGTGACAGAGCGCCAATGGTCGCGCCCTCTTTTGAAGATCTCAGTTATCGGGTGGGTAAGATACTGTGGACCTGCGCCAATGGAAAAAGAGCACTTTTCAGGGATAATTTGCAGAACGTGTCTTCAGGGAACATGAAGTACTTACTCAGGGGAACATAATGCAAGTGTTTTTGGGTTATGTCACTGCTTACAGGTCCCGGAATGCGTCCTCCAATGTATGGAAACAGGGCGATAGGGACGGTGACCAATGGTGAAAAATTACTGTGTAACAGATGCCTCCTAAAGCATGAAGTCCGAGAGGTAGAGAGAGGGGTGAAATGCTTTACAAGAACACACAAGAACACATATATAGAGATGCCGCCGAGGATCTGCGTTAAGAGACACGACTGATAGTTCAATTACATAATGTACGTGGTATGGTCGCAGCCATCCATAAGAGAGTACATAAATAATCTAGATCCACAGTATGGACGCAGCCATCTGGTTGGGATTAATGAATTGACTCAGGTATGGTCGCACCCATCCAGTGAATGAGTCAAGTATCAAGAATCACGCCTGGATTACAACAGACACAATCCAGGGTCTTGCGCTCCATCTCGACCCGAACAAGAGTACAAGTTCAAGCATGTGAATATATGAGCTGAAGTCGAACACGCATGAACATTGTCTGATTACCAGTCAATAGTGGAAACTGTTAACAGACGCGAGATGTACCACCAATAATGACAATGGCCCTCAAGGTACTATAGGTACAATCTACAGCGTGTGAATTAATGATCTGAAGTCGAACACCCGTAGAATCATTCGATCGAAGGCCAATGATGAAAACCTCACGTCGAACACGAAGAACCTGCCATTGAGGCATGCAGGCTACAAGGCACCGGAAAGGAGTCTCTAGATCAACTTCCTGGATAATGAGTTGAAGTCAACAGGAAGTGACCTTGATCGAAGGTGGGCCATAATGTTTCCCACATCATCGACATGAGAGAGAGAGATAATGTTGTGAATCAAGATTGTGCGAACTATCTGAGGGAGGTTGTTTCTTTGCAGAGGTCAACTTCTCTTGAACATATCGGCGGCACATTAATGGAATCGGCAGTATTTGACATCAATGTATCAAAGGTCATGATGACGAGGCAATGAGTGGATGAGAGGTCAAATAAGGTACCCAAGTCCATGGAAGCAAGTGAAAGATATGAGATGAGATATCCCCACCCTGGACACGAAAGTAGAAAAGTGCCATGTTCAAGAGCGACATACTACCGTCACGATAATAATTATGGTTAAAAAAATTTCTTTTCCCCCCGCCATTTCTGGCGAGTACCCCAGTTATTTTTAACAAGCTTGATGGGGATAGCATATGCTTGTGGTGTGACAAAATCCGATGTCATCAAGTTTTAACGAGTCTGACAAAGGAAGAACTCGACGTCTTTTCATGTTTAGAGAGTTTGAAAAGACAACAGAAAAGGAAACTCCAGGGATGTCCTTTTTCATAAAGTTGTGTCTCTCGGGCCCGAAAAAGTATAAAATAATACCCGAAAGAACCGCCCGATCATTACGATCGAGGAGTACTTTTCATAATTAGTGATTTCGACCTGAAAAAGTAAAAAAGCGGTCACAACCACGTCGTTTCGTAACCATGAACGAGTTTGAAACGACAAAAACCCGGTAATCTTTTTATGTTTTAACGGTCGACAAAAAGAACTTAAAACGACCGCCACTTATTAACATTTAACGAGTCAAGAGGAGCGACTCAGCAATCTTTTCCTCTTTAAATGGTCAGAAAAGAGCTGAAAGCAGACCTCCATTTTTATTTTCTTTAACGAGTCAAAAAGGAAAAATACTCGGCAATATTTTCATATTTTACGAGTCAGAAAAGAGCGTAAAGGCGACTCGTCCTGAAGGAACGAGTGGTATAAAGGGTAGCAATTGGTTCTGGTAATGGTGGAACTTGCTCGAAACATGTAAAGGTTAAGAGGCTGGCTAATAAAACCACTCATCGTTGCAGTTCCTCAGGAAAGGATAAACAACCAGGTGAAAGCATATGATCGGCCAAAGAGATGGTGGCGATCGAATGAAACAACCAAGGCTCATCTAGCAGAATTTAGCAGATAAAAGGCAATCACGGGATGTGAACCAGGTATGGGTTCATTTTTTCCACAAGCTTGAACCATGGAGAACTCTACTTGGATTCGGTTTCATGTTTACACAAGCTTGAAACGAAAAACTATGCTTATTAAATTTTTGCATGCCCCCAGCATGATAATGGAAAATCGAGGTACATGCCCCCCAAGCTTCATGGCATTCACGGAGTGGATGGAATGAAGGTTTACTTGGAAAGACTCGATTTTGAAGGAGGATGCATGCCCCCCCGGGCCTCAGTCACGCGCCCGGGTCAACTGCCGTCATCAGAATGACGGAGTGGATGTTGAGGCATTTCCTGTGGAAATAAGACCATTTAGGAATGGTAGATGACTATATGTGAAGTGTGAACCGGGGAACGAAAGTTGGTCTACGACCTTGATCGTCCTTCCTTCGTGCGGAAAACACATCACTCTGAAGAGTGAGGACACAATTGCACGTATGCGATAAATATAGTCTCGTCCAAGGAGTAAATTGTAATCTAACGGACCTTGGACTACCATGACGCCCATTTGAACAGTCTTCCCTTCTAATGTGATAAGTACATTGGGAAGAATTCCTAAAGGTCGAGTTGTTTCTCAATGGAAACCTGTAAGGTTTCTTATCTCAGGCAGAAGCAGTGGGGAACCAAGTGCTTCCCAAGCTGTTGAAGAAAGGATACTCACAGGAGATCCCTTATCAATAATTGTACCGGCCATAACCATGCGGTAGACTTGGACTATAATTCGAAATGGTATGGAGGCTGGTAACCAAGGATTGCCTAGTTGATCCCAATTGAAGGAAACAACCTGGTTGCTTGGAGGTGGGACTGGATAGACAGCCGGATATGATTCTGATGGACTTTCTTCCTGGTGCGAAGGAATGAGAGGGATGCTCACTTGATCATTAGATTCTATGTTGATGAATAGAATTTGGACGGTGGGGTCTTCATTCTTTGCAGTGATAACATCATCTGAGGAGGGAACTTCTGAAGGCAAAACCGGGTCACTTGTGAGCTGGACCTTTTGACTTTTGTCTGGTTTGGATTGAGATGTAAGATCATCTAAGGATGGAACTTCTGTAGGCAAAACCAGGTCACTTGTAAGTTGGACCTTTTGGCTTTTATCTGGTTTGGATTCAGATGTAAGATCATCTAAGGATGGAACTTCTGTAGGAAAAACCGGGTCACTTGTAAGCTGGACCTTTTGACTTTCATTTGGTTTGGATTCGAGTGGTTCATCCTTGATGATAAAGTGGTGCATAGATGATGAATGTAAATCAACCCTCGTTCCGACCAGGGACTGGTCTGGAACAGGCGGAGCACAGCTAGGTTCGGGATATGCTACAGCCCAAAAAATCCTTCGTGCTGGCTATTTTTGGCCCTCTATTTTCAAGGATTGCATCCTTGCCGTCCGCTCTTGTCATGAGTGCCAGATATACCAGTGGAAAATGCGAGCGCCTTCTGCTCCATTGCACCCTGTGGTTTCCGTCGGCCCTTTTGCAAAATGAGGCATTGATTATATGACCTGTAACCCTCGCTCGGCCGGGGGGCATGGGTTTGTCATCGTTGCCGTCGATTACTTTACTAAATGGGCCGAGGCGATGCCTACATTAACTGAAGACGGTCACACTGCGGTACAATTTTTATTCAATCATGTTATTTCGTGATTCGGCGTCCCTCAAGCCATTGTCACTGATCACGGAAAGCATTTCCGTAATCATATGATGTCAGAATTAACAATCCAGCTAGGCTTGGAACACGATAGTTCAACTCCATACTACCCTCAGTCCAATGGTCAAGTTGAAGCTGTCAATAAGATCTTGGTTACAATGCTTCAATGTATCATTGGTGTGCATAAGTCTAACTGGCATTTGATGTTATTCCCTACCTTGTGGGCTTACCGAACCTCCGTGAAGGATGCCACTGGTTTCACTCCATTTCAACTAGTTTATGGACTAGAGGCTACCCTTCCAATTGAATGTGAGATCCCTTCATTGAAGTTAGCTGTCGAGCTACTTCCCAACACCACTCCATTAGAAGAACGCCTTCTTTACTTAGAACGGTTAGATGAGACTCGTCGCCTGGCCTCTTTGGCCATCGAAACGCAAAAGAAGCGAGTCAAGACTCACTTCGATCAGACCGTCCGTCCACATTCTTTCATTGAGGGAGACTTAGTCCTACTCTATGATCAAGCAAAAGATAAGCTAGGCGCAGGAAAGCTCGAGTCTATGTGGCTAGGCCCTTATATTGTCAAGAAATTCCTGCAGAAAGGGGCCTACGAGCTGATTGATTATGAAGGAAACCCTCTTGGGAAGCCCCGAAATGGGCTTTATTTGAAAAAGTACTATGCGTGATGCTGGTACATTTTATTGTGTACATACATGTACTTTAGTGTATTGTGTGTCGGTTTTCGAGACATAGCTACCACTTATTGTGTTTTTCGCTTCTTGTGCAGATGCCGGATGCACCTTATGTTGGTTTCGCTGATGGTGCCTGCCGCAGTACCCGCGATTTGTCTTCTGCGGCATGGGTAATCTACGATCCTCGTAGCGAGCTAATAGATTGCCAGGGTGTGTGTTTAGGCCGTACTACTAACAATGTCGCCGAATACTATGCTGTAATCGAGCTACTTGCTAGAGCAATTAATTTCGGTATTCGCGCATTGATAGTGAACCTGGACTCTCAACTTGTTGTCCACCAGCTCAACGGGCAATATTCCGTCAGAAACCATCATATTCTAAGGTTGTATTTACGTGTAAGGTTGTTAGAAAGGCATTTTGATTTTATTACATATCAACATGTTCCAAGACAATTAAACACATTATCTGATGCATTAGCCAATCATGTATTAGATAGACATTTGCATAATTTGTAATTAAAACAATATATAAGCAAGCACATGAAAACACAATAATGAACCATAAACATATGTATATATATATATATGTGTGTGTCATAATGTTTGCGCTGTGCGCATTACATAACCCAAAAATAATACATGTCCAAGTCCCATACAGCCGCTGACAACATGTCTCTCAAAAGGTACAAAAATGAAACCTAGGCGTCTAAGCACAGTGATGCTCATGATAGCATGTCACCGCCCGCACCAAACGTCTCAACAGACGATGGACGCGAGTAGATACTCCCACCGTGTGTCTCTGATATGCTCTAGGCACGTCGGCCAATCTGCCATAATCTGGTATTCCTCGAGTAAGGGCACCAAGGTTCTGACGTTGAACCTCTCCTCTGGCTGGGCGAGCAACTATATGTGTCTTGCAATGTGTCTCCTCTCTGGCAGCATAACCTCTCTATGCTTCATTATCACTCATGATAATCACAACTGGCATTCCTCCAAGAACTCAAGAACTCAACAACTAGCACTAGCTTGTCTAATGCATGAGGAAAAATATTTATAGATGGAGAAGGTAGAAAGATTCGATGACCCAGGACACCCATTGTGGATTGGCATTATCTCGGAAAAGCTATTGTGGATAGTTGTCAAGGATAGATGATGACTCTCGACCTCTATCCACTGGATTTTTCCCTCAAAAGGTTTCGTGATTTGAAGGGAAAAAATCATATGGGCGTGCTTTTGGCAAAAATCATTACTAAACTGGGCTGGCGCGGGTGTTGTTCTGTGACAGAGCGCCAGTCGTCGCGCCCTCTTTTGAGGATCTCAGTTATTGGCGCGGGTAAGATACTGTGGACCTGCGCCAATGGAAAATGAGCACTTTTCAGGGATAATTTGCAGAAGGTGTCTTCAGGGAACATGAAGTACATACTCAGGGGAACATAATGCAAGTGTTTTTGGGTTATGTCACTGCTCACAGGTCCCGGAATGTGTCCTCCAATGTATGGAAACGGGGCGATAGGGACGGTGACCAATGGTGACAAATTATTGTGTAACAGATGCCCCCTAAAGCATGAAGTCCGAGAGGTAGAGAGAGGGGTGAAATGCTTTACAAGAACACACAAGAACACATATATAGAGCTTCCGCCGAGGATCTGCGTTAAGAGACACGACTGATAGTTCAATTACATGATGTACGTGGTATGGTCGCAACCATCCATAAGAGAGTACATAAATAATCTAGATCCACAGTATGGACGCAGCCATCTGGTTAGGATTAATGAATTGACTCAGGTATGGTCGCAGCCATCCAATGAATGAGTCAAGTATCAAGAATCACGCCTGGATTACAACAGACACAATCCAGGGTCTTGCGCTCCATCTCGACCCGAACAAGAGTACAAGTTCAAGCATGTGAATATATGAGCTGAAGTCGAACACGCATGAACATCGTCTGATTACCAGTCAATATTGGAAACTGTTAACAGACGCGAGAGGTACCACCAATAATGACAATGGCCCTCAAGGTACTATAGGCACAATCTACGGCGTGTGAATTAATGATCTGAAGTCGAACACCCGTAGAATCATTCGATCAGAGGCCAATGATGAAAACCTCACGTCGAACACGAAGAACCTGCCATTGAGGCATGCAGGCTCCAAGGCACCGGAAAGGAGTCTCTAGATCAACTTCCTGGATAATGAGTTGAAGTCGACAGGAAGTGACCTTGATCGAAGGTGGGCCAGAATTTTTCCCACATCATCGACACGAGACAGAGAGATAATGTTATGAATCAAGATTGTACGAACTATCAGAGGGAGGTTGTTTCTTTGCAGAGGTCAACTTCTCTTGAACATATCGGCGGCACATTAATGGAATCGGCAGTATTTGACATCAATGTATCAAAGGTCATGATGACGAGGCAATGAGTGGATGAGAGGTCAAATAAGGTACCCAAGTCCATGGAAGCAAGTGAAAGATATGAGATGAGATATCCCCACCCTGGACACGAAAGCAAAAAAGTGCCATGTTCAAGAGCGACATACTGCCGTCACGGTAATAATTATGGTTCAAAAATTTTCTTTTCCCCCCGCCATTTCTGGCGAGTACCCCAGTTATTTTTAACAAGCTTGATGGGGATAGCTTATGCTTGTGGTGTGACAAAATCCGATGTCATCAATTTTTAACGAGTCTGACAAAGGAAGAACTCGGCGTCTTTTCATGTTTAGAGAGTTTGAAAAGACAGCAGAAAAGGAAACTCCAGGGATGTCCTTTTTCGTAAAGTTGTGTCTTTCGGGCCCGAAAAAGTATAAAATAATGCCCGAAAGAACCGCCCGATCATTACGATCGAGGAGTACTTTTCATAATTAGTGATTTCGACCTGAAAAAGTAAAAAAGAGGTCAAAACCACGTCGTTTCGTAACCATGAACGAGTTTGAAACGACAAAAACCCGGTAATCTTTTTATGTTTTAACGGTTGACAAAAAGAACTTAAAACGACCGCCCCTTATTAACATTTAACGAGTCAAGAGGAGCGACTCGGCAATCTTTTCCTCTTTAAATGGTCAGAAAAGAGCTGAAAGCAGACCTTAAAGTAACCTTTTCTCGTGTTTTACCGAGCTCGAAAAAGTAAAAAAGGAGCTCGTTATGTTGCTTGAGTGGCACTAAACCCTGTCAACATTCAAAAACATCGTAAAACCCTACTTTGACATAAAAATATTCCACAAAAACGTTATTTTAATGTATTTTTAAGCCAAAAGAAGTTATAAATAGTGAAATGGTAAAAAATAAAATTACTTTTCACTTTTTACCTTGTGAGTTTACCGTTGGAGGGTTTTGGGTGCAAATTTTAACTGTTGATTGCGATCAATCCAGGAGACCATTCGAGCCGCCGTTTGAAACAGGTAAGAGGCCTCATCTTTAGCTCCATTTCTATTCCATTTATTTAGTTTTCCCTCCACAGAATGATCCTCTACAAGGGGGATTGCAAAAATTAGGGTTGCGCCCATTGGTGCGAGTTTCCTTCACGAGTCCGCGCCAATGGGCAATTTTCTCTAAAGGAGACGCGCCATTGGCGCGACTATTTTGAAAACAGTCACGCCAATCGCGCGAACTAAATTTTACCCTCTTTTCACCGTTGGATTTGCAATTTTCTTTGATATTTGATTTCATCATTGATTTATTGATGACATCTTCGGTTTTTGGTTGCAGGTATTGGTCAAAATGTCAATAGAATGGAGAGAAAGGGAACACGAGGCCATAGATGCCATGGCAATGGAAGATGACGCATGCATGGACGCGTTGCGAGATTGTGGCTTGAAAAAATTCTTCCTTACCTCATACCTACGTGCACAGCCCGAGTTACTAAGGTTTATCGTGGTCGCCTGGGATATTGAGGATCAGGTATTCCGCCTGAAGGACCAGACATTGCAGCTGGATGTCTCCGATGTCTATTTTATTATTGGACTATCTCGGCGGGGTGTACGGCCCATCTTGTCCGGTAGCAGGCCTTCCGGAGAAAAGATGGGTGAGGTAATGGAAAGGGTTTGTCCTGGGGCCCATTTTGGATCCAACAGTGCCAAGGTGGACATTGTCACTATCCCAGATTTGGTGCTACGAGTGGTACTATTTACTATCACCTGGACGGCTGGGATACAGGCACCCCATGAGGCCAGCAAGAATCTCTTACTGCTGGCAACTGAGTGTCTGCAACCGACACTATTTGATTGGGCATCGGCAGTGACAACAAATATAAAGAGGCAGCTTACCAAGTGTAAGCGTGATGGCAATAAGCAGTTTGGATATGGATCCATTATAGTGTCGTTTTTCCTGGAGCAGTTACCGATATTCCGGATCCCGGGAGGCATAGTGGCAGACCCAGTGCCACGGGAGCCGAGATTGGCTCGATGGGCACCACTTATGCCTAGAGGAGGTGGGGGCCAGCAGATGGCCTGGAGGCCCGAGTTCTTCATTTGGCTCCAACACCAGATGATCGTCGTGGAGGACTGGCCCTATGCGGGCACTGATTTTACTGGAGATCCAGACCTCCCGTTGCCTGAGGGAGAGGACTGGGACGAGGAGCTAGGTAAGAACCCTTTATGTTTTTAATATTTTTACATATTCAAGTTTTTGTAATACATGTCTGTTTCTTACAACACCTATATGTATGCAGATGTTGGTGCAGAGCGACCAGCCGACTTGCCTCATAACGTGCGGAGAGCACAACCTGCAGCAGACCCTCAGGTAGAGGGTGAGGATGATCTAGTTCAGAACCTTGAGACCCTTACTCGAGGAATACCAGATTATGGCAGATTGGCCGACGTGCCTAGAGTGTATCAGAGACACACGGTGGGAGTATCTACTCGCGTCCATCGTCTGTTGAGACGTTTGGTGCGGGTGGTGACATGCTATCATGAGCATCATCGTGCTTAGACGCCTAGGTTTCATTTTTGTACATTTTGAGAGACATGTTGTCAGTGGCTGTATGGGACTTGGACATGTATTATTTTTGGGTTATGTAATGCGCGCGGCGCAAACATTATGACACACACGTATATATATATACATATGTTTATGGTTCATTATTGTGTTTTCATGTGCTTGCATATATACTGTTTTAATTACAAATTATGCAAATGTCTATCTAATACATGATTGGCTAATGCATCAGATAATGTGTTTAATTGTCTTGGAACATGTTGATATGTAATAAAATCAAAATGCCTTTCTAACAACCTTACATGTAAATACAACCTTAGAATATGATGGTTTCTGACGGAATATTGCCCGTTGAGCTGGTGGACAACAAGTTGAGAGTCCAGGTTCACTATCAATGCGCGAATACCAAAATTAATTGCTCTAGCAAGTAGCTCGATTACAGCACAATATTCGGCGACATTGTTAGTAGTACGGCCTAAACACACACCCTGGCAATCTATTAGCTCGCTACGAGGATCGTAGATTACCCATGTCGCAGAAGACAAATCGCGGGTACTGCAGCAGGCACCATCAGCGAAACCAACATAAGGTGCATCCGGCATCTGCACAAGAAGCGAAAAACACAATAAGTGGTAGCTATGTCTTGAAAACCGACACACAATACACTAAAGTACATGTATGTACACAATAAAATGTACCAGAATCACGCATAATACTTTTTCAAATAAAGCCCATTTCGGGGCTTCTCAAGAGGGTTTCCTTCATAATCAATCAGCTCGTAGGCCCCTTTCTGCAGGACTTTCTTGACAATATAAGGGCCTAGCCACATAGACTCGATCTTTCCTGTGCCTAGCTTATCTTTTGCTTGATCATGGAGTAGGACTAAGTCTCCCTCAATGAAAGAACGTGGACGGACGGTCAAATCGATGTGAGTCTTGACTCGCTTCTTTTGCGTTTCGATGGCCAAAGAGGCCAGGCGACGAGTCTCATCTAACCATTCTAAGTAAAGAAGGCGTTCTTCTAACGAAGTGGTGTTGGGAAGTAGCTCGACAGCTAACTTCAATGAAGGGATCTCACATTCAATTGGAATGGTAGCCTCTAGTCCATAAACTAGTTGAAATGGAGTGAAACCAGTGGCATCCTTCACGGAGGTTCGGTAAGCCCACAAGGCAGGGAATAACATCAAATGCCAGTTAGACTTATGCACACCAACGATACGTTGAAGCATTGTAACCAAGATCTTATTGACAGCTTCAACTTGACCATTGGACTGAGGGTAGTATGGAGTTGAACTATCGTGTTGCAAGCCTAGCTGGGTTGTTAATTCCGACATCATATGATTACGGAAATGCTTTCCGTGATCAGTGACAATGGCTTGAGGGACGCCGAATCGCGAAATAACATGATTGAATAAAAATTGCACCGCAATGTGACCGTCTTCAGTTAATGTAGGCATCGCCTCGGCCCATTTAGTAAAGTAATCGACGACAACGATGACAAACCCATGCCCCCCGGCCGAGCGAGGGTTATAGGTCATATAATCAATGCCCCATTTTGCAAATGGGCCGACGGAAACCACAGGGTGCAACGGAGCAGAAGGCGCTCGCATTTTCCGCTGGTATATCTAGCACTCATGACAAGAGCGGACGGCAAGGATGCAATCCTTGAAAATAGAGGGCCAAAAATAGCCAGCACGAAGGATTTTTTGGGCTGTAGCATATCCGGACATATGTCCACCACAAGCACTAGAGTGGCAGTCATTTAGAACCCGTTCAGCTTCCTCTAGAGTAAGACAACGGTGGAGAACAGAGTCTGCGCCAAGACGATATAATGTATCTCCAATGATACGGTATGGTTGAGATTGATGACGAATCCTTCGCCGAGCGTCTTTAGACATACCCGGGCGGAAGGAGGACGTTTGCAGATATGTGATTATATCTCCGTACCATGGATCGAGGGTGCTAATGAGGAAAAGGGTTTCATCTGGAATTTGATCTTCTACAGGCGAGGTCGAGGGAGAAGATGGCAAAGAGCAAATTAACTCAGCAAGCACAAGGGATTTCTTAGACTTGGCAGTGGTAAATTCCAAGTCAAACTCTTGGAGGATAACAATCCACTTTGAGTATTTGCCCCCCAGCAACTGGCGTGACAATATATACGTCATGGGGTTGCAATCAGAAATCACAGTAGTAGTACGCAAAAGAATATAATGACGGAAGCATTGTACAGCACAAACTACGGCTAGTGCCAACTTTTCGATATAAGAATATCGAGTTCCGTGTCTAATAGGTTGCGGCTGAGATAGTAAATAACATGTTCAGTGTTATCATCATCTGTTTGGACAAGAACCATGCCGATAGTGGTATCGGCGGCAGCCAAATACAAGGTGTAGTCACGATAATAATTCGGAGGATGGAGCAATGGAGCAGAAACAAGGAGACTCTTGAGACGCTCAAAAGATTCCTGAGTTGTGGCATCCCAATGAAAAGGGACATCACGCTTCAGTAATCGTGTAAAACCTTTGGCCACCTCGGCATAGTTGGGAACAAAACGACGTAAAAAATTGGCTTTTCCCTGCAAACTCTGCAACTGATGAAAAGAAGTGGGGGGAGGGAGATTCACGATAGCCTCGAATTTAAGGGGATCCAAACGGATGCCCTCTCGAGAAACGATAAACCCGAGAAGTCTGCCAGATTCAACGCAGAAGACACATTTGTGAGGATTGAGTCTGATTCGGTAATATCGAAAGCGAAGAAAGATTTCGCGAAGGTGTTTAGGGTGGTCCTGACGTTTAGCTGAATGAGCAGGGAGATCATCCAGATAAGGTTGCACAATATGCCAAATGTCATGAAATGCATAAGACATTGCACGCTGGAAGGTAGCACCGGCATTTTTAAGACCGAAAGGGAGCTTCTTATAGGCAAAAGTCCCCCATGGGCAAATAAAAGCAGTTTTGGGTTGATCAGCGGGAGCAATATTGATCTGGTTATAACCAGAGAAACCATCCATAAACGAATACATTTCACTGCCGGCACACTCGTCAATGATCTGATCAATGAATGGTGTGGGAAAATTATCTTTAGGACAGGCTTTGTTTATATCACGGTAATCGACACAAACCTGGATTGTACCCTGTTTTTTAGTTACAGGCACAATGTTAGAAACCCAATCTGTAAGAGGAATAGGGTAAATAAAACCAGCGTTAAGAAGATTTTCTACCTCGGCCTTAATCGCTGCAGCCTTTCGGGGGTGTACAGGGCGTAAACATTGACGAACAGGCTTAGCATCTGGGTACGTGATTATTTCATGCATCACTATACTAGAATCAATGCCGGGCATTTCTTCATAGGACCATGCGAAAACATCACGAAATTCGCGAAAAAGTTTGGAATAAAGTTGAATCTCCTCTGGAGTACAAGTGACTCCAATGTGAAGATGCTCGACTATCCCGGGTTTGACAGAGATGTCGATGGGTTGGGTTCGCGTAATGTTCACCATATTCCCTTCAGAAAAAACCTGATCAATTTGAATAGGCGTTTGAAGGATTTGTGATGGGAGACAAGGAGCAAACCGCTCGAGGCACGTCAGAAAATGCTGCGGGGCAGGGAGAAATGAGGAACGATGGTGAGAATTATGCCAGGGAGGTTCCTCCAGAGACATAGTCTCAATAATGTCTTCATCAGAGAGGAATGTTTCTCCTAGGGAATTCGAAGAAGCCTCGTCTAGAAGCCCTGAGGATGGAGTAAGCGCAGAAGAGGGAGCCGAGGCAGCAATGATTTGAACATAATTAAGCTCAGTAGGACTCAATGGCATCCGGTCGCCCCAGGAATCTACTTGGTCTGTGGGAGGTACGAACCACGGATCAGAGCCAGTAGTGATCATATTGACAGAGGCGATATTTAGAGGAGGGAATGGAAAAACACCCATAAGATCAGGATCTTTGAAAAGTCCTACTCCCAGACTCTTAGGTAATTTGGAGGTATGCTCCACAAACGGGATGGTGCCTTCGGAAGAAGAAGCAAAAAAGGAGAGATGGTCAACGGTAATGATCTTCCCTTGATGAGGGAAACGGATGATTCGGAAGAAAGATGAAGCAACAGCTTGCATCGCGTATATCCAGCTACGTCCGAGAAGGAGGTTGTAGGTTAGAGTAGCATCAACGACTTCAACTTCCATCTCGACCGTCTTCCCTTCCAAAGAGATTGGTAAACATTGGAGTATACCGTAAGGACGGGACGCTCTTCCATCGAAAGCTTCCAAGGTAGTGGGAGACTGGCTCAACGTTGGAGATCCAATAGCTTTCCAACAGGCAACATACATGATGCAAGTTGAGGCACCTTCATCAATAACTGTACGATGAATCATCTTGGAATCAATAATTACCTGTATGAGGAAGGCGATTTGGGGAGGCAGTCTCTGAGTGTGGCGTTCTAAGTCAAAAGTTATTAAATCCGAATCGGTCGGGTCTATGCCACCAATGGCAGATAGCATGGACTTTCTCTGAGAAGGGCAGCTTTGGAGAACCTCTAAAGCGGACATAGCCGATGGAGTCTGTGCTAAGTCCTCAACGATGTTGTAGTGCTGTGCAGCACGAGCATTCGGATTGTACGAGGATTTCCGGAGTACTCCTTTTGGAGGGGGTCAGAGAGGCGTTTCAGTGGTAGGTCTCTCGATGTGGAGTGGACCTGAACTGAACGGAGGAGCGCTCGAGGGAACCTCAGGCTCCTTCCCGGTAGATGACGGATAATCTTTCGTTCGAGTACTGATATTAATGGGTACTGTACCAGCCATAAACACTTGAGAACCAAAGGAAGAGGGAGGCTGAGTAGGGTCAGCCACCATTTGAGTTTTTTGAGTGTGTTGGGTGGGAAAGGACTCTTTGAGCACCGCAGGAGTCCCAAGGGTGCCTTTTAACAAACGACTAACTTCGGACCGCCTCGGGAAATCCTTGGTATAGTGATCCTCATCGCAGATAAAACAAGGATACTTGGGTTTGCGTTTAGTGCCGTCCTCGGGTTGAGGTTTTGGGGCTTCCTGTTTGGGTTGTTCTGGTTTATTTTTCGCTTTCCCTTTTTTCTTCTCTTTCGAGGCCTTGTTTGCCGTATTAGATTGGATGGGATTAACCTCAGAAGTAACATTCGAACCAGGCGATGCCTGGGAAGGTTGTCCATTCGAAGCAGATGGTTTTTGCTTTGTAGGGTTCGCGGGATTTTTCTTTGAGGATGAATTAACCGAACCAACGATACCATCAACAGTGGGTGTTGGCGGGGCTTTAGACGTTCCTGGTCTTGGAACATAACGCAAATACTCTAGAGGTCTAGGTTAGAGATGTGTTCTGGCGTCTTTAAACCTGGTAGTTTAACGTCGAGTGGTTGGGTGATTCCTCCACGGTGAAACGATAGGTGCTAATACAGACTGAGCTCCCATGTACCGTCGCGTATATACGGGAGACCCCACTAGGCTATTATCCTTTATCCATAGGAAGGCGAGTCTGCCGCCTTACAAGCCGTAATGCACTGAACACAGCATTCGGGAAGATTGACTGCAGTACGGGAAGTCCTTGGTTTTCATCTGATTGCCAAGGTGTATAAAACTACAGATTGTTTGGTAAACCTTTTACCTAGAGTCTCCAGAGTAGTCACTTTTGATCCTTTTCGGACTCCCTAAAAGAAAAGGTGCCTGTGAGCGTCTTGTCACTTCATGCTCATTAAATATTCGAAGGAGATTAGAGTCATCTTTTATCCTTTTCTCGACTCTTAAAATATGAAAAGGTCAAGTTCAGTGTCTTAAAATTTATTGGCCACGATAACATCTACCCAATTAGCTTTTGTTTATGTTAGTTCGAAGTAGGGGTTGTCTCGGTAGATTTCGTAAGTTTCATCCTGGCGGAATTACCAGTTTCATCTTCTACCGAAACACTGGTTATGAGTCTTCCTGCGGTTCTAAGTATACAACCACTTAGTTCTCGTGCCCCAGGTGACGAGACTTACCAGTTTCATTGGAACCCTATGTGGGAACCTTTTGAGGACGGTGTCCCTTTTTGGGACCATACTTCTCCTCGTGTGTCAGTCCCACCCGCTTCATCTGACATGGATGATTTGTCCCCTACAACGACCGATGAGTCCGTTGCGACAAGCAGTGAAATTCCCACCTCAACGGACCCTATACATGTTAGTAGTACACCTACTACTACAAATTTACCACCAGGCTATAAAGCTTTAAGAGATGCTATGCCTTCTGGAACTCCGTTCACAGGTCCCATTTGGCCATCACACACTTTTCCTACTACGGAGCCTTTTACTCCACAAATTCGCAGTCTATCTGTTACCTCCGTCACAACTGCTCCAACGGTTTGTGCAGCCTCTTCGACTCCTATTTCTAGTCGTCCCTCGGCTTCCTTGTTTGGAGTCTTTGATCCCATGACAAATGTCCCAATACAGGGGCCATATGATCCATATTTGTCATCTTAACCGGTTGTTGAGGTATCAGTTCCATTGTCAATTGATTGGACCTCCACCTCTTTCCATGGTGGTCAAGTTTCATCTGCGCAATCTCCAAGACAACCCCCTCAAGACCAACTAGAGAAATCCTTTCGTGGAAACCCTTTCGCTACTGGTCCTCCTTTTTCCTCTTCTTATATGCAACCTTCTGGTAACTCAGGTCAGTCGTCTTTTCAACAAGTCCAACCTGGTATCCAGCAAGGTTATCCCGTTGGACAAATTGGTCAACAAACTATTAACCCAAACCAATCCAATGTCCAGTATAGTCCAATGTCTGGACAAGTTACTCAACCACTTGGTCAACCTACTGTCTAGTATTCACAACCCTCTGGGAAAGCTGGTCAGCCTCAAACACAGTTGGGCCAACCAACTGCCCAGCCCTCTCAGCCATCTAGTCTATTGGGACAACCTTTAGCTGCGCAACAACAGTTCCAATCCCAACAGGTAGGCCAACCTCAGTATCAGCAGGTACAACCTTCTGGACAGGTCGGCCAGCCTCAGTATCAACAAGGTTTTCCTTCTGGCTAGATAGCCCAACCTATTAGACACGGAAACTCGATATGCTTATATCGAAAAGTTGGCACTAGCCGTAGTTTGTGTTGTACAACACTTCCGTCATTATATTCTTTTGCGTACTACTACTGTGATTTCTGATTGCAACCCCATGACGTATATATTGTCACGCCAGTTGCTGGGGGGCAAATACTCAAAGTGGATTGTTATCCTCCAAGAGTTTGACTTGGAATTTACCACTGCCAAGTCTAAGAAATCCCTTGTGTTTGCTGAGTTAATTTGCTCTTTGCCACCTCCTCCACCCAAACAACACCATGTTGATTCTAAGGTGGACCCCTCCCCTTCTTCACCCATTGCTGCATCCTCATCTTCTACTTCGCCTGGTGAAACCTTGGATTTCAGTAACCAGGTGGCTAAGAAGAAGAAGAAGAAGACCAAAAAGAAGAAGTCTCCTAAGGGAAAGGTCGCATCTACCACGAAAATATCTGAAGTGGAACCACCTTCTGCTCCTCCACGGAAGGCTAAGTCTCCTTGTCGATTATGCAAGGAGGACCATTTTCTTTCTGATTTTCTTGGTATTCCCAGGATCCTAGATATATGGTCCCGTGACCCGACTCACCCCTTGTCGTCGCAGATTGACGATACCTTATCAGTTGGTAAGAGTAAAGGGAAGGTTCGTTTCCCTTGTCGACTTTGTGAAGGTAATCATCTCCTTCGCCTTTGTCCACTTATGGATGAAGCCTCCCGTCTTTTGGAAAGTCTATCAGTTCCCTTACCCCAACTACCCGCTGGATATCAGCGTCTTTTTGCAACTGCAGATCATCTCTCTGCCAACCAAGTGATCAAGCATGATTCCTCTTTGGTCCAGCCCTCTCTTCCCGAACCTAGCTGTGTTCCGCCTGTTCCAGACCAGTCCCTAGTTAGAACGAGTGATGATTTACATTCATCATCTATGCAACACTTTATAATCAAGGATGAACCACCTGAGTCCAAACGAAACGAAAGTCCAAAGTTCCAGATTATAGTTGACCCGGTCTTTCAAAGTTTACAAGTGACCCGGTTTTGCCTACAGAAGTTCCATCCTTAGATGATCTTACATCTGAATCCAAACCAGACAAAATTCAAAAGGCCCAGCTTACAAGTGACCCGGTTTTGCCTTCAGAAGTTCCCTCCTCAGATGATATTATCACTGCAAAGAATGAAGACCCCACCGTCCAAATTCTATTCATCAACATAGACTCTAATGATCAAGTGAGCATCCCTCTCATTCCTTCGCACCAGGAAGAAAGTCCATCAGAATCATATTCGGCTGCCTATCCAGTCGCACCTCCAAGCAACCTAGTTGTTTCCTTCAATTGGGATCAACTAGGCAATCCTCGGTTACCAGCCTCCATACCATTTCAAATTATAGTCCAAGTCTACCGCATGGTTATGGCCGGTACAATTATTGATAAGGGATCTCCTGTGAGTATCCTTTCTTCAACAGCTTGGGAAGCACTTGGTTCCCCACTGCTTCTGCCTGAGATAAGAAACCTTACAGGTTTCCATCGAGAAACAACTCAACCTTTAGGAATTCTTCCCAATGTACCTATCACATTAGAAGGGAAGACTGTTCAAATGGGCGTCATGGTAGTCCAAGCTCCGTTAGATTACAATTTACTCCTTGGACGAGACTATATTTATCGCATACGTGCAATTGTGTCCTCACTCTTCAGAGTGATGTGTTTTCCGCACGAAGGAAGGACGATCAAGGTCGTAGACCAACTTTCGTTCCCCGGTTCACACTTCACATATAGTCATCTACCATTCCTAAATGGTCTTATTTCCACAGGAAATGCCTCAACTTCCACTCCGTCATTCTTATGACGACAGTTGACCCGGGCGCGTGACTGAGGCCTGGGGGGGCGTGCATCCTCCTTCAAAATCAAGTCTTTCCAAATAAACCTTCATTCCATCCACTCCGTGAATGCCATGAAGCTTGGGGGGCATGTACCTCAATTTTGCATTATCATGCTGGGGGCATGCAAAAATTTAATAAGCATAGTTTTTCGTTTCAAGCTTGTGTAAACATGAAACCGAATCCAAGCAGAGTTCTCCATGGTTCAAGCTTGTGGAAAAAATGAACCCATACTTGATTTACATCCCGTGATTGCCTTTTATCTGCTAAATTCTGCTAGATGAGCCTTGGTTGTTTCATTCCATCGCTACCATCTCTTTGACCGATCATATGCTTTCACCTGGTTGTTTATCCTTTCCTGAGGAACTGCAGCGATGAGTTGTTTTATTAGCCAGCCTCTTAACCTTTACATGTTTCGAGCAAGTTCCACCATTACCGGAACCAGTTGCTACCCTTTATACCACTCGTTCCTCCAGGACGAGTTTCCTTTAATCTCTTTTCTGACTTGTAAAATATGAAAAGATTGCCGAGTATTTTTCCTTTTTGACTCGTTAAAGAAAATAAAAATGGAGGTCTGCTTTCAGCTCTTTTCTGACCATTTAAAGAGGAAAAGATTGCCGAGTCGCTCCTCTTGACTCGTTAAATGTTAATAAGGGGCGGTCGTTTTAAGTTCTTTTTGTCGACCATTAAAACATAAAAAGATTACCGGGTTTTTGTCGTTTCAAACTCGTTAATGGTTACGAAACGACGTGGTTTTGACCGCTTTTTTACTTTTTTAGGTCAAAATCACTAATTATGAAAAGTACTCCTCGATCGTAATGATCGGGCGGTTCTTTTGGGTATTATTTTATACTTTTTCAGGCCCGAGAGACACAACTTTACGAAAAAGGACATCCCTGGAGTTTCCTTTTTTGCTGTCTTTTCAAACTCTCTAAACATGAAAAGACGCCGAGTTCTTCCTTTGTCAGACTCGTTAAAACTTGATGACATCGGATTTTGTCACACCACAAGCATATGCTATCCCAATCAAGCTTGTTAAAAATAACTGGGGTACTCCCCAGAAATGGCGGGGGGAAAAGAAATTTTTTGAACCATAATTATTATCGTGATGGCAGTATGTCGCTCTTGAACATGGCACTTTTCTGCTTTCGTGTCCAGGGTGGGGATATCTCATCTCATATCTTTCACTTGCTTCCATGGACTTGGTTACCTTATTTGACCTCTCATCCACTCATTTCCTCGTCATCATGACCTTTGATACATTGATGTCAAATACTGTCGATTCCATTAATGTGCCGCCGATATGTTCAAGAGAAGTTGACCTCTGCAAAGAAACAACCTCCCTCTGATAGTTCGCACAATCTTGATTTACAACATTATCTCTCTGTCTCATGTCGTTGATGTGGGAAACATTATGGCCAACCTTCGATCATGGTCACTTCCTGTCGACTTCAACTCATTATCCAGGAAGTTGATCTAGAGACTCCTTTCTAGTGCCTTGGAGCCTGCATGCCTCAATGGCAGGTTCTTCGTGTTCGACGTGAGGTTTTCATCATTGGCCTCCGATCGAATGATTCTACGGGTGTTCGACTTCAGATCATTAATTCACACGCCGTAGATTACCTATAGTACCTTGAGGGCCATTGTCATTATTGGTGGTACCTCTTGCGTCTGTTAACAGTTTCCACTATTGACTAGTAATCAGACGATGTTCATGCGTGTTCGACTTCAGCTCATATATTGACATGCTTGAACTTGTACTCTTGTTTGGGTCGAGATGGAGCGCAAGACCCTGGATTGTGTCTGTTGTAATCGAGGCGTGATTCTTGATACTTGACTCATTCACTGGATGGCTGCGACCATACCTGAGTCAATTCATTAATCCTAACCAGATGGCTGCGTCCATACTGTGGATCTAGATTATTTATGTACTCTCTTATGGATGGCTGCGACCATACCACTTACATCATGTAATTGTACTATCAGTCGTGTCTCTTAACGCAGATCCTCGGCGGCAGCTATATATATGTGTTCTTGTGTGTTCTTGTAAAGCATTTCACCCCTCTCTCTACCTCTCGGACTTCATGCTTTAGGGGGCATCTGTTACATAGTAATTTGTCACCATTGGTCACCGTCCCTATCGCCCCATTTCCATACATTGGAGGACGCATTCCGGGACCTGTGAGCAGTGAAATAACCCAAAAACACTTGCATTATGTTCCCCTGAGTGTGTACTTCATGTTCCCTGAAGACACCTTCTACAAATTATCCCTGAAAAGTGCTCTTTTTCCATTGGCGCAGGTCCACAGTATCTTACCCGCGCCAATAACTGAGATCCTTAAAAGAGGGCGCGACCACTGGCACTCTGTCACAGAACAACACCCGCGCCAGCCCAGTTTAGTAATGATTTTTGCCAAAAGCACGCCCATATGATTTTTTCCCTTCAGATCACGAAACCTTTTAAGGGAAAAATCCAGTGGATAGAGGTCGAGAGTCATCATCTATCCTTGACAACTATCCACAGTAGCTTTTCCGAGATAATGCCAATCCACAATGGGTGTCCTGGTTCATCGAATCTTTCTACCTTCTCCATCTATAAATATTTGTCCTCATGCATTAGACAAGCTAGGGCTAGTTGTTGAGTTCTTGAGTTCTTGGAGGAATGCCAGTTGTGATTATCATGAGTGATAATGAAGCATAGAGAGGTTATGCTGCCGGAGAGGAGACACATTGCAAGACACATATAGTTGCTCGCCCAGCCAGAGGAGAGGTTCAACATCAGAACCTTGGTTGTAACTTTTCCTGTCTATTATTAATTAATGAGCGACTGTTATTATAGTTCCAATCTCATTGTCTATTATAGTGATGTGTGATTTATTTCCTTTCTGACTGAAATATAGTTGTGTCTTGGTGGATTTTATGCTGGTATCTGTTTCTTCCTTTGCATGTGCAGGTGTCCGTTTATGATCTGCTAGAGTGAGGGAGTGGGAACATCAACTCTACTTCGACTACAGCGTTGGATTCCAGGTTGGTCTTCTTAATTCACCTTTGATGCATAACTAGGAACTTGCGTGGCAGCGTGGTTTGATTGTGGCTAGTTCTGTTTTAGGCTAGTGGGATCGCCTCTGCCCGCAGAGGGGATTTACCTATCCAACAATTTGGCGACTCAGTGGATAGGTAAATCCCCTCTGCGGAAAGAGGCGATCCCACTAGCCTAAAACAGAACTAGCCACAATCAAACCACGCTGCCACGCAAGTTCCTAGTTATGCATCAAAGGTGAATTAAGAAGACCAACCTAGAATCCAATGCTGTAGTCGAAGCAGAGTTGATGTTCCCACTCCCTCGCTCCAGCAGATCATAAACGGACACCTGCACATGCAAAGGAAGAAACAGATACCAGCATAAAATCCACCAAGACACAACTATATTTCAGTCAGAAAGGAAATAAATCACACATCACTATAATAGACAATGAGATTGGAACTATAATAGTAGTCGCTCATTAATTAATAATAGACAGGAAAAGTTACAACCAAGGTTCTGACGTTGAACCTCTCCTCTGGCTGGGCGAGCAACTATATGTGTCTTGCAATGTGTCTCCTCTCCGGCAGCATAACCTCTCTATGCTTCATTATCACTCATGATAATCACAACTGGCATTCCTCCAAGAACTCAAGAACTCAACAACTAGCCCCTAGCTTGTCTAATGCATGAGGACAAATATTTATAGATGGAGAAGGTAGAAAGATTCGATGAACCAGGACACCCATTGTGGATTGGCATTATCTCGCAAAAGCTAATGTGGATAGTTGTCAAGGATAGATGATGACTCTCGACCTCTATCCACTGGATTTGTCCCTCAAAAGGTTTCATGATCTGAAGGGAAAAAATCATATGGGCGTGCTTTTGGCAAAAATCATTACTAAACTGGGCTGGCGCGGGTGTTGTTCTGTGACAGAGCGCCAGTGGTCGCGCCCTCTTTTAAGGATCTCAGTTATTGGCGCGGGTAAGATACTGTGGACCTACGCCAATGGAAAAAGAGCACTTTTCAGGGATAATTTGCAGAAGGTTTCTTCAGGGAACATGAAGTACATACTCAGGGGAACATAATGCAAGTGTTTTTGGGTTATGTCACTGCTCACAGGTCCCGGAATGTGTCCTCCAATGTATGGAGACGGGGCGACAGGGACGGTGACCAATGGTGACAAATTACTGTGTAACAGATGCCCCCTAAAGCATGAAGTCCGAGAGGTAGAGAGAGGGGTGAAATGCTTTACAAGAACACACAAGAACACATATATAGAGCTGCCACCGAGGATCTGCGTTAAGAGACATGACTGATAGTTCAATTACATGATGTACATGGTATGGTCGCATCCATCCATAAGAGAGTACATAAATAATCTAGATCCACAGTATGGATGCAGCCATTTGGTTAGGATTAATGAATTGACTCAGGTATGGTCGCAGCCATCCAGTGAATGAGTCAAGTATCAAGAATCACGCCTGGATTACAACAGACACAATCCAGGGTCTTGCGCTCCATCTCGACCCGAACAAGAGTACAAGTTCAAGCTTGTGAATATATGAGCTGAAGTCAAACACGCATGAACATCGTCTGATTACCAGTCAATAGTAGAAACTGTTAACAGACGCGAGAGGTACCACCAATAATGACAATGGCCCTCAAGGTACTATAGGTACAATCTACGGCATGTGAATTAATGATCTGAAGTCGAACACCCGTAGAATCATTTGATCGGAGGCCATTGATGAAAACCTCACGTCGAACACGAAGAACCTGCCATTGAGGCATGCAGGCTCCAAGGCACCGGAAAGGAGTCTCTAGATCAACTTCCTGGATAATGAGTTGAAGTCGACAGGAAGTGACCTTGATCGAAGGTGGGCCATAATGTTTCCCACATCATCGACATGAGACAGAGAGATAATGTTGTGAATCAAGATTGTACGAACTATCAGAGGGAGGTTGTTTCTTTGCAGAGGTCAACTTCTCTTGAACATATCGGCGGCACATTAATGGAATTGGCAGTATTTGACATCAATGTATCAAAGGTCATGATGACGAGGCAATGAGTGAATGAGAGGTCAAATAAGGTACCCAAGTCCATGGAAGCAAGTGAAATATATGAGATGAGATATCCCCACCCTGGACACGAAAGCAGAAAAGTGCCATGTTCAAGAGCGACATACTGTCGTCACGGTAATAATTATGGTTCAAAAATTTTCTTTTCCCCCCGCCATTTCTGGCGAGTACCCCAGTTATTTTTAACAAGCTTGATGGGGATAGCATATGCTTGTGTTGTGATAAAATCCGATGTCATCAAGTTTTAACGAGTCTGACAAAGGAAGAACTCGGCATCTTTTCATGTTTAGAGAGTTTGAAAAGACAACAGAAAAGGAAACTCCAGGGATGTCATTTTTCGTAAAGTTGTGTCTCTTGGGCCCGAAAAAGTATAAAATAATACCCGAAAGAACCGCCCGATCATTACGATCGAGGAGTACTTTTCATAATTAGTGATTTCGACCTGAAAAAGTAAAAAAGAGGTCAAAACCACGTCGTTTCGTAACCATGAACGAGTTTGAAACGATAAAAACCCGGTAATCTTTTTATGTTTTAACGGTCGACAAAAAGAACTTAAAATGACCGCCCCTTATTAACATTTAACGAGTCAAGAGGAGCGACTCGACAATCTTTTCCTCTTTAAATGGTCAGAAAAGAGCTGAAAGTAGACCTTAAAGTAACCTTTTTTCGTGTTTTACCGAGCTCGAAAAAGTCAAAAAGGAGCTCGTTATGTTGCTTGAGTGGCACTAAACCCTGTCAACATTCAAAAACAGCGTAAAACCCTACTTTGACATAAAAATATTCCACAAAAACGTTATTTTAATGTATTTTTAAGCCAAAAGAAGTTATAAATAGTGAAATGGTAAAAAATAAAATTACTTTTCACTTTTTACCTTGTGAGTTTACCGTTGGAGGGTTTTGGGTGCAAATTTCAACTGCTGATTGCGACCAATCCAGGAGACCATTCGAGCCGCTGTTTGAAACAGGTAAGAGGCCTCATCTTTAGCTCCATTTCTATTCCATTTATTTAGTTTTCCCTCCACAGAATGATCCTCTGCAAGGGGGATTGCAAAAATTAGGGTTGCGCCCATTGGCGCGAGTTTCCTTCACGGGTCCGCGCCAATGGGCAATTTTCTCTAAAGGAGACGCGCCATTGGCGCGAACTAAATTTTACCCTCTTTTCACCGTTGGATTTGCAATTTTCTTTGATATTTGATTTCATCATTGATTTATTGATGACATCTTCGGTTTTTGGTTGCAGGTATTGGTCAAAATGTCAATAGAATGGAGAGAAAGGGAACACGAGGCCATAGATGCCATGGCAATGGAAGATGACGCATGCATGGACGCGTTGCGAGATTGTGGCTTGAAAAAATTCTTCCTTACCTCATACCTACGTGCACAGCCCGAGTTACTAAGGTTTATCGTGGACGCCTGGGATATTGAGGATCAGGTATTCCGCCTGAAGGACCAGACATTGGAGTTGGATGTCTCCGATGTCTATTTTATTACTGGACTATCTCGGCGGGGTGTACGACCCATCTTGTCCGGTAGCAGGCCTCCATTTTTATTTTCTTTAACGAGTCAAAAAGGAAAAATACTCGGCAATCTTTTCATATTTTACGAGTCAGAAAAGAGCGTAAAGGCGACTCGTCCTAAAGGAACGAGTGGTATAAAGGGTAGCAACTGGTTCCGGTAATGGTGGAACTTGCTCGAAACATGTAAAGGTTAAGAGGCTGGCTAATAAAACCACTCATCGCTGCAGTTCCTCAAGAAAGGATAAACAACCAGGTGAAAGCATATGATCGGCCAAAGAGATGGTGGCGATGGAATGAAACAACCAAGGCTCATCTAGCAGAATTTAGCAGATAAAAGGCAATCACGGGATGTAAATCAGGTATGGGTTCATTTTTTCCACAAGCTTGAACCATGGAGAACTTTGCTTGGATTCGGTTTCATGTTTACGCAAGCTTGAAACGAAAAACTATGCTTATTAAATTTTTGCATGCCCCCAGCATGATAATGCAAAATCGAGGTACATGCCCCCCAAGCTTCATGGCATTCACGGAGTGGATGGAATGAAGGTTTACTTGGAAAGACTCGATTTTGAAGGAGGATGCATGCCCCCCCGGGCCTCAGTCACGCGCCCGGGTCAAGTGCCGTCATCAGAATGACGGAGTGGATGTTGAGGCATTTCCTGTGGAAATAAGACCATTTAGGAATGGTAGATGACTATATGTGAAGTGTGAACCGGGGAATGAAAGTTGGTCTACGACCTTGATCGTCCTTCCTTCATGCGGAAAACACATCACTCTGAAGAGTGAGGACACAATTGCATGTATGCGATAAATATAGTCTCGTCCAAGGAGTAAATTGTAATCTAACAGACCTTGGACTACCATGACGCCCATTTGAACAGTCTTCCCTTCTAATGTGATAGGTACATTGGGAAGAATTCCTAAAGGTCGAGTTGTTTCTCGATGGAAACCTGTAAGGTTTCTTATCTCAGGCAGAAGCAGTGGGGAACCAAGTGCTTCCCAAGCTGTTGAAGAAAGGATACTCACAGGAGATCCCTTATCAATAATTGTACCGGCCATAACCATGCGGTAGACTTGGACTATAATTCAAAATGGTATGGAGGCTAGTAACCGAGGATTGCCTAGTTGATCCCAATTGAAGGAAACAAGTAGGTTGCTTGGAGGTGGGACTGGATAGACAGCCGGATATGATTCTAATGATATTTCTTCCTGGTGCGAAGGAATGAGAGGGATGCTCACTTGATCATTAGAGTCTATGTTGATGAATAGAATTTGGACGGTGGGGTCTTCATTCTTTGCAGTGATAACATCATCTGAGGAGGGAACTTCTGAAGGCAAAACCGGGTCACTTGTGAGCTGGACCTTTTGACTTTTGTCTGGTTTGGATTCAGATGTAAGATCATCTAAGGATGGAACTTCTGTAGGAAAAACCAGGTCACTTGTAAGCTGGACCTTTTGACTTTTGTCTGGTTTGGATTCAGATGGTTCATCCTTGATGATAAAGTGGTGCATAGATGATGAATGTAAATCAACACTCGTTCTGACTAGGGACTGGTCTGGAACAGGCGGAGCACAGCTAGGTTCGGGAAGAGAGGGCTGGACCAAAGAGGAATCATGCTTGATCACTTGGTTGGTGGAGAGATGATCTGTAGTTACAAAAAGACGCTGATATCCAACGGGTAGTTGGGGTAAGGGAACTGACAGACTTTCCAAAAGACGGGAGGCTTCATCCATAAGTGGACAAAGGAGAAGGAGATGATTACCTTCAAAAAGTCGACAAGGGAAACGAACCTTCCCTTTTCTCGTACCAACTGATAAGGTATCGTCGATCTGCGACGACAAGGGGTGAGTCGAGTCACGGGACCATATATCTAGGATCCTGGGAATACCAGGACAAACAGAAAGAAAATGGTCCTCCTTGCATAATCGACAAGGAGACTAAGCCTTCCGCGGAGGAGCAGAAGGTGGTTCCACTTCAGATATTTTCGTGGTAGATGCGACCTTTCCCTTAGGAGACTTCTTCTTTTTGGTCTTCTTCTTCTTCTTCTTAGCCACTTGGTTACTGAAATCCAAGGTTTCACCAGGCGAAGTAGAAGATGAGGATGCAGCAATGGGCGAAGAAGGGGAGGGGTCCACCTTAGAATCAACATGGTGTTGTTCGGGTGGAGGAGGTGGCAAAGAGCAAATTAACTCAGCAAACACAAGGTATTTCTTAGACTTGGCAGTGGTAAATTCCAAGTCAAACTCTTGGAGGATAACAATCCACTTTGAGTATTTGCCCCCCAGCAACTGGCGTGACAATATATACGTCATGGGGTTGCAATCAGAAATCACAGTAGTAGTACGCAAAAGAATAAATGACGGAAGCGTTGTACAGCACAAACTACGGCTAGTGCCAACTTTTCGATATAAGCATATCGAGTTTCCGTGTCTAATAGGTTGCGGCTGAGATAATAAATAACATGTTCAGTGTTATCATCATCAATTTGGACAAGAACCATGCCAATAGTGGTATCGGTGGCAGCCAAATACAAGGTGTAGTCGCGATAATAATTCGGAGGACGGAGCAATGGAGCAGAAACAAGGAGACTCTTGAGACGCTCAAAAGATTCCTGAGCTGTGGCATCCCAATGAAAAGGGACATCATGCTTCAGTAATTGTGTAAAACCTTTGGCCACCTCGGCATTTGGGAACAAAATGATGTAAAAAATTGGCTTTTCCCTGCAAACTCTGCAACTGATGCAAAGAAGCGGGGGGAGGGAGATTCACGATAGCCTCGACTTTAAGGGGATCCAAACGGATGCCCTCTCGAGAAACGATAAACCCGAGAATTCTGCCAGATTCAACGCAGAAGACACATTTGTGAGGATTGAGCTTGATTCGGTAGTATCGACAGCGAAGAAAGATTTCGCGAAGGTGTTTAGGGTGGTCCTGACGTTTAACTGAATGAGCAAGGAGATCATCCAGATAAGGTTGCACAATATGCCGAATGTCATGAAATGCATAAGACATTGCACGCTGGAAGGTAGCACCGGCATTTTTAAGATTGAAAGGGAGCTTCTTATAGGCAAAAGTCCCCCATGGGCAAATAAAAGCAGTTTTGTGTTGATCAGCGGGAGCAATATTGATCTGGTTATAACTAGAGAAACCGTCCATAAACGAATACATTTCACTGCCGGCACTGTTACACTAGAAAATGTCACCATGACTATTTACAGTTAGTATGACTCTATCAACAGTCATGCTATCCTCCTGGGCAAGTCTTATGCCTCTGCTCTCCATGTCAAAATCCAAAAAGAGAGAAAGTCTTTATAAATGTATTTATCTCTGGGTACGCAGGTTCTCTCAACCTTACCTGCGAATACGCACCTAATGTTCACAAAAGCTGTGTACTTGTATGCTCTGTATGTAAAGGGGCAGGTGCGTACCCCTGTAAAGGTCAAAATGCGCAAGTTTCATCTTTAAAAAGTTACTTGTGGTCATTTCTAGAGCATTCTAGAAGGTTGTTCGACGTGTATTGAGCGCCTCCAGATGGTTCATGTACCCCTACCAAAGAGGAACTTATCCCATCAATAAGGGAGCTATCCCATCCAAAGAGGGGATTATCCCATTGATGGTGGTCCTGATTAACTTCCTCTTGAGCACTATAAATACAGGCATTGGGCCAGAAGGAGGGGAGGTTGAAAGCTAAACATTTCTAAGGGTAGATGCTGCTGGAATTAGGACTCCCATTTAGAAGCTTGTGAGGAGAGATTTCCATCTTTGCTTGATCTATTTGGAAGTGGGTGAGCTTTGTCAAACTAAAGGAGAACTCTTGATGGACCCTGGGAGGGACTTGCACAACACCAAGGCTCAGGTTGTAATTGTTCCTTTTGTTTCCTATTAATGCAAATGAGTCCATTCTTCTCAATAACTTGTTATTTATGAGTTGTTTCATGTACTCCTTGGTCTATGTGTTAAATATGTTTTATTTTATGAGATTATCAAGTGCTATTTAATCGTTTGATTGTTAGTGAATGCAGGTTTCGAGGTGAAGGAGGAGCTCATCCGGATCAGCGAGGCTGGACTGCTACAACAACGTTGGACTACAGGTAGCATCTAAACACTTGATTTCTTATATAGTAAATGCATGTTTAGAGAAGGATTGCTCTTATTTGTCTTGTTTGTCACTAGAGAGTCTTAGGCTCCTAGGGAGATTGGTTGTGTCCGCACTATCGACTCTTTCCGCCTGACAAAACGGCGACTCCGCTGGGGAATCCATTGATGAGAAAGTCTTTTCCTTTGTATGCAACTTTGATCTGAGAAAAGTCATTTATTTTCTGGTTTTTGGCTCTGTGACTTTGTATTTGGGTGGGTTAGCTTAGGGTTAGATTGAATTTAGTTTTTCTTGGTTTTTTTAGTGGTACGCACCCTCTGAGTATTGCACAGTGCATACTTGTACGCACTGTTGCTGTGTGCACAGAGCGGGCCCGCACCTGGCTTAACAAGTTGCCTGCGTACCCTGCCAAAAATTAAGAAATTTCCATTTTTTACATTTTTCCTCTTAGATTTTGCTTTTTCTTAGTTTTTACTGCCCAGATCCATTAGTCTCTTGTCAAAGATCTTCACCTGAACTTGTTTCAATAGCATTGAGTGTTTTAGTGGATTTCATAGAAGTTTAAGCCCTAGGGTTTGATTTTTGAGTAGGTCCTGTAGTGACTTTGGCGGTAGAAGTTGTCAAGCCTTAGATCTCTCTGGTTTTGTCAGCCTTCTTAGGAGTCGGACCTGTCATAAAGTCTACCTGTGAGAGCAACTTACCTTTGAGTTGTCTTTTTGGCAAATTTCGAAGTGCTTGTTGATTGAGTATTGAATTCCATTTTACAGAAAGAACAAAAAGATTTGAGTTTTGTTTTGACTGGTCTTTTGATTCTGCATTAGCTGGTCCTTGGCTTGATTGTGGTCAAGTAAAACAACCTAGAATCATCCTTGTAGGCTTTTGCCTCGTTAGGTTTGCTTAGAGTAAATTTCTTTTCGATTTGCTTGTGAGTCAATTTTTCATAGATTTTATAGCTTTTGAGATTGATTTTCGTTAAAATAGATTTATATGCTTTATTAAATAAGAGAAAATACAAAAACATCTCCTTTGAAAAGTTTTGTTTCAAGTAGCTTTGAGGGATTTTGAAAGAAAAAGAATTTTTCGTGCACGTAAGGAGTGGTCATGTTTGTATGCTTGGAAAGATAAAGAGAATTGTTTCTTTGATTGTCTTTACTAAGAAAGTTGTTTTCTATAAAATTTGCATTTTCCAACTCTCTTAGTTAGGAGTTTCATTGAAAGAGAAAAGTAGCATAAATCATCTTAGGTGCATCTTTGTAGTGGTTTGAGTCGAGTCTACACACCATTGGTTTCATTTCCGCTACCTTTTGTCTTTAAGAAAAACCATAAAATTAACGCTTAAAGTAAAATCAACTTAGTAACTTTTATTTACTAGGGCTCTGAAACACCAATTTAGATCAGGCTAGTGTCTTGGAGTAGGAGAGTAATTAACTCTCCAAGACAACAAAACCAAACAAGTATCTTATCTTGTGATAGAATAAATCCAATTGTCTCGTTTGTACTCTGGGAAAGCTCCTCTTAAAGGAGAAGCACGAGCTCGTGTCCGAACCAGTGAGGGGATCAATCCTCCCTCGTTGGGAACGACGCTAGACACGCACGTATTACAAACAGTAAACCTCGGATTAACCATTGTCGAGGAGCCAGGGGTCACTTGTCGGTAAACCTTGGATTATTGTCAAGGAATCGGCAAGGGGATTGAGCTTGACACTCTGCCCTTGCGTGCTGTCGGAGTGTAGACTGTTCCCCCAGGTTCATTTGTTGCGGTTGGTAACCTTAGTGACCATTATCTTTAGGATTCTACCGAGGTGACGGTGGAGGGAAGATCCCACTGTACCTAGAGCAGACATCGGCTAGACTCACTTGGATTTTCCGGGGGGTTCACTTCACTCGAGACGGTTAAAGTGGAGGAACTTGTGCCGGTCTATTCATTAAGCAGGTTGCCGGGGTAACTGTTCCACCCGCCACTTCTGTACTGAATCCGGCGATGTTGGGTTTCATCTCCAACTAGCGTTTTCGGTCTGGAAGGCTACTGTTTGTGCTTGGTTTGACGCCCTAGATTATTTAGGCGTGTGCTTCAAATTTGTTTGGTTCTTTAGCGACTTTAGGTGGTTTGATTTGAGATTTTACTTTGTTTTCGTGTGTAGTAGTTAAAAGTTTTTAGCTGTGGCGGAATTACCGAGACAGTCCCATAGACTTCGGGGCTAGTCTCCTGAAGTTGTTTCTGTGGCCGAATTGTTGAGGAGATCCCGTAGACTTCGGGGTGAGCCTCCTCGAGACGACCCGAGTAATCTAGAAGGTTTGAAGGTCCTTGTAACTCCTCCTAGTGGCAGTAGAGTAGGTTCACCTGAAGAAGGAGAATCTTCCTTGGTAGTCCATCCAGATTACCAAAGTCTAGAGACAGGTTATAATCCCGAAGCTGTTACAGTTTCTGAGCTTGCTGGTAGTTTTTCGTCTACTAGTGATATAGGCGAAGAACCTGAAGTATCTGAACCTGTTACTCCGACTTCTAGTGTTCCAGATTCACCAAGAGTAGAACGAGTTATCACCGAAAATCTTCCTACTGGTCTGATTGCTATTGAAGAACTTGCTCCAGAGGAAGAAATAGGCGTCTCTAACCTTGAAGATCAACTTACCATTGAGCTCAGGGAGCGTGAATCTATCTTTTACAGTCCTCCTAGAAGTACTACTTGGTACCTTTCGTTAACCAATTATTTAGACAACTCAGGGTTAGGTTTTTCTACACCTCGTACTCCTTTTCCACCTGGAGGTATTTATACTCCTGTTAATATGTCTGGTCAGTCGTCCGTGTTTACTCAAACTCCTGAATCTTTCTTACACGGCGGTCCTTCTGTTCCCACCGGGTATCAATCACTTTCTGGTACCTTTGCGGGGGCATCTCCTCAACCCATTGATCATGGGTTATTAGCTGGAAACAATGGTAATGTACCGTTGGGTGTAGGAGACATTTACATGATGTCAGGTTCAGTTCCCGTTTCTCAACCTCAAGGTGGCCAATTACCACCTGGGGGGCAGCCTCAGTTAACGCCTGGGGGGCAACCTCAAGGTACACAAATTGTGTCTGGGGGGCAGCCTCAAAGTCAGTATGTACCTATGGTGCAATACATGCCTCAAGGTCAACCCCAGCCTCAATATGTACCCCAGGGTCAACCTCAGTATCAATATTTACCTCAAGGGTATCAACCCCAAGGGTATCAACCTCAAGGGTATCTACCTCAAGGTCAAGGTCAACCCCAGTATCAGTATTTACCCCAAGGTTATCAACCTCAAGGTCAATACTCGAGTCAAGGTTATCAACCACCTCAAGGTCAGTCATATGTTCCGGGTATGGGAACTGTACCTTTCAGTTATCAATCCTATCCTCAATCCGGTTATGGATCTCAGTATTCTCAACCTGTTACGGGTCAATACCCCGGAATGATAGTGTGGGATCCATCACAGGGTCAACAGGTGTTGCAACCAAGTATACAGTTGGTACCTCAAGCTGGACAACCCGTAGTTTCTGGTCCACCCCAGCAACCGCAACCTGTCCAGTCAAATGTTCAAACTTCTGTAACTTCGGTAGTTACTCAGCCGCCAATTGCACCTAGTACTCCATCTCAAATGGCTGCTACAACTACCGCTACATCTGCCACACTTACTTCTGGAGTATCGATAGCTTTGGTTTCTACTGTCTCTGAAACCACTCCTCAGGCATCTTTACCATTGTCTGGATCTACGATTCAAACCACGGTCCAGATGCCTATAGGTCAGCCTGGTATAAGTACGGTTGTCACTACTCAACCTCAATTTGTTCATCAACCGTACCAGGGGCAGTACCAACATGGGCAAGCTGTCCAACAGCCGGTTTACCAGTATCAACCGTATCCTGGGTACACTTATCAACAACCTCAACAACCCCAGTACGGTCCGGTTAATCCTGGTTTTCCAGGAGGATATAATATCCCTAATGCGATTCCTGTTCCTAGTTATCCTGGATATCCTCCTCCTGGGACTGGTCTTGTGACCCAGAGTTTTAGAGATCCTAACCGGCAATTACCGTTTATCGCAACTTTGGATTTACCAGACTTGACGCGCCTAACGAACGATCCAATTCAATATCTTCCGTTCTGGCCGCCAATGCCAAATAAGTTGCCCAGTGATATACCCAAGTTCGAAGGTAAGTCTGGAGAGGATCCGTCCAATCATGTGATGACTTACCACCTCTGGTGTGCTTCAAATTCTATCTCGGATGATTCGATCCGCTTACGTCTTTTCCAGCGTACACTCATTGGTCTCGCGGCCAAGTGGTACATTGAGTTACCACGGGCCTCTTTTTACAATTTTAGCCAGTTAGCTACCTCGTTCTTAACTCACTTTCAGTTGCCGGTCAGATACGATAACGGCACGGAGTTATTAACTTCACTAAAACAATCGACGTCCACGTATATTTCTGATCACATTCATGAGTGGAGACGTCGAAGAAGGTTAGTGAAAGTTTTTATTCCGGACCAAATCTTAGCTGAATGGTTTGTTAAATCATTATTACCGAAGATTACTGAAGATGTAGCTAAGGCCAGAGTAGTTACTGAGGAGCAAGTCATTGCTCAGGCGCAGTACCTTGACTTAGTTTATACTCAGTCAGGTACGTTACACGAGAAGATCCCAAATCTTCCAAAATCGAATCAAATCGCTGCTGCTCCTTCGGGATCTCATGCCGCTGATGGTATGATTGGCATCGTGAATACAAAGAGCAAGAAGAAATCTTCCAAGACTTCTACTACTCCTATAATCACTTTGCCTGATTCCCCGACAGGAGAGTCTTCTCCTGAACTTTCCGCCGATATTCACGCTGTAGAGTCATCTACGGCCAAATCAAAAAACGGTGGGAAGAAGAAAGGAAAGAAGAAGGCTAAAGCAGACAAGGCTCCGAAGGAGAAAACAGAAAAGTCGGAAACCAATGACGAAAAGCGCAAACCTCGATATCCTTTTCTTATTTGTGAAGAGGATCATTTTACAAGAGATTGTCCTCATCGGGCCGAGGTTGTGAAAATAGTCAAAGGTTGTCCGACTCCTGCTGTGTTAAAAGATCCATTTCCGAAGCAGGAGAGTAAGATGATAGGTTCTTCCTCGACTGCCAGTGAAGAACCCATTTTGATGATGTCTCATGTGAGGATTGCGACTCGATCGCAAGATTATGGTAGTAAGAATCCTGTTGATGGTAAGGAAGCAGAATCTTCTCATTCTAATCCATCAACCTCAGCTCCTGGTTCCGATCCACTACAGATCGAAAAACCTAACCCGGACTTAGTAATCAAACCGCCCGCCAAGGGTGTACTTCGAAGGTCTGCTTTCAATCCACATGCGAGAGCGGCCCAGAATTACAACATTGTTGAGGACTTAGCTGTTTCACCCTCAGCAATGTCGGCTTTAGAAGTGCTGCAATCATGCCCAGCACAACGAAAATTACTTTTGTCGGCTATCGGAGCTGTTGATGTTCAGGACCCGAATCTGATAATCTTCGATCTAGAAAATAGTACATCGCGTCTACCCCATCAAATGGCTTTCCAAATTCCAGTGATAGTCAAAAACAGGCCTATTCATCGGACTGTGATTGATGAGGGAGCTTCTACGTGTATTATGTCGATTCAGTGTTGGAGATCGCTTCGTTCTCCTTCGCTGAACCAATCCCCAACCATCCTTAAGGCCTTTGATGGCCGTGGGTTCCGTCCGTTTGGTATTCTACAGGAATTGCCTATAGGGGTAGAAGGGAAAACCGTTAGTCTGGATGTGGAGGTGGTTGATGCCCCTCTAGACTACAACCTTCTTTTGGGTCGAAGTTGGTCATATGCTATGACAGCGGTCGTTTCATCGGTCTTCAGAGTAATAAAGTTTCCACATAACGGTAAGATCGTGACAATTGATCAGCTGACATACTTTTCATCCGACCCAGCCTCTTCAGAGAGTATCCAGCATGTCGGTAAGACGACAATCCCTTATAGGGACGTTGGCATAGGTTTAGTTAAAGATTCCGGTTTACTGGGAACTTTTCCTTTCCCTCCAATCAACACAGACCCTTCATTTGCATCAATTCATATGATTACATCAGACACGCTTATTTACGATGATCCTTGGATTGTCCCATCTGAATCTGAGATAGACTCATTCGGTGATGCTATGCCTTTGAGTCCATATGAAATTGCTTATGAAGCCGTCATGTCTTTTACCGACTCGCGTTCAACCCAAATCGACCAAATGAATGTGGTCAGTGAAGAATCACTTTTCACATCAACCTCAGAACGGATAGCGTTTCCCGAAGTCGTGTCATCTGACGAGCAACTTCGCGAAATCCTAAGTGTAGACGATCTACCATGGGAAGATCTTCATCATAGATCTTCGTTTTTACCTGAGGATGATGCTTTTGAAAATGATTTTTCATCTATCTTTACCGCTGAATATGTCAAAGACGCTCAGAATCCAACGAAACATTCTGATTCAGAGTTGAATTTAGGGAATATTTCTCGCACTATTCCCATTGACATTTCAGTGAAGCCCGGAATTGAGGAAAACATTCATATAGGTGCCTCATGTACAGAAGATGAAATTCAAACTTACAAGGCCCTATTCCAAGAATTCCGCGATGTGTTTGCCTGGTCTTACGAGGAAATGCCAGGAATCGACCCTGCCATTGTTGTTCATGAAATAAAGACCTACCCGGACGCTAAACCCGTCCGGCAACGGTTGCGTCAGATTCACCCTCGGAAAGCGGCTGCGATTAAAGCAGAAGTCGAAAAGTGTTGAAAGCAGGTTTCATTTATCCAATCCCGTTAACGGATTGGGTATCGAATATTGTTCCGGTTAACAAGAAACAAGGAACAATAAGAATCTGTATCGACTATAGGGATATAAATCGAGCTTGTCCAAAAGACAACTATCCTACGCCTTATATCGATCAAATTATTGATGATTGTGCCGGAAGTGAAATGTTTTCCTTTATGGATGGTTTTTCGGGCTATAATCAAATCAATATTCTACCTGCCGATCAACCAAAAACGGCATTCATTTGTCCATGGGGGACATTTGCTTATTGCAAATTACCTTTTGGGCTTAAGAATGCCGGAGCCACTTTTCAACGGGCGATGTCTTACGCATTTCATGACATCAAGCACATTGTGCAACCGTACCTCGATGATTTGCCTGCTCATTCTTTACATCGAGCTGATCACCTTGTCCACTTACGAGCAATCTTTATGAGGTGTAGGCATTATCGAATTCGGTTGAATCCCCACAAGTGTGTATTCTGTATAGAGACGGGTCGATTGCTGGGATTTGTTGTTTCAAAAGCCGGCATTCGCGTCGATCCCTCGAAGGTCGAAGCTATCATCAAATTGCCTCCTCCTTCGAGTTTGCGCCAACTCCAAAGTTTGCAAGGGAAAGCAAACTTTTTACGCCGATTCATTCCAAACTACGCCGAGGTCACTAAAGGTTTTACACGGTTGTTGAAACAGAACGCTCAATTCTTTTGGGATGAGATTGCCCAACAATCTTTTGATGCACTTAAGCACGCGTTGACCCATGCACCGTTGTTGCATCCTCCCAACTACAACCAGGACTACTTCTTATACCTCGCAGCTTCGCATTCCACCATTGGAATGGTGTTAGTTCAAGAAGATGAATTCGGAGCGGAACATGTGATATATTATCTTAGTAGGACATTAAACCCCACTGAGCTAAAATATTCGCATGTGGAGAAATTGGCCCTGGCAGCCGTTCAAGCTGTCCAGCGTTTTCGTCACTACATTCTTCTCCGTAAAACTACAGTTATTTCGGATTGCAACCCTATGATTTATATTTTGACAAAACAACTGCTAGGGGGCAAGTACTCTAAATGGATCGTTATCCTGCAAGAGTTCGACTTGGAGTTTGAGAAGTCCAAGTCTAAGAAATCCTTAGTTTTTGCGGAATTGATGTGTGATTTCCCGCGTGCTGACACAGAAACTGTGGCAGAGGAGTCCATTGCGGACGAATCTTTGTTTCTTATCAGTACTTTAGATCCGTGGTACGGGGATATAATCATCTATCTCCAAACCCAAACCTTTCGGCCTGAAGCTTCAAAGTCGGAACGTCGAAAAATTCGGTTTCAATCCCAGCAATACAAAATTATTGGAGATACACTTTATCGCCGGGGGCAGACTTAGTTTTTCGACGTTGTTTAACTCACGAAGAGGCTGAGAGGGTTTTGAATGATTGTCACTCTGGAGCATGTGGCGGTCATATGTCTGGGTATGCCACAGCTCAGAAGGTGTTGCGCGCTGGCTATTTCTGGCCGTCCATGTTTAAAGATTGTATCATTGCGGTCCGAAGTGCCACAACTGTCAAGTGTTTGATCGCAAGATGCGCGCACCACCTGCTCCTCTCCATCCTATAATTGTCGTTGGTCCTTTCGCCAAATGGGGTATCGATTTTATTACTTGTAACCCTCACTCGGCCGGGGGCATGCGTATATCATCCTCGCGGTTGATTATTTTACTAAATGGGCCGAGGCGATGCCTACATTCGACGCAAGCGGCAAAACAGCTGCAGTTTTCGTATTCAATCATATTATAACTAGGTTTGGTGTCCCACAAGCAATCATCACTGACCATGGGAGCCATTTTCGAAACATCATGATGACTGAGCTTACAAGCCAGCTTGGTTTGCGCCACGATAGCTCTACTCCTTATTATCCGCAAGCCAACGGTTTGGTTGAGTCTATCAACAAAGTTCTGGTTATCATGATCCGACGAATCATTGGTATTCATCGGTCGAATTGGCACAACATGTTATTTTCAGCGCTATGGGCATACCGAACTTCAGTGAAAACTTCAACAGGGTTCACTCCTTTCCAGCTAGTTTATGGCTTGGAAGCTGTGTTACCCATTGAATGCGAAATCCCATCACTTCAAATGGCTGTCGAATTACTCCCAGCTACTTCCGAAGAGGAGAAACGTTTATTATACTTAGCTCAATTAGATGAGACTCGACGTGACGCTGCATTGGCAATCGAGACTCACGCGAAGCGAATGAAAGCTCAGTATGATAGAAATGTGACCCCTCGGAGTTTTTCGGAGGGAGACCTAGTGCTATTATATGATCAAGCTAACGATAAGCTAGGTGCTGGAAAATTCGTTCCTATGTGGCATGGACCCTACATTGTAAAGCGAAAGCTAGCAAAAGGGGCCTATGAGCTGGTAGATTTTGATGGGGACTCTTTGGGTAAACCCAGAAATGGACTTTACCTAAAGAGGTATTATGCTTAAATGGTGGGTATGGAGAATTTTTAGTTAGGTTAGGTTTTCTTTCTAGCTAGTATGTTTGTTAGTTTAGATAGTGTGCTTAGCTTAGAAAGTGTGTTTTTCGTCGTTATTCTGGCTTATCTTGGTTTTACTCTTGATATTGCAGATGTCGACGCCTCTCCAAACGTACATTGGATTTGCCGATGGTGCTTGTCGTAGTACACGGAATATCTCTTCCGCAGCTTGGGTTATCTATTCGCCCTCTGACGAGTTAGTTTCTATGCATGGGGTGAGCCTCGGTCAAACGACGAACAACATTGCAGAATACAGTGCAGTGGTTGAATTATTGTCTGAATCTATTTCATTTGGAATTCGACGTTTGATAGTGAGGTTAGATTCTGAACTCGTTGTATTACAGCTTAATAGAGTATATGCCATTAGAAATCCTGTGTTATTAAGGTTGTTTTTGAGAGTGCGTCTCTTGGAACGTGAATTTGATTACATTGAATATCAGCATATTCCAAGGTCTTTAAATACATTAGCAGATGCAATTGCTTCTCGAATGTTGGACAGACATTTGCGATAATCATGCAAGTAAATTTAAAAACATTTCATCACATATGTTAAACAAGATAAGCCGGTAATAATGATATATATATATAGATAGGAGTGTGTCAAAAATATACATCGTCTTCGATCATAGGTTGAAAAAAACCTTATGATCGGCAAAAATGATAAGTACAAAAAACCAAAAATGTCATATGTGTCTACAAAAGTGACTAGCCAATCACTGGTGGTGCTCTCTATACGAGACCACTGCCCGCGCTACCCTACACAAGAACCTCCTAAAAGGTCCTGGGACCGCAACCACATAGCGCTGAAGTCGAATGGGATATCATCTATGGTGGTCTCTGGTATATCCGCCGTCAGACGCTCTAGATCCTGTTCCAGCTCGGCTAAGGTCTCTGCGGCCGCATCCTGTGGGCCTGGTGCTGGTACAACTGGTACTCTCCTCTCAAAAGCCCGGAGGTTGGCTGGACGCCGTGGACCTACATCTGCATTTTGAAAATTTGTGCTGTCAGTTTTGAGGCGATATATAAAAACAAAAAAATATATACATAATTTGAAAACTCGTGAAAAATGAAATACCTCTGTCATCCCACTGTTCTCCCTGTGGAAGAACCATGTCCGGATCATTCCGAAAATCCATTCCGGCATAAGGAAAGTCCTGAATAGCAAAGACCTGGCTCTCTAGCCAGTGAAAGTAACCATCAGGAAATCGAACAACTGCTGCGCCCTCATCAGGATGCCGGGCCATTACCGCAACCCATCTCGTCAACTTAGGCTCCCGAGGAGCCCCAACTGGAACTGTAAGATGCTGGGGGACCAGCATTGGAACTCTCTCTAGGGCAAAGCTCACAACTAAAGGCCCATATCCAAAGGTCTTCAGTTGTCCTCTCTTTGCCCTGGTTAGTTGGCCCTTCAAATTAGCCAACACAGCATCGCACCAGTTGAAAATGGTGCCTCGGAAGCAGTCTATAGCCATCCGCATTTGGGACCCGGTGGCTTGGTGCAAAGCGGCCGCGCCGCAAAGTCTGGTAACAGTAAAGGCTATCACCATAAGTTCAGGTTGGGATATGTACTTGATTTCTATCCCCTTCTCATGGTTTTGGTTGTTGCACCACTCTAGCCGGAGACTAGCAAGGGATTGGCCACCCGGCCTAGTCCCGAATAGAGAAAGTTGCTCGCCCCTGTTAGGCAAGCCAGTGAGAAAATATATGTCGGAGGGCTCTATCTCGAGCTGGTGCTCTCCGATGTAGAAACATTGCTCCTGAATGTTCCACCTTTCAACCAGCCACTCAAGAAATGGCACCTGGCCCCTCATGCCAGGTATGGCCCAGTATTTGTACAGTCCGCATGCTTTTAATGCATCAATGGAAGGTTGATGACCTATCGCGGCCAAATCAACGTCCTCGTGCTCTCTTTCATGCCAATCAAGCATGGTGTGCTCCCTGCACATCATAAAACATCAGTTAGGATCCATAAAATTTAAAAATTTTGGTCTATTTTGGAGGTATGAGGGTTTCAATTTGTGTTTTGCGGGGTACGCACCCCGGCCTTTAGGGACAGAGCGTCCGGACGCAGCTTCCCTTAAGGCCGGGTGCGTACACCCCGTAATTTTCCCATTGGGAAAATATCGGGGTGCGCAGGTCAGCAGTGCATGACCTGCGTACCCCAAAGTGCGCATCTTGAAACCCCAAGACCCCCAAAAAATCAAATAAAAGCTTAAAAATGAATTCTAAATGGATGGAAAACAAGAGAGGGGTGTTGTAGAATACCTGGTGAAACGGCGTTCGATTCTGACGGTCGGATTCTCCGCAATCTCCACGGGAAGTTTCTTGTCAAAAGCCCTTTTCTCAACCTCAACAGTAAAATGGTAAAATGACATGGTAAAAAGTCTTTTTATAGGTTTTTTGGATGAATGAATGCTAAGTTTGTTTATTTTTCACCATGGAAGGACATTTTCGATGTATTTTTGCCCATCTTAAACAGGTATGAGTAATGTGTTGTTTCTGTGCAGGACAAAGGGACTTTAGGGTAAATTATCATTTTTCACGTTAGAGTCATCTTTTAAGCTCTTTTCTGACTCCTAAAACATGAAAAGATTGCCGAGCGTTTCTTTTACACTCGTTAAAACGGAATTAAAAGACGGTCCCCTTATAGCTCTTTTCTGACCGTAAAAAACAGGAAAAGATTGCCGGGTTTTTGTCGTTTCAAACTCGATACGGAAATAAAACGACGTGTCCTTGATCGCTTTTTACTTTTCAGGTCAAAGACACTAATTATGAAAGTACTCCTTGGTCGCAAGATCAAGCGGTTCTCCCAGGTATTATTTTATACTTTTTCGGGCTTGGGGGACACAAATTTACGAAAAAGTTCAACCTGGAGTCTTCTTAAGTTTTTCAGACTCTCTAAAATTGAAAAACGCCGAGTTTCTCCTATACTGGGCTCGTTAAAATTTCACAGTAAAGGACCTGTTCAATTACAAACAGGAACGAACCACTCCTTCCTAGGGTTCGAATCAAAACTAGGTTGGACTCATCCGAAGGATGAGCTTATAATCAAGCATATGTTATCCTCCTCAAGCTTGTTAAAAATAAAGAGGTACTTGCCAGAAATGGTGGGGGAAAAGAGAGAAGAATGAGCCTATTTGTTATCCTTTGTCTCAGAAGAAACCTTATTACCACTCTTGAACACGACACTTTTCATTCACCTGGGTTGGGAAATCCTTTACCTCACAGTTGATCAAACCACTTTGAAAGTCTTCAGCCGGGTTCCGGGGATTAACTTTGAGTCATTCGTCACCAAGCCATCTGTTGTGTCGTTATGTGTTCAAGAGGTCTGCAAGAAAAACTTTCATCTGCAAAATACTTGTCATCCATTTGACCATCCCTGAGTCAGTCCTTACAGCAACATTTCTTCAACTTGAACAATGATTTCGTGTTGTGGGCTTGCCTGCAACGGGTCGCTTTCTATCGACATCAGCACATTATCTAGAGAGATGACTTAGAAATCGTCAGTACCTTGAAGTCTGCATGCATCAATGGCAGGTTTCTCGCCTTTGACGTCAGTTTACATCATTGACTTTCGATCGAAGGATTCCGTGAAATGTTCGACATCAACTCATTCATTCACATCTCATGGATTGTACTGGGTACTTTGAGAACCATTGACATTACTGGTGGTCTCTCTCACACTTGTTAACAGTTTACATCATCGACTGGTAATCAAGTGGTTTCTACCATGTTCGACATCAACTCATTTATTCGCATGGCTAGAATCGTACCAATTCGGGAAGTAGAAATGAAGACCCTGGATCTAGTTTCCACCATCCAGGCTGCGAGGAGTTTTGTATTCATTATCTAAGTAGACTAATCATAAACAGATGGCTGCGCCCATACTGTGTCTACAAAAGTCTATGATTATGATGTACTGCAAGATCATTCCTGTATCAGAGTAGTTAGTCTGTTAGTTAAAGTTTTGATCTGAGTATGGGAATGCCTACCTCAGCGATGATATAATCTTATACATGTATTTTGTGTTGAAAATTGCAGGTTCTGACCAGGCTCTCCACGAGATAATCCTTGAAATGATAAAGCGCTTCACCCTTCCTAGATAATACAAAACCCTAATCTACTACAGGCTTCGCACTTTAGGGGGCAATCTGTTACACTAAAAAATGTCACCATGACTATTTACAGTTAGTATGGCTCTATCAACAGTCATGCTATCCTCCTGGGCAAGTCTTATGCCTCTGCTCTCCATGTCAAACTCCAAAAAGAGAGAAAGTCTTTATAAATGTATTTATCTCTGGGTACGCAGGTTCTCTCAACCTTACCTGCGGATACGCACCTAATGTTCACAAAAGCTGCGTACTTGTACGCTCTGTATGTAAAGGGGCAGGTGCGTACCCCTGTAAAGGTCAAAATGCGCAAGTTTCATCTTTAAAAAGTTACTTGTGGTCATTTCTAGAGCATTCTAGAAGGTTGTTCGACGTGTATTGAGCGCCTCCAGATGGTTCATGTACCCCTACCAAAGAGGAACTTATCCCATCAATAAGGGAGCTATCCCATCCAAAGAGGGGATTATCCCATTGATGGTGGACCTGATTAACTTCCTCTTGAGCACTATAAATACAGGCATTGGGCCAGAAGGAGGGGAGGTTGAAAGCTAAACATTTCTAAGGGTAGATGCTGCTGGAATTAGGACTCCCATTTAGAAGCTTGTGAGGAGAGATTGCCATCTTTGCTTGTTCTATTTGGAAGTGGGTGAGCTTTGTCAAAGTAAAGGAGAACTCTTGATGGACCCTGGGAGGGACTTGCACAACACCAAGGCTCAGGTTGTAATTGTTCCTTTTGTTTCCTATTAATGCAAATGAGTCCATTCTTCTCAATAACTTGTTATTTATGAGTTGTTTCATGTACTCCTTGGTCTATGTGTTAAATATGTTTTATTTTATGAGATTATCAAGTGCTATTTAATCGTTTGATTGTTAGTGAATGCAGGTTTCGAAGTGAAGGAGGAGCTCATCCGGATCAGCGAGGCTGGACTGCTACAACAGCGTTGGACTACAGGTAGGATCTAAACACTTGATTTCTTATATAGTAAATGCATGTTTAGAGAAGGATTGCTCTTATTTGTCTTGTTTGTCACTAGAGAGTCTTAGGCTCCTAGGGAGGTTGGTTGTGTCTGCACTATCGACTCTTTCCGCCTGACAGGCACACTCGTCAATGATCTAATCAATGAATGGTGTGGGAAAATTATCTTTAGGACAGGCTTTGTTTATATCACGGTAATCGACACAAACCCGGATTGTACCCTGTTTTTTAGTTACAGGCACAATGTTAGAAACCCAATCTGTAAGAGGAATAGGGTAAATAAAACCAGCGTTAAGAAGCTTTTCTACCTCGGCCTTAATCGCTGCAGCCTTTCGGGGGTGTACAGGGCGTAAACGTTGACGAACAGGCTTAGCATCTGGGTACGTGATTATTTCATGCATCACTATACTAGAATCAATGCCGGGCATTTCTTCATAGGACCATGCGAAAACATCACGAAATTCGCGAAAAAGTTTGGAATAAAGTTGAATCTCCTCTGGAGTACAAGTGACTCCAATGTAAAGATGCTCGACTATCCCGAGTTTGACAGAGATGTCGATGGGTTGGGTTCGCGTAATGTTCGCCATATTCCCTTCAGAAAAAACCTGATCAATTTGAATAGGCGTTTGAAGGATTTGTGATGGGAGACAAGGAGCAAACCGCTCGAGGCATGTCAGAAAATGCTGCGGGGCAGGGAGAAATGAGGAACGATGGTGAGAATTATTCCAGGGAGGTTCCTCCAGAGACATAGTCTCAATAATGGCTTCGTCGGAGAGGAATGTTTCTCCTAGGGAATCTGAAGAAGCCTCGTCTAGAAGCCCTGAGGATGGTGTAAGCGCAGAAGAGGGAACCGAGGCAACAATGATTTCAACATAATTAAGCTCGGTAGGACTCAACGGCATCCGGTCGCCCCAGGAATCTACTTGGTCTGTGGGAGGTACGAACAAAAGATCAGAGCCAGTAGTGATCATATTGACAGAGGCGATATTTAGAGGAGGGAGTGGAAAAACACCCATAAGATCAGGATCTTTGAAAAGTCCTGCTCCCAGACTCTTAGGTAATTTGGAGGTATGCTCCACAAACGGGATGGTGCCTTCGGAAGAAGAAACAAAAAAGGAGAGCTGGTCAACGGTAACGATCTTCCCTTGATGAGGGAAACTGATGATTCGGAAGAAAGATGAAGCAACAGCTTGCATCGCGTATATCCAGCTACGTCCGAGAAGGAGGTTGTAGGTTAGAGTAGCATCAACGACTTCAACTTCCATCTCGACCGTCTTCCCTTCCAAAGAGATTGGTAAACGTTGGAGTATATCGTAAGGACGGGACGCTCTTCCATCGAAAGCTTCCAAGGTAGTGGGAGACTGGCTCAACGTTGGAGATCCAATAGCTTTCCAACAGGCAACAGACATGATGCAAGTAGAGGCACCTTCATCAATAACTGTACGATGAATTGTCTTGGAATCAATAATTACCTGTATGAGGAAGGCTATTTGGGGAGGCAGTCTCTGAGTGTGGCGTTCTAAGTCAAAAGTTATTAAATCCGAATCGGCCAGGTCTATGCCACCAATGGCAGATAGCAAGGACTTTCTCTGAGAAGGGCAGCTCTGGAGAACCTCTAAAGCGGACATAGCCGACGGAGTCTGTGCTAAGTCCTCAACGATGTTGTAGTGCTGTGCAGCACGAGCATTCGGATTGTACGAGGATTTCCGGAGTACTCCTTTTGGAGGGGGTCGAAGAGGTGTTTCAGTGGTAGGTCTCTCAATGTGGAGTGGACCTGAACTGAATGGAGGAGCGCTCGAGGGAACCTCAAGCTCCTTCCCGGTAGATGACGGATAATCTTTCGTTCGAGTACCGGGAAGGAGCCTGAGGTTCCCTCGAGCGCTCCTCCATTCAGTTCAGGTCCACTCCACATCGAGAGACCTACCACTGAAACGCCTCTGTCCCCAGTGGAGTCGCCAATCCCAAAAACACTTGCATTATGTTCCCCTGAGTATGTACTTCATGTTCCCTGAAGACACCTTCTGCAAATTATCCCTGAAAAGTGCTCTTTTTCCATTGGCGCTCTGTCACAGTATCTTACCCGCGCCAATAACTGAGATCCTCAAAAGAGGGCGCGACCACTGGTGCTCTGTCACAGAACAACACCCGCGCCAGCCCAGTTTAGTAATGATTTTTGCCAAAAGCACGCCCATATGATTTTTTCCCTTCAGATCACGAAACCTTTTGAGGGAAAAATCCAGTGGATAGAGGTCGAGAGTCATCATCTATCCTTGACAACTATCCACAGTAGCTTTTCCGAGATAATGCCAATCCACAATGGGTGTCCTGGTTCATCGAATCTTTCTACCTTCTCCATCTATAAATATTTGTCCTCATGCGTTAGACAAGCTAGTGCTAGTTGTTGAGTTCTTGAGTTCTTGGAGGAATGCTAGTTGTGATTATCATGAGTGATAATGAAGCATAGAGAGGTTATGCTGCCGGAGTGGAGACACATTGCAAGACACATATAGTTGCTCGCCCAGCCAGAGGAGAGGTTCAACGTCAGAACCTTGGTTGTAACTTTTCCTGTCTATTATTAATTAATGAGCGACTGCTATTATAGTTCCAATCTCATTGTCTATTATAGTGATGTGTTGATTTATTTCCTTTCTGACTGAAATATAGTTGTGCCTTGGTAGATTTTATGTTGGTATCTGTTTCTTCCTTTGCATGTGCAGGTGTCCGTTTATGATCTGCTGGAGCGAGGGAGCGGGAATATCAACTCTGCTTCGACCATAGCGTTGGATTCCAGGTTGGTCTTCTTAATTCACCTTTGATGCATAACTAGGAACTTGCGTGGCAGCATGGTTTGATTGTGGCTAGTTCTGTTTTAGGCTAGTGTTATTTATGTTTCTAGCCAGCAAGCTTAATTGGCGCGGTTATTACTCTGACAGTCGCGCCAGTTGGCACATGTTGCTCAAAAACAACTCGCGCCAATCCTTTGGTAGCGCAAGTTGCAGGCTGACAATCGCGCCAGCCCTGTAAATTTTGCCTGTGTATGGGTGGAAAGCTCTTTCAGCCTCTTTTTATATCTCCTACAGCCTCTGGAAGTGTGTTGAACCTCTGTTTGACTGGTTTTAGCCTTTATCCTTCAGTTGTTTGCTTATTTCTATTGATTTTCGTCTCAGCCCTAGAACATCTAGTGACTTTGCATGTCTAGCCTTCTGTGGGAAGTTTCGGTCTCTTGATTATCTAGTCAACTTCTTGGTTGTGTTCTGCACCTATCCAGTGATTTGTTAAAGCTTGATCTTCTATACTCTGAGTGATTCACTTCTAGCCTCTTTGGATTTTACTTGACTTCATTCGAACTTAGATTACATGGTTCATTGAAAGTCTTTGTGTTTTTCCTTGCTTGCATAGTTCATTTTGGTGTTTCAGAGTTGGTTCTATTTCATTGAGTGAACTTGGATTGTGCATATCTCTTAAGATTTGTTTAAATGCATCATGCCATCTTAAAGGAAAGAAAAACAAAATATCTTTTGCATCATATTAGTTAGCGTTTATTGTTATTTGTTGCTATTAAAAAGAAAAAGAAAAAAATTCATTTCTTGTTATTAGCTGCATTAGGATCTTTGTTGTTTGTTGAGTGATCATTTCGTTTGTGTAAAGATCTCAACCCTCCTATAGATAGAATTCATCGAATCAAATGATATAGTTTTGGCATATAGTTTGCATTTAAGAAGTTTTGAGATATCACATACGGTAGGACCAAAAAACTGAAACATAATCGAAGATAAACTTTAAAATAAACTCAATGAACATAACAATGCATTGGAACATAACGCAAATACTCTAGAGGTCTAGGTTAGAGACGTGTTCCGGCGTCTTTAAACCTGGTAGTTTATCGTCGAGTGGTTGGGTGATTCCTCCACGGTGAAACGATAGGTGCCAATACGGACTGAGCTCCCACGTATCGTCGCGTATATACGGGAGAACCCACTAGGCTATTATCCTTTATCCATAGGAAGCCAAGTCTGCCACCTTACAAGCCGTAATGCACTGAACACAGCATTCAGGAAGATTGACTGCAGTACGGGAAGTCCATGGTTTTCATCTGATTGCCAAGGTGTATAAGCAGTTTTACGGATTGTTTGGTAAACCTTTTACCTAGAGTCTCCAGAGTAGTCACTTTTGATCCTTTTCAGACTCACTAAAAGAAAAGGTTCCTGTGAGCGTCTTGTCACTTCGTGCTCATTAAATATTCGAAGGAGACTAGAGTCATCTTTTATCCTTTTCTCGACTCTTAAAATATGAAAAGGTCAAGATCAATGTCTTAAAATTTATTGGCCACGATAACATCTACCCAATTAGATTTTGTTTTCATTAGCTTGAGTAGGATTATTTCTCATTCAATGGCAGCCTTCCCGGCACCCACCGGCCAAGGGGTTCCTCTTGATGGGAACCCTCGTCCATTTCCTTCTGTTGGAAATGTCGGTGTTCAGTATATCGCAACATTGTCTTTGCCTGGGTTGACCATTGGTTTACCCGTATGGCTGTTTTCAAACTCGGTGCTCTCGAGTGTGATAACTCTTGTTCCGCCACCACCTCCTCCACCCGAACAACACCATGTTGATTCTAAGGTGGACCCCTCCCCTTCTTCGCCCATTGCTACGTCCTCATCTTCTACTTCGCCTGGTGAAACCTTGGATTTCAGTAACCAGGTGGCTAAGAAGAAGAAGAAAAAGACCAAAAAGAAGAAGTCTCCTAAGGGAAAGGTCGCATCTACCACGAAAATATCTGAAGTGGAACCACCTTCTACTCCTTCGCGAAGGGCTAAGTCTCCTTGTCGATTATGCAAGGAGGACCATTTTCTTTCTGATTGTCCTGGTATTCCCAGGATCCTAGATATATGGTCCCTTGACCCGACTCACCCCTTGTCATCGTAGATCGACGATACCTTATGAGTTGGTAAGAGAAAAGGGAAGGTTTGTTTCCCTTGTCGACTTTGTGAAGGTAATCATCTCCTTCGCCTTTGTCCACTTATGGATGAAGCCTCCCGTCTTTTGGAAAGTCTGTCAGTTCCCTTACCCCAACTACTCGCTGGATATCAGCGTCTTTTTGCAACTGCAGATCATCTCTCCGCCAACCAAGTGATCAAGCATGATTCCTCTTTGGTCCAGCCCTCTCTTCCCGAACCTAGCTATGCTCCGCCTGTTCCAGACCAGTCCCTGGTCGGAACAAGGGTTGATTTACATTCATCATCTATGCACCACTTTATCATCAACGATGAACCAGCCGAATCCAAACCAAATGAAAGTCCAAAGTTCCAGATTACAGTTGACCCGGTCTTTCAAAAGGTCCAGCTTACAAGTGACCCAGTTTTGCCTACAGAAGTTCCATCGTTAGATGATCTTAGATCTGAATCCAAACCAGACAAAAGTCAAAAGGTCCAGCTCACAAGTGACCTGGTTTTGCCTACATAAGTTCCATCCTTAGATGATCTTACATCTGAATCCAAACCAGACAAAAGTCAAAAGGTCCAGCTCACAAGTGACCCGGTTTTGCCTTCAGAAGTTCCCTCCTCAGATGATGTTATCACTGCAAAGAATGAAGACCCCACTGTCCAAATTCTATTCATCAACATAGACTCTAATGATCAAGTGATCATCCCTCTCATTCCTTCGCACCAGGAAGAAAGTCCATCAGAATCATATCCGGTCGTCTATCCAGTCCCACCTCCAAGCAACCTAGTTGTTTCCTTCAATTGGGATCAACTAGGCAATCCTCGGTTACCAGCCTCCATACCATTTCGAATTATAGTCCAAGTCTACCGCATGGTTATGGCCGGTACAATTATTGATGAGGGATCTCCTGTGAGTATCCTTTCTTCAACAGCTTGGGAAGCACTTGGTTCCCCACTACTTCTACCTGAGATAAGAAACCTTACAGGTTTCCATCGAGAAACAACTCGACCTTTAGGAATTCTTCCCAATGTACCTATCACATTAGAAGGGAAGACTGTTCAAATGGGAGTCATGGTAGTCCAAGGTCTGTTAGATTACAATTTACTCCTTGGACGAGACTATATTTATTGCATACGTGCAATTGTGTCCTCACTCTTCAGAGTGATGTGTTTTCTGCACGAAGGAAGGACGATCAAGGTCGTAGACCAACTTTCGTTCCCCGGTTCACACTTCACATATAGTCATCTACCATTCCTAAATGGTCTTATTTCCACAGGAAATGCCTCAACTTCCACTCCGTCATTCTGATGACGGCAGTTGACCCAGGCGCGTGACTGAGGCCCGGGGGGGGCATGCATCCTCCTTCAAAATCGAGTCTTTCCAAATAAACCTTCATTCCATCCACTCCGTGAATGCCATGAAGCTTGGGGGGCATGTACCTCGATTTTGCATTTTCATGCTGGGGGCATGCAAAAATTTAATAAGCATAGTTTTTCATTTCAAGCTTGCGTAAACATGAAACCGAATCCAAGCAGAGTTCTCCATGGTTCAAGCTTGTGGAAAAAATGAACCCATACCTGATTTACATCCCGTGATTGCCTTTTATCTGCTAAATTCTGCTAGATGAGCCTTGGTTGTTTCATTCCATCGCCACCATCTCTTTGGTCGATCATATGCTTTCACCTGGTTGTTTATCCTTTCCTGAGGAACTGCAGCGATGAGTGGTTTTACTAGCTAGCCTCTTAACCTTTACATGTTTCGAGCAAGTTCCACCATTACCGGAGCCAGTATCTACCCTTTATACCACTCGTTCCTTCAGGACGAGTCGCCTTTACGCTCTTTTCTGACTCGTAAAATATGAAAAGATTGCCGAGTATTTTTCCTTTTTGACTCGTTAAAGAAAATAAAAATGGAGGTCTGCTTTCAGCTCTTTTCTGACCATTTAAAGAGGAAAAGATTGCCGAGTCGCTCCTCTTGACTCGTTAAATGTTAATAAGAGGCGGTCATTTTAAGTTCTTTTTGTCGACCGTTAAAACATAGAAAGATTACCGGGTTTTTGTCGTTTCAAACTCGTTCATGGTTACGAAACGACGTGGTTTTGACCGCTTTTTTACTTTTTCAAGTCGAAATCACTAATTATGAAAAGTACTCCTCGATCGTAATGATCGGGCGGTTCTTTCGGGTATTATTTTATACTTTTTCGGGCCCAAGAGACACAACTTTACGAAAAAGGACATCCCTGGAGTTTCCTTTTCTGCTGTCTTTTCAAACTCTCTAAACATGAAAAGACGCCGAGTTCTTCCTTTGTCAGACTCGTTAAAACTTGATGACATCGGATTTTGTCACACCGCAAGCATATGCTATCCCCATCAAGCTTGTTAAAAATAACTGGGGTACTCGCCAGAAATGGCGGGGGGAAAAGAAAATTTTTGAACCATAATTATTACTGTGACGACAGTATGTCGCTCTTGAACATGGCACTTTTCTGCTTTCCTGTCCAGGGTGGGGATATCTCATCTCATATCTTTCACTTGCTTCCATGGACTTGGGTACCTTATTTGACCTCTCATCCACTCATTGCCTCGTCATCATGACCTTTGATACATTGATGTCAAATACTGCCGATTCCATTAATGTGCCGCAGATATGTTCAAGAGAAGTTGACCTCTGCAAAGAAACAACCTCCCTCTGATAGTTCGTACAATCTTGATTCACAACATTATCTCTCTGTCTCGTGTCGATGATGTGGGAAACATTATGGCCCACCTTCGATCAAGGTCACTTCCTGTCGACTTCAACTCATTATCCAGGAAGTTGATCTAGAGACTCCTTTCTGGTGCCTTAAAGCCTGCATGCCTCAATGGTAGGTTCTTCGTGTTCGACGTGAGGTTTTCATCATTGGCCTCCGATCGAATGATTCTACGGGTGTTCGACTTCAGATCATTAATTCACACGCCATAGATTGTACCTATAGTACCTTGAGGGCCATTGTCATTATTGGTGGTACCTCTCACGTCTGTTAACAGTTTCCACTATTGACTGGTAATCAGACGATGTTCATGCATGTTCGACTTCAGCTCATATATTCACATGCTTGAACTTGTACACTTGTTCGGGTCGAGATGGAGCGCAAGACCCTGGATTGTCTCTGTTGTAATCCAGGCGTGATTCTTGATACTTGACTCATTCACTGGATGGCTGCGACCATAGCTGAGTCAATTCATTAATCCTAACCAGATGGCTGCGTCCATACTGTGGATCTAGATTATTTATGTACTCTCTTATGGATGGCTGCGACCATACCACGTACATCATGTAATTGAACTATCAGTCGTGTCTCTTAACACAGATCCTCGGCGGCAGCTCTATATATGTGTTCTTGTGTGTTCTTGTAAAGCATTTCACCCCTCTCTCTACCTCTCAGACTTCATGATTTAGGGGGCATCTGTTACACAGTAATTTGTCACCATTGGTCACCGTCCCTATCGCCCCGTCTCCATACATTGGAGGACGCATTCCGGGACCTGTGAGCAGTGACATAACCCAAAAACACTTGCATTATGTTCCCCTGAGTATGTACTTCATGTTCCCTGAAGATACCTTCTGCAAATTATCCCTGAAAAGTGCTCTTTTTCCATTGGCGCAGGTCCACAGTATCTTACCCGCGCCAATAACTGAGATCCTCAAAAGAGGGCGCGACCACTGGCGCTCTGTCACAGAACAACACCCGCGCCAGCCCAGTTTAGTAATGGCTTTTGCCAAAAGCACGCCCATATGATTTTTTCCCTTCAGATCACGAAACCTTTTGAGGGAAAAATCCAGTGGATAGAGGTCGAGAGTCATCATCTATCCTTGACAACTATCCACAGTAGCTTTTCCGAGATAATGCCAATCCACAATGGGTGTCCTGGTTCATCGAATCTTTCTACCTTCTCCATCTATAAATATTTTTCCTCATGCATTAGACAAGCTATGGCTAGTTGTTGAGTTCTTGAGTTCTTGGAGGAATGCCAGTTGTGATTATCATGAGTGATAATGAAGCATAGAGAGGTTATGCTGTCGGAGAGGAGACACATTGCAAGACACATATAGTTGCTCGCCCAGCCAGAGGAGAGGTTCAATGTTAGAACCTTGGTTGTAACTTTTCCTGTCTATTATTAATTAATGAGCGACTGCTATTATAGTTCCAATCTCATTGTCTATTATAGTGATGTGTGATTTATTTCCTTTCTGACTGAAATATAGTTGTGTCTTGGTGGATTTTATGCTGGTATCTGTTTCTTCCTTTGCATGTGCAGGTGTTCGTTTATGATCTGTTGGAGCGAGGGAGCGGGAACATCAACTCTGCTTCGACTACAGCGTTGGATTCCAGGTTGGTCTTCTTAATTCACCTTTGATGCATAACTAGGAACTTGCGTGGCAGCGTGGTTTGATTGTGGCTAGTTTTGTTTTAGGCTAGTGGGATCGCCTCTGTCCGCAGAGGGGATTTACCTATCAAAAAGGAGCTCGTTATGTTGCTTGAGTGGTACTAAACCCTGTCAACATTCAAAAACAGTGTAAAACCCTACTTTGACATAAAAATATTCCACAAAAACATTATTTTAATGTATTTTTAAGCCAAAAGAAGTTATAAATAGTGAAATGGTAAAAAATAAAATTACTTTTCACTTTTTGCCTTGTGAGTTTACCGTTGGAGGGTTTTGGGTGCAAATTTCAACTGCTGATTGCGACCAATCCAGGAGACCATTCGAGCTGCCATTTGAAACAGGTAAGAGGCCTCATCTTTAGCTCCATTTCTATTCCATTTATTGAGGAAAATATTTCCGAGTCACTCCTCTTGACTCGTTAAATGTTAATAAGGGGCGGTCGTTTTAAGTTCTTTTTGTCGACCGTTAAAACATAAAAAGATTACTGGGTTTTTCTCGTTTCAAACACGTTCATGGTTACGAAAAGACGTGGTTTTGACCGCTTTTTTACTTTTTCAGGTCGAAATCACTAATTATGAAAAGTACTCCTCGATCGTAATGATCGGGCGGTTCTTTCGGGTATTATTTTATACTTTTTCGGGCCCAAGAGACACAACTTTACGAAAAAGGACATCCCTGGAGTTTCCTTTTCTGCTGTCTTTTCAAACTCTCTAAACATGAAAAGACACCGAGTTCTTCCTTTGTCAGACTCGTTAAAACTTGATGACATCGGATTTTGTCACACCACAAGCATATGTTATCCCCATCAAGCTTGTTAAAAATAACTGGGGTACTCGCCAGAAATGGTGGGGGGAAAAGAAAATTTTTGAACCATAATTATTACCGTGACGGCAGTATGTCGCTCTTGAACATGGCACTTTTCTACTTTCGTGTCCAGGGTGGGGATATCTCATCTCATATCTTTCACTTGCTTCCATGGACTTGGGTACCTTATTTGACCTCTCATCCACTCATTGCCTCGTCATCATGACCTTTGATACATTGATGTCAAATACTGCCAATTCCATTAATGTGTCGCCGATATGTTCAAGAGAAGTTGACCTCTGCAAAGAAACAACCTCCCTCTGATAGTTCGTACAATCTTGATTCACAACATTATCTCTGTCTCGTGTCGATGATGTGGGAAACATTATGGCCCACCTTCGATCAAGGTCACTTCCTGTCGACTTCAACTCATTATCCAGGAAGTTGATCTAGAGACTCCTTTCCGGTGCCTTGGAGCCTGCATGCCTCAATGGCAGGTTCTTCGTGTTCGACGTGAGGTTTTCATCATTGGCCTCCGATCGAATGATTCTACGGGTGTTCGACTTCAGATCATTAATTCACACACCGTAGATTGTACCTATAGTACCTTGAGGGCCATTGTCATTATTGGTGGTACCTCTCGCGTCTGTTAACAGTTTCCACTATTGACTGGTAATCAGACGATGTTCATGCATGTTCGACTTCAGCTCATATATTCACATGCTTGAACTTGTACTCTTGTTCGGGTCGAGATGGAGCACAAGACCCTGGATTGTGTCTGTTGTAATCCAGGCGTGATTCTTGATACTTGACTCATTCACTGGATGGCTGCGACCATACCTGAGTCAATTCATTAATCCTAACCATATGGCTGCATCCATACTGTGGATCTAGATTATTTATGTACTCTCTTATGCATGGCTGCGACCATACCACGTACATCATGTAATTGAACTATCAGTCGTGTCTCTTAACGCAGATCCTCGGTGGCAGCTCTATATATGTGTTCTTGTGTGTTCTTGTAAAGCATTTCACCCCTCTCTCTACCTCTCGGACTTCATGCTTTAGGGGGCATCTGTTACACAGTAATTTGTCACCATTGATCACCGTCCCTATCGCCCCGTTTCCATACATTGGAGGACGCATTCCGGGACCTGTGAGCAGTGACATAACCCAAAAACACTTGCATTATGTTCCCCTGAGTATGTACTTCATGTTCCCTGAAGACACCTTCTGCAAATTATCCCTGAAAAGTGCTCTTTTTCCATTGGCGCTCTGTCACAGTATCTTACCCGTGCCAATAACTGAGATCTTCAAAAGAGGGTGCGACCACTGGCGCTCTGTCACAGAACAACACCCGCGCCAGCCCAGTTTAGTAATTATTTTTGCCAAAAGCACGCCCATATGATTTTTTCCCTTCAGATCACGAAACCTTTTGAGGGAAAAATCCAGTGGATAGAGGTCGAGAGTCATCATCTATCCTTGACAACTATCCACAGTAGCTTTTCCGAGATAATGCCAATCCACAATGGGTGTCCTGGTTCATCGAATCTTTCTACCTTCTCCATCTATAAATATTTGTCCTCATGCATTAGACAAGCTAGTGCTAGTTGTTGAGTTCTTGAGTTCTTGGAGGAATGCCAGTTGTGATTATCATGAGTGATAATGAAGCATAGAGAGGTTATGCTGTCAGAGAGGAGACACATTGCAAGACACATATAGTTGCTCGCCCAGCCAGAGGAGAGGTTCAACGTCAGAACCTTGGTTGTAACTTTTCCTGTCTATTATTAATTAATGAGCGACTGCTATTATAGTTCCAATCTCATTGTCTATTATAGTGATGTGTGATTAATTTCCTTTCTGACTGAAATATAGTTGTGTCTTGGTGGATTTTATGCTGGTATCTGTTTCTTCCTTTGCATGTGCAGGTGTCCATTTATGATCTGCTGGAGCGAGGGAGTGGGAACATCAACTCTACTTCGACTACAGCGTTGGATTCCAGGTTGGTCTTCTTAATTCACCTTTGATGCATAACTAGGAACTTGCGTGGCAGCGTGGTTTGATTGTGGCTAGTTCTGTTTTAGGCTAGTGGGATCTCCTCTGTCCGCAGAGGGGATTTACCTATCCAACAATTTGGCGACTCCGCTGGGGAGAAGCTATTTGGAGTTTGTCTTGCATGTTAATTTTCTCTTGCTTGCTTGAGTGAATGACCTTCCTGGGTCAGTTTTGAGTTTATTCTTTACTGTTTGATCCATCTGAGCACTGTCAACCCGACTTGAGGTCATGTTATTTATTTTTCTAGCCGGCAAGCTTAATTGGCGCGGTTATTACTCTAAAAGTCGCGCCGGTTGGCGCATGTTGCTCAAAAACAACTCGCGCCAATCCTTTGGTAGCGCAAGTTGCAGGCTGACAGTCGCGCCAGCCCAGTAAATTTTTCCTGTGTATGGGTGGAAAGCTCTTTCAGCCTCCTTTTATATCTCTTACAGCCTCTGGAAGTGTGTTGAACCTCTATTTGACTGGTTTTAGCCTTTATCCTTCAGTTGTTTGCTTATTTCTATTGATTTTCGTCTCAGCCCTAGAACATCTAGTGACTTTGCATGTCTAGCCTTCTGTGGGAAGTTTCGGTCTCTTGATTATCCAATCAACTTGTTGGTTGTGTTCTGCACCTATCTAGTGATTTGTTAAAGCTTGATCTTCTATACTCTGAGTGATTCACTTCTAGCCTCTTTGGATTTTACTTGACTTCATTCAAACTTAGATTACATGGTTCATTGAAAGTCTTTGTGTTTTTCCTTGCTTGCATAGTTCATTTTGGTGTTTCAGAGTTGGTTCTATTTCATTGAGTGAACTTGGATTGTGCATATCTCTTAAGATTTGTTTAAATGCATCATGCCATCTTAAAGGAAAGAAAAACAAAATATCTTTTGCATCATATTAGTTAGCGTTTATTGTTATTTGTTGCTATTAAAAAGAAAAAGAAAAAAATTCATTTCTTGTTATTAGCTGCATTAGGATCTTTGTTGTTTGTTGAGTGATCATTTCATTTGTGTAAAGATCTCAACCCTCCTGTAGATAGAATTCATCGAATCAAATGATATAGTTTTGGCATATAGTTTGCATTTAAGAAGTTTTTGAGATATCACATACGGTACGACCAAAAAACTCAAACATAATCGAAGATAAACTTTAAAATAAACTCAATGAACATAACAACGCATTGGAACATAACGTAAATACTCTAGAGGTCTAGGTTAGAGACATGTCCCGACGTCTTTAAACCTGGTAGTTTATCGTCGAGTGGTTGGGTAATTCCTCCACAGTGAAACGATAGGTGCCAATACGGACTGAGCTCCCACGTACCGTCGCGTATATATGGGAGACCCCACTAGGCTATTATCCTTTATCCATAGGAAGCCGAGTCTGCTGCCTTACAAGCCGTAATGCACTGAACACAGCATTCGGGAAGATTGACTGCAGTACGGGAAGTCCTTGGTTTTCATCTGATTGCCAAGGTGTATAAGCAGTTTTACAGATTGTTTGGTAAACCTTTTACCTGGAGTCTCCAGAGTAGTCACTTTTGATCCTTTTCGGACTCCCTAAAAGAAAAGGTGCCTGTGAGCGTCTTGTCACTTCGTGCTCATTAAATATTCGAAGGAGACTAGAGTCATCTTTTATCCTTTTCTCGACTCTTAAAATATGAAAAGGTCAAGTTCAGTGTCTTAAAATTTATTGGCCACGATAACATCTACCCAATTAGATTTTGTTTGTGTTAGCTTGAGTAGGATTATTTCTCGTTCAATGGCAGCCTTCCCGGCGCCCACCGGCCAAGGGGTTCCTCCTGATGGGAACCCTCATCCATTTCCTTCTGTTGGAAATGTCGGTGTTTAGTATATCGCAACATTGTCTTTGCCTGGGTCGACCATTAGTTTACCCGTATGGTTGTTTTCAAACTCGGTGGTCTCGAGTGTGATAACTCCTGTTTCGCCACCATCTCCTCCACCCGAACAACACCATGTTGATTCTAAGGTGGACCCCTCCCCTTCTTCGCCCATTGCTGCGTCCTCATCTTCTACTTCGCCTGGTGAAACCTTGGATTTCAGTAACCAGGTGGCTAAGAAGAAGAAGAAGAAGTCTCCTAAGGGAAAGGTCGCATCTACCACGAAAATATCTGAAGTGGAACCACCTTCTGCTCCTTCGCAGAGGGCTAAGTCTCCTTGTCGATTATGCAAGGAGGACCATTTTCTTTCTCATTGTCTTGGTATTCCCAGGATCCTAGATATATGGTCCCGTGACCCGACTCACCCCTTGTCGTCGCAGATCGACGATACCTTATGAGTTGGTAAGAGAAAAGGGAAGGTTCGTTTCCCTTGTCGACTTTGTGAAGGTAATCATCTCCTTCGCCTTTGTCCACTTATGGATGAAGCCTCCTGTCTTTTGGAAAGTCTGTCAGTTCCCTTACCCCAACTACCCGCTGGATATCAACATCTTTTTGCAACTACAGATCATCTCTCCGCCAACCAAGTGATCAAGCATGATTCCTCTTTGGTCCAGCCCTCTCTTCCCGAACCTAGCTATGCTCCGCCTGTTCCAGACCAGTCCCTGGTCGGAACGAGGGTTGATTTACATTCATCATCTATGCACCACTTTATCATCAAGGATGAACCACCCGAATCCAAACCAAATGAAAGTCCAAAGTTCCAGATTACAGTTGACCCGGTCTTTCAAAAGGTCCAGCTTACAAGTGACCCAGTTTTGCCTACAGAAGTTCCATCCTTGGATGATCTTACATCTGAATCCAAACTAGACAAAAGTCAAAAGGTCCAGCTTACAAGTGACCCGGTTTTGCCTACAGAAGTTCCATCCATAGATGATCTTACATCTGAATCCAAACCAGACAAAAGTCAAAAGGTCCAGCTCACAAGTGACCCGGTTTTGCCTTCAGAAGTTCCCTCCTCAGATGATGTTATCACTGCAAAGAATGAAGACCCCACCGTCCAAATTCTATTCATCAACATTGACTCTAATGATCAAGTGAGCATCCCTCTCATTCCTTCGCACCAGGAAGAAAGTCCATCAGAATCATATACGGCCGTCTATCCAGTCCCACCTCCAAGCAACCTAGTTGTTTCCTTCAATTGGGATCAACTAGGCAATCCTCGGTTACCAGCCTCCATACCATTTCGAATTATAGTCCAAGTCTACCGCATGGTTATGGCCAGTACAATTATTGATGAGGGATCTCCTGTGAGTATCCTTTCTTCAACAGCTTGGGAAGCACTTGGTTCCCCCCTGCTTCTGCCTGAAATAAGAAACCTTACAGGTTTCCATCGAGAAACAACTCGACCTTTAGGAATTCTTCCCAATGTACCTATCACACTAGAAGGGAAGACTGTTCAAATGGGCGTCATGGTAGTCCAAGGTCCGTTAGATTACAATTTACTCCTTGGACGAGACTATATTTATTGCATACATGCAATTGTGTCCTCACTCTTCAGAGTGATGTGTTTTCTGCATGAAGGAAGGACGATTAAGGTCGTAGACCAACTTTCGTTCCCCGGTTCACACTTCACATATAGTCATCTACCATTCCTAAATGGTCTTATTTCCACAGGAAATGCCTCAACTTCCACTCCGTCATTCTGATGACGGCAGTTGACCCGGGCGCGTGACTGAGGCCCGAGGGGGCATGCATCCTCCTTCAAAATCGAGTCTTTCCAAGTAAACCTTCATTCCATCCACTCCGTGAATGCCATGAAGCTTGGGGGGCATGTACCTCGATTTTGCATTATCATGCTGGGGGCATGCAAAAATTTAATAAGCATAGTTTTTCGTTTCAAGCTTTTGTAAACATGAAACCGAATCCAAGCAGAGTTCTCCATGGTTCAAGCTTGTGGAAAAAATGAACCCATACCTAATTCACATCCCGTGATTGCCTTTTATCTGCTAGATGAGCCTTGGTTGTTTCATTCCATCGCCACCATCTCTTTGGCCGATCATATGCTTTCACCTAGTTGTTTATCCTTTCCTGAGGAACTGCAGCGATGAGTGGTTTTATTAGCCAGCCTCTTAACCTTTACATGTTTCGAGCAAGTTCCACCATTACCAGAACCAGTTGCCACCCTTTATACCACTCGTTCCTTCAGGACGAGTCGCCTTTACGCTCTTTTCTGACTCGTAAAATATGAAAAGATTGCCGAGTATTTTTCCTTTTTGACTCGTTAAAGAAAATAAAAATGGAGGTCTGCTTTGAGCTCTTTTCTGACCATTTCAAGAGGAAAAGATTGCCGAGTCGCTCCTCTTGACTCGTTAAATGTTAATAAGGGGCGATCGTTTTAAGTTCTTTTTGTCAACCGTTAAAACATAAAAAGATTAACGGGTTTTTGTCGTTTCAAACTCGTTCATGGCTACAAAACGACGTGGTTTTGACTGCTTTTTAACTTTTTCAGGTCGAAATAACTAATTATGAAAAGTACTCCTCGATCGTAATGATCGGGCGGTTCTTTCGGGTATTATTTTATACTTTTTCGGGATCAAGAGACACAACTTTACGAAAAAGGACATCCCTGGAGTTTCCTTTTCTGTTGTCTTTTCAAACTCTCTAAACATGAAAAGACGCCGAGTTCTTCCTTTGTCAGACCCGTTAAAACTTGATGACATCGGATTTTGTCACACCACAAGCATATGATATCCCCATCAAGCTTGTTAAAAATAACTGGGGTACTCGCCAGAAATGGCGCGAGGGAAAAGAAAAATTTTGAACCATAATTATTACCGTGACGGCAGTATGTCGCTCTTCAACATGGCACTTTTCTGCTTTCGTGTCCAGGGTGGGGATATCTCATCTCATATCTTTCACTTGCTTCCATGGACTTGGGTACCTTATTTGACCTCTCATCCACTCATTGCCTCGTCATCATGACCATTGATACATTGATGTCAAATACTGCCGATTCCATTAATGTGCCGCCGATATGTCAAGAGAAGTTGACCTCTGCAAAGAAACAACCTCCCTCTGATAGTTCGTACAATCTTGATTCACAACATTATCTCTCTGTCTCGTGTCGATGATGTGTGAAACATTACGGCCCACCTTCGATCAAGGTCACTTCCTGTCGACTTCAACTCATTATCCAGGAAGTTGATCTAGAGACTCCTTTCCGGTGCCTTGGAGCCTGCATGCCTCAATGGCAGGTTCTTCGTGTTCGACGTGAGGTTTTCATCATTGGCCTCCGATCGAATGATTCTACGGGTGTTCGACTTCAGATCATTAATTCACATGCCGTAGATTGTACCTATAGTACCTTGAGGGCCATTGTCATTATTGGTGGTACCTCTCGCGTCTGTTAACAGTTTCCACTATTGACTGGTAATGAGACGATGTTCATGCGTGTTCGACTTCAGCTCATATATTCACATGCTTGAACTTGTACTCTTGTTCGGGTTGAGATGGAGTGCAAGACCCTGGATTGTGTCTGTTGTAATCCAGGCGTGATTCTTGATACTTGACTCATTCACTGGATGGCTGCGACCGTACCTGAGTCAATTCATTAATCCTAACCAAATGGCTGCGTCCATACTGTGGATCTAGATTATTTATGTACTCTCTTATGGATGGCTGCGACCATACCACGTACATCATGTAATTGAACTATTAGTCATGTCTCTTAACACAAATCCTCGGCGGCAGCTCTATATATGTGTTCTTGTGTGTTCTTGTAAAGCATTTCACCCCTCTCTCTACCTCTCGGACTTCATGCTTTAGGGGGCATCTGTTACACAGTAATTTGTCACCATTGGTCACCGTCCCTATCGCCCCGTTTCCATACATTGGAGGACGCATTCCGGGACCTGTGAGCAGTGACATAACCCAAAAACACTTGCATTATGTTCCCCTGAGTATGTATTTCATGTTCCCTGAAGACACCTTCTGCAAATTATCCCTGAAAAGTGCTCTTTTTCAATTGGCGCAGGTCCACAGTATCTTACCCGCGCCAATAACTGAGATCCCCAAAAGAGGGCGCGACCACTGGCGCTCTGTCACAGAACAACACCCGCGCTAGCCCAGTTTAGTAATGATTTTTGCCAAAAGCATGCCCATATGATTTTTTCCCTTCAGATCACGAAACCTTTTGAGGGAAAAATCCAGTGGATAGAGGTCGAGAGTCATCATCTATCCTTGACAACTATCCACAGTAGCTTTTCCGAGATAATGCCAATCCACAATGGGTGTCCTGGTTCATCGAATCTTTCTACCTTCTCCATCTATAAATATTTGTCCTCATGCATTAGACAAGCTAGTGCTAGTTGTTGAGTTCTTGAGTTCTTGGAGGAATGCCAGTTGTGATTATCATGAGTGATAATGAAGCATAGAGAGGTTATGCTGCTGGAGAGGAGACACATTGCAAGACACATATAGTTGCTCGCCCAGCCAGAGGAGAGGTTCAACGTTAGAACCTTGGTTGTAACTTTTCCTATCTATTATTAATTAATGAGCGACTGCTATTATAGTTCCAATCTCATTGTCTATTATAGTGATGTGTGATTTATTTCCTTTCTGACTGAAATATAGTTGTGTCTTGGTGGATTTTATGCTGGTATCTATTTCTTCCTTTGCATGTGCAGGTGTCCGTTTATGATCTGCTGGAGCGAGGGAGCGGGAACATCAACTCTGCATCGACTACAGCGTTGGATTCCAGGTTGGTCTTCTTAATTCACCTTTGATGCATAACTAGGAACTTGCGTGGCAGCGTGGTTTGATTGTGGCTAGTTTTGTTTTAGGCTAGTGGGATCGCCTCTGTCCACAGAGGGGATTTACCTGTCGACAAAAAGAACTTAAAACGACCGCCCCTTATTAACATTTAACGAGTCAAGAGGAGCGACTTGGCAATCTTTTCCTCTTTAAATGGTCAGAAAAGAGCTGAAAGCAGACCTCCATTTTTATTTTCTTTAACGAGTCAAAAAGGAAAAATACTCAGCAATATTTTCATATTTTACGAGTCAGAAAAGAGCGTAAAGGCGACTCGTCCTGAAGGAACGAGTGGTATAAAGGGTAGCAAATGGTTCCGGTAATGGTGGAACTTGCTCAAAACATGTAAAGGTTAAGAGGCTGGCTAATAAAACCACTCATCGCTGCAGTTCCTCAGGAAAGGATAAACAACCAGGTGAAAGCATATGATCGGCCAAAGAGATGGTGGCGATGGAATGAAACAACCAAGGCTCATCTAGCAGAATTTAGCAGATAAAAGGCAATCACGGGATGTAAATCAGGTATGGGTTCATTTTTTCCACAAGCTTGAACCATGGAGAACTCTACTTGGATTCGGTTTCATGTTTACACAAGCTTGAAACGAAAAACTATGCTTATTAAATTTTTGCATGCCCCCAGCATGATAATGCAAAATCGAGGTACATGCCCCCCAAGCTTCATGGCATTCACGGAGTGGATGGAATGAAGGTTTACTTGGAAAGACTCGATTTTGAAGGAGGATGCATGCCCCCCCGGGCCTCAGTCACGCGCCCGGGTCAACTGCCGTCATCAGAATGACGGAGTGGAAGTTGAGGCATTTCCCGTGGAAATAAGACCATTTAGGAATGGTAGATGACTATATGTGAAGTGTGAACCGGGGAACGAAAGTTGGTCTACGACCTTGATCGTCCTTCCTTCGTGCGGAAAACACATCACTCTGAAGAGTGAGGACACAATTGCACGTATGCGATAAATATAGTCTCGTCCAAGGAGTAAATTGTAATCTAACGGACCTTGGACTACCATGACGCCCATTTGAACAGTCTTCCCTTCTAATGTGATAGGTACATTGGGAAGAATTCCTAAAGGTCGAGTTGTTTCTCGATGGAAACCTGTAAGGTTTCTTATCTCAGGCAGAAGCAGTGGGGAACCAAGTGCTTCCCAAGCTGTTGAAGAAAGGATACTCACAGGAGATCCCTCATCAATAATTGTACCGGCCATAACCATGCGGTAGACTTGGACTATAATTCGAAATGGTATGGAGGCTGGTAACCGAGGATTGCCTAGTTGATCCCAATTGAAGGAAACAACTAGGTTGCTTGGAGGTGGGACTGGATAGACGACCGGATATGATTCTGATGGACTTTCTTCCTGGTGCGAAGGAATGAGAGGGATGCTCACTTGATCATTAGAGTCTATGTTGATGAATAGAATTTGGACGGTGGGGTCTTCATTCTTTGCAGTGATAGCATCATCTGAGGAGGGAACTTCTGAAGGCAAAACCGGGTCACTTGTGAGCTGGACCTTTTGACTTTTGTCTGGTTTGGATTCAGATGTAAGATCATCTAAGGATGGAACTTCTGTAGGCAAAACCGGGTCACTTGTAAGCTGGACCTTTTGACTTTTGTCTGGTTTGGATTCAGATGTAAGATCATCTAAGGATGGAACTTCTGTAGGCAGAACCGGGTCACTTTTAAGCTGGACCTTTTGAAAGACCGGGTCAACTGTAATCTGGAACTTTGGACTTTCATTTGGTTTGGATTCGGGTGGTTCATCCTTGATGATAAAGTGGTGCATAGATGATGAATGTAAATCAACCCTCGTTCCGACCAAAGACTGGTCTGGAACAGGCGGAGCACAGCTAGGTTCGGGAAGAGAGGGCTGGACCAAAGAGGAATCATGCTTGATCACTTGGTTGGCGGAGAGATGATCTGCAGTTGCAAAAAGACGCTGATATCCAGCGGGTAGTTGGGGTAAGGGAACTGACAGACTTTCCAAAAGACGGGAGGCTTCATCCATAAGTGGACAAAGGCGAAGGAGATGATTACCTTCACAAAGTCGACAAGGGAAACGAACCTTCCCTTTTCTCTTACCAACTGATAAGGTATCGTCGATCTGCGACGACAAGGGGTGAGTCGGGTCACGGGACCATATATCTAGGATCCTGGGAATACCAAGACAATCAGAAAGAAAATGGTCCTCCTTGCATAATCGACAAGGAGACTTAGCCCTCCGCGGAGGAGCAGAAGGTGGTTCCACTTCAGATATTTTCGTGGTAGATGCGACCTTTCCCTTAGGAGACTTCTTCTTTTTGGTCTTCTTCTTCTTCTTCTTAGCCACCTGGTTACTGAAATCCAAGGTTTCACCAGGCGAAGTAGAAGATGAGGACGCAACAATGGGCGAAGAAGGGGAGGGGTCCACCTTAGAATCAACATGGTGTTGTTCGGGTGGAGGAGGTGGTGGCAGAACAGGAGTTATCACACTCGAGACCACCGAGTTTGAAAACAACCATACGGGTAAACCAATGGTCAACCCAGGCAAAGACAATGTTGCGATATACTGAACACCGACATTTCCAACAGAAGGAAATGGACGAGGGTTCCCATCAGGAGGAACCCCTTGGCCGGTGGGTGCCGGGAAGGCTGCCATTGAACGAGAAATAATCCTACTCAAGCTAACGCAAACAAAATCTAATTGGGTAGATGTTATCGTGGCCAATAAATTTTAAGATACTGAACTTAACCTTTTCATGTTTTAAGAGTCGAGAAAAGGATAAAAGATGACTCTAGTCTCCTTCGAATATTTAATGAGCACGAAATGACAAGATGCTCACAGGCACCTTTCCTTTTAGGGAGTCCGAAAAGGATCAAAAGTGACTACTCTGGAGACTCTAGGTAAAAGGTTTACCAAACAATCCGTAAAACTGCTTATACACCTTGGCAATCAGATGAAAACCAAGGACTTCCCGTATTGCAGTCAATCTTCCCGAATGCTGTGTTCAGTGCATTACGGCTTGTAAGGCGGCAGACTCGGCTTCCATAAAGGATAATAGCCTAGTGGGGTCTCCCGTATATACGCGACGGTACGTGGGAGCTCAGTCCGTATTGGCACCTATCGTTTCACCGTGGAGGAATCACCCAACCACTCGACGATAAACTACCAGGTTTAAAGACGCCGGAACACGTCTCTAACCTAGACCTCTAGAGTATTTGCATTATGTTCCAATGCGTTGTTATGTTCATTGAGTTTATTTTAAAGTTTATCTTCAATTATGTTTCAGTTTTTTGGTCCTACCGTATGTGATATCTCAAAAACTTCTTAAATGCAAACTATATGCCAAAACTATATCATTTGATTCGATGAATTCTATCTACAGGAGGGTTGAGATCTTTACACAAACGAAATGATCACTCAACAAACAACAAAGATCCTAATGCAGCTAATAACAAGAAATGAAATTTTTTCTTTTTCTTTTTAATAGCAACAAATAACAATAAACGCTACCTAATATGATGCAAAAGATATTTTGTTTTTCTTTCCTTTAAGATGGCATGATGCATTTAAACAAATCTTAAGAGATATGCACAATCCAAGTTCACTCAATGAAATAGAACCAACTCTGAAACACCAAAATGAACTATGCAAGCAAGGAAAAACACAAAGACCTTCAATGAACCATGTAATCTAAGTTCAAATGAAGTCAAGTAAAATCCAAAGAGGCTAGAAGTGAATCACTCAGAGTATAGAAGATCAAGCTTTAACAAATCATTAGATAGGTGCAGAGCACAACCAACAAGTTGACTGGATAATCAAGAGACCAAAACTTCCCACAGAAGGCTAGACATGCAAAGTCACTAGATGTTCTAGGGCTGAGACGAAAATCAATAGAAATAAGCAAACAACTGAAGGATAAAAGCTAAAACCAGTCAAACAGAGGTTCAACACACTTCCAGAGGCTGTAAGAGATATAAAAAGAGCCTGAAAGAGCTTTCCACCCATACACAGGCAAAATTTACAGGGCTGGCGCGACTTTCAGCCTGAGACTTGCGCTACCAAAGGATTGGCGCGAGTTGTTTTTGAGCAACATGCGCCAACTGGCGCGACTGTCAGAGTAATAACCACGCCAATTAAGCTTGCAGGCTAGAAAAATAAATAACACGACCTCAGGTCAGGTTGACAGTGCTCAGATGGATCAAACAGTAAAGAATAAACTCAAAACTGACCCAGGAAGCTCATTCACTCAAGCAAGCAAGAGAAAATTAACATGCAAGACAAACTCCAAATAGCTTCTCCCCAGTGGAGTCGCCAAATTGTTGGATAAAAAGTTTGTGATTGAGACCCAGCCTGCATTTGAAGACTAGATGGGTATTTGGGTCCCGTTTGGGGCCACAGACCGGATTGAGCAGCGCCAGTAGGCTGTCCGATAGGTTGGGCTATCTGGCCAGAAGGAAAACCTTGTTGATACTGAGGTTGGCCGACCTGTCCAGAAGGTTGTACCTGCTGATACTGAGGTTGGCCTACCTGTTGGGATTGGAACTGTTGTTGCGCAGCTAAAGGTTGTCCCTACAGACTAGATGGCTGAGAGGGCTGGGCAGTTGGTTGGCCCAACTGTGTTTGAGGCTGAGCAGCTTACCCAGAGGGTTGTGAATACTGGACAATAGGCTAACCAAGTGGTTGAGTAACTTGTCCAGAAATTGGACTATACTGGACATTGGATTGGTTTGGGTTAATAGTTTGTTGACCAATTTGTCCAACGGGATAACCTTGCTGGATACCAGGTTGGACTTGTTGAAAAGACGACTGACCTGAGTTACCAGAAGGTTGCATATAAGAAGAGGAAAAAGGCGCACCAGTAGCGAAAGGGTTTCCACGAAAGGATTGCTCTGGTTGGTCTTGAGGGGGTTGTCTTGGAGATTGCGCAGATGAAACTTGACCACCATGGAAAGAGGTGGAGGTCCAATCAATTGACAATGGAACTAATACCTCAACAACCGGTTGAGATGACAAATATGGATCATATGGCCCCTGTATTGGGACATTTGTCATGGGATCAAAGACTCCAAACAAGGAAGCCGAGGGACGACTAGAAATAGGAGTCGAAGAGGATGCACAAACCGTTGGAGCGGTTGTGACGGACAGAGGTGATCCCACTAGCCTAAAACAGAACTAGCCACAATCAAACCACGTTGCCACGCAAGTTCCTAGTTACGCATCAGGTGAATTAAGAAGACCAACCTGGAATCCAACGCTGTAGTCGAAGCAGAGTTGATGTTCCCGCTCCCTCGCTCCAGCAGATCATAAACAGACACCTGCACATGCAAAGGAAGAAACAGATACCAGCATAAAATCCACCAAGACACAACTATATTTCAGTCAGAAAGGAAATAAATCACACATCACTATAATAGACAATGAGATTGGAACTATAATAGTAGTCACTCATTAATTAATAATAGACAGGAAAAGTTACAACCAAGGTTCTGACGTTGAACCTCTCCTCTGGCTGGGCGAGCAACTATATGTGTCTTGCAATGTGTCTCCTCTCCGGCAGCATAACCTCTCTATGCTTCATTATCACTCATGATAATCACAACTGGCATTCCTCCAAGAACTCAAGATCTCAACAACTAGCACTAGCTTGTCTAATGCATGAGGAAAAATATTTATAGATGGAGAAGGTAGAAAGATTCGATGAACCAGGACACCCATTGTGGATTGGCATTATCTCGGAAAAGCTACTGTGGACAGTTGTCAAGGATAGATGATGACTCTCGACCTCTATCCATTGGATTTTTCCCTCAAAAGGTTTCGTGATATGAAGGGAAAAAATCATATGGGCGTGCTTTTGGCAAAAATCATTACTAAACTGGGCTGGCGCGGGTGTTGTTCTGTGACAGAGTGCCAGTGGTCGCGCCCTATTTTGAGGATCTCAGTTATTGGCGTGGGTAAGATACTGTGGATCTGCGCCAATGGAAAAAGAGCACTTTTCAGGGATAATTTGCAGAAGGTGTCTTCAGGGAACATGAAGTACATACTCAGGGGAACATAATGCAAGTGTTTTTGGGTTATGTCACTGCTCACAGGTCCCGGAATGCGTCCTCCAATGTATGGAAACGGGGCGATAGGGACGGTGACCAATGGTGACAAATTACTGTGTAACAGATGCCCCCTAAAGCATGAAGTCCGAGAGGTAGAGAGAGTGGTGAAATGCTTTACAAGAACACATATATAGAGCTGCCGCCGAGGATCTGCGTTAAGAGACACGACTGATAGTTCAATTACATGATGTACGTGGTATGGCCGCAGCCATCCATAAGAGAGTACATAAATAATCTAGATCCACAGTATGGACGCAGCCATCTGGTTAGGATTAATGAATTGACTCAGGTATGGTCGCAGCCATCCAGTGAATGAGTCAAGTATCAAGAATCACGCCTAGATTACAACAGACACAATCCAGGGTCTTGCGCTCCATCTCGACCCGAACAAGAGTACAAGTTCAAGCATGTGAATATATGAGCTGAAGTCGAACACGCATGAACATCGTCTCATTACCAGTCAATAGTGGAAACTGTTAACAGACGCGAGAGGTACCACCAATAATGACAATGGCCCTCAAGGTACTATAGGTACAATCTACGTCATGTGAATTAATGATCTGAAGTCGAACACCCGTAGAATCATTCGATCGGAGGTCAATGATGAAAACCTCACGTCGAACACGAAGAACCTGCCATTGAGGCATGCAGGCTCCAAGGCACCGGAAAGGAATCTCTAGATCAACTTCCTGGATAACGAGTTGAAGTCGACAGGAAGTGACCTTGATCGAAGGTGGGCCGTAATGTTTCCCACATCATCGACACGAGACAGAGAGATAATGTTGTGAATCAAGATTGTACGAACTATCAGAGGGAGGTTGTTTCTTTGCAGAGGTCAACTTCTCTTGAACATATCGGCGACACATTAATGGAATCGGCAGTATTTGACATCAATGTATCAAAGGTCATGATGACGAGGCAATGAGTGGATGAGAGGTCAAATAAGGTACCCAAGTCCATGGAAGCAAGTGAAAGATATGAGATGAGATATCCCCACCCTGGACACGAAAGGAGAATAGTGCCATGTTCAAGAGCGACATACTGCTGTCACGGTAATAATTATGGTTCAAAAATTTTCTTTTCCCCCCGCCATTTCTGGCGAGTACCCCAGTTATTTTTAACAAGCTTGATGGGGATAGCATATGCTTGTGGTGTGACAAAATCCGATGTCATCAATTTTTAACGAGTCTAACAAAGGAAGAACTCGGTGTCTTTTTATGTTTAGAGAGTTTGAAAAGACAGCAGAAAGGAAACTCCAGGGATGTCCTTTTTCGTAAAGTTGTGTCTCTTGGACCCGAAAAAGTATAAAATAATACCCGAAAGAACCGCCTGATCATTACGATCGAGGAGTACTTTTCATAATTAGTGATTTCGACCTGAAAAAGTAAAAAAGCGGTCAAAACCACGTCGTTTCGTAACCATGAACGAGTTTGAAACGACAAAAACCCGGTAATCTTTTTATGTTTTAACGGTCGACAAAAAGAACTTAAAACGACCGCCCCTTATTAACATTTAACGAGTCAAGAGGAGCGACTCGGCAATCTTTTCCTCTTTAAATGGTCAGAAAAGAGCTGAAAGCAGACCTCCATTTTTATTTTCTTTAACGAGTCAAAAAGGAAAAATAATCGACAATCTTTTCATATTTTACGAGTCAGAAAAGAGCGTAAAGGCGACTCGTCCTGAAAGAATGAGTGGTATAAAGGGTAGAAGGAATGCCCGGCATTGATTCTAGTATAGTGATGCATGAAATAATCACGTACCCAGATGCTAAGCATGTTCGTCAATGTTTACGCCCTGTACACCCCCGAAAGGCTGCAGCGATTAAGGCCGAGGTAGAAAAGCTTCTTAATGCTGGTTTTATTTACCCTATTCCTCTTACAGATTGGGTTTCTAACATTGTGCCTGTAACTAAAAAACAGGGTACAATCCGGGTTTGTGTCGATTACCGTGATATAAACAAAGCCTGTCCTAAAGATAATTTTCCCACACCATTCATTGATCAGATCATTGATGAGTGTGCCGACAGTGAAATGTATTCGTTTATGGACGGTTTCTCTGGTTATAACCAGATCAATATTGCTCCCGCTGATCAACACAAAACTGCTTTTATTTGCCCATGGGGGACTTTTGCCTATAAGAAGCTCCCTTTCGGTCTTAAAAATGCCGGTGCTACCTTCCAGCGTGCAATGTCTTATGCATTTCATGACATTCGGCATATTGTGCAACCTTATCTGGATGATCTCCCTGCTCATTCAGCTAAACGTCAGGACCACCCTAAACACCTTCGCGAAATCTTTCTTCGCTGTCGATACTACCGAATCAGGCTCAATCCTCACAAATGTGTCTTCTGCGTTGAATCTGGCAGACTTCTCGGGTTTATCGTTTCTCGAGAGGGCATCCGTTTGGATCCCCTTAAAGTCGAGGCTATCGTGAATCTCCCTCCTCCCACTTCTTTGCATCAGTTGCAGAGTTTGTAGGGAAAAGCCAATTTTTTACGTCGTTTTGTTCCCAACTATGCCGAGGTGGCCAAAGGTTTTACACGATTACTGAAGCGTGATGTCCCTTTTCATTGGGATGCCACAGCTCAGGAATCTTTTGAGCGTCTCAAGAGTCTCCTTGTTTCTGCTCCATTGCTCCGTCCTCCGAATTATTATCGCGACTACACCTTGTATTTGGCTGCCGCCGATACCACTATCGGCATGGTTCTTGTCCAAACTGATGATGACAACACTGAACATGTTATTTACTATCTCAGCCACAACCTATTAGACACGGAAACTCGATATGCTTATATCGAAAAGTTGGCACTAGCCGTAGTTTGTGTTGTACAATGCTTCCGTCATTATATTCTTTTGCGTACTACTACTGTGATTTCTGATTGCAACCCCATGACGTATATATTGTCACGCCAGTTGCTGGGGGGCAAATACTCAAAGTGGATTGTTATCCTCCAAGAGTTTGACTTGGAATTTACCACTGCCAAGTCTAAGAAATCCCTTCTGTTTGTTGAGTTAATTTGCTCTTTGCCATCTTCTCCCTCAACCTCGCCTGTAGAAGACCAAAGTTTCAGATTACAGTTGACCCGGTCTTTCAAAAGGTCCAGCTTACAAGTGACCCGGTTTTGCCTACAGAAGTTCCATCCTTAGATGATCTTACATCTGAATCCAAACCAGACAAAAGTCAAAAGGTCCAGCTTACAAGTGACCCGGTTTTGCCTTCAGAAGTTCCCTCCTCAAATGATGTTATCACTACAAAGAATGAAGACCCCACCGTCCAAATTCTATTCATCAACATAGACTCTAATGATCAAGTGAGCATCCCTCTCATTCCTTCGCACCAGGAAGAAAGTCCATTAGAATCATATCCAGCCGTCTATCCAGTCCCACCTCCAAGCAACCTAGTTGTTTCCTTCAATTGGGATCAACTAGGCAATCCTCGGTTACCAGCCTCCATACCATTTCGAATTATAGTCCAAGTCTACCGCATGGTTATGGCCGGTACAATTATTGATGAGGGATCTCCTGTGAGTATCCTTTCTTCAACAGCTTGGGAAGCACTTGGTTCCCCACTGCTTCTGCCTAAGATAAGAAACCTTACAGGTTTCCATCGAGAAACAACTCGACCTTTAGGAATTCTTCCCAATGTACCTATCACACTAGAAGGGAAGACTGTTCAAATGGGCGTCATGGTAGTCCAAGGTCCGTTAGATTACAATTTACTCCTTGGACGAGACTATATTTATCGCATACGTGCAATTGTGTCCTCACTCTTCAGAGTGATGTGTTTTCCGCACAAAGGAAGGACGATCAAGGTCGTAGACCAACTTTCATTCCCCGGTTCACACTTCACATATAGTCATCTACCATTCCTAAATGGTCTTATTTCCACAAGAAATGCCTCAACATCCACTCCGTCATTCTGATGACGGCACTTGACCCGGGCACGTGACTGAGGCCCGGGGGGGCATGCATCCTCCTTCAAAATCGAGTCTTTCCAAGTAAACCTTCATTCCATCCACTCCGTGAATGCCATAAAGCTTGGGGGGCATGTACCTCGATTTTGCATTATCATGCTGGGGGCATGCAAAAATTTAATAAGCATAGTTTTTCGTTTCAAGCTTGTGTAAACATGAAACCGAATCCAAGCAGAGTTCTCCATGGTTCAAGCTTGTGGAAAAAATGAACCCATACCTGATTCACATCCCGTGATTGCCTTTTATCTGCTAAATTCTGCTAGATGAGCCTTGGTTGTTTCATTCCATCGCCACCATCTCTTTGGCCGATCATATGCTTTCACCTGGTTGTTTATCCTTTCTTGAGGAACTGCAGCGATGAGTGGTTTTATTAGCCAGCCTCTTAACCTTTACATGTTTCGAGCAAGTTCCACCATTACCGGAACCAGTTGCTACCCTTTATACCACTCGTTCCTTCAGGACGAGTCGCCTTTACGCTCTTTCCTGACTCGTAAAATATGAAAAGATTGCCGAGTATTTTTCCTTTTTGACTCGTTAAAGGAAATAAAAATGGAGGTCTGCTTTCAGCTCTTTTTTGACCATTTAAAGAGGAAAAGATTGCCGAGTCGCTCCTCTTGACTCGTTAAATGTTAATAAGGGGCGGTCGTTTTAAGTTCTTTTTGTCGACCGTTAAAACATAAAAAGATTACCGGGTTTTTGTCATTTCAAACTCGTTCATGGTTACGAAACGATGTGGTTTTGACCGCTTTTTTACTTTTTCAGGTTGAAATCACTAATTATGAAAAGTACTCCTCGATCGTAATGATCGGGCGGTTCTTTCGGGTATTATTTTATACTTTTTCGGGTCCAAGAGACACAACTTTACGAAAAAGGACATCCCTGGACTTTCCTTTTCTGCTGTCTTTTCAACTCTCTAAACATGAAAAGACGCCGATTTCTTCCTTTGTCAGACTCGTTAAAACTTGATGACATCGGATTTTGTCACACCACAAGCATATGCTATCCCCATCAAGCTTGTTAAAAATAACTGGGGTACTCGCCAGAAATGGCGGGGGGAAAAAGAAAATTTTTGAACCATAATTATTACCGTGACGGCAGTATGTCGCTCTTGAACATGGGACTTTTCTGCTTTCGTGTCCAGGGTGGGGATATCTCATCTCATATATCTCACTTGCTTCCATGGACTTGGGTACCTTATTTGACCTCTCATCCACTCATTGCCTCGTCATCATGACCTTTGATACATTGATGTCAAATACTGCCGATTCCATTAATGTGCCGCCGATATGTTCAAGAGAAGTTGACCTCTGCAAAGAAACAACCTCCCTCTGATAGTTCGTACAATCTTGATTCACAACATTATCTCTCTGTCTCGTGTCGATGATGTGGGAAACATTATCGCCCACCTTCGATCAAGGTCACTTCCTGTCGACTTCAACTCATTATCTAGGAAGTTGATCTAGAGACTCCTTTCCGGTGCCTTGGAGCCTGCATGCCTCAATGGCAGGTTCTTCGTGTTCGACGTGAGGTTTTCATCATTGGCCTCCGATCGAATGATTCTACTGGTGTTCGACTTCAGATCATTAATTCACACACCGTCGATTGTACCTATAGTACCTTGAGGGCCATTGTCATTATTGGTGGTACCTCTCGCGTTTGTTAACAGTTTCCACTATTGATTGGTAATCAGACGATGTTCATGCGTGTTCGACCTCAGCTCATATATTCACATGCTTGAACTTGTACTCTTGTTCGGGTCGAGATGGAGCGCAAGACCTTGGATTGTGTCTGTTGTAATCCAGGCGTGATTCTTGATACTTGACTCATTCACTGGATGGCTGCGACCATACCTGAGTCAATTCATTAATCCTAACCAGATGGCTGCGTCCATACTGTGGATCTAGATTATTTATGTACTCTCTTATGGATGGCTGCGACCATACCACGTACATCATGTAATTGAACTATCAGTCGTGTCTCTTAACGCAGATCCTCGGCGGCAGCTCTATATATGTGTTCTTGTGTGTTCTTGTAAAGTATTTCACCCCTCTCTCTACCTCTCGGACTTCATGCTTTAGGGGGCATCTGTTACACAGTAATTTGTCACCATTGGTCACCGTCCCTATCGCCCCGTTTCCATACATTGGAGGACGCATTCCGGGACCTGTGAGCAGTGACATAACCCAAAAACACTTGCATTATGTTCCCCTGAGTATGTACTTCATGTTCCCTGAAGACACCTTCTGCAAATTATCCCTGAAAAGTGCTCTTTTTCCATTGGCGCAGGTCCACAGTATCTTACCCGCGCCAATAACTGAGATCCTCAAAAGAGGGCGCGACCACTGGCGCTCTGTCACAGAACAACACCCGCGCCAGCCCAGTTTAGTAATGATTTTTGCCAAAAGCACGCCCATATGATTTTTTCCCTTCAGATCACGAAACCTTTTGAGGGAAAAATCCAGTGGATAGAGGTCGAGAGTCATCATCTATCCTTGACAACTATCCACAGTAGCTTTTCCGAGATAATGCCAATCCACAATGGGTGTCCTGGTTCATCGAATCTTTCTACCTTCTCCATCTATAAATATTTGTCCTCATGCATTAGACAAGCTAGGGCTAGTTGTTGAGTTCTTGAGTTCTTGGAGGAATGCCAGTTGTGATTATCATGAGTGATAATGAAGCATAGAGAGGTTATGCTGCCGGAGAGGAGACACATTGCAAGACACATATAGTTGCTCGCCCAGCCAGAGGAGAGGTTCAACGTCAGAACCTTGGTTGTAACTTTTCCTGTCTATTATTAATTAATGAGCGACTGCTATTATAGTTCCAATCTCATTGTCTATTATAGTGATGTGTGATTTATTTCCTTTCTGACTGAAATATAGTTGTGTCTTGGTGGATTTTATGCTGGTATCTGTTTCTTCCTTTGCATGTGCAGGTGTCCGTTTATGATCTGCTGGAGCGAGGGAGCGGGAACATCAACTCTGCTTCGACTAGAGCGTTGGATTCCAGGTTGGTCTTCTTAATTCACCTTTGATGCATAACTAGGAACTTGCGTGGCAACGTGGTTTGATTGTGGCTAGTTATTTTTTAGGCTAGTGGGATCGCCTCTGTCTGCAGAGGGTATTTACCTATCCAACAGGGGGGTTAGATGGGGGGTGGAGCCCCCCCTTTGTTGCGCCGATTGCATAGCAGGGGGGTCACAGGGGGTTTGAGGGGTGCAGGTTGGGCGGACCTACCTATGGTTTTGTGCATGATTTTCGCACATGGTTTTAGACGTGATGGTTTTCGGTCCATGGTTTTGCATGCGATGGTTTTCGATCCATGGTATTCGATGCTTCGGCATGTATAAATATGTATTTTAATATTGAAAGGAACATAATGAAAAATCAAGCTGGTAGTCCCGGTTTTGGGATCTAGGGGAAAATCTCTGTGTATATGTGTTTTATGTGTTATTCTCTTACATTGTTTATTTTCTGAGTTTTAGAATTTGTATGCAGGTAATTTCTGTACAGGGTTAAAACCTACATTTGGTATCAAAGTTGTTTTGGCTTCACGGGGATGACTTTGTTTCTGAGTGGTTTCGCTCAGGCCTGTGGTAGACCCTATTTAGTGGGAGATCTGCAGGATTGATTTTGGTGGTGAAAGAAGATGGCGAGTAGTGGAAAGATACAGATCGAGAAATTTAATGGTCATCATTTTGAGTTATGGAAACTCAAGATGGGGGATTTGTTGGTGGATAAAGATTAGTGGATCACGGTAGATATAGGTACTAAACCAATGGGAGTGTCCGATGAAGAATGGAAGAAGTTGGATCGGAAGCCAAAGAGAACAATACGATTGTGTGTCTAAGATTCAGTATTGTTCAATGTATCAGGGGAAGCTATGGCAAAGGTTTTAAGTGATAAGTTAGGGACTTTGTACCAATCTAAGTCTCTGGTGAATAAACTGTTCCTATGGAAAAAGTTGTATAACCTAAGGATGAAAGATGGAGACTCGATGACAGAGAATCTAAACGCATTTACTACTGTGGTAAGTCAGTTATTATCTGTTGATATTAAAATTTCAGATGAAGATAAGTGCATTAGTTTGTTGTGTTCTCTACTAGATTTGTGGGATAGTCTAGTTATTGCAATAGGTAGAAATGCAATTGCCTTGCAGTTTGATGAAATAGTCTCATCCTTGTTGGCGGAGGAAATGAGACAGAAAAATATGGAGAGCCAGAATGGTGATTCCTTGTCTGTACGAGGACGGTCCCAGAACAGAAACGAAAATAATCCGTCGAATGGGAGGTCTAAATCTAGAGGGAGATCTAAATATCCAGGAAAACTTGTAAAGGTGGTGTGCTGGAAATGCGGAAAGGAAGGGAACTACAAAAGGGACTATAAATATAAAGCTCCTGATAAAGGAAATGGATCTGATGATGCTCCTTATATAGAGGTAAAAACCACCTTAGATGAAGGTGGGGATGTGTACTTGGCTTCATCAAGTACACATGTAGATCATGAGGCATGGTTGATTGACTCAGGTGCATCCTTTCACTTCACTCCCCATAGAGAGTGGTTCTGCGAGTATGAGAAATATGATGGTGGTGATGTCTTCCTGGGGGATGATCGGAAGTCTAGAATCGTTGGTCGTGGAAAAGTAAAGTTGAGGTCGCAAGGTGGAAGGGTTAGAACATCTTCGGGTGTTCTACATATTCCTGCATTAGCCGGAAATCTGATTTTTGTAAGCAAGGGGGATGATGCAGGTGTAAAAACAATGTTCGAGAAGTATACTTACAAGATGGTTTGGGGGGCACTGGTATTGATGTGGGGAGTTAGAATTGGAACTCTATACAAGCTTCAAGATAACACTGTTGTTGATGGGTGCAACAATTCTGTGGTTCTTGAAAGTGGAGTAGAAAATCTAGTGGTATCTAGAGAGAAGACCATGTTGTGGCATCAAAGGTTTGGACATATTGGAGAGAAGGGCCTTCAAATACTTCATGGTAAAGGTATGGTAGAAGGTATGAGTAATAGCTCTCTGGATTTTGATTTCTATGAAAATTGTGTATATGGGAAGCAGAATCGGGTGAGTTTCCCCTCTAGTGGTAAAAGGGCGAAACATATATTAGAACTTATGCACAGTGATGTGTTTGGACCTGTGAGGGTTCCATCAATGGGTAAGTTTGTGTACTATGTATCATTTATAGATGAATTATCAAAGGAATACATGGACATATTTCCTTAAGAAGAAATCTAAAGTCTTTGATAGGTTGAAATAATTTAAGGCTCTGGTGGAAAACCAAATAGAGAATAAGATAAAGGTGTTGAGGACAGATAACAGTGGAGAGTTTTGCAGCAAGGAATTTGAATAATTCTGTAAGAAGTGTGGTATAGCATGGTAGAAGACTACTCCATACACACCTGAGAATAATGGAGCTGCAGAAATAATGAACAAGACGTTGATGGAAAGGGAAAGAAGCATGTTGAGTGATGCCGGGTTAGGACAGGAATTTTGGGCAGAGGCGCGGGAGACAACATGTTACCTGGTCAACATATCACCTTCATCAGTGTTGGAGGATAAGACTCCATAAGATTTATGGACTGGTAAGAAACCCTCTCTTTCACATCTGAAGGTATTTGGATGTGATGCATATGTACATGTTCTAAAGGAGAAAAGAACCAACTTGGATAGTAAATATGAAAAGTGCATATTTATTGGGTATAAGGATGTTTTAAAGGGTTATAAGCATTGAAACCCAATAACAAGGAAGGTTGTTTACAGCCAAGATGTGGTGTTCAGAGAGGTGGAAGATGTTATTAAACATGAATTCCAACCAAAGGAACCTGAGAAGATAGAGTTTGAGCTTAAGGAGGAAGAATCAGACTCTACAACGGAGGAGGAATCAGAAGATGAAGAGCCACAAACTTTGAGTGTGAGAAGATCAGTCCAAGAAAGAAGGTAGCCAGAAAGGTATAGTCCATTTGCTTTCTGTTCAAATTTTTCTTTATCTGTTACTAATGATCATCCCAGAACTGTGAAGGAAGTAGTAGATTCAGAGGATGGAAAACTATGGAAAGAGGCCATGGTTGATGAAATGACATCTTTGCACAAAAATTAGGCTTGGGATCTTGTGGAGTTGTTGGCTAGAAGGAAACCCATTGGCAACAAATGGGTGTTCAAGAAGAAGACAAATGAAGAAGGAAAGGTGGAGAGATACAAAGCTTGGTTGGTAGTAAAAGGTTATTCCCAAGTGCCAGGAATTGATTTTGGTGATATTTTTCTCCTGTTGCCAAGGTAGCTTCTATTAGATTACTTTTATTTGTTGTTGTTGCTTTTTATTTTGAGGTAGAAAAGATGGATGTGAGGACAACATTTCTTCATGGGGATTTGGAAGAGGAGATCTACATGAAGCAGCCTGAAGGTTTTGCGGTGAAGGGTAAGAAAGAAATGGTATGCAAGTTAAAGAACTCTTTGTATGGGTTAAAACAGTCACCAAGGATGTGGTATCAAAAATTTGATACATTTATATAGGGATTTGGCTTCACTAGAAGCAAAGCATATCACTATGTGTATTTTAAATTAATTTGTGACTGTGTTATTTATTTGTTCTTGTATGTGGATGATATGTTGCTGGTTGGAAATGACAAAGAAAATATCCAGGATTTGAAGGCCCAATCGTCCTCCAAATTCGACATGAAAGATATTGGTAATGCAAACTATATTTTGGGCAAGGAAATTAAAAGAGACCGGGAAAAGAGGAAGCTCTGGCTAAACCAGAGGAAGTATGTCGAGACAACACTGCAGAGGTTTTATATGCAGGATAGTAAACCGGTGAAGTTTCCTATTCCTGTAGGTGTGAGGTTATCTACTGAATAGTGTCCCAAGACACAAGAAGAGGAAGAGGACATGTCTCATGTTCCATATTCAAGTGCAGTCGGTAGCTTGATGTATGCAATGGTCTGTTTTAGACCAGACATTGCACATGCAGTGGGAGTATTGAGTAGGTTTATGTTAAAACCAGGGAAGGAGCACTAGACAACAGTGAAGCGGGTTTTTAGGTATTTTCGTGGCACTAGTGATTATGGTTTGTGCTACCAAGGAAGACCAGGATTGGATAGAGTGTTGGATATTTGTGGCTTTGTTGATGTAGACTGGGCTTGAGATCTAGATCAAAGGAAATCTACAAGTGGGTATGTGTTTAACATATTTGGAGGTGCAGTCAGTTGGATGAGTAAGAAACAATCTGTAGTGTCACTATCAACTATAGAGGCAGAATACATGGTAGCCACTCATGCAAGCAAGGAAGCAGTTTGGTTTCAGAGATTATGTTCAAGTATGGGGTTAGTGCACGAAGCTATAAGGATAGACTGTGACAGCCAAAGTGAAATTTTCTTGGCAAAGAACCCTGAATATCATTCAAAGACAAAGCACATTGATGTTCAGTATCACTTTGTGAGGGATATGATAGAAGACAAACAGGTGTTGCTGGTAAAGGTCGACACTTTGAAGAATACTGCAGATGCATTGACAAAATCTATGAGCTCTGAGAATTTCTCTTGGTGTAGAGAAACAATGGGCGTTGCACGGTTGGATAAATGACTCAGCTCTCTTGTGGCCCCCTGTGGAAAGAAAACAACAAGTGGGAGAATGTTGGGTTATGTTATATTCTTTCCACGACTAGCCCACGTAATTAACTGGGGGGTTATGGGGGGCGGGGGGGCACGGAGCCCCCCCTTCGTTGTGCTGATTACGTAGCGGGGGGGTCATAGGGGGTTTGAGGGTGCAGGTAACCCCCCCTATGGGGTCTGGGGCACTACTCCAGAAAGTTTTGGTTTTGGACCCTATGTTAGGTTGGGCGGACCTACCTATGGTTTTTTGAATGATTTTTGCACATGGTTTTGGACACGATGGTTTTCGATCCATGATATTGTATGCTTCAGCATGTATAAATATGTATTGTAACATTGAAAGGAACATAATGAAAAATCTAGCTGGTAGTCCCGGTTTTGGGATCCAGGGGAAATATTTGTGTATATGTGTTTTATGTGTTATGCTCTCACATTGTTTATTTTCTTTGTTTTAGAATTCGTATGCAGGTGATTTCCATACAGGGTTAAAACTTAGATAGAAGATATGATGAAAGAGTTAATTTTTGCAAAAAGTGAAGCTTGGAAATATGATCTTGTTGTCAAGCTACAACACCCTCCAAATTTTGGCCTATATTCGAACTTTGGAACCTCTCTTTGATCATGTGAGTTGTTTTTTCTATTTATTAGAGTTATCCCATGCTTCCTTCTTAAGTTTCTAGGTCCTTGTTTGAAGGAATTCCAAATGTCATCTTTTGTTAAGGGAAGTGTTGTTCTTTGTGAAAGGAAGTTATGGAACACCTTTAAGAGGAAGCTCCGGTACTTTATTTTGTGTTAATGGATTCTATCTATCATAGGGATATGTATTGGACTCATTCTCAAGGTATTATGCACTTTCTTATTGCAATCAACACTTGTGGTGAAAGATGTATTTTAAGTGTCACATTTGGAGGAAAGTATTGTTTTGTCATTTTTTCAATGGATGCATGTCAATTTTTGGTGTTGAGTATTTCAATGTCATGTGGTTCGTCACTTCTGAGTGTGTGATCATGTACAAGTCTTGTTACATGCTTTGATATCATCTTCCTACCTTACTGATCCCACACTTAGTCAATCTTGGAGTTTTCTTGTCTTTGTAACTTTCCCGACCAAGCACTTATCTATTTGCTAGCTAGAACTACATATTACCCAGTCACAAGACTCAGTCAAGAATCCTGTACCTCCTATAATTATGCACCGTGTAGTCATAGTGAGATTCCTCCAACATCTGCATACGACGCAATCTCAATGCTCAGTGACTTTCAACTGCACTTTCCCACTGTGCAGTCCTTGCCATGTCTTGCCTCTAATGCACACTGCTTACTTTAAGTTAGCATTTAGGTCATGTCTTAGCCTCTGTAGTGCTCAACTTTGTGGTACATCAATCCTCTCCTTCTAGAACTGTGCACTGCACAACCATACTGAAAAAGCATGCCTTCTCTTCTTCCCTAACTTCCCTAACTGCATAGTCATTCGTCCCTATCTCTCAACCACTACGCATCACAGAATTAAAAAGCCTAGAATATCACTCCATACCTCCTACTCCTATGCATTGTGTAATCCGTAGGCCTCCTCCTCAATACTACACATTGTCCTAGCTCAGTTAGTATGCTGCATCAAAAACAAGGTATACTAGGATATTTTGCGATTAATGTCATCTAGTCATGAGTGAATTCCATTTTTAGGTGTTATTATCTTGATGTGACAAGATGACGCTCAAAGAGGATGTCAAATAGAATCTATAATAAGACATTGATGAAGTTGAAGATACAAAGATAATTATCAAGGAAAGAGATAAAGCGACACTAGATCACGAAAAAAGAACAAAGATCAAAAGCACATAGAAGACTCCATATCCTAACCAAACTAAAGGAGGATGAATATGTGAATATAGAAATGAGAAGAAAATATTTCCTTTGATATACTACAAAAGTTCCATGTCACCATTTCCAAGTCATGGCTTCTCAAAGTGTCACCATGTAAGTTATATGTGTCATTGTATTTTTCCACATGTAATATTGCATTTTCGAAAAATGAGATAATGTAAAATGTGTGGAATCCCAAGGGTCACGAATGTGAAAATTCATGTAGAAGATCAAAGATATCTTAGGAATTAGAAAGGTCATATGGAATATCATGAGTCAGGAGGAAAATTCAAGAGTCAAAATGGAGTTGGAGAGTCACCTAATTGTTATATATACACCCTCATAACTCAAGCAAAGGATTTTTTACCTTGTCTTCTCAAGCTAGGCATAGGAGAGAAGATTAGTATTTTGAGAAGAAAGTGGTGGCTTAACGTTCCACTATTGGAACTAGTGTTGTATATTGGGACTTTCACTTTATAATTAAAAGCTCTTATATCCGACACACTTTCATGCATATTTCGTGAATGATTGTAAGTCTATTCTTTCATTGTTTGTAGTGTATGTTTATGTTTCAACATACTAATGAAAATGAACTATTTCGTTGGCTTTATTTTGCACCTTTGAACTATGTGTCTCTTGCTTTCATGATCATTATTTCTTTGTGAACTATTTCACAAGATAACTATCGATTCTTTCAAGATATATGTGTGTGTCTTTACTAGGATAGTACTATTACTCTTCTATTAAGGACTCACTTTATTTCCCCTTTCAATAAAAGAACCATTATCCACTTTGCAATTGAATATATCACAAGGCTAACTTACTTGTTTATCTACAAAGTATATGCATTTATCTTGTGTCATTCAGTGAAGCCAAAGAAAAACATTAAGAATATGGTAGTTGGGCATATCTCCTAGATGGGGCTCCTACTCCAAATGATGTGAGGTCTAGTTGGGATTTCATATCGATGAGAGCCCCTGATTTTTAGTTGTATCAAGCACCTTCAACAATTTCTATTTGAATATTTAGGCGGTAGGGTTGTAATGAATGAGGATTTAGAGATAATTCCACAATAGTCATTTTTATATCAATGTTTTGAGTCACAAACAAGGTTCATGATCAGGACATGATGTCAAGAGAAGGAGAGGAAGAAAAAATAAATGAATAAATAAATACAAATCACAAATTAGGAGAGAATAAGGTTAGAGTGAATGTTGTCAGTTTACCTTCTCTCTATTTTAATTTTGGTTTTCTTGAGTAAACATAACTCATTCTAGGTATCCCTTCTGTACAAGGTTACAATTTATGTTTAAATATTTCTGGTAGGGTTTTAATGAATGAGTATTCATATATAATTCCACAATAGTCATTTTTATATCAACTTTTTGAGTCATAAACATGACTCATTATTAAGATATGATGTCGAGAAAAGGAGAGGAAGACAAAATAAATGAATAAATAAATACAAATAAAAAATTAGGAGAGAATAAGATTAGAGTGAAGGTAATTGGTGGAACTTCCCTCGATTTTAATTTTGGTTTTTGCGAGTAAACAAAATTCATTCCAGGTATCCCTTCCGTACAAAGTTACAATTTTTGTTTGAATATTTTTGTGGTAGCATCTTAAAAAATGATGATTTAGAGGTAATTCCACAATATCAATGTTTCAAGTCACAAAACAAGACTCATCATTAGGATATGATGTCGAGAAAAGGAAAGGGAAGACAAAATACACGAATAAATAGATACAAATAGCAAATTAGGAGAGAATAAGGTTAGAGTGAAGCTCGTTAGTAGACCTTCTCTTTATTTTAATTTTGGTTTTCTCAAGTAAGAAAAACTCATTCCAAGTATCCCTTCCATACATGGTGACAATTTTTGTTTGAAGATTTTTGCGATAGGTTCTTAATGAATAAGGATTCATATATAATTCCTCAGTAACCATTTTTATATCAACGTTTTGAGTCACAAACAAGACTTGTCATCAGGATATGTTGTCGAGAGAAGGAGAGGAAGAAAAAATTAATGAATAAATAAATACAAATCAAAAATTAGGATATAATAAGGTTAGAGTAAAGGTCATCGATAGACCTTCTCTTGATTTTAATTTTGATTTTCTCGAGTAAAAAAAACTCATTCCAGGTATCCCTTCCATACATGGTTACAAATTCTGTTTGAATATTTCTATGGTAGGGTCTTAATGAATGAGGACTTTGAGATAATTCCACAATAGTCATCTTTATATAAAACGTTTTGAGTCACAAACATGACTCATCATCATGATATGATGTTAAGAGAAGGAGAGGAAGATAAAATAAATTAATAAATAAATACAAATCACAAATTAGGAGAGAATAATATTAGAGTGAAGTTCACCGGTAGAACTTATCTCAATTTCAATTTTGGTTTTCTTGAGTAAAAGAAACTCATTACAGGTATCCCTTCCATACAGGGTTACAATTTATTTTTGAAGATTTATGTGGTAGGGTTTTAATCAACGAGGATTTAGAGATAATTCCACAGTAGTAATTTTTATATCAATGTTTTGAGTCATGAATAGGACTCATCATTGGGATATGATGTTGAGAGAAGGATATGAAGACAAAATAAATGAATAAATAATAAATACAAATCAAAAATTACAATAGAATAAGATTAGAGTGAATTTTGTCAGTGAACCTTCTATCGATTTTAATTTTTGTTCTCTTGAGTAAATGGAACTCATTCCAGGTATCCCTTCGATACAAGGTTACAGTTTCAGTTTGAATATTTTTGTGGTATGGTTTTAATGAATGAGGATTCGTAGCTAATTCCACAGAGTCATTTTTGTATCAATGTTTCAAGTCACAAACAGGACTCATCATCAAGGTATGATTTCGAGAGGAGAGGAGGAAAAAATAAATACAAATCGTAAATTAGTAGATAATAAGGTTAGAGTGAAGGTTTTCGGTAGACCTTATATCAATTTTAATTTTGGGTTTCTCGAGTAAATGAAACTCTTTCTAGGTATCCTTTCTGTACAGGGTTACAATTTATGTTTGAATATTTATGTGGTAGGGTTTTAATGAATGAGGATTCAAAGATAATTCCATAGTAGTAATTTTTATATCAAAATTTTGAGTCACACACATGAATCATCATTAGGATATGATGTCGACAGAAGGAGAGGAAGACAAAATAAATGAATAAATAAATACAAATCACAAATTAGGAGAGAGTAAGGTTAGAGTGAAGGTTGTTGCCAAACGTTCTATAGATTTTTAATTTTGGTTTTCTTGAGTAAACGAAATTCATTCCAGGTATCCCTTCCATATAGGGTTACAATTTTTGTTTGAATATTTCCGTGGTAGGGTTTTAGTTAATGAGGATTCAAAGATAATTCCATAGTAGTAATTTTTATATCAACATTTTGTGTCACAAACAGGACTTATCATCAGGATATGATGTCAAAAGAATGAGAGGAAGATCAAATAAATGAATAAATAAATACAAATCACAAATTAGGAGAGAATAAGGTTATAGTGAAGGTTGTCAATGAACCTTCGCTTAATTTTAATTTTGGTTTTATCGAGTAAACGAGACTCATTCTAGGTATCCATTCCATACAAGGTTACAATTTTTGCTTGAATATTTATGTGATATGGTTTTATTTAATGAGGACTCAAAGATACTTCCACAATAGTCATTTTTATATCAACATTTGGAGTCACAAACAAGACTCATCATCAGGATATGATGCTGAGAGAAGGAGAGGAAGACAAAATAAATGAATAAATAAATACGAACCATAAATTGCAAGAGAATAAGGTTACAATGAAGATTTTTGGAGGACCTTCTCTCGATTTTAATTTTGGTTTTCTCGAGTAAACAAAACTAATTCCAGGTATCCCTTCCATAGAGGGGTACAACTTCTCTTTAAATATTTATGTGGTAGGGTTTTAATGAATGAGGATTCAAAGATAATTCCAAAGTAGTCATTTTTATATCAACGTTTTGAGTCACAAATGGGACTGATCATGAAGATATGATGTCGAGATAAGGAGAGGAAGACAAAATAAATGAATAAATAAATACAAATAAAAAAATAGGAGAGAATAAGGTTAGAGTGAAGGTCATCAGCAGATGTTCTCTTGATTTTAATTTTTGTTTTCTCAAGTAAATGAAACTCATTCGAGGTGTCCCTTTTGTACAAGGTTACAATTTTTGTTTGAATGTTTTTGTGGTATGGTTTTGAATAAGGATTCAAATATAATTCCAATGTAGTCATTTTTAATATCGATGTTTCGAGTCACAAACATAACCCATCATCAAAATATGATGTTAAGAGAAGGAGAGTGATGCGAAATAAATGAATAGATACAAATCACAAATTAAGGGGGAGTAAGGTTAGAGTGAAGGCCATCGGTGGACCTTCTCTTGATTTTAATTTTGTTTTTTTCGAGTAAACATAACTCATGCCAGGTATCCCTTCCTATTGTGTTGTGCAACAACCCCCCAATTTATTTATATATAAATCTCTTAGGAAATTATTATATAAATAAATGGGGACCCTTTAAATTTTAAAAAATATAGGAAAATAACATAGTTTAGGGTTTTAAAAGGACAAACTTGAATTTTTGAATAAACAAATCCAAATTCATTAGGCCCAAACAACTTGAATAATCCTACCTTAAAGAAATCCCGACCATATTGCATTTCACAAAGTCTCGAAGAACAATGCCTTTTTTTTACCCTTTCAAAACTTCCGATGCAATAAAGATAGCCCCCAAGAACCAAACATGTCTAAATCTCAAAAGGCTTAAGTATTGTCAACAAACTACTTTACGTTGGAACTTGCCCGCATCGCAATTTTATAATGAAAAAAATATATGAAAAATCCCAAGGACCATTCTAATTGCTAAATGTGATAAACTAGTTGGACTCGATAAAACAATGAATGCAGTCTGTTGTACCTCTGAGATAGTAGTAGGTCAGCTACCAATGCCAGCGCATCTAAAATAATTGTTTTGGGGTTTTTGGTTTTAAGTTTTGGAAGATTAATGAATGAAGACAGATGTAGAATTGAAATACTTAATTCTTTGGGTTATATTAATATCTCAGCAAAGGGTTGCTATAAAGCTTTACACAGTGATATAGATCAAAAATAGTGGTGAGAAGAAGAAATAAAATAATATGATTATCACAGTTTCCAGACTGTAAAACAAAACAATCATAAGTGTGAAAACCTTCTGAACTACGTTCTAAAGATTCAAGGCAGTATACTTAAGCTTACACAAGATGCTGATGATTTATTGATTAGAGGGGATTATCTAAACAGACAGTTCATTAATCCATTCTCTTAATATATGATCACTTCAGGAGCTTATAGGTATAAATTGAGACACAATCATTCCTACCTAGATATCTCTATAAGTCATAAGCATATGAAGAAAAAACATAATGATTGATAACTAGAAAAACTTACAGGATAACACAAACTGTGTAAAACCAAATTCAGAATCCTCTGCTTTGTATTAAGGTTCCAGAAAGATTGAGTGCATCAAGTGTCTATAAAAGCTTCCTTCACAAGTGAAACCATGTTGAAAGTAGAAGGAACAGTCAAGAATTTACAAGCAATGAGTAATGAACCCTGAACTTCAAACCCATAAGAACTCGAAGAGAGAGTTATTTATACAATAATTAAACTAAGGGAATATCCTAAAACTGATTAAGATTTATTTTAGGAAAGGAAAGATCTCCATACAAGAAGATAGGGGCAGCTATTGAACTGTTTTTTGCTGTCCCCTTTTATTCAGGTTATGCTAGCTTTGTTGTTGGATATTTTTCCCTTTAAGCTGGTTATTTGTTTGTATCCTTTACGCTGGTGAATTTCTTCATTTGATCTTTCATCTGATACTCTTTTAACTCTATAAATATCCTTTAACCCTTTTGAGTAACCTTAACTATGCATTTCAGGTTTTTACTATGTTTTTCAATAGTAAATCCCTTTAGATTTGTCTTCAAACTGTATGCAAGCTATTTCTTTGTAAACCTGGAACAGAAGTCTTTACTTTCAAAACACATAAATTGTTAAGAAAACCTAGGTGACAGAGGAGGACATCAATGGCTTTATTTAGCTTGAGAGGATATTGGAAGGAATCCAGAGGGTATCGGAAGGTAAAACCATGGCTTAATTGGTCACAGAGGCTTATGGAGGGCTTACTATGAAAACAGGGAAAACAAAGGAAAAATGGTAATTTTTGCATTTAAATGGTGAAACGACTTTCTTTTTGAAATATGGGTCAAATGAACAGTGGTCATTTTGTCATTAGCAGGAGGTGGTTTTGGTTTTCTTCACACCGCTTTATGAGTCGCAAGCGGTTTTCAAAGGGGTCACCCGAAGTAACCTGAGCATGAAACGTAGCAAAGGGAGGTCAGTTGAATACCACTTTTCAGGCAGGTAATGCTTGTACATAGAGCCAACCCGAAAACGTTTAGAATCGTTGGATTTTAATGCCTTAGATGGGACAGTGGTGGATCAAAAGAGCAGCATGGAGGGTCCCAATGATTAATTATGGTGGAAAATGGCTTTATTAATGGGTTAAAACTGAGATTAGCGGTGTTTTTTGTTTAAATCATAAAAATAATTTAACGAATAAAACCTTCACAAAACACGGTATGGTGGATTTGAAAAAATATGAATGCGGGTAGATAAATGGCATGGGGTCCAGGCTCCCATCGCATATCAGAGATCGTAGTTTAACGGAGGAAAGGTCCATCGCAAAGGAATGCGATAGGGGCCGGATGCGACGTGAAAATAAAACATAGTTAATACCACGTCGGGTCCGGGTTCCCATCATGTATCGGAGATCGCAATAGCAGAGGGTGTGGTTTAGTTGGGAATTGTGATGAGGGCGGATGCAAAATGGGTGATGAATTGTGATATATATTGCGTCGGGTCCGAGCCCATCACAATCAGAGATCGCAACGGTGGACGATGCATGCACATTGAAGGTTTGTGATCCGCCAATGCAATGTTTTATTAAATAGATAGTTTTTATAATAAAACTAAGGGTTTCGAGTATTTTAATAAGTGGAGTTAATATATACAGGAAAGGACTTTTTTAGGGATTTAATACATTAAGTGAGTGTTAATATGAAATATGAGCAGAAAGGGAAAATAGACTAAGTATAATGCTTTTTAATGGGTTATTTGCCTTCACATATATATATCAATACTTAGGCTAAAAAACTTTTTGTGGGTTTTTGGGTAAAAGGGGATTTACCATGGGGTTTCTACTTTTCCTAGGCAAAAATGATTTTGACCTTAGGAAAAGGGGTTTTTATGGAAAATGAATGAATATGAACTGTATGAAGGTGGGAAGGGGAAATTAGTAAATATAGGGTTGAATGAGGATGAGGGAAGTTAATTAATTGATCTTGTAGACCTTCATTTTCTTTGTGTAATTGCCTCATGGACATAGAAACATATAGTAAAACATGATAAATGTACATTTTGTCCAATTAGTTATCATACTTTTGCAACCTTTCTCTACTTACCCTTTGGTTATCCTATCATTTTTTCTTCACTTAATGGGTGCATTTAAGCTAGAAAACCATTTTCCCTTCTTTTTATTTTAAAAAGAAAACTATCTAATTCTAACCTTATAACATCCAAAGGCTCAGATTAAACTAATGAGCACCTTATTCTTCTCTACCTAACTATTGATCTACCAAGATTAAACAATTTCGCCAGATCTTTATTCTCTAACTATAACATCAAATTTAAAGCATGAAGCAGTCAAGATTAAACAATTTGATTGTCATGGGTTGTGGCATTTATGACAAGCTACAAACAACCATTATTTTGTTAAGATAGTCTTCGGCAAAATCACATTGCCGAAGACTATCTTAACAATGTTATGGATCACAGAAGTCTAAATTCCTTAACCATTATTTTGTAGAAACAATAGTAGTGGCATTTGGACTTGCTCACTTTCAAAGTTTATTTGTTTTCTTTTCTTTCTAACCTAACATATTCTTTTTGTCTTGATTTTTTAGGACATCTAACCTAACATTTTCTTTGATATGGACATCATCATCAAGATTTTTTTCACTAACATTTTGTTCAATATTGTTATGTCCATATCCTAACTTAACATTTTTTCAAATATTCTATATTTTTTTACTATTTTATTCTACCTTATCAAAACCAAAAAATGCTACAACATTGGCTCCATCTGGGGACTGCTTTCTCCCCTAGAATGCAGAGAACCTGCAGATCCATGTGCCTTCTCCTCGGGCTATGGAGTCCTTGCTGTAAAGAAAATCACACTAAAATATTGAAAGGTAAAAGAAAACTAGAGTATTTACAATGAAAACTATTTCAACTTCTTAGTACTGAATGTAATGTTTGAGAAACCTTCCATTTATAGGATAAGTGGAATATAGCCCCTCAAGATTCTGTAGCACAAAAGCATTGTTACCCTTCACTTCAACAATTGCTAAAGGCCCAAACCATAGATTGTCAAATTTTCCATGCTTTCCTTTCTGTTCTCTCCTGGAATCCCATATTACGACTAGATCACCTTCCTTAAAGTCCCTTTCCTTGGCTCTTCTATCAAACATAGTCTTCATCTTATTTTGATATTTCATCAATTTGTATTGAACTTCATCTCTGTTTTCATTAAGTTCAATAATTTGACTTATTCTTCTTGAAAAATCATCAGGTTCATCTATTGAATCCTGCAGGAATTTTAAAATAGGGAAGGCCAAATTGGTAGGGAAGATTGCATCTTTCCCATAGACTAACTGAAATGGAGATTTTCCAGTTGATCTCTTTGGAGAAATTTTGTTTGCCCATATTGCATAAATCAAATGTGAATCCTAGCTCTTCTTATGATTAGCTAGAGTCTTTTTTATTACCTTTACAAGGTCTTTGTTGGATGACTATGCAAGGCCATTACCTTGAGGGTGGTATGGATTTGAATGATGTAATGAAATCTGATATTTCTGGAAAAAGTCAATCACTTTAACACTAGAAAAATTTGTTGCATTTTCAGTGACAATTTGAGTTGGGCAACCAAATCTAGACAAGATATTCTCCTCTATAAACTTAATTACTACTGAATCAGTAGAATTTCTGACTGGAATTGCTTCCAACCATTTATTAAAGTAGTCTATTGCAGTGAGGATCCATCTATGATGATTACTTGAAGTGGGATGAATCTCTCCAACAAAATATAATCCCCATTGAGAAAAAGGTGCTGAAACTATTGATGGAACGAGTGGAAGAGCTGCTAATTTTTGTTTACCAACAAACATTTGACAAGGAACACAACCTATGACTTTTTCCCCTACTTGTAAGAAAAATGTAGGCTAATAAAATCCTCCCCTCAGAATGTTGTATGTTGTCACTCTCCAAGCATAAGGTCCCCCACAATATCTTGTATGAAATTGATCAATGATTCCTTTAGTTTCTGATTCTGTTAAACATAATAACAAAATATTCAGTGGATCTTTCAAGTATAAATTTTCATTTATAATGCAGTACTTGAGTGATTTTAACTTAAGGGTTTTACACTGGGTTTTGGAGAATGATGTTGGACACTCAAAATGGATAAAGAAATTCACAATAACTTGGTACCAGTTTGACAACAAGAATTTTTCATCAATGTTTGTAGGACTGATCTGCTCTGAAGGTAGAGGTTCTTATGGATTCTCCCCTTGTGCAAGGAGAGAAGGTTATTGTGGATCCTTCCCTTGTGCAAGGAGAGAAGGTTCTTGTGGATTATTCCCTTGTATTTCTAAAACATAATTGATTCCAAGTACTTTGCAGTTGGATTAAGCTAGAATCTTGGCTAATCCTTGACCTTTTACTAGCTTGGTAGTCTTGATAGTTAGATCAAACTCCAAAATTTGAGTGGTCCATGTACCTATTTTCCCATCAGTGTCTGGTTAGGTTAGGACAATTTTCACAGCACTATTAGGGGCATAAGCAGTAATAGGTGAATGTAAGACATACATTCTAAATGATTTCAGGACTTGAATGAGGGCATAGGCTTGCTTCTCAATGATGTCATACTTAAGCTCAAGATCTCTCATAACCTTGCTGAAAAAGGTTATGGGTTGATCATAGGAATCTTGATTTTTCTGTAATAGAACAACAACAAGGGTTGTTTCAGAGGCAAAAGAGAAAATACTAAATGGCTTACTATAATCAGGGTTGGCTAAGGTGGGAGCTTCAGAGATAGCCCTTTCTATTTGTTCGAATGCATACCTAGAAGAGGATGTCCATTTTATTTCATGGTCCTTTCGAAGCATGTCAGTTATGTCTTTTACAATGTCTAAATAATTTGGAATAAACCTCCTTAGAAAGTTAATCTTGCCTAGAAAATCTTTAATCTCCTTCTTGTTTCTAGGTAAGGTCAATGTTTCAATGGCAGATACTTGTTTGGGGTCAATTACTACTCCCTCCTTTGAAGTTATATGGCCCAATAGTTTTCCTTCTTTGACAACAAACAAAGACATCTTAGGGTTCATTGATATTCCAAATTTTCTGCACCTGTCAAAAACCTTCATCAAGTGCTTTAGATGTTTCTGATCAGATTTAGAAAAAATAGTTATGTCATCAAGATAAATAACCACAAATTTATTTACCTGACCCATAAAATTTATGTCCATAGCTCTCTGAAATGTTTCTCCAGAATTGGTTAAGCCAAATGGCATCGTAGCATACATGAATGTACCCCAGGGTGTAGTAAAGGTTGTCTTCTCTCTGTCTGATGTATCAACATTCACCTGATTGTAACCTAAAAAATCATCAAGCATAGAAAGTATTTGTGCTCCTCAAACCATTTGAAGTAACTGATCCATTTTGGGCAAAGGATAATTATCTTTTAATGATGCCTTATTCGGATTTCTAAAATCCACACAGAGTCTTATTTATCCATTTTTATTTCTAACAGGAACTAGATTTGCAACCCAATTAGAATATATAAGAGGGAGGATGATCTAAGCATCTAGCATTTTCTTAATATCCATTTCTATAGTTGTTATAAGAGCTAGATTTGTCCTTCTAAGTTTCTGTTGATAAGGTTTAGATTCTAGCTTCAAAGGAATCTTATGTTGTATTAATGAAGTATCATAGGTCTTTAGATCAACATAATTCCTAGTGAAAACATCCTTATAATTTTGTAGTAACTTAAGATATTGAGCTTTGATCTCAGGGTCTAGAGATGCACATAATTTGATGTTTTTGATACCTTCACCAGTTCCAATGTTAATCTCTTCTATGTCATCTTATGAAGAAATGGACTGAGGGTTTCAGAGCACATCATTCTGATCAAAAAAATTTTCCAAAGGAATGAGTCCTTTTGGAATAAAATTATTAGATAATTGAATAATGTCATGATTAGCAATTTGGGTTTTAAAATCTGAAGTATCATTTCCATCTGCATTTTCATTTATTTCAGTTCTATCTTCATCAATTTGTAGAAATAAAAAATCATCTATTACTTGCAGAAATGATTTCAAATGTTCATCATCTTTGAATATTTTCTAATGATTCAAATTATCTGGGATAGATGGCCTATATTTGACTTGTATCTGATAGATTACATCAGTATGATCAAGAATTTTAAAAGAGCTAGCAGAGACAGCTAAGGCATCTGCATGAATATTCTGATATCTGGGAATATGAGTCAAATTAAAAGCATCAAAGAAGTTTTCAACTGAATCCCATACTTCATTTTGGTAGGACCTAAGTCTAGGGTGCTTGGTCTGGCAAGCATTTCTTACTTGCTTAACAATAAGTTCTGAATCAATAAAAACACTTCAGTTTTGAACTTTTAAGCTTTTAGCTAATTGCAATCCTAAAGGGAAAGCTTCATATTCAGCCACATTATTTGTAACTTTGAAGTCTAATTTACATGATTGGGTTATATTTCCTTTTTCAGGTGAAATTAAAACTACTCTAGCTCCTGCCCCATCTTTCATGCAAGAGCCATCAAAGAACAGTTTCCAAATATCAGTTTGGTTTGGTTCAGGACTTTCAACTACCTCTTCAATTTTGACTTGAGTTTTATGTTGGTTTGAAGTGAGTTCAAAACAACCAAAGTCTTGATCTATTGCATAAATTGGATGGTTCCTTGGTTGGTCAGTCTTACAAATGGTATGTACAAATATTACCTCTCTATATAATCTTAATTTCTCTCCTCCATAAAAAGGAATAGTAGCATATGACATATCCATTTGTAGAGTTCCCCCTAATTTGGCATAGCAAGACCTAGAAAGCAACATTCCAAACTTGGGAGGGATATCAATGACAAGAATATCAAGTACTACACTTTTCACTGGAATTTGGGCAAGGGTAACCACTAGATCCTTGATCAATCCCAAACAGGGCACCCTTTTAGAATCAAAGGTGTACAGGTCATGGTAGGATTTAGTTATGTCAAATTTCAAATGGTCCATGATAGATTTTGGCATAAGGTTGTGTGATGCTCCTGAATCAAGCATACAATTATACAACATGGAATCATTTGTTTTAAGAGTTACATAGAAAGGAGGCACTATCTCATCTATCATGTCTGAACTAGGGCCAAAAACTACTGCTAGTTTTTCATCTTGTAGACTTATGACATCACCTTCAGCATCAACCGAGGTATTTTGTATCCATTTTGTGACTTGGCTTTTGTAACTAGGGTTTTTAGAAAGTTCTGACAGTGGAATTGGGATCTTAACCCTCTCTAATTCTTTTTCAATATTAAATGTAGTCAAAATGTTTTTGCCAGTTTGGGTACTATCAATTGACTGATCTAAGGGCTGAATAAGAGTTGTTTGAGCTTCAACAATGTACGTGGTTCAATTATTAGAGTTTCCTTTGGAGGTCTCCCAGGACTAGGCCTAGGCCTAAGATCATATCTCTTGTTTAACTCTACAATTAAAAATTCAGAGAAAGCATGATATTTAGAGACTTGTGAAGCTTCCTGATCTTCTTGAACCTGATTTTGTTGTGAGAGAGGAATGCTGACTATTTGATTGGAAGAAGAATCCATACTATTAATATCTTCAGTAATTTTCATAGTATTATTATCAAGTTGTTGATCATCTATCAATAGAGGAGTAGGAACCTGTTGATCATTGTTAGGTCTCTGAAGAATTTGTAGTGGTGGATTTCTTTTATACTGACCTTGATTTTGGTTTTGAGGTCTAGTAATTGTTTGTTGTATTGTCCTAGGTTGGGTCTCAATCTTTGAAATCCTATTTGATAGGTTTCTAAGAAGAGATGTTATTTCATCTATTTTTTAGTCTTCTGATTTAGTCTTAGAGGAACTAGAGGCTTCTTGAATAGATTTGAGTTTTCTTTAGGCCTTTTCTTCCTAAAGTTTTAAAGAAGTTAAGGCTGCCCTATTTGCTTCTACTTCTATAGTGTTTGTTTGCATATCTTCAAGAGTTCTTGAAGTTCTCTCTCATAGCATAACAACAAAGTCATCATCAAAAGCTTTAGAAAATCTAGACTTAGCTGCTGCTACAGGGGGCTTACAATCAGCAGGCATTTTGTGATAGAGTTTATTGAATCTTTTGATAAAATCTGACATTGGTTCACCGAAGTTCCTTTTAAGCTCTTCAAATTCTGTGAGGAAGTAAATAGGATCGTTTTTCACACCTCATTGATTTTTAAATATGGTTGTAAGTTATTACCAATTTCTAATGGAAGATGGTTGTAGATGCCCAAACCAAATCCTCACATTTCCTTCAAGTGAATGTACAAACAATCTCATATAAACATTTTCTTGTTCAATATTCATGTTGTCTACAAAGTCTAGGAAAGCTTGAAGATGGCCCTCAGCTGAGGGACCAGTTTCTCCATTGTACTTGGGAAGGTATTTTAAGTATCCAGCTCGGAATGCATCAAGGTTATTAGGTAATACTAAGGCAACATATCTAGCCTGTACAATAGGTCAGAAAGCCATGACAGCAGGTGGTGTATGAAGTGCTTGAGGTGTATGATGTTGTCCAGGTGGAGTATGAGGTGTTTGAGTGGATGTAGAGGATGAAGAAGAAGTAGAGGATGAAGATGGAGATTTACGGGTTGATGAGCTAGTTGGACATGAAGGAGGAGGATATCTCTTGAAAGAATTCAAAGGAGTCCTAAGAACTAACTTTGGTACCTGTAAAGGAATACCTTCTTTTGTTTGAAAGAGAGGATTGGAATATATAGAGAAGGTATCCTTAGATTGTTTAGAAGAAGAAGCTTCAGGTCGGTCAAAAATGGAAGGAAAATGATAGGTGGTAGGGGATATGAAATATGTGGGTTTACATTCTTGTAGATTAACACCCAAATCAGATTCAATTTTAGGTGATCCTGGTGGTAATGTGGGTATTGGATGAGAATCTAATGAATGAATAAGGTAGGCTGACTTAAAATCAACTCCTCTGTTTAGAAGTTCAGCAACCCTAGGTGATAAATGGGAGTAATCAGGATCAGATGGGATATTACTATAGGGGTCAAATGATTCTAACTCTTCAGATTGTAGGACTGAAGAGGAAGAAGAAGATGGTTGGTGTCCCCTTTTAGAATTGGCTTTTTCATAAACCTTTCAGGATCTAGCAGAGGACTAACTATGTCAGCTTCTGAATGAGATCTGGTATGTTTAAAAGGTGCCAGCGTGGGAGTGTGGAGTCACCTAGGTGAATGATTTTGACCTTTCTAAACCTTTAATCACCTTAAAGGAAAAGAATGAATGAATATCTTTGTTTCAAGGGAAACTTAAATGAAATTTGAATCCCTGGCAATGGTGCCAGTCTGATGTTGTACCTCTGAGATAGTAGTAGTTCAGCTACCAATGCCAGAGCATCTAAAACAATTGCTTTGGAGTTTTTGGTTTTAATTTTTGGAAGACCAATGAATGAAGACAGATGTAGAATTGAAATACTTAATCCTTTGGGTTATATTAATATCTTAGCAAAGGGCTGCTATAAAGCTTTACATAGTGATATAGATCAAAAATAGTGGTCAGAAGATGACAGAAAATAATATGATTATCACAGTTTCCAAACTGTAAAACAGAACAATTATAAGTGTGAAAAACTTCTGAATTATGTTCCAAATATTCAAGGTAGTATACTTAAGCTTACAAAAGATGCCGATGATTTATTGATTAGAGGGGATTAGCTAAATAGATGGTTCATTAGTCCATTCTCTTAATAGATGATCACTTCAGGAGCTTATAGGAATAAATTGAGACACAATCATTCCTACCTAGATATCTCTATAAGTCATAAGCATATGAAGAGAAAACATAATGATTGATAACTGGAAAAACTTACAGGATAACACAAACTGTGTAAAACCAAATTCAAAATCCCCTACTTTGTATTAAGGTTCCAAAAAGACTAAGTACATTAAGTGTCTACAAAAGCTTCTTTCACAGGTGCAACCAGGTTCAAAGTATAATGAATAGTCAAGACTTTACAAGCAATGGGTAATGAACCCTGAACTTCGAACCCATAACAACTTGAAAAAAGAGTTATTTATACAATAATTAAACTAAAGGAATATCCTAAAACTAATTAAGATTTATTCTAGGAAAGGAAAGATCTTCATACAAGAAGATAGGGGTAGTTGTTGAACTATTTCTTGTTGTCCCCTTTTATTTAGGTTGTGCTGGATTTGCTATTGGATATTTTTCCCTTTAATCTGCTTATTTTTTTGTATCCTTTATGGTGGTGAATTTCTTCATTTGATCTTTCATCTGATACTCTTTTAACTCTGTAAATATCCTTTGACCCTGTTGAGTAACCTTAACTGTGAATTTTAGATTTTTACTGTGTTTTTCAACAGTAAATCCCTTTAAATTTGTCTTCAAACTATATGCAGGATTTTTCTTTGTAATCCTGGAATAGAAGTCTTTACCTACAAAACACAAAAATTCTTAAGAAAACCTAGGTGACAGAGGAGGACATCAATGGCTATATTTAGCTTGAGAGGATATTGGAAGGAGTCCAAAGGGTATCAGAAGGTAAAACCATGGCTTAATTGGTTGAAGAGGCTTATGGAGGGATTACTGTGAAAACATGTGAAACAAAGGCAAAATGGTAATTTTTGCATTTAAACGGAGAAATGGCTTTCTTTCTTAAATATGCGGCAAATGAACAGTGGTCCTCTTTTCATTATCGGGAGGTGGTTTTGGTTTTCTTCACACTGCTTTTTGAGGCACGGGTAGTTCTGGGAGGGGTCACCCGAAATAACCTGAGCATGACATGTAGCAAAGGGAGGCCAATTGAATACCGCTTTTCGGGTGGGTAATGCTCGTACAGAGAGCCAACCTGAAAATGTTTAGAATCGTTGCATTTGAATGCCTTAGATCGAATAGTGGTGGAGCAAAAGAGCAACGCAGAGGGTACCAATGATTAATTACAGTGGAGAATGGATTTATTAATGGGTTAAAACTGAAATTAGAGGTGTTTTTTGTTTAAATCATAAAAACAATTCAACGGAGAAAACCTTCGCAAAACATGGTATGGCGGATTTGAAAAAATATGAATGCGGATGGATAAATGGCTTCGGTTCTGGGCTCTCATCACATATCAGAGATCTCAGTTTAATGGAGGAAAGGTCCATCGCAAAGGAATGCGATAGGGACTGGACGCGACGTGAAAATAAAACATAGTTAATACCGCGTTGGGTTTGGGTTCCCATCGCGTATTGGAGATCACAATGGCAAAGGGTGTGGTTTAGTTGGGAGTTGCAATGAGGGAAAATGCGAAATGGGTGATGAATTGTGATATATATTGCGTCGGGTCTGGGCCCATCGCAATCGGAGATCAAAACGGCTGAGGGTGCATGCACATTGAAGGTTTGTGATCCGCCGATGTGATGTTTTATTAAATATATAGTTTTTATAATAAAAGTTAGGGTTTCAAATATTTTAATAAGTGGAGTTAATATATACGGGAAAGTACTTTTTTAGGGATTTAATATATTAAGTTAGTGTTAATATGAAATATGAGTGGAAAGGGAAAATAGACTAAGTATAATTCTTTTTAATGGATTATTTTCCTTCATATATATACATATACATATATATATATATATATATATATATATATATATAGACATACATATATATATATATGTATATATATATATATATATATATATATATATATATATATATATATATATATATATATATATATATATATATATATATATATATATATATATATATATACATATATATATATATATATGTATGTCTATATATATATATATATATACATACATAGATAAAAGGGGATTTAGCATGGGGTTTTTACTTTTCCTAGGCAAAAAGGATTTTGACCTTAGGAAAAGGGGTTTTTATGGAAATGAATGAATATGAACTGTATGAAGGTGGGAAGGGGAAATTAATAAATATAGGGATGATTGAGGATAAGGGAAGCTAATTAATTGATCTTGTAGGCCTTCATTTGCTTTGTGCTTGCCTCATGGACATAGCAACATATAGTAAAACATGATGAATGTACATTTTGTCCAATGAGTTATCATACTTTTGCAACCTTTCTCTACTTACCCTTTGCTTATCCTATCATTTTTTCTTCACTTAATAGGTGCATTTAAGCTAGAAAATCCTTTTCCCTTCTTTTTATTTTGAAAAACAAACTATGTAATTCTTACCTTATAACATCCAAAGGCTCAGATTAAACTAATGAGCACCTTATTATTATCTACCTAGCTATTGATCTACCAAGATTAAACAGTTTGGCCAGATCTTTATTCTCTAACTATAACATCAAATTTAAAGCATGAAGCATCCAAGATTAAACAGCTTGACTGTCATGGGTTGTGGAATTTATGACAAGCTACACACAACCATTATTTTGCAGAAACAATAGTAGTTGCATTTAGACTTGCTCACTTTCATAGTTTATTTGTTTTCTTTTCTTTCTAACCTAACATTTTCTTTTTGTCTTGATTTTTTAGGACATCTAACCTAACATTTTCTTTGATATGGACATCATCACCAAGAATTTTTTCACTAACATTTTATTCAATATTCTATGTCCATATATTGATTTAACATTTTTTTCAAATATTCTATATTTTTTGACGATTTTATTCTACCTTATCAAAACCAAAAAATGCTACAACACAGTCAATAAACATGCCGCGTCTAGTTAAATCACAAACTAGAAAAAGGCTCACCGCTCATTTCATCCCCAATCCTCCACTTGCGATAAAGCTATTTCTTAAAAGGCGCTCTTTAATAAAATCATAGCACTGAATAACTAAAAGGAAAATCCACACTTGTTAATAATCAATTGAGCCCACTACAACTCCATGTCATTTCTCGCAATTTTGCAATCCCAAAAATCCTTTGGCTACATATCCATTCTCCTCTACTCCAAAAACCTTTGATTGTGATATTGTGATCATCGCACATCTCCCATACCCAATGAACCGATATAGTGATATCACTATCGCATATCGGCAGAGCACATGGAAATAGGTTTTATATACCATTTGAAAGGCTTCTGCGATGCAATATATTAATGGGATAATAAATAACCACATGAAACCATGATTTCAGTTATTAAAAATTTTAACGGTATTTATGATTTAAAAGGCCAAGGTGATTTGATGGCCTATGTAGATTGATTCACATTTAAACTATGATTCCCATCATTCCAAGCCTTGTATGTTCAAAACGATTCCGCATTTCACACCTATTGTTCTTCATTCCTCTGCGTGTCCAATCTGTAGGTTTAGCCCGAGAAAGAGTTGGGTAACAAGATGACTAAGTTGAAGAAAGGAAAGAAAATCATGGAGACTTCACAATCTGCACCTTCTGCTCCTGATGTAATATAAATGCCCTCGCTTTTCTGAGATACTACATGCATAATCGACAACGGAACCTCCTCATGGGAATCCATGTACCAATTGCTAGAAATCCAAGGTCCTAAGGTAATTCAAAGGGCGGCAACAACAGATGCTACTACCTCTTCTAAAGGCTCCCACTATGAAGCTGAAAGCTCTTTTCTTATAATTTCTGCTAGACCTAAGATTTTGCCTTATACAGATATGGTAAGATGGATAATTGAGAATATTAACATTGTCAATCAGACATTCCAGACTTCAAAGAAAAAAAATTATCTGATCCTTTACTGTTGAAGAATTGAAGAAAATGTATCATATACTTGGCCCATAGAAGGTGTATGAAAAATCTGTCCTCGAGCACTTTGCATGCGAGAATGATGTGCCATCAGACCCAATCAAACAATGGATATCCTACCCGAACAAACACAAGCATGAGAAATAGGGTATGTATTTTATATCTCCTCTCGCCACTCCCTATTCTTATATCGCAACTATGATGTGTAGGTTGTTTGGGCACACCAATAAAACTAAGTTCTTAGCTGAATGGGTTCCTCTAATTGATGCAACAACTAATTATCTTATAATGGATTGTGGTACTATCCTATCTAATAATATTTCCTTCCAAATCTGAGAGTTTAGACAACACCAATATGCCTCTGTCATAGTAGTTCCACCATTTTTCATGAGTGAATATATTATGGATTAAATTTTTTTCACTACCAGTTTCCCAACCATGGGGTGGAAATGGACCATTCAAGATCCGACTCACGTCCATATATACCATAAATTCCTATGGGAATCTAACTTCCACACCCATTTCTATAAAATTTTCCAAGGAGTTATGCTACCCATCTACCAAGCCATTTTTGACAAAAGGGCTCCAAGATTCTCTGACGAGGCCAAAATTGATTTCATTCCAATAGGCAGGTGGTTTGGAGAAGATATTTTTACCTATTTTCAAGTCTATGGAAGCTTAACACCTCCACATGTCCTCCCATTGTATGTCCCTAATAAACTACTTGCTAGGGAGATTGCCTATCAAACTATAGGGGATGGGCTAACCAAGTCCCTGAAGGAATCCAAGAATCCTCTTTAGCCTTCATTCCCCCTCCAATATGGTGTTTATTCACTACATGATTTCAAGCATGTTGCGCTTGAAATCGATCATATTACATTCTTGAAACTTGCCATCATTCCTAGTAGATAGTTCGACCCTAACAAATTTGCACCAAATTTCACTACCCAAATGAAAATTAGATAGTTCAATCATGAAGATGACGACTATGAAGATCTATTTGATTTTGTTGAACTATTTTCACAAGTGCAGTATTTGGCGACGTTAAAACTAGATATGGAAAGGCTAGCCCAATTCCAACAATACAAAAGAAAAAGACTACAAAATGTGCCTTTGGATCTGTTGAGGATCCCTCAACCGATTATCCAAGAGGAGAAAGGCTAAAACCAAGAGTTAGAAAAGGGTTCAAAACAAATTTCAGAGTGTAATTTGGAGCAGAAATCGGAACAGGCTTCCAAGCATAATTCAGAGCAGAAATCAGAACAGGCTTCAAAGCAGAATTCAGGGCATAAGTCAGAACAGGGCTTAGAGTAGAACTCAGAGCCGAATTCAGAGAAAGTTCAAAAAAGGATTCTGAATAGAAATCAGAAAAAGTTTCCAAGGATATTGAAGTGGAGGATAAATCCACATAAATACATATTGATGAATATCCCTTCAAGAATCAGTTGGATGAAGCATGGAAACAATTTGATCAGCAACTTAGAGGATAACAAGGGGCAGAAGATGTTGAAATGGAGAAAAAATTTAGCACACCCCAAAACATTGGACAAAGCTTGTTCACTGATAGGGCTACTGATAAAGTTGTTGCTACAAAAGAAATTGAGATCATCCTGGCCTTCCCTTCATCTGAAATCGTCCTCATAGTGGAATAAATCCCTCCTCTTGATGTCTTTTATAGAGCGAAACATCAGGCTATGGTGAAACAACAAAGGAAAAGGAGAAGAAGGGAACCATCATCAATAGTCATTCCTAGTGATGAACCTATGGATATAGTATGGAAGGATACTCCCATTGATCCTTCAGAGAATTTGAAAAAATTATCATAGTTTGTAGGTGCTTATGCATCTTCTACGATTGATAAGGAAATTGAGGTTAGAAAACTGGTTAGAGAGAAAGAAGAAAGAATTCAGTAGTTAGAAAAATAGTTGGTAGAAGAGAGACAAAGTATTGACCATCAAATGAAAACAAATATGTCCCAATTACAACAGATCTTTGATCAATTAAATCTCCAGTATTAGGCAGAGACAAGTGCTAAGGATATCCAAACACAACAGCTACAATTTTCACTTGATCAGTTGAAGGATAATCCTAAAGTGCGGGATTTTATAAAAGAAGCATTGGAGCTCAACACCTTGTTATCAAGGAAACAAGAAACATTCTATAAAAAATTGTCTATGATCAATCCAATGTGCATTACAAGTGATTCACTGATAAATTGATCATCTGACCTGAGGGTGATGTTCAATGATATTGATGATAAAATCTGGTGATACATGACATGGAAAGATACTCTAGAGGGCATAGCATTATATCTTCCAAGAATAGAGGAATCACACAAGTAAATCCTCTTTAATGATTAGGACATTCAATTGAAATAGGCAAAAAGAGCAGTTTCCACAGCAATAGATGCTGCAAATAATATCATTGAAACTATCAATGATAATACTCATAATTATAACTTGATACAAGAATTCCCACCTAGGAGTCTTCTTGATATCAAAGTCCTAGAAAGGCAATGGAAAGAAACTTCAAAAGCAGGGGAAGAAGCAAGTAACTAGCTGACCAAACTTGACTGGGAAGTATATTGGAAATATCTAGTGAAGCCACATAGTCAGTGGCTAATGATACACTACCTTGCTAACTCATCCACCTGTATGCTTCTTACAATTCTAGATGGAGTGTATACACGACAACTACGCATGAGGACAGGTCAACCTTTTGAAGTTAAGCCAATGATGGATATGTATGAGCTTAGATAACGAATGAAAGAATAAACACAATTGCATTCTTGAGCACGTCATTTCAACAATTTCCATTTCTATTTTTTTTTTCACTTATTTTAAGTAGAGTTGTCTTAACCTCCTCAAAAATTTCATGTAATGTCTATTTTTAGCTTTATTTTTATTATATAAACTCTTTCATGTCTATGAAGAAAGGGTCCCCAAATTTTATAAATAAAATATTTGAAATCTTTCATTTTTGTACTCTTGAAGTTTGTCTTAGTAGAAAGTCTGGATCAGAGTCCTGAAGTTTTGTAAAGAAGGCTTTGGAAGCTTGCACCTTTGTACTTTTGAAATCATCTCAATGAAAAAGACAGGACTGGAGGTATTTATTTCATGAGCAAATTCATATACATCAGGTACTTATATCATTGTATATTTGTTTTGTTTATGAATTGATAATCATTTATATTTGTAGTGTTTGTTATATCTATCTTTTTTAATGTAGTTTGTTAGTGTCAATCTTTCCAACCTTCCTCCAGTGATCAAACATTCCCTTACAAAGTGATTTTAAGGTGTCAAGGTCAAATTTTATCATTTCAGTGAGTCTTCAAGTAAAATTTGGTCACTAGGCATTAGGTCTAGGGTTTGCTTTCACTCCTTTCAAAGTTGTCCAAATGTTGGTCTATGTCACTATTCAGCTGAGTCTACCATCATTCGGAGGGTTGTCATCATCATGTCAGGTTCCAATGGGTCATTTTACACCTTGTTCATGCTTCAGTTGCGCCTAGGTAAGGTCATTTCCCTCGTAGGGTTTTGAAGGCAATTTCTCTTGGATGGTCAAATCATCAACAAAACTTGTATCCTGATGTTCATCCACCTTCCCCTATCCTTAATGTACCTTATTAAACACTTCCCATCACTAAGATCCCCCAAATTCTTCATTTTCGCATAAACCCTAATTTTTTGCTACAGCTTGACAATTTTCTAGGTTAGGCCTATGTTTTGCCCTTTTGCACCCCTTCCCCTCGCTCAATTTTTAAGATTACACTTTCCCCTACTTCCTAACATCCCTCCCTACTTCCCAAAATTTCCTCAAGAATTTAGAAGCTCCCTATCCCCTTCATTTCACTTCATTTCGACAAATCTCTTGTTCCACACATTGGGGTAGGTTTCACTCAAATGATGTTTCTGAGCAAGAAAAGATAAATTTGGGAAAAATGAGAGAGGTTTTTGTCCAAAACAGGCCAAGGAAGAAAAATCTCCTTCACTTTTTACACAGGTGTCATGTTTTTAGAGAAATGTCAAAAATAATATTGCCTCGGGAGAATTGATGCACCTCTGAAGTGACCTTGGGAAAATCAAGTTTTCTCCTAGCTTGGTTGGTCAAATTACTTGCTTGATGAGTCAAATGATAACTAGACACAAATATATTTCCAATAAGATATCATGAGCTCAATTTGGAGTTGATGAAGGCATTCACAAGTTGACTGTAACAGCACTCTGCCTTTAGGCAGCCTCATTTGGCACATTTTAACCAGTCTTGGGAGATTTGATTTTTGATAGTACAAATGAACTCAAAATTGAAAAGTTATAGTTGGGTTGGAAATTGGACTCAAATAAATTTCCAACGAGCTATCCTGCACCCAATTTGGACACCGGGAAGGCCTCCAAAAGGCTCCTGCAAAAATGCGCGACGCACAAGGGAGGCGCGGCGCACTGGGAGAAATTTTCCAGTGTAAATTTACACTGGCGCGACGCATTGGGGAGGCACGGCGCACTGGGCTAAAAGGCATGAAATTCATTGAAAAATTCCTCCAAATTTCAAATTCTTCATTCCACAAGTAGGTAGAGCCTCCTTTTTTGTGTTTCATCCAAGGTTTTGCTAGGGTATGGTGGTTTATGGATGCTAATGATTGAAACAAAAATTCAAACCCTTTCATTTTGAATTCCTCACATGTAAGCTGCTGCCTAGGGTTTCAAAACTTGATTGCCACCAAAGTTAATCTTTTCCATTTTTTCCTTTGTCCTTAATTCCCTTTGTTCCTTGACTCCATTGTTCGCCATCCCCTAAAGTTACTAAACCCCTATCCTAAATTCTATTTCCCAAAACTTTCAAATGTGAAAACCCTAAACCCTATTCCCATACCTAAATTACTAAACCCACTCCCATATTTCCCAAACAAATCTCTCCCAATAGTCCCTAATCCCTCACTATTTTTCCCTCCCCTTACTGTCCCTTATGTCATTGTTTTCTCTTTGTGACAAAGGTCAAGCACATCATCAAAGGCATTACAAGACAGTGTGACATATCAACACCCACTTGTCCAAGACAATTTATCCACCAGCAGACATGACATCTGATCCGTCATATGATCATGAGGAGGAGACCAACCATGATTCAAAAATAGAAGTACATGCACCCAGGAGGCCTCATAGAGGTGGCAAAAACATAAAGAAAACCGCCAAGCTGTCCAAAGAAGGAGGGTGGAGTTCACTTCGCTTGAGCAAGAAATCAACGCTGATCGAGAGTCTTGGCTCGAGAGAGCCAACATCCACTTAGAAAAGCTATTGGTGAAAGCAAACAAGGACAAGTACATGCTCAGGCACATGAAAAACCATTATTAGGTATGAAATCATGTCTGCAAGGCATGAATAAGGAATCTAAAGGCAAACCTAAGGAAGGCATCAAAAAGGCAAAAGAGGCAAAAAGAGCATGATCGACTCCAGATATTGGCCAAGGCAATCCTTGGCCCACCATAGCTCTTGATGAAGAAGCTCCAGCCCATATTTCAAGAAATTTGGAGCAATTTTTGACATTTTGAATTTTTTTGCACTAAAAAACAGGGTTTCTCTCCCTATGCATCGCGCCACGTGGCGCGCGCTTATGCTAGGGATCTCCAAACTGCAAAAGTTATACATTTTTGGATTTTTCATGAAAAATCATGACTGTTGGTGCACTGCCAAGAAGTTTGGGCAAGTTTTGAGTCCTCAGGAGGTCAAAAACACTCAAAAATGACCTCTCTGCCCCTATTTTGACACACAGGAAGCAGTATTGGGAGATTGAAGTTTCGGAGGGGCAAATGGGCACCAAATTTAGAAATTCCACTTGGGTTGGATAGTAGACAGGTAGGGCTTTCAAAAAGGTACACTTGGGTTCAATTTGGACTTAAAGAAGTTCCTCAAACTCAGCCTCAAAGTGGCGCGATGCACAGAGAAATTGGCACGACGCAGAGATGATTTTTACTCAATTTTTCACCGTCCAGCTTAGAAATTCGGGCAGTTTGACTAGTTTTGCTTTTTGATGTAATTTTTGATCCATCTTTATGTAATTGGATAAACATGATGTAATTTTGGCACATTTTTACTTGTTGTAGAAGATTCATTCACCAAAAGGTGAAATGTGAGTGAATGAATCAGTTTCTTAGCATATAGGGGTAAGTTTTTTGACTACCTAGTTTTTAGTTCCTTGTTTAGTATTGGTTCAAATAGCTCCTAGAATGATGAGATCGACCCCTAGAGGCAAGGGAATGGGTTGGGCTAGTCTATATTATGTAATTTCTAAGTCATTTTCATGGTTGGACACTTGGGATTGCTTTGCATATCATTGTACATTCTATCTCTGCATTTTTGGCTAAGGAGAGACCAGGGTTTTGCAGCACTGTTTGGGATCCATGTGGCTTTATGTTTTGATGCTATGCTTCTCTAAGTAATTGTAAGTTCATTAGTGTTATGTGTATCATTTTCCTCTCTTTTCTTCTAAATTTGAACAAATGAGTGATTAAGGTGGAATCCATTAACTGTTATGCTCTGCCTTCGAATTTGTTTAAGTTTCCATGTTTTCATCTGTTTAAGGAGAATTCTTGAGACTCTCTTGCTCTCCTTAGCTCCTCACCAGTTCGATATATCCATTCACTCACTTTAAAGCATCAAAATGATTGCCTTCCTTGCCCCAATCAGAACTTTGCAGAAACTGTGCCTCATCCCTGAGCCCAATTTGCCTTTCCCTATTTCCAACACAAAACCCTCAGAAACTCAAATCAAATCCTTTGCACTTAATACCTAGCCTAAAATCAGTTGCAAAATCAGTCATCTTGAGCCCCATCGTTTGTATTTTGCTGAGATCGACCTGGAGAGAGCCCTCTCCTATCCTCGTAGGGCTAGCTATGAGGCTGAGCATGGTTTGATGGGGACCTAGAACCTTGTCTTTTCATGTCATTTGTTTTTATAAGCTACAGACGGAGCCTAAAGTTATGCTAGGTAGCCTTCAAAACGCTTTTGCTTTGCATTAGCACAAGTAGATAAACGCTGCTTCAGTCAATCTCCGGTCTAACTTGTACACGTTGTTAGCGCTTGAAATTTCACCTCAGGCTAAGAAAGGCAAACCTCAAGGCTACATCAAACCATTCAGCCTCGTAGCTAGCCCTACGGGGCAGGAGAAGGCTCTCTCCGGTCAATCTCGGTAAATCTTCAATGGGATGAGATGACCAACAAGGTAACACTGATATTAGGCTAGTAAACTAATTAAAAAGGTTGATTTGGGGTTTTTAGGGTTTTTGGTGGCAACTTGAGGAATTGCAATTTTGGGTGCGGAGATTGGACACAGTTTCTGCAGGGGGTTCCTTGGGGCGAGGTAGGAAACAGTATTGATGCCTTAACTTGAGATGGATGATCAGGAATGAAAGATGAGGAGCTAAAGAGAGCAAACAATGACTTTGAATTCCCTTTAGGCAGTAGAAAACATGGAAATTAAACAAATTTAAAAGAAGAGCATGGCTAGCATGAATTCCTACTTTAACACTTCATTTGTTTAATGTGCAGCAGTAAAGAAAGGAAATGAATCACATAACAAAGCTTACAAGAACATTGAGAAACACACCATCAACACATGAGTCCACAAGAATCCCAAAGATGACTGCAAAACCCTGGTCTTCCTTAGCCAAAAATTGCAGAGATATAGTGAAAATATACAATGATAGGTTCTCCCTCAAGAGTCCAACCTTCCAACCCCTGAAAATGATTAAGAAAATACATAATATAGGCAAGCCAACCTTCCCTTGCCTCTAGGAGTCGAGCTCATCCTTCTAGGAGCTGTTTCAACTAATTCTAAACTGAGCACTAAAATCTAGGCAGTCAAAACAACTTACCTCTATAAGCTAGGAAACCAATCCATTCATTAAATATTTACCCTTGACATGAATGAATCTTCTAGAAGTGTTAAACAAGAGTAAAAGTGTCTTAGAGTTACAATAATTACATCAAAGATAATCATATTCAACCCCAAAAAGTCAAACTGAGTCAAATCTGCGTTTTCTGGGCTGTACAATGCAATCTGGCAAAATCTGCTCAACGGGTCGCGCCCCCCTGCTCAACGGGTCGCGCCCCTTTGGAGTGATGTTTGAGGCACTTCCCGGTGTCAGAATCAGGTGTAGGATAGCTCGTTGGAAAGTTCTTTGAGTCTAATTTCCAACCCAACTAGAATTTTTCAATTTGGAGTTCATTTGCGCTATCAAAAACCAATTCTCCCAAGACAGCTTTCTGCAGTTCAAAAAAGTGGCAGAAAGTCAATTTTTTCATGTATTTTGACCTTCTGGGGGCCCAAAACTCCATAAAAACTCAAGTCCATCCATAGGCATATGTAATTTTGCATGAAAAATCTAGAAATGCTGAGTTTTTGCCAAAAGGAGTTGCCATGACAAAGGGTCTCACCAGGGGTGAGACCCGTTGAGGAGCCAAAACCTGTAAATTTCCAAAAATTGCCAAAATTACCCAAAACTCTCAAAAAATTTTGGGATTGGAGCTGTGGCTAGGATATTGAGTTCCTTGATCCTTCAGTGAGGCCTCAGCCAAGATATGGAGGGGATCGGGCCTCTTTCTCCTTTTTTGTGCCTTGGCCAAACTCCTTGGATCCGGCAATTGTAATTTTGGCATTTCTCTAAAACCATGACACCTGTGCAAAAAGTGAAGGAGGTTTTTCTTATTTGGCATGTTATGGACAAAAACCTCTCTCTTTTTTTCAAAATTCATCTTTTATTGCTCTGAAACATCATTTGAGTGCAACTTGTCCCGATGTGTGAAACAAGGGATTTTGTCGAAATGGAGCGAAATGAAGGGGATAGGGGGCTTCTAAATTCTTGGGGAAATTTTTGGGAGTGGGGAGGGATGTTAGGAAGCAGGGGAAAGTGGAATCTCAGACATTGAGCGAGGGGAAGGGGTCCAAAAGGGAAAAACACAGGCCAAACCTAGAAAATTGCCAGGTTGTAGCTAGAAACTAGGGTTTGTGCAAAAATGAGGAATTTGGCGGATCTAAGGGATGGGAAGTGTTTGATAAGGTACTTTAAGGATAAGGGAAGGTGTATGAACATCAGGAAACAAGTTTTGCCGATGATTTGACCGTCCAAGAGAAATTGGCTTTCAAAACCCTAGGAGAGGGAAATGACCTTGCCTAGGCACAACTGAAGCATGAACAAAATGTAAAATGACTCATTAGACACTGACATGACAATGAAAACCCTATGAATGATGATAGACTCAGCTGAATGATGACATGGACTGACATTTGGGCAAACCCTAGACCTAATGCCTAGTGACCAAATTTTGCTTGAAGACTCACTGAAATGACAAAATTTGACCTTGACACTCTGAGACCACTTTGTAAGAGCGTATTTGATCACTGTAGGAAGGCTGGAAAGACTGACACTAACATTGGCTCCAATGGGGATGGTAGCTCCTTGGAGGTGCCAAGAACCGTAGACCTCTGGGAGAGCAGACCAGTGTTTTCAACCATTGGGCAATGGAGTCAAAAACTCAAGCTGAAATGCATGACTGAAAACTAATGACTTGACAACACAAATTGACTCTCACTCAACTAAAAACTGACTCAATACTTAAACACAACCGACAAACTGAAAATGATGCTCAAAGGGGAGCTTATTCATCAAAACCTACTCTAACAGTTTCATTCATCACCTGATCAAGTGAAATGAAACAACCAATGTAACCAAGCAAGTATCCAATCTGTTGTTCGAATTCTTCACAAGTGCTCACTTATGACCAACAAGAGAGAACTAATAAAATGCAACTCCCATGACGACTTAGAAACAGATCCGTAGAATGATATGAATTCTATATCCACCTCCAAAAACACTGCATAAGGATCTTGAAATTCAAGCACACTGGAACTTAGCTCATCGAATGGATTACTTCTCTTTTCCTCATACCATGAATGCAAACTTTGATCTGAGCCTTGTGATGAGACTTCTGCTGAAAATGACAAAGAAACCGGCTGCCGGATCAAGTTCATATCAGCACATGTTTCAAGCTCACATGTGGTCAATGGAGAAAGACTTTGACTGCAAACATCATCCAAAACATCAGCTATTGGATCATGAAAAACTTGAAAAGACTGCTGCAATGTATCCATTCAAAATGTATGACATCCTTCTAGTTGTTCATCTTGTTCTTGGGAGATTTTATGAGAATTCTGCCTTATAAACTGAAATGCTTCAAAACAAAAGGGTATAGAATCTTCCTGTATCATCAAATCATGTATTTCGGCTGCCACAACTTCATCTGTAATCTGCCTTTCAATTTCATTTGGTAGCTGCAAATCTGATGCTACAGGTTGCTCAAGAATTTTGTCATCTGTCTCATCCTCAACATTTACACTGAGAGATTGCTGATTTGTTATAGGCTATTCATTTGAAGATTTACTATGCAATCTACCCTTCAAAAACTGAAATGATTCAAAACAGAATGGTACAGAGTCAGCTTCTTGTATCATTTGATCAAATATGTCAGCTTCCATGCTTTCATCTGCAACTTGAAAACCAATGGCATTTGGGGGCTGCAAATCTGAATATGAGAAGTTTGGAACAAGGTTTTTATTGCCTCCAAGATGGTCTAGATCAAGACTTGTTGACAGCTGATTTCTAATTTCATGGAAGTTGTCTCTAATGAATTGACATGAATCAAAACAAAAAGGCAAAGATCCTTCACCTACTTCAAACTGTGCTGCACTTTCCTCGTCAATGTCATAGCTGATATGTGATGGTTGAACATTGTATTCAAGCTGCTGAAAATGAACTTCCTCCTCCCACAAACTAGCTTCTGATTTGTCTGCAAGATTAGCTTCTGTTTGGAGAACATAATCATCATCATACTCATCAAAATGAGGCAAATCATCACTAAAAAACACATCATCAAGCATGCATGTCATATCAACAGATCTCTCTTCTCCAAGGTGATCTACAAAACAATCATTATCAGATCTATAACAATTGGGATAAGAAACAAAATGTTTTGGATCAGCAACTTGTTCTTCTTCAATCAGCGAGCCATGAACATCATAATCATTCCTTGTGGTGACCTTCTCCATCAACTTTTCCACTGCACTTACCAAAATGTCAAGCTTCACCTCTAGAGATTTTGATTCGGCCGGATCTATGTTTTTCATCTCTTCTTCTTTCAACCTTGCCCTTCGGATCAGCAGATGTGCCTCTACATTTACTGCACTGTTTTGCATCTCGTGAAGTGTTGCAATATCCCTTTCTCTCAGCTGAAACTCCATCTCCGGATCAAAGGCGCCCGGATAGTGCAAGAGAGCAGTTCTAGGAGAAGGTCTAATATCAACTGGCATTGAATAATAAACTTGATTAAATCTGGCCGAAAACTGTTGTACTGTCTCCCCTGGCAATCTTTTCAGCTGGTTATACTCTTCTACAATCAAGAAAAGGTTCTGCCCGATCATCCACCTGTCGAGAAAAACTTTGACAAACTGCTGGAAATCTGAGATGCTCGCATCAGGCAGGGCTTTGAACCAACTCTTCACTTTGGCTTGCAAAGAAAGAGCAAAAAGCCTTATACTAACATCTTCTTCATCAACTTCAAAAAGATCTAGAAAATTCTCAAAATTCTGGACATGTTGCTCAGCGTTGACATTCTTACATTCACCATCAAACATCGGCAAGTATAGATCATAGTTTTTGGGGAAAGCATGAAGAACAGAAGGTAAAACAAGAGGTTTATACCGATCTGAAATTTTACAAGGTATAGGGGTATGTACAACAGGTATAAAATCAGTCTTGGTTGCTTGGGGCTCATCAATTTGAAGATGGTCATCACAAAATTCGGAAAAAGGATCCTGGTCAAGCTCAAAAGCATGCAAATCTTTGGCATTTACAATCTTCAGAGGGAAAGAATCAACTGCAGGCCGAGGATCTTTTCTCAAGCATAGTATACTTTGCAAAGCCTGCTTTACATTCTTGGGAAAAGAGAGAAAATAATTTATGACAAAGAACAAAATGTCTTGGATGAAATTCCAACTTGAGTACCTGATCTTGCCATATTCTCCTTTCATGTTTCTGCTGGTCGGGATCATCCTCCAGTGGAGTCTTTGGATCTGATCGCAAAAATGATTTAGAGTCGCCAAGTGAATAATTTCAGCCTTTCAAGTGTCTGATCGTTGTCCACAATCAACAATCAGATCTCAACTTGATACATGTACTAAGGTGAAATGCAAATGAAGTGTTGTATTCACAAGCTCACGGAGATTGACTGAAGCAGCGTTTATCTACTTCCGCTTATGCAAAGCAAAATCGTTTCGAAGGCTACCTGGCATAACTTCAGGCTCCGTCTAAGACTTATGAAACAAACACATCAACCCACAAACAAGTTTGTTCTCCCCAGTATGGTCGCCAATATGTTAGCGCTTGAAATTTCACCTCAGGCTGAGAAAGGCAAACCTCAAGGCTACATCAAACCATTCAGCCTCGTAGCTAGCCCTACGGGGCAGGAGAAGGCTCTCTCCGGTCAATCTCGGTAAATATTCAATGGGATGAGATGACCAACAAGGTAACACTGATATTAGGCTAGTAAACTGATTAAAAAGGTTGATTTGGGGTTTTTAGGGTTTTTGGTGGCAAATTGAGGAATTGCAATTTTGGGTGCGGGGATTGGACACAGTTTCTGCAGGGGGTTCCTTGGGGCGAGGTAGGAAACAGTATTGATGCCTTAACTTGAGATGGATGATCAGGAATGAAAGATGAGGAGCTAAAGAGAGCAAACAATGACTTTGAATTCCCTTTAGACAGTAGAAAACATGGAAATTAAACAAATTTAAAAGCAGAGCATGGCTAGCATGAATTCCTACTTTAACACTTCATTTGTTTAATGTGCAGCAGTAAAGAAAGGAAATGAATCACATAAAAAAGCTTACAAGAACATTGAGAAACACACCATCAACACATGAGTCCACAAGAATCCCAAAGATGACTGCAAAACCCTGGTCTTCCTTAGCCAAAAATTGCAGAGATACAGTGAAAATATACAATGATAGTTTCTCCCTCAAGAGTCCAACCTTCCAACCCCTGAAAATGATTAAGAAAATACATAATATAGGCAAGCCAACCTCTTCCCTTGCCTCTAGGGGTCGAGCTCATCCTTCTAGGAGCTGTTTCAACTAATTCTAAACTGAGCACTAAAATCTAGGCAGTCAAAACAACTTGCCTCTATAAGCTAGGAAACCAATCCATTCATTAAATATTTACCCTTGACATGAATGAATCTTCTAGAAGTGTTAAACAAGAGTAAAAGTGTCTTAGAGTTACAATAATTACATCAAAGATAATCATCTTCAACCCCAAAAAGTCAAACTGAGTCAAATCTGCGTTTTCTGGGCTGTACAATGCAATCTGGCAAAATCTGCTCAACGGGTCGCGCCCCCCTGCTCAACGGGTCGCGCACCTTTGGAGCGATGTTTGAGGCACTTCCCAGTGTCAGAATTAGGTGGAGGATAGCTCGTTGGAAAGGTCCTTGAGTCTAATTTCCAACTCAACTAGAATTTTTCAATTTGGAGTTCATTTGCCCTGTCAAAAACCAATTCTCCCAAGACAGCTTTATGCAGTTCAAAAAAGTGGCAGAAAGTCAAAATTTTCATGTATTTTGACCTTCTGGAGGCCCAAAACTCCATAAAAACTCAAGTCCATCAATAGGCATATGTAATTTTGCATGAAAAATCTAGAAATGCTGAGTTTTTGCCAAAAGGAGTTGCCATGACAAAGGGTCTCACCGGGGGTGAGACCCGTTGAGGAGACAAAACCTGTAAATTTCCAAAATTTTCCAAAATTACCCAAAACTCTCAAATTTTTTTGGGATTGGAGCTGTGGCTAGGCTATTGAGTGTCTTGATCCTTCAGTGAGGCCTCAGCCAAGATATGGAGGGGATCGGGCCTCTTTCTCCTTTTTTGTGCCTTGGCCAAACTCCTTGGATCCGGCGATTGTAATTTTGGCATTTCTCTAAAACCATGACACCTGTGCAAAAAGTGAAGGAGGTTTTTTTTCTTTGGCATGTTATGGACAAAAAATCTCTCATTTTTTGAAAATTCATCTTTTATTGCTCTGAAACATCATTTTAGTGCAACTTGTCCCAATGTGTGAAACAAGGGATTTTGTCGAAATGGAGCGAAATGAAGGGGATAGGGGGCTTCTAAATTCTTGGGGAAATTTTTGGGAGTGGGGAGGGATGTTAGGAAGCAGGGGAAAGTGGAATCTTAGACATTGAGCGAGGGGAAGGGGTCCAAAAGGGCAAAACACAGACCAAACCTAGAAAATTGCCAGGTTGTAGCTAGAAACTAGGGTTTGTGCAAAAATGAGGAATTTGGCGGATCTAAGGGATGGGAAGTGTTTGATAAGGTAATTTAAGGATAAGGGAAGGTGTATGAACATCAGGAAACAAGTTTTGCAGATGATTTGACCGTCCAAGAGAAATTGGCTTTCAAAACCCTAGGAGAGGGAAATGACCTTGCCTAGGCACAACTGAAGCATGAACAAAATGTAAAATGACTCATTAGACACTGACATGACAATGAAAACCCTATGAATGATGATAGAATCAGCTGAATGATGACATGGACTGACATTTGGGCAAACCCTAGACCTAATGCCTAGTGACCAAATTTTGCTTGAAGACTCACTGAAATGACAAAATTTGACCTTGACACTCTGAGACCACTTTGTAAGAGTGTATTTGATCACTGTAGGAAGGCTGGAAAGACTGACACTAACACACGTGACATCTAACTTATTACTTGTCCCAGTACATGTATCAAGTTCAGATATGATTGTTGATGGTGGACAATGATCAGACACTGGAAAGGCTGAAATCATTCACCTAGCAATTCCAAATCATTTTCGAGATCAGATCCAAAGACTCCACTGGAGGATGAACCTGACCAGCAAAAACATGAAAGGACAATATGGACAGATCAGGTATTCAAGTTGGAATTTCATCCAAGACATTTTGTTCTTTGTTATAAATTATTTCTTCTCTTTTCCCGAGAATGTCAAGAAGGCTTTGCAAAGTATACTGTATTTGAGAAGAGATCCTCGGCCCACAGTTGATTCTTTCCCTTTGAAGATTGTGAATACCAAAGATTTGCCTACCTTTGAGCTTGATCAAGACCTTTCTTCTGAATCTTGTGATGACCATCTTAAAATTGATGAACCTCAAGAGACCAAAACTGATCCCGTAGCGCTTGTATATACTCCTACACCTTTTATAGTCCTGGATAGGTATAAACCTCTTTTTTTACCTTCTGTTCTTCATGATTTCCCCAAAAATTATGATCTATACTTGCCGAGGTTTGTTGGTGAATGTAAGAATGTCAATGCTGAGCAACATGTGCAGAATGTTGAGAATTTTCTAGACCTTTTTGAAGTCAATAACGAAGATGTCAGTATAAGGCTTTTGCTCTTTCTTTGCAAGGCAAAGTGAAGAGTTGGTTCAAAGCCCTGCCTGATGTGAGCATCTCAGATTTCCTGCAGTTCGTTAAGGCTTTTCTCGACAGGTGGATGATCGGACATAACCTTTTCCTTATTTTAGGAGAGTATAACCAACTGAAAAGATTGTCAGGGGAGACAATACAACAATTTTCTACCAGATTTAACCAAGTTTATTATTCGATCCCAATTGATATAAGGCCTCCTCTTAGATCTACTCTCTTGCACTATCCAGGTGCCTTTGATCCGGAAATGGAGTTTCAGCTGAGAGAAAGGAATGTTGCAACACTTAAAGAGATGTAGAAAAATGCAGTGAATGTAGAGGCTCATCTGCGGATCCGAAGGGCAAGGTTGAAGGAAGAAGAGACGAAAAACATAGATCCGGAGAAATCAACATCTCTAGAAGTAAAGCTTGACATTTTGGTGAGTGCAGTAGAAGAGATGATGCAAAGGATCACCGCAAGGAACGATTATGATGTTCAAGCCCATGGCTCACTGATTGAAGAAGAACAAGTTGTTGGTCTAAAACATCTTCTTTCTTATCCTAGTTGTCATAGATCTGATAATGATTGTTTTGTAGATCATCTTGGAGGAGAGAGATCAGTTGATATGACATGTATGCTTGATGATGTGTTTTATACTGACGATTTGCCTCATTTTGATGAGTATGATGATGATGATCATGTTCTCCAAACAGAAGCTAATCTTGCAGACAAACAAGCAGCTAATTTGTGGGAGGAAGAAGTCCACTTTCAGCAGCTCGAATATAGTGATCTACCGATGCATATCAGCTATGACAATGATGAGGAAAGTGCAGCAAATTTTGAAGTAAGTGAAGGATATTTTCCTTTTTGTTTTGATTCATGTCAGTTCATCAGAGACAACTTCCATGCAATTAGAAATTAGTTGTCAACAAGTCTTGATTTGGACCATCTTGAGGGCAATGAAAACCTTGTTCAAGACTTTTCATATCTAGATTTGCAGTCCCCGAATGCCTTTGATTGTCAAGTTGCAAATAAAGACTTGGAAGCTCGAACATATGCTCAAATGATGCAAGATGATTCCATACCATTTTGTTTCGAATCATTTCAGTTTTTGAAGGGAAAATTGCATAGTACATCTTCAGTAAAAAATGAGCAGCATGTAGGCAATCATGTAATCACATTGGAACCAATAGAAAATGGGTTTCAACAGTCTTTTCAAGTTTTACATGATCCACTAGCTGATATTTTGGATGAGGTTTGCAGTCAAAGTCCTTCTCCATTGACTACATGTGAGCCTGAAACGTGTACTGATATAAACTTGACCCGGCAGCTAGTTTCTTTGTCATTTTTAGTAGGAGTCTCGTTACAAAGCTCAGATCAAAGTTTGCATTCATGGTATGAAGAGAAGAGAAGTAATCCATTGGATGAGCTAAGTCCCAGTGTGCATGAATTTCAAGATCCTTATGCAGTGTTTTTGGAGGCGGATAGAGAATCCATAGCATTCAACGGATCTGTTTCCAAGTTGTCATGGGAGTTGCCTTTCAGTAGTTCTCTCTTGTTGTTCATAAGTGAGCACTTGCGGAGAATTCAAACAGCAGACAGAATACTTACTTGGTTGCATTGGTTGTTTCATTTCACTTGATCAGGTGATGAATGAAACTGTTAGAGTAGGTTTTGATGAATAAGCTCCACTTTGAGCATCATTTCCAGTTTGTCGGTTGTGTTTAAGTATCAAGTCAGTTTTTAGTTGAGTCATGAGTCATTTGTGAGTTAGTTTTCAGTCTTGTTGTTAAGTTAGTTTGTGTCGGTTTTCAGTCATGCATTTTAGCTTGAGTTTTGACTCCATTGCCCAATGGATGAAGGCACTGTCTGCTCTCCCAAAGATCTGCCATTCTTGGCACCTCCAAGGAGCTACCATCCCCATTGGAGCCAATGTTAGTGTCAGTCTTTCCAGCCTTCCTCCAGTGATCAAACATGCTCTTACAAAGTGATTTTAAGGTGTCAAGGTCAAATTTTATCATTTCAGTGAGTCTTCAAGTAAAATTTGGTCACTAGGCATTAGGTCTAGGGTTTGCTTTCACTCCTTTCAAAGTTTTCCAAATGTCGGTCTATGTCACTATTCAGCTGAGTCTACCATCATTCAAAGGGTTTTCATCATCATTTCAGGTTCCAATGGGTCATTTTACACCTTGTTCATGCTTCAGTTGCGCCTAGGTAAGGTCATTTCCCTCTCCTAGGGTTTTGAAGGCAATTTCTCTTGGACGGTCAAATCATTAGCAAAACTTGTATCCTGATGTTCATCCACCTTCCCCTATCCTTAATGTACCTTATTAAACACTTCCCATCACTGAGATCCCCCAAATTCTTCATTTTCACACAAACCCTAATTTTTTGCTACAACTTGACAATTTTCTAGGTTAGGCATGTGTTTTTCCCTTTTGCACCCCTTCCCCTCACTCAATTTCTAATATTACACTTTCCCCTACTTCCTAACACCCATCCCTACTTCCCAAAATTTCCTCAATAATTTAGAAGCTCCCTATCCCCTTCATTTCGCTTCATTTTGACAAATCTCTTATTCCACACATTGGGGTAGGTATCACTCAATTGATGTTTCTGAGCAAGAAAAGATGCATTGGGGAAAACTGAGAGAGGTTTTTGTCCACAACAGACCAAGGAAGAAAAAACTCCTTCAAATTTTACACAGGTGTCATGGTTTTAGAGAAATTTCAAAAATACTATTGCCTCGGGAGAATTGATGCACCTCTGAAGTGACCTTGGGAAAATCAAGTTTTCGCCTAGCTTGGTTGGTCAAATGAATTTCTTGATGAGTTAATTGATAACTAGACACAAGTAGATTTCCAATGAGATATCATGAGCTCAATTTGGACTTGAGGAAGGGATTCAAAAGTTGACTGTAATAGCACTCTGCCTTTAGGCAACCTCATTTGGCACATTTTGACCAGTCTTGGGAGATTTGATTTTTGACAGGGAAAATGAACTCCAACTTGAAAAATTCTACTTGAGTTGGAAAGTAGACTCCAAAAACTTTCGAGAAAGCTATCCTAAACCCAATTTGGACACTGGGAAGGCCTCCAAAAGGCTCCTGCAAAAAGGCACGGCGCACTGGGGAGGCGTGGCGCACTGGGAGAAATTTTCCAGTGTAAATTTACACTGGCGCGACGCACTGGGGAGGCACGGCGCACTGGGCTAAAAGGCATGAAATTCATTGAAATCTTCCTCCAAATTTCAAATTCTTCATTCCACAAGTAGGTAGAGCCTCCATTTTTGTGTTTCATCCAAGTTTGTGCTAGGGTATGGTGGTTTATGGATGCTAATGATTGAAACAAAAATTCAAACCCTTTCATTTTGAATTCCTCACATGTAAGCTGCTGCCTAGGGTTTCAAAACTTGATTGCCACCAAAGTTACTCTTTTCCATTATTTCCTTTGTCCTTAATTCCCTTTGTTCCTTGACTCCATTGTTCCCCATCCCCTAAAGTTACTAAACCCCTATCCTAAATTCCCTTTCCCAAAACTTTCAAATGTGAAAACCCTAAACCCTATTCCCATACCTAAATTACTAAACCCACTCCCATATTTCCCAAACAAATCTCTCCCAATAGTCCCTAATCCCTCACTATTTTTCCCTCCCCTTACTGTCCCTCATGTCATTGTTTTCTCTTGGTGACAAAGGTCAAGCACATCATCAAAGGCATTACAAGACAATGTGACATATCAACACCTATTTGTCCAAGACAGTTTATCCACGAGTAGACATGACATATGATCCATCATATGATCATGAGGAGGAGACCCACCATGATTCGCCAATAGAAGTACATGCACCCAGGAGGCCTCATAGAGGTGGCAAAAACATAAAGAAAACTGCCAAGCTGCCCAAAGAAGGAGGGTGGAGTTCACTTCGCTTGAGCAAGAAATCAGCGCTGATCGAGAGTCTTGGCTCTAAAGAGCCAACATCCACTTAGAGAAGATGTTGGTGAAAGTAAAAAAGCACAAGTACATGCTCAGGCACATGAAAAACCATTATTAGGCACGAAATCATGTCTGCAAGGCACGAATAAGGAATTTAAAGGAAAACCTAAGGAAGGCATCAAAAAGGAAAAAGAGGCGAAAAGAGCATGATCGACTCCGGATATTGGCCAAGGCAATCCTTGGCCCACCATAGCTCTTGATGAAGAAGCTCCAGCCCAAATTTCAAGAAATTTGGAGCAATTTTTGACATTTTGAAATTTTTTGCACTAAAAAACAGGGTTTTTCTCCCTGTGCGCCGCGCCACGTGGCGCGCGCTTTTGCTAGGGAGCTCCAAACTGCAAAAGGTTTACATTTTTGGATTTTTCATGAAAAATCATGACTACTGGTGCATGGACAAGAAGTTTGGGCAAGTTTTTAGTCCTCAAGAGGTCGAAAACACTAAAAAAATGACCTCTCTGCCCCTATTTTGACACACAGGAAGCAGTCTTAGGAGATTGAAATTTTGGAGGGGCAAATTGGCACCAAATTCCAAAATTCCACTTGGGTTGGAAAGTAGACAGCCAGGGCTTTCCAACAAGCACACTTGGGCTCAATTTGGACTTCAGGAAATGCCTCAAAATCAGCCTCAAAGTGGCATGACGCACAGAGAAATTGGCGCGACGCACAGAGGATTTTTACTCAATTTTTCACCTTCCAGCTCAGAAATTCGACCAGTTTGACTAGTTTTTCTTTTTGATGTAATTTTTGATCCATCTTGATGTAATTGGATAAAAATGATGTAATTTTGGCACACTTTTATTTGTTTTATAAGATTCATTCACCAAAAGGTGAAATGTGAGTGAATGAATCAGTTTCCTAGCATATAGGGGTAAGTTGTTTGACTACCTAGTTTTTAGTTCCTTGTTTAGAATTGGTTCAAACAGCTCCTAGAATTATGAGCTTGAACCCTAGAGGCAAGGGAATGGGTTGGGCTATTCTATATTATGTAATTTCTAAGTCATTTTCATGGTTGGACACTTGGGATTGCTTTGGCATATCATTGTACATTCTATCTCTACATTTTTGGCTAGGGAAAGACTAGGGTTTTGCAGCACTGTTTTGGATCCATGTGGCTTTATGTTTTGATGTTGTGATTCTCTAATTGTAAGTTCATTAGTGTTATGTGTATCATTTTCCTCTCTTTTCTTCTGAATTTGAACAAATGAGTGATTAAGGTGGAATCCATTAACTGTTATGCTCTGCCTTCAAATTTGTTTAAGTTTCCATGTTTTCATCTGTTTAAGGAGAATTCTTGAGACTCTCTTGCTCTCCTTAGCTCCTCACCAGTTCGATCAATCCATTCACTCACTTTAAAGCATCAAAACAATTGCCTTCCTTGCCCCAATCAGAACTCTGCAGAAACTGTGCCTCATCCCCGAGCCCAATTTGCGTTTCCCTGTTTCCAACACAAAACCCTCAGAAACTCAAATCAAATCCTTTGCACTTAATACCTAGCCTAAAATCAGTTGCAAAATTAGTCATCTTGAGCCCCATCGTTTGTCTTTTGCCGAGATCGACCCGGAGAGAGCCCTCTCCTGTCCTCGTAGGGCTAGCTACGAGGCTGAGCGTGGTTTGATGTGGACCTAGAACCTTGTCTTTTCAGCCTGAGGCAAATCTAGGCTCTCACATAGTTCTGTATTAATTCACTTCTGAACATGCTAGAATTTTCATCCTTAATACATATATGAGCAATGTTTGAAGGATATTTAATTAAAAATGTGTTTCATCAATTATTTTTATTAAATATTTAATCAAAATAATTATCTTTAAATATTTTCATTTTTTTAAGTGTTTGATCAATCATTATTATCATACACTAAGGACAATTATTCTAGATTGCATAAACATAAGTAAACCTAGGGTAATAGATAGATTAATATGCATATATTCTAGTTGAAAACCACCTTATCTATCACTTATTTCTTTGTAATAAACACTTTATCCATCCTATCACATTTTTATTGGGAAACTGGTCCCATTATATCCAGCCAGAGATGCTATTCCAAATGGATAAGGGACGGTATTCAAGTACCCAACCGTGTGGTTTTCCCCAATATTATTGCAACAATTTTCGAGGCCAACATTTTGGCACTAGAATGAGGGACACTGACTATGAATGACAAAGAGAACTCAGTCTAAATTAAAAAGTCATTCCAAGAGTCACTCATGTTAGAAAATTATATATTACAGAGCAATGGAACACATAAAATATTACATAAATATAAACACAAAAAACACATAAAATAAGAGAGACATAGATATACGTGGTTCACCCAGTTTGGGCTACATCCATGAAGAAACAACCAGTCCTTCTTTTATTATATTATCCAGCAAACTGAAGAGATACAACCTACAACGGATCCGTTGTAACACCCTCTTCACTCTCAATCTCCTCTCTCTTCCTCACTCAGAATACAGTTCTGATATCATAGACGCAATACAATTCCCTCATATATAGTGAGGGGTTTCCTTCTAGGGCAAGAAACCCTAAACTAAACATAACTTCTACCATTAGATCATCTGCCTAATGAACGACCCAGATTGACTAGAAATTACTAGACTTTTACAAGGCAATTTTATATATGTTTTTAGCTTTGAGGGCACTGCCCCCGAACCCCCACCAGGGGACCGCTGGCCCCCGGACCCCCCAGCTAGGGGGGATTTACCGCCGCGGGGAGGACAAGTTCCCCCCACCTGGAGGGGTGTACAGTCTCCCTAGGTTATACATTTGGCTGAAACCTTTCAATACAGAATATAATCAGGCTCCACACCTAACAACTCCCCACTCAAGATCACCTCCAGCTTCTAGATCTCTATCCAAAACTCCTATTTCCAGATCAAAAGTTGAACAATCTCCTCTGAAATCTCCTAGTATATTTCCTAAAGCAGCTTCTTCAAATTATAATCTAGACCAACCTGAGGTCTAGATGTTATTAAAGAAATTAGAAGAAATCTCTATTTCGGCAGAAAAGACTATGCCATCTGAAGCTTTTGAAGGAAGTGTAACTTCTATTTTTCAACCTACTCAGATTCTAACTCATTCCCAAAGCGAGAAGTTTGGGGTTCCTCCATTTGAGTTTCCTCTTCCTTCTTTCCAAAATAATACTAAGAAATCTGAATCTAAGATATCAACTTGTGAGGTTTTGTCAAACTCTCCTCCATAAACACCTTCATTTCCTCCATTCATTCCTCTTAATACCCCTTGTTCTCAAGGTACTAGTGCTAGTTCATCCAAAACTAACACACAACCTACCTCTTCTTCCACACAATCACCCTCAATATCCACCTCTTCCAAAACTCTAATAATGGCAATAAGACAATAGCAACAACAGCAACAACCATCGCCACCATTCAGACAATAGGCCAATCCTCGAGTTGTGCAAATGGCAACACCTCTCCATGATTCACCTAAGCATCATCAAATATGGCTACCAAAATGTAATCCAGATTATGGATTACCTACTTAAGAGCATCTCCATAATTATATGTTAGCCATTAATCTTAATGGAGTGGTTTAAGAAGACCACGTAGTAAGATTATTTCCCTACACCCTCGAAGGATCAACAGGTTCATGGTATCTTTCATTATCACTAGGGTCTATTACTAATTGGGACATGTTTGAAGAACAATTTTTAGCCAAATTTGGTGATGACCTCACAATTCCATCCCTTATTAATGATCTTTCTAATTTAAAATCTAAGCTAGGTGAAAAGATCAAATATTTCAATTCCAGATTCAATAAATTGCTAAACAAAATCCTAGCCACATCAAGCCCTGGTGCTGATGTTCAAATTGAGTGTTATATTTCTTCTCTTCCTTCCAATGTAGAATTTTTTGTGGATAGGGCCAATAAGGCTACTTTAGTAGAAAACATGAAAGAAGACCTGTATATATAAAAGAGAATAATGGCATTGGAAAATAGGACTACCCAGGAAGAAAGAAAGATGAAAAAGGTCACATTTAAGGATGAACCAAAGAAGAAATCCCTTAAGGATTGTTTTTATCTTGAAGGCTTGCAAAAATTACTTCAAACCATGTCAAGTGAAATGGTAGAAATTAAGAAACAGGTAGTTGAATCCTCTTCTAAGAAACCTTTTAGATCCTTCAAGAAGAATTAGACATCTAATCCCCAACCTCCAAATACAATATCCAATGCTGAGTCTCATTTAGATGAAGATGATGAAGAAACTACATTATCTGATGATGAGACCGAAGATGAAGAATTGGTTGAAATACATGGGATGTGGGATTTTATCCTACCTACTTCCGATGATGAAGATGAGCAAGAAGCTTTACCTATTAGCACTAGGAGTAAAGGCCCTGTTGATTCAACACAATCAACCCAAAAGAAAAATCCCTCAACCTCTGCTACCAAGGATAAAGTGGTCAATAAAAAGGCTTCTTCTACATCTCCTCAACCAACCCCATCCTCATCTAATCCTCCATATTCATCCAAAACCTTGGTAGTTTCTGATACCATGGAATATAAAATAGTGGAGGACATGAAGAAATCCAGAGAAAATATCTCCCTTCATGAGCTCAGTAAGCTTAAACATTAGTAGAAGTTATTACTAAAAGAATTGAATGTAGTTCTTGCTTCTCCTCTTCCTGTTGTTGTGTTATCCAAAGCTTCTAGAGGAATGGGTAAGCCTCCCAATGATTCATCAAATAAGGTTGATCCTACTGATGTTATCTTAATTGGTGACAAATATAACTCACATACTCCCCCTTTCCTCTTGACTTATGAAATCTTTAATAAAAATCTACACAACTACTTGATAGACTCAAGGGCATCTTCAAACATAATGCCAATATCAGTATGCACAAAATTAAAATTTTCACCCCAAAAGTATGCATTCCAAATTGTCCAACTTGATAGGGAAAAAGTTGAAGTCTTGGGGGAAATGAATTCAATTTCCATTAGAATTTATTCTAATCCAAAACTTTGTCAAGTAATTGACATACTAGTTCCTGATATTCCCGAATTTTATGGTTTAATTCTTCGTAGAGATTGGTCTAAGAAACTCCATGGTTGTTTTGCAACAGATTGGTCTCACATGTGGCTCCCTTACAACAGAAAGCCAAATCAAATCCGAATTGACCAATAAAAACATTTGAAGCATACAGTGATTGATTTTGAAGATGAAAATGAACTAGTAGGTTTTAACAATAATATCATTGGAAACTACTCTACTGAGTCATTTTTAGGAAATTTCAATGCATAGAAGTCACATTTTTTGGATAACTCTGTTACTTCCCATATTGATAACTTTTCTCAAACAAATTCTTCCAGATGTATAAATCTTATAGATATACCATTAGTTAAAACTTTGTTTTGGACATTATATTTTGATGGATCTAAATCCAATGATGGTGCATGAGCTGGTTATATATTAATTAGTCTAGAAGGAGAAAAAGCAATGATAGCATGCATGTTAGAATTTGAATGCACAAATAATACTGCTAAATAGGAGGCATTGTTCCAAGGTTTGTATAAAGCAATAGGTCTTGATATCAAATATCTCCAAGTTTTTGGATATTCTGGAATTGTTATCAAACAAGTAAGAAACACCATTCATTGTCTCTCTGGACATTTAAAATATTACCAATCCTTGTCCAAGATGTTACTTCACATTTTTTAGCATTCAACATCTCTCCTATCCCTAGACTTCAAAATGCAAGTGCTAACCTTCTGGCTAATATAGCATCCAAGTTTATACCATTAGAGGACTACAGTCCAGATAGGTTTTCCATAGAATTAATTTTTCGACCATCCATTCCTGATAATGTTACCAATTGGTGAGTGTTTAATGACGACGAAGATATCCTAAGTTTTTTAACATCTGAAGGATCATATCATGATCAAATAATTGATGAAAGTGAACATGATAATCAGTTGTAATAGAAGTCCAGTAAGAATCCCATAGCTAGATTTGTGGTAAAACTTGAAGATATTTATGATCTAAAAGACAGATTTAAGAAGGTTACTAATTCTAAACTCCAAAGTTCAACCTTAAGGTTTGAACTAGTAAACCTTGGAAGTGATATCAAACCATAAAACATCAATCTATGACTTGGTCTCTCACATGATGAGAGATCAAACTTTATGCATTTGTTAAGAACGTATAAAGGTATCTTTGCTTGGAGCTATGATGGTCTTAAAACATATGATACCTCGATCATACAACACACTATTCCCATGATATCCAATGACAAACTAGTACAATAGAAATTAAGGAAAATTCACCCCAATCTAGAAAGTCAAATCAAGTTTGAGCTGAATAAACTCATTAAAGCCAAGATTATCTCTCCTTTTAGGCATTCAAAATGGGTTTCAAACTTAGTACCTGTCAGGAAAAAAAATGGTGACATTCAAATATGTATAGATTCTAGAAATCTTAGTAAAGCTTTTCATAAGGACAATTTCCCATTACCGCGTACAGAGCGACTATTGCAATTAGTAGTTGGTTCAAAACTAATGTATTTTTTGATGGCTTTTCAATATATAACCAAATCTTAGTCCATCCAGATGGTAGGTTAAGAAATACGTGCAGAACTAAATGGGGGACCTATGCCTACCAGAAAATGCCTTTTGGTTTAATAAATGCAAGGGAAACCTTCTAAAGAGCTATGGATATAGCTTTCAAGGGCCTCATAAACAAAACTTTTGTCATTTACGTGGATGACATAATTTTTTATTCCAAAAAGAGAAACAACCATTTACATGACTTAAAGAAGATATTTGAATGCCGCAAGAAGTATGGAATTTCATTAAATCCAAATAAATCTTATTTTTCTCTAGATGAAGGTAAGGTTTTAGGGTTCATTGTATCCAAAAAGGGCATTTGTATCGATCCAAATTGAATAAAAGAAATTTCTAAAATTCCTTTGTCCCACAATAAAATATCTATGCAGTCCTTTCTACATCAGATAAATTTTTATTAATAGATTTGTCCCTCACTTTTCCCAAATTGTTTTACCATTACAACCCATTATTAAGAAAAAATCAATCTTTAAGTGGGGAGATAATGAAAGGGAAGCTTTTGATTTAATCAAACAAGCCATTATGAATGCTCCCTCTTTAACAACTCCAATTTTTTCTAATCATTTCATCTTATATAAATTCGCTTCTCAAATATCTTATGTTGTTTTTCTAACAAAACTTAATGATCAAAAAATTGAAGCACCCATCTCTTTCTTTAGTTATAATTTTCAAGGTGTTGAACTAAATTATTCAAAGGTGGAGAAGCAAGCTTTTGCTATTTTCAAATCTGTAAAGCACTTCAGGCCTTTTCTCCTAAAAATTCACACTAAAATAATAATCCCATTCTTAGCAGTGAGACAATTTCTTATGCAATGGCAAGTAGGGGAAAAAGGGGAAAATTGGGTAAAAACCCTGCAAGAATATGATATTGACATTAAACCAGCCAAAATTGTCAAAGGACAAGGTTTTTGTAGGTTTCTTACAGGAGCTTCCAACCTACCAGCAAATGAGGACTCAGGTAGTATTGTACACATATCTGAGGTAAGCCTAAATGATTCTGAATCCCAATATGTTGATCTCATTTTCGATTTGAAAAATAGATATGCTTCCCCTAAACTCAATCATAAAAGGAAAATGGCTTTAATATTAAAATCAAATCAATATGAAATCATTGATGATGTGTTATTCAAAAGAAATTATGATTCCGTATTATTAAGTTGCCTCGGAAAGTCTGAATCACAGAAGGTTTTGTAAGAACTCCACGATGGAACAACTGGTGTACATTTTGGAGAATATACTACTGCACATAAGATCATGCATGTTGGGTATTATTGGCCAACTCTTTTCAAGGATACCCATGAATACGTAATGAAATGCAAAATATGTCAGACTGCTACTAGAAGACAATGGAAACCAACCTTACCTCTGCAACCGGTCAACATTGAATAAACTTTTGAACAATGGAGATTTGATATCATAGGTGATATTGTTCCTCATTCCTCAAAGCGACATAAGTATATCCTTACAACTACAAACTATTTTACTAAGTGGGTGGAAGAAATTCCACTAAAGGTGAGCAATGTTGATGCTATCATTGAATTCATTCATCAGTTCATTATTGCTAGATTTGGCTTACCAACTCCACTTATGTTTGATAATGCATCTTACTTTTCAGGAAATAATATGACTAAATTTTATCTTGAGTGGGGTTTTAAACTTAAGTACTCTTCTAACTACTACCCCCAAGGAAATAGTCTAGCAGAATCAACCAATAAGAACCTCATAAGAATTATTAAAAGAAATCTTAATCAGAGCCAAAAGAATTGGCATAAATATTTGAGATTTTCTCTATGGGAAGATCGAATGACTCAAAAGGCCTCAATTGGAACTTCTCCCTTTAATCTAGTATATGGACCATAGGCTATCATCCCTTCAAATCTAGCTTTTGGTTCATTTCCCTAGTCCAATTTATCGAAGAAACATCTTCTTCTTCTTTAAAACTAAGACAGTCTCATATTCTTAAACTAGAAGAAGAAAGAGAGAAAGTCAATCTGACACATGCTCGCCATCAGCAGCGAGTCAAATCTTCTTTTGATGCAAGTTCTATTTCCACAAAATCTTTTCAAATTGGAGATATCATCCTTAAATGGTACAAGGCACGTGAGGAAAAAGGAAAGCATACTAAATTCCAGAAAATGTGGCCTGGACCATTTCAAATTGCTGAATAGGTAGGCCCATCAACGTTCATATTGCAAGATTTATTAGGAAAGAGTGATTATCTTCCTGTCAATGGGCTTATTTTGAAAAAAAAAATCTTAGAAGATAATATCTTCTACTGTAACATTATTGCATTTAATTTTTTAGTTCTGCTAGAAAATAATGTTAAATAACATTATTTTTGGCTTTACGATATTATATCCTGAAACATTTTATGATCTTTCACTTTGAAAGTAGGAATTCTTAAGGAAATGATCACGACATTGAAAATTAGATAAGTATCATAAAACTGTGAAATTTTCTTTTTTCCATTGAAATTGTAAATTATTTGAAAATCCTTCAACTTTATAAAATCCTTTTATTCTATTATTAGTCAAGAAAGGTTATCCTTAACAAACTAAATACTATTTACAACTATGCATCTCCAACTCTAAAATTGTCATCCAAAAATATTAACGAGTAAATGATTCTCCCCATCGATTAACTTTACCTTCTTTAGAGTGTAATCCAAAAATATATTAACCTTAAAAGATAAGGGGTCTCATCACAAGCCTGCTTACCACGTTCATAGGGAAATAGTAGACTAACATTACAAACACTGAACACCAAACCAGGGTAATGGCTTATGATTATTTTAATCTTAAGACCAAGGGTCTCATCACGAGCCAACTTTTTGAGTTCAATTACAACCAGTGAATGGCATTTTCACTTTCTAGTCACCAAACCAAGACAATGGCTTTTAGGTAATGAAAATTTGTCAAAAGAAAATTAAATAATTAAAAAAAGAAAAAATTAAATATACATATACTTCTGAAATTATCTCTAAAGATTGCACTCTTAAACATATGGGATTATGAACCATTGGTGGTTAAAAGGTAACCCTGTCAAGGCTATGAATGCTTGATAGCAGCAATGGCTCTACTTATGAGAAATGAGTTAAAATGCTAAGTTGTAAAAATCCCCCTACTTTATATTTACAACCAATTAAAGACTAATATAGAAAAAAATTATCTTCATCTATAAGAAGGTATAAAAGGAATTATGATTAAGTGAGTTTTTAATATTCAGAGTAATGTTACTTATCTAAATATTTTGAAAACACTCTTCCTTTCTTGAATTATATTTAATTAAGAATGTTTTAGAAATTTCATTATTTTAAAATGAGAGATAACTGGTTCTTCCAATGAATCACCAATTTTTGTGTTGTGTAACAACCCCCCCATTTATTTATATATAAATCTCTTAGGAAATTATTATATAAATAAATGGGGACCCTTTAAAATTTTAAAAACATAGGAAAATAGCATAGTTTAGGGTTTTAATAGGACAAATTTGAATTTTTCAATAAACAAATCCAAATTCATTAGTCCCAAACAACTTGAATAAGCCTACCTTAAAGAAGTCTCGACCATATCGCATTTCACAAAGTATCAAAGATTAATGCCTTGCTTTTACCCTTTCTAAACTTGTGATGCGATAAAGAATAGCCCCCAAGAACCAAACATGTATAAATATCAAAAGGCTTAAGTATTGTCAACTAACTACTTTACGTCGAAACTTGCCTGCAGTACAATTTTATAGCGAAAACAATATATGAAAAATCCCGAGAACCATTCTAATTCCAAAATGCAATAAACTAACCGAACCCAATAAAACAAAGAATGCAGTCTATAAACATCTCTCTTCCGATTAAGTAGAAAACCAGCAAAAGCTTCACCGCTCATTTCATCCCCAATCCTCCGATTGCAATAAAGCTATTTCATAAAAGGCATTCTTTAATAAAATTAGAAGACTGAATAAATAAAGGGAAAAGGTGCACTTGTTAATAATCATTCGGGCCCGCTATAACACCATGTCATTTCTCACGATTTCACAATCGTGAAAATCCTTTGGCTACATATCCATTTTCCTCTACTCCAAAAACCTTTGATTGTGATAGTTTGATCATCGCAACGCATATCTCCCATGCCCAATGAACCAATATAGTGATATCGCTACTGCATATTGATAGAGCACATGGAAATAGGTTTTATATACCATTTGAAAGGCTTCTGCGATATGATATATTAATGGGATACTAAATAACCACACAAAACCACGATTTCAGTTATTAAAGAATTCTAATGGTATTTATGATTTAAAATCCCAAGGTGATTTGATGGCCTGTATAGATTGATTCACATTTAAACTATGCTTCTTGTCATTTCAAGCCTTTTATGTTCAAACAATTCCACATTTCACACCTATCACTCTTCATTCCTCTATGTTTCCAATTTGCCAGTTTAGCCCGAGAAAGAGTTATGCAACAGGATGACTAAGTCAAAGAAAGAAAAGAAAACCATGGAGACTTCACAATCCACACCTTTTTCTCCTGGTGTAACAAAAATTCCCCAACTTTTCTCAGATACTACATGCACAATCAACATCGAAACCTCCTCATGGGAAACCATGTACCAATTGCTAGTAAGCGAAGGTCCTAAGGTAATTCAAAGAGTGGAAACAACAAACACCACTACCTCTTCTAAAGCCTCCTAATATGAAGCTACACGCTCTTTTCTTCATAGAATTGCTACTAGACCTAAGATTCTGACTTATACTGATATGGTAAAATGGATAATTGAGAATATTAACATTGTCGATCAAACATTCCAAACTTCAAGGAAAACAATGGTCGGATCCTTTACAGTGGAAGACTTGAAGAAAATGTACCATATACTTGACCCATAGAAGGTGTATGAAAAATCCTTTCTCGAGTACTTTGCAAGAGATAATCATGTGCCATCAAACCCAATCAAACAATGGAGATCCTACCTGAACAAACACAAGCATGAGAAATCAGGTATGTATTCTATATCTTCTCTTACCGCACCCTATTCTTATATCACATCTATGATGTGTAGGCTCTTTGGGCACGCCAATATAGCTAATTTCTTAGTTGAAAGGGTTTCTCTAATTGATGAAACATTTATTTCTTTTATAATGGATTGGGGCACTATCCTATCTAATAATATTTCCTTCCAAATCCAAGAGTTTAGACAACACCAATATGTCTCTACTAGTGTAGTTCCACCATTTTTCATGAGTGCATATATTATGGATGCGGTATGTTTCAATACTAGATTCCCAACCATGGGGTAGAAATAGCCCATTCTAGATCCCACTCCCATCCATATATACCATAAAATCCCATGGGAATCTAATTTCCACACCCATTTCTATAAAATTTCCAAGAAGTTATGCTACCCATCCACCAAGCTGTTTTTGAAAAAAGGGCACCAAGATTGTCTAATGAGGCCAAAATTGATTTCATACCAATAGGAAGGTGGTTTGGAGAAGATATTTTTACCTATGTTCAAGTCTATGGAAGCCTAGCACCTCCCCATGTCTTCCCATTATATGTCCCAGGTAAACTACTTGCTATGGATATTTCCTATCAAACTGTAGGGGATGGGCTAACCAAGACCCTAAAGGAATCCAAGAAGTCTCTTTCGACTTCATTCCCCCTCCAATGTGGTGTTTATGCACTATATTATTTCAAGCATGTTGTGCTTGAAATCGATCATATTACATTCTTGAAACTTGCCACCATTCCTGGTAGACAGTTCAACCCTAACAAAGTTGCATAGAATTTCACTACCCAAGTGAAAGTGAGACAATTCAATCATGAAGATGAACACTATGATGACCTATTTGATTCTGTTGAACTATTTTCACAAGTGAAACATTTGGCCACATTAAAATTAGATCTGAAAAGGCTAGCCCAATTCCAGCAATACAGAAGAAAAACACTACAAAATGTCCCTTTGGATCTGTTGAGGACCCCTCAACCGATTATCCAAGAGGAGCAAGTCTCAGGCCAAGAATTAGAAAATGGTTTGGAAAAAGGTTCAAAGCATAATTCAGAGTAGAAATTAGAACAGGCTTCTGAGCATAATTTAGAGCATAAATCGGAACAGGCTTCATAGCAGGATTCAGGGCACAAGTCAGAATAGGGCTTAGAGCAGAACTCAAAGCCAAATTCAGAGAAAAGTTTAGAAAAGGATTCTTAATAGAAATGGGGAAAAGTGTCTAAGGATATTGAAATGGAGGATAAATCCAAAGAAATACATACTAATGAATCTCCCTACAAGAATCAACTAGATTAAGCATGGAAACAATTTGTTTAGCAACTTAGAGGACAACAAGGGGCCGAAGATGTTGAAATGGACAAAACATTCAACACACCCCATAACATTGGATAGAGCTTGTTCAATGATAGGGCTACTGATCAATTTGTCGCTACAAAGAAATTGAGATCATCCTGGCCTTCCCTTCATCTGAAATTGTCCTCAAAGTAGAAGAAATCCCTCCTCTTGATGTCTTTTATAGTCCCAAACATCGGGTTGTGGTGAAAATATCGAGGAAAAGGAGAAGAAAAAAACTATCATCAGCATTCATGCTTGGTGATGTACCTATGGATATAGTATGGAAGGATACTCCCATTGATTCTTTAGAGAATATGACAAAATCATTACAATTTGTAGGTGCTTGTGCATCTGCTACGATTGACAAGGCAGCCAAGGTTATACAATTGGTCAGAGAGAAAGAACAAAAAATTCAGCAGTTAGAACAATAGTTGGAAGAAGAGAGACAAAGTATTGACCATCAAATCAAAACAAAGATGTCCCAATTACAATAGAGCTTTGATCAATTAAATCTCCAGTAGCAGGAAGAGACAAGTGCTAAGGATATCCAAATACAACAGCTATAGTTTTCACTTGATCATTTGAAGGATAATCCTAAAGTGGAGGATTTTATAAAAGAAGCATTAGATTTCAACACTTTATTATCATGACAACAAGCAACATTATGTCAAAAGTTGTCTACCATCAATCCAATTTGTATTACAAGTGATTCACTAATGAATCAATTATTCGATCTAAGGGTGACTTTCAATCATATTGATGATAAAATCTCGAGATACATAACATGGCAGGATAATACAGAGGGAAGAGTAGCAAATCCTTCAAGAATAGAGGAATCACACAAGGAAATCCTCTTTACTGATTGAGACATTCAATTGAAGCAAGCCAAAAGAGCAGTTTCTAGAGCAACCGATGTTGCAAATAATATCATTGAAACTATCAATGATAATCCGCACAATGCTAACTCGTTACAAGAATGGCCACATGGGATTCTTCCTCATATCAAATTCCTGGAAAGGTAATGGAAAGAAACTTCAAAAACAAGGGAAGAGGCAATTAAACAGTTGAACAAACTTGACGGGGAGGTATATTGGAAATATCTTGTGAAGCGACACAATGAGTGGCTAATGCTACGCTGCCTTGCTTAGTCATCCACCCATATTCTTCTTACGCTTTCAGATGAGGTGTATACAAGATAGCTATGCATATGGACTGGTCATCCTCTTGAAGTTAAGCCAATGATGTATATTTACGAGCTCAGACAATCAATCAAAGAATATACACAATTGCATTCTTGAGCTCATCATTTCAACAATTTCTATTTCTATATTTTTTGTCACTTATTTTAAGGAGAGTCATTTTAACCTCCTCAAAACGTTCATGTAATGTCTATTTTTAACTTTATTTTTATTTTATAAACCCATTCATGTATATGAAGAAAGGGTCCCTAAATTTTATAAAGAAAAGCTTTGAAAGCTTGCACTTTTGTACATTTGAAGTTTTTCTTAGCAGAATGACTCGATCAGAGTTCTAAATTTTTGTAAAGGAGGCTTTCGAAGCTTGCATTTTTGTAGTATTGAAACCATCTTAATGAAAAAGACTGGACTGGAGCTATTTATTTCATGAGTAGAGTCATATACATCGGGTACTTATGCCATTGTATATTTGTTTTGTTTATGAATTGATAATCATTTCTATTTGTAGTGTTTGTTATATGTATCACTTTTAATGCAGTTCTGTATTAATTCACTTCTGAAGATGGTAGAATTTTCATCCATTATTTGGAAACTAGTCCCATTATATCCAGTCGGATCCACTATTCCAAATGGATAAGGAATAGTATTCTACTCATTGACTGGGTGGTTTTCCAACATGTTGTTGTAGCAATTTTTGAGGCTTAAAAATTTTGGCACTAGAAGGAGGGCCACCGACTATGAATGGCAAAGAGAACTCAATCTAAATTAACAAGCCATTCCAAGAGTCACTCCCCATCAAGATCACCTCCAACTTCTAGATATTCATCCAAAAATCCCATTTCTAGATTAGAAGTTGAACAATCTCCTCCAAAATCCCTTGGTACATTTCCTGAAGCACCTTCTTCATATTATAATCCCGAATCACATGAGGTCTAGACATTAAAAATGAAATTAGAAGAAATCTCTATTTTGGAAAAAAATCCTATGCCATCTGAAGGTTCTAAAGGAAGTGTAACTTCTGTTTTGCAACTTACTCGGATCATAACTCGTTCTCAAAGTGAGAAGATTGGGGTTTCTCCATTTGAGTTTCCTCTTCCTTCTTTCCAAAATAAGACAAAGAAATCTCAATCACAGACATCAACTAGTGAAGTTTTGTCAAGCTCTCCTCCAAAAACACCTTCATTTTCTCCATTCATTCCTATTAATACCCCTTCTTCTCAAGGTATTGGTGCTAGTTCATCCAACACTAACACAAAACTTGCATATTCTTTCACATAATCACCCTCAATATCCACCTCTTCCCAAAATCTAATAATGGCAGGGAGACAACAACCACCACCACTAGTTAGACCATGGGCCACACCTGGAGCTGTGCAAATGGCAGCACCTCTGCATGATTTACCTAAGAATCCTAAAAGATGGCTACCAAAATTTAATCCAGATGATGGATTACCTGCTGAAGAGAATCTCCATAGTTATATGTTACTCATTAATCTTAATAGAGTGCTTGAATAAGATTGTGTAGTAAGATTGTTTCCCTACACCCTCCAAGGATCAATAGGTTCATGGTATTTTTCATTACAACCAGGGCCTATTACTAATTGGGACATGTTTGAAGAACAATTCTTAGCCAAATTTGGTGTTGACCACACAATTTCATCCATTATTAATTATCCTCCTAATTTAAAAGCTAAGTCAGGGAAAAATATCAAAGATTTCAATTCCAAATTCAATAAATTTCTAAACATAATCCTAGCCACATCAAGCCCTGGTGTTAATGTTCAGATCAAGTGGTATATTTCTTCTCTTCCTTACAATATAGAAATTTTTGTGGATAAGGCCAGTAAGGTTACTTTAGTAGAAAACACGAAAGAAGATTTGTCTATAGAAAAGAGAATAATTGCATTGAAAAAGAAGACTTCCGAGGAAGAAAGAAAGACGAAAAAGGTCACATTTAAGGATGAATCAAAGAAGAAAGCCCCTAATGATCCTTTAGATATTGAAGGCTTGAAAAAGGTCCTTAAAACCATGTCAAATGAAATGGTAGAAATTGACAAATAGGTAGTTGAATCATCTTCTAAGAAACCTTTTAGATCCTTCAAGAAGAATGAGACATCTAATCCCCAACCTCCAAATACAATATCCAATGCTGAGTCTAATTTAGATGAAGATGATGAATAAACTACATTATCTAATGATGAGACTGAAGATGAAGAAATGGTTGAAGTACATGGGATGTGGGATTTTATCCTACCTATTTCCGATGATGAAGATGAGAAAGAATCTTTACCTGTTAGAACTAGGAGTAAAGGCCCTACTGATTCAACACAATCAACCCAAAAGGTAAAGCCCTCAACCTCTGCTACCAAGGATAAAGTGGTCAATAAAAAGGCTTCTTCTACATCTCCTCAACTAACCCCATCCTCATCTAATCCTCCATCTTCATCCAAAACCTTTGTATTTGTTAATACCATGGAATATAACATAGTGGAGGACATGAAGAAATCTCTCTTCATGATCTCAGAAAACTTAAACATCAGAAAAAGCTATTACTAAAAGAATTGAATGTAGTTCCCAGTTCTTCTCTTCCTGTTGCTATGTTATCCAAATCTTTTAGAGGAGTGGGTAAGCCTCCCAATGATTCATCAAATAAGGTTGATCCTACCAATGCTATATTAATTGGTGATAGATCTAACTCACATACTCTCCCTTTCCTCTTGACTTATGAAATATTCAATAATTATATACAAAAATGCTTGATAGATTCAGGGGCCTCTTCAAACATATTACCAAGATCAGTCTACGCGATAGGACAAAATTTGAAAGGACAAAAGTTGAAGTCTTAGGGGAAATGAATTTAGTCACCATTAAACTTTCTTCTAATCCAAAAGTTTGTCATGTAATTGACATATTAGTTGCTGATATTCCTGAATTTTAAGGTTTAATTCTTAGTGGAGACTAGTTTGAGAAACTTCCTACATTTTTGTAACAGATTGGTCTCACATGTGACTCCCTTACAACGGAAAGCCAAATCGAATTAGAATTGACTGAGAAAAACACTTGAACCATATAGTGAATGATTTTGAAGATGAAAATGAAGCAGTAGATTTTAACAATAATATCATTGGAAACTACTCTACTTAGTCATTTTTAGGAAATTTCGATGCACAAAAAGTCACCTTTTTTGGATAACTCTGTTACTTCCCAGATTGAGAACTTTTCTCAAATAGATTCTTCCAAATGTATAAATCTTGTAGATAAACCATTAGTTAAAACTTTATTTTCAACATTATATTTTGATGGATCTAAATCCAATGATGGTGCAGGAGTCGGTTGTATATTAATTAGTCCAGAAGGAGCAAAAGAAATGCTAGCATGTAGGTATAATTTGAATGCGCAAATAATACTACTGAATATGAGGCACTAATCTAAGGTTTGTATAAAGCAATAGGTCTTGATATCAAATATCTCCAACTTTTTGGAGATTCTGAAATTGTTATAAAACAAGAAACACCATTCACTGTCACTTTGGACATTTAAAACATTTCCAATCCTTAGTCCATGAACTTACTTCACATTTTTTAGCATTCAACATCGCTCCTATCCTTAGACTTGAAAATTCAAGTGCTGACCCTCTGGATAATATAGAATACAAGATTATACCATCAAAGGACTACAGTCTAGATAGGTTTTCCATAGAATTAATTTTTTGACCATCCATTCTCGATAATGTTACCAATTAGCGAGTGTTTAATAACGATGAAGATATCCTAACCTTTTTAAAATTTGAAGGATCATATGATGATCAGATAATTGATGAAAGTGAACATGATAATCAGTTGAAACAGAAGTCCAATGAGAATCCCATACCTAGATTTGTGGTAAAAATTGAATATCTTTATGATCTCAAAGATAGATTTAAGAAGGTTACTAATTCTAAACTCCAAAATGCAACCTTAAGGTTTGAACTAGTAAACCTTGGAACTGATATCAAACCACAAAACATCAATCTAGGACTTGGTCTCTCACTTGATGAGAGATCAACCTTTATTCATTTGTTGAAAAAGTATAAAGGTATATTTACTTGGAGTTACAATGATATTAAAACATATGATACCTCCATCATACAACAGACTATTCCCATGATATCTAATGTCAAGCTAGTACAACTAAAATTAAGGAAGATTCACCTCGATCTTGAAAGTTAAATCAAGTCTAAGCTGAATAAACTCCTTAATGACAAGATTATCTTTCCTATTAGACATTCAAAATGGGTTTCAAACTTAGTACCTGTTAGGAAAATGAACAATGACATTCGCATCTATATAGATTTTAACAATCTCAATAAAGCTTGTCAGAAAGAGAATTTCACATTATCAACTATGGAGAAAATACTGCAATCAGTAGCTGGTTCAGAAATAATGTCTTTTATTGATGGTTTTTCAGGATATAACCAAATCTTGGTCCATCCAAGTGATAGGTTAAAGATTACATTCAGAACTAAATGGGGGACCTATGCCTACCAGAAAATTCCTTTTGGTTTAATAAACGCAATGGAAACCTTCCAAAGAGCTATGGATATAGCTTTCAAGGGTCTAATAAACCTAATTGTTGTCATTTACTTGGATGACATATCTGTTTATTCCAAAAACAGAAAAAACCATTTAAGATATTTGAACGTTGCAAGAAGAATGGAATTTCATTAAATCCAAAGAAATCTTGTTTTTCTCTAGATCAAGGTAAGGTTTTAGGGTTCATTGTATCAATCTAGATAGGATAAAAGAAATTTCTGAAATTCCTTTGCCCCATAATAAAAAATCTATGCAATCCTTTCTAGGTTAGATAAATTTTGTTAAGAGATTTGTCCCTAACTTTTCCCAAATTGTTTTACCATTACAAATCATGATTAAGAAAAATTCAATGTTTAAGTGGGGACATAATGAAAGGGAAGATTTTGATTTAATCAAACAAGCCATTATGAATGCTCCCTCTTTAACAAATCTAAATTTTTCTAATCGTTTCATCTTGTATACATTTGCTTCTCAAACATCTTATGTTTTTGTTCTAAGACAAATTAATGATCAACAAATTGAAGCACCCATATCTTTCTTTAGTTCTAATGTTCAAGGTGTTGAACTAAATTATTCAGAGGTGGAGAAGAAGGATTTTTTTGTTTTCAAATCCGTAAAACACTTCATGCCTTTTCTCCTAAAAACACACACTAAAATAATAGTCCCATTCTTAGCAGTGAGACAATTGCTTATGAAAAGGTAAGTAGGGGAAAAAATAGCAAATTGGGTGACAACTCAGCAAGAATATGGTATTGACATTAAACGAGCTAGAATTGACAAATGAAAAGGCTTTTGCAGGTTTCTTACAGGAGCTTTCAACCTACCAGTAGATAAGGACTCAGTGTTGAAATTAGCAACAAGAAATGCTAAAAATAGAAATGCTAAAAATAACACTACTATTAATAGCAATTTGGGTACCAGTGCCGGATTGAGCAACAGGGAATGAAAAATGGAAGTGCTAAAAATAGCATTTCTATTTTTAGTAGTTCGGGATGGATTCCTATTTTAGTCAGTTCCTAGACTAAAAATAGGAAGTAAAATTTGAATTTGAACTTAACAGCTATTTGAAAATAAATTAATTAATTCACCATGAGTTAATTAGTTGCGAAAAATCAAACATGAAGTTTATGTGAGGACATGCAACAGTTTCTCCATTAATTGAGGAATTTATCCATCAGTTAAAGAGATAAGGATGAGTTCTAATTTGAGTTGTAATTATTTGGCTCAGTTGAGTTTAAATTAATGTGACTTTAGTTAGTTAATTCATGCTTGCATATAACTGCTCCACTTCAGATAACTGAATATTCTCTCATGAATAACTCATGCATGTCAGTTCAGACAGAGACCCAATTCAGATCAAAGGAGGGACATTGTACTATCAGTTGGATGGATTTTTCCTATAAAGGAAACTCATTCATGGAGAAGGATTCATCTCCTTCAGGTTTGTGCAATTATTTCTGAGCTAAGTGAGTAGTGTGAGGTGGGAATTCACGCAAGTGGAAGCACTGGACCCAAGGAAAAACTGCGCAAGGAAATAAGAGGCTTCGAGGACAGAGGAGAAGGTTGTGAGAGCCTTTGACTACCTATGAGCAGTATTGTTTGATTTCTGATAGAGCAGGATAGCTTGAGAGCTAATTATTTTTGTAACTTGAGCAAGATTTCCACTTGTATGATAATACAGAGATTGGGGTTTTAGTTTGAGGCTTTCCCTAGGTTATTTTTTCAGTGTTATGAGTGATTAATTTATCATTCTCAGTTATATGTGTTCTCATTGATCTTGCTCAATTCGATTAAGCTTCCAAAAAGTTTTTTGTAGAAGTAGATCTTGTATTTTGCTTTAGTCTATTGCATAATATGTTGATCTATAGTGGGAATTTCTACATGGTATCAAAGCAAAGGCGATCAAAGCGGTGAACAATATGCTAGAGGAGATTTCTAAGTTTCGAGTTTTGGGCCGCGAGTTTTCAGAGAAGATCTGGAAATTTTTGTGAATTTATTTCAGAAAAAAATATCAAATATGGATCCCTTGTAGAAAAATAACGAAATTCAAAAAAAAAAATCGGCTGAATCGGAGTTCAGATGAGGGAGATATCGCTGATTTAAAATCAGCTCCTTTTCCAGAAAATTTTGTGACGACAGGAAAGATGAGACAGATTGGTGTGCTAGCCAATAACCTATATGCTCTTGAGGTTCAAGATGCATGCATAGCCTTGAGGAGCCAGGCAATTGATGGAGAATTTGTGGTTGAGAGGGAGAGTACATTACCTCTCAACATGCAGCGCTATAAGAAGTCTCAAACAATTGTGGAGGAGCCAAAATTGGTGAAGCAGCTTCAGGATGTTGTGGAGAAGCCATGACTGGAGAAGCTGAGAGGAGACTGAGTGGAGGCATCCACTCATGTAGAGACCTCTAGTAGGGGGAAATTTCAATCCAATTGGGCAGAGGGATCACATGCAGCCATACCTCCAGGTAGGAGGTGGGGCGATGTGACGTGATAGTCCCAAGAAGGTTGAAATAGGGGTAGGTTCCTTGGGGTACCCAGCCTCTTGGATTAGACCTTACTACGGGAGCCCCGACGAGGAGTAGTAGGACTGGCTAAGTGGCTAGAGACAGATGTGGATGGAGCGACAAAGAGAGCTACAGTTCAGGAGTCCTAGGACTATGTAGAGCTAGCAGGATGTAACAATGCGAGAGGCACAAGAGTGTTGCACCAGTGCAGGATGGCACAGAGAGGCGTGCAACGATGCGAGATGCATGGAGTGCTGCAGCAGCTCAGAGGTCAGAGAGGGAGCACTTGTCAGCAACAGGTAGAGCTTCAGCATCAAAGTATGTTTCTAGCCAAAGGAGATGTCAGTTGGGAGTTTTTTTTGTTTCTAGAGTTGTTGGAGCAACCACACTCGGGAGAAGTGTTGTATGTAGAACATTCCAAAGGTACAGGATTGCATTCGAGTTGAATTCCTTTCTTGTTGAGAGGGAGTGTTGAAAATAGCAACAAGAAATGCTAAAAGTAGAAGTGCTAAAAATAACAGTTTGGGTGCCAGTGCTAAATTGAGCAACAAGGAATGAAAATGGAAGTGCTAAAAATAGTTATTTTTAGCAGTTCGAGATGGATTCCTATTTTAGTTAGTCCCTAGACTAAAAATAGGAAATAAAATTCGAATTTGAACTTAATAGCTATTTGAAAATAAATTAATCAATTCACCATGAGTTAATTAGTTGTGAAAAATCAAACACGAATTCTATGTGAGGACATGCAATAGTTTCTCCATTAATTGAGGAATTTATCCATCAGTTAAGGAGATAAGGATGAGTTCTAATTTGAGTTGTAATTAGTTGGCTCAGTTAACTGAGTCAAGTCCAGTTACATTGATTTAAACAGTTTGTTTAAATTAATGTGAGTTTACTTAGTTAATGCATGCTTGCATATAATTGTTGCACTTCAGATAACTGAATATTCTCTCATGAATAACTCATGCATGTCAGTTTAGACAGAGACCTAGTTGAGATTAGAGGAGGGACAGTGTACTATCAGTTGCATGGATTTTTCCTATAAAGGAAACTCATTCATGTAGAAGGATTCCTCTCCTTCAGGTTTGTACAATTATTTCTAGGCAAAGTGAGCAGTGTGAGGTAGGAATTCACACAAGTGGAAGCACTGGACCCTAGGAAAAACTATGCAAGGAAATAAGAGGCTTGGAGGGCAGAGGAGAAGGTTGTGAGAGCCTTTGACTGCCTACGAGCAGTATTGTTTGATTGCAGAGAGAGCAGGATAGCTTGAGAGCTAATTCTTTTTGTAACTTGAACAAGATTTCCACTTGTATGATAATATAGAGATTGGGGTGTTTTAGGCTGAGGCTTTCCCTGGGTTATTTCTTCTGTGTTATGTGTGATTGATTTCTCATTCTCAGTTATATGTGTTCTCATTGATCTTGCTCAATTTGATTAAGCTTCCGCAAAGTTTGTTGTAGAAATAGATATTGTATTTTTCTTTAGTCTATTTCATAATCTATTGATCTACAGTGGCAATTTCTACATGGTATCATAGCAAAGTTGATCAAAGCGGCGAACAATATACTAGAGGAGATTTCTAAGTTTTGAGTTTTGGCTTGCGAGTTTTCAGAGCAGATCTGAAATTTTTTGTGAAAAATTTTCAGAAAAAAAAAGGAGATATGGATCCCTTATGGGAAAATACCCAAATTCAAAAAAAAAAAATCAGCTAAATCAGAGTTCAAATGAGGGAGATATTGCTGATTTAAAATCAACTCTTTTTCTAGAAAATTTCATGACGGCGGGAAAGATAAAATAGATTAGTGTGCTAGCCAATAACCTGTATGCTCTTGAGGTTCAAGATGCATGCAAAGCCTTGAGGAGCAAGGCAACTGATGGAGACTTTGTGGTTGAGAGGGAGAGTACATTACCTCTCAACATGCAGCACCAGAAGAAGTCTCAGACAATTGTGGAGGAGCCAAAATTGGTGCATCAACTTTAGGAGGTTTTGGAGCAGCCACGACTAGAGACGCTGAGAGGAGACCGAGTGGAGGCATCCACTCATGCAGAGACCTCTAGTAGGGGGAAATTTCGAGCCAATTGGGCAAAGGGATCACATGCAACCATACTTCCAAGTGGGAGGTGGGGTGATGTGACGTGATAGTCCCAAGAAGGCTGAAATAGGGGTAGGATTCTTGAGGTACCTAGCCTCTTGGATTAGACCTTGATACGGGAGCCCCGACGAGGAGTAGCAATACTAGCTAAGTGGGTAGAGACAGATGTGGATCGAGCGACAGAGGGAGATACAGTGTAAAAGTCCCAGCACTATGTAGAGCTAGTAGGCTACAATAATGCGAGAGGCACAGGAGTGTTGCACTAGTGTAGGATGGCACAGAGAGGCGTGCAATGGTGTGAGATGCATGGAGTGTTGCAGCAGCTCAGAGGTCATAGAGGGAGCACTTGTCAGCAGTAGGCAAAGCTTCATCATCAAAGTATGTTTCTAGCCCAACAGAGAGGTTAGTTGGGAGTTTTTTTTGTTTCTAGAGTTGTTGGAGCAACCACACTTGGGATAAGTGTTGCATGCAGAACATTCCAAATGTACAGGATTGAGTTCAAGTTGAATTCCTTTCTTGTTGAGAGGGAGTGTTGAAAATAGCAACAAGAAATGATAAAAATAGAAGTGCTAAAAATAGCACTACTATAAATAGCAGTTTGGGTACCATTACTGGATTGAGCAACAGGGAATGAAAAATGGAAGTGCTAAAAATAGCATTGCTATTTTTAGCAGTTCGGGATGGATTCCTATTTTAGTCAATCCTCGGACTAAAAATAGGAAGTAAAATTCGAATTTGAACTTAACAGCTATTTGAAAATAAATTAATTAATTCACCATGAGTTAATTAGTTGTGAAAAATCAAACATGAAGTCTATGTGAGGACATGCAACATTTTCTCCATTAATTAAGGAATTTATCCATCAGTTAAAGAGATAAGGATGAGTTCTAATTTGAGTTGTAATTAGTTGGCTCAATTAACATAGTCAAGTCAGTTACATTGATTTAAACAGTTTGTTTAAATTAATGTGAGTTCAGTTAGTTAATGCATGCTTGCATATAGCTACTGCACTTCAGATAATTGAATATTCTCTCATGAATAACTCATGCATGTCAGTTCAGATAGAGACCCAGTTGATACCAGAGGAGGGACAGTGCACTATTAGTTGGATGGATTTTTCCTATAAAGGAAACTCATCCATGGAGAAGGATTCATCTCCTTTAAGTTTGTGCAGTTATTTCTGAGTCAAGTGAGTAGTGCGAGGTGGGAATTCACACAAGTGGAAGCACTGGACCCCAAGAAAAACTGCACAAGGAAATAGGAGGCTTGGAGGGTAGAGGAGAAGTTTGTGAGAGCCTTTGACTGTCTATGAGCAATATTTTTTTATTGCAGAGAGAGCAGGATAGCTTGAGAGCTAATTCTTTTGTAACTTGAACAAGATTTCCACTTGTATGATAATACCGAGATTGGGGTTTTAGGTTGAGGCTTTCCCCGAGTTATTTCTTCTGTGTTATGTGTGATTGATTTCTCATTCTCAGTTATATGTGTTTTCATTGATCTTGCTCAATTCGATTAAGCTTCTGCAAAGTTTGTTGTAGAAGTAGATCTTGTATTTTGCTTTAGTCTATTGCATAATCTGTTGATCTACAATGGGAATTTCTACACTCAGGTTGTACTGTATGCATATCTGAGGTAAGCCTAAATGATTCTGAATCCCAATATGCTGATCTCATTTTCTACTTGAAAAATGGATATGCTCCCCCTAAACTCAATCATAAAAGGAAAATGGGATTAATATTAAAATAAAATCAATATTAAATCATTGATGATGTGTTATTTAGAAGAAATTATGATTCTATATTATTAAGATGCCTTGAAAAGTCTGAAGAAAAAAATGTTTTGCAGAAACTCCATGATGGACCAGTTGGTGGAAATTTTGGAGGAGATACTGCTGCACATAACATCCTGCATGCTAGGTACTATTGGCCAACTTTGTTCAAGGATACCCATGAAAACATGAGGAAATGAAAAATATGTCAGACTGCTACTAGAAGACAATGGAAACCAGCCTTACCTCTGCAACCGATCAACATTGAACAACCTTTTGAATAATGGGGATTGGATATCATAGGTGAGATTGTTCCTCATTCTTGAAAGCATCAACTTGTGAGGTTTTTTCAAACTCTCCTCCATAAACACCTTCATTTCCTCCATTCATTCCTATTAATACCCCTTGTTCTCAAGGTACTAGTGCTAGTTCATCTAGCACTAACACACAACCTGCCTCTTCTTCCACAAAATCGCCCTCAATATCCACCTCTTCCCAAACTCTAATAATGGCAAGAAGACAATAGCAACAACAACAACAACCACCACCACCATTCAGACCATATGCCAATCCTCGAGTTGTGCAAATGGCAACACCACTCCATGATTTACCTAAGCATCCTAAAAGATGGCTACCAAAATGTAATCCAGATGATGGATTACCTGCTGAAGAGCATCTCCATAATTATATGTTATCCATTAATCTTAATGGAGTGGTTTAAGAAGACTACGTAATAAGATTATTTCCCTACACCCTCCAAAGATCAATAGGTTCATGGTATGTTTCATTTCCACTAGGGTCTATTACTAATTGGGACATGTTTGAGGATCAATTCTTAGCCAAATTTGGTGATGACCTCACAATTGAATCCCTTATTAATGATCTTTCTAATTTGAAATCTAAGTTAGGTGAAAAGATCAAAGATTTTAATTCTAGATTCAATAAATTGCTAAACAAAATCCCAGCCACATCAAGCCATGGTGCTGATGTTCAGATTGAGTGGTATCTTTCTTCTCTTCCTTGCACTATAGAAATTTTTGTGGATAGGGCCAATAAGGCTACTTTAGTAGAAAACATGAAAGAAGCCCTGTCTGTAGAAAATAGCATAATTGCATTGTAAAAGAAGACTACCCATGAAGAAAGAAAGATGAAAAAGGTCACATTTAAGAATGAATCAAAGAAGAAAGCCCTTAAGGACTGTTTTTATCTTGAGGGCTTGCAAAAATTCCTTAAAACCATGTCAAATGAAATGGTAGAAATTAAGAAACAAGTAGTTGAATCCTCTTTTAAGAAACCTTTTATATCCTTCAAGAAGAATTAAACATCTAATCCCAACATAGAAATACAATATCAATGCTGAGTCTGATTTATATGAAGATGATGAAGAAATTGCATTATCTGATAACAAGACTGAAGATGAAGAATTGGTTGAAGTACATGGGATGTGGGATTTTATCCTACCTACTTCCGACGATGAAGATGAGCAAGAAGCTTTACCTGTTAGCACTAGGAGTAAAGACCTTGTTTATTCAACACAATCAACCCAAAAGAAAAATACCTCAACCTCTGCTACCAAGGATAAAGTGGTCGATAAAAATGCTTCTTCTACATCTCCCCAACCAACCCCATCCTCATCTAATCCTCCATCTTCATCCAAAACCTTGGTAGTTTTCGATACCATGGAATATAAAAGAGTGGAGGACATGAAGAAAGCCAGAGAAAATATCTCTCTTCATGAGCTCAGTAAGATTAAACATCAATATAAGTTATTACTAAAAGAATTGAATGCAGTTCTTGCTTCTCCTCTTCCCGTTCTTGTGTTACCCAAAGAGGAATGGGCAAGCCTCCAAATGATTCATCAAATAAGGTTGATCCTACTAATGCTATCTTAATTGGTGATAAATCTAACTCACATAATCCCCCTTTCCTCTTGACTTATGAAATCTTTAATAAAAATCTACACAACTACTTCATAGACTTAGGGGCCTCTTCAAACATAATGTCAATATCAGTTTGCACGAAATTAAAATTTTTGCCCCAAAAGTCTAAATTCCACATTGTCCAACTTGATAAGGAAAAAGTTGAAGTCTTAGGGGAAATGAATTCAATCACCATTAGTCTTTATTCTAATCCAAAACTTTGTCAAGTAATTGACATAGTAGTTCCTGATATTCCCGAATTTTATGGTTTAATTCTTCGTAGAGAAAGGTCTGAGAAACTCCATGGCTGTTTTGCAATAGATTGGTCTCACATGTGTCTCCCTTACAATGGAAAGCCAAATCAAATGCGAATTCACCGAGAAAAACATTTGAAGCATACAATGGCTAATTTTTAAGATGAAAACGAACCAGTAGGTTTTAACGATAGGATCATTGGAAACTACTCTACTGAGTCATTTTTAGGAAATTTCAATGCATAGAATTCACCTTTTTTGGATAACTCTGTTACTTCCCAGATTGATAACTTTTCTCAAATAGATTCTTCCAAATGTATAAATCTTGTAGATAAACCATTAGTTAAAACTTTGTTTTGGACATTTAATTTTGATGGGTCTAAATCCAATGATGGTGTAGGAGCTAGTTATATATTAATTAGTCCAGAAGGAGAAAAAAAATGATAGCATGCAGGTTATAATTTGAATGCACAAATAATACTGCTGAATATGAGGCACCAATCCAAGGTTTGTATAAAGCAATAGGTCTTGATATCAAATATCTCCAAGTTTTGGATATTCTGGAATTGTTATCAAACAAGTCAGAAACACCATTCATTGTCTCTCTGGAAATTTAAAACATTACCAATCCTTAGTCCAGGATCTTACTTCACATTTTTTAGCATTCAATATCTCTCCTATCCCTAGACTTCAAAATGCAAGTGTTGACCTTCTAGCTAATATAACATCCAAGCTTATACCATCAGAGGACTACAGTCTAGATAGATTTTCCATAAAATTAATTTTCGAACATCCATTCCCGATAATGTTACCAGTTGGCAAGTGTTTAATGATGATGAAGATAACCTAAGTTTTTTAACATCTGAAGGATCATATGATGATCAAATAGTTGATGAGAGTGAACATGATAATCAGTTGAAATAGAAGTCCAATGAGAATCCCATAGCTAGATCTGTGGTAAAAATTGAAGATTTTAATGATCTAAAATATAGATTTAAGAAGGTTTATAATTCTAAACTCCAAAGTTCAACCTTAAAGTTTGAACTAGTAAACCTTGGAACTAATATCAAACCACCAAACATCAATCTAGGACTTGGTCTCTCACCTGATGAGAGATCAAACTTTATGCATTTGTTAAAAACATATAAAGGTATCTTTTCTTGGAGCTACGATGATCTTAAAACATATGATACCTCCATCATACAACACACTATTCCCATGATATCCAATGAAAAACAAGTACAATAGAAATTAAGGAAAATTCACCCCAATCTAGAAAGTCAAATCAAGTCTTAGCTAAATAAACTCCTTAAAGCCAAGATTATCTCTCCTGTTAGGCATTCAAAATGGGTTTCAAACTTAGTACTTATCATGAAAACAAATGGTGACATTCAAATACATATAGATTCTAGAAATCTTAGTAAATATTGTCATAAGGACAATTTCCCATTACCAAGTACGGAGGGACTACTGTAATCAGTGATTGGTTCAAAACTAATATCGTTTCTTCATGATTTTTCAGGATATAACCAAATCTTGGTCCATCCAGATAGTAGGTTAAGGACTATGTTCAGAACTAAATGGGGGACCTATGCCTTACAGAAAATGCTTTTGGTTTAATAAATGCAGGGGAAACCTTCCAAAGAGCTATGGATATAGCTTTCAAGGGCCTCATAAACAAAACTTTTGTCATTTACTTGGATGACATAATTTTTTATTCCAAAAAGAGAAACAACCATTTACATGACTTAATTCAGATCTTTGAATGCTGCAAGAAGTATGGAATTTCATTAAATCCAAATAAATCCTATTTTTCTCTAGATGAAGGTAAGGTTTTAGGGTTCATTGTATCCAAAAAGGGCATCTGTATCGATCCAAATTGAATAAAAGAATTTTCTAAAATTCCTTTGCCCCACAATAAAAGATCTATGCAGTCCTTTCTATGTCAGATAATTTTTTTAATAGATTTGTCCCTCACTTTTCCCAAATTGTCTTACCATTATAACCCATTATTAAGAGAAATTCAATCTTTAAGTGGGGAGATAATGAAAGGGAAGCTTTTGATTTAATCAAACAAGCCATTATGAATGCTCCCTCTTTAACAAATCCATTTTTTTCTAATCATTTCATCTTGTATAAATTTGCTTCTCAAACATCTTATGTTGTTTTTCTAACACAACTTAATGATCAAAAAATTGAAGCACCCATCTCTTTATTTATTTCTAATTTTCAAGGTCTTGAATTAAATTATTCAGAGGTGGAGAAGCAAGCTTTTTCTGTTTTCAAATCTGTAAAGCACTTCAGGACTTTTCTCCTAAAAATTCACACTAAAATAATAATCCCATTCTTAGTAGTGAGACAATTTATTATGCAATAGGAAGTAGGGAAAAAAAGGGAAAATTGGGTAAAAACCCTACAAGAATATAATATTGACATTAAACCAACCAAAATTGTCAAAGGATAAATTTTTTGTAGGTTTCTTAGAGGAGCTTCCAACCTACCCGCAGATGAGGACTCAGGTAGTACTGTACACATATAGGAGGTAAGCCTAAACGATTTTGAATCCCAATATGTTAATCTCATTTTCGATTTGAAAAATGGATATGCTCCCCTTAAACTCAATCATAAAAGGAAAATGGATTTAATATTAAAATCAAATCAATATGAAATCATTGATGATGTGTTATTCAGAAGAAATTATGATTATGTATTATTAAGTTTCCTTGAAAAGTCTGAAGCACAGAATGTTTTGTAAGAACTCCACGATGGACCAACTGGTGTACATTTTGGAGGATATTCTACTGCACATAAGATCCTGCATGTTGGGTACTATTGGCCAACTTTTTTCAAGGATACCCATGAATATGTAATGAAATGCAAAATATGCAAGACTGCTACTAGAAGACAATGGAAACTAGTCTTACCTCTACAACCAGTCAATTTTGAATAACCTTTTGAACAATGTGGATTTGATATCATAGGTGAGATTTTTCCTCGTTCTTCAAAGCGACATAAGTACATCCTTACAACTACAGACTATTTTACTAAGAGGGTGGAAGAAATTCCACTAAAGGTGGAAAATTTTGATGCTATCATAGTATTCATTGATCAGTTCATTATTACTAGATTTGGCTTACCAACTGCACTTATGTTTGATAATGAATCTTACTTTTCAGGAAATAATATGACTGAATTTTCTCTTAAGAGGGGTTTTAAACTGAAGTACTTTGTGAACTACTACCCCCAAGGAAATGGTCTAGAAAAATCAACTAATAAGAACTTGATAAGAATTATTAAAATAGATGTTGATCAGAGCCAAAAGAATTGGCATAAATCTTTGACATTTTCTCTATGGGCAGGTTGAATGACTCAAAAGGCCTCAATACGAAATTCTCCCTTCAATCTAGTATATAGGAAAGAGGCTATCATCCCTTCAAACCTAGCTCTTCCCTCATTAGCTCTAGTCCAATTTATCAAAGAAACACCTTCTTCTTCTTTACAACTAAGACACTCTCAAGTTATTAAACTAGAAGAAGAAAGAGAGAAAGCTAGACTTACACATGCTTACCATCAGCAGCTAGTCAAATCTTCTTTTGATGAAAGTTATGTTTCCACGAAATCTTTTCAAATTGGAGATCTTGTCCTTAAATGGTACACGACACATGAAGAAAAATGAAAGCATAATAAATTCCAGAAAATGTGGCTTGGACCATTTCAAATTGTTGAACAAGTAGGCCCATCAGCATTCATATTGCAAGACTTATCAGGAAAGGGAGATTCTCCTCTTGTTAATAGGCTTATTTTGAAAAAATATTTTCTTAGAGGATAATATCTTCTACTGTAACATTATTGCATTTAATTTTTTAGTTCTTCCAAAAAATAATGTTAAATAGCATTACTTTTGGCTTTACAATAAAATCTCTTGAAACATTTTATGATCTTTTGCTTTGAAAGTAGGAGTTCTTAAGGAAATGATCACGACATTGAAAATTAGATAAGTATCATAAAACTCTGAAATTTTCTTTTTTCATTGAAGTTGTAAATTCTTTGAAAATCCTTCAACTTTATAAAATCCTTTTATTCTATTACTAGTCAAGAAAGGTTATCTTTAAGAAAGTAAAGACTATTTACAACTAAGCATCCCCAACTCTAAAATTTTCATCCAAAACTCTTAACGAGTCAATGATTCTCCCCATCCATTAACTTTACCTTTTTTAGAGTGTAATTCAAAAATATATTAACGTTAAAAGATAAGGGGTCTCATCACGAGCTTGCTTACCATGTTCATAGGGAAATAATAGACTGCCATTACCAACACTGAATACCAAACTAGGGTAATGGCTTATGATTATTTTAATCTTAAGACAAGGGGTCTCATCATGAGCCATCTTGTTCAGTTCAATTACAACCAACGAATGGCATTTTCACTTTCTGGTCACTAAACCAGGACAATGGGTTTTATGTAATGAAAAATTGTCAAAAGAACAGGAAATAAATAAAAAAATAAAAAATGAAATATACATATACTTTTGAAATTATCTCTAAAGACTGCACTCTTAAATGGATGGGATTCAAAACCATTGGTGGTTAAAGGTTAACCATGTCGAGGCTATGAACATTTGCTGGCAGAGGTGGCTCTACCTATGACAAATGAGTATATTAAAATGCTAAGTTGTAAAAATCCTCCTACTTTATATTTACAACCAATTAAGACTGATATAGGAAAAAAGTATTTTCATCTATAAGAAGGTATAAAAGGAATTATGATTAAGTGAGTTTTCAATATTCAGAGTAATGTTACTTATCTAAATATTTCGAAAACACTCTTCCTTTCTTGAATTTTTTTTTACTTAAGAAAGTTTTAGAATTTTCATTATTTTAAAATTAGAGATAATTGGTTCTTCCTGTGAATCACCAAATTTTGTGTTGTGCAACAACCCCCCCATTTATTTATATATAAATCTCTTAGCAAATTATTATATAAATAAATGGGGACCCTTTAAAATTTAAAAAACATAGGAAAATAACATAGTTTAGGGTTTTAAAAGGACAAATTTGAATTTTTGAATAAACAAATCCAAATTCATTAGGCCCAAACAACTTGAATAAGCCTACCTTAAAGAAATCTTGACCATATCGCATTTCGCAAAGTCTCAAAGAACAATGCCTTGTTTTTACCCTTTTGAAACTTGTGATGTGATAAAGAATAGCCCTCGAGAACCAAACATGTCTAAATCTCAAAAGGCTTAAGTATTTTCAACAAACTACTTTACATTAGAACTTTCCTGCATCGCAACTTTCTAACGAAAACAATATATGAAAAATGTCGAGGACCATTCCGATTGTGAAATGCGATAAACTAACCGGACCCACTAAAATAATGAACGCAGTCTATAAACATCTCGCGTTCGGTTAAATCACAAACTATCAAAAGGATCGCCACTCCTTTCATCCTAAATCCTCTGTTGCGATAAAGCTATTTCTTAAAAGGCACACTTTAATACAATCATAAGATTGAATAACTAAAAGGAAAAGCCCCTCTTGTTAAGAATCAGCTAGGCCCGCTATAACTCCACATCATTTCTCATGATTTCGCAATCGTGAAAAGCTTTTGGATACATATCCATTCTCCTCTACTCCAAAAGCCTTGGATTGTGATATTGCAATCATCACATCACACATCTCCCATGCCCAATGAACCAATATAGTGGTATCTTTATCACATATCAACAGAGAACATGGAAATAGCTTTTATATACCATTTGAAAGGCTTCTAGATGTGATATATTAATGGGATAATTAATAACCATATGAAACCATGATTTCAGTTATTAAAGAATTCTGACGATATTTACGATTTTGAAGCCCAAGGTGATTTGATGGCCTATATAGATTGATTCACATTTAAACTATGATTCCCGTAATTTCAAGCCTTGTATGTTCAAACAATTTCACATTTCATACCTATCACTCTTCATTCCTCCATGTTTCCAATTTGCAAGTTTAGCCCAAGAAAGAGTTGTGTAACAAGATGACTAAGTCGAAGAGAGGAAAGAAAAGCATGGAGACTTCATGATCTGCACCTTCTACTCCTAATGTAATACAAATTCCCCTACTTTTCTTTGATACTACATGCACAATCAACAATGGAAACTCCTCATGGGAATCCATGTACCAATTGCTAGAAAGCGAAGGTCCTAAGGTAATTCAAAGAGTGGAAATAGCAGACGCTACTACCACTTCTAAAGCCTCCCAGTATGAAGTTGCAAGCTCTTTTATCCATATAATTGCTACTAGACCTAAGATTCTGACTTATACTGATATGGTAAAATGGATAATTGAGAATATTAACATTGTCGATCGGAGATTCCAAACTTCAAGGAAAAAAATTATCGGGTGCTTTAAAATTAAAGACTTGAAGAAAATGTACCATATACCTAACCCATAGAAGGTGTATGAAAAAGCCTTCCTCAATCACTTTCCAAGTGAGAATGATGTGCCATCCGACCCAATCAAACAATGTAGATCCTACCCAAACAAACACAAGCATTAGAAATCGGGTATGTATTCTATATCTTCTCGTGCCGCTCCCTATTCTTATATCACAACTATGATGTGTAGGTTTTTTAGGCATGCCAATACAACTAATTTCTCAGTTGAATGGGTTCCTCTAATTGATGAAACAACTAATTCTTTTATAATGGATTGGGGCACTATCCTGTATAATAATATTGCCTTCCAAATCCGAGAGTTTATACAACACCAGTATGTCTCTACTAGACTAGTTCCACCATTTTTCATGAGTCCATATATTATAGATGCAGTCTATTTCACTACCAGTTTCCGAACCATGGGGTGGAAATTGACCATTCAAGATCCCACTCCCACTCCCATCCATATATACCATAAAATACTATGGGAATCTAATTTCCACACAAATTTATATAGAATTTTCCAAGGCGTTATGTTACCCATCCACCAAGACGTTTTTGACAAAAGGACCCCAAGATTATCTGATGAGCCAAAAATTGATTTCATACCAATAGACAGATGGTTTGGAGAAGATAATTTTACCTATGTCTGAATCTATGGAAGCCTAGCACCTCCCCATGTCCTCCCATTGTATGTCCCAGATAAACTACTTGCTAGGGAGATTTCCTATCAAACTGTAGGGGATGGGATAACCAAGACCTTAAAGGAATCCAAGAAGTCACTTTGGCCTTCATTCCCCCTCCAATGCAGTGTTTATGCACTACATGATTTCAAGCATGTTGCGCTTGAAATCGATCATATTACATGCTTGAAACTTGCCACCATTCCTGGTAGACAGTTCGACCCTAACAAAGTTGCACATAATTTCACTGCCCAAGTGAAAATTAGATAGTTCAGTCATGAAGATGATGACTATGATGACCTATTTGAGTTTTCTGAACTATTTTCACAAGTGAAACATTTGGCCATGTTAAAACTAGATCCAGAAAGGCTAGCCCAATTCCAACAATACAGAAGAAAAATACTGTAAAATGTCCCTTTGAATCTATTGAGGATTATTCTAGAGGATAAGGGCTCAACCGAGGAGTCAAAAAAGGTTTTAGAACAAGGTTCAGAGTATAATTCAGAGTATAAATCGAAACAAGCTTCTGAGCATAATTTAAAGCATAAATCAGAATAGACTTCAGAGCAGAATTTAGGGAACAAGTCAGAACAGGGCTCAGAGTAGAACTTAGAGTCAAATTTAGAGAAAAGTTTAGAAAAGGATTCTGAACAGAAATCGGAAAAAGTTTCCAAGGATATTGAAGTTGAGGATAAATCCACAGAAACATATATTGATGAATCTCCTTCCAAGAATAAACTGGATGAAGCATGGAAACAATTTGATCAGCAACATAGAGGACAAGAAGGGGTAGAAGATGTTGAAATTGAGAAAACATGCAACACACCCACAGAAAATGGACAAAGCTTGTTCACTGATAGAGCTAATGATAAATCTACCACTACAGAATAAAATGAGATCATCTTGACCTTCCCTTCATCTGAAATCATCCTCAAAGTTGAAGAAATCCCTCCTCTTGATGTCTTTTACAATCCCAAACATCGGGTTGTGGTGAGAAGAAAGAGGAAAAGGAGAAGAATAGAACCATCATTAGTATTCATTCATGGTGATGATCCTACGGATTGTTATGGAAGGAAAATCCCATTGATCCTTTAGAGAATTTGTAAAATTATCATAGTTTGCAGGTTCTTATGCATCTACTATGATTGACAAGGCAGTCGAGGTTAGAAAGCTGGTCAGAGAGAAAGAAGAAATAATTCAACAGTTAGAATAACAGTTGGAAGAAGAGACACAAAGTATTGACCATCAAATGAAAACAGAGATGTCCCAATTACAACAGAGCTTTGCTCAATTAAATCTCCACTATCAGGTATAGAGAAGTGCTAAGGATATCTAAATACATCAACTACTATTTTCACTTGATCAGTTGAAGGATAATCCCAAAGTGGAGGATTTTATAAAAGAAGAATTAGAGATCAACACTTTGTTATCAAGGCAACAAGCAAGATTCTGTCAAAAGTTTTCTATCATCAATCCAATGTGTATTATAGTTAATTCACTGATGGATAAATCATCCGATCTAAGGGTGACTTTCAATTATATTGATGATAAAATCTTGGGATACATAACATGGCATAGTCGTAGTAGATCTTCCAAGAATAGAGGAATCACACAAGGAAATTCTCTTTACTTATTGGTACATTCAATTGAAGCATGTAGAAAGAGAAGTTTCCAGAGAAACCGATGCTACAAATAATATCATTGAACTATCAATGATAATATGCACAATGCTAACTTGATACAAGAATTCCCACCTAGGATTCTTCCTGATATCAAATTCCTGGAAAGGAAATGGAAAGAAACTTCAAAACCAAGGGAAAAGGAAATTAAACAGCTAAGAAAACTTGACTGGGAATTATATTGGAAATATTTGGTGAAGCCACACATTGAGAGGCTAATGCTACATTGCCTTGCTGACTCATCCACCCATGTGCTTCTTACGCTTTCAAATGAAGTGTATATAGGATAGCTACGCATGAGGACAGGTCAACCTCTTGAAGTTAAGCTAATGATGGATATTTACAAGCTCAGACAATGAATGAAGGAATAGACACAATTTCATTCTTGAGCTGGTCATTTCAACAGTGTCTATGTCTGTATTTTCTGTCACTTATTTTAAGGAGAGTTGTTTTAACCTCCTCACAACTTTCATGTAATGTCTATTTTTAACTTTATTTTTATTATATAAACCCTTTCATGTCTATGAAGAAAGCGTCCCCAAATTTTATAAAAAAAACTCTTTGAAAGCTTGCATTTTTGTACTTTTGAACTTTGTCTTAGTAGAATGACTAGATTAGAGCCCTGAAGTTATGTAAAGAAGGATTTGGAAGCCTGCACTTTTGTACTTTTGAAACCATCTTAATGAAAAAGACTGGACTGGAGCTATTTATTTCATAAGCAGAGTCATATACATAGGGTACTTATATCATTTTATATTTGTTTCTTTTATGAACTGATAATCATTTCTATTTGTATTGTTTGTTTATATGTATCTCTTTTAATGCAGTTATGTATTAATTCACTTCTGAACATGTTAGAATTGTCATCCTTAATACATATATGAGCAATTTTTGAATGATATTTGATGCGATATGTGTTTCATCAATTATTTTGATTAACTATTTAATCAAAATAGTTCAACAACAAAATAATTATCTTAAAAGCTTTTCATTTTTGTAAGTGTTTGATCAATCCTTATTATCATACACTAAGAACAATTATTCTAGATCGCATAAACATAAATAAACCCCGAGTAATAGATAGATTAATATGCATGTATTCCAATTGAAAACCACCCAATCTATCAATTACTTTTTGGTCATAAACACTTTATCCATCCTATCACATTTTTATTGGGAAACTGGTCCCATTATATCCAGTCAGATCCACTATTCCAAACGGATAAGGGACGGTATTCAAGTCCCCAACCAAGTGGTTTTCTCCCATGTTGTCGCAACAATTTTCAAGGCTTCAACACTTCCATATAGGGTTTATAATTTATATATGAATATTTATGTGATAGGGTTTTAATGAATGAGATTCAGAGATAATTCTACAATAGTAATTTTTATATCAACATTTTGATTCACAAACAAGACTCATCATTACGATATGATGTCGAGTGAAGGAGAGGAAGACAAAATAAATGATTAAATAAATACAAATCACAAATTAAGAGAGAATAATGCTAGAGTGAAGGTCATCGATGGACCTTCTCTTGACTTTAATTTTGGTTTTTCCCAGTAAAAGGAAATCATACAAAGTTACTTAGGATCAATGTTAGGTCACTATAATACTAGTGGTTCCCCCATTACTATTGTCGTTGTATACCTTATTATTATTTTTGTGACCTATTGTCCCCATATTTTTATTATTGTGCCCATAGAATCCATCTATTCTTATTTTTGTGCCTTTATATTATTATTGTTAGGTCGTCTTGGTTATATTGTGACCCCTTAGACTCCTATATCTAGAAAGGAGGTTTTGTCATTTGAATCATCTAAGAATTGTTCATTTCTGTAATGTAAAGGAGGTTTCCCCCTCGAAGAGGCTTATTTCTAAGGTGTTGATCTATCTTTTCTATCTTTTTGTGAGCTGGTTCCATAACATTTGGTATCAGAGCTTTGGATTCTAGCGTTTCACTGCCCCAAATAGGCCATCATGGTATTTTCACTATAACTTTTTTCCTATGACATTTTAGACACTACAAAGAAAAACCCATTTGATCCAAAACCGTTCTAAACTTCGTGTCCAAATTTTAGATCTTTTCTCACTATATTTGCGGAGATATGATTTGAGGAAGTTAGAGTTTTTGCAGACTCCTGAATTACATTCCAAACAGGTGACCTAGGGAAAATTGTCATAACATTTGTTTTGAGCATCAGATTGAAATTTCATAAGGATTTTCAGAAAGAGGATGGCCTGTAGTTTAATATATATCAGTTTCAGGTACTAAGGTCGAAACAGTGACATGTGGCACGTCATACAAGTTTGCTCTACTGAACTAGTCTATAATCAGGTCACCGTGGGAGATTTGGCATAACTCTTCCTTGGAGAATCCAATCTTGATCAGAATTGTGGGGTTAGAAAGAGGACTCAAAGGGCTACCATAGGACAAGATTTTAGATATTCTAGATATGTAGTTACAGAGATACAACAGATTCAATATCAAGCTCTTACAAAGTGAAAAAAAAGGTGTGTAGTTTTTTTTTAATTTTGCATAAGATTGGTTTGAAAAATTAGTTTGAATGAATTCAAAGGGAATAGTGAAGAATTATTAGCATTAATTAATTCCCCAAAGAAAGAAAATGGAAACACCTAGTAAGCAACCTAAAAGCTCTAGCATGACTCGTGAAGAAGAGGAATAAATGCAACATGATATATCAAAATTACAAGACCAAGTACAACAAATTTCATTCTCACTAAAGGTAAATGAAGTCAATATGAATGGTGTGGAAGCTAATATGAATGGCATGCAAGTTAAGATGAATGGTGTGGAAGCTGAGATGAATGGCATGGATGCTAAGATGAATGGCATGGACAATAAGATGGAAGAATTGAAGATAAATTTGAATAAGTTACTACAAGAAATGGTCACTAATGGTTAAAGGGTAGTAAATGAAACTCATGATGAGAACAAAATAAATGTTAATCATGATTTCATAAACTCTAATGTTGGGTTGAAGACCCACCATGTTCCAAAAATTTATATGAAGATGTTTGATGGCAAGGATCCCGGAACATGGATACTACAGATGGAGCAATTTTTCGATCTCCATAATGTGTAAAACACACAAAAGGTATGTATTGCAACTTTATATTTGGAACCAAATCAGTTTGTATGGTATCAATGGCTTTGCTCTCATAAACAAATTTTCACATGGGAAATTTTTACGGAAGAAATGATAGCAAATTATGAGGATACAAAAAGCAACACTTTTTCTAGCCAATTGATAAATCTCAAACAAAAGGGTTCAATGATGGAGCACATTTAGGACTTCCAAAAATTGAACATAAGGGTAAAAGATATTCTAGAGGAGCATAGGATTGATGTGTACATAGGGACTTTAAAGGATAATATCCAACATGAGGTTCGCCTTTGGGAAACTGATTCATTGGAGAAGGCATTCAGGTTAGCAAGAAAAATGGAAAGCAAAATTATGGCGACCGGGAAGCCTACCACTCAAAACTATAAAGATCGAAGTGTTTTTGCCCCTACCCTTCCACAACCTACAAGGTTGACACCACAACAATTGGAAGAAGAAAGAGAAAAAGGGCTTTGTTACAGTTGTTATAGCAAATACACTAAAGGTCATAAATGTGCTCAGAAGAAATTATTCTACATAGATTGTGAAGAGGAGGAAGAAAAGGAACAAGAAATTTCAAAAGGAGAGGACATACTCCATGAAAAACCCTAGATAAAGAAGAAATGAATATGACCATACCTTATAATGCATTGGCTGGAATTACCACTCCTCAAACTATCAAGATAGAAGGACATATCAAGAAGAAAAAGGTAATAGTGTTGATTGATTCGAGAAGTACCCATAATTTTATTCATTGTAAGATAACAAAGGAATTGAATTGCTTCATACATCCAGCATTAAAGTGTCAAGTGATGGTTGCAAGTGGAGGAACCATAAATTTCTCTGGAAAGTGCCAAAATATCAAGCTATCCATGGGATAATATGTATTGAATACCCAATGCTTTCCATTCCAATGGGTGGTGTTGATGTTGTACTAGGAGTCCAATGGCTACAATCCTTGGGTACAATAGCTTTTAATTTTCAAGATCTTTTCATGAAATTTTCTGCGGAAGGAAAGGAAGTTGAATTAAGGGGTATTGCAGGGAAACTGGGAAAGATAATCAACTCTAACAGTATGACAAATCTTCTAAAGAAGGAACAACGAGTTGTAATTTCACAATTATGTTCACTAGAGGTTCCCACATCGAAATCATCTATTTCTCCAAATCTCCAAAAAGTCTTGGACAATCATTCCAAGGTATTTGAGACTCCCAAAGATCTCCCACCTATTCATGATCATGATCATGCTATTCATTTGATTCCAGGAAGTGTTCCACCAAACATCAGGCCATACAGATATCCCTATGCCAAAAAGAGTGAATTGAACGTATGGTTGCAGAAATGCTAGAGGCTGGCATAATTCAACCTAGCCAAAGTTCTTTCTTTGCTCCAGTAGTATTGGTGCATAAGAAGGATGGATCATGGCGCATGTGTCCAGATTATAGGGAGCTCAACAAGCTTACTATTAAAGATAAATTTCCCATTCCTGTCATTGATGAATTATTGGATGAATTGCATGGGTCAATTTACTTCACCAAGTTGGATCTTCGTTCAGGATATCATCAAATCAGAATGAAGACCCAAGACATTCCAAAAACAACATTTAGAACTCATGAGGGTCATTATGAATTTTTGGTCATGCCTTTTGGCCTTACCAATTCACCTTCTACATTTCAAGGTTTAATGAATTCCATTTTCAAACCCTTCCTTAGAAAATTTGTGTTAGTACTTTTTTATTATATACTAATCTATAGCAAGTCTTGGAAGGATCATGTTGAACATGTTGATAGGGTGCTCAAACTATTAGAGGAGAAACAATTATATGCAAAAAGATCCAAATGTTTCTTTGGAGTACAAGAGGTGGAATATCTGGGTCATATTGTATCTCATGAAGGTGTTAAGGTAGACCCTAGCAAAATTAAAGCCATTAAGGAATGGAAAAACCCCACATCCATAAAGCATTTGTGAGGATTTCTCAGGTTGACAGGGTATTATCGCAAGTTTGTTAAGAATTATGGGAGAATAGTGGCACCTCTAACAACATTATTGAAGAAAGATGCATTTTCATGGACTCCAGAAGAAACAAAGGTCTTGGACCATCTTAAAGAGGCAATGTGCCAAGCACCAGTCTTAGTTACGCCAGACTTCACAAAAACCTTTATTGTGGAATGTGATGCTTCGGGAAATAGAATTGGTGTTTTTTTAATGCAAGATGAAAGACCCATTGCTTTTGAAAGTCATCCAATCAAGGGAAAGTATTTACAGAAAGCTATTTATGAGAAGGAAATGTTAGAAATACTACATGCGCTTAAGAAATGGCGACCCTACCTAATGGGAAGACACTTCAAGGTAAAAATGGATCATGATAGTCTTAAATACTTTTTAGAACAAATATTATCCTCTGAAGAGCAAAAAATATGGGTCACAAAGATGTCGGGTTATGACTTTGAAATCATCTACAAAAAATGGAAGCAAAATGTTGCGGCAGATGCACTCTCAAGAAAGGATGAGGATGTGGAAGCATTGTTGTGCGCCATTTCTATTATTCAACTAGATTGGATAAACGAAGCAAGGGAGGAATGGAAGAATGATGAAGAAGTGTGGGCACTCATTCAAAAGTTATAACAAGATTCTGTTTGCATTACAACATAGGCATTATCCTTGATGGCAACTCACTCAGATGACAGATCATAGTTCAGCAGGTTAACAACACAAAGTTATAGATCAGACTTCACAAAATGAAGAAAGAGAGGTATATGCAAGTTCACCATTGGCCAAGCCACGTATACAAGTGGGTTCACTGTATACAAGCCACGTATATGTAGACACGCTCTTTCACGAAAGGAAAAGTGTGTATACCTTGGAAATCTAAGTTTTTGGTCCATGGTATTGGTCCAACGTATCGGGTCCGAGGTATTGACCCTAGGTATTTGGTCCAATGTATTGGTCCTAAGTGGTTTTGGTCCATGGTATTGAGAAATTCCTAAAAATATAAAAGGAGGAGAAGATCATTAGGCCAAGGTACTCAAGCATTGAATATTTGATGAAGAGTGAGATCTAGTATGCAGGTTATTAGTTATGGTGCATTGTTGGATCTGAACCAAGGAGGAACCTTATTGGTTGATGGAGGATAAGGTCTAATGATAGATCAACATCTTAACGTTTAAAGTGAACTATATTTATGTGTTTTTTCTCATGAATATTCTAGATCTAAATACTGACGCATATATTATTCTGTAATTGACATGATCTGGGTATAACTAAAGACTAGTATAGCTGCAGAATTATAAATTAATATTTGTAGATGTATACGCTAGTTGGCTTTGAGGAAAGCACGTATAAGCACAGGTTCGGCACAAGAAAGTAGCGTATACCTTATAATCTATGTTTTAGTTTCTGCTGTTTGTTGTTGTAGTATTATGGTTTCTGGCTTCGGTTCTGGTTATTGTATTCTGGTGACAACATTCTGAAAGTTCAGTGATTGATTTGGTCATGGTTGGTTCAATAGGAGATTGGTTGATGTAGACATATTTGATGATTGATTGATGTTGTTGATGGATCCAGTCTGAAAATTTATGAAACGTGGTCCCTGGAAGAAAGGAGAAGGTTGTAGCCTTCTATAGGCTGGCACCTACGTTCTTGTAAACATATCAGCTAGTACAAGAGCTAGGGGGTTTTAGCTCCCTTCCAGTAGAAGCTGGAGAACAAGAGAAGGTTGTAGCCTTCTACAGGTAGAAGCCTGCATACTGGTATAAGGCTGCACAAATACAAAAATTGTAAGCATAATTTTCTTATTATTAAAAGAAGACAGAGATGATTGCATCAAGTGGTTTTCACCCACCTTAGGTTTCCACCTTATATCTTGGTGTTCATGTGTGTTTCTTATGTGTGATGTTTTATTATGCTTTTACTGCACTATCTAATGAATTCCTGATATACTAGTTAAAGATCAATGCATGATAATTTGGGTAAATCAACAGATCTCTGCATATACGTTGGTTGCATTAAGTATATTTGCGTATACACGCTAGTTCACTAAGCTAAAGTAGCGTCTACAAATTAGTTTTGAAAATTAAATTATTGATCTGATAATATTGATTCAGCCCCCTCTCAGTATTATTTCCAACAATTGGTATCAAATTAGGTCCTTAAGAAGAAGCTTGATTGCTTGAAGGAAGATCCATCATCATGAGTAATCAAGAAAGCAAGAGATCCATCAGACCACCAATCTTTGATGGAAGCAACTTTGTTTATTGGAAGGTAAGAACCACAACCTATCTTCAATCTCTTGGAACAGATGTCTGGGAAATCGTGGAAGGAGGATATATGTTTCCATCAGCAATTCCTACAGATACGACATGTAAAAAGCAATATGAAACCAATGCCAAGGCTATCAATACATTGTTGGGAAATCTGTCTGTTAGGCCCCTATACTACTAGTGTGACCCCTTATTGTTATTAGTACAACCCACTTATTATATTGATGTACCCATGTAGTGCCCATATTGGAGGAGAAACAATTATATGCAAAAAGATCCAAATGTTTCTTTGGAGTCCAAGAGGTGGAATATCTGGGTCATATTGTATCTCATGGAGGAGTTAAGGTAGACCCTAGAAAAATTAAAACCATTAAGGAATGGAAAATCCCCACATCCATAAAGCATCTGTGAGGATTTCTTGGGTTGACAAGGTATTATCGCAAGTTTGTTAAGAATTATGGGAGAATTGCACCACCTCTAACAACATTATTGAAGAAAGATGCATTTTCATGGACTCCGGAAGCAACAAAGGCCTTTGAACATCTTAAAGAGGCAATGTGCCAAGCACCGGTCTTAGCTACACCGGAATTCACAAAAACCTTTATTGTGGAATGTGATTCTTTAGGAAATGGAATTGGTGTTGTTCTAATGCAAGATGAAAGACCCATTGCTTTTGAAAGTCGTCCAATCAAGGGAAAGTTTTTAAGCAAAGTTATTTATGAGAAGGAAATGTTGGCAATACTCCATGCACTTAAGAAATGGTGACCCTACCTAATGGGAAGACATTTCAAGGTAAAAACGGATCATGATAGCCTTAAATACTTTTTAGAACAAATATTATCCTCTGAAGAGAAGCAAACGTGGGTCACAAATATGTTGGGTTATGACTTTGAAATCATATACAAAAAAGGGAAGCAAAATGTGGTGGTAGATGCACTCTCAAGAAAGGATGAGGATGTGGAAGCATTGTTGTGCGCCATTTCTATTATCCAACCAGATTGGATAAACGAAGCAAGGGAGGAATGGAAGAATGATGAAGAAGTGTGGGCACTTATTCGAAAGTTACAACAAGATTCCATTACGTCTGATACATTTAGCTGGAAAAATGATTCCTTATGGTACAAAGATCGCTTATACCTCTGTAAGAATTCCCAGCTAAAACAAAAGATTCTGATGGAATTGCACACTTCTCCCTTAGGAGGGCACTCAGGATTTTTAAAAACTTACCATAGGGTTAAGAAGGAATTTTTTTGGGATGTCCTTAAATCAGATATTCAAAAGTTTGTGGCGGAATGTTTGGTTTGCCAACAAAATAAAGTTGAAACAATTAAGACACTGGGTCTATTACAACCTTTATCCATTCCAAGCCAACGTTGGGAGGAGGTTTCAATGGATTTTATCACAGGTTTACCCAAGTCTGAGGGAAACAGTGTCATCATGGTGGTAGTTGATAGACTTACCAAGTATGCACACGTTTGTGCATTATCACATCCATTTAAAGCCAGTACAGTTTCTACTGCATTTATGGAAACAATTCAAAAGCTACATGGAAACCCAAAGATTATTGTAAGTGACAGAGATCCCATTCTCACTGGAAATTTTTGGACAGAATTATTTTCTTGTCTTGGTACTGAGTTAGCTCATAGCTCATCTTATCATCCTCAATCTGATGGGCAAACTGAGATAGTAAACAAATGTTTGGAAGGATATCTTCGTTGCTTTGTATCTGATAAATAGACACAATGGGTCAAATGGTTGCCTCTAGCTGAATGGTGGTATAACACTTCCCTCCATACAGCAAAAAAAATGACCCCATTTATGGCACTTTATGGGTATCAACCACCATCCATCACATCATATTTAAGAGAAAATTCTAAGGTTCAGGCAGTGGAACATAACATCGAACATCAACAACAAGTCCTCCAACTCTTAAAGGATAACCTCGTGTTGGCACAGAATAAAATGAAACAACGGGCAAATCAACATCGCAGTGAAAGAAGTTTTGATGTAGGCGATTAGGTATTCCTATGGCTACAACCATATAAGCAAATGTCCCTCAAGCAAGCTAAGAAGGATAATAAATTATCACCAAAGTATTATGGTCTGTACAAGGTGTTGCAAAAAATTGGTACTATGACATACAAATTGGAGCTTCCTGTAGCTTCTCGATTCCACCCAATTTTCCATGTTTCATGTTTAAAGAAGGTTATAGGCGACAAGCTCCCAGTTCAAACAATATTTCTAGAACTTGACGAGGAAGGAAAAATTATATTGGAACCAGAAGCAGTCACAGAAACAAGAACTCGATAGCTACGAAATCGATCAATTTCGGAGTATCTTATCAAGTGGAAGAACTTATCCACTGAAGATTCCACATGGGAGGATGAGAATTTTATACAGAAGTATCCAGAACTACTCAAGCGTTGAGGACAACACTTTTTTGAAGGAGAGGGGCATGTTGGGTCCCTATAATACTAGTGATTACCCCATTACTATTGTAGTTATACCCCTTATTAATATTGTTGTGCCCCTATTTCCCCCATATTGTTATTACTGTGCCCCATAGAATCCCTCTATTGTTATTTTTGTGGCTTTATATTATTATTGTTAGGTCGGCTGGGTTATATTGTGACTCCTTAGACTCCTATATATAGAAAGGAGGTTTTGTCATTTGAATCATCCAAGAATTGTTCATTTATGTAATGTAAAGGAGGTTGCCCCCTTGAAGAGGCTGAATTCTAAGGTGTTGATCTATCTTTTCTATCTTTTCTTGAGCTGGTTTCATAACACTATCACAATCATATTTTGTCAAAGTTTAGCAACTCAAATCTGCCAAAGAAATATGGGACAAAATCGTTCTAAGCTACGAAGGAGACTTTCAGGTAAAACGTGCTAAACTGCAAACTCTCAGAATTCAATATGAAACTCTCAAGATGCAAAACGATGAAAGTATAGCTAGATACTTCTTACGTATAGATGAGATTGTTAATTGCATGAAGAATATGGGTGAAGAGATAAAGGTAGTTACTTTAGTTGAAAAAGTTTTAAGATCCTTATCTGTTAAGTTTGAATCAAAATTATTTTCCATAGAAGAAAAGCAAGATCTACAGACTATTACTATGACACAACTGCATAGAATCTTAACTGCCTTTGAGATGAGAAAAGGAGGTCGATCGGATATGAGAGAAGCTGCATTTAAAGCTTCAGCAAAAGGAAAGGAAGAACTCAATGAATCAGGACATATTTCAGAATAAGAAGAGGAAGTAAACTTTGTTAAGAATCTTCAACAGGGTTCTAGAAGATTCAAAGGTAAACTACCTTTCAAATGTTTTTCCTGTGGAAGAGTCAGCCATTATGCTGCCAAATGTCCTCATAAATATAAATTTGATAAAGGGAAGGAATCTGCAAAATGGAATAGAAAACAAAGTGTAAGTAAGAAGAGCTACTATACTCATGAAGATAGCAATGGTTTATCAATTAGTGATGAAGATGAAAATAGTAATGACTATAGACTTCTGATGGCTTATGAAGATGATGATTTCCTGGATGATTTAGATGAAGATGCCCTTTATGAAGAAATATCTAATATCAAAATTTATTTATATGATTATAGATACTTTGACATTCCAACTAGCTGAAAGAGAAAAACGCAATGAAAAAATAGAATGTGAAATTGTGGGTCTAAGAAAGGATCTTGAGAAAAGAAAAGCTCTCAATCTTAGATTTGCTAAAGGATCAGAAACCTTAAATGAAATTATCAAAGTGCAGCATTCTCCTGTGATAAAGATAGGTATTGGATATACTGAAGAAGCATCTCAAGCACATAAGCCGTCAACCTACACTAAAAGCTATGTTGATGCAACAAAGAGCAGTGAACAGTTTGACAATTGTCAGCAAAGGCATAAAGCAGATCACCAAGTAAATCAGGCTCAATTTAATTCAAGTATGAAAAAAAGCCACAACCAACCACAGGTAAATCATACTCAATCTGCTTCAAGGATGAATATCAATAGAAACTACAATCATCGGGTCAGTAGATTTGATAATCGCAGGAACTTCTTTAATGGCCAATGTTTTTCATGTCATAACTTTGGACACAAAGCTGATCATTGTGTTGCTTACAAGACCATCATGACTAGAGAAGCATGAAATCAAAGGAATGTGACTGGGATCATGAAAAGGACCCACAATAACTTTTCTCTTCTTGAAAATGAAATAGAGTGCTCTATCTGCAACAACTTCGGTCATGAAGAATTTGAATGCGGGAGTAAATTTCAGCAAATATCTCAAAAGGAGAAAATTCCATTAATACCCAAACTATGGAGAAAGAAAGAACCACAAACAGAAAGATGTGGCATATACTTGTATGCAGAAGGACAAGAAAATCAATGGTACATCGACAGTGGATGCTCAAAACACATGACAGGTGAAAAAGAAAAACTTCACTCATATAATGCCTTAGAAAAGGAAAAGAAGGTCTCATTTGGAAATGACACTCCTGCTGTCATAAAAGGTAAAGGCTCCGTTTTCTTAAAAGAAAAGGTTAAAACTTAGAATGTTATGTATGTTGATGGTCTAAAGCATAACCTTTTGAGTTTCAGTAAAATGTGTGATCAAGGAAATGAAGTAGTATTTCGATCAAATGGATGTGTTTTTCATGAGCTTGATATAGGAGAAACTGCGATCAAAGGTATAAGAACTCAAAACAAATTATACATACTCAAGGGAGGAAAACAATAGTGCTATCTAAGCAAAAATGATGAACACTAGCTATGGCACAGAAGATTGGGGCATCTAAGCTTTTCTCAAATAAGAAAAGCATGCAGATTCCAGGCTGTTCATGATCTTCCTGATATCAGCATTCCTGAAAATACAATATGCAAATCATGTCAATTTGGTAAGCAAACCAGGTCGTACATCCCTGAAAAGGAAGGATCAGCTAGTAAGCCTCTTGAACTTGTTCATACTGATTTATGTGGGCCATCAAGGAAAAGTCACCTTGTGGAGAAGAATACTTGATATTGTTCATTGATGATTTTTCCAGAATGTGTTGGATAGGTCTTCTAAAGCATAAAGATGAAGCATTTGAAAAGTTCAAAGCCTTCAAAGCTTTGGTTGAAAATGAATCAGATCGCAAAATCAAATGCCCCAGATCTGATCGAGGAGGGGAATTTACCTCGGATGAATTCTTTGACTTTTGTGAACAACATGGAATAAAAAGGAAGTTCTCTACCGCAATGACTCCTCAGCAAAATAGAGTGGTAGAAAGGATGAACATAAATGTTCAACAAATGGCTTGTGTTATGCTAGATGAGTCTGGAACTCCTGCAACCTTCTGGGGTGAAGCTGCATTCGCTTCCATCACTATTCTCAACCAAGAAAATGTTCGGGTAAACAACACTCAAACTACACATGAACTTTGGTATGGTAAGACTCCTACTGTAAAATACTTCAAAGTCTTTGGAAGCAAATGTTACATCAAAAGGATTGATGAAAAACTTGGTAAGTTTGAACCCAGAGCAGATGAAGGTATTCTTCTTGGTTACTCTTCCCGAAGTAAAGGATATAAATTATATAATAAAAGACTTGGGAAAATGATTGAGAGTACTGATGTTGTGGTTGATGAAGCATGCAAAAATCCAAAGCAGATAAAAACTGAAGATTATGAAGAAGATGAGGATTAGCTTCCCACATAAAATCACACTAATTCTTAAGAAGAAACCAATGAAGCACCAGAAGAAGAGATAACGATAGAAGAAAAGACTTTGTCCAGGTATGTTCAGAAAAATCATCTAGAAACTCAAATTTTGGGATAGAAAGAGGCAGGTGTGCAGACAAGAAGAAATATTATAGAAGCTTCAAGCTATCTAGCATTACTATCTTCCTCTGAACCTCAAAATGTAAATGAAGCATGCAAATATGAATGTTGGGTCAAGTCCATGAATGAAGAACTTGAGCAAATTGAAAAGAATAATACTTGGGAATTAGTTCCTAGACCTCATGATAAGAATATCATAAGAACTAAATGGATATTCAAAAACAAGCTGAATGAAAATGGAGAAGTTATTACAAACAAGGTCAGACTTGTTTGTAAAGGATATGCTCAACAAGAAGGTATAGATTTTGAAGAAACTCTTGCACTTGTTGCTAGACTTGAAGCCATAAGAATGTTTCTTGCTCTTTCTAGTTTTCAAAAATTAAAAGTACACCAAATGGATGTAAAATTTTCCTTTCTTAATGGAGACTTAGAAGAAGAAGTATATATTGAGAAACCAGATAGATTCATTCTTGGAAATGATGCAAAACTTGTATGTAGACTCAGAAAGGCTCTCTATGGTCTAAAACAAGCTGCAAGGGCCTGGTATTACCATCTTGACAAATATCTCCACCAACAAGGTTTTTCAAAGGGATCAACTGATAGTAATCTATATACAAAGATTGACAATAATAAATTTCTTATAATTGTTGTTTATGTTGATGATATCACTTTTGGTAGCAATGAAGAATCCATGAGTTAGAATTTTGCTTTAGTAATGCAGCAAGAATTTGAAATGTCCCTGCTTGGTGATCTTACATATTTTCTTGGTCTACAAGTTCAACAAAATAAAGATGGCATTTTTTTGTCACAAACCAAATATCTCAAACAGATCTTGAAAAAGTACAGCATGGAAGATTCTAAACTAGTATGTACCCCAATGGTAAAAGGATGCAGTCTCAGCTCAAATGATGAATTAGCAGCAGTACATCAACCAACTTATAGATCCATGATTGGCAGTTTGCTTTATCTAACAGGTACCCAACCGGACATCATGCATGCAGTAGGAATAGTTGGAAGATTTCAAGCAAATCCAAAGTAATCACACCTTCAGGCAATCAAAATGATTTTCAAATATCTTCAAGGAACACATAATTTTGGTTTATGGTATCCTAGAGATACAAAACTCACACTTCATGCATATATAGATGCAGATTGGGCAGGAAGCATTGACGACAGAAAAAGCACTAGTTGTGGTGCATTGTATATGGGTTCTAGGTTAGTGTCTTGGTTCAACAAGAAACAAAGTTCAATTGCATTATCTACAACTGAAGCAGAATATGTGGCTACTGCATCTTGCTACACACAACTACTTTGGATGATGCAAACGTTGAAAGACATTCAAATTGCATGTACTCCACCCATCTCCATTCTATGTAATAATACAAGTGCCATCCGTATTTCAAAGAATCCAGTCATGCATTCCAATACCAAGCACATACCCATCAGATATCATTTTCTACATGAACAAGTGCTTGAACAAAAGGTCAAATTGGAATATGTTCCCTCCAAAGAACAAGTTAATGATATATTCACTAAACCACTGCCTAGAGAGACATTTGAATATCTCAGAAAGAAGCTGAGCGTAGTTGTTGCATCATCCTACTGTTAAATCCTATATTTTTCAGAGAAAGGTGGTTATATGCGAGTTTCATGAAGCGTAGTCACGTACATACACTGGTTTCTGTGGGTACAGTCACGTATATATTGGTTTGAGGAGAAGCTGTGGGCCAGACTCAGGAGAAAGGGATTTGATATGGTTCAATGAATTATCTGCTCTACTTGATGATGGTTACAATCTATTGATGACATGTGGAAATATGTTGGCTCTCATAAGTTGTTGATACCTTGATGTATATCTGATTGATGATGATGCTTTGATAACTCTTCTAAATATGAAATGATCAATCTGATAGTGAACATCTAACACAGGCTCATGGGGAGCAAATATTTCTAATAATGCATTGTTGGCATTATCTCAAAAGATCTTGGTACAGATTCACATAGTTTTTTTTGATTCAGGTGGAACAGGTTCAGGGGGAGACCATGGTTGCTGGTCTGGATGTTGATTGACAGATGCTGCTAATGATAGTTGCTGATGACTATCATGGTCCTGTTTGAAATATTTGGTCTCTGTTATATATGCCATGTATATCATTTAATGTAAAGATCATGAAAATACCTAATTTGCAACCCCACTATGCATGGGACAGATGATGTAATGTTTCTTGTATAAACAATTGGTATATCCCCACTTGGATGGGTGGATGATTGAAGTTTGGTATATCCCCATTTGATTGGCAGATGGATGTATGTATGAGCCTTTGGTGGTAGGAAGGTCATTGATGATATATGTATAGATTCATGTTATCTTTTTGCAGACCTTGCTTGTGCTCAGGGGGAGCATGGACTCGATCATAGGAGCTCAATCAACACACTTCAGTATATCAAAGAATTCAACATGTACTTAGGGGAGAATGACCCTTTGCCCTTGATGAAAAAGGGGGAGAGTGACTTGGTGTTGTCATCAAGTCCGAAGGGGGAGATTGTTGGCATTGTGACATAGGTATTGTCCTTGATGGCAACTCACTGAGATGAAAAATCACAGTTCAGCAGGTTAACATCATAGAGTTACAGATCAAACTTCACAAAATGAAGAAAGAGAGGTATACGCAGGTTCACCGTTGGCCAAGCTGTGTATACACGCGGGTTTATTGTATACAAACCTCGTATACGTACACATGCACTTTCACAAAAGGAAAAGCGCGTATACCTTGGAAATCTAAGTTTTTGGTCCGAAGTTTTTGGTCCATGGTATTGGTCCAAGGTACTGGGTCCAAGGTCTTGACCCTAGGTATTTGGTCCAAGGTATTGGTCCTAAGTGGTTTTGGTCCATGGTATTGAGAAAGGCCTAAAACTATAAAAGGAGGAGAAGATCATTAGGCCAAGGTACTCTAGCATTGAATATCTGATGAAGAGTGAGATCTAGTATGAAAGTTATTGGGTTATGGTGCATTGCTGGATCTGAACCAAGGAGGAACCTTAGTGGTTGATGGAGGATAAGATCTAATGATAGATTAGGATCTTAAGGCGTAAAGTGAACTATATTTATGTGTTTTTGCTCATGAATATTCTAGATCTGAATACTGATGCATCTATTATTCTATAAATGACATGATTTGGGTATAACTGAAGATTGGTATAGCTGTAGAATTATAAATTAATATTTGTATATGTATACGTTGGTTGGCTTTGAGGAAAGCGCATATACATGCAGGTTCAGCACAAGAAAGTAGCGTATAACTTATAATCTATGTTTTAGTTGCTGCTATTTGTTGTTGCAGTATTCTAGGTTCTGGCTTGGGTTCTGGTTACTGTATTCTAGTGACAGCATTCTGAAAGTTCAGTGATTTATTTGGCCGTGGTTGGTTCAATAAGAGATTGGTTGATGCAGACATATTTGATGATTGATTGATGTTGTTGATGGATCCAGTCTGAAAATTTATGAAACGTGGTCCCTGGAAGAAAGGAGAAGGTTGTAGCCTTCTGTAGGCCGACACCTACGTACTAGTAAACATATCAACTAGTACAAGAGCTAGGGGGGTTGTACTTCTCTTCCAGTAGAAGCTGGATAATGAGAGAAAGTTGTAGCCTTCTATAGGTAGAAGCTTGCGTACTAGTATAAGGCTACACTTGTACAAAAATTGTAAACAAAATTTTCTTATTATTAAAAGAATACAGAGACGATTGCAGCAGGTGGTTTTCACCCACGTTGGGTTTCCACCTTATATCTTTGTGTTCATGTGTGTTGCTTATGTGTGATGTTTTATTCTGCTTTTACTGCACTGTCTAATGAATTCCTGAAATACTGGTTAAAGATCAATGCATGATAATTTGGGTAAATAAACAGATCTCTGCATATACGCTAGTTGCATTAGGTATAGTTGCATATACATGCTAGTTCACTAAGTTGAAGTAGTGTATACAAATCAGTTTTGAAAATTAAATTATTGATCTGATAATACTGATTCACCCCCCCCGCTCTTAGTATTATTTCCAACAGATTCCAGTACATATGACACACTTAGCTGGAAAAATGATTCGTTATGGTACAAAGATCAGTTATACCTATGTAAGAATTCCCTAATCAAACAAAAGATTCTTATGGAATTGCACACTTCTCCCTTAGGAGGGCACTCAGTATTTTTAGAAACTTACCACAGGGTTAAGAAGGAATTTTTTTTGGATGGACTTAAATCAGATATTCAAAAGATTGTGGCAGAATGTTTGGTTTGCCAACAAAATAAATTTGAAACAATTAAGACACCAAGTTTGTTACAACCTTTATCCATTCCAAGCCAACGCTGGGAGGAGGTTTCAATGTATTTTATCACAGGTATACCCAAGTCCAAAGGAAAGAGTGTAATAATGGTGGTAATTGACAAACTTATCAAGTATGCACACTTTTGTGCATTATCACATCCATTTGAAGCCAATACAGTTTCTACTGCATTTATGGAAACAATTCAAAAGCTACATGGAAACCCAAAGATTATTGTAAGCAACAAACATCCCATTTTCACTGTAAATTTTGGACAGAATTATTTTCTTGTCTCAATACTCAGTTAGCTCATAGCTCATCTTATCATCCTCAATCTGATGGGCAAACTAAGAGTAAACAAATGTTTGGAAGGATATTTTCGTTGCTTTGTATCTAATAAACAAACACAATGGGTCAAATGGTTGCCTCTAGTTGAATGGTGGTATAACACTTCCTTCCATACTGCAGCAAAACTGACCCCATTTATGGCACTTTATGAATATCATCCACCATCCATCACATCATATTTAAGAGAAAATTCTAAGGTTCAAGCATTGGAACATCACATCGAGCATCAACAACAAGTTCTCCAACTCTTAAAGGATAACCTCATGTTGGCGCAGAATAGAATGAAACAACAGGCAGATCAACATCGCAGTGAAAGAAGTTTTGATGTAGGTGACTCGATATTCCTACAGCTACAACCATATAAACAAATGTCCCTCAAGAAAGCTAAGAAGGATAATAAATTATCACCAAAGTATTATGGTTTGTACAAGGTGTTGTAAAAGATTAGTACTATGGCGTGCAAATTGGAGCTTCCTGCAGCTTCTCAAGTGCACCCAATTTTCCATGTTTCATGTTTAAAGAAGGTTATAGGTGACAAGCTCCCAATTCAAACAATGTTGCCAGAACTTGATGAGGAAGGAAAAATTATATTGGAACCAGAAGCAATCATAGAAACAAGAACTCGATAGCTACGAAATCGATCAATTTCAGAGTATCTCATCAAGTGGAAGAACTGATCTGCTGAAGATTCCACATGGGAGGATGAGAATTTTATACAGAAGCATCCAGAACTACTCAAGCATTGAGGACAACACATTTTTGAAGGAGAGGGGCATGTTAGGTCCCTATAATACTAGTGATTCCACCATTACTATTGTTGTTGTATCCCTTATTATTATTGTTGTGCCCTATTGTCCCCATATTGTTATTATTGTGCCCCATAGAATCCCTCTATTGTTATTTTTGTGCCTTTATATTATTATTGTTAGGTCAGCTTGGTTATATTGTGACCCCTTAGACTCCTATATATAGAAAGGAGGTTTTTTCATTTGAATCATCTAAGAATTGTTCATTTGTGTAATGTAAAGGAGGCTGCCCCCTCGAATAGGCTTATTTCTGAGGCATTGATCTATCTTTTCTATCTTTTTGTGAGCTGGTTCCATAACAATCAACTCCATCAGATCAACCAATCACTGTCAGTTTTCTAGAGATCATGGATTACTTCTTATCACGTCCATTCTTCCTCATACTCAATCGAAGAAAGATACCACCCATAGTGGTGTTTTAGACTCTTCAGTGGAATAATTAGTCATTGCTACTCTTGAGGATCTGGTTGTCTCACTTGAATATTCCATTCATCAAGTAGACCCCCTACCACCTATTGAGGAATATCTAGAAGGATTCGGGGATGATTTTCATTTTTCCAACGAAGAACAACCGATAGATTATGAACAACTGGATAATAACGAGAATTTAAGTAGTGAAGGAGAAGAGTCTTCAAAATAAGAGAATAAGGAGGAGGAGGAGAATGAAGAAATGGCTAAGGAACAATTATATTGGATGGCCTAACTTCCTCTTTATCTTCCTAGAAATTTTCATCACTTACCAACGCACCCAAAAAAGCTACTTATAAAGTATGATTCGGATAAGAAAGTGAAGGCTAAAGATCACATTGATGACTTATACTTCCATATATGAATGTTAGAGGTTCTTTTTGTTGATAGTTGTTGTAGACTATTTCCATACAGTATTGAAGGTATAGAATCATTTTGGTACCATATCCTTACACCAAATTCAATCCATACTTGGAGGGATTTTAAACAATTATTCTTAGAAACATTTGTTGATGATAAAAATCCAGCCATGTTACTTAAAAAAATCAAAAACATTAATATGGGGGACAATAAAAAGATTACAAAATTTAAACAGATATTTAAGCATATCTTGAATAAGTTACCCATTGATGTGCAACCTCACGATTAAGCTACCAAATATTATTTGTTTTCGCCTTGCCCACTAAAATTTTTGTTTTAGTTAAGTGTGCCGGAAAAGAAACTTTGGCTCTTAACTTTGCGGAAGCAATTTCCATTGAAAAGTAATTAAGGTATATTTGGGTCATTGTTGATCAAGAAGATTCAAAAGACTCCAAAGACACTAGTAAAAATTCCCAAGCCTCTTCCACTAAGACTAAAGAGAAAGATCCTTTTGACATGGACAACTTGACTAAATCCTTGAAGTTGTTAACCAATGAAGTATCTGAACTCAAAAGGAAGTCAATTGAGGCTTCTACTAACAACAAGTCTTTTAAGTCATTTCTTAAGAAGAACATCAATCAACCAGCTAAGTCTGCACATAGTTCTAATGTTGTATTCAATTTTGAGAACTTCGGCATGGATAACTACTATACTTTTCATCAAGAAGCACATTCAAAGAAAACATGCCCTCAATGGAAACACAACATGAATGTTATGGTTTCTAATGTTATAGAAATCTTGTCAACATAAGAGAATTTAGAGCAAACTCAAGAGACTAATGAACCAACCTTGACAAATGAAAACACAAGCACTGGTGATTCAATCTTCACTTTTGATCTTATCTTGAATAGTGATCGACAAGGGGCTAGTGAACCCATAACTGGTGATGCTCCTCCTCAATGACCTACTAATAAATATAATTTAAGGAGCAAAGGACTGGTGCTTAAGAAATATGTGAGGAAGCAATTATTAAGAATGATTTTACCTCCTAGTAATCTTTCTCAGAGCACTCAAAACAAATCTAAAAGTGCATAGCCTCAGAATAATTCTTTCGGAAATAATAAGAACAAGTTTGTCACTCCAAGAGTATTGAACAAAGTTAAATCATCTACCACTTTAGCATACCCTTCCCAAGACAAATATATAAATTAAGATGGTCTTGAATATATGAAGAAATTTCGCACTAATATTTCCATATTTGAGCTAGCAAAGTTGGTAAGGAAATGTGAGTTGATCATTCACGCATTTTCATCTCAACCTCCATTAGATAGAACCATTTCTTCTTCTCAAGTATCCTTTCGTAAGTTTCCTACTATTTTTGAATTGGTAATTAATGTAGCTAATGTAAATTCTAGATCCACTTACCCCCTTTTTCTTTTAACTGTTGATATTTTTAGTTATAATGCCCATAATTATCTAGTTGCTTCTAGTGCCTCTGTAAATGTCATGCCTTTATTTTTTGCAAACAAAATCAATGCTAAATGGGAAAATATTGATGTCAGAATCATACAATTAGATAGATATTTAGTACAAACAATTGGTGAGATTAACAATGTCATAATTCGTTTACATCTGATGATAAAGTTCACGAATGTATTGATATTGTCATTTTGGACATTCCAGAAGTTATGAATTTATTTTAAGTATAGATGGTATAGATAGTTGCAAGGATACATTGCTATTGACTAGGTGCATTCGTGGCTTCCTTACAAGCGTAAGAATAATTAGATTCGAGTCGAGAGTGAACCTTTCATGAAACATACTATCATAATGCTCTAAGCTCCTAATGGGCCTATTAGTTATGTGCAAGTCATTTTTGGAAAAGAAATTAGAAGTTGATCATGCATGTTATCTTTCACAGCCATCCCTTGTACCACCAAATACACAATTGGAACTCCTTTCGTGCAATCAAACTGGTGCTTATGAATTTTGTAACATAGATGTAAATAGTACTAGCATAGGAACTAACCTTGTTGCTACTAACATTTAGACTTTATACTTTGATGATTCAAAAACACGTGAGGGTTATAGAGCTGGTTGTATTTTGATTGACCAGAAAATTAACAAGAATTTGATCTCATGTTGATTGGAATTTGAATGCACTAAACATTTCGGAATATGACATGCTCATTCTTGGTTTAAAGAAATCCATAGACCTTATTGTGGAAGCACTAAAGGTAATAGGTGATTCAGAGATTGTTACACGTCAGGTACAAAATACTATACATTGTGTGTCACCTAATCTTAAGAACTTCTAGCAAGAGGCATGGTGCCTTATTTCTTTCTTTCAATATTTTAATATCAATTTTGTTCCTAGGATTCATAATGTAGCTGCAGACACATTAGCTAATGTTGCTGCTAGGTTATCACCACTTAGAGATGGTTTTTCCATTGAGATTATTTATAATCCATTTGTACCTGATAATGTTACTAACTTTCATGTTTTCAATGATGACTAGCAGATCCTAGATTTTATGGCTCATGTTAATGTGTTTAAATATGCGGAGATATGTGAAGATGAGCACAAAAGGGATTTTTAGGAATCAAATCAGGCACATAGGACAATCCCATGCCTAAGGGTGTGGTATCTTTAGAGAAGCTTTATGACCTGCAAAACAACTTCAAGGGAGAAATCAATGCAAATACGCACAATTCTACACTATGACATGAACAAATTAACTTTGTTAATGATGAAGAACCAAAATATATGAATCTCGGTACATGTTGTTCTCTCCAAGAGAGACAAGATTTTATCCCTATTTTCAAATAGTACCAAGACATGTTTGTGTGGACCTATGATGATTTGAAAACCTATGTCATGTGAATTGTCTAGCACGTGATACCCATTAAGGAAGGGGTAAAGCGGTTTCAACAAAAGTTAAGAAACTTTCACCCTATGCTTGAACCCATTATTCAGAAAGATATAAGGAAACTACTGGATGCTCAGATAATATTCAAATTTCATCATTCTACCTGGAACTCAAATTTGGTTCCTATTAGAAAGACGTTAGGAGAGATACACTTGTGTGTTGATTTCCACAACCTGAATCAGGCTTCGGATAAATATAATTATCTCGTGCCCTCTATGGAGTAGATAATCTCGGTCAGAGATGTTCTCACTATTAGACAGATATTTTGGATACAACCAAGCTCTAGTATCAAAACATTATATGTTAAGAACTACATTAAGGACTAAATGGGGTACATTCGCATTTCCGAAAATTCCATTTGGATTCATAAATTTTGGTGCTACCTTTCAGCGAGCTATGGACATCGCATTCCATGGTACGATTGGAAAAAGTGTGGTAATTTACTTGGATGAGGTTATGATATTTTCAAAGAAAATATCTGATCATTTGCATCATCTAAGGAAAATGTTTGAGTGATGTTGAAATATTCTAGATCTTTAAACCCTAAGAAAAGCATCTTCAAAATGTCCGATGGAAACCTCTTGGGACACATTATAGCCAATAGTGGAATTAAATTCAACCCAGAGCGGTTCAAGACTATTGATCGAATTCCCTTTCCCATGAATAAGAATCCATGTAATCCTTCTTGGGGCAAATCAACTTCCTTCGAAAGTTCATCTCAGATTATGCACAGATTGTCAATCTATTATAATACATAATCAAGAAGGATGAAGTTTACAAGTGGGACCAAAAGGAGAAAGATGCCTTCACCCATATTAAACAAATGATTATTGATGCCTCAACATTATATAGTCTATATTTTCATAAATATTTGTTTTTCTATATATTTTCTTTTGACACATCTATTGCAACCATTCTTACTGAGAAGGAAAATTAAGGAAATGAGCGGCATATATATTTTATGAGTGTTGGCATAGAGGGACATGTATTTAATTACTTCACCATAGATAACAAATCCTATGTAGTATCCAAGGTAGCGAAGCATGTTAGGCCTTGCCTCTTGAAAATCATGTTATCATCTTTGTGCCTTAACCAACGATTAGGTCCCTCTTTGTGAATCAAGATTTGGGTGAGAGAAGGGTGAACTAGCTAACAAGCCTTCAAGAATATGATCTATAATTCAAGCTAGTTCATACAGTAAAATGCCATGGTCTCTGTCATCTTGCAGTAGAAGCGGTCAATTTTCCAGAAGAGGATGCTACTATATGGGAACAAGAAATTGAAATGTACAATATTGAGCAAGCTACCCCTACAAATGCAACCAGGTCTTGGTTTAGAGATGTATGTTAGTATCTAGAGTATGACACCTTTCCCTCACACTTCTCAGTGAAACAAAAGAGGGAAACTTGAATTAAAGCTTTCTTTTACCAGCTTGTACATGGTGTGATTGTCTAGAATTACCACAATGGTGTCTTGTTTAAATGTCTGTTTAAAAGGGTGTTGAAATACCTTCATCATGCACTAGTTGGTAAGTATTACGCAGGTGATACTACTACTAATAAAGTCATGTGGCCTAGTTATTATTGGCCCAAAATATTTAAGGATGCACACACCTATGTCGATACGTGTATTATATGCCAAAAGTGTGTTGGTTGAGATAAGAATTCAGTCGCCCCATTGCAACCCTTTTCCGTTTAAGAGTCATTTCAACAATTGGGATTAGATGTTATTGGTGATATTTTTCCACATTCATCAAAGCGGCACAGATATATCTTAACTGCCATAGATTACTTTACTTAGTGTGCTGAAGCATTTCTAATAAAACAAGTGAATGAGTAGGAAGTCATCCATTCCTTAAGTAGAATATTATTACCATGTTCGACATTCCAATGCCACTTGTTTTTTATAATGCAACTTACTTTTCATCGCTAAAAAATTATGATTTTCGATTGGATAATAGTATTGTTTTAAAGCACTCATATAATTAATAGCCCCAGGGAAATGATTTAGTTGAGTCTACTAATAATAATTTAATGCACATCATTAAGAAAACCATTTACTCTGAGAAAAGGAACTGGCATAATGCATTGGTAAATTTTTTGTGGGCTAACCATGTCACACCAAAACCCTCTCTGAATACCTCTCCTTACTGCCTTGTGTATGGAAAATAATATATCCTTCCTCTGAACATATACCTCCCAACCCTCCAACTCTCTCAAGAATCCCAAGTTAAACCATGTATTTTTGTTCAAAGTAGAATAAACACTCTTCTTAAGTTAGAGGAAGAAAGGCGAAAAACAAAAGAAAATATTGTTATGGATCATAACCATATCAAGTGTTGTTTTGACAAGAAATTTATGGGAAACAAGGAGTTCAATGTGGGAGACATAGTATTGAAATTGGATAATGCCCTTTAAGAGAAAGGTAAACATACCAAATTCCAAGACTTGTGGGTCAGACCCTTCGTTGTTCATAATAAGCTTGGCCACCATACATATTGTCTCTAATCCTTAGATGCGAATATGGACTCTCTTCCTATTAGTGGCCCAGATCTTGAGAGTTATTTAACATCCTAGGGTTTTGTTTCTACTTATGTAGATATTTATTTCCTTGTCCTTTTGTTGTTTCGTTTGGTTATTTCAGGTTTCATTTTTTCTTTCATCCTTTGTTTTGTCAATTTTGTTAATAAGATCTTGTGTGGAAGTGTTTTGTTTAGTTCTAACAATGTGGAAAAAGTTTTAAAATTCTTTGTGACATACAAAAACACTTGGTTAACCTTTGGTCCCGCTTATTTGCTTGCGTATGATATCTTCAAGGTCGATGATGTATGAAGGAAAATATGACCCATTCGAACGGAAAGACTTGAGTAGAACCATGATACTCATATTTATTTTAGGGTCTTCATTCCTTGACTCAGTGTTATTATTGAAAGGTTTTTTTATTTTTTTATTATTTTTTTATTTTTTTTTTATTTTTTCAGGTTGATCCAATCGAGTAGAGAAGGGAAAGGAGAAACATAAAGGCAAGAATACTAATTTTAGAGGTATATAACAATATTTGAATGAATAATCTCTCCTACTCTAAAAACGTTAGGATCCTTCTTCCACCGCGATGATATAAAAACCCATAAAATTCCAATGAGCATATTGAAAATAAATAAGGCTTGAAATAAGAGAAAAAGGTTCTTACATAGAGAGGTGAAGAAAGAAACTTCATCACGGTACTGAACAGGCTCACCAAAAGCCAAGCAATGCTTGTGTTCCTATAGTTATTGTGTTCCTGTAGTCATTCCTTGACTCAGTGTTATTATTGAAAGGTTTTTTTTTTTTTTTTTTTTTTTTTTTTTTTTTTTTTTTTTTTTTTTTTTTTTTTTTTTTTCAGGTTGATCCAATCGAGTAGAGAAGGGAAAGGAGAGACATAAAGGCAAGAATACTAATTTTAGAGGTATATAACAATATTTGAATGAATAATCTCTCCTACTCTAAAAACGTTAGGATCCTTCTTCCACCGCGGTGATATAAAAACCCATAAAATTCCAATGAGCATATTGAAAATAAATAAGGCTTGAAATAAGAGAAAAAGGTTCTTACATAGAGAGGTGAAGAAAGAAACTTCATCACGGTACTGAACAGGCTCACCAAAAGCCAAGCAATGCTTGTGTTCCTGTAGTTAGTCCGCTGGGATATTGAACAGGCCTGCTGATAGTAGAGCGACGCTGGAGATGGAATAAAATTCTGATCATTTCAAACTCGCGACCACATATTAGCATTCTCTTGGATTAAAACAATTGTGATATGGTAATATTTGTAATTTTGTTTAGCCGAGAAAAGGAATAAGAGATATTGTTCTTATAGCCAAGATAAATGGGGAATTTTATGTGATCCACACGATGAATCAATGATTCATAGAGGACTAGATATTGTGCATGAACTAAACCTGAATAGAGAAGTTGGGGTTCTTCTAGTAAATTACCAAGCATTGTTGTTGCTACAACACGCTACAAATTTTGGCCTATATTCAAACTTTGGAGCCTCCCTTTGATCACGCGAGTTGTCATTTCTAGTTATTAGAGTCATCCCATACTTCCTTCTTAAGTTTTTGAGTCCTTGTGTGAATAAATTCCAAGTGTCGTATTTTGTTAAGGGAAGTGTCATTCTTTATGAAAGGAAGTTATGGCAGACATTTAAAAAGCATCTCCATTTATTTGTTTTGCGTTAATGGATTCTATCTATCATAGGGATATGCATCAAACTTATTTTCAAGGTTTTGCACACTTTCTTGTTGTATTCAACACTTGTGGTGAAAGATGTATTCTAAGTGTGGCACTTGGAGGATAGTGTTATTTTTTCATTGTTTCAATGGATGCATGTTTATTTTTGGTGTTGAGTGTTTCATTGCCATGAGGTTTGTCAGTTTTGAGTGTGTGATCATGTTCAAGTCTTAATGTTACATACTCTGGCCTCATCTTCCCGCTTTACTGATCCCACACTTAGTTAATCTTGGAGTTTTCTTGTCTTTGAAAATTTCCCAACCAAGCACCTATCCCTCTGCCACCTGGAACTACACATTACGTAGTCACAAGCCTTAGTCAAACATCCTCTTCCTCCTGGAACTACACATTGTGCAATCACAATGAACTTCCTCCATCAACTATACATTGTGCAATCCTAGTTCTTAGTCACTGTTAATTGCACTTTCCCATTATGCAGCCCTTGCCTAGTCTTGCCTCCACTAAACACTATGCACTTTCAATCAGTTTTGAGGTCATGTATTAGCCTCTATAGTGCTCAACTACATAGTGCATTGGTCCTCTCCTTCAAGAAATGTGCATTGCACAATCATTGTGAGTGAGCATGTTTTCTCTGCCTCCCTAACTTCCCTAACTATGCAATCATGCCTACTTATCTCTCATCCATTATGCATTGCAAAATCACACAGCCCAGACCTTCACTCCCTACCTCCTTCTCCTATGCACTACACATTCCCTGAGCCTCATCTTCAATTCTACCCACTATCCCAACTTAGTTAGTATGTTGCATGAGAAACAGGATAAAATAGGAGACTTTGGGATTGATGTTATCTTTTCATGAGTGAATTTCATTTGCAAGTGTTATTATCTTGACATGACATGATGATGCTCAAGGAGGATGTCAAAGAGAAACTACAAGAAGCCATTGGTGAAGTTGAAGATACAAAGAGATCATCAAGCAAAGTGATAAAGAGATACTAGAACGTGATAGAAGAATGAAGATAAAAAACACATAGAAAACTCCATATCCTAACCAACATGAAGGAGGATGAAGATGAAGAACAAAAAATATCTATCATGAGGATGTGAAGATAGTAGCAAGAAGAAAAACTTGGCATTGATATACTAAAACGAAGTCCCACATCACCATTGCCAAGTCATGGTTTCTCAAAGTGTCACCATGAAAGTCATATGTATCATTGTATTTTGCCACATGTAATATTGTATTTTTGAAAAATGAGAAAATGCAAAATGTGTGGAGGTCAAAGAGTCACACATAGAATGTGAAGATTCATGTAGAATCTCAAAGTTCTCTTAAGAATTAGAAAAATCATATGGGAGCTCAAAAGTCATGAGGGAAGGTCAAGGTCACAAGGGAGGTGGAGTGTCATCTCATTTGTTATATATACACCCTCATAGCTTAAGCAAAGGACTTTTCACCTTGGCTTCTCAAGTTAGGCATAGGAGAGAAGATTAGTCTTTTGAGAAGAAAGTGGTGGCTTAATGTTCCACTATTGGAACCATTGTTGTATCATTGTAATGGTGTATCTTCGGACTTTCACTTTATAATTCGAATCTCTTGGAGATGACACATTTTCATGCATATGCCACGCATTATTGTAAGACTAATTTCACATTGTTTGCGGTGCATGTTTATGTTTATACATACTAATGAAAATGAACTATTTCATTGGCTTTAGTATGCACGTTTGAACTGTGTGTATTTTGTGGTCATGATCGTTATTTCTTTGTGAACTATTTTGTAAGGTAACTAATGATTCTTTTAAGATATATGCATGTGTATTTACTAGGATAGTACTATTACTCTTCTTTTAATGACTCACTTTCTTTCCCCTTTTTGTGAAAGAACCATTATACACTTTGTAATTGAATACATCACAAGGCTAATTTACTTGTTTATCTTGAAAGTATATGCATTTCATTTATGTCATTCGTTCCTCATTATTATTTATTTACTTCTTAGCGGCTCTTCTTTTATCATCATTCATAAGCCCTGATGATGGATCCCAGTTGGGATTTGAAACGTTGGAATAAAAATGTTCATACTCTGGATTCTCCGGTAACTGAATCAAAAGATACAAACCACAGATCTCTTAAATCCAAAGAATATGGTAGTTGGTCCTATCTCCTAGATGGGGCTCCTGCTACATACGATGTAAGGTATAGTTGGGACTTCACATCGAGGAGACCCTTTGATTATTGGTGGCTTCCAACATCATCAACAGATACTTATCATATTATCATTGATAAAAGAGTGAAGGGTGGCTTAGGGCCTTATATTCATGACAATATTCCATGGATAGAGAAGTTAGAAAATCAAGAATCTTTAGTTAACAATCCATTGGTTTAACCTTAAATTGAAATCTTAAGGGAAAACGAAATTATTATTGAAACTCCAGTAATGAAAGAAAAGATCTTAAAAAGACCTGATCCAGAGAAATCAGATGTTGAGATGGAATATCAACAAGTAGAAAAGAGGGCTAAGATTCAAGAGGAAGATGATATTGAGAATCTGAAGATCATATCGAGGGAACAACATTCACAATAACCTAGTTTTGAAAGGTAGCTAGAGAATCATGAATGGATAACTCCTTCCTCTACCTCTTCTAAGATGATAGAACGTCCTATTGGGAAGATTCCATCTCGAGTATAAATTTTGCAAAAGAGTTATCAACAAATTATAGAGAAGAGCCTAAACACAACAAAGGATATGAATTGTTGGGAAAATATTGAGGGGGTGGGGGGGGGTGTGAATCAATATTTTAAAACTAACTTAAACCTTTCAAATTTATTATTTAGAATTTTGTATGCTACTATCATTAATTAAACCAACATATGTATGCGGCTATGATGAAGGAAAGCAATGTATATCTCGTTAACTATGTTTTCATGCAATTCATCATTTATTCTACTTTAACCAGTCTATCATTACTTCATTATCCTTTAATTAAACAGTAACAATGAACAGTAAGAACAGAATAAATCATCACACATAAGCAACATAACAACACATGAGGACACAACTATTTTTAGGTGGAAACCCAATGTGGGAGAACACCACCATTATTTTTGTCTTTGTCTTCATATTTTATTATAAAGGAAAACATCTTACAATATTGTACTCATGCATACTCATACCAGTACATAGGAACCCACCTATAGAAGGCTACAACCTTCTCTTGTTCTCCAGCACCCAGTGGAAGGTAGTTGTAACCCCCTCATATCGTTTACTAGCACCCACAGGAAGGGAGCTCCAACCCCCTGATCATATTTACTAGATACCACTGGAAGGAAGCTACGACTTCATCACTAAAGGCTCCAACCCTGAGCACCTATGTGGACCATGTTTCATAATGTTTCATAATAGATCCACCTGACTCACAACATCAAACCTATAGGCCACTTTTCATCATATTTTCAGAATGGACTCACTACCATCATTTAAGCCCAATACTATATAAAAATACTGAAACCAATCATTTTATCGAATTACTTAATCCCTAAACCAATCAAATCACTAAATCATCAAATCAATCACTAAGTCTCAATAAAATATTGCAACCAATAAAACTACACCAAAACATATCATATCAATGCACAACTACTCATCAATATACCAATCCAAACATTGTTACCCATCACATAAACCAACTTCTACTACTATAAACCCTGATTAGCCATGTGACAGAATATATACATTGTTGTTTTGAGTCAACATATCATTCCATAAACAATTCAACCAAACCAGAGCTATCAGACACAAATTATCATGAGAGAGACATCATTGATAGATAACAACATACATAACATAATTGATCAAACATTATTAACAACTCATATTGTAAAACCCTGGAAGATGTATGTGACTCTTATAAAGCACACTCACATATGTACACGCTTATCATTCACCACACTTGCATACAAATCTGTGCATACTACAAAATATATACGCGACTACCCAGAAGTAGATCTATGTATGTATGTGACTTCTCAATGGAAAACTATCGTACAGATCTGTAATTACTGAGTCATACCTTCACTACACAATACAACATTTGTCAAACCCAAATCTCGGCATACAAAACTATTACAAATACACATCATAATATCATCATCGCATATCTATAAAACCATAAACTTGTTATTCAATATTTGGTCATTTTAGATCTATTAGATTTGATCCATCTCCATGCTCCTTGGTGCACTCCTATTTTAGATCAAGTAATTCATAAATAATCCATCATATTCACCTCCTAACACTTGATCTCCATATCCTTAAATAGTATAATACATAGCGAATACCTTAGGTCAATCCTTTAGTAATACCGGTGGTATTCTTTGACGGGATCAAATATCCATTGTCACACTCATTACTATAGGTCAATACCATGGTAAATACCCCTGGTATTCATAATACGATGATGCAGAAACTATACGTGACTTCTCTTCATCATACCTTCATATGGTACACGGATTCTCTTTATGGGACCCATGTATACTTTCCTAAACTTCACCTTTATCGTTCCTCTGTCTCTGAACTGATATTCCTTTATCCATTCTCTCTGTTACACTACATAACCATCATGTTGAAATATATATCAAGTAGGTTTCCATCAAGGAAAACACCTTAGTCATAATGCTAACAATCTCCCCCTTTGGACTTAATGGCAACTACTTTGGTGTCCGGTCAACACTACTTGTAGATACCTGTAAACACATCTATATACATACTAAGCTTTTCTCCAAGAATTCTTCTCGAAACACCAGGATACTCTCCCCCTTTGACATTAAGGGAAAAGGGTTGATCAATGAAAAATGAAGACTTCTTTATTCTTTTGTAGAGAGATTATTGTAGGTATGATCTACTGAATATGAACTTTGAGCATTCTCCCATTGAACATATGTTGAATCTTCTAGAATATTTTCAAGGTATTACATGACTTTATGACTCAACCAAATATGACCTTTCCTATCATCAAGGACTCATGCTTATGTTAATCTCCCAACACAGTGGGGTTAGATATTTGACTCAACATTACATCAAATGCCTAAAATGGGATTACATACATAATTGAATTAACCCAATAGTCCAAACATGACTAAATATTACATCACGGGTCTTTACACGACCTTTACATCAAGAGGTAAATATGAAATTTATGATCAAAACCAAAGAAAATGACCTAAACCATGTGATAACAAGAGCATAATAGTCATCGTAGGATCTTACAACATAGATAACAGAAATATGAACAGAATAATGCACATCAATGTGAAAGATAAGACAATGTAGCTTCAATATCATCAACCTGTGACCAAGTATGCATCATCATAATATTGTTTCGTAGAGATCTGTTATCAACTCATCCTCTTGACCTCAAGGTCATCTTACTCTTTTCCTTTGTAGGAGGAGCCTTAATCTACGTACATTAGCAACAAAATAACATATCTCTTCATGCATCAACAACATATGTGAGAACCAAGAATATCATCATAAGGTAAGATAGGACAATGTAGCATCAATCCTCATCAACATCACCATGTGACCAAATCTATCAATATGTGACTAAATATGCAATGTATCCAAGCATCACCCAACAATTGTAGTAGTAGTATATCAATAACCATCCTCTTAATGTAATCATATGCATCTATCAAAGATAAGGAAAACCTTCAAAATCAATCAAGTGTATCAAGAAGAATTGTCACATCATAGGCAACTCAAGTGATCATCCATAATATTCCTATCTACAATTTTTTGATATCCCATGACATAGAGATAACAATATGTAATAATTCATCATCATCAACCAATCATAGCATGAGATTGTACAATCAAGATTTTTTAGTATCCCATCTCCTTGATCTCATCAAGATCAACATGCTTTATATACAAAGAACCACAATCCTCAAGCAACATACCATGTGTAGCATATCATGTACATGTATATAACATATGTGAGAACCAAAAAGAATATTATAGGCATCATCCATATATGCAACTTATGCATCATTGAAGACATAATGGCAACAACATATAAGTAACGAGTGAAACTAATATCAATAAGGACCATGGCATGCATATCTTCTTCTTGTATAATTAACTCCATTAAGTGCAACTTTATCTAAGACTTATCATCACTAATGAAAAACTAAAAACATCATATATGTCTGAAGTAGAAACAACTGCACATCATCAATGATATATATATACTTATCATGAAAATCATCATGCAACAAGGGATTATCAAGAAATCATAATGCCAACAATGGACCATTAGAAGCATAACAAATGCTCCCTCTGAACCTGTGCCAACTGTTCACTATCAAGTCTGATCATATCCATATTCATCAATTAGTAAAGCCATAAAAGGAACTGAAGCAAAAATGACATATTGCAAAAAATCATAAACCATCATAAGACAATACTAATTATAAGTAGTATTTGAGCATCAACAGACTGTAGACAACTAATGTTAGAACCAGAGATACAAATAATAACTAACTGAATCATATTATAACTTTTTATTGAGTCTGTATCATAGTTTCATCATCTCATATAAACATATCCAACTGTCTAGACCAAAACTTGCGTATATACGTGAATGTCCTTTATGAGATCCGCATACAGAAAGAAAAATTTTGAACTTTCATAGTCACAGCTCCCCCTGAGCCTATAATGTATGTTCATGTTTCACTGTTACTACATCATATGCAATATTAGTAATATAAGCAACATGAATATAAAATCAACATGGGAATGATCATCAAGATATACATATGTATAGCCCCCCCTGAGATCATACACCAATGATTCTAAGGACCTGATAATCATCACCTACTCTTTATGAGGTCATGTAGATCACATCACTTTCATAGTCACTGTGAGAAGTATTCATTTAAGAACAATGTACTGTAGTAGAGATCATATTATTTTACTCTGAGTCTGAAGCCTACTTGTTTATGCGAGAATTCAGTTCTTTAAACATGTATAATCTATATGGATTTATGTATCCTCTTGTTATGACTTTTCCAGTTTCTTCATCCATAACCTTGTTTTTGGTTAATGTAAACACAATTATATTTCCCTTATCCACCATTTGACCTACACATAGAATATTTTGCTTTAGTCCTTGAACTAATAAAGTATCATCTGCTCCTCTATGTTTATTAATTATGGCTCTATCGTTTCCCAAAACTTTTGCTAGAGCACTATTTCCAAGAATAACCTTACCATCTTGGTTTTTCCTGAGAGACTCCATCCTACTCTTATCTCTAGTCATGTTATGAGAGCATCCGTTCTCTCTTTACAAATAAGTAGAGAGCAACATCACACCTTATTTGTTCTTCTTATTTCTTCTTATTATGAGAAATGTTGGTGGATCCATCTTTCTCAGGTCTTTTGACATTATTTGATTGCTTGCCATGTTGTCTTTGGCAATTCATTGATTTGTTCCTACATTCTTTTGCTACATGCCAAATTTGTTACAAGCATAACATCTTATATGACCAAAAAAGGGAGCAAAGGAATCATAATATTTCTGTCTCATATTCCTTCTATTGCAATCAATAGCTTTGTGACCAAATATGTTGCAAGAAAAACAATATCCCTTAAAGAAACCTAAGTACCTAGGAGCTGATGATCTTTAAGTGAAATAGTTATTTGCTTGAGATCGAAACAATTTTCTTTTGCAATTGGCTACAACATGTCCATGATTATGACATATAAAATATTCAACATTATTGAGGAGAGATAGATTAAAGTCTCTATTATTGGGAGAAAATGATTTCTTTTTAAAATTCATCTTCTTTGGATGTTGATCTAGTTGACTTATTATCTCTTTGATAGGAATTTCAGATTTCATAATGTTATCTTTCAAGATCCTTGTATAATCATGTGAACTAGATTCTCCTTTTATAGTTTCATAAAAACCAAGACCAAATTTAATGGAGAGAGACCCTTGAATACTAAGAATATTATCCAAAATATCAGTACTATCTTGAAATATCAAACGTTTATCCTTTTCTTATAATTTTTATTTTAGAATTTTTACCTCAACCTCCATTCTTTGGTATTGCTCTTCCTTTTATAGATACTTCTTCTTCATTCCTTATTCAACCTTTCTTCCTTCTTCCACTTGCTCCTTTAATTTGAGAATCTCTTCATTTATCCCATTCTCTTGTTCTTCAAATGATTGAAGTAGATCTTCATTTCACTTGTTTGATATTTCAAGATCAACCCTTAGCGAGATGATCTCATATTCAATACTTTCAAAATATTGTTTAGATTCTACAACAACATTTACTGATTTAATATGATCCCTATTATCATATGCCTGCAACTTATCTTTAAGATTAATATTTTTTTTCAAAGCAAGATCAAGTTTTCTTCTAAGATAAAAATTTCTTCTAACTTGTCTTCGTCTGAATCAATAACTCCATCTGACATAACAAAGGTTATTTTATCATCATGTTCATCTTTTGACACATAAGAAATAAGATTACCTGATAGTTATTTTGATGAACAACCCTCCTTTGGTTTTTATTCATGGATTGTCTGTAGCTTATTCCACACTTCCTTTACAATTGCATAATGCATAACCCTATTTAATGTTGAATCAGGTATGCTATTAATGATGTCAATTAATGCCTTACTATTCTTTTTCACTTCTTTGACTCATGGAGCAATTTTGGTGAAGTCATTACATACTAAATACCAAAAACCAAGGTTCATTAGATTATACTTCATATTTTCTTTCCATTGTTGATAGTTATCATTGCTTAGCATAGGTATACCTTCATTGTCCATTGTTTCTGACTTTCCTTGTTCTTTTGCTTCTAGGGCCATCACTTTTTAATCTGTTTTCTCTTTAGGGTGTTTAATTTCACTTTTACCCATGAGTGAAATTGTAGTTGATTCAATTTCATATTCAATATCATCATTATTAAATATACAAGTAAATGGACCACAATTAGAACAAAAATCCATACTTGATAATTCTTTCTTACCCTTTTCTTCATTCTTGATCAATAGAAAGCAGGGTGCTCCCAAAACTGAATATTTTCTCTCATATGTAACTATCACTGCATCTCTTATGTTACTGTCATGACCATAGTTTTCTAACTCTTTCCTTTGAGCCATCTTCTTTCTCATCATCCTTGATCCACTCCAAGAGGTTAAGCTTTACCTGAAGTGACTTGATCTAATACCAATTATTCGGAAAAATACTGAAGGGTGGGGGGGTGTGAATCAATATTTTAAAACTCACTTCAACCTTTCAAATTTCTTATTGAGAATTATGTAAGCTACTATCATTAACTAAACTAGTGTATGTACGTGACTATGTTGAAGGAAAACATCGTATATCTAGTTAACTATCTTTTCATGCATTTCATTATCTATTATAATTTAATGAGTGTATCATGACTTCATTAGCCTTTAATTAAATAGTAACCATGAGAAGTGAGAAAAAAATAAATCATCACACATAAGAAACACAACAACATGAGGGCACCATGCTTTTTAGGTGGAAACCCAATGTGGGAGAAAACCATCATTGTCATCGTCTTTATCTTCATCTTTTATTATGAAGGAAAAAAATTTACAATCTTTTATGGGTGCATAATCTTACCAGTATGCAAACACCCACCTATAGAAGGCTACAACCTTCTGTCGTTCACTAGCACCCACTGGAAGGGAGCTCCAACCCCTTGATCTTGTTTACTGACATCCACCTAAAGGGAGCTCCAACCCCCTGATCAGATTTTCCAGCTACCACTAGAATAGAGTCGTGACTTCCTCACTAAAGGCTCCAACCCTCAACACCTTTGTGGACCATGTTTCATACTGGATCCACCTGACTCACAACATCAAACTTGTAGGCTAATTTTCATCATATTTTCAGATTATATCCACTACCATCATTTAGGCCCAATACCAGACAATAATACTAAAACCAATCACTATATCAAATTACTTAATCCCTGAACCAATCAAATCACTGATTCATCAAATCAATCACCGAGTCTCAATAAACTATTGCAACCAATAAAAATACACTAGAAGATATCATATAAATGCACACCTACTCATCAATATACCAATCTAAACACTATTATGCGTCATAGAAACCAGTTTCTACTACTATGAACCCTAATCAACCATGTGTCAGGATATATACGCTAATATTCTGAGTCATACCCCCATATGTACACACTTCTCCTTAAGAGAACATGCGTACAAATCTCAAAATACGAATAACTGAATCTGCATCTATGTACTATTGAATTGATTACTTAATTACAGACTGAACCCATCACAGATCACTGAACCAAATACAAAACATCACACAGTAGAATCATCCCTAGTCAACATATCATTCCATAAACAATTCAACCCAACTAGAACTATCAAACATAAATTATCATGGGAGAGATATCATCGACAGAAAAAACGAACATAATAGAAGTAATGATACATTATTAGAAACTCATACTACAAAACCCTAGCAGATGTATATAACTCTTATAAAGCATACCCACATATCTACATGTTTATCATTCATGAAACCCGCATACAAATTTTTCCATACCATAGAATATATATGCGACTATCCAGAAGTAGATCTATGTATGTACATGACTTATCAATGGAAAACTATCGTACATGTCTGTACTGAGTCATACCTTTGCTGCACAATACAACATCTGTCAAACCCAAATCTCAACATATAAAACTGTTACAAACACACATCATAATATCATCATCACAAATCTATCAAACCATAAACATATTATTCAATATGTGGTCATTTCAGATCTATTAGATCCGATCCATCTCCATGCTCCCCGGTGCACTCCTATTTCAGATCAAGTCGTTCATAAGTAATCCATCATATTCACCTTCTAACACTTGATCTCCATCTCTTTAAATAGTATAAACCTTAGCTAATACCTTAGGCCAATCCTTTAATAATTTCGATGGTATTCCTTGACGGGATCAAATATCTGTTGTTGTGCTCATTACTATGGTCCACTACCATGGTAAAGACCCATGGTGTTCATAATAACATGGTCACAGAAATTGTACTCGACTTATGTTCATCATACCTGCATATGTACGTGACTTATCTTCACACAACTCACATATAATTTCCTAAAATTCACCTTTATCATTTCTTTGTCTCTAAACCGATATTCCTTTTTCCAATCTCTCTATTATACTACATAACCATCATGTTGAAATCTTTATCAAGTAGGTTTCCCTCAAGGAAAAAACATTAGTCATAATGCCAACAAACTCATAGTTGTCAACATAGTTCACTACAAATTATCAAACAAGACTTCTTTCAACAATGGAATTGGGAAGAAATTAGCTAAAGTTGTCATTGGTCCATCGCACTTTTCAATCAATATCAGCAGGGAAAAATTACAAAGCCATAACTTGTCGGTTGTTATAAACGAAATTCCTCTGCCAGAGAAAATCAATCTTCATAAATAAGCTAGAGAGGTAATTTATAATGATATTACCAAAATTTCCTTATCAATAAGTAAAGAAGAAGAGTTGCTTGAAAATGTTACTAATCAGTTGAAGTAAGAAAAGGAAAATTCCAAGGCCAAATAAGTCTGGCTAGATGAATATAAAAATTTTATAGTCAAATTGGGGATTGATCCAGTTGATGGAGGAGAAAATAAGGTTATGTTTCAAAATAATGAAGCAGAAGTGTGGTATTTGAGGAAAAATATGAATATATTAGGTTCTAAATATGTCTAGAAAAAAGATCTTTTCCAAGTAGAAAAAGGAGAAATAACAACTTATATAAAGGAATAGTGAAGTCACCAACTTGCAAATGAATTCAAAGCAATTTTTTTGTTCCTCCCATTTCATCTGAATAAGATTCCCAAGATCCTTCAAAGTAGTTATCCAAATTATTAGCTGATCTCAAACTCTCAGAAGTTGAATTGATAAAAACACAGGTTACTTTAGCATAATGAAGAGAGTAGTTAAATATTAAAGAAATACAAGTTAACTTAGAAAATGAAAGAAACAATCAGTTGATACAGGAAAAGAAGGCTAATCAAGAAGAGATTAATAAAATCAAAGAAAAATTGAAGGGAAATGTTTCCGTATGTTGGAATTATGATACAGGTATGACACAAGTGTTTTCCTTGATGGCAACTCCCTCAGATGAAAGATCACAGTATAGCAGGTAAACAACAAGAATGAAGAAAGAAATGTATACGCAGGTTCACCATTGACCAAGCCATGTATACACATAGGTTCACTATATACAAAGGCACGTATAACATACACACACACTTTCACAGAAGGAAAGGCACGTACATGTTGGAAAACTAAGTTTTGGTCCGTGGTATTTGGACCATGGTATTTTGGTATTGGTCCATGGTATTTGGTCCGAGGTATTGACCCCAGGTATTGGGTCCAAGGTATCAGTCCTACATGGTTTTAGACCATGGTATTGAGACAGGATTAAGCCTATATAAGGAGAAGAAGATCATTAGGCCAAAGTGCAAGTGTGCAAGTGATGAATATTTGATGAAGTGTGAGATCTAGTATGCTAGTTATGGGTTTGTGATGCTTTGCTTGATCTGAACCAAGGATGCACCTATGCGATTGATGATGGATGATGGATCGAGATCATAAGGCTTGGAATGTATTATCATTAAGTGGTTTGATCATGGATAGACTAGATCTGAATTATTGACGCATGTTTTATTGTATAAATGTTATGATCTAGATACGAATGATGTCTGGAATAGTTGCAAAGTTATGAGTAAATATTGTAGATCTGTACGCGGGTTCAGTTTGGTAAAAGCGCATATACATGTTGGTTCAGCTCATCAGAGTAATGTATATAGTATGAAGTATGATATTTGAAGTTGCAATTGGATCTGGTTGTTGTTGCAGAATTCTGTGGTCTGCTCTGTGTTCTGGTGACTGTGTTTTGTTGACAGGGTTTCAGTGTTTCAGTGTTGGGTGATTCAGAGATTGATGATGTAGGTGTAGTTGATGGGTGTATTGTAGTGGTGATTAATTTTGTGCTTCAATGTTGTTGATGGGTCCAGTATGAAAATTGGATGAAACGTGGCCTTCAGATTATGGTGTTGTGCTTCAGGAGTATCCAGTATGAAAATTTATGAAACGTGGTCCTTGGAGGAAGAGAGAAGGTCGTAGCCTTCTGTAGGTCGGCGCCTACATACTGGTAAACATATCGGCTAGTACAAGAGCTAGGGTGTTGGAGCTCCCTTCCAGTAGCAGCTGGAAAACGAGTGAAGTTTGGAGTCTTCAGTAGGCCGACGCCTATGTACTAGTAAACATATCGGCTAGTACAAGAGCTAGGGGGTTGCAACTCCCTTCCAGTAGTAGCTAGAGAATGAGAGAACGTTGTAGCCTTCTGTAGGTGGGTTCCTATATATTGGTATGAGTCTGTGCCAATACAAGATTGTAAACAGGTTTTTCTTATATTAAAGGAAGACGACAGTAGGTGGTTTTGGTCCCGCATTGGGTTTCCACCTTATATCATGGTGTTCATGTGTGTTTCTTATGTGTGATGATCCATTCTATTTTTACTGCACTTGGTTACTATTTATATGGTTAATGAAGTTCTGATGCACTGATTAAAGATCAACATATGATGAATTAACTGAATCATAAGTTTACTGGATATATGCTAGTTGCATTAATCACAGTTGCTTGTACATGTGAGTTCCCTTAATTGAAGTAGCATATATGAATTTGATTATGGAAATGAAAAAGTTAGTGATTTGCTAATACTGATTCACACCCCCGCTAGTATTATTTCCAACACCCTATTGGAAGAAAAATAGAAAGTATAGGATAAAATTACATAGGAAGTACAGTTAGTCTAGGACTATATTTATATTGTTCCAAAACTAAAAATTCCACTAGAAAAATCAGACCCAGCTATAAAGAGAACTAAAGATGAATTAAAAGATAAAGTCCCAAAATCTAAGCAAATGATAAGATATTTGAATGAAAAATATCCAAATGAGATCAAGGCACTAGATGTGGTTCATAGAGACTCTTTCATTAGAGAGGCCAAAAAGGTTATTAAGAAAAACCTTATTTTCATCCAAGCTTCTAATAGACTGAAAGAAGTTCAAAAAGCATTCTCAGTTTTTAACAAAAATTTTGATCAAGGAACAAGAGTTGGATTGCATAGCTGTTGGGATCAGAGTGACAATTTACTTTCTTGGGAGGCTTTTGAGAGGGCACTAACAAATGTTATAACTCAATCTAGAAAGACTCTTGAATCATTAGAATCTATAGAGGGCCAAAACATTGTCAATTATCTGTAGCGTGACTTTTACCTCTTGTGGTTGGTAAAAACCCTATTCATTGCCAAATGAAATTATACCAAGCATTCCAATTTGTAGATAGATGGTCAGTAAATGATGAAATATCCTCAGCTAGACAAAGCAATATGTGAAATATGCAAGAGGATGATCACACCTCAAGTTGTAGAAGTAGTGGAACTAGGAACTAGACAATGACATGTCATATTCAAAATTATCCTTATTTGAATTAGTATTTCAGAATTTGCTGACTTTCTCTTTATGAGAAAATTTTTGCATGTAAATATTTTTAAGACTTGTTAAGTAGAAGTCAGTTACGTCAGTTAGGAGTTTGAAAATTATTTAATAATTGAAAACTAAATTTTGATATGTTAATTAAAGAGAAGAGAAGCACATGAAAAGGGTTCACATATTTTGGCAAATTTTTGGTCTATGATTGTATTGTTTCATCTTCCTTAAAAAATAATGAATACAATGGAAGTTTGATTCCAAACTATTTGATGTGTTACAATATGTTATGTTTTTCTCTTGCTTTGTTTATTTTCAAAGTTTGTTTTCTTTATAAGAAGTTAAATTATGATGCAAGAAGTCTCTCTTAAGATAAGTGTAGATTTATTAATGTTACAACTTGTGGCAAAAAATACCTATTTCTTCTTTTAAGGTGCCTTAATAGCTACTCCATTAACTTCAACATTATCATTTTTCTTGTGTACTCTATTACACTCACTATTTTTCATACAGGGTTCAAGCAATGGATTCCTCTTGGCCGAAGTAAAAACCCTGTTTATCTTGTTTATTGTTCATTCCATTTCTAATCATTTCAAGTCTGTAACCATAAAGAAAAATGCCAATTTGTTGGGTCTTGATTTGTCTTAAATATTAAGTCAGCATTACATACAGAGTTGAATTGTCTTCACACATTTATGTCAAAAAACATGTTCTTTAAAATATTTATTAGTTTTGTGGATGTATTGGGCACTAGTTCTTCAACCAAGAACTGTTTCCAAGGAGCAACATCTACATCACGTTTTATTTTAAGGTTCAATATTATGAAAATATTTATAATTATAAAATGTGTTAAGGATACACATTACATCAGAGCTTGAATCTTGGAAGAATTGAAATGGGACACTCAGAAAAATATTTGAGAAGAAGCTCCCGATATGACATGGTAAGCATACAAACTATGTGAATTGTTATATCTCCTTCGTTCTCCTAAGACACCTCATGTAGTAAATGTGAAAATATCACACATAGATGTGGATCCTCACCCTCATACGTTCTCATCCAATCCATAAACAGAAACACAATTGGTCTTATAAAACGAGATTGACTACCCCATTTCGGCGGATAGTTAGATGGCCAGATTTGAATTTTTTTTGGGAAGGGGGGATTATGATGTTAGCCAGGGGGGAGCTTATGATTTTAGCCGTAGGGGGGTGGGGTGTCCTGCTATCATGGCTCTGAATCTTGATTCCACCCCTCTCATCAAATGACTATTATCCTTCAGGCGAAATCGATAGTATGTCTGGGTTATGGTCATGTTTGGCCTTTGAAAAGGGGAGGTGGTTCCATTATCATTGTTCTACTTCCTAGTTTGGCCCCTCCCATTGAAAAAATACTATCCTCCTAGAAAGATCAACAATATGGTCCCATTTGGTATACAAAGAGGGATTGGGGGGTCCCTCTATCACAAAGTAAAATAAATCTAGTGTGTTTTGGATTTATTTCTAGCACAAAAACAAGCATCGCAAAGGAAAAAAAATCTAGTGCTCTCTCGATTTGTTTCTATCACAATTATAAGTATTGGATGATAAAAAAAATACCACACACTATATTTGTTTCTAGTATAAACAAAAGAATTGCATGGTAAACTAAATCTAGTGTGCAATAACTTTGTTTGTAACACAAACATTTGCATTATAAGGAAAAAAAAATCTAATGTAAGGAAAAACACAAACACAAGCATTGCAGCTAGACCATAAGCACAAACAAGGTTTGTAAGGTAAATAAATATAGGGAGCACTAGATTTCTTTCTAGCACACAAACACAAGCACTGAAGGTTAAAACAAATCTAACACCCACTTAATTTTTTTTAGCACAAGCACATGTATTACAAGGTAGAACAAATCTAAAATGTATTAGACTTCCTTTTCTCTAAAATGTGTTGTTAGAAATACGTTTGTGTTTGTGATAGAATTGAATTTTTTTAACACAAACAAGTATTTTATATTAATTATGTGCATAAGAGAGGATAAGATGGTGATTCAGATATGATCTGTGACACAAGACTTAATTAAATGCACGCCAAAATAACGTTCAAGGAGCCTCCCACCTCATGCGACAGGACTTGTGAAGGACACCACCTATAGTGCTTCAAATGATTATTCTAGTGAGCCTGCTTCAATAGCTTGATTCATAGGGTTTGATCAGTGCCTTATTTTGGACCATTCCATTTAGAAAATATAATCTCTATCCAATTTTTAATTTTATGAATAAATGTAATATTGAAGTATTTTATGCTTTGATTTCAATTTACAAGTATGTGACTATAAATTAACAAGATTTTTTTTAGCAACATGTATTATTTTTTTCTCCTCTCTGTTGTATAACTATAAGCTTTCAAAATCAATTTCACTAATTTCTAGATGCATAAGGTCACACTTTTGTTCATCGACACAAGTATCTAACAAAACTCAAATATACACTTTTAAAGGACCTAGATTTTAACATCCCTATATCCATCCTAAATAGCATGTCCTCAGATATGTAAGGTAGTGATTCCTAACATTGAAAATAAAGTTTCAAAATGTAATTTAAGAACTTTGAGAATATAAATGAGAATTATCTAGTATTTATAGTACTAGAATTTTTATTTGGAAGAAAACTCTAGAATGAATTCCAAATATCAAGTTTAAACAACAAACATACTCACTAAGTGAGATATAAATATAATTTATGCTTCACTTAGGGCTTTTAAAAATCTTATGTAGCATCAATTTTCAACATTATTTTATTTTCAAAAGGACCATGTTCTAGTTCTCCAACTTCTACAAATTTCTTATGAGCATTATTTGTACACATACATTAATAATACAAGTGTCATTTCCAAAGTTAAATACAAACTTGGTGGTTTTATATGAGCTAATATTTATCATTTTATAATGTTACCTTGGAGAACAATGTTTCAATAAATACAAAATTCCTACCATAATATTCAAAATTATTTCATCCATGTTACTTTTTTAAAAGTTGTGTTGTGGCTAAAATATAAAATTATTGTTTACATGATTTAACGTTATCTACACATTACAATTGATTTGTTATAAAATTGGTAAGAATTACAATGAAAAAAATGATTTTGACAAAAAGGGGATTATGTTGAACTCATAATTAGTGGTCAATTTATTGGGCTAGGAAGGGTTGAATCTAAACTGACTAGAACCGATTATGCTCAAGAAAGTGTTAATGTAGATTATGTTACATTTTTTATAATTGATGTCACTCAACCACATTTGATTGTGGAGGATGTTTATGAAAGGGACATTCACCATATGGATTTGAGGCTCAACAGAGGTAAATCGAAATATTGAAGCATTTGTTAAGTGTAATTGAGAGTATACTAAAGGTTTTGTTTGATCACATACTGAGCTTATTTACTTTGATTTGGAGGTGTAAATCAGTCTTTTACATTTTCTCTTGGAGAGAAGGTAGATCTTCTGCAAGATGGAGTGAAGGTGGGTGAGGGATCCATATTCAATACATAGCTTCAAGATAAGGTGCATGGAAAGATGGTAAAGAAAATATGCATAGTGGTTAGAATTGAAAAGGTGTTAAAACATGATGCTCCTCTACCACATCCATCAGGATTTGAGCATACACTAGGGGGTGCATTGGAATCTTATGAGATTTGACCAAAATTAGATTTGGAACCTCACTATCATGATCATGCCATAAATATTCCCCAGGATATGGTTACCTTCGTATGAACAAAGGTTTCTTTTACACATGAATGGAAAGGAACAAGCATGTGAATTTCCAAAGGAATGATAGTTAGTGTCCGTGAGGGTGATATGGTTAAGGGTGAAAGACTAGCTGAAATGGAATTTGGTGTTTTGTGGAAGAGGTAGACAAGAACTTCCATATATGTAGGATTGGGGATAAGTATATACATTGTTTGGTTATACCGCCAATAAATAAGTTAGTCGCCAAAAAAGGTGAGATGTTAAGGGTTAAGAAAAAGTTCAAGGGACCACCTAAGGAAATGGAAATATGTGATGTTATAGAGGACAAAGTCCCTTAAATAGATGTGATGGGGATAATTATAATGAAAAATATCTAAAATTAATTATATTCATGTAAAAAGGCCATATAAAATAATTAAACGAGTTGTGGCTACTAAAATAATTATGGAATGGAAATCATAAATAGATGAAGAGAATGAAATTTGACTTCTGGCAATAGCTAAATGTTGTAAGAAAATTTGTCTTCAACAAGCGGATAGGAGGTCCATTAGAACAACTAGAATGGGATTGACAGACAAAAATAAAAATGGTGTCAAGGAATTGATATTGAATTCAATCATCTCAAATAAATTCATGTTAGAGATCCATGGCCATGGTCTATCACCTATTGTTAAAAAATAAAGGACATGATATTCAATGGAAATATTATTTGTAAGAAAGAATGGTACAATATGCATAATATTCCTCGAAGCCCCTCATGTAACCACGAACATTGTTTCAAACATGGAGATATTAAAGCCTTTCATGGTAACACCAACACATGCAAAGAAATTACACACACCATGGTGGCTAAAGAAATATTGCACATGATTGTAATGGAGAACTCTATTTTTTCACGAAATGAAACAAATCAAGTTGAGTAAGAAGGAAATTCTACTCCTTTAATATTTTTTCCTTCAACATAAACACAAAATTATTTGTTGAAAGAGATCAATGATGCTCTTCAAAAGCTCAATTACCCATCAATATCACAACAAACAATGAAAAAGATGTGGAATACTCATTTTCATGATGTGGCATTTTGAAACAACGCCAACTTCAATAAATTCAATGAATGTATTGTGTTGAAAGCACAAATGAAGTCATTGACAACAAACGAGTTGGAAGAAAAGGCACTAGGTTGATTGAAGAAACATAACCAAACTATTATGTGTGGAAGATATCTCGACTATGCACACAAAATAATGTCAAAGTCATTTCCAAAGGAGTATTTGAGCATTATCCATGATAAAATGGACAAAACAAAGACTTCAATCCCAAGTCTATGTGACAACCCCACCAATGGTTCTCTCACAAAAATGCATTGTAAATATGTTTTATAGAAACAAAATTTAAAAAAATAGGGATCGAGTTAAGGGACATAGATTCCAAACTTGAGAAGGAGGATTGCTTGCTTGGGATGTTGGGGTTTTCTTGTGTAGGAAAATCTGAATGGTTTGGAAAACCAATAAAGGTTGATTGGTGTGTTTAATAAACTAGGTTCTACTAGAAATAAATCAGTTGCAAGAAGAGGTATGTAGGCCCATATTTGTTGGGAGATCATTCTCAAGTTAACAAAGAGGAGAAGTAAATGCAAGTCTATAAAAATAAGCCAAGGAGGAAAGGGGAAGGCAAGCACAAAAGATGATTCACATTGATGCTAGTAGTAGCTAGAGAAGGAAAATAAAAAATTCATCTAGAGGGAGGCAGAGCAGCCATTCAAGCAACAATTAACAGGGAGCAGAGCATGAACTCGCTTAAGAGATGTGAAGAGAAGGGAAGGGAATTGGTCTTCTAGTTCCCTAAAGGTTGTGGGTTTGGTGTGGAGCCTGAATATCTTCTTGATTTAGAGGTTTCAGTTGCGATGGACCCCAGTTCCTAAACAGGGTGGCAACACCACCTCTATGATAACCACTAGGGGTGGAACAACTACTTCTAAATAGCCCCCACCCAGGTAGGCGTTCGGGGGCAGCACCCTTGAAGCAAAAGATAGAAGAAAAATTGCCTTGTAAAATATTGTAATTTCATAGTCAATCTAGGCCATTGATTAAATGAATGATATGACAATAGAAGTTATGTTAATTTAAGGTTTTTTTCCCTAGAAGGAAACCCTCGGTTTATATGAGGGAATTGTATTATGGTTATGTATTATTATTCTGAGAGAAAAAGAGAGAGGAGATTATGTGAGGGTGAAGTGGAAATTATAATGGATCAGTCGTAGGTTATATCTCTTCATTTTGTTGGATAATATAAAAGGAAGGACTAGTTTTTTCTCCGTGGACATAGGCCAAATTGGGTGAACCATGTATATATGCGTCTGTCTCATTTTATGCATTTTTTGTGTTTATGTTTCCGCAATATTTTATGTATTGTATTGCTCAGTTAATTAAATTTTAACATTGGGATACTAGCCTCTGGAGCCATGTAACAACTTGGGTTCCCTAGAGGCTATGGGTTTAGATATAAATATTTGGAACCCTATAATAGCTTGGGTTCCCTAGAGGCTGTGGGTTCAGGTAGAAATCTCTGGAGCCCTATCAAAACTTGGGCTCCCTGGAGGCTGTGGTTTGAGATAGAAATATTTAGGGCCTTGTAATAACTTTGAATCCCTAGAGGTTATGGGTTGAGATAGAAATATTTGAAGCCTTGTAACAACTTAGTCCCCTAGAGGCTATGGGTTGAGATAATAATCCTTGGAGCCTTAGAAAACTTGGGAATAGATCGGTCTTTGAGTTATCATATGTAAAGGTCATTCTTGAAGGTTTTTTCATTTACACTTTAGTGTTGCAGTAGATTCTGGACTTCCTCGAAAGGAGGTGAATCCTTGGTTTTACTCTTGAGGGTGGAGGTGGTGAACCTTTGGATTCCTTGTGCATTTATTACTACAATAGAAAACTGTAATGATTGAGGAAATAGGTCTATTGGAGTCCTTTTTCTAGCTGGAACTTGGTGTTACAATCGTTTGCGCAAGCCCCTCCTCAGCCTCTTGAATATGGCTTGTGGGTGACAAATGCAAGTGAGCTTGGCTATAGTTGTATATGGTTGGGTGGAGCTTATTTTCCCTAGACTTAGTCTCCCTACAAACTTAAAGATACGTATCATTTTTAACTTGTTTAAATGTTAATGAATTTATTATGCATTTATGGTTTGAAATGGTTATGGATTTCTATATTGTAATAATGTTGTTAGTTTAAGGAGTATGTGGTTACATCTCTATGTGGAAATGACACTTTTAATTATGATATATGTGTGTGTTTGTGTGTTTCATCCCTAAAACTAATGATGCTAATAAATAGATTGAGAAAGTGTGTAATTTTGGATTAGAATGAAGTGTTGTGTGGAATGTTTTCCTATGTTGTTCATAACATATAATATGCAATAGAATTTGAAATGTTTTACATGATAGAAAGGATTATGCTGTATTCCTGAACTGGAACTCTATTCCATATGAAATGTTTAATTGTGTTATTAGCAACATATAAGTAAATAACACAAAAAAATTATGAAATGATCCATGAGAATATGAATTGGAACCTAGAAATGTTGGGCTTGAAGGCCCCTTCCATTGATAAAAAGGATTACAAGGGGAACTTCCTACTGAGAAGGGTATGTGTGTGTATATATATATATATATATATATATATATATATATATATATATATATATATATATATATAGAATTATTCACTTTGTTATAAGCCCATGAATCTACACAGGTGGCATTAATTTCACGCTAAAAGAGTTAGTCTCCCTTTTGGGTATAAGGATAGCCCAAAATCCTTTTATGAACATTGAGCTAGCCTTGCATTTTCATCAGCATAAAGGTTTTCCACAAGTTTCCTTTCATTGTTAGTTTGGCCCTTGAATCATGTACATAACGCCATGGAGCTAATTGTAGGCTTGAATTGGAGTCTAGAACCCTTGGCGTGCGGCAAGAGAGGTGGCGGCCCTTTAGGAGTTCACTACAAGCTGCTGATAGAGAGTAGTCACAGGAGCACCTATGCCAACATGCCTAGAATTCCCTATTCATGCACAGGGAATGTCTAAGGGTTAGGAACTCATTGGAGTGGCCTCCACCCAAGATTAGTAGGGGTAGCACCATAGGATTCTTTAGCAATCCATCACCACCATTACCGAATGCTGGTGTTGAACTTGACATTTACAGAACCACTATGATAGAGTCATGGTCAAAATGATCAACATGAAGTGATCAACGAAAAGTTGAATAAAGCTCTCACAATACTCATCAAAACCCAAATCAGGTGCCTTGCTTAAGTATGAGAAAAATTCCTCTGGTCTAGCCATGACAAAGGTCAAAGGTAAGAAAGTGTTGCAGCAGAAGAGGGATATGACTTAATTTTATAATGAAGCCAACCAGCTTATCCATTAACCAAGAAGAACCCTAGCAGTAACCACATATTGGCTCACCTAATTTCCTTTTAATGCGATTGCACGAAGATATGATGATGTGGCCCAAAGGAAAATCCCAAAAGGTTTACCCTAGAGGTTTTGTCTTGCATAACCGTGGGATTGAGTGGGTTTACGTTAGCCAGAATGAATTATGTGACATGCAAGCCCATTAGTCTTTCCATTTCTTGGAGGTGGAACCCACAAGAAAGTGCACCCGAAGCCTCTAGCCCAGAAGAATCATCTTTTATCATAAAAGGGTTGGTTGGAGGGCATTAGTCAAGATGAACTGGTTGATACATTAGCTCGATGCTTCTGCCCTTGGTTTGAGGTGCTTCCCATAGGAAAGTGAAACCCGACAGTTCAAACCCAAAGGAATTGTGGGAACACCCAAATAAAATGATGGGAAGATATCAACTGGGATGCAGTGGTAGACATGACAACCTGACGACCATACTATTGGGTAGAGGTGGACCCCTTGACAGGTCATCCTATTGGGTTCACCCTAGAACATTCGCAAGGGTGTAGACAAAAGGGAGCGAGGTGAGCAGTGCAGGATGATGTGGAAGAGCCACCACATGTGCCAATCGAGAGTGAGGGGCATGTGGGGAAGCAATGCCAGCATACATGTAGGTCAGGGGTCCCCACCCAAAGGTGCAAGGTGAATGATAAAGGAGAGCCTCGTGATAAGGGTGCCTACATGACGTCATATGGTGGGAGCCTCCCAATATTAGTTAAAAGAAGCAACAGACGAAGAAACGATAATGGAAAAGTAGGATGACGTAAGGTGAGTACATGGAAGGGCTCGTACCGATGTAGAAAGCCCATTAGTGGGACGGTAGTCCCACTTGATACGTTTCTCCACTGTCGAAAACTCGAGAGTTTAGGATAGTGTAATAAGTAGAGATTAGGGAGGGAAAACATTAGGATGACATGGTGCCCCAACATTGGGAGGACCGGAGGAACGAGCCCCACCATGCTGGAAGAGGTGTTTGGAGATGCAATAATGGTTCCATTAGAACCAAAAACTGCTTTCAGAGGGGTACCTATAGTGGATTAAGAAAAAGGGATCGATCCCTTGAGATTGATGAGAGCCATCAATTTCCTGATGGGTGGTATTCCCTTATTTCCCATCTCAAAGGGTGAGTCCATTTTAACCCATGTGCATGTTGGCTTCTCAGGGCCCTCATGTGATGTCTTCACCATTGAAGCTAGTCGGGATCCTCCCAAGACCTGTAAGATAGTTAAGAAACCATTTTTGATTTCTATTGGCACAAATGAAGCACATGCGGCATGGGGGACACAACAAGTATGTCACACACTAATATAATGGTCGAGAGTTGGGGATCAGACCCATAAAAAAATGTAAGTATGTGTTGCATAGAATGTTGACCCGAGTTGTCTAAGAGCACGACTATCACGCGGACCACTAGAAAACTGCCACATGGTATTTAGATGATGTGGCAGGGCCATATTCTTTGAGAAGAAATATCTCTTATTCCAAAGGTCAGATTGAAGCAAAATTTTAAATCACCAAATTTGCCTCAACGATATGAGCACATTAGTGATGGTTATTCTATGTTTAGAGAAGTTGGAAGAAGTCAAAACATTTATACCCCATTTTCGTAATACTGGGTTTGCATGGTGACCACCTCCTACTCTAGGTATTGGGTAAGGGGTTTTGTTACAGAGTGGTATCAAAGCAAGCAGGTTCAACCTTTGGATTGGACGGGCTCTATCATGAGCAAGTAATGAATTTTAGAAGATTAACCAAATAATTATTTATATTTTAAAAGTCAGTTTAAATAAATTACCTGAAGGCCTAATTGCTATTTCATGTCTTGAGCTACTTGGAAGCAATGTAAACTAAACAATACCTTGTTTGAGTAAATTAGCAGTTGTAATAGGTTGTGAAATAGAATGCTTGAATGCACATTTAACAATTGCTACTTATTTGATAAATATGCACTAATGTTACTATTTTTCTACAAATATGTGCACAACCTTGTTGTTTGTCTATTAAATATGCGCTAATGATGGAATTACATGTTGTATGATTGATGTAACTGAATTATTAAATATGGTTAGAATGCTAACATGATTGTTTCATAATAGCATAATTCTCCACAATAATTCCATGAATGCAAGGTTTATGATTAGTATGGTGTTTATTTGATTATCACGTGAAAATATAACAATGTGTGTGATTGACAACACATCACAAACGACCTGAGATAGGAACAACACAAAAATGGTGACTTGAATGGTGCAATATAGTTCTAATCAATCACAACATGGAAGTGAATGGGTTAAAGCTAATGAAAATGAGATATCAATGGACTAGGGGGGGGAGGGGGAATCACTCTCCAAATTGGTTGGACACTTTGAGGAGATAAGGGTTGAAGTCAAAAGTTTTCAAGTAGACAATGAGAGGATGGTAAGGACTAAATAAAGGAAAGCTGAGATAAATGCAGTTATCCTACACAGTCTCTCAGATTTTCAAAGGTAGAAGAAATCTAAGATGAGGGCTAGTCATAGATACATGAAGGGCCTTCATGAGTTAGAGGAGAAAACCAATGGAGAAGATGGAAGTAGGTCTAGAAAGGGGCATGGGTGGGGAAGTGAGGACATTATGCTAGGATATGTACCATTAAGCACCCAAGAGGAGGAACCAACACACATGTGCATCATTCTAACATACCCTCCAGTTCTGAAACCAATAGACACCACCACCATCATCATTCAGGAAGTAAGGAAAAGTATTACATGCTTGATGAATTCAAGAAAGACAGACCACCCACATTTGATTAGCATATGAAGAAAGCAGAGGATGAAAAAGATCAGCTATTCTGTATGATTTTTTTTTCAGAATACATGACTATTCTGAAAATATGAAAGCTAGAATCACCACCTTCAGCTTGAAAGCAAAATCATACATATGTTAGGAAGACTTGAAGAATGTTAGACGAATTATTGGGAAAGAGTTAACTTGGACAAAACTTGAAAATATCTTAAGAGAACAATACTTATATGAGCATTATTATGATACCAAGGTAAATGAGTTCTATGAACTAAGGATGGGGAAATTATCAAATAATGAATATTTCACCAAGTTCCTAAGGATATTGAGGTATGTACCATATCTCGACGGTGAGAAAGCTAATATTAAAAATTTTATCAGTGGGATGCCTATGAAATTCAAAGATAAGATTGAGTTGCTAGAACCACCGACTCTCAAGGACACTATTGAAAAGGTAAAGAACTAATGTGAGCAAGAAAAAAGCATGATAGAAATCAAATGAAACTAGTAAGAAAAGAACAACCCTGGATATAAGAAGAGTTGGCCCAAGAAAATCTCAAAGAATAGAGAATGTAAACACCCAACTCATACAACATAGTCTCAATAGAAAGATAATGTTGTTGTTAAGAAAAAAGTGCAGTAACCAGCGGTAGAAAAACCGAAGTTTGAAGCCTGAGAGCCTCTCAAATGTTGGACTTGTCATGAAAACCATATAATAAGCCATTGTACACATCAGAAATATTTCATACCAAATATTTATAGTGTCCAAGAGGCTTACACAATAGGTGAGGTAGATTAGAGTGTGCCTAGAATTTATGTAGCAATGGACAACCGCGAGGAAGATTACCAAGAATTCATCATTGAGATGGAAGGTAAGATACATGATCAAGTTATTTCCATTTTAATTTATCCAAGCTCTAATTATAGTTATGTTGTCGTAGATCTTGTAGACAAATGCAATCTATTTAGGGAATTGCATGAAGATCCATGAGTAGTACAACTAGAAACTGTGACAAAAGGGAAGATCAATCATTGGGTAAGGTTCTATGCATTTGATCTCAGCAACGTCACCACAAAATTCCACTTGAATGTGTTTCCATTGGGTGTGTATGGCATATTTTTTGGTATGGGCTAGTTGTACTTACACCGGACCAAAGTAGATTGTTGTGCAAAAGAAATTGAATGCTTGGATGAGCAAGGAGTAAGAAGAATTCTGCAGGGCAAAAGGAAGCCTACCTTAGTAAAATTGATTACTACTATGCAAGCCAAGTGTAGTAGCAAAAATCCCCGGATGCGGGTGGTAAGATCAGTGTAAATGCTCAAGCGAGCGAGGAGGGCAGCTGGCGACCTGGAGTCTGCGATGAGTAAATGCATGGCAGAGCATTTATGTCCCTTAATGCCTCACTTGGCTCACGGCAGGCGGGGTTTGTTTATCAAGATGGTTAATAGGTTCAGCAAGGCAGTTCTCAGGAATTCGACATTCCTTTGGCAGTGCTCTGGCAATTACGCTCCTGAGAGAATTGTTACGCGTGCTCCTGAGGCAGAGTGGCGCGTTTGGAAACCTCCCTGGTTCCATAGGCGCAGACTCTTGGCCAATTCCATCACCTGGATCACGACGAATACGCTTTGCATCTGGTATGATTACTATCTGGTTTTTTGGTTTCTTTATGGCATAGCTCACGTCTCTGCTTGCGGGTCGGTCGATTATCTTCAATTTGGACCAAGATTTGAAGGTTTAAGGATAGAGCTAGAAGTTCAGAGTCTTAATTGTGTAAAGTCTTTCCGAAGCGTCCAATCCTCCGGATACTGGTATATTTGGTGTTTGCTGTGCTTTCGCACCCATAATCTGGTTCGCCCCCTTGCAATGGCTCCCCGACAGCGCGGAATTCCCCGAAGAGGTAGCAATTATGGTGGTCGTGGGGGTAATAGGGGCAGAGGAGAGCCTATTCCTCCCTGTATCGTCCCGCTCGCCTCCAAATCTCCGTCATCCCCTTCTTCTGAACATTCTGGTCCTTCTCTGCACAGTTCCCTTCACTCCTGTCGGTTCAAATTCAAAAGCAAATTGCACAAGCCCACCATTTCTGCCCTGCTCACTGTTATTTTTTCTGAGGAAGAAGAGGATTCCTCAAGCTCAGAGGAATACATCAGGGACAGTCCACTCTCTCACAGTCCCAGTAATTCTCATGAAAGTGAAGCCGGTGACATTCTCAATGCCCCAGACCCGCTTCAGACCGAAGAGCAACGCGAGGATTCGCCCCTGCATTCAATCTCTGCTAATGATGATATCATTCCTTGCGCTCCAGCGTCTTCCTCAGGCAATATGTTACACATGATGTCTCTGCCGGAGCGAGCAGAAAAGGATAAAGAGGAGAACATGGGGGTCGAATGGGTCAGTTCCACCGGCCGCGACATGGATGCAGATGAAGACATGCCACCTCAGGCTTAAGCTTTCAATCTCAACAAGAAGTCTCAGAATGAAGGTTTTGTTTTGAACTCGCGCACAGTGGTTTTTTCTCCAGTTTTTTCACTATGGCTCACTACTATCTTCCAGCTTATAAGTGTTTTTTTCTAGTCTTTTGTAATAGTCTCAGAACTGTTGTATGGCGGGAAAAGCAGGATGTTCTATTTTGGGGTTATTGTATTTTGAAAACTGCCTTATGGATTGTAATCAGATATTTCAGTGCTGTATGCAGCAGATTTTGTGATAGAGGGTTGGATGTAGCCCCCTCAGAGGTCCATACCTCTCTGTAAATATTTTTTACCCTTTTTTATATAATAGATAGCCTTTACTTAGAAAAAAAAAAGTGTAGTAGCAAAAATGGATGCACATTGTTTGCAGTACAAGTTTCTAGGGACAAGAAAGCTGACAACGAGATTGAAGATGAGGAAGTTGAGTTGATAAAGAGATACCCTGTTTTGCAGTAGTACACATATATCTTCCTAATGGAGGTTCCTAGATTACCTCCTCATAAAGAGATAGATTTCTCTATTGAGATGGTACCTAGAGAAACACCAACATCCAAGGCACCATATAGGATGAGCACCCTAGAGTTGGTCAAGCTGAAATTGCAGCTAAGGGAAATGCTTGACAAAGGCTACATAAGGCCAAGTGTGTCTTAATGGGTAGAACCTATATTGTTTTTAAAGAAGAAGGATGGGACCCTTATATTATGCATTGATTACAGGAATTCAAATAAGGTAACTATCAAGAATAGGTACCCATTTCTAAGGATCAATGATCTCTTTGATTAGTTGAGGGGATCAATAGTTTTCTCCATGATTGACTTAAGGTCTAGATACCAGCAAGTGAGGATGAAGGAGGAGGACATTCATAAGATTGATTCCATAACAAGATATGGGCATTATGAGTTCATAGTGGTACCCTTTTGGATTACTAATTTCCATACCATATTCATATGCCCGATGAAAAATGTATTGCATCCCTATCTAGAAAACTTTGTCATGGATTTTGTTGATGAAATACTAGTGTACTCAAGGATGGAAGAAGAGTATAGAATACATCTGGCTACAGTGATACAATTATTGAGGCAGCACAACCTTTATGAAAATCTTAGTAAGTGTGATTTCTTTCAATAAAAGATGCATTATTTGGGGCATATTTTCTCCAAGGAAGGGATATCAATTGATCCTGAAAAGGTCAAGGCCATAATGGAGTGGCCAACTCCAAAGAATGTGTATGAGGTTAGATCATTCATGGGATGGGTAGGATATTACAGGAGATTTATCATAAATTTATCCAAGATAGGCCTTCCCATTACAACTTTGTAGAGATAAGGAAAGAAATTTGAATGGATCGCTCAATGCGTAGAAAGCTTTGAGCAGTTAACGGATTTGCTCACTAATGCACGAGTGTTGAGAATTGCAGATCCTGAGAAGGATTTCGTGGTGCACAGAAAATCCTTCAAGGAAGGGATTGGTGAAGTCTTAATAAAGGAAGGGTAGGTCATAAGTTATGGTTCCAAGATGTTAAATGTGTATGAGGTGAATTATGTAACCCATGATTTAGATTTAGATGCCATCATCCATGCCTTGAAAATGTGGAGGCATTACCTCCTTAGTAGAAAATTTACACTCATGATAAACCATAGTGGACTTAAATATTTATTTTGGAAACCCAAGTTGAATGCTAGGAAAGCAAGATGGTTGGCCACACTTAGTGAATTTGATTTTGAAATAAAGAACATAAAGGAAAATTAAATAGGGTTGTTGATGCTCTAAGCATAAGAATTCGAGTGAATCACTTGGCAGTTGTAAGTTTTTAGAAAGGAGACCTGATAAAAAGGGTCAAAAGTGTTGGAAAACAAGATGGAAATTATTAGCAAGTGAAAGAAAATTGTTGCAAGGTGGTGAGGATGAGGAATATCACCTCAATGAGGACAACCTAATCAGGTTTAAAAATAGAATTTATGTGCCAAACAATGATGAAGTAAAAAGGCTAATAGTGGAAGAGTTTCATGTGAAGCCTTAGGTATCAACAGACCCTTACGAGCATTAAACAATACTATTATTAGCTGAATTTGAAGAAAGAAGTGGCTGATTTTGTGGGAAAATGCTATATTTCCTACACATAAAGGTCGATTCCAAGCATCTAGTAGGACTGTTGCACCCCATTCCCATTCTAGAATGGAAATGGGAGGCAATTTCTTGGGATTTAATTACAATATTTCCTAGAACCACCAAGAAACGTGATGCAATCATGGTAGTGGTGGATAAGCTAAGAAAGGTAGCTCATTTGTAGTAGTCAAGTCTAATAACTCTACTAGTGACATGACCCAAATTTTCAAAAAGGAGATTGCGAGGCTACATGGTATCCCCAAGAAAATTGTGTTAGACAAATATTTTAGGTTCAATTCAAGGTTTTGGGAGGAATCGTTTGCGGGATTGGGAACAAAATTGGCATTTAATACAACATATCATCCACAAATATATGGGAAAATGGACAAGACTAACATAATCCTTGAGGACATGTTAAGGATATATGCGATGCATCAACCCAATAAGTGGGAAGAATATCTTCCGCTTGTGGAATTTTCATACAACAATGGATATCAAGAATCAATAAGGACGAGTCCATTTGAGGCTCTATATGATAGGAGTTACAATGCTCATATTAGTTGGAGTGATCCATTGAATAGGGTCCTCGTTGGACCTGATATGCTTAAGGAAATCGAAAAACAATTTTAGATCATCAAACAGAATATGGAAGTGGCACATAATAGGCAAAATATCTATGTAGACCAACATAGGGTACATGAAGAGTTCAAATTTGGGGAACATGTGTATTTGAGAATTAAACCCAAGAAGAGTTATTTAAGGATTGGGTCATGTACCAAGTTGGTAGCATGGTATTGTGGACCTTTTGATATCCTTGACAAGATTGGACTAGTAGCATATAGGTTGGATTTACCTCCATCTATTATAGCTCATGATGTTTTCCATGTCTCTTTTCTTAAAAAATATTTGTAGGATTCTAATCATGTGATCGATTGGTTTGTGCTATAGGTGGAACCAGAGGGAGAGTTCCAACTAGAGCCATTGTCCATTCTAGACAAGAGGAGTCTCATTCTCTGTAATTGATCCATAGAGTAAGTCAAAGTGCAATGGAAGAACTTTCAGCCAGAGGAGGCAACTTGGGAAATGGTTGATGCCATGAGAGATGATTATCCCCTTTTGTTTGCAAGCTAGGGAAAATGTGTATGTGAATGTAAATATTGTATAGGGTTGTGTATATAAATCTCCATAAAATAATATGTGTTTGTATTCTATTTTTGGTGTTTCATATAAGCAAGAGAACACCAAGGGCAGTGTTCCCTCAAGGAGGAGGGGCCTGTGATATCCCCACCCATGGTTGTCTCATAAAAATGAATTGTAAATATTATATATATAAATAAAATTAACAAAAAAATGGATTGATTCAAGGGACACAGATTGCAGAGTTGAGGAGGAGGATTACTTGCTTGGGATGTTGAGGTTTTCATGTGGAGAAAAATCTGAATGATTTGGACAACCATTAAAGGTTGATTGGTGTGTTTAAAGAATTTGGTTCTAAAAAAATTAAATGGGCTACAAGAAGAGGTATGTAGGCCCATAGTTCTTTGGAGATCACTCTCAAGGTAGTAAGGATGAGTAGTAAATACAAGTATAGAAAAAGAAGTCAAGGAAGTGAAGGAAAGGGGAAGGTATGCATGAAAGAGGACTCACATTGATACTAGTGGAAATTAGAGAAGGTAGAGAAAGAACTCGTATGGAGGGAGATAGAGCATCCATTTGGGTAGAAATAAACATGGATCATATCAAGAACTCACTAACGAGAAGTGAAGAGAAGGGAAGGGGATTGGTCCTCTAGTTCCTTGAAGGTTGTTGGTTGAGATACTAGTCTCTGGAGCCATATAACAAGTTGGGTTCCCTACAGGTTGGGGTTTGAGATAGAAATCACTGGAGCTGTGTAAAAACCTAGGTTCCTTGGAGACTGTGGGTTGAGATAGAAATATCTAGGCCCTGATAACAACTTGGGTTCCCTAGAGGCTATGGGTTGAGATAGAAATATTTGGAGCTTGTAGCAACTTGGGTCCCTTAGAGGTTATGGGTCCATATAGTAGTCCCTCGAGCCCTAGACAACTTGGGAAGATATTATTCTTTAATTTATTATCTACAAAGATTATCCTAAAGGTTTTTGTGTTTACAGTTTAGTTTTGTAGTGGATTTTGGACTTCTTGGAAAGGAGTTGAATCCCTAGTTTTACTCTCTCTCTTTTTCTGTGTAAAATTAATTCTATTAAGTAGAAGAGAAAATATTTACAGGGTGACCGAAGTCAGTACAAAGCTCTGAAGAAGAGCTATCATTCTAAGAAAAAGCTAACAAAGCCTCTCTCCAGAGGCAAAGAGACCCATAACTGAAAACTGAAAACAAAACCATCCATAACAACCCATACATACTAATCAAAACCAGGAGACCCGTTCATCAGCAATCGACAGAGACCCAGAACCCAGATAACAAAGAGGCAGTCAACAATATCCAAAACTGGGACAAAAAAGAAGGAGGTTTACCTCCAGCAGAGGCATGCTACTCATCAGGTTGTTCCTCCACAACAGGAAACTATCCGAATTACTATTCATCTTCAGCTGGAGCGTTGAACTGAGCAGAGGGACCAGGATCGGCAGGTTGCATCTCCGTGTCTTGAAGGATTCTTCCTGGTTCCGCTTGTGCAGGCTGTGGCACCATACCAATGCCAAGCTGGAATGCAGGGGGAGGACCATCAGCAGCGCCCAATCCTCCAATATGATCAGTTGTGCCTCCCAATTGTGTGGTTTCATAAAACATTACCGTGATGTGTGCACTGACTCGTTGCCAATGAAGCGAACTATCGAAGGCAAAAATGGCAGACCCCGTGGTCGAGGGTGGCCCAGGAGGAAAATTGGTAGCTCGGCGCCTTCCTTGTCCGCTATGGGTGCTCGGATAGCGCCCAGTGAACAGCTCGCTAGAGGCTGGCGAGTCTGAATTGGATTCATTAAGGGCACGCCTGGGTTGGCCATGGCGGCAGCCCATCCTCTGTCGCAGGCGGGCCATAAAAGGAGGGGCCTCCAACGGATACCCAACAGACGCTGCACTGTATCCTTGAAAGCCAACCTCGGCAGGAGAAAACGTTTGACTGAAACTCTTTGAGCCCACGGGAGCGGAGAGGCTATTTCCTGCGAAGTCCTCTCCCTCCTTTCCAAAACCTTTGCTCGAAACAGGACTGATGCACCTGAGACTTAAAGACAGAGGCCACTGCTCAGAGCTCGAACTCCAGCCAGTGTCCCAGAGAGAAATAGCATAAACCATACACGCCAACTCTGCTTCAGACGCAGAATTGACAGAGAGGACCCAGCCTAACACTTCATCTATCTGCCTCGCGCTTGCACTGCCTTGCGCTTCCTTATAGTTGTCTTTCCTCCCTCGATTAAACCACACCATAACTGCCCCATTGATGGAGGCCGCCATCACTTGCAGCTCACAACATGCGAGAACCCACGCATTTACAAATTAACCTGCGGCATCTAACGAGAGAATGTGAGAGTCTGCCTGCCAGGCTGCCTTCCCCCGCGTTACATACCTCTTCACGTACAAGGTGGGCAGGTGTCGAGCCGCCTCCCACCACCCGTGTCCCATCGCATTGAACACGTCCCTATCCACCCGCATGCAGGGAATCCCTAGTTTTACTCTTGTGGGTGGAGGTAGTGAACCTTTAGATTCCTTGTGCATTTCTTACTACATTAGACAACTAATGGAATTGAGGAAAAAGGTCCTCTAGAGTCCTGATTCTAACTGTCAGTTGGTGTTATAGTCCTTTGTGCAAGCATCTCCTAGTCTCTAGAATTTGGCTTATGGATGACAACTACAAGTCAACTTGGCTGCAATTGTCTATGGTTGGGTGGAGAGTCTTTTCCCTAGAGCCAGTTTCCATAAAAACTTAAAGATGAGTATCCTTATATATTTTTTTTAAATGTTAATGAACCTATGATGCATTTTTTGTTTGAAATGGCTCTTGATTTCTAGACTGTAATAGTGTTGTTAGTTTAACGAGTATGCGATTACATCTCTATGTGGAAATGACACTTGTAGTTATGATATATATATGGGTGTGTGTGTGTGTGTGTATGCGTGTGTGTGTTGCATCCTTGAAATGAATGATGTCGATAAACATATTGATCAAGTGTATGCTTTTGGATTGGAATGAAGTGTTGTGTGGAATGCTTGCTTGTCTATTTCATAACATATAATATGCAACAAAATGTGAAATTTTTTACATGGTAGAAAGGATTATGTTGTATTGTTGAACTGGAACTCTTCTCTCTATGAAATTCTTTACTATGTTATTAACAACATATAAGTAAATAACACAAAAACATTGTGAAATTATCCATTAGAATCTGTATTAGAACCAAGAAATGTTGGGCTTGAAGGACCATTCCATTAATAAAAATGATACAAGGGGGACTGCTTGCTTAGCAGGGTCTATGTATATACATATAACATTATTCATTTAGTTATAAGTCTGTGAACCTATGCAGGTGGTATTGCTTTCATACTGAAATAGTTATTCTCTCTTTTAGGTACATGGACAGCCTAAAAACCTTTTATGAAGGTTGAGATAGCCTTTCAACAACCTAGCTGTCTTCCACAAGCTTCCTCGCATTGCGATTTTAGCCCTCTAAGCCCCTACATAGCACCATGGATCTGGTTACAATATTGCTTTGGAGTCTTGAACCCTTGGCTTATGGCAGGAGAGGTGGCGATGCTTCAGGGGTTCACTATGAACCCCTGACAGAGAGTGTCCGCAGGAGCGCATCTACCTGCATGCCTAGAATTCCTTGTTCACACACAGTGAGTGTTTGAAGGCCATGAACTCATTAGAGTGGCCTTATCCCAAGCTCAGGAAGGGTAGCATCATAGGATGCTTTAGCAAGCCACCACCGCCATTACCAAACACTAGTTTTGAACTTGACGTTTGTAGATCCTTTGTGATAGAGTCACAATCAAAATGACCAGCATGAAGTGATCAGTGAAGAGCTGAAGAAACCTCCCATGATACTCATTGAAACCAAAATCAGGCCCCTCACTTAAGTATGGGCAGATTTCCTCTAGTCGGGCCATGGTAGAGGTTGAAGGTAAGCACGTGATGTGGGAGAATCGGGTCATGACTTCATCTTATGATGAAGTCAACCACCTTATCCATTAACCAGGAAGAACCCTATCCGTGGAAGCCACAGGTTGGTGTGCCTGATTTACTTAATGCAATTAGACAAATATATGATGACGTGGCCAAGAGGTAAATCTCGGAAGGTTTACCCTAGAGGTTTCTTTTGGATAATTGTGGGATCAACAAGGCTGACATCAGCTGGGATGAGTTGGTTAACATGCAAGCCCTACGCTCCAACAATTGGTTGGAGGTGGCGCCCACATGACAACGTGCCCTAAGCCTCTAGCCCCAAAGAATTAGTTTTCATCATAAAAGGGTTGGTGGGCTGACGTCATTTGGGATCAAATGGTTGATACATCAACCTGATGGTTCTGCCCTTGGTTGGAGGTGGTGTTCACATGACAACACAACTTGGTGGTTCAAACTCGGGTGAATTATAGCCACACCCAAATAAAATGATGAGATTATGTCAAGCAGGATGCGGTGGCGGACATCACAACCCGATGGTGAGGCTATTGGCCAGAGGTGGACCCCTTGACAGGTCATCCCATTGGGTTCACCCTGGAAAATTTGCAAGGGTGTAGACAGAAGGGAGCAGGGTGACCAGTGTAGGATGATGTGGTAAAGCCACCACGTGTGCCAATCGAGAGTGAGGGGCATGTGAGGAAGTGACCCCACCATACACGTAGGTCGAGGGTCCCCACCCAAAGGTGCAAGGCAAATGACAAAGGAGTGTGTTGGGATAAGGGCATCGAGATGTATTCATCTGATGGGACACACCCGAGATTAGTGAAAAGAAGTGGTAGATGAAGGTGTTAGAAGGGCCTAAAGTGATGACATAAGGTGAGTGTGTGGCAAGGCTCCCACCTATGTAGACAACCAATTGGTGGAAGGGAGGTCCAGTCTGATAGGTCATCCCACCATAGAAAAGCCAAGAGTTAAACACAATGTAATAAACAACGTAACGTATCAAATGGGAATGGTACCGAGTACCCATTTTTTTGAGATGGAAAACTATCATCTGATTTCGAAAATTGCTAATATAAAATACACCTTTTTTTAAACATATTTTTAACACTTTAAATTTTGTTATTTATTAAGTATGAACATTTTTTTTTAATGTTAATGATTTTCATGCTAATTTTGAAAAGTGTTAATACCACATCAACCCCTTTTTGTAGAGGGCTTATTTTTTACACTTTAAACTTTCTAATGTATTAAGTGTGGATAATTTCTTTTAAATGTTAGTGATTTTCATGCGGATTTTGAAAAACATGAACATTTTTTAATACATATTTTTCACACTTTAAATTTTCTTATTTATCAAGTATGAACATTTTTTTAAAATGTTAGTGATTTTGATGCTAATTTTGAAAAGCGTTGATGCGATATCAACCCCTTTCCTTAGAGAGCTTATTTTTGACACTTTAAATTTTCTAACTTATTAAGTGTGGATAATTATTTTTAAATGTTGGTTATTTTCAGATGGATTTAGAAAAACATCAACATTTTTTTAGGCATATTTTTAACACTTTAAATTTTCTTACGTCCTAAGTATACACATTTTTTTTTAAATGTTGATTATCTAACCATTTTTCAAGTTGTCTTATTGATCTTCATATTTTCCATCCTAATATATTTGTTTTTTAAGGGTTTTCCAAATTTTTGCCTTTTGTTTTCCTTCACAATGCTTTTTTATAATGATTTTTTTTTTTTTTGCAAAGTTTAAAAAATTAAAAAAATAATATTTTGAGGTTAGGATTTCATTTATATTTATATATCATTAATTAATATTTCAATGCACATAAAATAACTACCACTAAAAAGTAATAATTCTAAAAACTCGATAAAAAAACACATTTTGCACATAGATATAATTAAAAAAATACATATTTCAAGACCTTGATGCTAAAAATGACATGCTAAATAACATATTTTTATGGAAAGATTAATAAAATATTGGGAATATAACAAATTTTATGAAATTTTTATGAATTTAATATCAAAAACCGATGACATTCCAAGAAAAAAATAAATAAATAAGATAAAATAAAATAAAAATTGATACAGATAAAAATTTTAAGTGAAAATAACAACAACAACAACAACAAAAAAGAAATTAAAACGTACAATTTAAAAAAACACAACAAAAAAATAATTAAAAAAAAAACATTAAGAATTAAAATATAAATATTAAATTAAAAAAAAAAAAACATTAAAATAAGAAAAAGAAATAAAAATAAAAAATATTAAAAGAAAACAATTATAAAAAAAACACTAGAAAAAAAGACAGGGAAAAAAATAAATTTAAAAATTTTAAGAAAAAAAATATTATAAAAGAACCTAATATTTAAAAAAAATTACAAAAAATATTTAGGAAAAAAATTAGAAGAAAAATAAAAAAATAAACATTATAAAAAAAATTAAAAGATATTAAAAAAATAAAATTATAAAGAACATTTAAACAAATTAAAAATAATAATAATAATAAATTTAAACAATTGTGATCCATAGGGCCGCAATTGTTTTTTTTTTAATGTTCTTCATGCATTGTTTTAAATATTTTTATAATTGTTTTTATTTTTATTTTTATTTTGTTAATTTTTTTTAATCTTTATTTTGATTTCTTAATTTCTTAAATTTATTTCTTTTAATGTTTTTTTCAGGTTTTTCTATTTTAAAATGTTTTTCATCGCGTAGTCTAATGAGGTGGAGGAGTTGCCCAGAAAGTTATGGAAATTCCGATCATATCTAGAGAAAATCCAGCAAGGATTTTTGTAAATCCAAGTTATAGTTGTTAAACTTCAAAATTTTAGGGGTCCTAGACGTTTTTGATGGTGCTGAATCCATTTCCACCATCACAAACATGATTCAAGCACTGCCTCTACAAGAGTTTTTGAATTTTTTTTACTCGGATTCCAACCACTTTTAACCGTCCAGGCAATTCCTCTGCCTCGTTAGACAACTCTGTTTTTTATATTTGTTTATTTGCTTATTTTTATTTATTTATCTATTTTTATTTATGTTTTTTTCTAATTTTAACTTTATTTTTTTAATTCTTTTTATTATTTTAAAAAAATGTTTTTTTTTAAATTATTATTTTAACGCTTTGTTATTTTTATTCTGTTTTAATGTATTATTTATTTTAATTTATATTATTTATTTTTTAAATTGTCCAATAATGCATTATTTTTTTTTGGGTTAATTTTTATCTTTAATTATGTTTTTTTTTTTTTTTTTTTGTTTATGTTTATAAGTTTATTTTGTTTTCTTTTCATATTTTTCATGTTTGTTATCTTTTTCTTCTTTATATAGTTTTTATATGATTATTTTTTGGGTCATTTGTTTTTGTTCATATATATATTTTTATTTAATTGTTATTATTATTTTTTATTTTTTTGTTTTGTTTTTTTTTTGTTGTTTTCAATGTTTTAATTTTTGTGCTCTTTTGTATTTTTCATTTTTACTTATTTACATATTTATTATTATTATTATTATTATTATTATTATTATTACTATTATCTGTAGGGTTTGTGTCAATCGTCGACTAGTAACCCGATCTCATTATGTGTCAATTTGATAGTCGATTTAAAAGTTTTCGTTATAATGGATCAAGTCAGCCCCCACAGTATGTCAATTCCATGGTTGGTTTTTAAGTTTTCATTGCAATGGACCAAGTTTATCTACACTATGTGTCAATTTGATGGTTGATTTTTAAATTTTTGTTGCAATGTGTCAGGTTGCCTCACGTTAAGATTTTAAAATAGCTACTCTTGGTATAATGATTTTTTCATTCGGGTGTTCATTTTTAATTTTTTTTAGTCATAGATTTTTATATAATGTCATGGTTGAAAATTTAAGGCTTTCTATAGCCATGATCTTTGGTTTAATTCTACGGTCGAAAAATTGTCTAAATTTTACGGTTTTTCTAAGTCATTATATTTGATAGTTAATGTTATGGTTGAAAATAGTTATAATTATTTTTTCTTTAACACCATTGCTGTAAATTGTTGGAATTTTAAGGCTTTTCAGAGATGTGATATTTTATCCTTAATGACATGCCTAAAAATTGTTGGAATTTTAAGGCTTTTCTGAGACGTGATATATTATCTTTAATGTCATGCCTAAAAATCATTGGAATTTTAAGGTTTTTTAGAGTGATGATATTTTATATTTAACTTCATTATTAAAAAAAATTTAAAATTATCCCAAAAAATAGAAGACGTTATTTTAGCATCAAAACTTTTCGTTTTCAAAGTGTTTTTGGCGCACAAAAAATTGGTTGTCACTGCAATTTTTAAAAAATGTTGAAAATTTACCTTGAAAAAAAAAATTGTTATTCCAACATCAACACTTTTTGTTTTCAGGGTGTTTTTTGCACAAAGGATTGGTTTTCACTGCTACTTTTAAATAATGTTGAAAATTTACCCCGAACAAAAAAAACGTTATTCCAGCATCAACGCTTTTTGTTTTCGATTTGTTTTTTCATGCTTTTTGGGGGGTTTTTTGCTAAAGTTATCGTTTTGATTTTACAATTCCCTTTTGAGAGTTTACATTGTTAATAAGTAGAGCTTCAGGAGGGAAAGCATCGAGATGATGTGATGATCCAACATTTGGAGGACTAGAGGAATGGCCCCCACGGTGCTGGAATGGGTGTTCAAAGACATAATAGTGGTTCTGCTAGAACCAAAAACTGGTTTTGGGGGCTGTCTGCAGTGGATTAGGAAAAAGGGCTTGATCCCCTAAGATTGATGAGAGCAGATGATTTCCTAATGGGAGGTATTCCTTTACTTCCCATCTTAGGGGGTGACCCCATTATAACCCATGTGCATATTGGCTTGCTAGAACCCTCGTGCAATGTCTTCACCATTGAAGTGAGTGGGGATCCGCCCAAGACCTGCAAGATAGTTAAGCGGTCGTGGCTAATTTTTATTTGCGCCAACGAAGAAAATGTGGCGAGGGGGCCACTGCAGGTATGGTGCATGCCAATATAATGGTTGGGAGTCATGGGTCAAGCCCAGACAAAAGTGTAAGTATGCATTATGGAGAAGGTCGACCCTAATTGGTCCAAGAGCCTAACTGCCACACGTGTTAATATTGGACTGCCACATGGCAGTTAAATGATGTGGTAGGACCATATTCTTCAAGAGGAAATATCTCTCAATCTGAAGATTGGATTGAGACAATATTTTATATCACTGAATTCGCCTCGATGAGATGACCACATTGGTGATTATTATTTTAAGTTTAGAGAAGTCGGAAGAAGTCGAAATTTTTATACCCCATTCTCATAAAATTACTTTAAAGATTGGGTTTGCATGGTGACCACCTCCTATTTTGGTTATTGGGTAAGGGGTGTTGTTATAGGCTATGTGTCAAAAAAAAATCTATTGTAGGAACAAAATTAGGCTTATCATTGATAGGTATGCTAACACATGGGCATAAGACTGGAGGTTTTGGTCATTTCTCTGTACATATGGGATTACAATTTATTATTATAGCCCTTGCAAAGTGCTTTAGGACATGGAATACCCACACCTTGATACACATAGCATGTACTTTATGAGATTACAAGTTCAAGAAACCTCCTTTCAAATAAATTACTTGAAACTTCTATTTACTCAAAATTTAAAGTGTATAAGGATGACTTTATGTCTCATGGAAGATCAAAAAATCAGAATGTTGATTTTAAACCTCTTCCTCCACATTTGTTTTTACAATTGGGCAATGGAACAAGTGATAATAAGAATCACTATATTTTCATGTTTCTATCACTTTTAGCTACTCTTGGTGTATCCATCACTATTGAGGTTGGGTGCTTGTGGTGCACATCCATGAAGACATAGATGGAACATATGGAAGAATGTCTTCCAAGTTGAAAGGTAAAGATGTATATTATTTACCTAAAGCGGTGGACACATATCACACGATTGAATAAAAGTTAGTGTTTCCACCTATGCTTATTGAAAAGGTGCATGGATTCAAAACTTTCCATAAGAGATACATTAAGGAGGGGGAAAATGCACTAGTCAGAGATCTTAATGTCCAATACTTTCAATTTCTTGTACTCAATGATGTTCTAATATTGAGATACAAAGAACCCGTCAGAGATATTGAGTGTTCAAAACCAATTGAGCTCTGGAATATAGATGATGAAGATCGACCCAAATTTCCAAGAGGAAGGTCATCTTTCTTACATCCCAAATATAATGATGTATACTTAAAAGAACTAAAGGAAGGAATAACTTCGTACATAAAAATGTGGAAGGACACAATTGGAAATGAGTATTTACAAATTGTTATAGAAGAATAGAAAAATGCAGTAGAGAATTGGGAAATAATTCTTGATACATTAGATGAAATCTATAATCATCATGTATGGATAGAAGTGATTCATCTTTTAAGGAGTTTTGACCCAAGTCAAGGAAAATTATGTATGATGACCATAATCTATTCCATGATCTCTCAAGTATTATGGATGGATATTTTGATAATATGATAGATGAACTGGTATATGTTGAACCCAAATGCAACAATCCAAAGAAACATTTAATCCTATGATTTTTTTTTATAAAGGAAAGATGTTGCTAGTTAGATCAGGAAATGAGGATGAAGGAGAGATGATTTGGATGGAAAAAGCCACCTTAGATATCTTCAAGGATAATGAAAAGTGACAATATTCATGTAAAGGTTGAATGGTGGAAGACTATTTTAGCGAAATACAATGGAAATTTTTTAGAACAATATTGGGTACCAAATCCGAATGACACAGAACTTAACTCTATTCCTTGTAGAAATTAGGTTGTAGATTTGCAACAACTCATGAAGTTTTAATCAAAATCACAAAACACATATCTACACTACTTCTTTATGGACATTATTTCACAATTTAGAACAAAAATTTTAGACATGAAAGAAGGAATAACATTCATGCAACACCTATTTTTATTTAGGGAAAGAAATATATTACGAACCCTAGTGCCTCTTTCATTAATCAAATGAAATAGAGATGTATTACAGTTTCTTTGCTCAACTAAGCTCATGCTGCAAGTGAACAACCTCTCTCGATGCTAACTGAAGGCCTTTAACCCAACCTTAGTCAAATTTTCCCTCGGTTTGAGCTCCTATTTCCTTGTGTTATTCCTTGAAGAATTATCCCCTATTATTTAGGAAATTCCCTTAATTGAATTGCACAATTCCTTTAGGTTGATCATCCAACTGCATCCAACACATACACACTCAAAACTACTCTATAACTGATGTTACATTGCCTTGGAATCTCCATCTCAATTTGGTAACTCGAATCCCCTGAATGCACTAGTTATTTTGGGATAACTTGTCAATTGAATGGATTATCATTCAGTTTGACTGAAGTCCCACTGCTTAACTGACCTTCCACTAGTTCCTCTAAAAGTTAGAACTAGTTTAACTAAAAACAACCTAAGATAACTGACCTTGATTTCTACAAATTTGCAATCACGTGTGTAGAACTGAACTATAAATCCTCCAACTCAAATTTACTAAGTAAACTGGGTGGCATAAGTTATGTCACACAAGTTAACATCATCCAAGCTATCTGCTGATGTGGAAATTCAAAATTTTCTCAATTTAATCAAGGCAAAATGAAATTGAGAATTTCTTGTTTCATTTTTCAACACTCCCTCTCAGCAAGAAAGGGATTATCAACTACCCCTATCCTGCACCTGTGGAAATCAAACTTCCCTCTTGGAAAGGTCTTTGTCAAAATATAAGCATCTTGTTCCTTTGTCAGAATGTACTACAACAACATTATTTTTCTCTGCACAAAGTCATGGTGATACTTGATATCTATATGCTTGGATCGATTGTGAAAAAAATGATTTTCATAGATCTTGAGGCAACTCTAATTATCACAGTATATCACAGTTGGATCCATCATATGACCAAACAATTCAACAAATATATTTCTCATCCAGATTTCCTCACATGCTTCTTGATTGACATCCATGTATTATTCTTCTGTCGAGTTGAGTGCCACCGATCTTTGCTTCCTGTTGTACCAGGAAACAATTGTGGACCCGACACTGAAAAATCCACCCAATGTATTCTTTCAGTCTCATGGAATCCCCAACCAATCTACATCTTTGAAGCCATATATTGTCACCCCCTCTGTTTGTCTATACCATAGTCCAAACTAGGTAGTGCTTCTGAGGTACCATGGAACATACTTAACATCCCTCCAAAATAACTTGGTTTGCCTAACCATAACTTCGCAAAGCTAGTTGACTGCATAGCACATATCTAGTTGTGTGGCCACATTTTACATTAGTGAACCCACCAACTACTGGTAAACAATAGCATCTACTTTCTCACCTAAAGTGACATCCTCTTTCCTTGAGTTGGTCACTAGAGGTGTCTCACTATACATGTGAAACCTTTAAAGTATATTGTTGGCATAATTTCCCTAAGAGACAACCATTTCCCCATCACTTAGCCATACTTCCAATATGAGGAAGTACTGCATGAGACCCATGTCCTTCATTTCAAACTTTCTTGCAAGGTCTTCCTTGCAAGATCTGATTAACTTCTCATCACTAGTTAAAATCAAGTCATCAACATATATGACAATAATCAACATTTTACCTTCTACCAATATGTGATAGAGGTTTTCATCTACTTCAACATAGGTTAAGCCCAAACTGGTGAGATATTTATTGATCCTGGTGTATCAAGCACGGGGTTCTTTCTTGAGACCGTAAAATGCTCATTTGAGTCTGCAAAAATGAGACACCTGATCAAAAGTTTAGAAGCCTTCTGGTTGCTCGATATACACCACCTCCTCAATAACTCCATTGAAGAATATAATTTTCACATCCATCTGGTGGGTCTTTCACCCCATCTATGCAGCCAGAGCAAGAATTGATCTAATGGATGGGTACCTTGCCATAGGAGAAAAGGTCTCCTCATAGTCAATCCCCTCAGCTTGAGAGTACCCCTTGGCCATAAATCTCATCTTGTACTTTTCTATGCTTCCCTACGCTACATGCTTTACCTTGAGGGTCCATCTCGAACACATAACTGATTTATCTGCTAATCTTGGGACCACTTCCCAAACAACGTTCTTTACAATGGATTCATATTCCTCCACTATTGCATCAACCCATAATGGTTTCTCTATTGCTTCCTCAAAATAGGATGCCTCAGTCTCTACAAGCTCAATCATTAGATCCATGTAGCTATTGTACTGATCTGGTGACCTTCTTTGTATGTGCTCATTTGAAGGAGCACCCACATTCTCCCTTCCATCTTAAATGAGTCTCTCAACTTCCCTGGTCCTTTTCCTACCTTCTCTGGATGATTTTTCTTGAGTGGCTATCTCCACTTTTTGCTCCAAAATTTATGGCTAATCCACAAATTCCTTAGGTTCCTCCTTTGGAGCTAAAATCTCCTCCTCTGGTGGGATCTAAAGCTACCTCTCAAGAGAGCATTGCATGGCTTTTAATTCATCAAATTTTATATCCCTACATAAATATTTCATTCTAAGAGATGGAAAGTACACACGATCGTTGTGGGGAGTTTCTGTGTAACCCACAAATACCCCTAATTATGTTATTGACTCAAGCTTCTTCCTTAATTATCTTGAGACATGGCAGTAAATAGAGGCTCCAAAAATTCTTAAGTGTGACACATCTGAATTTATCCCCGAGAAATGGTTCTCTGGTGTAATCATGCCCATAATCTGATGAGAAATCTAGTTACGCAAATAGACTATTGCGTTGCGTGCCTCGGCTGACAAATGCAGAGGTAGCCCTTGATCATGCAACATTGCCATTGCTGCTCCTAAAATTCTACGGTTCTTCCTCTCAGCCACCCCATTCCACTGTGGGTTGCGGGGTGTTTTCAAATCTCATCAAATACCTTCTTTTGCATAGAAATTTTTAAATTCATTCTACACGTACTCAGCTCCACTATCACTCCTGAGAGCCTTCACTTTCTTGCACGTTTCTTTCTCAACTAGTTCCTTGAATTATATGAACTTGGAGAATGTCTCATCCTTCATCCAACTGAAGAAAGTCCAACACTACTGTGAGAATTCATCAATAGAAATGACAAAATATTTGTGCTTAACAATGGAGAATGTCGAGAAAGGTCCACATACAGCAAATTGGATCCTTTCAAGGAATACATGTGCTTTGTTGTCCTAATCATGGAATGTGAATTTTGTGTTCTTCGTTAAAATGCATCCTTTGCATACATCCTACTCCTCAAGTGCACCTTTGGGGAGGCATGTGGTTATATATTACATGATCTTCAAAGCACCATGACGCAAATGGCCAAGTCTATGCCAAAGTTCACTAACATTGCAAATCTACAATTTCTCTGCCTTTGTGCTCAATGCAGCACAATCATCCACATATAGCTTGTATAGATTCTTCACAAGAACCTTGATCTGCTTCACTGGTCCCATGGATATGTGCCTTAGGAATTCCTTTCCCTTGCGGAAGATCACATCATAACCATGATCTTACAAAATTGCAATAGAGACGAGATTTTTCTTTAGGTCTGGAATGAACATGACATCCTTAAGCCTGAGGGTGGAGCCTGGCTCCTTATGAAAAGTTATTTTACCAATGCCAGTCATGTTATACGTTCCATATTCCCCCATCTTGATTTGCATATGAAAATATTTCTCCTCCAGGTCACTAAAAAAATATTTATTGCATGTCATATGTAATGATGCACCTGATTCCAAGTACCACACACTCCCCATCATAATTTGTGTTAGCCATGCATGCAATGAGGGTAAACATAACCTCAAAATATGAAGCCAAAGATTCACCTGCTACTCATCTTGAGGTGCTCTTTCTTACCTTATTGTGTGGACACTTCATGGCATAGTGCCCAAATTCATGACACTAGAAGCATTTAATTTTGGAAAGGTCTTTCTTCTTAACCCCCTTAACTAGAATCTGGTTTGGATTGGGATTTCTTCCCTATTCCCTTCTTTTCCTTTCCATCTAATGCAAATTTTTCTTCATCCTTGCCCTTGGATGAAATCCAATCTTTGGTATTCTACCTTATTTCCTCCTACACCAAGTCAGACCATAAGCACTCCCAACTTGGTAGTTTCTCCCTCCCATTCACTGAATCTTGATAGTTGTGCCAAATCTTTGGAAGGCCCAAAAGAGCTGAGTTTACCAAGTCTTCTTCAAGGAAATTAACACCGACCTCTCCGAGTTCATCACGACACTATGAAAACTTGCTCAGATACTGTGAAATTGTGTCATTCTTCTGCATCTTGATACATCAAAGTTTATCCTTGAATGCTAGCTTCCTATGGTCACTATTGTTCTCGAACAACTTTTTCAGTGCTTTCCACATCATGAAAAAAGATTTTTTTCCATGGATATTTGAGACAATATGATCCCATACTCCCTCCAAGATGATTATCCTCACCTTGGTCACATCTTTCTTCCACTGAGCAAGGTTCTGAGCATCAGATTCTTGAGGTTTTGCAACATCTATCTTGATGTATTCTAGCAACCCATTGTCATCCAATATTGCCTCCATGTGGTCCTTCCATGCAACAAAATTAGAGGTTCCTTCTAAGGCATACTCTAGCCTTAGTCCATTGAAGGCCATATTCTCAGCTGTGAAGAAATCCTACTACATTGATCTTCAAAATCAAACGTCTAAGATAAAACTTAGAATTTCCTGCTCTAATGTGAATTCGGTTATGATACCATGTCGAAATTAGGTTGTAGATTTTCAACTTCTCATGAAGTTTTAATCAAAATCACAAGATACATATCTACACCACTCCTCTGCGGACATTATTTCACAATTTAGAAAAAAAAATTCAAACATGCAAGAAGGAATAAAACTCATGCAACAAGTAATTTTATCCGGCGAAAGAAATCTACTAAAAACCCCAATTCTTCTTACATTAATAAAATGAAATAGATATGTATTACAATTTCACTCAACCTATAAGTGCACAACCTATCTCTCTTCTCACTAAAGGCCTCTCACCCAGACTTAGTCAAATTTTCCCTCAGCTTGAACTCTTATTTCCTTGTTTTTCCCTTGAGGAATTAGCCCCTATTATTTAGAAAATTCTCTCAAATGAATTGCAAAATTCCTTTAGGTTGATCATCTGACTGCATGCAACATTTGTACACTCAAAACTAGTCTAGAACTTATGTTGCATTGCCTTGGAATCTCCACCTCAACTGGGTAACTCGAATTCTCTACATGCATTAGTTATTTTGGGTTGATTAATCAGTTAACTGGATAATTGCTGAATTTGACTGATGTCCCACAGCTTAACTGACCTTCCACTAGTTCCCCCAAAAGTTGGAACTAGTTTAACTGAAAGCAACTTGAGATAACTAACCTTGATTGCTACAAATTAGCAATAACACATGCATAACTGAAATATAACTCCTCCAACTTGAAATTGTTGAGTAAACTGGGTGACACAATCCATGTCACACAAGTTAACATCATGCAAGTTGTCTGCTGATGTGGAAATTTGAATTTTCTCAATTTAATCAAGGTAAAATCAGATTGAGAATTTCTTGTTGAATTTTTAAACATTCCAATCAATACCATAGCTTCGATGTCGATTCCAAAGAAAGAACATTCCCATAAGACAAAGATAAATAAATGTGGTGTAGAAGTTGTTCTTAATATACTTGAGAGAATAACTTGAGATTGGGTGGTGATGATTCATGAATGTAATTTTATCTGTTGAAGGATCTATTAATATACTTCAAAAATAATTTTCAATGTTTGTTGTATATCAAATATTCTATTCATGTTATTTTTTGAGAAGTTTTAGATTATTTTCTACAGCTATGCACATTTTGGTTCAACTTCAATGTAATCATGTGATGATACTTTATGCGAATTACATGACACTTTTATTCAATTTTTAAGTTCAAATATTTTTAACCAACATAACTTTTCACTATATCAAATTTGCATAATCAGATTGTATAATGCACTTAAAAATAATATGTTTTTAGACTATATATTAAAATAATATTGGAGTGGATGATTTCAATATAAACCATTTAAGCACTTAATGAATAAATGCTAAACAATTGAAATAAAGTTTGAAGTGATATTTTCTTAATATTTCTTATTATATTCGATATAAATCAAATAGTACTACTTTGTTGCATTCAAATTCGTAAAAAAAAAATGTGATCATCAAATGACATAAGTAGACCTATGAAATATTTTGTCTTATAAACTTTGAAGGCGTACCAACATTGTAGTAGTATAATAACTTACATTAAACATAGACAAAGAATTTACTCAGTATCAACATCAAAATAATTAATAAAAGTAACAAACACAATATTTATATATCATTAAATAGCTTTATAAGTAAGAAAATTCTTACACAATTTATTACTCATGAGTTAAATCGTGATGAATTTGGTTTTAATATAGAAAAGTAAATAATAATTACAACTAAAAGAAATGTAAGCAATCTAAGTTTTAGAGGAATATCAATTCTATGTTATTTTCAATATAACATATTCAAACAATTTAAAAATAAATATTGAACACATGCAATAACTAGTTTAAACAATATACCCTCTTTCCTCTTGTATTTGAAAAAAATCAATATATACTATTCTATTGTTATTGTTATTCATATTTGATTATTATTGTTAAAAGAATTAATAATAGATATTGGACATTACTAAGTTTATTGTCATTAAATAGTTTTATAAGTAAGATAATTCTCGCAAATTAGTCTATTATTCATGAAACAAGCTTCAATCAACTTATCTTTTAACAAAAAAATATAAATAATAAAAATGAATTATATCACTATTTCAATTCCTAATTTATTTTTATCTTGTCAACTATAAAGTGGTGTAAATTTTCTATCATAATATATAACGATGATGGAAATGATGAGGACGATTAACATCCACTTAGAGTGAATGTAGCCTCTTTGGACTAAGAGTGGTTTTGGCTAGAGTTACAACCAATTTCAAGAAACCTCTTTTCTTCCATTTTATTTAACGTCTTCTTATAGAAAAGATATCAATGTCGTGATTTCAATGGGATAAATATATGATTTGATGAAGAGGATATGATATGCGAGTGTATTTCCTTAAATCTCAATATAAACCAAATAAGTTACCATAACAATGATTAAAATTGTTGTAAATTACAACGATCACAAAAATTAGTATTATGTCATTCAATAGTTTTATGGATCTGACACTCGAAAATGGTCCCATCTCCTAGACTTACTATAATAAGCCAATCTAGATAGAATAGTTGTCATAATATCAAAATATATAAAAAAAAATGAAGGTTAATAATAAGATCAACCATTGATTGCAATTAATGTCATTATGTAACTCCATATGGGAGTGTTGTTTCCATAATTTATTGTTGTTATGTTATACTCCATCAAATTAACTTTAAATTAATAAAAAACAATACATAATACTAATAGACATAAAAATAAAAATAAAATTGTAAGTTCAAAATCTTTGTATTACATAAAATTTACAGTAGTTAAATTACCCTAGCTTGTGAGCCAAAATACCTCAGAATGAGCCTTGGGTTTACAGAGGGTATGAATTCATAGTATAAAAAAAAATTGCATAAGAAAGATATTGGAGTCAAGGGCCATGAGCTAGATCTAAGACAAAAAGTTTGACAAAAGAGATTAGGCATGAATTGCTTCATAGAGAGCCAAAAGGCAAAAACAAAGGAGACAAAGCCATAACACATACTGGAGGATAAAGGCCATGAGCTATATCTAAGAAAAGAAGTTTGAAAAAAGAAATGAGGCATGACATGCTTCATAGAAAGCCAAAAGACAAAAACAAACGAGATAGAGCTAGAACACATGGACATGGTGCCTTTAGCAAGACATGTGTCTCTTCCTCAACAAGTGATGGGAAAAAATACTCATCATTCCTGAATTGGTGGCTTGTTGTAGTGTGGACATCGTCCTCGATTCTTAGATGCTTGGATGGATGCATTGATGAGGAGAGAACATATGTAGTAGGAGGAGTAGACACAAACTATTGGAGAAAATTAATTGCTTAATAAAAACACAACTAATCACCTAGACATTAATTATCAACCCGAGGAGGGTCTTTTTATTTCATGGCAATCAGAAAAATATATGCGTAAAAATACCAACAGCTAACACTAGTTCTATATGATTGTGTTCTATATTATCAAGCTCATTAAACAAGAAATCAAATGTAAGACTTGAATAATAAAATTAAAATTAAAAAGAAGAAAGTAAATGACAGGAAAAGCAATTATGTTAATCACACAAGTTGAATCATTGCTAAATTAAACCACACATTTCTGAATTGGAAATTTTATCTATTGCACACAACATAATTCAAATGCTAATCCAGAGCCGTAAATTAAATGAAAACTAGAAATTGGATGAAATAAAAAAATCTGGAAAACGCAGCAAACAACAAATTAGTTAAAGGAACGTAAATCTACTTTAAGGAATCATAATTGAAATTCAAATAAACAAACACATAACTACACTAATTTACATGTTCAAGGCAACACCTTATCGAAGGTAGTGAGCCCAACTGCCCAAGACTCAGTTCTACCTTGAGAAATAATTCAGATTAGATTACAAGTAACAGATGTAGAACTCAGTGGATAACTTCCTTCATTAAAATATATGAGAGAAATAATTACAACATAATGAAGTTCTTAGCTTTCCTCAAATTCAACAATTGCTCATCTCCCATCTCTCATCTCTTATCTCTTCTTCTACATCCTATCTAATAATTTTCCATCTCTTATCTCCTAATTATCCCCCAATTATCCCCTCTATTTGATCTTTGTTTTCATTTAAATACATAGAGAGCAAAGGGAAGTTACAAAAAAGATGATTACAAAATGATTTCCATTACAATTTTGAATTGATTACAAAATCTAAATAAACAAGATCAGATCTTAAATATATTCCCATCATGATTCAGTTGGAACAAGTCAAATCTGGTATTGCAATTGGGAGAATTTGGAAAATGGTCGCAACAACAAATCTGAGAAAATCGTCTTCGAAGAACCTTGCAATTCTCTTAATACACACTGAATTTTCGAAAACTTCTCATTGCAAAACTAATTTGGTCCATTCTTGACAAAACCCATGTTCCATATTTTTAAGAGTCTCATTCATTTGTCCGAAAAGTCCAATGAAAAACTGTCACTTCTTGTTCCAATGAATTTCTGAGTTGGAATATTTGATTATGAGCTGGAGATCAAATTTGCAATCTGGAAAAGGCCTTGGAGGCTAAAATCGTGAGTGATATTAATAAACCATCATTAGAAAAATAATGCATAATAATCTTCAATATATTAAAAATAAAGGAGAAAATTAGTATTTATCCATAAGAGCATTAATAATTATAAAATGGAATTATATGATAAATTATGATAAATGATGTGATAAAGAATGACAGAAATGGATGAAATAGACATTTAAAAGTGATGATAATAATGAAAAATTAGTGGCCCAACATAGACTACATGTCGACCCTATGAGGCGTTGACTAAGAAAGGTTGTTAGTATTTTTGTTGGGAAACATAGACTGAGAAGAGGAAGTCATGCTGATGTTGAAAGAGCCCACAATGTCCCTGAGAGACACTCAAGGTTCCTTCAAAAGTGGTAAAGGTCATGATGTCTAGCCTCCATCACCAATAAAATTTCTTCATGGTCCCTGAGAAGAAAACGTAGGACATTCTTCAGAGCCCATGCATTATCGTCCACAAATTTTAGCTTGGACGCTTCTAGGTCAGTTACTTGGTTCATGTGCCTTCACAATATGCTATGTTTGAATATTTTAGCATCTGATCCATACTAGTGCGGGTGTGGATTCCTACCTTTAACATGCCCACAACGACGAGGACAACCTCGCTCATGAGCCATCGTGCTAAAGAGGGATGAACAAAGGGAAGGCACATACGGAAGATTTATAGAGGGGTGGGTAGTAGGGTCATTGAGACCAACTTAAGGGTGGATTGCAACAAACATATCAGTGATGAAAAGTGAGAGAGAGAAGGAAAATAATATGGCTTGAGGAAAAGGGCAGGCAGCGTTCTAGAGTAGGTCAAAGCTTCGCCCATGGAGGAGGATCGAATGCATGACAAATTTCTACAAAGTTCAAGTTATAACTGTAGGAGAGATGGATTGAGAATCCAAGTGGAGGGTGGCATTTATTTCCTTCAAGAGCTAGGGTGGCCACCATGATTATCGGAATGATATCCTATCAAAGGCGTTAATAGCTATGTCATGTGAGCACTATTAGAGGTTGATCTCTAGGATCATTGGAGTGGGAGCCATGGGGATTTGTGAGGGGTATTTAATGAACTGTGTCATCCACATCTAGGGATATACATAAATTATATTGCTATAATTTCTATTTTATAATTGTTTTTTATTGTTAAAAATAAATTTAAACATAATAAGAGTCCTATATAAAAAAATTCTCTTATCGATTATAAAATGTTATCAACCTTATAATATAATAAAATATGATATTCCACATAAAAAAATTATGAATAGTAGTACCTAAAACTAAAATTTTTATGGGAACAAACATATTACTAGTATAATTCTATCATTAAATAAATTTTATGGACACTTTAAAATTGTGTCAACCTTCTACTAGAATAGTAGCTCAACTAATAATGTGGTATTTACTATATCAAATTATAATTAAAATGGTTCGTAATACTAACATATATAATATTCTTGTCATCAAATAATATCAATCAAATTTTTAATATAAATCATAAATAATATTAGACTAAATAATCCGAGTAGCAAGTGATAATTTTAAATTTTAAATAATCATTCGCTTCTCTAACTCTCTACATGAATACTTCAAATATTTTCTTCTGCAAATTTATATAAATTTGTGTTACATAGTTTATTATAATAATTTTATCAGAAAAATGGTGAATACTATATAAATTTTTCTTACATAGTTTATTATGATAATTTTGTTACAAGAAGGAACCAAAGCCAATTCTCGACCCACATCTAACTAAGGAACATCTTTTCCTGAATTTGAGCTCTCTGAAACATGGGATCTTTTTGTGCCCCCATTCCCATCGATTGCCTGAATACCTTTGGGTTTCCTCCCTTTCTAATGAAAGATAGTTGCTTCTATCTATTCCACTCCTTCCCTACCCAATTTGGTTCCATCTTGAGCCACTACATCCTCCTTTAAATGGACATGATGGATCTCCTTTATATCTTCATCCTCGGCTTCTAAAAGATGAGGATCTAAAAATTTCCAACCTTTTGGCCCGTTGGATTGTATCTTCTTCTATTTTGGATTCTTCTTTGATTCAGGACATGTGTTCTATAAGTGTCCCATTTGGAAGAAAAATTGCTATTAGAAAGTAATTTTTTCATAATCTATTACTTGTGACTGCTCGAAATTTTGGTATTTCAATATCGTCTGGTTTATAATACTTTTACTAAGTTTGATCTCCACACATATTTTGGCAAAGGTGAAGAGGTCTTTATCATTTCTTCACGGGTCCATTTTTTAAATATATCCATAGTGTTGCCAATTTCCTTAAGAACTTTGTAATTGCTAAAATGGTAGGGGAAGATTTTGGAACTACCCAAACCGGCATGGTTGATATACCATAGTTGTGGCATCAAACTCTAGGAACCATGCAGTAATAAATAATCCAGCCTTAGCCGAAACCAAGGGCCTTCATTTAAAAAAAATAAAGTTCCTTTTGGGCTTCAAATTGGACTACAAAAAATCATTTTGGGCATAAATAAATGTCATAGTTCAGAGTTCACTTTGAGAAAACCCACTTGTATAAAGCTTCCGGTTTTGGAAAATAACCATTGAATCTACAAATAATAGTTTTACAGCAGAGACAAAAAAAATAAGGAGGATACCTCAAAAAGATTGACTGCCATAGTCAGAGGTTGCTCCATTTGACCTACAATGTAAGGACCTCACAGATTTTGGATTGATTCTGTTGAGACTGATGATTTCCTTTGATCCACTTCGTTGAAGGAAACAGAGTATCCATATGAAATCCATCATCAGATCTCAAATAGGCATCACATCATAAGATTAGTTGAACCACTAAAGGGAAAGTCAAAATGATGTTGACGTCCATGTGCAGGAGGAAAACTAGAGGTGAAACACCGCTTCATAGTGCATCCATGGATCGGGGCAGAAAAATGGTTCACTGCGATGACGACGAGGAAAGCTCTAGAGAATGCGTTAACCCTAGACTCTATTTTCTCCCCAATTGAAATCGATTTCGATGAGTAAGATGTGGAATTCACTCCGTCGATTACTATTCGGTATTTATATTATACAATATGAAATTTAATTACGTTATTATATTTAATTTAAATTTTTTATTATAATTATCGATTTCAATTATAATGCAGATTGGTTTTATTATATAATATTATTTTGAATATATAATAAAAATACTGGTAATAAATTAGATATTTAATAACTAATTAAAAATATTTAATTTCAACTTAACAAACATTATTAATTAATATTAATTACAAAATTCTATAATTTATTTTTTTATATATATAAAAAATTGTTTCAGAGTTTTAATTTCATTCACATTGAGTCTTTCAAAATCATTCTCTTTTTTGGAATCATTCTCAATTAACGGGGCTATTTTATTCCAATTTCCAAACTGTGAAAAATATTAAAATGATGGATTTCCTATAAAATTATGATTTCATTTATCTATTTTTTTTCTTTTATGAAATGATGGATTTTCTATAATATTAAAATGGTTGCTTCATTGTGTGCAGTTTTTTGTTAGCTTTCCAGCGGTTTGAATTTCACTGAAATTGGACTTACAGTTTGAAAAAATTAGTGTTGGTTCATAGTTTAGATGATTTTAACCTCTGGAACTTAAATATGTACAAAATGTATTTTACTTTATTAATTTAAATATGTAAATAGACTTATTTTATCAATTTGTTTCATTAATTAAATTGATTAATTTGTAAATAATATTATTTTATTATTAAAAACGACCGAATTCAAAACTTATGTATATATTTTTTTTTTTCAAAGAAAAAATCATGATGGATTATATTAAGAAAATATAATGATCTAGATACATTCTACATGTGTATCGATGGAGACTCTGTCCATCAAAACCGGACCATCAAAATTGGTCCATGAAGAAATGAAAAGCATAAGAGTCCACATATAAAACTTATGTATATATATTAACTATATAATGAAAATATATATTAAAAACTTCATTGTAAATATTATGTAAATATTATATAATATACATAGTGATGTCATGCTTACCTCATCCCGCTCCCTGCAACCTGAAGGTTTTATTTTGGATACATTTTATAACTCTCGAGGTCTCATCCCCGGGATGATGCAAGCATGATGTACACGAGAGGAGCCAAAAGGGCACATTATTATTCAAGTGGGAGGCTTTAATACAATGGGTATATTGAAAAGATTTAAGTGGGGGACAAAGATCAAGAGCATAGGATGAAATCTAAAAAGATGACCTAGATTATTTCTAGCAAAGAGGTGTTTATAAAATTAAATGTTCATGGTAAATGTTATATTGGTGAGACAGGAAGATCCTTCAAAATCATACTCAAAGAGCATGTTGTAGATATCAAGAAAGGGAGAGTCAGATCCTCAGGACTTGCCAAAAATTCATCCAAGACAAACCATCTTGTGTGTATGGAAGACATGGAAATAATCTCTAGGGAGAACCATTATTACAAAAAAAATGTGTGAAGCACTGGAAATCATGAAGCACCCCATCAATCTCAATAGAGACAATGAGATTGAAGTCAACATGAGTTGGATACCCCTGCTCACACAAAGCTGCAACCTCCAAACTAATCCTACTGCCCTAAACACCTCAACCACCTCTATTCCCTAATCAACATCTACATTCCTTAATAACTTTAATTTTAGAATATCATAAAATTAAAATAATAATTAAAAAATTAATTTTAGCCAATGGGGTGTAGCTAAATTGATTATCACCTTGTTCCGGAATCATGAATAAAGCAAGAGATTCAATATTGAATTCCCACTAACAAAAAAATAATTTTAAATATATTTAATTAATATTTAAATATATCAATATATTAAAATTTATATTTGAATATATGAATATATTTAAAATAAAATTAGTTAAATATATTTAAAATAAATAAATAAACATATTAATTTAAATACATGTAATCAACAATTAAATATATTAACACTTATTATACTAAAAAAAAATACTTTCAAGTTATAATAAATAAAAAACATATTAATTGAAATACATTTAATCAACAATTAAATATATAGACACACGGGTATTGATATATTTAATCAATTAAAGTATTTGTATTAATATTTATAAAATCATTATATAATCAAATTTTTTAATTTAATTAATTTTGGAATTAAAATTAAAATAAATTAGTAATATAATACCATATCATTAAAAATTAAATAATTTAATTAAGGAGCATATTATTAGGTTTCACTTTCATTAATATTTCAATATTTCATTATAGTCTATTTTATTGATCGCTGACTATTTATTGTTCCATTTCTCTTCTATTTCTTTTCGGCCTTTGTCATGACGACGGGTTTTGGTATATACTCGAAACATTGGCATTCAAGAATGACTACTGTGGAATTTTCAACATTTCATATTCAAGATAAACCCCACAGAAATCTACAAACCCGAGATCAAGTTTATTGATTATTTTTGCAAGTATTTTTATTTGTTAATGAAAATTTAATTCTTTTCAATGGCATAATTGTGTAACTTGTTTCATATTTAGCACTTTTGTTGATATGAGAATGGTTGTATTTTAGATCATTTATTTGACTTATTGGTCTCAAATTTTTTATTGATTTCCCATTTCTCTTGTGCTTAACCAAATTTCTGAGTAACTATTTACTCATAAATTTTCCATATTAATTCGATTTAATTGTCAATGAATTGTCATTGAATGTTAAGAACTATTTATGCATTTTAATGGCTAATCATTAAATTTTTTAAATCTTTAAAACAAAGTATGCATGACACTTAAAATATCAATTGCTAGACTTTTTTCAGTAGCTTGATATTTATCATACATCATGTGTTAAGTCTTCATTCTTTTAAATCATTTTTCTCTTCATTTGGATTAGATCTATATCTAATTTTAATCGAGCTAGGATATATTAGTTTTGTTTTTTTTTTTTTTTTTTTTGGCATATTAGAGTAGATTTTCACTTAGAACTAAACCCATTGCATTTTAGAAGTGTCCTTATGATGGAATAACTTTAGGTTAGCTTGGCTAAGCCCTCAATTTAGCTTAAGAACTAGTTTCTAACATGTTCATTGTGTCAGGAAGGTAAGTCTGATTACCTCTTCTTGTTGATAGTTGATTAGATGCATCATAAATCAACAGGTGGAGTGAGGGGCTAATTGGACCCAATAAAACTAGTTGGAGCCATCATTACAAATAGATAAGAGTCTAATTTAAGACTCTGAATGGGTGATCTTCCTAAATTTTAATGAGTTAATTTTTGGCCATCAAGAAACCACTAGATGCATGAAACTACCCCTAATATGGAAATGGTTAAATTAAGGAGTGGGTGGGGTTAGACCAAGGTTGTTAGAACCCTAGGAAGACCTACCAAGATCAAGGTGCAACATGCACTCCCAAGGCATGTGGCACTAACATCATTCCGCCTAATGGGTTACCCAAATCATTAGTACTAGAATTGTACTATGTCTCAGAATGATCCTTAGTTAAATGGTTGTGGAATCATAAGTTACTTGACAAATTTCAAATATAAAACTATAAATAATCTCCATGAACAAGCACAACTACAAATCCAAACACATGTGAAAAATAGAAATATAGAGTGGGTGGCTAAGAAACCTAATACACAAAAATAGGTATTTATGTAATCACAAAGTTTTACAGTGTATATACCCCTATGTCTCTTACAATTCATAAAAAAAAATTGTTGTTTACGAGACCTAAATTGCAACCACTAAATTCAACCAAAAAATTAGCCTTTCGTAGTGTCATGTAGCACTTTAGTGCCCTTACGATTTTCTATCCCTAAGAACCCAAGCTGCCTACCCTTAGCTCACTAGGTAGGGAATGGAGAAAATAAAACCCATGCCATATGCTTCTCCACCTTTTCCTTATGATGTAATTTTCCCCTCATTTAGTTCATCTCAATCACATACTATTGCATGTTTTGTCTTCTCTCTACTTACTTATGCACCATATTCTCCAATGGTGTATATAGAGGAGGTGAGCACAACCTCCCTTACCAACATGATTATTAGGAGGCATGTCTCTTTGCCATCCCACTTCATTTTGTGCACTATTTGATGTGTTAATTTTCCATTCTACCTTGAAATCATTCCTTTATTAATCTAGGACAACATGTTTATCACATCATGGCAACCTAGTCCAACCTAACATTCTCGTCCCATGTTTCCAATTTGATTATGTAATCGTCTTTGTTGTGACCCTTATTGTATGGTTTTCTTCATGCTCACTTAAATATGGAAACCCTGAATTTGTGACTCTCACCTCGTGCACTCTCGTAAGAAAGTCTAGACCAATGTCATGGGCATGCCCTTTCCATTCAACTCACCCATACAAACTCAATCATGGTGCCCCTTATCTTACTCAACGTGTATCATCAAGTCATTATCACGACATGTGACTCACTCACTCATCCAACCACGGGATAATCCAAGTTATGTGACCATCTATTGTGCGATGGTTTGTTATGACATGGTAGCTTTCACATGTTGTGTCAAGGAAAGGAAGCCCTAAAGCGTGTGCAAGTAACAAAATCGAGATTATCATCTCCAACATACCTAAGTGTGCTCTTATGCCTGATGCACCCATTAGTTTTGGGATGTTTCCTCCTCCCCCAATCATAATCATTACCATCATTGGAAATCCTATATCTAACAGCTAAACCTCCATGTTAACAATCCAAGTTACATATATGATTAAAATGTTTCTTGATGATATCACACTATGCCTCTACTCTAAATAACTCCTACATGCATCTATGTGTAGAATCCCACATTTCCCTAGCTAATTAGGTAGTTAATCCGATCATAATGCCCGAGTCCACAAGATCTCACCTCCAGACACAAGTGCATCTATTTCAACCTCAATCACATTTCCATGCAACTCTCTAATTTCCATCAATCATACTATTTATTTCCATGGAATCCAATAAAATGACTTGAAATCTCTCCTCATGATAGCAAGCCACACCACAATCTCCCAATGAGAGGAAGAGGTGGGATAGTCCCCCTTACTGGTGGAAAATAAGAGTTTGATAGTACTCACACTTCCCTATGTGTTGTGATGTAACTTTCATTACTTTTTGTGGTCACTAGGGTGACCCTTATACTAATTTGAACAAAGAGTTGTGTAGAAGATATCATAAAGAAATAAATAAATTATAAGTTACAGTATTAAATTTGACTTTGTAACAAAGTTCCCTAAATATGGAGAGTAAGCCATGCACCATATTATTAAATTTATAAATAAAAATAAGAATTGAATAAATAATAATAAATAAATAAAATAGTAATAAATGTAGAATTTTCTCTACAAATCTCGCTCTGATACCATGTAGAAAATCTGTTGTAGGTTAACCCGATAATGCAATATAAATCAAAGCAGAATACTATAACCTACTTCTACTATCAATTTGTGGAAGCATAAAGATTGAGCTAAACAATATAACCAGAAGAAGAAGAATCAATAGCACAACACACATGAAAATACTTTGGGGAAAGCCTCAACTAAAAACCCCACTATTTGTATTATCATGCAAGTTGGTAATACATAGGAATTATACAAAGCATTAGCTCTCACAGCTAGCCAAATCTTAGTACAATCCACACAGATGATCACAGGCAATCCTGGATTCTCACAAGCCTTCCTCTCTACCCTCCAAGCTCCTATTTCCTTGCACTGTTCCTCTGGGATGATCTCCTTCAACCAAGTGGAAAAACTCGATTTACCAAGTGGATGATCTCTTGATCTCACACACTGTCAGAACTGCGCAATCCTCAAGGAATGATTCCTTCTGCATGCATGAGTTTTATTTATAAGAAAGCACATGCAACTGATAGTATAATGTCCTTGACTTTAATCTCAACTAGGTCTTTCTCAGAATAGACAGGCATGAGTTTCTGATGAGGGAATCTTCAGTTAACTGGAGTACAATAGTTGAGTGCGTCCATGCATCAACTGACTATTAACTCACCATTAGTTCCTCAAATAGTTTGGAACTAATTTAACTGGACTTAACTCAGTAAACTAGGTTAATTAGTTACAACTCAAATATAACTCAATCTTATCTCCTTAATTTAAGGGATAATTGTTTCATGACTTCAGAAATACTTCTAACTTGAACTTCTCCAACTAAATAAGTCAAAATAACTTAATTAATTATTTTCAAGTAGCTGTTAAGACTAAATTTGATTTTAATTAAAAATTTAATTCAAGGACAAATTAAATTAGAATATTCTTGTTGCCACATTTCAACACTCCCTCTCAACAAGAAAGGGATTATTTTCCACCTTGATCTTGTCTCTGTGGAACTTGAATTTACACATTAACAATGCCTCTGTCAAAATGTCAGCATCTTGCTCCTCTAATATACTGCACCAACATGATCCTCCCATCATCAACAACTTGCTTTACCTTGTAAATCCAACGGGAACTCACAACTGACTTGTTCTTCGGTCTCGGAACCACGTCCCAAACACTGTTACGAACTATGGATTCATAATCCTCCACCATATCATCAACCCAAATTGGTTGTTGCACTACTTCCTCAAAGGAAGATAGCTCGGTCTCAACACATTCCCCAACAAGGGCCATGTATCTAGTGTACCTCTCAGGTGACCTCCTTTGTCTATCCTCGCCATTCTCTCTTACATCCTCCAACAATCTGTCAGCTTATCTTGTGTGCTTCCGTCCATCTCTGGAAGACTCTTCTTGAGTGGATGTCTCCACTCCTAGAACCTCTACATGGAGTTGATCTGCATCAGTCTTAGGCTCCTCCTCCTTAGGAACCAATAGTTCCTCCATAGCGTGTTGTTGGAGCTCCCTCTGAAAGGAAACTCACATGGCCTTCTGCTCATCAAACTTGAGATCTCTATGAACAACTGTCCTCCGACTAGTGGGCAAGTACACCCAATAATTGTGAGGTGTATCAGTGTACCCAAAAAGTATCCCCAACTCTGTTGTCAACGCAAGCTTCTTCCATGCATACTTTTTCACATGGAAATATACCGATGAGCCAAAGATCCTGAAGTGACCTACATCCGGTCTCTTACTCGAGAAAGCTTCCTCTAGTGTCTTCATCCCAAGTATGCGATGCGGGCTTCTATTCTGAAAATAGACTGTTGTGTTGCATGCCTCAACCCACAGGTGAAGTGGTAGGCCTTGGTCATGCAACATTACCCGTGCTACCCCTACAATAGTTCTATTCTTCCTCTCGGCCACCCCATTCTATTGTGGGTTATGAGGTTCCACCAACTCTCGCTTAATTCCTTCTGCTGCACAAAAGTCCTTAAACTCTTGAGAGACATAGTCTCCACCATTGTCACTTCTCAAGGCCTTGATCTTCTTCCCTCACTCTTTCTCGACCAAAGCTTTGAACTCACAAAACTTTGTGAAAGTTTGGTCCTTCTTCTACATGAAATAAATCCAGCATTTACGAGAATAGTCATAAATGAAAATCACAAAATATCTTTGCTTCACTGTGGATGCCATCGAGAATGGTCCACACACATTAGTATGAACTCGCTCTAAGATAGATTTTGCTCGACTATCTCGATCATGAAAGGAAGACATGGTGTACTTTCCCAAGGTAGAACTTTTGCATGTTTCAACTTGCTCAAGTTTACCTTTGGGAAGTCCTATAGATATCTGCTGCATTATCTTCAAAGCCCCATGATGCAAATGGCCCAACCACATATGCAACAACTCGCCAATGTCTTGGCTTTGCACCAATTCTTCTTTCGTACTCAATGTTTCATAATCATCTACCTCTAGTTTATAGAGATTCTTCACCCGAATCCCTGTCCTCTTGGTCTGATCCATGGCTATGTGTCCTAGGAACACCTTTCCTTTACTGAAGACACCATCGTAGCCTTTGTCTTCCAACATCGGGAGCGATACAAGTTCTTCTTCAGTCTAGGCACATACATCACATCTGTCAAGGTGATAGGAGCTCCATGCTCCCTCTAAAAAGAAACCGTGCCCACTCCTGAAACACTATACCTTCCGTCGTCACCCATCTCTATGCGCATCTTGAGGTCTTTCTCCTCTAAGGCACTGAATATATTTTTATCACCGATCATGTGGAATAAGGCTCTAGTGTCAAGATACCAAACACAACCCATCATCGATGACACCATGCATGTGATGAGGGTAAATTCCATTTCGAACTAAGAGGCTAATGCCTCACCTTCTGATCCTTCCGAGGATCCCTTCTTGGAATTCTTCGATGGGCATTTAGTCACATAATGTCCCATCTCATGACAATTAAAGCATCTCACTTTAGACATGTCACCCTTCTTCCCTCCATGAGAAGAATTCAATTTGGAATGGGAAGCCTTCCCCTTCCCTTTCCTTGCCTTACATGCTAAGGCCAGATTTTCTTCATTACCATCCTTGGATGAAGAACCATCTCAAGTGCTCCTCCTGATCTCCTCCTGCAAAAGATCTGACCACATGCATTCCCAATCCGGCAATTTCTCCCTTCCATTCACAGAGTCCTGGTAGCTATTCCAACTCTTTGGAAGGCCAAGGAGAGCGAGGCTCACCATATCATCAAGTAGTTTTTCCCACACTGCCAAACTCATCTCTACTGGTGGTGAGCTTATTCAGATATGTGGAATTAGTATCACCCTTCTTCATCTTGATTCTTTGAAGCTTATCCTTGAGCGTCAATTTCCTTTGGTCACTATTGTTCTGGTAGAGGTCCTTCAATGTCTTCCACATTGAAAATTGAGTATCTTTCCCATGGAGACTCAAGGCAATATGGTCTTGAACTCCCTCAAGGATTATCTGTCTCGCCTTCACCACACACTTCTTCCACTCATCCAACTATTGTGCATTAGCTGAAGTTGGATTTTAGATTTCTTGATTAATGAATTCTTTCAAGCCATTGTCTTCTAATAAATCCTCCATTCTATATTTCCATGCTATGTAATTCTAGCTACCTTCCAAGGCATACTCAAGTCTCAAGCCATAGAACGTCATTGGCCAACCTTGAAGTATGACAAGAATTCAATTTGTACCTGCAACCCCGAACTTCAAACTTTGAATTCTCTTCTCTATATACTGTTCACAGCTTTGATAAACCTTGCTCTGATACCATGTAGAATTTTCTCTACAAATCTCGCTTTGGTACCATGTAGAAAATCTATTGTAGGTGAACCCGATAATGCAATATAAATCAAAGCATAATACTATAACATACTACTACTATCAATTTGTAGAAGCTTAAAGATCGAGCTAAACAATATAACTAGAAGAAGAAGAATCGATGGCACAATACACATGAAAATACTTTGGGGAAAGCCTCAGCTAAAAACCCCACTATCTGTATTATCATACAAGGTGGAAATACATATGAAATATACAAAGCCTTAGCTCTCACAGCTAGCCAGCTCTCAGTACAATCCTCAAAGATGCTCACAGGGAATCATGGCTTCTCACAAGCCTTTCTTTCTGAAATCCAAGCTCATATTTCCTTGCATTGTTCCTCTGGGACGATCTCCTTCAATCAAGTCGAAAAACTCGATTTACCAAGTGGATGATCTTCTGATATCACACATTGTCATAACTGCGCAATCCTTAAGGAATGATTCCTTCTGCATGCATGAGTTCTCTTTATAAGAAAACACATGCAACTGATAGTACACTGTCCTTGACTTTAATCTCAATTGGGTCTTTCTTAGAATGGACATGCATGAGTTTTCGATGAGGGAATCTTCAGTTGACTGGAGTACACTAGTTGAGTGCATGCATGCATCAACTGATTGTTAACTCACCATTAGTTCCTCAACTAGTTTGGAACTAATTTCACTGGACTTAACTCAGTAAACTGAGTTAACTAATTACAACTCAAATATAACTCAATCTTATCTTCTTAATTTAAGGGATAACTCTTGCATGACTTTAGAAAGACTTCTAACTTGAATTTCCCCAACTAATTAAGTCAAAATAACTTAATCAATTCTTTTCAAGTAGCTGTGAAGACTAAATTCGATTTTAATTCACAATTTAATTCAAAAACAAATTAAATTGGAGTATTCTTGTTGCCACATTTCAACAATAAATAAATAAAAATAATATAATAAATAAATAAAAATGTCTAAAAATAATTTTTTGCAAAAAGATAAATTAAAAAAAATCTTAACATAAAAATAAGTGGATTATGTGCATGCACTTTTCCCTTCCATTTTGGAGAAATAAATTGTATTCTTTCCTTTTTGTGTAAAACTAGGCTAGGCTAGTCTTGTCTTTTTATTGGGTGGAAGAGAACTAATTCACCCCGATAAAAAAAGATATAAAGATAATTTTCTAAAAGTATTATCAAAAACTGGGGATTCAAAGATATAAAGATAATTTTCTAAAAGTATTATTAGAAACTGGGGATTCATCGGAAAAGATAGTTAACAATAAAAAAAAACATGGAATATGCATAATCAAATCTATATATAATTATGGTAAATTTATTTAAATCTAAAGATATTGAAAAAAAAATTACACATTACAAATTATATTAATTTTACAATATAAACTACTAAATCTATCCGTTAAGCTAAATAAAAAAAACCAAACCAATAAATTTGTTAACTGCAAATTTCGATCCCCAAAAAATTAAAAATATACGTGCATTTAAAAAATGAATACATATTCTAGAATGTATATACCTTCATTGAATGCCCATACTTTATTATTACCATGCTTCATTCTAAAACATTCAATCCTCACTAATGGTCGACCTTTTACGAAAGATGTCCTTCAACACTCTAAACTTTATTTAAGTCTACTCTTTTTCAAGGATTAAAGACTTGATTTCCAGCCCTTTCTGATCAATTTAGGCAGGTCGACCTTCTTTTCTGTCTTTTTCAAACTACTTAATGCCTAAAAGGTTTATTCCCAAACTATCATGGTTATTTTAAACCCATCAACCATTTATTTTATTTTATTTTGCGAAAGTATTCTTTGTATTAGTGTCCAATTCCACCACTCACTTGATGAAGTACTCCTTAATCTACCCCTTCAAATTTTTCCTATCTTTTTGTGTCTCCTAATTTAGGTAGCTCTACTTCCTCAATTTGATGTCTATTCTTGTTTCCCACCTTTACCCAATAAAATTAATTTTATTATAGAATTGATAATTGAACCCTTTTCTATCACCCAGATTCATTCAGATAAAACGTGTAAATCATTGCTTTAACATTTTTAAAAATATATCAAAATTGGTCATTTATGTCTAATCTTGACGGTTTCAAACCATCAAGACTTGATTTTCCGTCTCAACCATGCAACCTCCAAACTCCTTAGTAAACAGCATTCATAGGCTAATGCATGGAAATAATAATGGGACACCATTTTAATATCCACATCATCTCTTTCATAATTTTCTACGGTCTATCAGCTGCATTAAATAATCTTTCAAATAAATTAAATTTTCAAGAGCCTAATTACTTTTATAGAGAGACGCCCTTATCATTACGTGGACAATTAGCGTCATCCACTCATATAATTTCATTAAGTACAACAACAAAACGATAGAGGTCACTATCGGTATAGTTGCCTGAAATATTTTATATTTTACTACGTGACCAGTAATAATCTTAGAGATAGAATTGTATATATAAAGATTTATATATTTGTCTCGCGCTACGTTATATATATATATTTATTTATTTAAATTTTATGATTTATTTGTCTTGAATTTTTATAATAGATAAAAAAGTTAAATTATTTTTTAATAGAAAATTATAATATTTAAATCAATTTTAAAAATATGATTTATTATCATGTTTCTTAACAATTTCCTGCTACTCCTATTTCCAACCTTATAGCAATATTAATGCTATCTGACATGCGAGCGGAATAGTCATCGCCCTCTGAGTGACAGCAAGTGGAGAGAGGGCGAGCGTGGAGAGGCACGCTCGCCCTCTCTCTCCACGTGCTGTCACTCAGAGGGCGATGGCTATTCCGCTCGCATGTCAGATAGCATTAATATTGCTATAGGGTCGGAAATAGGAGTCGCCCCAACAATTTTTAGGATTAAGAAATGAGGTAATGATTATCACTCAAAAAATAGTTTGTGGATTAAAACTCAAAAATTCATTTAAGAAATAAATAATTAGACAAATTTGATTTGAATTTTACTAAAAATATAGGATTATAGTGGAATAGACTCTAAAATTATGATAAACTAGTCATAATGATAGAGCATTAGAATAATTTGCTAAAATTATGATACATGAGTTCTATGGCAATGTTGAAGTTGACACCCCATGTATCAAGAATTGTGTAAGTTGTGTATGAGTTAGAAATTATCCTCACTCAGAATTGTTTGAATTTGTTTGCATAATGTATGATTTACTCTATAAAGAACATGATCATGGTAAGCTACTATACTTATCCAAATGCATTTCTCTCATGCTACAAAGAATTCTAGACATCCAAATGCATTTCTCTCATGCTAGGAAGAATTCTAGACATTGTTAGATAAAATTTTGAACATGAAAAGATACAAATAGAAAAATTGTCTCTAGCTAGTCTACATGAGGAAATAAGGAAAAAATGAACGAATGTTTGAGAAGGAAAAATGCTAAATTTATCATGAATTTGTGAGGATTTGATCATTCTGCCAATGAAAACTATATTGAAACTTACCATTTTAGTTATAACAAACATAAGAAAAATAAATCTCCAATTTGATTGTTCTTGCAATAATTGTCAATCTATATATACACCAAGACATAAGTTCAAAAATTTCGAACATTATAAATAGCATTCCAAACCAAAAAAATCATTCTTTAAGAAATTAAAAACTCACACTTCTAGTTCCTCTTGTTTTATTTGAAAAAATCTTAGTTGGGGAAAATCAATCTTCTCTACCAGGAAAAACAAGACATCAATCCAAATTGATAAATCTTTTCTATAATTATTATGATCCAACAAACTGGGAAGGAATCTCTTCTCCTCATACAAATGATGAATATTTCTCTATCACTGAATATTCTAAACATGAACTTGATCTTTGTACAACTTTTTATGAACTTAATCTTTGTCATCCTAATGTACATTTTTTATTCTCGTACTAGTTCATCCAATTATACTAATTTTCTATCAATCAAGAATTTGAAAATGCTTTGTATTAATCTTTCTATTACATACCTTAATCACATATTGTTCACATTCAATCCTTTATTTCCTCACCATCTCTTTCTAAATTTAAACTATGTAGATAATTACAATCACAAATTTCTTCTCTCACATTATCACTCCACTCACTCATGCATCCCAACATGGTGAATTTACACCATTAAAATCACTTAAAGAGTGCGAGTTGTATAGCATACTTCGCTCTTACATACTCAATTACTATAAACATAATGGTTTTATGATACACCAAGATCACTTTAGGAGCATGAGGTCTAGAGCATACTTTAGTCTTATATAATCTAGATTCTTCGACGGATTTCTAGTTCTTTCGAAGCCTCAATGCTTCAAATGAGAGGCTTTAGTCTCTATTTGTAGCATTTATAAACTGTATCTGGTGATTCAAAATCTACAACTAACGTTTAAAAGTAAATTCCTTTGTCCTTATGAGACCGGTAGTTGGTGGAGAACTAGTTGTTATCTCATCGTGTGATATCTCATTGTGTGAGGTCCTTTTAGACATAAGGGGAACTATCCTCCTTTTGGGATAGACATGAAACAATAGTACACTATTGATATGTTTCTCGTGAACTAACAAAACACAATTGGTACCATTGTCAACCATCAAACTTTTACTTTTACAAAAGGGGAGAGGCCCATCATGTTTCCACTAATAACTAGTAGTATTATAATCCATGTTCATCTGTTATGGAGATATCCTATTAGGTTCCATAGGAGAGATACTTCTAAAATAGTGGTAAAATCGAGAGGCGATATTTGTTAGAACAAACTAAAATAGTGGTAAAATCGAGAGGCGATATTTGTTAGAACAAACTCAACTTTAGGAATGAAAGTGTATTCATAGAAGTAGTTTTTGAATTTGTACCAAGAAGGTCCTTTTGGAGGGCATTGTGATTGATTATTCATTTGCATGAGTCACAAACGCACTATCTCAAACTAAAGGAAAACCAAGATTCACTTTTATCATCTTTTACAATGACGTTTTGGAAGTAGAATATAAAGTATTTCCCTGATTTACGAGTTGTATTACTATACTCAAATATTATCCACACATCTTCTACATTTATTACATAATACTTGATTTGATAGTAATATTTAAAACTAAATAAATTTTCATAAATAACAATATATCTTTAACTATTTGGGGTTCATATTAGAATATCACTTGATACATTTTTGGAGAGTTTTAAAGTTGTGCTTATGGCAGATAATCTATGTTTCTAATATGTACATTTTGTCATGAAATCTATTAATATGACTCATTAAACAATCTAAATAATAATCAACATTATAATTTTTATAGAATAAGTTCTAATTAAACCCTTCTAGTGTAAATGGAAATCATTAATAACTAATACAGATTGAATAACTTCCTTTGTACATCATTTTTGCAAACTATATATTTAGTTTCTCTAGTTAATAAATATGTAAGGTAGTTTTATTTTCCAAACTAGTATTTGATGTCGAAATAATAACATCTAACCTCCCTATTAAAGTTGATTTATTAACCTACTCAAGAAATTTATGGTTAGAAAACATGTCTTTCATATGTTTCTAAACCAATCGTGACTATGAAACCCATAGGCTTTAAGAGAAATCAAAATCTTTTAATGCCATTCTTCAAAACAAATATCTCTTTGTGTGAAGAATGGTAATATAGCTATAGGCCCTTGAATATCTTAAATCTTACATGCAATTTTCATATCTCTTGGTATGATTTCGTAGTAAAGCATAACCCAATACTTCATTGGATGCATATTTCAACCAAAAAATGAAGATTTATGTTAGGAAGATGGAGAGTAGAAAGATTCAGAATATTTTGTTTTATGATATGAAAAAATTGTGCCATCTTATAATTCCAAACAATTTTTTTTGTTGGCCTTTGTCGTAGGTATTTAATGTCCTTAGCTTCTTTATCATAAAAATGTAAGATGTAGTTTAGGATTCTAACGAATCATTGGTGTTTTCCTTTGTCTAGGATTTTATCTAGGAATTCACTAAGACTCTTTAGAATATGGTCTTGGATTTCCACTATTCCTTTTTATAGTATCAATCCAAGATATTCAATTATTTCTTTAGCAAGTTTCAATTTCTTATTACTCAATGCATTGACACATTTATATATTTTAGCATATGCTTCCTCTGAATTTTTTTTGTGTTGAACAATATATGTAAAGAAGATAAGAAACATCTATATAAATAATAACCAGTTCTAAAACTCTAGAAACATCTTGCAATATTATCTAAAACTATGATGGAGAATTCTTGATACCCAAATGGCATATACTTTGATTGTTACTATCTGCGAGAAACAACAAGTTTTGTATTGTACCTATCAATGTGATGTATTCCAATTTTACCTAATCCACTTGTCAAGCCAAATTTATTGAAGATAGTGTTTGATTGAGTCATTCCAAATAATATAACCTTTGAAGCAAAATGATATTTGATAGGAAAAAGGGCTTCATTCAAGGCTCTATAATGAATCACTAAACAAAGCTTTCACCTTCTTTGTTCGTAGTGCTTAATAGGTTTTATTAATTTTATTTAAACCTTTTATTTGATGTCCTACTTACATAACTCAAGCTCTAAAATAGACATTTGGTTAATTGAATCCTTTCACAATTTTGGCTTATAGTCTACCTTATATGGGAGATCAACAAATTGTTGTTCTCTCATCTTGAATTCATTTGGACAAAATGATGTGAAAGTTTTCTCAATTTTTTTCCAATCTCAATTATTACTTTTGCACTATGAAGTTTTGCATGCTTTATGGCTTTGTTAAGCTTTATTAGCATTTGTATAGTGTCTTCAACTTCATCGATAGGACTAAATCTACTTTATTTGAATATGTGTTTTGTCTTGGTAAAGTATCTTCTTTTCCTAAAATATGAAAGCTAATAATTGCATGACTAACTCCATAGGTAATCCTATTTTTAAAACATATTGTCCTCGTAAGATGCTATCTTCATTGCTAAAGAAATATAAATTTGCATAGGCCTTACAACCTTGAAGGATGATTAAAAAACCAGGTGCATACCCTTAATAAGCACCTTGGTATTGTTGATAACTCTAAAAAAGAGTTTTATTGGTTTGCATAAAAATGTGATATAATAGTATATCCAACGCAAGAAATAATTTCCTCAGTATCTATTTGTGCATTTAAATCATATTAGTTATAAGTAAATAAATTTTATGAATAACTAATTAAATTTATATCAATGTTGATAACAATTCTATCTTCTAACCTATTAAGCCAAGCTGCAAAAGTCATGACATTTTGTTCTTTAGGAATGTATTTAAGAGCTTCTTGTTAAGCAATGGTTATCTAGTTAGGACCAAACAATTCCTCAAGTACTTCTTCTAAAGTATATTCAAGTGTGCTGTGCAATTACTTCTCTAGATTTTGCACTGCATTTTTTTATCTTTAATGATAGATATGATTTTTTTGGATGAGATTAGTTTTCTACTATACTACAAAATATATTTTTATTCGATTTTGTAGTTGCTACCTATTGGAAAATGACTCGTGAAAGTGAAAGACTTTTTAGCCTAGTAGATCTTTTATTTCTAAAATATTTTCTTTGATGTAAAAAACTACCCCTCATTATGGATTTTAAAGACATATTTTGGATTAAGGGAGAAGGAGGAATTATGCGGAAAACTATATATTTTTCCAAATATTCTCCCAACCTATCTTCCCCGTCCCATATATATAAAGGTGGGGGAGAGAATATTGTTTACATTTTATAAATTTCCCAATTTCCCCTTGAAAAATTATATAATTTGTATAGTTTATCAAATATTCCTTCAAAAATATCAATGAACAAGGTAAGAAGAATATTAATTAAAATATATAATTATAATTTATCTCATAGTTCACTACCAAATAAAAAAAATGAACAGACTAAATATTAAAAGAATCAAAAAATGTAAAACAAAAACATGATGTTGCAAACTTATTATTTTTTTAGTACAAATCTTAAAGAAAGATTGCACTTTGAGATATTTTATCTTTATTGGCATTCAGAGTTAAGATGGATCTACGGTGGTTATCTATCTATCTATCTATCTATCTATCTATCTAATATGGGAAATCTCTTTTTGAAGTGAAAAACCTCAATAAAGGTCAAAACCCTTACTATTTTTACCCTATACAATATCATTAAATTATATATTTTTATAATACTATTTGTTAATCCTCTTATTATCTATGACTACCTAAAATTATTTAATATTTATATGAATAAGATTAAACTATTAATACTTTTTAAAATATGATTTATATGAATAAGATTAAACTATTAATACTTTTTAGAATATCATTTAATATTCATTAATAATATCTAATTTATGACTCTTAAAATTATTTAATAATTATATGATTAGGATTAAGCCAGTAATATTTTTTTAGAATATTATATTCATTAATATAGTTATAAAGGGTTATTATTTCTTCTAAATTATAACTTTTTATATCATTATTTTATCAAAATTATTTTTAAATTTTATTCCCTTAACTTTTTTTGGTCAAAACCTTTTATAATTCCTACCCTTAGTCAAACTAGCTGTTATCCCTAATGGCTAGTTAGCAGCTCTCTACATCTATTTATCTCAATGCCTGGATCTGATTCCTCATCATGTCCTGAAGATTGACCACACTGGCAGGTTCCAAATGGACAACAAAAATCTAAGTCTAATTTTTTTTTATCCCTTGTGACACTTGATAGATTTAGAGTTAAAATAAATATAAGGTGGTTTAATATATATATATATATATATATATAAAATCTCCATTGAAACCATTCATGACCTAAAAAAAAATTAAAAAAAATTTCATGCTTTTAGATAGACAATATTGCATAAAAATAACATTCATAAAACCATATGTTATCAAAACCTAAAACTTAAAAACTATCACTAATAAATTAATTCTATAACTTCAATTTATTAAACAAAAATTATAAATAGATTTATAAAAACTAAAGAGTAATGTCAGCGCATCAAAATATCCACATAACATTACAAATCACAACGCAAAAACTTAATATCATTCTATTATGGTAAACTTAATATCTATTATGTAAACCATGACGACTAAAACATGCTATTATTCTTCAAATTACTCAAATGCATCATTATATGAAATTGAAATTCATTGATACGATTGTTTTATAAATTTTATATTTATTAAAATATGTATAACTAGGTTGAGCAATGTGTTTAGGTGGGAAAGAAATCATTAGATTTTAGAAAAGCGTTGACTATATTTTATTTGATTTTTATTAAAAAATATTGTTACAATTAATATGAATCACAGATCTCTAAATTCTAGAATTTATAAATCTTTTAAACCTATCAACTATCAACATTGGTCATCAACCTTAAATTATTTAGAAGCAAATACTCCATCCCAATTTCTAATTCAGAGAAGCACGATGCTGCATATTTATAAAAATATTTAATTTAAATTTTATTTAAAAGGGAAGAATTCAATCCAATTACCTCACCAGAAAAAACACAACGCTGCTCCATATTTTTAAGGAATTGACCAAATCACGGAAAGACCGTGTCAAATGCCCTTCCTGCTTCTACTTCAATTTGCAGGATCCATGGCGGCTGTAATCTAAATATGGCGTCTATCATCTTACAGGAAAAAACTTTATATAACGATCCTAACAACAACACTCTAAGGCCTCATATAACAATACTAATAACGCTGAAATTGTGTGTCAAGCTGGAACTTCATGAGGGCGGAGGAAGAGTTTTAGGCAGCTAAGGGCGGTAGCTCTTTTCCAATCCACACACCTGCCTCGATCGCAAAGTCGATGGTACTAATAACCGTGTGAATGCTACACGTGGCGCCTGGGAACTGAGTTTGTCCAGAACTGCCGTAAGCGCTGAGGCAGTTCAGCAGATTCTGATTGCACTGGACGTTGAGATAATCACGGGTGCGTGCGATGCAATGGTCATGATCTCTGCAGCAGCTGTCCAGCCCATCGCAGGGAGCTTCGTTATGGCATCCAGTGTAAAACAATCCGCAATATCGCCCATACCTCAGAATTGGGGCCTCTGCCATTAAAATATAATCACACGTTAATACAAATGTGGGATTCCATGATACCTTCTAATACTCACCAAGAAGTCACACAAATGAAGACCCACGAGGCAGACCTCTACAGAATTTCGACTCGCAACTATGGCTACATTCGTCCTGCGCACTCACAACAACAATATAATTCAATAATACTCTAGCAACAGTAACTACCATGGCAGATTAGACCTTAGAGATCCTTTTAATTCAATAATGTTTTGCAATTAAAGTGATGAAGCCAGAAAAATATTTAAAGAATGATTATCGTTACCAAAGAGCTGGAAAAGCCAAGCAGACATGCCAATAGAAGACAGAGAACTAAACCCCATCGCATTCCAATGGAAGCCATGGATCCCCAACTAATCTGACAGTCAGGGCAATAATTTGATACATAGAGCGCATCCATTCGGTATATACTGTTATTCCTTGATTGCACTTCACGCGTCCTCCCCCCGGTCGCTCACAAAACGCCTGGCGAGTTGGGGTCTCCTAGCATCACAACAATTCTTCCCTGAGTCATATGTCAAATGCTTATCTTCTCCTATTTCTGGTAATAGGCGATATAAAGGTATATATTATTCAAACAAAACCATATTTGCATAGCTAGGCCATGTGCAATGGCAAATATTTTCCAAGTTGCGTGCAAAATCTCCTTAGGCATACGCAAACTAGCTGGCCACCACATGGAGTCATTTCCATATAGACTTGACTTGAATATTATTTTGTAGCTTTTAAAATGGATTAGGCAACTTTCAGTGCACGATCATTTACCAGGGCATAGTCGCAAGATTTCAGACAGGTCCAGAATCTCTATTTAACAATTATTTCTCTGTCAGATTTCTATTCTAATTTTATTTTTATCACGGTTGTTTAATTAAATTGATAAGTACGTATATTTAAAATAAAAATTTTATATTTTTGTGGAATGGTTCTTATTTTAATTTAAGGTTGATGAGGATGGTTGATTTTTTTATTTGTTTAATTGACGGACTAAATTGATTTTCAAGGGAAATGTTAATCAATGGCTGTAGTGTGTTACAGAATTTGTTAGGTTGCATTGACTTTTAATAAATTTGAAAAGTTATATGTGTGTCACATGGCTCCCTCCCCACCAATTTTCTAGAGATTTGAGATTATTCCAAGTGTAATATGTTCATATTCTAATTAGATGGGGAAATTAATATATAAGCAAATTTGATTTTTTTTATTTGTTTAATTGACAGACTAAATTGATTTTCAAGGGAAATGTTACATTGACTTTTAATAAATTTAAAAAGTTATATTTGTGTCACATGGCTCCCTCCCCACCAATTTTCTAGGGATTTGAAATTATTCCAAGTGTAATATGTTCATATTCTAATTAGATGGGGAAATTAATATATAAGCAAATTTTATTTAGCAAACTGGTACTTTTTTTTTTTTCTAGTTAAGACTAACCTAAGTACCCACGGGGGATTTGAACCGGTGACCTATCGCAAGGAGTGCCTTAACAGCGCACCCATTCACTGTCAATCCAAAGCCCCGTGGTCAAACTGGTACATTTTACAATAAGATGTGTAATTCTTTTTTTTCTCAAGTTAAATTAGATACGTATCCCCTAGCTCTCTGCCCACAAATTTCCTAGGGATTTGAGATTATTCTAATTCTAATAATTTCATATTCTAATTAGAGAGGGAAATTGATAAATAAGGTAAATTTTATTTAGCAAAATGGTCCATTTTACAATAAGATGTATAATTCCTTTTTTTCTCAAGTTAAAATTGACCCATAATCTTTTTATACATGGTTAATTTCCCTATGAGGGAAATGTGTGTCTTGGTAAATCATTCTTCGTGTTGCAATATTTTTTTGTTATATTTATGAAGCCTTTGGCTATATCAACCACATTAATATTTTTAATGTGGTTGTACTATTAATATAATTATTAATAATTTTAAGTCATGGTATGGATTTAAACTCTATAAAATATTTTAAAATATTTTCAGTAGTTTACACAAATTAAAGATTGACATTTATCCCCAAATAGTTTTTATTTGTATTTTAATTAAATTAATTAATTGTCAGATTAACATGTGTCTTATCAACCTAGAGGGTTAGCTTAAAAGAACATTTTCATTAAGAGGTCATGAGTTCAATTCTCTTGACATTCTTTGGGCTAGCCATCTGGTATGGTATAGTAACAAAACCTATTTACAAATTAAGAATCTCCTAGAACCACCACATAGGAGTGAACCACCACAAAGAAATAAAATAAAAAGCAAGTGTCATATGAAATGAGCTATGGTTTCTTGACCATTAGTATGGTATTGTAACAAAGCCTATCTACAAATTAAGAATCTCCAAAATGAGGATGAATCCCCTTTGTTAAGAATTTGTTACATGTTTTTTTAACATATATATGTTTAATTTATATATTAACTCTTTACGCAATTAATAATAATAATAATAATAATAATAATAATACGGATTGATGCCTATTGGCATTTACCAACCATTTAATTTATATGGTTGCTATAGTAATATTTTCATGTGATTTAAAGCGATTGTATGTAATGGTGGAAAGTGAAGAGTTTTTCATTACTAAGAAATGTTCAATTCTTGTAAGGGTATTGTTGGAGTCATGGGCATGCATTGAGGTAGTGGTCTAATGTGTAGTTGCACCCAAAGAGATTATATTAAATGGTATCATGACATTTGCGGTCATAATTGGCTCAAATCCTTCTCCATGTCTGTAAAATGCCCAAAGGGGCTGGATCTAATGGAGGAAAGAAAAGAGTTTCTCAGGAAAGGTCCAATTCTCATGAGCACATAAACTAAAGCCATGGGCACACCTTGAGGTTGTCATCTAAAGTGTGATTTCACCTAGAGAGATTATATTAAATGACCTCTTGACTCATGTACACATAAGTGGATAAAAACCCAACCCCATAGACGGTCATCGAATATCTGACAGGGGTTAGTTAACTGCCGAATATCTGGCAGAAAGTCTTTTACCATCGACTATCCAACATTTTGTATTTTATTTTTTTATAATCTCTACGGTCGTCGAATATCCAGAGGGATTTATTTTACCTTCAAATATATGAAATTTTATCCAATATGAAAATGTGTTGTCCAATATTCGACAAATGACAATTAAATGTTACATAACATTTAATTCCACCATTAATGGTTTTTTTCCATTGACAACGTCTAATATGGGACCGCTTTACATTGAGTTTAAATCATTATAATAAATATAACATTAATATTATAATTATATATAATATTATTAATCTATAATTAATATTAGTTAGTATATATTAATATTAATATTATATGATAGGATTATAATATAAATTATATATATAAATTTATATAATATATTATTATAATTATAATTATAATAAATATGAGAGTTTGTGTGGGACCTGAACATCATGTAGCATTGACATAGCTGCTATATTAGTTGTGATTGTTTCGAAATGTTGTAGGCTTATTTTTAGGTTAATTTTTGAACAAAATCATCACTGAAAGTTTGGTGACAAAAAATGTCCTATAACATTCCTTAAGGACACCAAGAATCATGGGATTAACATCAGGGGATTTTGAGGATCTAAGATGTTATTCCCTTGTAGAAATTGCAAGGGCTTGAGGCCAAGGAGAATTCTAATAAAATCAGCTAAAAAGCATTGTAGAGACTATAGACACGCTGAAGATGGACATGAATATCATCCATTAGTAGGTTATTCATTATATATATTTGTATTGTACATTGCTTTTGTAAATGTTTATATGTATATTTTATTTTATTTTGTATCTATTTGTCTTGTAAATTGTACTGTGTTTCTATAGTAATTGTATTTTATATTCTATTGGGTGGTGTTTGACCTATATTTTCATCTTAAAGTGGACTAGAAATATTAATTGATTATTTTTGTTAGGGCCGATTAAAGGGTTAGGTTGAGTTAAGGTTTAATTACTCTATGGGCTTAGGGATAAGGGGTTATTGTTTAAGGGTTTCGGGGTTAGGGTTTAAGGGCTTAGGGGTGAGGGGTTTAAGGGCTTAGGGGAATAGAGTTAAGGTGTTCGAGGGTTATTGTATGTTTAGGGGGTTAATTAGGACCTAGAGGATTTAGAGGTTAATCATGGATTCTATTGAGAATTATTAATAGGTTTTTAAAGTATATTATGCACATAATTCAAAAGATGGAAATGGTGAATACATTTTTATAGGGAAGAAGAAAATAATTATATAATATTGCAATAAAATTTTATAAGACAAAATAATAAAATATAAATATCATTAAAAATTAATTAAATAAAAAATTGATTAAAAATAAAATTATTATAGAGAAAGAACATTGGATAGTTTTAGGAAAAGGGTAGATTAATGAAATGTTTGATAAATCATCAATGGTTAATTTTTCCAAATTTATCTTACTTATTATCACTCATGCAAGGTAAAACATTCCATTTTGAATGTCCTTTAAAGTGTGAGCAATGTTTTTATTCTTTAACATTCACTTACCACTAAGTACAAAGGAATGAGATTTTTGCATTTTGGTTAGATCAAATAAGTAGTAAAAAATAAATAATACCTGATTTTGTGTAGAAGGAAATATATTTGATGTCATGCCTGAGTAAAAAAAGGTTTTCTATAAAAATGCCTTTAGTGGGTTCCCTACCACTTGCCCAAAGAAAAAAGTGTGCCTCCTTTATGAAAGCTTAAACAAGAATAACATTTTCCATCAAGATAGTGTCTGTGTGATGATTAACTGATGTTGATAGTCATTGCACACTTTTGTTGACAACCTCTCCACTTTGGTTGGTTTGTACTTCTATTTTGCTGAGTTTTCTCAATTGTCGTATTTTACACATTTTCAATTTGACAAGTGTCAGTTTCACATTTGCATTTGTCATTTTGGTGTTATTTCACTTTAATAAGTGCCATTTTCATGCTATCTTCTTTCTCGCATGTATCTCTTTCTAGGTTGTTCACATGTGCAAGTGTCATTTTCATGTCTTCTTATAGTTGCAAGTGTTGCTTTTAAGTATGTTCACCCCTATATGTGTCTCACCTTTGCACATCACTAGAGTTAGTTCTGGTGCACTTATTTACATCAAAAACTCTTACATATCATTAGAATATATCCTAGACACATTCCTATAGATCACACATGTTGATTTTTCCTAAAATTTTTCAATATAATCTTAAGCATCTTGCTAAATTGCACAAGCTTCATGATCACATTCATTTGTTGTATTTGTTTCTTTCTATCACCCAAGCTCATGCTTTCTCACCCATCCTCTTAAAAATTCTAGTCTCTAAGTGAACTTAAGAAGAAATTAGAATTATAATGATGCATGCAAAATAAGATCAATATGTTTTTTTATTATGGTTGTGATTATATATCTCATAAAGTGTATCACTTCCTACATGTCAAGAAAAGTAACATCCTTTTTATATTTTTTCAACGTACTATTAAAAATTTTGATAAATTGCACAAACATCATCATTGATTTGTTGTCTTTGTTTCTTGGTCTCACCTAAGTTTTATTTCTCTTTGTCTTTGTTGTCTTTTCTTTCCTTATATATTATACTTGTAAATGGTTGTTATATCAATGTTTAAATATTTTCTATATATACTAATATTACTTTATTTATTGTAATTGTATAGTACGGTCCCCCTAGGGCATTTCTCAATGAGGAAGAGGTGGTTGTAGTACAAACGCATATTCAAGAACATGGAGCAATTAATAATGAGGATCAAGCTAATGATCCTGTGGAAGAAGATAATGATGTTGATAACATAGTTGAAGAAGATGGGGCAAATATATTGACGCATGAGACATTTAATAATTTTGGAATGGATGATGATGGCAACCAGTATGATGACCGTGATATTGATATACTTGTACTTGAGAGGGAAATTAAACCTCTTTATGAAGGCTCATACACATCTCTTCTCTCTGTTGTATTGTTGTTGGTAAACTTAAAGATGGTGAATGGTTTGTTAAACACGTGTGACACAAATCCTAAGGTATGTAATATATTTTGTGACATTTAGTACTATGCACATGATAAAGTAATTAGTTTTTGCTTTTTTTTTAAAGATTAGTACATTGATCATCATTTAATTAATTTGAAACATTTGGATGTGATATGTATGCTTAATATTGTTTAGTAAATTAACCAGTACTACTTTTTATTTTATATATTGTATATTATTAGGTGAAATTTAGTTACCATCGTAAAATGTTTTACCTCATATGTACCAAGATTTACATGCCATTATGAAATATATTGGAATGGAGTATCAAGTTATTCATACATTCTCTAATGATGATTTTCTCTATTATAAAGAACATGTGTCAAAAGACAAATTCCCAAAATCTTATGAGAGTATATATCAAACCGATAAAGTAACAAAAAAGATGCCTCATAAGGTTCTTCATTATATTACCGCAATTCCATGTTTGTGACAATTATTCAGGTGAAAAATCATAGTAGAACTTACAGGTTACCATGCAATGAATAAAAGTGAAGATGGTGTTCTTTGAATGCCTACACATGCATATACATTTAGGAATGTAAAGGAAAAGTGGACATAGTCTAAAAGAGAACCTCGTAACCTTAGGCTTTCATTAGCAGCTGAAAATGTCACTCCATTTGGAGAGCTCAAATCTACTTCCTCGGTGTGGCATGTTTTTGTTATCAACAATAAAATTCCTTTGTGGAAGTCAATAAAGAGGGAGCACATAATGTTGACAATGATTGTTCTAGATATTAATTTGTTTAAAATAAATTTTATCTCATTTGTCTTGTTTGTTTCATAATTATGTCTTATATTTTTTTGTTTACTCATATATGTTCAAGTATGCCTTATAATAATGTCTTATAATTTTTTTATTTACTCATATATGTAGTAATTATGTATTGTATGTTCAACGATTATGTAAGTACCAGGTCAAAGAAGTGAATGTACATATTGGACTCTTATCAATGAGTTACTTGAATTATGGAATGGTGTCACTATGTATGATATCTCTAGACTAGTAGATGCACAAAGGGAATTTGAATTCCATGCAATGCTTGTATGGACAATCGATGATGCCCCAAGGCTAACACGTTTATGTGGTATGTTATAATGTTACCTTGTACTCTAATAATGTTTAATTTTATGAAGTTCATTTCATGTATTTTTTTTAGATAGTTTGGCCTCCATTGTACATAATTAAAATAATTGATATAAAACTTATTCCATCTCTTCACGTCTTCAAACAAAGGGTAAATTTGCCTATCCAATTTGTGGTCCTAAGATGAAATATTGCCATTCAAGAAGCTTAGGAAGGGAGGTGTTTGATGAGTATAGGAACTTCCTTTCTGAGAACCATAGGTACTAAAGTACTAAAAAACATATTTTCATTGGAAGAAGAGATTGGATTAAGACCATGGAGAATGACACCTCATGCATGGAAGTTGCAATATCATAGAGTCTCTCAAGGTATGGATCGAATTGTCTACGTATCAATATACATAATATGTTTGGATTATTTTATATTTTTATGGCATTTTCTTCAATGTACTAATTGACATGTTATATTGTTGTTATAGTGTCTTTAACTATGATTCACATTATAGGTTGTTAAGGCATAATAATATGGCACGTTAACAAGGAATGAAAATTTATCCCAAGCAATTCAATACACTCCCCTACTAAAAACACCTAGAAATTGTTCATTTGTTTGATACAATGCACATAATAAATAATGTAATAGATACCTTGTGGCGAATCTTAGATGGAAGGAGAGATAAAGAAAAAATTATCAGTATTTGTAATGAGATTAGGGAGGCCAACCATGCATCACAAATTATGACTCATTCAAATAACGATAGATATGACCAAAATATAAGTGCCCTTCCATGGTTATTGACAGAGCAGTAAAGCAATGATGATAAAGAAGTTATTGAGAAAATTAAATTTCCAAAACAGGATTTTTCCAAAAACAAGGAATATACTAACAAAGAATGGTGAATTAGGTGTGGTAAAAACTCATGATTGGCATACGTTGACTAGGGTAATTATTTTGGTGTATATATTTATACATTGGTGAAACATCTTGTTAATTAGTGTTTTTTTCTACGAATTTGGGAGAAAACAATGATAAATCAATATTTTAGTTACATTATGTTCTACCTCTATCTCTCATAGAAAACTTTGACAACAATGTCAAACAAGTTATATATGATCTTGGAAAATACATGTGGTAAGTGGAGATTTATGTACAAAGTGTAATTTGTTCAATAAGTTGTTGTGTAGCATATTTTTGACTTCATGTGTTTTAGTTCTCATCATGTACTATATACCTTTTTTGTTGAAACCTGTGATTTGCTTGCTTCATGTGTAGATGGTTGTCATTTAAAGAAATCGATAAAGAAGATATAGAGTAATGGAGGAAACAAATTCCTTGTCTAATGTGTGAAATGAAAAAGTATCTGCCTCTATAATTTTTTAATGCACAAGAACACCACCTCATACACCATGTCAAGGAGATCGAAAAGTGCGGACTTGTAGATACAATATCAATGTGGATGGTTGAGAGGCACTTGAAATCACTGAAGGCTTTGGTTAGAAAAATATCATGTCCTAAGGGTTCTATAGTTTAGGGATATCTGGTATATCAAACCATGATTTATATTCGTCAATATAGACCTACAATAGGAAAATGTATTACTGTATTGGATCACATTTGGGATGTCAACACCATGAAAAATTTTGAAGGGGAGCACCTATTGGGAAAAGGTAGAATGAGGAAAGTGATATGTAAGTAGATAGTGGAGATTTATAACACATTTGACCTCTTTTTTATGTATATCATATTTATTTAATTTTTAATCTTCCTACATAATCCATTATTATGAAGGTGCTAACGAGCTAAAATTTACCACCAAAAACTAGAGGATCTCCCTGATGCAGAATCCCAATTAGACTCTACACAATTTGGTTTATGGATCTTGTCTAGTATGTAGGCCCGGATTCCATCTCATTGGTTAAATTTTTCTTCGGAAAAGGAAGGGAATATCAATTAAGAAGAACATATAAACTTAAACAAACACAAGTGAGTAACTGATGAATACCCAATAAAATAGATACCATAAATAGCAACAACAGAACTTCAAAGCATGAATCCCGAGAAAAGAATTATTAGAAAGACTTTAAATAAGACCACACATAGATAGGACATAAATTTAGTAACCAATAATGAGTTCAATATTGTTAACCATTCAAAACAAAAGTGAGAACACGATCCACAATGATACTATGCTAATATCAATAAAACAATTTATCAACATAAGCATAAGGCTGACATATCATATACCATCCATGTGTTGTAAAGGAAAACTCATAGCACCAAAATATATTGAGGACATAGTACACCAAATCTCATAGGAACTTTCAATTCATTAAGCTGGTAATATTCATGGCACCAACATACAAGGTCTTCATCGAATATAATAGTGGAAATATATTATTACTCCTTGCATTCATTAAAAGAGCATAAGTTCTCAAAACAATATGGACCAAAATAAGTCCAAAGCTAAAATTCCCTTTACAATATGTCATGAGGGTATATTTATAGAAAATAGGGTGACTTTTGGTCTACGCATGATTCTTTTACTTCCTTGTGACTCTTAGACTTCCTCATGACTCTTCAAATTCATACTTTGTTCTACTCTATTGTACCTTGCTATTCACAAAATAAAAACTAATTCTACCCTATCAATTTAGTAATCGATAATTCTGGGACATCTATGTGAAACTACTCCATGGGGTAGGTGTTCTAGATCTTGTACTCAACAGCTATTTGGGATATATTTGGCTACTCTTCATCATGTATATGGAGGAATTAAAGGGCATATGGAATGAAATTTCTTCTCTTGACCTTGATCTGATTAGATAGAGTTACTAACTTCATGTACATCCTCACCGGTTCCACCACATACCATGTAATGTTCTCCTTTGTGACCAGCAAAACACTTGTGTTGGAAGCCTACCTAAAATGGTTAAGAAATGCTTGAAGCTCCTGTATGATTCCTCTTGCTTCCTTACTTCTCCAATTGCTCCAATGGAGGGAACCCCATGAATTTTAATCACAAACTCTAACCCACTTAGAAGATGTTTGTAAGAAGAAAGAATGTTGTCAACATCCCTAGCCATCTTATCTCGTGATTGGATCCTAATGCATAGTTGGACTTTGTTTTTCTGGATGGAAATCCAATCCCTCTTCGGGAGAACTTTCGGTGCCTCTAGATACTTATTTGTCCATTCATGAATGTTGTTGAGAGTTGTAGTAGCTTGTTTCAGCATGGAGGAATTTTCTTTAATGTTAGCCTATATGAATAGGAATGGGGACATAGCGTGAAGCAAATTCGACATCTCCTTATAAGCCACTACCATGGACTCTCTCAGGGTTTCAACTTCTTCCTTGATTGAGGCCTGCAATTCCTTCATTCTCGAGTGGGCTAGGCAAAGTGCTATATTCTATTTTTCTTGCCTCGTCCTGTATTCTTTTGTCGTGGTGGCTCTTTGTTCAGATGCATAGAGGTTTCCTTGGAGTTACCCAATTTTCTTTCTCATTCTTCCCACATTCCTCTCAGTTGCAGTCACAAAGGTTTTCCTAGCTGAGGTGGTCACCTCAGAATTTATCGTGGTCTCTAGGACAATCTCCTTTTTTGTGGTCAAGGATAGAGGCTCCAAAGGGTTCCTAGCATAATATTTCCTTCTTTCTTGCATGATATTATAATTAACTTGATCGAAGGAAAGTTTTCTTAGGTGTAGCAATTCCTCTTCCACCTCATTAGGAATTCCTAACTCCTTAAGAGGAAGATGCCATCTAGTGATAGGAGTGGATGTAGGAACATTTATCAGGGGAAGCTCATCTTGCACATTGAATTCTTGATGTTGTTGTTGTTTTTCAAACTCTTGTTGAGATTTCCCGTCGGGTTCTTCGTGTTGTCTCTTTAGTTCTTATTCTTCCTCTCTTTTTCTTCCTCTTCAACATTCTTCTGTTGTTCCTCCTCCAGTATCTTCTTTCTTTGATCTTCCTATTCTTATTTCTTCTTAAGTTCTTCTTCCTTTTTGTGTTTCTCCTCCATCTCTTTCTTCTCCCACTTCTTATTTTCTTCTTCCTCTCAAGCCCTACATTCCTCTTCTTGTCTCTTCATCCACTCTTCCTCCTATTGTTTCTTTATTATTTCCCCTTCCTATTGTTTCTTCTCAGGTTGGTCTTCAGGCTGCTGGTCTCTTGATTTTTGTGGTTGTCTTAGTTCTTCTTCTCTTCTTCTCTTTAGCTCCTACTTTTTCCTTGTTAAGGTCACATCTTTCTAAAGTTTCATTATCTTCCCCCTCATTTTATTCACTCAAAGGGTCTTCTATTTCTCTCCTTTGTGCTTCTTTAATTTCCCTTCTATCTTTTGTTTCTATTTCTTTCTCTTAAGCAAGGCTGACTTATGTTGTAGGTTTGCATTCTCTTAGGAATGCTCAACTTTCTCTTCCTCCTTTACTTTGTTTTCACTTGGGCTGAACACCCTAGTTGTATTGTACAAATTTCTAACTTTATCCTTATTAGATTGCTTGGTATGCGGGTATGACTACTTAAAATTGGCCTACTTGCAATGAGATGTTATCACTCTTTTGGGCTCATAGGTATGGTGACTCAAGGTCACAAAATGGAATCCCTTTATCTCCTTCGCTTTCACCTCAACTTCCTTGAAGTTTTGTATAGTATATGCCCCAATAGTGAGAGGGAAGGCAGGCCAAGGCTTCTTCCTCCCCTTACTTAGCATCTTTGAAAAACCTATAGTCATCTAATAAAATAACTCCTGTAATAGTAATTTATCTGTGGCGAACCTGGGAAATGCATGAGGCAATTTGTATGATCCAAAGATGTTAATGAATGTGCCCTCCTATATAGGAAACCAATATGCTACTTTGGTGATAGTTTCCAGATCTCTCTTCTTCATGCAAGGAGTATATTCTCTGAAGAGTAACTAGTATAATGGGGAAATGAATGTCTCATAGGTGGACTTATGTACACTTTTATAGCCCGGGTACCAAAAGAACTTATAATGCTAGTGCATCGGTTTTGCCACATCTACAGTCCAGTTGTAGCTCCAATGGTCGAACTGACATGTTGTATAGACCACATCTAATAGGTACAAGGCCATGTAGAATTATGATGGTTGGTCATCCTCAAGATGTTTCACTGAATGTATGTTAGTCCTTAATGTGGAAACTAAAATACTAGTCTAGTTGAAGATTGTACCTCTAGTGGCAATGACATACATGATAGCTACCCATGTTTCGAGGAAGTTATCGATGTCAGTATTCCTGTATAATTGATTCATCATTGTGAAAATGAGGTGGTAGAATTTCTTCAAGCCTTCCGTCCTGTACACTTGATGATTCTTTACCCAGAACTTAGAAGGGTCTTGTCACCAAGTCCTTAAAAATTCCTTAGTTGGAACTGGGAAATTTGATAGCCATTTGGTACTAAATTATTCATCCCTTTCCGACAACTTGTAATAAGTAGAAATGTCTCCTAAAGAGATGGCTACGAAAGGTTCACTTGTATGATTTCTTACTACCCATCAGTGTCTTTTTGTGTTCTAAAAAATCCAATTGATGGTCTTTGCACACGAGAAGAGAAGCGGGTGTGAGACCACTTTGTGGAGCCTAGACCTCTTGATGTTGATATATACCTGGAAGCCTTCCTCATCCTCAGGGATGTCCTTCTTAGAAAACTTAGCATAAATGTCGAACTAAGAGAGTTTGGTGGCCTTGTTAAGGTTGCGTGTTATGTCCCTATAAATAGTAGGTGGTGGATCTTGATAGATTTCCTGAATGTTTCTTTTGGCACTCTTTTGGGAAGGCTTGACTACTGGAGGTGTCATCTCTTGAGAGAAAGAGGTTATTGAAATACACTCAAGATCGGCATTGCCTACCAAGTCAAACAAGTAATCCCATGATGAGAGAGATGACATGAACAACATAAAGCCAAAAGCAAATCATGAATCAAGGCTTCAAAGCACTAAGTAAAGTCTCAGAGAGGAGTGTTGTCTAGAAGAGGTCAGTGGGTTGTATAGATCGGTGGGTCGCAAGAAATGAGAGAAGAGACAAGCAACTCGGCGACTAGATTTTTAGGCCACAAATTTAGGTAGGTCGTGGGTTTGCAAGTCGCAAAAGTCACTTGGGTGAGCAAGTCATAGGAGCTGCAAGGTTGCAAGTTTCGTGATAAGGGAGGTCGCGAGGTCGCATGATTTTTCCTATCGCCGTTTTTATTCACATGAACTATTCTTCATGGTGGCTAGGTGGAGGAGCTGACACTCAAAATGTGACCTCATGACTTCTTTAGATCCAAAATCTAATTCATTGAGAGAGAAAGCAAGAAAGGGTGAGAGATGAGCTTGGCGGCCTGGGCGGAGAGATGAAGTTAGATGGGAAAACACTCAACTGGAGTGTTTACAGCGGAAAAAATGAGTTAATGGGAGATGGAGGGTGGATAAAAACCCTCTTAATAGGGAAGGCATAGGGTCAGATGATAGATGGGGAAAAATGGAAAAGAGAAATGATTTTTGGGGAGAGAAAAGGTCACCTACCTAGAGGAAGTCATGTGCCTTTGCAAGTCGCTAAGCCTCTTCATCTGTCGAGATCTCCTATCTTTTTGTGTCTCCTAATTTAGGTAGCTCTACTTCCTCAATTTGATGTCTATTCTTGTTTCCCACCTTTACCCAATAAAATTAATTTTATTATAGAATTGATAATTGAACCACTTTCTATCACCGAGATTCATTCTAGATAAAAAGATTCATTCTAGATAAAACTTGTAAATCATTGTTTTAACATTTTTAAAAATATATCAAAATTGGTAATTTATGTCTAGTCTTGATGGTTTCAAACCGTCAAGACTTGATTTTCCGTCTCAACCATGCAACCTCCAAACTCCCTAGTAAACAGCATTCGTAGGCTAATGCATGGAAATAATAGTGGGACACCATTTTAATATCCACATCATCTCTTTCATAATTTTCTACGGTCTATCAGCTGCATTAAATAATCTTTCAAATAAATTAAATTTTCAAGAGCCTAATTACTTTTATAGAGAGACGCCCTTATCATTACGTGGACAATTAGCGTCATCCACTCATATAATTTCATTAAGTACAACAACAAAACGATAGAGGTCCCTATCGGTATAGTTGCCTGAAATATTTTACTACGTGACCTGTAATAATCTTAGAGATAGAATTGTATATATAAAGATTTATATATTTGTCTCGTGCTACGTTATATATATATATTTATTTAAATTTTATGATTTATTTCTCTTCAATTTTTATAATAGATAAAAAAGTTAAATTAATTTTTAATAGAAAATTATAATATTTAAATCAATTTTAAAATTTTAAAAATATGATTTATTTGAATTATGTTTCTTAACAATTTTTAGATTAAGAAATGAGGTAATGATTATCATTCAAAAATAGTTTGTGGGTTAAAACTGAAAAATTCATTTAAGAAATAATTAATTAGACAAATTTGATTTGAATTTTACTAAAAATTTAGGATTATAGTGGGATAGACTCTAAAATTTTGATAAACTAGTCATAATCATAGAGCATTAGAATAATTTGCTAAAACTATGATACATGAGTTTTATGGCAATGTTGAAGTTGATACCCCATGTATCAAGAATTGTGTAAGTTGTGTATGAGTTAGAAATTATCCTCACTCAGAATTGTTTGAATTTGTTTGCATAATGTATGATTTACTCTATAAAGAACATGATCATGGTAAGCTACTATACTTATCCAAATGCATTTCTCTCATGCTAGGAAGAATTCTAGACATTGTTAGATAAAATTTTGAACATGAAAAGATACAAATAGAAAAAACGTTTCTAGCTAGTCTACATGAGGAAATAAGGAAAAAAAATATGAAAGGAATGTTTGAGAAGGAAAATTTCTAAATTTATCATGAATTTGTGAGGATTTGATCATTCTGCCAATGAAAACTATATTGAAACTTACCATTTTAGTTATAACAAGCATAAGAAAAATAAATCTCCAATTTGATTGTTCTTGCAATAATTGTCAATCTATATATACACCAAGACATAAGTTCAAAAATTTCTAAGATTATAAATAGCATTCCAAACCAAAAAAATCATTCTTTAAGAAATTAAAAACTCACACTTCTAGTTCCTCTTGTTTTATTTGAAAAAATCTTAGCTGGGGAAAATCAATCTTCTCTATGAGGAAAAACAAGACATCAATCCAAATTGATAAATCTTTTCTATAATTATTATGATCCAACAAACTAGGAAGGAATCTCTTCTCCTCATACAAATGATGATATTTTTCTATCACTAAATATTCTAAACATGAACTTGATCTTTGTACAACTTTTTATGAACTTAATATTTGTCATCCTAATGTACATTTTTTATTCTCGTACTAGTTCATCTAATTATGCTAATTTTCTCTCAATCAAAAATTTGAAAATGCTTTGTACTAATCTTTCTATTACATACCTTAATCACATATTGTTCACATTCAATCCTTTATTTCCTCACTATCTCTTTCTGAATTTAAACTAGGTTGGTAATTACAATCACAACTTTCTTCCTTCACATTCCAACTCCACTCACTCACGCATCCCAACATGGTGAATTTACACCATTAAAATCACTTAAAGAGTGCAAGTTGTATAGCATACTTCGCTCTTACTTACTCAATTACTATAAACATAATGGTTTTATGATACACCAAGATCACTTTAGGAGCATGAGGTCTAGGGCATACTTTAGTCTTATATACTCTAGATTCTTCGACGGATTCTTGTTCTTTCAAAGCCTCAATGCTTCAAATGAGAGGTTTTAGTCTCTATTTATAGTATTTATAATCTCTATCTGGTGATTCAAAATCTACAACTAACGGTTAAAAGTAAATTCGTTTGTCCTTATGAGATGGGTAGTTGGTGGACAACACTTTGTTATCTCATCATGTGAGATCCTTTTAGACATAAGGGGAACCATCCTCCTTTTAGGATAGACGTGAAACAATAGTACACCATTGGTATTTTTCTCGTGAACTAACAAAACACAATTGGTACCATTTCCAACCATCAAGCTTTTACTCGTGAACTAACAAAACACAATTGGTACCATTGTCAACCATCAAGCTTTTACTTTTACAAAAGGGGAGAGGCCCATCATGTTTCCACTAATAACTAGTATTGTAATCCATGTCCATCTGGTATAGACATATTCTATTAGGTTCCATAGGAGAGACACTTCTAAAGTAGTGGTAAAATGGAGAGGAGATATTTGTTAGAACAAACTCAACCTCAGGAATGAAAGTGTATTCATAGAAGCAGTTTTTGAATTTGTACGAAGACGGCCCTTTTGGAGGGCATCGTGATGGATTATTCATTTGCATGAGTCATAAACGCACTATCCAAAACTAAAGAAAAACCAATATTCGCTTTAATCATCTTTTACAATGACATCTTGGAAGTAGAATATAAAGTATTTCCCAATAAATCTAGTGATTTACAAGTTGTATAAATATACTCAAATATTATCCAAACATCTTCTACACGAATTACATAATACTTGATTTGATAGTAATATTTAAAACTAAATAAATTTTCATAAATGACAATATATCTTTAACCTAGGTGGGGTTCATATTAGGATATCACTTGATACATTTTTGGAGAGTTTTAAAGGTGTGATTATGACCTAACAATCTATGTTTCTAATATGTACATTTTGTCATGAAATCTATTAATATGACTCGTTAAACAATCAAAACAATAATCAACATTACAATGTTTATAGAATAGGTTCTAATTAAACCTTTCTAGTGCAAAGGGAAATCATTAACAGCTAATACAGATTGAATAACTTCCTTTGTACATCATTTTTGCAAACTATATATTTAGCTTCTGTAGTTAATAAATATGTAAGGTAGTTTTATTTTCCAAACTAGTATGTGATGTCCAAATAATAACATCTAACCATAACCTCCATATTAAAGTTGATTTATTAACCTACTCGAGAAATTTATGGTTAGAAAACATGTGTTTCATATGCTTCTAAACCAATCGTGATTATGAAACCCATAGGCTTTAAGAGAAATCAAAATCTTTTGATGACATTCTTCAAAACAAATGTTTCTTTGTGTGAAGAAGGGTAATATAGCTTTAGGCCCTTGAGTATCTTAAATCTTACACGCAATTTTCATATCTCTTGGTATGATTTCATAGTAAAACACAACCCAATACTTCGTAGGATGCATATTTCAACCGAAAAATGAAGATTTATGTTAGGAAGATGGAGAGTAGAAAGATTCAGAATATTTTGTTTTATGATATCAAAAACTTGTGCCATTTTATAATTCCAAACAATTTTTTTTGTTGGCCTTTGTTGTAGGTATTTAATGTCCTTATCTTCTTTATCATAAAAATGTAAGATGTAGTTTAGGATTCAAACGAATCTATGGAGTTGTCCTTTGTCTAAGATTTTATCTAGGAATTCACTAAGACTCTTTAGCATATGGTCTTGGATTTCCACTATTCATTTTTATAGTTTCAATCCAAGATATTCAATTATTTCTTTACCAAGTTTCGATTTCTTATTACTCAGTGCAATGACACATTTATATATTTTACCATATGCTTCCTTTGAATATATTTTATGTTGAACAATATATGTAAAGAAGATAAGAAACATCTATATAAACAATAACCAGTTCTAAATCTCTAGAAACATCTTGCAATATTTTCTAAAACTATGATGGATAATTCTTGATACCCAAACAACATAAACAACTTTGATTGTTACTATCTGCGAGGAACAATAAACGTTGTATTGCACCTACTAATATGATGTCTTCCAATTTTCCCTAATCCACTTTTCAAGCCAAATTTATTGAAGATATTGTTTGACCGAGTCATTCCAAATAATACAACCTTTGAAGGAAAAGGATATTTGATAGGGAAAAGGGCTTCATTCAAGGCTCTATAATAAATCACTAAACAAAGTTTTAACCTTGTTTGTTCATAGTGCTTTATAGGTTTTATTAATTTTCTTTAAAGCATTTTTTTATGTCCTACTTACATAACTCTAGTTCTAAAGGAGACATTTGGTGAATTGAATCCTTTCACAGTTTTGGCTTATAGTCCAACTTATATGGGAGATCAACAAATTTTTGTTCTCTCATCTTGAATGCATTTGGAAAAAATGATGTGTAAGTTTTCTCAATTTTTTTCCAATCTTAATTATTACTTTTGCACTATGAAGTTTTGCATGCTTTATGGCTTTGTTAAGCTTTATTAGCATTTGTATAGTATCTTCAACTTCATCTATAGGACTAAATCTACTTTATTCAATCATGGTGCCCCTTATCTTATTCAACTTGTATCATCAAGTCATTGTCACGACATGTGACTCACTCACTCACCCAACCATGGGATTATCCAAGTCATGTGACCATCTATTGTGCGATGGTTTGTTATGACATGGTAGCTTTCACATGTTGTGTCAAGGAAAGGAAGCCCTAACGTGTGTGCAAGTAACTAAATCGAGATTATCATCTCCAACATGCCTAAGTGTGCTCTTATGCCTGATGCACCCATTAGTTTTGGGATGTTACCTCCTCCCCCAATCATAATCATTACCATCATTGGAAATCCTATATCTAACAGCTAAACCTCCATGTTAACAATCCAAGTTACATATATGATTAAAATGTTTCTTGATGATCTCACACTATGCCTCTACTCTAAATTACTCCTACATGCATCTATGTGTAGAATCCCACATTTCCCTTGCTAATTAGGTAGTTAAGCTGATCATAATGCCTGAGTACACAAGATCTCACTTCCACACACAAGTGCATCTATTTCAACCTCAATCACATTTCCATGAAACTCTCTAATTTCCACTAATCATACTAGTTGTTGCCATGGAATCCAATAAAATGATTTGAAATCTCTCCTCATGATAACAAGCCACACCACAATTGCCCAATGATAGGAAGAGGTGGGATAGTCCCCCTTACTGGTGGAAAAAAAGAGTTTGATAGTACTCACACTTCCCTATGTGTTGTGATGTAACTTTCATTACTTCTTGTGGTCACTAGGATGTCCCTTATACTAATTTGAATAAAGAGTTGTGTAGAAGATATCATAAATAAATAAATAAATTATAAGTTATAGTATTAAATTTGACTTTCTAACAAAGTTCCTTAAAGATGGAGATTATGCCATGCACCATATTATTAAATTTATAAATAAAAATAATAATTGAATAATTAATAATAAATAAATAATAAAATAGTAATAAATGTAGAATTTTCTCTACAAATCTCACTCTGATACCATGTATTGATGTAGGTTAACCCGATAATGCAATATAAATCAAGGCAAAATACTATAACTTACTTCTACTATCAATTTGCAGAAGCTTAAAGATTGAGCTGAACAATATAACCAGAAGAAGAAGAATCAATGGCACAATACACATGAAAATACTTTGGGGAAAGCCTCAGCTAAAAACCCCACTATTTGTATTATCATATAAGGTGGAAATACATAGGAATTATACAAAGTATTAGCTCTCACAACTAGCCAGATCTTAGTACAATCCTCACAGATGCTCACAGGCAATCCTAGATTCTCACAAGCCTTCCTCTCTGCCCTCCAAGCTCCTATTTCCTTGAATTGTTCCTCTGGGATGATCTCCTTCAACCAAGTGGAAAAACTCGATTTACCAAGTGGATGATCTCCTGATCTTACACACTGTCATAACTGCACAATCCTCAAGGAATGATTCCTTCTGCATGCATGAGTTTTCTTTATAATAAAATAAATGCAACTGATAGTACACTGTCCTTGACTTTAATCTCAACTAGGTCTTTCTCAAAATAGACATGCGTGAGTTTCTGATGAGAGAATCTTCAGTTAACTGGAGTACACTAGTTGAGTGCATGCATGCATCAACTAACTGTTAACTCACCATTAGTTCCTCAAATAGTGTGGAACTAATTTAACTAGACTTAACTCAGTAAACTAAGTTAACTAATTACAACTCAAATATAACTCAATCTTATCTCCTTAATTTAAAAGGATAATTGCTTCATGACTTCATAAAGACTTCTAACTTGAATTTCTCCAACTAATTAATTCAAAATAGCTTAATTAATTATTTTCAAGTAGTTGTTAAGACTAAATTCGATTTTAATTCACAATTTAATTCAAGGACAAACCAAATTGGAATATTCTTGTTACCACATTTCAACACTCCCTCTCAACAAGAAAGGGATTATTTGCCACCTCGATCCTGTCTCTTTGGAACTCAAATTTACACTTCGACAATGCCTTTGTCAAAATGTCAGCATCTTGCTCCTCTAATATATTGCACCAACATGATCCTCCCATCATTAGCAGCTTTCTTTACCTTGTAAATCCAACGAGAACTCACAATTGACTTGTTTTCCGATCTCAGAACCACGTCCCAAACACTATTACGAACTATGGATTCATAATCCTCCACCATATAATCAACCGAAATCGGTTGTTGCACTACTTCCTCAAAGGAAGTTGGCTCAGTCTCAACACATTCCCCAGCAAGGGCCATGTATCCAGTGTACCTCTCAGGTCACCTCCTCTGTCTACATTGAGAAGATTGTGCTCCCACATTCTCTCTCACATACTCCAACAGTCTGTCAACTTCTATTGTGTGCTCACGTCCATCTCTGGAAGACTCTTCTTGAGTGGATGTCTCCACTCCTAGAACCTCTACATGTGGCTGATCCACATCAGTCTAAGGCTCCTCTTCCTTAGGAAACACCAGTTCCTCCACAGCCTGTAGTTGGAGATCCCTCTCAAGGGAAACTCATATGGCCTTCTGCTCATCAAACTTGAGATCTCTACGGACAACTATCCTCTGACTAGTAGGCAAGTACACCCAATAGTTGTGAAGTGTATCAGTGTACCCCAAAAGTATCCCCAACTCTGTTGTCGGCTCAAGATTCTTCCATGCATCCTTTTTCACATGGAAATATACCGATGAGCCAAAGATCCTGAAGTGACCCACATCTGGTCTCTTACCCGAGAGAGCTTTCTTTGGTGTCTTCATCCCAAGTATGCGATGTGGGCTTCTATTCTGTAAATAGATTGTTGTCAAGTGAAGTGGTAGGCTTTGGTCATGAAATATTGCCCATGTTGCCCCAACAATATTTATGTTCTTCCTCTTGGCCACCCCATTCTGTTGTGGGTTATGAGGTTCTGTCAACTCTCGTTTAATTCCTTCCACTGCACAAAAGTCCTTAAACTCTTGAGAGAAAAATTCTCCACCATTGTCGCTTCTCAAGGCCTTGATCTTCTTCCGTGACTCTTTATCAACCAAAGCTTTGAACTCACAAAACTTTGTGAAAGTTTGGTCCTTCTTCTACATGAAATAAATCCAGCATTTACGAGAATAGTCATCATTGAAAATCACAAAATATATTTGCTTCATTGTGGATGCCGTCGAGAATGGTCCACACACATCAGTATGAACTTGCTCTAAGATAGCCTTTGCTCGACTATCTCGATCATGAAAGGAAGACATGGTGTACTTTCCCAAGGTACAACCTTGGCATGAGTCAACATGCTCAAGATTACCTTTGGGAAGTCCTGTAGATATCTGTTGCATTATCTTCAAAGCCCCGTGATGCAAATGGCCCAACTGCATATGCAACAACTCGCCAATGTCTTGGCTTTGCACCAATTCTTCTTTCGTACTCAATGCTGCACAATCATCTACCTCTAGTTTATAGAGATTCTTCACTTGAATCCCTATCCTCTTGGTCTGATCCGTGGCTATGTGTCTTAGGAACACCTTTCCTTTACTGAAGACAACATCGTAGCCTTTCTCCTCAAGCATTGGGACCGATACCAAGTTCTTCTTTAGTCTAGGCACATACATCACATCTGTCAAGGTGATAGGAGCTCCATGCTCCCTCTGAAAAGAAACTGCGCCCACTCCTGAAACATTATACCTTTCGTCGTCACCCATCTCTATGAGCATCTTGAGGTCTTTCTCCTCTAAGGCACTGAATAGATTTTTATCGCCGGTCATGTGGAATGAGGCTCTAGTGTCAAGATAATAAACAAAACCCATTATCGACGACACCATGCATACAATGAGGATAAATTCGATTTCGAATTGAGAGGCTAATGCCTCACCTTCCGATCCTTCCGAGGATCCCTTCTTGGACTTCTTCGATGGGCATTTAGTTGCATAATGTCCCATCTCATGACAATTAAGGCATCTCACTTTAGACATGTCACCCTTCTTGCCTCCATGAGAAGAATTCGATTTGGAATGGGAAGCCTTCCCCATCCCTTTCCTTTCCTTACTTGCTAAGGCCATATTTTCTTCATCATCATCCTTGGATGAAGAACCATCTCGAGTGCTCCTCCTGATCTCCTCTTGCATAAGATCCGACCACATTCGTTCCCAATCCGAAAATTTCTCCCTTCCATTCATAGAGTCCTGGTAGCTATTCCAACTCTTTGGAAGGCCAAGGAGAGTGAGGCTCACCATATCATCATCGACAGTAGTTACTACCACACTGCCAAGCTCATCTCTGCAGGTGGTGAGCTTGTTCAGATATGTGGAAATAGTATCACCCTTCTCCATCTTGGTTCTTCAAAGCTTATCCTTGAGTGCCAATTTCCTTTGGTCGCTACTGTTCTGGTAGAAGTCCTTCAATGTCTTCCACATTGAAAATGGAGTATCTTTCCCATGGAGACTTGAGGCAATATGGTCTCGAACTCCCTCAAAGATTATCCGTCTCACCTTCGCCACGCACTTCTTCCATTCATCCAACTCTTGTGCATTAGCTGAAGCGGGATTTTATATTTCTTGATCAATGAATTCCTTCAAGCCATTGTCTTCTAATACAGCCTCCATTCTATCTTTCCATGCTATGTAATTTGAGCTACCTTCTAAGGCATACTCAAGTCTCAAGCCATAGAACGCCATTGGCCAACCTTGAAGTCGATTTGTACCTGCAACCTTGAACTTAAAACTTTGAATTCTCTTCTTTATATACTGTTCAGAGTTCCAATAAACCTTGCTCTAATACCATGTAGAATTTTCTCTACAAATCTCTCTCTGGTACCATGTAGAAAATCTATTGTAGGTTAACTCGATCATGCAATATAAATCAAAGTAGAATACTATAACCTACTTCTACTATCAATTTGCAGAAGCTTAAAGATCAAGCTAAACAATATAACTAGAAGAATAAGAATCAATGGCACAATACACATGAAAATACTTTGGGGAAAGCCTCAACTAAAATCCCCACTATATGTATCATCATACAAGGTGGAAATACATATGAATTATACAAAGCCTTAGCTCTCACAGCTAGCCAACTCTCAGTACAATCCTCACAGATGCTCACAGGTAATCATGGCTTCTCACAAGCCTTCCTCTTTGCCCTCCAAGCTCCTATTTCCTTGCATTGTTCCTCTGGGATGATCTCCTTCAACCAAGTGGAAAAATTTGATTTACCAAGTGGATGATCCCCTGATCTCACACACTGTAATAACTGCGCAATCCTCAAGGAATGATTCCTTATGCATGCATGAGTTTTGTTTATAAGAAAACACATGCAACTGATAGTACACTGTCCTTGACTTTAATCTCAACTGGGTCTTTCTTAGAATAGACATGCATGAGTTTCTGATGAGGGAATCTTCAGTTAACTGGAATACACTAGTTGAGTGCATGCATGCATCATCTGACTATTAACTCACCATTAGTTCCTCAAACAGTTTCGAACTAATTTAACTGGACTTAACTCAGTAAACTGAGTTAACTAATTACAACTCAAATATAACTCAATCTTATCTCCTTAGTTTAAGTGATAACTCTTGCAACTTGAATTTCTCCAACTAATTAAGTCAAAATAACTTAATCAATTATTTTGAAGTAGCTGTTGAGACTAAATTGGATTTTAATTCACAATTTAATTCAAGAACAAATTAAATTGGAATATTCTTGTTGCCACATTTCAAAAATAAATAAATGAAAATAATATAATAAATAAATAAAAATGTGTAAAAAATATTTTTTTGGAAAAAAATAAATTTAAAAAAATCTTAAGATAGAAATAAGTGGATTATGTGCATGCACTTTTCCCTTCCATTTTGGAGAAATAAATTGTATTCTTTCTTTTTTTATGTGAGACTAGGCTAGGCCAGTGTTTTCTTTTTATTGGGTGGAAGAGAACTAATTCACTCAAAATGGATATAAAGATAATTTTCTAAAAAGATTATCAGAAAGTGGGAATTCATTAGAGAAAATAGTTAACAATTAAAAAAACATGGAATATGCATAATCAAAAAATTCATTGGAGAAAATAGTTAACCATTAAAAAAAACTTGGAATATGCATAATCAAATCTATATATAATTATAGTAACTTATCTAAATCTAAAGATATTGAAAAAAAATTACAAATTACAAATTATATTAATTTTACAATATAAACTACTAAATCTATCGTTAAGCTAAATACAAAAAAACCAAAAAAACCAAACCAATAAATTTGTTAACTGCAAATTTCGATCCCAAAAAAGTTAAAAATATACGTGCATTTAAAAATGTATACATATTCTAGAATGTATATACCTTCATTGAATGCCCATACTTTATTATTACCAACTTTATTTAAGTCTAGTCTTTATTCAAGGATTAAAGACTTGATTTGCAGCCCTTTATGATGAATTTAGGCATGTCAACCTTCTTTTCTCTCTTTTTCAAACTATTTAATGCCTAATAACTTTATTCCCAAACTATCATGGTTATTCTAAACACATCAACCATTTATTTTATTTTGTGAAAGGATTCTTTGTATTAGTGTTCAATTCCACCACTCACTTGATGAAGTACTACTTAATCTACCAAAATTAATTTTATAGAATTGATAATTGAACCCCTTTCTATCACCGATATTCATTCAGATGAAACTTGTAAATCATTGTCTTAACCTTTTTTAAAATATATAAAAATTGGTTATTTATGTCTAATATTTTCCGTCTCAACCATGCAACCTCCAAACTCCTTAGTAAACAGCATTCATAGGCTCATGCATGGAAATAATAGTGGGACACCATTTTAATATACACATCATCTCTTTCATCATTTTCTACGGTCTATCAGCTGCATTAAATAACCTTTCAAATAAATTAAATTTTCAAGAGCCTAATTACTTTTATAAAGAGACGCCCTTATCATTACGTGGACAATTAGCGTCATCCACTTATATAATTTCATTAAGTACAACAACAAAACGATAGAGGTCCCTATCTGTGTAGTTGCCTGAAATATTTTACTACGTGACCATTAATAATCTTATGGGATAGAATTGTATATATAAAGATTTATATATTTTTCTCGTGCTACGATATATATATATATTATTTTTTTTTTTTGAATTTTTATAATAGATAAAAAAAAAATTACTTTTAATAGAAATTTTTTTGAATTTTTATAATAGATAAAAAAAAATTACTTTTAATAGAAAATTATAATATTTAAATCAGTTTAAAATTTTTATAAATATGATTTATGTGAATTATGTTTTTTAATCATTTTTAGGATTAAGAAATGAGGTAATCATTATTACTCATTAATAGTTGGTGGGTTAAAACTCAAAAATTTATTTAAGAAATAATTAATTACATAAATTTGGTTTGAATTTTACCAAAAATTTAGGATTATGAGACTCTAAAATTCTGATAAATTAGTCATAATGATAGAGCATTAGAATAATTTTCTAAAATTATGATACATGAGTTTTATGGCAATGTTGAAGTTGATACCTCATGTATGAAGAATTGTGTAAGTTGTGTATGAGTTAGAAATTATCCTCATTGAGAATTGTTTGAATTTGTTTACATAATGCATGCTTTAGTCTATAAAGCACATGATCATGTAAGGTACTATACTTATCCAAATGCATTTCTTTCATGCTAGGAATAATTTTAGACATTGTTAGATAAAATTTTGAACATGAAAAGATACGAATAGAAAAATTGTCTATAGCTAGTCTACATGAGGAAATAATGAAAAAAATATAAAAATAATGTTTGAGAAGGAAAGATGTTGAATTTATCATGAATTTGTGAGGATTTGATCATTCTAGCGATGAAGACTATATTGAAACTTACCATTTTAGTTGTAACAAGCATAAGAAAATTAAATCTGGAGTTTGATTGTTCTTGCAATAATTGTCGATCTACATATACAACAAGACATAAGTTCAAAAATTTTGAACATTATAAATAGTATTCCAACCCAATGAATTCATTCTTTAAGAAATTAAAAAGTCACACTTCTAATTCCTCTTGTTTTATTTGTAAAAACCCTAGCCATGGGAAAATCAATCTTCTCTACCAGGAAAAACAAGACATCAATCCAAATTGATAGATCTTTTCTATAATTATTATGATCCAACAAACTCGGAAGAAATCCCTTCTCCTCATTCAAGTGATGAATATTTTTCTATCACTAGATATTTTAAACATGAACTTGATCTTTGTCATCTTAATGTACATTTTTTATTCTGGTACTAGTTCATCCAACTATACTAATTTTCTCTACATCAAAGATTTGAAAATTCTTTGTATTAATCTTTCTATTCCATAGCTTCAAGCACATATTGATCACATTCAATCCTTTATTTCCTCACTATCTCTTTTTGAATTTAAACTATGTTGATAATTACAATCACAACTTTCTTCCCTCACATTACAACTCCACTCACTCACATTCAATCCTTTATTTACTCACCATCTCTTTCTGAATTTAAACTATGTTGATAATTACAATCACAACTTTCTTCCCTCACATTACAACTCCACTCACTCACACGTCCCAAAATGGTGAATTTACACCATTAAAATCACTTTAGGAGTGCAAGTTGTATAGCATATTTCACTCTTACAGACTCAATTAATAAAAACGTAATGGTTTTATGATACACAAAGATCACTTTAGGAGCATGAGGTAGCATACTTTACTCTTATATACTCTAGATTCTCAACGCTTCAAATGAGAGGTTTTAGTCTCTATTTATAGCATTTATAATATGTATATGGTGATTCAAAATCTACGATTAATGGTTAAAAGTAAATTTATTTTTCCTTAGATGGGGTAGATGGTGGACAACTAGTTGTTATCTCATCGTGTGAGTTTAGACATAAGGGAACCATCCTCTTTTTAGGATAGACATGAAACAATAGTACATTATTGATATTTTATCGTGAACTAACAAAACACAATTGGTACAATTGTCAACCATCAAGCTTTTACAAAAGGGGAGAGGCCCATTGTGTTTCCACTAATAACTAGTATTGTAATCCATGTCCATCTGGTATAGAGATATCCTATTAGGTTCCATAGGGGAGATACTTTTAAAGTAGTCTAAAGTAGTGGTAAAATGGAGAGTCGATAGTTATTAGAACAAACTTAAGCATTTATAATCTGTATCTGGTGATTCAAATTATACAAATAACGGTTAAAAGTAAATTCCTTTGTCCTTATGAGATGGGGTAGTTGGTGGACAACTAGTTGTTATCTCATCGTGTGAGTTTATACATAAGGGGAACCACCCTCCTTTTAGGATAGACATGAAACAATAGTACATTATTGATATTTTTCTCGTGAACTAACAAAACACAATTGGTACCATTGTCAACCATCAAACTTTTACAAAAGGGGAGAGGCCCATCATGTTTCCACTAATAACTAGTATTGTAATCCATGTCCATCTGGTATAGAGATATCCTATTAGGTTCCATAGGAGAGATTCTTCTAAAGTAGTCTAGAGTAGTGGTAAAATGGAGAGTTGATAGTTGTTTGAACAAACTCAACTTTAGGAATGAAAGTGTATTCATACAAGTAGTTTTTGAATTTGTACCAAGAAAGTCCTTTTGGAGGACATCGTGATGGATTATTCATTTGCATGAGTCACAAATGCACCATCCCAAACTAAATAAAAACCAAGATTCACTTTTATCATCTTTTGCAATGACGCCTTGGAAGTAGAATATAAAGTATTTCCCAATAAATTTAGTGATTTATGAGTTGTATAACTATACTCAAATATTATCCACACATCTTGTACATGTATTACATAATACTTGACTTGATAGTAATATTTAAAACTAAATAAATTTTCATAAATGACAATATACCTTTAACCTATGTGGGGTTCATAAGGTATGATTATGACTAGCAACCTATGTTTCCAATATGTACATTTTGTCATGAAATCTATTAATAAGACTCACTAAACAATCAAAACAATAGTTAACATTACAATTTTTATAAAATAGGTTCTAATTAAACCCTTCTGGTGCAAAGGGAAACCATTAATAGCTAATACAGGTTGAATAGCTTCCTTTGTACATCATTTTTGCAAACTATATATTTAGCTTCCCTAGCTAATAAATCTTTAAGGTAGTTTTATTTTCCAAACTTGTATGTGACGTCCAAATAATAACATCTAACCATAACCTCCATATTAAAGTTGCTTTATTAATCTACTCGAGAAATTTATGGTCAGAAAACATGTCTTTCATATATTTCTAAACCAATCGTGACTGTGAAACCCATAGTATTTAAGAGAAATCAAATTCTTTTGATGCCATTCTTCAAAAAAAAATATCTCTCTGTGTGAAGAAGGGTAATATAGCTTTAGTCCCTTGAATATCTTAAATCTTACATGCAATTTTCATCTCTCTTGGTATGGTTTCGAAGTAAAACACAACCCAATACTTCATTGGATGCATATTTCAACCAAAAAAATGAAGATTTATGTTAGGAAGATGGAGAGTAGAAAGATTTATAATATTTTGTTTTATGGTATGAAAAACCTATACCATCTTATAATTCCAAATAAATTTTTTTTGTTGGCCTTTGTTGTAGGTATTTAATGTCCTTAACTTCTTGATCATAAAAATGCAAGACGTAGTTTAATATTCCAACGAATCTATGGAGTTGTTGTTTGTCTAGGATTTTATCTAGGAATTCATTAAGACTCTTTAGAATATGGTCTTGGATTTCCACTATTCATTTTTATAGTATCAATCCAAGATATTCAATTATTTCTTTAGCAAGTTTCGATTTCTTATTAGTTAGTGCAATGACGCATTTATATATTTTAGCAGAGGCTTCCTCTGAATATTTTTTGTGTTGAAAAATATATGTAAAGAAGATAAGAAAGTCATCTATATAAACAATCACCAGTTCTAAAACTCTAGAAACATCTTGCAATATTTTCTAAAACTATGATGGAGAATTCTTGATACCCAAATGGCATATACTTTGATTGTTACTATCTGCGAGAAACAACAAGTTTTGTATTGTACCTATCAATGTGATGTATTCCAATTTTCCCTAATCCACTTTTCAAGCCAAATTTATTGAAGATAGTGTTTGATTGAGTCATTCCAAATAATATAACCTTTGAAGCAAAATGATATTTGATAAGAAAAAGGGTTTCATTCAAGGCTCTATAATGAATCACTAAACAAAGTTTTCACCTTCTTTGTTCGTAGTGCTTAATAGGTTTTATTAATTTTATTTAAACCTTTTATCTGATGTCCTACTTACATAACTCAAGTTCTAAAGGAGACATTTGGTTAATTGAATCCTTTCACAATTTTGGCTTATAGTCTACCTTATATGGGAGATCAACAAATTGTTGTTCTCTCATCTGGAATGCATTTGGACAAAATGATGTGCAAGTTTTCTCAATTTTTTTCCAAACTCAATTATTACTTTTGCACTATGAAGTTTTGCATGCTTTATGGCTTTGTTAAGCTTTATTAGCATTTGTATAGTGTCTTCAACTTCATCGATAGGACTAAATCTACTTTATTTGAATATGTGTTTTGTCTTGGTAAAGTATCTTCTTTTCCTAAAATATGAAAGCTAATAATTGCATGACTAACTCCATAGGTAATCCTATTCTTAAAACATATTGTCCTCATAAGATGTTATCTTCTCTGCTAAAGAAATATAAATTTACATAGGCCTTACAACCTTGAAGGATGATTAAAAAACCAGGTGCATACCCTTAATAAGCACCTTGGTATTGTTGATAACTCTAAAAAAGAGTTTTATTGGTTTCCATAAAAATGTGATATAATAGTATATCCAATACAAGAAATAATTTCATCGGTATCTATTTGTGCATTTAAATTATATTCATTATAACTAAATAAATTTTACCAATAACTAAATAAATTTATATCAATGTTGATAACAATTCTATCTTCTAACCCATTAAGCCAAGGTGCAAAAGTCATGACATTTGTTCTTCAGGAATGTATTTAAGAGCTTCTTGTTAAGCCATGGCTATCTTGTTAGGACCAAACAATTCCTCTAAGTACTTCTTCTAAGGCATATTTAAGTGTCATATGCAATTACTTCTCTAGATTTTTCACTGCATTTTATCATCTTTAATGATGATATGATTTTTTTGGATGAGGTTAGTTTTCTATTGTACTACAATGTTTTTTTTATTCCATTTTGTAGTTGTTACCTTTTGGAAAATCACTCTTCTAGAAATGTGAAAGTTAAGGACTTTTTAGCCTAGTAGATCTTTTATTTCTAAAGTATTTTCTTTGATGTATAAGAGTACCCCTCGTTATGGATTTTAGAGACATATTTTGGATAAGAGGAAAAGGGGGAACTATTGGGAAAGCTATATATTTTCCCTAATATTCTCCCAACCTATGAGGCATGGAATGGGAAAAATAAATATTTTTTTCCTTGTCTCATATTTATAGGGGGGGGGGGATATTCCTTGTCTCATATTTATAGGGGGGGGGGGGATATTGGTTAAATTTTATAAATTTCCCAATTTTCCCTAGAAAACCTATATATTATTTGTATAATTTACCAAATATTCCCTCAAAATTACAATTGAACAAGGTAAGAATAATATTAGGTAAAATATATAATTATAATTTATCTAGTAGTTTTTAAATACTAAACCCAACCTATACCACCAAATAAAAAAATGGAAAGACTAAATATTAAAAAAAAAAATGCAAAACAGAAACATGATGTTGCAAACTTATTTTCTTAGTGCAAACCTTAAAGAAAGGATTGCACCTTGAGATATTTGATCTCTATTAGCACTTGATGGATTAGGAGTTAAGATGGATCTACAGTGGATATATATATATATATATATATATATATGGTAGTTTACACTTTAATATAGGGTAGTTTATGATGATGATGATGATGATGGTGGTTAACGTCCGCTGAGACCAAATAATGATCTATCGGACCTAAAAAGACAAATTATTTATTTTGATTTAAGATTTTATTCCTATGCTCAAAAAGCTTGGAGAGAAGCCTCCCGAGTTCACTATAATTTTGGCATTGTAAAAGGCTAGGAAGGTCAGTATTGTAACAAAGGTTGTGAAATTGAGATCTAATGTGGTTGTATGCAGGGCACTCTAAGAGGAAGTGGTTTTCATCCTCGATGCTCCCATTCTCACAAAAATGGCAGATCCTTTCCATCCATGGCGTTTTAGGAACTACCCAGCGGCCAGTTTCGCTATGGAGCTCATGAGAATTCGTTCTAATCTTTGCTATATTAATTTTCTTTTTTGAGCTAGTTAGAATAGAGAGATACTTTTGATCTTCAAGGGTGGGGTTGATGACCTTCTTATAATAACTTAATTTTCTTTTAGATGCTAAATCTTTCTCACACCACAATTTTTCTTTGAACTTAGAAGTAACAATATCTTTAATGTTATTTATGTTTTGCAAAGCATCATTCTCATTGATCTCCCAATAGTTTAACCAGGCCCTTGTGTCCTTATGCCATCCTCGGTTAAGCCTTAGGTGATTTTGGCTGGAATTTAAAGCTAGCTTAGGAAGTCTATGATTGTCTATGTTATTGAGCTTGTGCTTGTACATCAGAAACTTGAGCATAGCTAGGCTCTCAATAGAAGAAAGTCTTCATGCTTTTAAAAAAGCTATATTGCATAAAAATAATATTCAAAAATCATATGTTATCAAAACCTAAAACTTAAAACTACCTACAGTAAATTGAGTCTATAATCTCAATTTAATAAACATTAATTTATTATAGTTTTTTAATTTTAATTTTAATAAATTTATAAACATATAAATAAATTATAAATAAATTTATAAAACTATATAGTATACAGTAATTTCACCTTAATCAAAATATCCACGTAACATTACAAATCACAACCCACAAACTTAATATCATTCTATTATGTAAACAATGAAGACTAAAACATGCTATTATTCTTCAAATTACTCAATGCATCATTATATGAAATACATTATTGCACTTTCAAGCAAAAATTTTTGATATGATTTTTTTATAAATTTTATATTTATTAAAATATTTATAACTAGGTTGAGCAATGTGTTTAGGTGGGAAAGAAGGTTTTAGGGGAAAGAAGGTTTGAGATTTTAGAATCCTTATTGCAAAATTATGATTAAATTTATTAAATTATTTGAATTTTTTTAAATAAAAATCTGTTATATCTTTTTAAACCACATCATTAATTTTCAACCCTAAAATATGTGATATTACCATAAGTTTTATATTTTTTAATAATATAACATTTATAAACCTTTTAAACCTATCAACATTGGTCAACCTTTTAGATTCGCCTAGGTAATTTAAATTATTTTGAAGCAAATAATCCATCCCAATTTCTAATTCACAAAAGCACGATGCTGCATATTTATAAAAATATTTAATTTAAATTTTATTTGAAAGGAAGAATTCAATCCAATTACCTCACCAGGAAAAACGCAACGCTGCATATTTATAAGGAATTGACCAAATCACGGAAAGACCATCTCAAGACTCAAATGCCCTTCCTGTCTCTGCTTCAATTTACAGGATCCATGGCGGCTGTCATCTAAGTAGGGCGTCTATCATCTTACAGGAAAAAGCTTTATATAACGATCCTAACAACAACACTCTAAGGCTTCATATAACAATACTAATAGCGCTGAAACTGTGTGTCAAGCCGGAACTTCATGAGGGCGGAGGAAGAGTTTTAGGCAGCTAAGGGCGGTAGCTCTTTTCCAATCCACACACCTGCCTCGATCGCAAAGTCGATGGTACTAATCACCGTATGAATGCTACACGTGGCGCCTGGGAACTGAGGTTGTCCAGAACTGCCGTAAGCGCTGAGGCAGTTCAGCAGATTCTGATTGCACTGGACGTTGAGATACTCACGGGTGCGTGCGATGCAATGGTCATGATCTCTGCAGCAGCTGTCCAGCCCATCGCAGGGAGCTTCGTTATGGCATCCAGTGTAAAACAATCCGCAATATCGCCCATACCTCAGAATTGGGGCCTCTATCATTAAGATATGATCACACGTTAATACAAATATGGGATTCCATGATACCTCCTAATACTCACCAAGAAGTCACAGAAATGAAGGTCCACGAGGCAGACCTCTACAGAATTTCGACTCGCAACTATGGCTACATTCGTCCTGCGCACTCACAACAACAATATAATTCAATAATACTCTAGTAACAGTAACTACCATGGCAGATTAGACCTTACAGATCCTTTTAATTCAATAATGTTTTGAAATGAAAGTGATGAAGCCAGAAAAATATTTAAAGAATGATTATCATTACCAAAGAGCTGGAAAAGCCAAGCAGACATGCCAATTGAAGACAGAGAACTAAACCCTATCGCATTCCAACGGAAGCCATGGATCCCCAACTAATCTGACAGTCAGTGCAATAATTTGATACATAAAGCGCATCCATTCGGTATATACTGTTATTCCTTGATTGCACTTCACGCGTCCTCCCCCCGGTCGCTCACAAAACGCCTGGCGAGTTGGGGTCTCCTAGCATCACAACAATTCTTCCCTGAGTCATATGTCAAATGATTCTCCTATTTCTGGTAATAAGCGATATAAAGGTATATATTGTTCAAACAAAACCATATTTGCATAGCTAGGCCATGTGCAATGGCAAATATTTTCCAAGTTGCCTGCAAAATGTCTTTGGGCATACGCCAAATAGCTGCCCACCACATGGAGTCGTTTCCATATAGACTTGACTTAAATAGTACTTTGGAGCTTTTAAAATGGATTGGGCAACTTGGAGCAGGGCATAATCGCAAGATTTCAGACAGGTCCAGAATCTCTATTTAACACTATTTTATTTTTATTTTTATGATATTTGTTTAATTAAATGGGTAAGTATGTATATTTGAAATAAATTTTTTATAGTGTGTGGAATAGTTTTTATTTTAATGTAAAGTTAACGAGGATTTGTTGATTTTTTTATTTTTTAATTGATGGATTAAATTGATTTTTAGGGGAAATATTTATCAATGGTTGTAGCGTGTTACATAATTTGTTAAGTTGCATTGACTTTTAATAAATTTAAAAAGTTATATTTGTGTCACATGGCTCCCTCCCCACCAATTTTCTAGAGAGTTGAGATTATTCCAAGTGTAATATGCTCATATTCTAATTAGATGAGGAAATTAATATATAAGCAACTTTTATTTCCTTACAAGAAGATATGTAATTCCTTTTTTTTCTCAAGTTAAATTAGATTCGTACCACGTGGTTCCCTGCCCACAAATTTCCTAGGGAATTGAGATTATTCTAATTCTAATAAGTTCATATTCTAATTAGACAGGGAAATTAATAAATAAGAAAATTTTATTTAGCAAAATGGTCTATTTTACAATAAGATGTATAGTTCACTTTTTTCTCAAGTTAAAGTTGACCCATAATCTTTTTATACATGGTTAATCAGGGAAATGTGTGCATTGGTAAGTCATTCTTCGTGTTGCAATAGCATTTTTTGTTATATTTAAGAAGCCTTTGTCTATATCAACCACATTAATATTTTTAATGTGGTTGTACTATTAATATAATTATTAATAATTTTAAGTCATGGTATGGATTTAAACTCTATAAAATATTTTATATATTTTCAGTAGTTGACACAAATTAAAGGTTTACATTTATCCCGAAATAGTTTTTTTTTTTGTATTTTAATTAAATTAATTAATTGTCAAATTAACATGTGTCTTATCAACCTAGAGGGTTAGCTTAAAAGCACATTTTCTGTTAAGAGGTCATGAGTTCAATTCTCTTAACACTCTTTGGGCTAGCCATCTGGTATGGTATAGTAACAAAACCTATTTACAAATTAAGAATCTCCTAGAACCACCACATAGGAGCGAACCACCACAAAGAAATAAAATAAAAAGCAAGTGTCATATGAAATGAGTTATGGTTTCTTGACCATTAGTATGGTATTGTAACAAAGCCTATTTACAAATTAAGAATCTCCAAAATGAGGATGAATCCCCCTTGTTAAGAATTTGTTAGATGTTTTTTTTTATCATTTATATATATATATATATATGTTTAACTTATATATTAACTCTTTATGCAATTAATAATAATAATAATAACAATAATAGTAAATTCATAATTTAGTTTTTTTTCGGCAACTTGATATGTATCATAAAGTAAACATTTTGATGCTTATTATGGATTGATGCCTATTGGCATTTACCAACCATTTAATTTATATGGTTGCTGTAGTAATATTTTCATGTGATTTAAAGTGGTTTTATGTAATGGTGGAAAGTGAAGAGTTTTTCATTATTGAGAAATGTTCAATTCTTGTAAGCGTATTGTTTGGAGTCATGGGGATGCATTGAGGTAGTCGTCTAATGTGTAGTTGCACCCAAAGAGATTATATTAAATGGTATCATGATATTTGCAGTCATAATTGGCTCAAATCCTACTCCATGTCTATAAAATGCCCAAAGGGGTTGGATTCAATGGGGGAAAGCAAAGAGTTTCTCGGGAAAGGTCCAATTCTCATGAGCACATAAACTAAAGCCATGGGCACACCTTGAGGTTGTCATCTAAAGTGTGATTTCACCTAGAGAGATTATATTAAATGACCTCTTGACTCGTGTACACATAAGTGGATAAAAACCCAACCCCATATACGGTCATCGAATATCTGGCAGGAGTTATTTAACTATCGAATATCTGGCGCAAAGTATTTTCCCATCGACTATCCGACATTTTGTATTTTATTTTTGTATAATCCCTACAGTCATCGAATATCCGACGGGATTTATTTTACCATCAAATATATGATGTTTTATCCAATATGAAAATGTGTTATCCAATATTTGACAAATGACAATTAAATGTTACATAACATTCAATTCCACCATTAACAATTTTTTTCCATTGACAATGTCTAATATGAGACTACTTTACGTTGAGTTTAAATCATTATAATAAATATAGCATTAATATTATAATTATATATAATATTCTTAATGTATAATTAATATATATTAGTATTAATATTATATTATATTATATGATTATAATATAAATTATATGTGTATATATATATATATATATATATATATATATATATATATATATATATATATATATATATATATATATATATATATATATATATATATATATAATATTATTATAATTATAATTATAATAAATATGAGAGTTTGTGCGGGACCTGAACATCATATATGATTTACATAGCTGCTATATTAGTTGTGATTGTTTCGAAAGGTTGTAGGCTTATTTTCAGGTTAATTTTTGAACAAAATCATCACTGAAAGTTTGGTGACAAAATATGTTCTATAACATTCCTTAAGGAGACCAAGAATCATGGGATCAACATCAGGGGCTTCTGAGGATCTAAGATGTTATTCCCCTGTAGAAATTGCAAGGGCTTGAGGCCAAGGAGAATTCTAATAAAATCAGCTAAAAAGCATTGTAGAGACTACAGACACGCTGAAGATGGACATGAATATCATCCATTAGTAAGTTATTCATTATATGTATTTGTATTGTAGATTGTTTTTGTAAATGTTTATATGTATATTTTATTTTATTTTGTATGTATTTGTATTGTAAATTGTATTGTGTTTCTATTGTAATTGTATTTTATATTCTATTAGGTGTTGTTTTACCTATATTGTCATCTTGAAGTGGACTAGAAATATTATTTGATTATTTTTGTTAGGGTCGATTAAAGGGTTAGGTTGAGTTAGGGGTTAATTACTTTATGGGCTTAGGGATAAGGGGTTATTGTTTAAGGGTTTAGGGGTTAGGGTTTAAGGGCTTAGGGTTAGGGGTTTAAGGGCTTAGGGGAATAGAGTTAAGGTGTTCGAGGGTTAATGTATGTATAGGGTGTTCATTAGGACCTAGAGGATTTAGAGGTTAATCATGGATTTTATTGAGCATTATTAATAGGTTTTTAAAGTATATTATGCACATAATTTAAAAGTTGGAAATGGTGAATAAATTTTTATAGGAAAGAAGAAAATAATTATATAATATTGTAATAAAATTTTATAAGACAAAATAATAAAATATAAATATCATTAAAAATTAATTAAATAATAATTTGATTAAAAATAAAATTATTATAGAGAAAGATGACTGGATAGTTTTAGGAAAAGGGTAGATTAATGAAATGTTTGATAAATCATTAATGGTTAATTTTTCCAAATTTATCTTACTTATTATCACTCATGCAAGGTAGAACATTCCATTTTGAATGTCCTTTAAAGTGTGTGCAATGTTTTTATTCTATAACATTCACTTACCACTAAGTACAAAAGAGTGAGATTTTGGCATTTTGGTTAGATCAAATAAGTAGTCAAAAATAAAGAATACCCCATTTTGTGTAGAAGGAAAGATGTTTTATGCCATGCCTACGTAAAAAAAGTTTTCCTATAAAAATGTCTTTAGTGGGTTCCTTACCACTTGCCCAAAGAAAGAAGTGAGCCTCCTTTATGAAAGCTTAAAGAAGAATAGCATTTTCCATTAAGATAGTGTCTTTGTGATGTTCAACTGATGTCGATAGTCACTGCACACTTTTGTTTGACAACCTCAATCACTTTAGTTGGTTTGTACTTCCATTTTGGTGAGTTTTCACAATTGTCGTCTTTTACACATTTTCAAATTGACAAGTGTCAATTTCACATTCACGTTTGTCATTTTGGCGTTATTTCACTTTAATAAGTGCCATTTTCATGTCTTCTTATAGTCGCAAGTGTCGCTTTTAAGTATGTTCACCCCTATACGTGTCTCACCTTTGCACATCACTAGAGTTAGTTCTGGTGCACTTATCTACATTAAACAGTCTTACATATCATTAGAATATATCCCAAACACATTCCTACATCTCAAACATGTTGATTTTTCCTAAAAATTTTCAATATAATCTTAAACATCTTGCTAAATTGCACAAGCTTCATGATCGCATTCATTTGTTGTATTTGTTTCTTTCTCTCACCCAAGCTCATGCATTCTCACCCATCCTCTTAAAATTCTAGTCTCTAAGTGAACTTAAGAAGAATACATAATTATAATGATGAATGCAAAATAAGATCAATATGTTATTTTATTATGGTTGTGACTATATATCTCATAAAGTGTATCACTTCTTACATGTCAAGAAAAGTAACATCCTTTTTATATTTTTTCAACGTGTTGTTAAATATTTTGATAAATTGCACAAACATTATCATTTATTTGTTGTCTTGTTTCTTGGTCTCACCTATGTTTTATTTCTCTTTGTATTTGTTGTGTTTTCTTTCCTTATATATTATACTTGTAAATGGTTGTTATATCAATGTTTAAATATTTTCTATAAATACTAATATTACTTTATTTATTGTAATTGTATAGTACGGTCCCCCTAGGGCATTTCTCAATGACGAAGAGGTGGTTGTAATACAAATGCATATTCAAGAACATGGAGCAATTAATAATGAGGATCAAGCTAATGATCCCATGGAAGAAGATAATGATGTTGATAACATAGTTGAAGAAGATGGGACAAATACATTGATCCATGAGACATTTAATAATTTTGGAATGGATGAGGATGGCAACCAGTATGATGACCGTGATATTGACATGCTTGAAATTGAGAGGGAAATTAAACCTCTTTATGAAGGCTCATACACGTCTCTTCTCTCTTTTGTATTTTTGTTGTTAAACTTAAAGATGGTGAATGGTTTTTCAAACACATGTGCGACACAAATCCTAAGGTATGTAATATATTTTGTGACATTTAGTACTATGTACATGATAAAGTAATTAGTTTTTACTTTGTTTTTAATATTAGTACATTGATCATCATTTAATTAATTTGTAACATTTGAATGCAATATGTATGCTTAATATTGTTTAGTAAATTACCAGTACTACTTTTTTGTTTTTATATTGTAGATTATTAGGTGAATTTTTGTTACCACCGTAAAATGTTTTACCTCGTATGTACCGAGATTTACATGCCATTATGAAAGATATTGGAGTGGAGTATCAAGTTATTCATGCATTCTCTAATGATGATTTTCTCTATTATAAAGAACATGTGTCGAAAGACAAATTCCCAAAATCTGATGAGTAGATATCAAACCGATAAAGTAACAAAAAAGATGCCTCATAAGGTTCTTCATTATATTCCCATAATTCCATGTTTGTGACAATTATTCAAGTGAAAAATCATAGTAGAACTTATGGGTTACCATGCAATGAATAAAAGTGAAGATGGTGTTCTTTGAATGCCTACATATGCATATACATTTATTAATGTAAAGGAAAAGTGGACATAGTCTAAAAGAGAACCTCGTAATCTTACACTCTCATTAGCAGTTGAAATTGTTACTCCATTTGGAGAGCTCAGATCTACTTACTCTGTGTGGAATGTTTTTTTTTATCAACAATAAAATTCCTTCGTGGAAGTCAATAAAGAGGGAGCACATATTGTTGACAATGATTGTTCCAGATATTAATTTTTTTTAAATAATTTTTTTTAACACAATAACATCTCATTTGTCTTGTTTGTTTCATAATTATGTCTTATATTTTTTTGTTTACTCATATATGTTCAATTATGCCTTGTAATAATGTCTTATATTTTTTTTTATTTACTCATATATGTAGTAATTATGTATTGTATGTTCAATGAATTATGTAAGTACTAGATCAAAGATATGAATGTATATATTGGGCCTCTTATCGATGAGTTACTCGAATTATGGAATGGTGTCATTATGTATGATATCTCTAGACTAGTAGATGCACAAAGGGAATTTGAATTCCATGCAATGCTCGTATGGACAATTGATGATGCCCCAAGGCTAACACATTTATGTGGTATGTTATAATGTTACCCTATACTCTAATAATGATTAATTTTATGAAGTTCATTTCATGTATGTTTTTTAAATAGTTTGGCCTCCATTGTACATAATTAAAATAATTGATATAAAACTTATTCAATCTCTTCACGTCTTCAAACAAAGGGTAAATTTTCCTATCCAGCTTGTGGTCCTAAGATGAAATATTGTCGTTTAAGAAGCTTAGGAAGGGAGGTGTTTGATGAGTATAGTCACTTCCTTTTTGAGAACCATAGGTACTAAAGTACTGAAAAAACATATTTTCATTGGAAGAAGAGATTGGATTAAGACCATGGAGAATGACACCTCATGCATGGAAGTTGCAATATAATAGAGTCTCTCAAGGTATGGATCGAATTGTCTATGTATCAATATACATGATATTTTTGGATTATTTTATATTTGTATGGCATTTTCTTCAATGTACTAATTGATAGGTTATATTGTTGTAATAATATCTTTAACTATGATTCACATTATAGGTTGTTAAGGCATAATAATAGGGCACTTCAACGAGGAATGAAAATTTATCCCAAGTAATTCAATAGACTCCCCTACTAAAAACACCTAGAAATTGTTCATTTGTTTGATACAATGCACATAATAAAGAATGTGATAGATACCTTGTGGCGAATCTTAGATGGAAGGAGAGAGAAAGAATTTAAATTATCAAGCTTGTAATGAAATTGAGGCCAACCATGCATCACAAATTATGACTCATTCAAACAGCGACGGATATGACCCAAAATATAAGTATCCTTCCATGGTTATTGACAGAGTAGCAAAGTAAGGATGATAAAGAAGTTATTGAGAAAAATAAATTTCCAAAACTGGATTTTTCTGAAAACAAGCAATATACTAACAAAGAATGGTGAATTAGGTGGGGTAAAAACTCATGATTGGCATACGTTGACTATGGTAATTATTTTGGTGTATATACTTATACATTGGTGAAACATCTTGTTAATTAGTGTTTTTTTCTATGAATTTGGGAAAAAACAATGATAAGTCAATATTTTAGTTACATTATGTTCTACCTCTATCTCTCATAGAAAACTTTGACAACAATGTCAAACAAGTTATATATGATCTTGGAAAATACATGAGGTAAGTGGAGATTTATGTACAAAGTGTAATTTGTTCAGTAAGTTGTTGTGTAGCATATTTTTGACTTCATGTGTTTTAGTTCTCAACATGTACTATATACTTTTTTTGTTGAAACTTGTGATTTTCTTGCGTCATGTGTAGATGGTTGTCATTTAAAGAAATCGATAAAGAAGATATAAAGTAATGGAGGAAACAAATTCTTCGTCTAATGTGTGAAATGAAAAAGTATCTACCTCTATAATTTTTCAATGCACAAGAACACTACCTCATACACCATGTCGAGGAGATTGACAATTGTGGACTTGTACATACAATATCAATGTGGATGGTTGAGAGCCACTTGAAATCATTGAAGGCTTTGGTTAGAAAAAATGTCATGTACTAAGGGTTCTATGGTTTAGGGATATCTGGTATATCAAACCATGATTTATATTCATCAATATAGACCTACAATACGAAAACATATTACTGTATTGGATCACATTTGGGATGTCAACACCATGAAAAATTTGAAGGGGAGCACCTAATGGGGAAAGGTAGAATGAGGCAAGTGATATGTAAGTAGATAGTGGAGATTTATAACACATTTGACCTTTTTTTTATGTATATCATATTTATTTAATTTTTAATCTTCCTACATAATCCATTATTATGAAGGTGTTGATGAGATAAAATTTACCACCAACAACTAGAGGATCTCCCTAATGTAGAATCCCAATTAGACTCTACACAATTTGGATTAGGGATCTTGTCTAGTATGTAGATCTGGATTCCATCTCATTGGTTAAATTTTTCTTCAGACAGGGAAGGGAATATCAATAAGAAGAGCATATAAACTTCAACAAACGCAAGTGAGTAACTGATGAATACCCAATAAAATGGATACCATAAATAGCAACAACAGAACTTCAAAGCATGAATGCTGAGAAAAGAATTATTAGCAAGACTTTAAATAAGACCACAGATAGATAAGAAATAAATTTAGTAACCAATAATGAGTTCAATATTGTTAACCATTCAAAACAAAATTGAGAACACGATCCACAGTGATACTATGCTAATATCAATAAAACAATTTATCAACATAAGCATAAGGCTAACATATCATATACCATCTATGTGTTGTAAAGGAAAACTCATAGCACTAGAATATAGATGAGGACATAGTACACCAAATATCATAGGAGCTTTTAATTCATTAAGTTGGTAATATTCATGGCACCAACATACAAGGTCTTCATCGAATCTAATAGTGGAAATATATTATTACTCCTTGCATTCATTAAAAGGGCATAATTTCTCAAAACAATATGCACCAGAATAAGTCCAAAGCTAAAATTCCCTTTACAATATGTCATGACGGTCTATTTATAGAAAATAGGGTGACTTTTGGTCTATGCATGATTCTTTTACTTCCTTGTGACTCTTAGACTTCCTCATGAATCTTCAAATTCAGACTTTGGTCTACTCTATTATACCTTGCTATTCACAAAAAAAAAAACTAATTCTACCCTATCAATTTAGTAATCAATAATTTTGGGACATCTATGTGCAACTGCTCCATGAGGTATGTGTTCCAGATCTTGTACTCAGTAGCTATTGGGGATATCTTTGGCTACTCTTCATCATGTCTATGGCAGAATTCAAGGGCATCTGGAATTACATTTCTTCTCTTAACCTTGATATGATTGGATAGAGTTACTAACTTCATGTACATCCTCACCGGTTCCACCACATACCATGTAATCAGGGAAAATTTTAGGGGCTAATGTTCGCCCAGTGGGCTAATTTTCCATGATTTTTCCACAAAAAAGATTCGCCAATTTCCAATTTTATAAAAGACGATTCGCCCAAATTTTAGAATATAAAATTATTTTACCTTAAAAATCGCCAACATTATATAGAGACTATATATAAAATATTTATAAATTTGATTAATTTTACAAATATATCAATAAACATTTATAATTTGCATATTAGGGATTAGTGAGATTCGCCAATGTTTTAAACTTCAAGAAAATTTTCCATCCTTAAAATTTTCCTTGCATGTAATTTTCTCCTTTGTGACCTGCAAAACCCTTGTGTTGGAAACCTACCTAAAAGGGTTGAGAAATGCCTGAAGCTCCTGTATGATTTCCTCCTGCTTCCTTACTTCTCCAATTTCTCCAATAGAGGGAACCCCATGAATTTCAATCAAAATCTCTAACCCACTTAGAAGATGTTTGTAAGAAGAAAGAACGTTGTCAACATCCCTATCCATCTTATCCCGTGATTGGATCCTAATGCATAGCTGGACTTTGTCTTTCTAGATTGCAATCCAATCCTTCTCCGGGGGAACTTCCAGTACCTCCAGATACTTATTTGTCCATTCATGAATGTTGTAGAGAGTTGTAATAGCTTGTTTTATCATGGATGATTTTTCTTTAATGTCAACCTATATGGATAGGATTGGGGACATAGCGTGATGCAAATTCGACATCTCCTTATAAGCCACTACCATGGACTCTCTCAGGGTTTCAACTTCTTCCTTGATTGAGGCCTGCAATTCCTTTGTTCTCAAGTGGGCTAGGAAAAGTGCTATATTCTCTTTTTCTAGCCTCCTCCTGCCTTCTTCTATTGTGGCGGCTCTTTGTTCAGATGCATACATATTTCCTTGGAGTTACCCAATTTTCTTGCTCATTCTTCCCACATTCCTCTCAGTTGTAGTCACAAAGGTTTTCCTAGCTGAGGTGATCATCTCAGAATTTATCGTGGTCTCTAGGATGATCTCCTTTTTTGTGGTCAGGGATAGAGGCTCCAAAGGGTTCCTAGCATAATATTTCCTTCTTTCTTGCATGATATTACAATTAACTTGATCGAAGGTAAGTTTTCTTAGGTGTATTATTTCCTCTTGCACCTCATTAGGAATGCCTAACTCCTAAGAGGAAGATGCCATATAGTGATAGGAGTGGATGCAGGAACATTTATCAGGGGAAGCTCATCTTACACATTGAATTCTTGATGTTGTTGTTGTTGTTGAAACTCTTGTTGAGATTTCCTATTGGGCTCTTTGTGTTGTCTCTTTAGTTCTTCTTCTTCCTCTCTTTTTTTCCTCTTCGACCTTCTTCTTTTGTTCCTCCTCCAGTATATTCTTTCTTTGATCTTCCTATTCTTATTTCTTCTTAAGTTCTTCTTCCCTTTTATTTTTCTCCTCCAACTCTTTCTGCTCCCACTTCTTATTTTCTTCTTCCTCTCGAGCCCTACGTTCCTCTTCTTTTCTCTTCATCTTCTCTTCCTCCTATTGTTTCTTTATTATTTCCCCTTCCTATTGTTTCTTCTCAGGTTGGTCTTCGGGCTGCTAGTCTCTTGATTTCTGTGGATGTCTTAGTTCTTCTTCTCTTCTTCTCTTTAGCTCCTACTTTTTCCTTGCTAAGGTCACATCTCTCTCCTCTAAAGTTTCATTATCTTCCCCCTCATTTTATTCGCTCAGAGGATCTTCTATTTCTTCTCCTTTGTGCTTCTTTAATTTCCCTTCTATCTTTTGTTCCTATTTCTTTCTCTTAAGAAAGGTTGACTTATGTTGTAGGCTCACATTCTCTTAGGAATGCTCAGCTTTCTCTTCCTCCTTTACTTCATTTTCACTTGGGCTGAACACCTTGGTCATATTGTAAAAAATTCTAACTTTATCCTTGTTAGATTGCTTGGTATACTGGTATGACTAGTTAAAATTGACCTACTTGCAGTGAGATGTTATCACTCTTTTGGGTTCATAGGTATGGTGACTCAAGGTCACAAAATGGAATCCCTTTATCTCCTCTGATTTCTCCTCAACTTCCTTGAAGTTTTCAATAGTATATGCCCCAATAGTGAGAGGGAAGGTAGGCCAAGGCTTCTTCCTCCCCTTACTTAGCATCTTTGAAAAACTATAGTCATCTAATAAAATATCTCATGTAATAGTAATTTATGTATGGCAAACCTGGGAAATCCATGAGGTGGTTTGTATGAGCCAAAGACCCTAATGAATGTGCCCTCCTGTATAGGAAACCAATATGCTACTTTGGTGATAGTTTCTAGATCCCTCTTCTTCATGCAAGGAGTATATTCTTCGAAGAGTAACTGGTATAATGGGGTGATGAATGTCTCATAGGTGGACTCATGTACACTTTTATAGCCCGGGTCCCAAAAGAACTTATAATGCTAGTGCATCAGTTTTGCCATAGCTGCAGCCCAGTTGTAGCTCCAATGGTCGAACTAACATGTTGCATAGACCACATCTAATAGGTACAAGGCCATGTAGAATTATGATGGTTGGTCATCTTCAAGATGTTTCACTACATGTATGTTAGTCCTTAACGTGGAAACTAAGATACTTGTCTAGTTGAAGATTGTACCTCTAGTGGCAATGACATACATGATAGTGACCCATGTTTCAAGGAAGGTATCAATGTCAAGATTCTTGTATAATCGATTCATTGCGAAAATGAGGTGGTAGAATTTCTTCAAGCCTTCCATCCTGTACACTTGATGATTCTTTACTCGTAACTTAGAAGGGTCTTGCCACCAAGTTCTTAAAATTTCCTTAGTTGGAACTAGGAAATCTGATAGCCATTTGGTATTGAATGATTCGTCCCTCTCCAACAACTTGTAATAAGCAGCGATGTCTCTTGAAGAGATGGCTATGAAAGGTTCACTTGTATGATTTCTTACTACCCATCGGTCTCTTTTTATGTTCTATATAATCTAATTGATGATCTTTGCACACGAGAATAGAAGTGAGTGCAAGATCACTTTGTGGAGCCTAGACCTCTTGATGTTGATATATACCTGGAAGTATTCCTCATCCTAAAGGATGTCCTTCTTAGAAAACTCAGCATAAATGTCGAACTAAGAGAGTTTGGTGGCCTTTTTGAGGTTGCGTGTTATGTCCCTATAAATAGCAGGTGGTGGATCGTGATAGATTTCTTGAATGTTGCTTTTGGTGCTCTTTTGGGAAGTCTTGACTACCGGAGGTGTCATCTCTTGAGAGAAAGAGGTTATTGAAATACATTCGAGATCGGCGTTGCCTACCAAGTCAAACAAGCAATCCCATGATGAGAGAGATGACATGAACAACGTAAAACTAGAAGTAAATCATGAATCAAGGCTTCAAAGCACTAAGAAAAGTCTTAGAGAGGGGTGTTGTCAAGAAGAGGTTAGTGGGTTGCATAGATCGGTGGGTTGCAAGAAATGAGAGAAGAGACAAGAAACTTGGTGACTGGATTTTTAGGTCACAAATTTAGGTAGGTTGTGGGTTCACAAGCCGCAAAAGTCACTTGGGTGAGCAAGTCATAGGAGCTGCAAGGTTGCAAGTTTCATGATAAGGGAGGTCGTGAGGTCGCATGAGATTTCCTATCGTTGTTTTTATTCACGTGACGTATTCTTCAAGGTGGCTAGGTGGAGGAGCTGAAGCTCAAAATGTGACCGCATGACTTCTTTAGATCCAAAATCTAATTCATCGAGAGTGAAAGCAAGAAAGGGTGAGAGATGGGGTTGGCGACCTAGGCAAAGAGACGAAGTTAGATGGGAAAACACTCAACTAGAGTGTTTACAGGGGAAAAAATGAGTTAATGGGAGATGGAGGGTGGATCAAAACCCTCTTAACAGGGAAGGCATAGGGTCAGATGATAAATGGGGACAAATGGAAAAGAGAAATGATTTTCGGGGAGAGAAAAGGTCACCTATCTAGAGGAAGTCGTGTGCCTCTACAAGTCGCCAAGCCTCTTCATCTGTCGAGATCTCCAATGAAACTCAACAAATGGATCAGAAAACTAACGGGTTGTATATAAAGAAGCTTGTACATGCAAGGCTGAAGGGGGTTGCTAAGTGACACAGGTCTCGAGGTCATAGGGAACATGTCTCTCACTCTTTGCAACTTAGCTCAGTGACTCAATGACCTCATAAGGAGGAGGTCACTAGGTCGCATGGGTCGCAGGGTCATGTGATTGAGTAAGGATGTGTGTTGTGACTTGGTGACTCAGTCGCATAATTGCATGGTTTCATGGTAAACAAAATGTCACAAATTATGAGTTAAAAGGGGGCAGGTCACAGGTCACGGTTTTTTTGACACATGATATCTTATTCTTTGCAACCTACTACCTAGGAAGAAAAATGAACTTTGAGTCTTGGAAAGTTGGGTTTTGGAGAAACCAAGGAGCCTCAACTTACTTCCAATATGTCGAGGCAGGATCTTAGAGGTAAGTGAAAGGTATGGACCTAGTGTGGGGAGTCTCACAATTTTTAAGGGGTGGAAATTATGGGAGGGTTGTTGAAATGACTATAATAATTGGTGATTCGCTAGTAGAACCTCAGTATCCCTGATTACCCTCGATTTAGGATGTAGTGGACCTTTTTGAGTGTGTTTTTTCAAGATCATGGGCCACACTTATGTCCCCAATCTACCCTTAGTATTTATCAAAAGCTTCTCACTACTTTGGCTTCTCTAGTTAACCACACACACTAAAGACATTCCTAACAACTTGAAATAGGGGGCCAAATAATGATATGAGCCATAAACATTTTTAGTATTGTGGCTATAGGTCTCTCATGTTGCTTTATTTCTAGTGAACCTAAACAATACCCCAAGGAAGTCACTCCTATAATTAATGCAAGTGTTGCTCCACTGTCAGCTATCCTGGACAATACCCTAGTGGAGTCATTACATTATCTCTCTGCGTTGGAAGCCTTTCTCAATCCTTTTCCCTTTATTTAACTTTTATTAATGTACTCATTGGCACTTATTCATTGGAAATTTATCTTCCTGGGAGGATGAGGGATCGTGATTGATTTTATTTGCAAGAGAGGTTGTTTTTGGTTTTCAAAAACTTTTTTGTTTTCCTGAAATATGTTTCTCATTAAAGGTTTCCTCTCCCCTTCTCGAGTTAGCAGGGTGAACTAATTCATTAAATCTATAGCCAAGCCAAAATAAGGACTTACTATTGAAAGATAGGGTTACATGGATAACCAGAGTTCCCCACTAAGATAGACTTTCACATCTTCCCTAGGTCATGACTTGAGGAATGATCAAGTGTAGGCACAAAAATAAGTACAACTCAGCCATTGGTGTAGAGGCTACCTCGACCCTAGGGTGTCTGACTCGAGCAATGCTCCATAATATTTTATTCAAGGTATAATATTTATTAAAGAATGTAGATACAATGATCAAAAGGCATAAAGAAGGTGAAAGTGCAGAAGGAAAAAGGAGGTCTAAAGTTAAGAAAAGAGCAGAAAACAAACATTAAAGAAACTATAGTATATGGGTAGAAAAGTAATTGTGAGATCTATTAGGTGTCATGGCCATTCATGGGGAGGCGTTTGAACCTCGCTTCTAATGTTTGTAGTGTGCATGTATGCTAGCCAAACTTCTCCTTAACTTGAAAGAGACCAATCCACAAGGCTTGAAATTTGGTGTGTTTAGCTTTTTCCTCATGAGCCTTATCCAATTTAAGGATTAGGTCACCCACATTAAACTCATTACCCCTAGAGGATTTTTTAATCAAACCACCTCTTGATTTGGCTTTGGTGAACAAAAAAATTCTCCCTAGCCTTTTATCTTTCTTCCTCCAATTTGAGAAGGGTATCGATTCTATTTTGCATAGTAGGGCAAGGCATACCTCACGACTCTTGTGACAACTGGAGAGAAGGTAGGTACAAGTTGTTTGATAAAATGGTTTCCTTCTTGTAGACTAGGAAATAAGGGGATGTATCCAAGAGATGGTTTCAGGGTCACATGGTCGGCTCACAAGGCATTATTTAGGGAATTGTACCAGTTCCTTTGGTGTGGCAACAAGGTTTTCTTGATAATGCGGATAAGGTTTTTATTGATGGACTCTCCTAGGATATTTCCTTAGGGGTAATAATTAGCTAAATGTTTCAAAACAATGCCACTTTCGAAAGTGAAATCATATAACCTCAAAGACAAGAAATAAGTAGAATTATAAAAAAAGTGAGGTTGGAATGCCAAACCTGGTCACGATGTACTGATTGAAGAAAGATATTACATCTTCACCATTGATTTTCCATAACGGAATGGATTCCACACACCTCATGAAATAGCCTATAGTCGTGAGGATATACCTGTTCTTTTTTTATGAGTGAGGCAGAATATCTCTTATGACATCCAGCCCCCACTATTGGAATTGTTCTTCCACTACTATAGACTAGAGTGGAGCAACTAAGCAAGATTGTCTTCGAGCATACTTTTGGAAAATTGTGCATTTCCAAGCATATGCATGTGCGTCCTTGAAAAGGGTAGGATAGTTTAAAAATTCCCTCATAATATTATGTGTTTTGTTATTTTTGACATAATGGGCTCCTGTCATCCCATCATGTAGCTCCTTTAACACCCATTGGGCTTCATCAAATTCCAAACATTTGAGTAATACGCCATTGTGGTGTTTGTGAAACAGATTCCCTTGTACCAACTGATAAGGAGCATATTTAAGTCTCATAGTTCTCTTATGTTTTGCAGGCAGGGTAGGAGGTAGGGTCGCTTACCCAAAAAAAATCAGGTTGGCATACCAGGATATGGATTTGTGAGTACACATGTGGTCATTTTGGTGCATCTCGATTTCAAGGTCCCAACCTTCTTGATCTTCATCTTGTTGATATGTAGCCTGAGTGGCAAATTTACATAAGACATACCCTTTAACTGTCTGATATGGTTTGAATTCTAAGTCATATTCCTGGAGGCAAGTCATCCAATTTTCTCTTCATTCACCCAACTCTTGTTGGATGAAAAATGACCTAACAGTCGGATGAGGGACGAACATTGTTACGCGGTTCTTCAGAATGTAGGGTTTGATACGTGTAATTGCTTTGTAAACCTATTTATACATGTCTGGGTAGTTGAGCTCCAGGCCTTGTAATCTTATTCTCATGAAGGATATATGCCTCTATGGTTACCATCCTTCTGAGTAAGCACAACAACTAGGGGTGAGTCTTAGGAGAAAGTGTACAGGATCTTTGTCGAAGTCTGGGTTGTGTAGAGAAGGGGCTTCTACGATAAATTTCTTGATATGATCAAATGATTCCTTCTCTTCTTGCTTCCATTTAAATCCCACATCCTTATTTATCTTGTTTTGCAAGGGCTTAATGATATGGGTGAAATTAGAAATAAATTTGTGGAGGAATTTTATTTTACCTAGGAAAGATTGCATACCTTTCTTGCTAATGGGGAGCAGGATTTATGTGATAGATTTTTTGCATTCATGATCCATAGTAATTCCATCTTTGGTTATGATATGCTTGAGGAGGTTACCCTCTGATACTATGAATATACTTTTCTTGGGATTCAACGAAATCCCATACTTTTGACAACACTCAAATATTTCCTTCAGATGGTGGAGGTGATCTGATCTCTTCTTCGAAAACATTGTGACATAGTCTAGACACACATTAGTCCTCTGAAGGTGGTGTTCATCACCCTTTGGAATCTTTCTCTAGTGTTGATGAAGCTAAAGGGCATGTGCTGAAATGAAAATGTCCCCCAATTGATCCTTAATATTTAAATAATCTGGTTCGGTGACCAACACCTAGTTGTATACAGAGAAGCCATCAAGCAAGGAGAAAATTTCCTAACCATATACTTTGTGACAAATATGTTCCATGGATGGTACCAAGTAGTTATCTTTATCTGAAGCTTGGTTTAAGTTCTTAAAGTCAATGCATAATCGGATTTCTCCTGGCTTCTTCCATATGGGAACCAAATTCGAAACCCAAGTGAAGTGCCTGAGTTTGAAAACGACGCATGCATCCAACAACTTCTTCAACTCCTTCTTGACAAGGGTTTCCAGCGTAGGGTGTACCTTCCTTAGCTTTTGCTAGAATTGTTTGATCCCTTCCTTTATAGGTATAACATGTTGGATGATGCGGGTGTCATACGTCTTCAGGTCATCATACATCAAGGCAAACACATCTTGATACTTTCTTAAGAAAATAATAAATGATTGCCTCATGTCAAGCAAACATCCAATATCAAGGTTGATATACTTGGGGTTAGCTTCAGTTCCAAGATTTATTTTTTCATGAGAGTGTGGAACTTTGAGTCTTCATATTCGAGGGACCCTGGAAACAATTTTGCAGATCGAACAACTTCTCCAACATAACTCCACCTTTGGGCATGGGATTTTCCTTACTCTCATATACTTCTCCTTGTAATGCTTTTTCATTCTCTTCCTCATCTATCGCTACATCCTTGAAAACCTCGGTGTTATCCATAAAATTGAGTATCTTTGATCATTATTGAAAATGCATAGATTAGTAACATTATCCGAGACAACATGCTTATAAGAAATGTCAATATAAAAATCATCCATTAAAGTTGTAAACCTAGTTTTGGAATTAGCCAAAGTGTCAGTGGAAACATTATTGACCCTAGCAATAATATTTATAACAAAAACTTTAAAAGAAGAAATTAAGCGCCATATGTCTTGCTGATAATTTTTTAGATGTGGTGACAAACAATGAATAGTATTCTGTACCTACCTTGTGATAATCTCAGAATCAATGATCACCTTTAAACATTCAAATTTATGCTCAATGGCCTTTTTGAGCCTAAGGGTCACAAGATCATACTCTGTAGTGTTGTTAGTGCACTTAAATTCTAACCTACAAAAAGTTAAAAATCTGTTTTTTTGGGGGGTCCATACGCATACAACCGACACCGGTTCCATCAACAGTTTTAGACCCATCATAATATAAAATAAATTTTCATTTTAGTTACATCAATGTTAAGAGTATTTACATCTATAATATAAGGTTCATTAACAACAGTTGGAAGGAAAGGAAAACTTTCTAGCTACGTGTCAGGGGGAATAGGTTAGGGCTTCATAGCACCTAGTACTTGTTTCCAAAATGTACATTCCAAACTCTTCTTGAGTGAAAATAATTGGATCGTTTGAGGCTTCCATATTAGTGACCATATCCTTCATGTATGGCTCACTATTGACTTGGATCTGGTTGTGCTTACCTTCATAAGGAAACAATAAGTGGGACTAGTCAATCAGAAAATTTCCCTGGAGCTTACTCGACCAGTCTCTACTAAGAAACAACCCATATTCCTCTGGGATGTTGTTGACGGTGCTGGACCCACCAACATTTAGGGGATCTCCCCAGTATGAAGTCCCAACTAGACCTCACACAGTTTGGTGTAGGAGTCCCATCTGGTATGATGGCTCAGTTGGTATTATCTTAAATGTTTTCCTTAGATCTTGCTTGTCAGCACATGATATTGATATGATTTGTCTTTGAACAGTGAGGTTCCAATGCCTCGTGGTGCTAGTGTTACTTGTTTCAATGTTCTTTCGCCACAGAGAGAGAGGGTGGAAGTGAGTCTCCATTTGATAGGGAAAGATTCCAACTCTATCGAAGACACACAACACAACAGGACATGCATAGCTTCCAGAGGAGTAGTCCACACGGATGCGGCAGTCACAACACACAAAGAGAAGATAGCCCGTAAAACACCTAGGGGAGCAGTCCGCACGAGTACGATGGTTGTTATAACAAGTTTATGGGAAAGGTTTTGTATGATATCTGGTGAGGAAGCCCACGCGTGAAAGACAATGTTAACAACTCATACAAAGCATTTTCATAAATATATGTATTTGAGCAACCGAAAGAGTTCAATTGTTTTAACACAGGTTAAAGCAACACGAATTACAAGTATTCAAGATTAGTCTTACAAACAGTTACAATACATGTGTGAAAATGTGCTGACTTGTTATCACACTTTTGAATTAAGAGAAATTTCCAAGACACATCAGTACACCATACATCACTAACCCCATGAAAGGGGTGTTGGAGCCAGTGCTCGCTCCTCAAAGAAAAGACTATAGACTCTCAAGGCTATGTGGGAGGAGCCAAGGTGAAAAGTCCTTTGCATGTACAAATGAGGGGGTATTTATAGCCAAGGGTGAAACTGACCCTTATGACTGTTTGACTTCCCTCCTAACTGTTTGACTTATTTGACTCTTTAGCTTTACATGACTCTTCTTATGACATGTGGGTCTCTTGGACTTCCACGTTACATTACATTGAATTACAACAGTATGACCCAGGGTAGTGATGTGGTCGACGTGACTCATGACAAGACTGGACATGACAGTGTTGGTATGTTCATGTTGCTACTGATGTGCATGTCGAGTTGCGGTGCTACTAAGTGATGCATATGCTCTTGGTGTATCAGAGCTTCACCTCCACATGGCAAGGTGTGCGGAGTCTTCGACGGTCTTGGTGTTTGCTTGATGTCACATTTGCACATTTCTCCTTTGCTTTTACTTTGGCATGATTCACATGTTCATCGGTTTGTGAAAAAATCTCCTTGCATGCATAGTCTATTCGCGAAAAAATCTCCTCGCATGTGCTCTCCTAGTTCATCCCGTTCGGCATCACGTCATGTCTCATCCATGTAACTGTATCTACAATCACTCATGACGAGATGACATCAAATCCATAAACCTCCTAGTCTACCATGATGCCTTGTCATTCACTTTTGGATGCAAGTGACCAGGAGAGAGGACAAGGCTATGAAACTGCGTAAGTCAAGTTTCAAGTTGGGATGCGTGCTCCAGGCACTGCTGTGAAAATTGTGCAGAAGTCACTGGGAAATTAAGATGAGAGATCCGGACCAACAATGACTATCTGCGGGATCTGGCTTGGCTAGAGGGAAAATCTGTGTAATTTCTTGAGGGAATTAGTGTAGGCACCAGAGGGGTTTGGCATCAAAAAATGTGCAATTCCTCTAGGGAGCTGGCAACGGGCTGCAGGAGGCTTATAGGGAAGAAAAACACATTTTTTCAAGGCGTTGGAAACAGGCTATGGGATTGTTGGTGACCAAAACTACCCAATTATTGGGAGGCTGACCCGTTGAACACCTTTGCGCAATTTCTAAGTTGAGCGGGATGTTGGGTAGCTAAGGGACTGCTCGTGAACTTTGTGCAGTTTTCTAGGTGAGCATATGGTTGGCTGACTAGGTGGATGGCTGGGTAAACTATGCAATTTTATGAGGGAGACAGGGACAGAAACTAAGTGTCTGTCCAACCTATCTGCATAGTTTCCTCAATTCGCGGGGTGGGCAATTTCTGCAGCTTTTGTGCATTTTTTTAGGGGAGTGAGTTCCAGGGTCACTTCTTGGTCAAAGTTCCTGGTTGACCAGTAGGAGGCTTGGTTGATGTGCTTGTAGGAAGCGTAGACTGAAATGGCTTATCGGAAACTTCTGCGTTGTTCTGGTTGGTAATCGATCGAGTCGATTCTAGGGTGGAGGTCCAGCCGTTCGAGGTCAATCTAGTTGTCAGAACTTCAACAAAATGACTAATTGTGTGAGAGTGAATTTGTGCATATGTGACCTTGTGAACACACACTCAACAAGACTTGACGACAAGACGCCTCAAACCATCAAGGCAATATATACTCAATGTGGCTGACAGATGGTGTGAGTGACAAGAACAACACTTGTGATAGATCGTTGAATGACCGCGACGATGCTTGCATGATAGTGCATACAACTTTGTGTGTGAGTGAGATGGATGTTTACATAGGGAATACAACTTGTACACATGAAGCGGGACCTTGTGCATGACCAGAACATGGCTGCAAGTGTGACATTATGACAAACATGTAAAAATATTTTCATTAAATGGTCAAGCAAGGAGGGTGAAAAGACTCAACATGAGCTCATGGGGTGAGCCCGAGTGCTTGCAAACATCAAGTTAAAATCTAAGGGAGGCTCTGAAATTAGATGCAATCAAAAAATTTGGAGAGTGTTGCAGCCACTACAACACTTGGCAACACTTTGGTTGAATTCCAGGTTCTGTTTCGATCCATTACGAATATCTGGGAGGCCTTTGGGAGTCTCAAATACCTTGGAATGATTTTCCAAGACTTTTTGGAGATCTAGAGAAATAGATGATTTCAATGTGGGAACCTCTAGCAAACATAATTCTGCAATTACACCTCGTTGTTCTTTCTTTAGAAGCTTTGTCATTCCATTAGAGTCGATTATATTTCTTGGTTTCCCTATGATACCCCTTAATTCAAATTCCTTTCCTTCCGAAGAAAATTTCATGAAAATTTCTTGAAAATGAAAAGCTATCGTACCCAAAGATTGTAGCCATTGGACTCCTAGTACAACATCTGCACCACCCATTGGAACATGAAGCATTGGGATATTGAAGACATATTCTCCCATGGATATCTTGATATTATGGAACTTTCCAGAGCAATTTATGGTTCCTCCATTTACAACCATTATTTTATAGTCTAGTGCTGGATATAGGAAGCAGTTCAATTCCTTGGCTATTTTACAATGAATAAAATTATGGGTACTACCCAAATCAATCAATACTCTTACCTTTTTCTTCCTGATATGCCCTTCTATCTTGAGAGTTCAAGGAGTGGTAATTCCTGCCAATGCATTACAAGATATGGTTGGATTCATTTCTTCTTTCTCTACGGTTGGTTCCTGGTGTATTTCCTCTTCTTTTGACATTTCTTGATCTTTTTCTTCCTCGTCTTCACAATCAATGTAAAATGATTTCTTCTCAACATGCTTATGACCTTTAGTGTATTTTCTATCACAACTGTAAAAAATGCCATTTTATCCTTTTTCTTCCAATTGTTGTGGTGTCAATATTGTAGGTTGTGGAATGCTAGGACCAACAACACTTCCATATTTATAATTGTGAGTGGTAGGATTTCTTGTTGCCATAATTTTTCTTTCAAATTTTATTGCCAACATGAATGCCTTCTCCAATGGATCAGGTTCCTAAAGATGAACCTCATGTTGAATTTTGTTGTAGTATACCAAGGGGGATAGTATGGGGTACAGAGGGAGGTACCCAAGGGAATAATGTAATATTGGTATGGGCCATAGTTAATAAATAAAGTGGTTAACCTGCATCATATAAGGGACCACAAGTAGTTAGCAATAATGTGATAAGCCCATTGTATTATATATGGGGTACCTCCCTCTGTACCCCATACTATCCCCCTAGGTATAGTACAATTATCATTTAAATTCCCTATGAAGACATCAATCCTCTAATTCTCTAGAATATCATTTACGCTTATATTCAAATTTTGGAAGTCCTCAATGTGTTCTTCCATTGAATCCCTTTGTTTGAGATTTATCAAATGGCTAAAGAAGATGTTTCTCTTTGTATCCTCATAATGTGCTATCATTTCCTCTATGAAAATTGACCAGGTGACAAGTGGTTTACGAGAAAAAAGCCCTTTATACCATAAAAATTGATTTGGTTCTAAATACAAAGATGAAATATGTACCTTTTGTAACAATTGCACATCATGTAGATCAAAATATTTCTCTATCTGTAGTATCCATGTTATGGGATCCTTTCCATCAAACTTCCTCATATCGATCTTTGGAATATGGTAAGTCTTCAAACCAATGTTATATTCTAAGAAATCATGATTAACTTCTTTTTTTCTCATCATGAGTTTCCTCTACTACATTTTCGTCATTAGGAGTTCTTTCTTGTAGCAGTTTTGTCCCACCATACTTCAAACCTTCCATGCCTTTCTCCAAATATTCCATTCCTTTCTTTGAATCTGCTTCCATACCATTGATATTAGCTTCCATGGCACATATAAAACTATTTATCTTAGCTTCGATCGTATTCTTCAAATCATCCATCCAATTTTGCTTACTAGGTGTTTCTATTTTCTTGATTCGAGTCATTCTTTTTCTTGCTTTTAGAAGCCCTATATTAAATCAGTTGTATCTCTAAAATTGTGGATCTCCAAGGTTCGAAATGATGACCTATAGTAGCCATCTGTGTCCTCTTTCCAATGCCACCACTCTTATCAAAATTGGATTCTCCAAGAAAGGGTTATGCCCAATCTCCCAAGATGACCTGATTATGTACTTTTTCAGTAGAGAAAACTTGTACGAAGTGCCAAGTGTCACTATTTCAACCTTCAAATCATGAAAATATACTAAAAAAACTATAGTAAGTCCTCTTTCTATAGCTTCTTATGAAATTTCAATCTAATGCTCAGAGAGAAAGTTATGACTATTTTCCCAAAGTCACCAGTTTGGAATGTAATTTGGGAGTCTGCAAAAACCCTAACTTCTTCAGATCATATCGCCAAAAATATAGAGAGGCAAGATCTTATATTTGGACTCGAGGTTTAGAATGATTTCTAATCAAATGGGTTTTTGTTTTAGCTTTTGAAACATCGCAAAACAAAATTTATAGTGAAAATTCCATGATGACCTGTTTGGAGCAGTGAAACCTTAGAATACAAAGCTCTCATACCAAATGTTATGAAACCAGCTCACAAAAAGATAGAAAAGATAGATCAACGACTTAAAAATAAACCTCTTCGAGGGGGAAACCTCCTTTACATCACACAAATGAACAATTCTTAGATGATACAAATGACAAGACCTCCTTTCTATATACAAGAGTCTAAGGGGTCATAATATAATCAGAGCCGACATAACAATAATAATATAAGGGCACAATAATAACAATATCGGGACTACATGGGTACAAAAATATAATAAGGGGGTTGCACTAATAAAAATAAGGGGTTACACAAGTAGGATAAGGACCTAACATATGGCCTTCGTCCTTCAGGGAGTATTGAATCATTGTGTGAGTTACTTCTACTTCCCTAGTTATCCCATGGACAAACATGGCTCACCTTTTTCCAACTCAATTGAACACATCAACAACTTTCAACTTGATCACAGTGTTTCACAAATTAGGAAGGGTAGTTTGGCTTGAAAGTTAAAAAATTTCAAAGTTAAGTTTTCATCTTTGGCGTTGCTCCGCTTCGAGTAGGCTTGGACTGTACCATGGCGGAGTCATATTGGAACACTCACATTTCTCCACTACCAATGAACCTGGATAGTACCCAGGTGGAGTTGCATGCTTCACCTCTCTGCTTAGGAAGCCTTTCCCTTCTTTCGCCTTTGTATTTTCAGAGGACTATGCATAGGAACTTATTTATTTTTGGGGAAGAAGAGGGATCCCAACTTATTGAGAGTAGAAGAGGTTGTTCCTTCATAGAAGCATGTAAGACCTATGCCATAGGTTTTCTTGTTTAGATTTTCCCCTTCTCTATTTCTACTAGTTGGATGAGCTTGAACACATAGAGCAGAAACCTGAGTATAGGCATGGGGTTCCCAGTGTGGACACAGGTTCATGGTTGGACCCAAGCTTCCCCTGCAGATGACTCATATTTTTGTCAAGACTTCATTTGCCAAAGGTTACAGCCAAGCACAGAGAAGATGGATGCAGGACGGGAAAAGTGTTGCACTATCACAAGACTTTAGATCTCAGCCACATACTCATTCAAAAGCCAAAAATTAGTAAAGGGCAGCGCTTATTTACAAAAACAATAAAATAGTAGGATACTAAACAAAACAAAACAAAATGAAACAAAAATAGTAAGTGAAAGTGGAAAATAAAAAACAATAAGCAAAAGACAAACTTATGTACATGGCGTAGGGTGTGGACTGACCTACTGAAAATAATGTTTGAGATATTGGTCGTTGATAGGAAGATTGTCAATCCTCCCATCAAGTGATTGCAGATAGTATTTATAAGGGCTAAGTTTCTCATGGACTGTGTATGGACCAATCCACAGGGACTGAAACTTCATATGCTTTCCTTTGTCTTAAAGGGGTTTATCTCATTTCAAGACTGTCACCAACATCGAAGTTAGCTTTCCCTGCAGACTTCTTATCGAACCATTTCTTGATACAATTATGGTGGAGTGTAAACTTTTCTTTTTCTTTCATCCTTTCTTCATGTAGTTTGTGAAGTGTATCCATCCTATGTTGAAGTAGCAGATAAGGTTTGCCTTGGGATTCTTGAAACAACTGAAGCACAGGAAAGTAGATGTTGGGTGATAGGATGGCTTCTTTACCATAGACCAGGAAGTATGGTGATGTATTTAGAGAAGGTTTGGGTGTTACACCATCAGTCCATAAAGCATTTGTCAAAGGTATAGGTAAACGATATTTTTTATTATATGGATAAGGTTTTTGTTCATTGATTCCGCCAAGACCATTTCCCTACAGGTAGTAGTTAGATGAGTCTTTTAGCACAATACCATTTTGCAATGGAAAATCATAAAAATTTAAAGATGAAAATTATGTTGAATTGTCAAACACAAGTGATACCGGGATTCCAAAGTGTGAGATGATGTTTTGTTGGAGGAAGCTAATGAATTCCTAGTCGTTCACTTGCTTGAGCGGAACTACTTCTATCTACCCTGTGAAGTAATTAGTTTTTGTCAAAATGTCGTGGTGTTGTTTCAACGAATGTGGGAAAATTTCCTTGATGATGTCTAGGCCCCATTGTTGGAATAGTTCAGTCACTGCAACAGGGTGTAGTGGGGTTGCTGACCTTCGTGTTCTGCTGGTGCATTGCTGACAGACCAGGCACTTGCGAGTGTAACCATGTGCATCCTTGAATAATGTGGGCCAATAGAAACTAGCTCACATAACTTTGTGTGTGGTGGTATTTCCTGCAAAGTGACACCCATCTAGTCCATCATGCAGATCTTGCAACACCTTCTCTAATTCATGTGCCTCCAGGCACCTGAGCAAGATTTTGTTACTGTGCTTTCTATAAAGCACTCCGCGCACCAATTGATAGGCTAAGTATTGGAGGCGCGGTACGCTCTTCTATCTGATGGAGAAGTGAGAGGGTATGGTTTCGTGCTCATGGTAATGGCGCACATCTTCATACCAATAGTTTCCACATGCAGTGGGTGGTGCTCGCACTACATCATACATTTCAATTTCCTGCTCCTAGCCAATGAGCTCTGCTTCTTCCTCCTGTGCGTGTACTGCCTCAGCTGTGAGTCTACAGAGAACATGACCCTTTACAATCTTAAATGGCTTGATGTCAATATCATACTCTTGCAAGCTTGTCATCCAGTTCGCACATCGTTCACCCAGCTCTTGTTGTACGAGTAGTGAGAAGATTGCTAGGTGAGGCACATACACTATGCAATGGTTCTTCAGCAAGAAGGGTCTAAAGTGTTTCACCACCTTGTATACTACATATGCTTGTTTTTAAATGATACGATAGTTGAGTTTGGGTCCCTACATGCTTGCGCTTATGAAGGAGATGGGACATTATCGTTCAGCTCATCCTTCTGAGTGAGTACTGCAGTGAGTGAGTTGTCGGATGCGAAGGTGTATACCAGGAATTCTTTGTTGAAATCTGGGTTGTAGAGTGTAGGCACTTCTAAAATAGCCTGCTTGATACAGGTAAATGCATACTTTTCCCTCTTGCCCCAATTGTAGACCGCATCCTTCTCGATCATCTCTTGTGTTGGTTTTACTATCTCTGCATAGTTTGAGATGAACTTCTATAGGAAGTTTATCTTTCCCAAGAAGGACTGCATTGCTTTCTTGTCAGTTGGGTGAGGGATCTGTGTGATAGTCCACACCCGGTCGGATCAACCTTGATCCTACTTTTGGCAACGATGTGCCGAACGAGGTTCCCCTCAGACACCGCAAATATGCACTTTTTGGGATTCAAGGAAATCCCATATTTCTGGCATCGCTCAAAAAATTTCTTCAGATTGCGTATTTGGTCTTCTAATTTTCTTGAAAACACAGTCACATCATTGAGGTAAACCACTACGCTTTATCTGATGAGTCCACAGAAGGTGATGTCCATGGCATGCTGAAAGGTTACGCCTACATTCACAAGCCCAAATAGAATTCGTCTGTATGCGAATGTACCCCACTTGGTACAGAAGGTATTTTTGAGTCTATCAGGTTCCGCTAATAGGACCTGATTATATCTTGAAATCCTGTCAATTAAGGAAAACATTTTTTCCCCAGATACCGTCTGCAAAATGTTCTCCATAGACGGCATGGGGTAGTTTTCTTTGTTCGAGGCGCGGTTCAAGTTCCGGAAATCAACACACAAGTGGATTTCCCTAGACTTCTTACATACAGGAACAAGGTTTGAAACCCACATGGAGTGAAGGAATTTGTATATGATCCGTGCATCCAATAGCTTGGTGAGCTCTTTTTGTATGAGGGGTTCAAGTGAAAAATGTACTTTCCTCATCTTCTGCTAATATGGCTTGACCCCTTATTTGCTCCGAATGATGTGTTGGATTATTCATGTGCCGTAAGTTTTCATATCATCATATGTACATGGGAACACATCCCGGTACTGTTTGAACAAGCGGATAAAGGCTTGTCACTCTACTGCATGCAACACGTATTGAGATTGACAAACTTCGGATCTTGTTCTGTCCCTAAGTTAATCAATTCATGCATCATGGTAGAGTTGTGGGTTTTTTTGTTCCTTGGCCCCTAAAAGAGTTCTTGCAACTCATAGAGAGTTTCCAAAGATACCACACCCTTGGGGATGAGGCGGCGTTTCTTGTTATCTGCCCCAGCTTGCAAATATTTCTCATGCTCATCTTCATCATTCGCCGCATCATTGAAGATATCAGTGTCAACCATGAAATTCAGTATCTCATGATCATCAAACATGTGTAAGTTAGTTTTGTTATCTGGGATAGAAGGTATATAAAAATTTTCAATAGCAAATCTATCCCTAAGCGGTGACATTCTAGAATTTGTGTTTTCCAAAGCATAGGCAGATGCATTATGCATTCTTGGTACAACAGTGACATTAAGTGTTTGGAAGTTAGAGATCAATTGCCATACCTCTTGCTGGTAACTTTTGAGATGAGGTGATAAACAATGTATGGTGTTACGTACCTATCGTACCACTATTTCCAAATCAACTACCACTTTGAGCAGGACCACATTGAGGCTAATGGATTTTTGCAAGCCCAACACGAGTGCTTCATATTCAATAATTTTGTTTGTGCACTCGAACTCCAAGCGACTTGAAATAAAATGTTTCCTATTTTTTGGGTCGATCAAGACACACCCGGCTCCAGAGCCATCCTGTGTCTTTGATCTGTTGAAGTACATGGTCCACAACTCGTCTGTACATGGACCATTCAATGTGCTTCCACTACTGCTACTGCTATCACTACTACTATTGCTACTAATGTTACAATGCACTTTACAGGTTTCATTTTCATCAGTTGGGCAAGGAAAGAGACCCAACTACGTGTCTGGTGGGATTGGAGCTGGCTGTACGGGATAACACCCCAGCGTTGTTTCCAAGAGGAAGTTTCCAAACATGAGCTCTACGAAGGCCAACGGTCTGTTCTCACCATTGATGGGAGTGACATTGTGCCTCATGTATCTCTCGGATAACACTCGTATTTGATTGTTTTTACCCTTTACGGAAGCCACATGTGCGACCACTCTGTAGCAAAATACACATTCAGTTTTCTAGACTAGTCTATCCTGAGTAGTAAGCCATACACTTACGGTATGTCCACAACAGCAATGTTTATGCACTAGTGAACGTGGCCCTCATGAGATAGGCGAATGATCACATCCCGAAGTTTACCAATGGTTGGTACGAATTTCTGATAGAGTTGGATGATTTGTGTGGATGTATTGCTCCATTGCACATTGATATTTTTGGCAATGGAGAGCGGAATGATGTTGGCTACCGTGCTAAAATCAACCAAATAATTGTGAAAATTACAGTTAAAGATTTCGAACAAAAGCAGAAATGGAGGGAAAATAGAGTTTGCTTCTTCCATCTAGAGTGTGTTTAGCATAGTTGAAAGTAATCCGGGAGGTGTTCTAGCTCCCTTGCTGGTATAGGATGTGTTGTCCCTAGATGTCTGCCACAATGCATGCAAAAAGATGTCTTGCTATCTCTGAATCTTAGCCAACCCAAACAAACTGATGTCTGTGTGATTTTTCTTCATGTATTCCACAATGTCGTAATCCACAGCGGTAGACTCACCGAGATGTCCCGGGTAAGACTAATGTTCGTGTTGTTCGGCAGAGTGTTATGCATTTTGCTTCTCATGGACATACTCTAGTCCACTGATGTCTTCCTAGGCTTGCTTTGTGTTTTCTTCTTTCGAACGGCTGGTGGATCAACCTTCCTCAGCAGTTCGAGATTTTGTTGCATTTCCCCAAGTGTAGGGTGAGCCCCTTGACTTCTGAGATTGTAACGACCATTTTTCTTTTGGTGTTGCATCTCAGTGTTTTCCTTCTACGCTGCTTGCAAGCACTAATACATGTTCACCGCCTGGCCAATGCTTGATGCTTCATCAAGCACAACATCTTCGTCATCATCTATATCTCTCGACTGTCCCTGCGTACTTCTCACTATGCCTAGTGCGCAGTTACATACTAAGCCTACAACTCGCTTCCAGACTGAACAAGACCCTTCCAAGTAATCATCTTCATGAAATGAAAAAAATGCATTGTTCGTACATTGTTCGAGTTGGAACACTGAGCTAGAGCTTTGTTTAGTTTTAATTGGGAAGAAATTGTTGCCTAGAGACATGCTTCCTTGTCTTTGTCTGAGTGGCTAGTTTCTCGTAGAAGTGTCAACTATTTGTTGTTTGAGCTCAGACACTTCTATTCTCAATTTTTGACTAGACGAGTAAGGGTTTCAATATCACTTGTTTCCTTGTCCTTACCCTTTCTCACTGCAGCCTAGGGCTTCTTGGTCGCATCTTTGGAGTCCTTCATTGCTTTGTCATCCTTGATGACTCCAATCACCTGCAAGTCCTTTTCAACAGTGATTGCCTCTTCACAGTTTTCTAACAGTGTTGGTTTCGTATCTCTTTTAACGACTTACATAATGTTGGTTGGTAGTGTGGACATGTAGTATTCGATAGTGATGGAGTCATGAGGTTTCGTGTCTACTACAAAATTATTAAAAATTAGCAGAAACCTTGGATTGAAATCTTTTACCTTTTCTTTCCTCTCCATCTTTAGGCTTCCTAATTTTTTGAGTAACATGGATGGTGTCTTGCCATGATCAAAATTTTCCAGAAACATACATTTGAATGTACCCCAGTTATGGATGGAGTTAACAAGAAGGTTGTGATACCATACTATTGCGTGACCAACCAAGGTACATGGGAACAGTCTACATGCAACGTCATCATAACATACCTCGAGTGTCTACAACTGTACATAGAAGTTTTCCAAGTGATCTTATGCCTTCATTGCTCTGTCAGGGTCATACTTCGTGAGAAGTCTCTTTGAATGCTCTGGCATCTTATGAAAAGCTTCCAGGAGAGAAAATGGTCCCTAAGTCATCCATTCCAGATTTTGGTCAGCCATGTCTTCCTCTTCTTCATCCTCCCCCTCTTCTTCAGAATTTGACATTTCCAGCTGTGAGTTTATTGTTTCGTCTCTGCCTCCACCTCCTATGTTGGCTTCCCCTCTACCTCCTATACTAGAATCTGAGCCCAAGATCATGAGGGTGTCTCATTCTCCCTGTTGGAGACCCGAGGTTCCTCTCCATTCTCAATAGCTTCTAATAGACCTTCAAGTGTGGCAATAACTACTTCTTCCACCTATGATACAACAATCCTTGTGGGATTGTTCTTTGGCTTTCTTGATGCATATGGAAGATATTGTATTCCTGGGATCAGTCTGACTTCTTTCACGAATAGATGGGTGATGAGATAGACAGAGCGAAGGTGTTGATATGAAATTTTGTGTTCACGTCTGGGAGGTGAGGAGTAACCACCTTCAAAGTCATGCTTAGGTGAGAGGGAGTGCAAGTTACTACCTTGACCAGATGATTGATGAGTGGGGGTAAGAGGACATTCATCCATAAACAACTGATGGCCCTCCTTCTAGTGCCAGAAATGTTGACGTTGCTGGACCCGCCAACTTTCAAGGGATCTCACCGGTATGAAGTCCCAACTAGACCTCACCCCATTTGGTGTAGGAGTCTTGTTTGGTATGATGGCCCAGTTTCCATTATCTTAAATGTTTGCATCAACTCTTACTTGTCATCACATGAGAGCGTTCTTCTTTGTCTTTAAACAACGAGGTTCGCGTGCCTAGTGAGTGCTAGTGTTACTTGTGTCAAGGTTCTTTCACTAGAGAGAGAGAGAGGGTGGAAGTGAGTCTCCAGTCGATAGGGAAATAGTCCCAAATTTGTCAGAGGCACACAACACAACAAGGCATGCACAACTTCTTGAGGAGCATTCCACACAGATGCGGTAGTCACAACACACAAGAGAAGATAGCACATACAACACCCAGCGGAGCAGTCTGCATGAGTATGATGATCATTATAACAAGTTTATGGGAAAGGTTATGTCTGATGTCCAATGAGGCAGTTCACACGATAAAGACAATGTTAACAACTCATACAACACATTTTCATAAATATATTTATTAGATCAACCGAAAGAGTTCAATTGTTTTAACATAGGTTAAGGAAACATGCATTACAAGTGTTCAAGATTAGTCTTACAAACAGTTATAATACATGTATGAAAACGTACTGGCCTATTATTAGGCTTCTGAATTAAGAGAAATTTCCAAGACACATTGGTACACCATACATCACTAACCCCATGAAAGGGACATTAGAGAAACTTCTCGCTCCTCAAAGAAAAAACTACAAACTCTCAAGGCTATGTGGTAGGAGCCAAGGTGAAAAGTCCTTTGCATGTACAAATGAGGGGGTATTAATTATAGCCAAGGGTGAAACTAGCCCTTGTGACTGTTCGATTTCCCTCATGACTGTTTAACTTATTTGACTCTTCAGGTTTAAAAGACTCTTCATATGACATGTGGGTCTCTTGGACTTCCACGTCACATTACATTGATTTACAATAGTATGGCCCATAGTAGTGATATGGTCAACATGACTCATGACACGACTCGACACGACAGTGATGGTACATTCATGCTAATGCTGATGTGCATGTCGAGATGTGGTGCTGCTGAGTGATGGATATGATATTGGTGTATCGCAGCTTCACCTCCACATGACAAGGTGTGCTGAGTATTCAATGGTCTTGGTATCATTAGATGTCATATCTGCATGTTACTCCTTTACTTGTACTTTTGCATGCTTCACATGTTCGTCCATTCGCAAAAAAATATCCTTCCATGCATCGTTTGTCTGTCCATTTACAAACAAATCTCCTCTCATGTGCTCTCCTAGTTCATCTCGTTTGTCGTCACATCATGTCTCATCCATGAACATGTATCTGTAATCAGTCATGATGAGACGACATCAAATACATAAACCTCCTAGTCTACCATGATGCATTATCGTTCTCTTGTGGATGCAGGTGACTGGGACAGAGGACAAGGCTATGAAACTATGCAAGGAATGTTTCAAGTTGGGATGTGGACTCCAAGCACTATTGGTGAAAATTGCGCAGAAGTCACTGGGAGATTGAGATAGGAAATTTGGACCAACAGTGACTATCTTCGGGATCTAGCTCAGCTAGAGGGTAGCTATGTACAATTTCTTGATGGAAGTAGTGCAGGAAGTATAGGGGCTTGGCTAAAAAAAATGCGCAATTCCTCTCGGGAGTTGGCAGCGGGTTGCAGAAGGCTTACAGGGAAAAGTGAGCATTTTTCTCAGGGAGATGGTAGCGGGATACAAGATTGCTGGTGACAAAAACTAGCCAATTACTAGGAGGCAGACTTGCTGAACACATCTACATAATTTTCTGAGTTGAGTGGGAAGTTGGGCAGTTGAGGGACTGCTCATGAAACTTGCGCAATTTTCTAGGTGAGTAGTTGGTCGGCTGACTGGGCGGCTGGTTGGGAAAACTGTGCAATTTTTTGAGGGAGACAGGGACGGAAACTTCTACAGATTTCTACAGGGTGGGAAATTTCTACAGCTTTTGTGCAAATTTTTAGGGGAGTGAGTCCCAGGGTCACTGCCTAGTCAAAGTTTCTGGTTGACCAGCAGGATGCTTGGTTGATGTGCTTGTAAGCAGCATAGACTGAAACAGCTTGTTGGAAACTTCTGCATTGTTCTAGGTGACAGTTGGTCTAGTTGATTCTAGGGTGGAGGTCTGGCTATTGGAGGGTGATCCATTTCTTAGAGCTTCAGCAAAATGAATAACTGTGTGAGAGAGTGAATTTGTGGATACATGACCTTGTGAACACACACTCAACATGACTTCACGACAAGACGCCTTGTCATGAAACCAGTTCACAAAATGATAGAAAAGATAGATCAACGCCTTAGAAATAATCCTCTTCGAGGGGGAAACCTCCTTTACGTTACAGAAACGAACAATTCTTAGATGATTCAAATGAAAAAACCTCCTTTCTATATATAGGAATCTAAGGGGCCACAATATAACCAAGCCAACCTAACAATAATAATATAAAGGCACAAAAATAACAATAAAGGGATTCTATGGGGCACAATAATAGCAATATGGGGACAATAGTGGCACAACAATAATAATAAGGGATACAACAACAATAGTTATGGGGGAATCACTAATATTATAGGGACCTAACATGCCCCTCTCCTTCAAAAAAGTGTTGTCCTCAATGCTTGAGTAGTTCTAGATGCTTTTTTATAAAATTCTCATCCTCCCATGTGGAATCTTCAGGGGATAAGTTCTTCCACTTGATGAGATATTCTAAAATTGAGTGATTTCGTAGTTGTCAAGTTCTTGTTTTTATGACTCCTTCCAGTTCCAATATAATTTTTCCTTCCTCATCAAGTTCTGGCAATATTTTTTGAACTGGGAGCTTGTCGCCTATAACCTTCTTTAAACATGAAACATGGAACACTGGGTGCACTCGAGAAGCTGTAGGAAGCTCCAATTCATATGCGATAGTACCAATCTTTTGCAACACCTTGTACGGACCATAATACTTTGGTGATAATTTATTATCCATCTTAGCTTGCTTGAGGGACATTTTTTTATATGGTTGTAGCCATAGGAATACCCAGTCACCTACATCAAAACTTATTTCGCTGCGATGTTGATCTATCTGTTGTTTCATTCTATTCTGCACCAACGTGAGGTTATCCTTTAAGAGTTGGAGAACTTGTTGTTGATGCTCGATGTGATGCTCCACTGCTTGAACCTTAGAATTTTCTCGTAAATATGATGTGATGGATGGTGGATGATATCCATAAAGTTCCATAAATGGGGTCAATTTTCTACAGTATGGAAGGAAGTGTTATACCACCATTCAGCCAGAGGCAACCATTTGATCCATTGTGTCTGTTTATAAGATACAAAGCAATGAAGATATCCTTCCAAACATTTGTTTACTATCTCAGTTTTCCCATCAAATTGAGGATGATAAGATGAGCTATGAGCTAATTGAGTACTGAGACAAGAAGATAATTATGTCCAAAAATTTCCAGTGAAAATGGGATCTTTGTCACTTACAATAATATTTGGGTTTCCATGTAGCTTTTGAATTGTTTCCATAAATGCAGTAGAAACTGTACTGGCTTTAAATGGATGCGATAATTCACAAAAGTGTGCATACTTGGTAAGTCTATCAACTACCATCATGATGACACTCTTTCCTTTGGACTTGGCTAAACCTGTGATAAAATCCATTGAAACCTCCTCCCAACGTTGGCTTGGAATGGATAAAGGTTGTAATAGACCTGGGGTCTTAATTGTTTCAACTTTATTTTGTTGGCAAACCAAACATTCTGCCACAAACTTTTGAATATCCAATTTAAGGCCATCCCAAAAAGAATCTTTCTTAACCCTGTGGTAAGTTTTTAAAAATACTGAGTGCCCTCCTAAGGGAGAAGTGTGCAATTCCATAAGAATCTTTTGTTTGAGTTGGCTATTCTTACATAGGTATAAGCGATCTTTGTACCATAATGAATCATTTTTCCAGCTAAGTCCTTCAGATATACTGGAATCTTGTTGTAACTTTCGAATGAGTGCCCACACTTCTTCATCATTCTTCCATTCCTCCCTTGCTTCATTTATCCAATCTAGTTGGATAATAGAAATGGTGCACAACAATTCTTCCACATCCTCATCCTTTCTTGAGAGTGCATCTGCCACAACATTTTGCTTCCCCTTTTTGTAGATGATTTCAAAGTCATAACCCAACATCTTTGTGACCCATTTTTGTTGCTCTTCAGAGGATAATATTTGTTCTAAAAAGTATTTAAGACTATCATGATCCATTTTTACCTTGAAGTGTCTACCCATTAGGTAGAGTTGCCATTTCTTAAGTGCATGTAGTATTGCCAACATTTCCTTCTCATAAATAGCTTTATGTAAATAATTTCCCTTGATTGGACGACTTTCAAAAGCAATGGGTCTTTCATCTTGCATTAAAACATCACCAATTCCATTTCTTGAAGCATCACATTCTACAATAAAGGTTTTTGTGAAGTATGGCGTAGCTAAGATCGGTGCTTGGCACATTGCCTCTTTAAGATGTTCGAAGGCCTTTGTTGCTTCTCGAGTGCATGAAAATGCATCTTTCTTCAATAATGTTGTTAGAGGTGTTGCTATTCTCCCATAATTCTTAACAAACTTGTGATAATATCCTGTCAACCTAAGAAATCCTCGCAAATGCTTTATGGATGTGGGGATTTTTCATTCCATAATGGCTTTAATTTTGCTAGGGTCTACCTTAACACCTTAATGAGTTACAATATGACCTAGATATTCCACCTCTTGTACTCCAAAGAAACATTTGATGCTTTTTGCATATAATTGTTTCTCCTCTAATAGTTTGAGCACCCTGTCAACATGTTCAACATGATCCTTGCAAGACTTGTTGTAGATTAGTATATCATCAAAAAATATTGACACAAATTTTCTAAGGAAGGGTTTGAAAATGGAATTCATCAAACCTTGAAATGTAGAAGGTGCATTGGTAAGGCCAAAAGGTATGAACAAAAATTCATAATGACCCTCATGAGTTCTAAATGCTATTTTTGGAATGTCTTTAGTCTTCATTCTAATTTGATGATATCCTAAACGAAGATCCAACTTGGTGAAGTAAATTGATCCATGCAATTCATCCAATAATTCATCAATGACAGGAATGGGAAATTTATCTTTAATAGTTAGCTTGTTGAGCTCCCTATAATCCAAATACATGCGCCATAATCCATCCTTCTTGTGCACCAATACTACTAGAGCAGAGAAAGAACTTTGACTAGGTTGAATTATACCAGCTTCTAGCATTTCTGCAACCATACATTCAATTTCATTACTTTGAGCATAGGGATATCTGTACGGCCCGATGTTTGGAGGAACACTTCCTGGAATCAAATGAATAGCATGATCATGATCACGAATAGGTGGGAGACCTTTGGGAGTCTCAAATACATTGGAATTATTGTCCAAAACTTTTGGAGATCTGAAGAAATAGATGATTTCGATGTGGGAACATCTAGCGAACATAATTGTGTAATTACACCTCATTGTTCCTTCTTTAGAAGCTTTGTCATACCATTATAGTTGATTATCTTTCTCGTTTTCCCTGCAATACCCCTTAATTCAACTTCCTTTCCTTCTGCAGAAAATTTCATGAAGAGTTCTTGAAAATTAAAAGCTATTGTACCCAAGGATAGTAGCCATTGGACTCCTAGTACAACTTCAGCACCACCCATTGGAATGGAAAGCATTGGGCTATTCAATACATATTCTCCCATGGATAGCTTGATATTATGGCACTTTCTAGAGAAATTTATGGTTCCCCCACTTGCAACCATCACTTGACACTCTGGTGCTGGCTATAGGAAGTAATTCAATTCCTTTGTTATCTTACAATGAATAAAATTATGGGTACATCCTGAATCCATCGACACTATTACCTTTTTCTTCTTCGTATGCCCTTCTATCTTGATAGTTTGAGGAGTGATAATTCCAGCCAATGCGTTACAAGATATGGTTGGATTCATTTCTTCTTTATCTAGGGTTTGTTCCTGGACTATATCCTCTTCTTTTGACATTTCTTGTTCCTTTTCTTCCTCCTCTTCACAATCTATGTAGAATAATTTCTTCTCAACACACTTATGACCTTTAGTGTATTTGCTATCACAACTGTAACAAAGCCCTTTTGCTCTTTTTTCTTCCAATTTTTGTGGTGTCAACCTTGTAGGTTGTGGAAGGCTAGGGGCCACAACACTTCCATCTTTATAGTTGTGAGTGGTAGGCTTCCTGGTTGCCATAATTTTGCTTTCCATTTTTCTTGCTAACATGAATGCCTTCTCTAATGAATCAGGTTCCCAAGGGCGAACCTCATGTTGGATATTATCCTTTAAAGTCCCCATAAACACATCTATCCTATGCTCCTCTGGAATATCTTTTACCTTTATGCTCAATTTTTGGAAGTCCTCAATGTGCTCCATCATTGAACCCTTTTGTTTGAGATTTATCAATTGGCTAAAAAAGGTGTTGCTTTTTGTATCCTCATAATGTGCTATCATTTCTTCCGTAAAAATTGACCAAGTGACAATTTGTTTATGAGAGCAAAGACATTGATACCATACAAACTGATTTGGTTCCAAATATAAAGTTGCAATACATACCTTTTGTGTGTTTTGCACATTATGGAGATTGAAAAATTCTTCCATTTATAGTATCCATGTTCCGGGATCCTTGCCATCAAACTTCCTCATATCGATTTTTGGAACATGGTGGGTCTTCAATCCAACATTAGATTCTATGAAATCATGATTAAAATTTCTTTTGTTCTCATCATGAGTTTCCTTTACTACCATTTCACCATTAGTGACCATTTCTTGTAGCAACTTATTCAATTCTATCTTCAATGCTTCCATCTTATCATCCATGCCATTCATCTTAGCGTCCATCCCATTCATCTTAGCTTCCATCTTAGCATCCATGCCATTCATCTTAGCTTCCATGCCATTCATCTTAACTTGCATGCCATTCATATTAGCTTCCACGCCATTCATCTTGGCTTCATTTACCTTTAGTGAGAGTGAAATTTGTTGTACTTGGTCTTGTAATTTTGATATATCATGTTGCATTTCTTCCTCTTCTTCATGAGTCATGCTAGAGCTTTCAGGTTGCTTACTAGGTGCTCCCATTTTCTTTCTTTGGGGCATTAATTAATGCTAATAATTCTTCACTATTCCCTTTGAATTCCTTCAAAATAATTTTTCAAACCACTCTTATGCAAAATTTAAAAAAACTACACACCTTTTTTTTCACTTTGTAAGAGCTCAATATTGAATCTGTTGTATCTCTGTAACTGCAGATCTTGAATATCTTAAATCTTGTCTTGCAGTAGCCCTATGAGTCCTCTTTCTAACCCCACAAGTCCAATCAATATTGGATTCTCCAAGGAAGATTTATGCCAAATCTCCCACAGTGGCCTGATTATATACTAGTTCAGTAGAGCAAAATTGTATGATGTGCCACATGTCACTGTTTATACCTTAGTACCTGAAACTGATACACAGAAAACTACAGGCCGTCCTCTTTGTGAAACGTCTTATGAAATTTCAATCTGATGCTCAAAACAAATGTTATGGCGATGTTCCCCCGGTCACCTATTTGGAATGTAATTCGGGAGTTTGCAAAAACCCTAACTTCCTTAGACCATATCTCCGCAAATATAGTGAGACAAGATTTGAAATTTGGACCCCACATTTAGAATGATTTTGGATCAAATGGATGTTTTATTTAGCTTCTGAAATGTTGCAGAAAAAACGTTATAGCGAAAATCCTACGATGACCTGTTTGGAGCAGCAAAACCCTAGAATCCAAATCTCTGATACCAAATGTTATGAAACCAGCTCACAAAAATATAGAAAAAATAGATCAACACCTTAGAAATAAGCCTATTCAAGGGAGAAACCTCCTTTACATTACACAAATGAATAATTCTTAGATGATTCAAATGACAAAACCTCCTTTCTATATATAGGAGTCTAAGGGGTCACAATATAACCAAGCTGACCTAACAATAATAATATAAAGGCACAAAAATAACAATAGCGTGATTCTATGGGGCACAATAATAACAATATGGGGACAATAGGGGCACAAAAATAATAATAAGGGATACAACAACAATAGTAATGGGGGAATCGCTAATATTATAGGGACCTAACATGCCTCAAACCATCAAGATAACATATACTCAACGTGACTAACCGACGGTGCGAGTGAAAAGTGAGACACTTGTGATAGATCGTTGAACGGTCATGCAATGCTTGTGCGACAGTGCATACAACTTTGCATGTGAGTGCGACAGATGTTTACATAGCGAATAAAACTTGTACACATGAAGCGAGACCTTGTGCATGACCAGAGCATGGCTATAAGTGTGACACTATGACCAACATGAAAAAATATGTTCGATGAGCGGTCAAGTAAGGAGGGTGCAAAGACTTAACACAAGCTCACAAGGTGAGCCCGAGTGCCTGCAAACATCAAGTAAAAATCCAAGGGAGGCTCCGAAATTGGATGGAGGCCAAAATTTTGGAGCGTGTTGCAGTCACTACAACATATGTAAACCACCACTATGTCAATACATTGATGCACCCTAGAATTAGAAGATAGCCTGGTTATCACATTGTTTAATTCTCCCACTACGGGAACTTCAGATCTATCTAACTGAACAATTTTGGCATCCATCTTCGTAGGCTGGATGTTCAAGTTTTTATAGACTGATCAAGGCATGACATTAATTGATGCACCCAAATCAACAAGATAGTTATGCACATTGTACTTAAAGATCTCAATTTTTTGGATAAATAAGGGAATTGAGCCTCTCGAATTTGTATTCGTGGAATTAAGAATGAACTAGAGGTTAACTGAGGTTTGGGACTGGCCTTGGGAGCTAACTATTGAGGATGAAGCCAACCTGTTGGTGGAGGAAAATGTAGCAAAGGTTTTAATAATTAACTCAAGTTGGTTGGCTATCTTGGCAAGCTCATACAACGAAATATCGGTCTATGTCTTCTTTATATCTTCAATGATATTGCACCCGAGGTCAGACTTAGCACTGCCTTATATAGATTCTTGGGGGATGAAAGGGGACTATGCAGACTTGGCTGAGGTTTTGAGAAGTGAGGAGATGCCCTTACCACCAACCGAAGTATCTTTGGGAGTTTGGCTCGATGAATTCTGGGGGGTGGAAAATAAGGATTGATTTGAGTTGTTCAATGGAAGAATTCTCCTTAACATTGCCATGTTCTTCTCCTCCAGTGTAGGATATGGCACTGGCCCCTTACTCCTTAGGTTATAGATCTTCTATGGTTTATGGGGAGGTGTGTATCCTATGTTGACTTCTTAGATAGATTAGACTTCCCCTTCATGAATGACCTTGAAAGCTAGAATAGAAGAACCAACATTCTCATCTGAGGGAGTGGCTTCCTCCTCTGGGTCATTGGATTCTTACTTGTCATCTCCAATGGTCTACTCATTAAGCATATTGGCAACTACTATATTCATATTGTGTATCCATTGCAGACACGTTTTTTCTATATGAGCAACTTGGTGAAAGGTGCAGTAATTTTCCATACCTAGCACTTCTACATTGAAGTTCGCATTGGAGGTTTGAGTTGATTTCGCAAGGGAATTGATGTTCTTACTAAAGAAAGGTTTAGCTGGTTTACTACCCCATGATCTCTCTCTAGTCTCCTCTTCAATTCAGAGACTTCATTGGTTCACTGCTTCAAGGATTTGGCTAACACCTCAAAATCAAAAGAATCCTTATCCTTATCACCAGACTTTCCAGTTGAGGTCTGGGTCTTCTTACTTATCGACTTAGAGTCTTCCCAGTTATCATGTTAAAGTGCTCCTATGGACACTAAATCCTTTTCTACGATGAGAGCTTCAATAAATTTTTCCACTAAAGTAGCTTTAGTCTCTCGCTTGACAAAAACAATGATATCATGTAGGAGGGATTTGGTGTAATAATCAACAATGATATAATCATCAAGATCCACATCTGCTAGGAATTTATTCAAAATGGTGGTGAATCGTTAATTAAATTCCTTCACTTTTCCCTTCTTATGGAACTTTAAATTTCTTAATTCGGTGAGGAGCATATATGGGGTCTTATCTTCGGAGAACTTTTCGAGGAAGGTCTTCCAAAACTCATCCCAATTGCGTATGGAGGCCACTGGAAAGGAGTATTACCATTTCACATCTTTACTCTCGAGGGTGTATAGAAAGAGCCTACAAGAAACATCATCATACTACACCCTCATCATTTTCAAGGGTAAGTAGAAGTTACTGATATGATCTTCAGTCGTGTTTCCCTTTTCAAGGTCAATCTTCGAGAGATTTTTCTTAGGGTGGCGAGGCATGTCATGAAGAGGACCTCGGATGCCTAAAAGGGACTAGGCCATCCAGGCTAAAGGTTTTCGATGGTTAGCTCTTAGTAGCAGAGGTAATATGACATGGTTGGCATGGCCTTCAGAATCACTTTCAATGCTAGACTTAGACACTTCACTAGTGTGAGGTGGTTTTATGCTATTACCTTGAGGGACCCTCAATGTCCTAAATCCCTGAAGTTCCTGACATTTCTAAAATTTCCCAAGTTCCTCAGGAACCTAAGAGGCCTCTCATTGTGGGGAGGATATACATTGTACAAATTAATATGATATCTGATATTCTCATCATTCCCTTGCCTCTGGATCACCAGAGGGTTTCCCCTTGGTGGTTGATCATTGACCCCAACATTTTCTGGTGGCAATTGATTATTTCCTCGTACATTCTCCTACTATAGTTGGTTATTAGCTCCTGTAGCTATGCTCCTAGGGCCTTCTCTCTCAGATGTTGGGGGGATTTCCAATCCTTCAATCGAGAGCCTTTCAATGACATCTGCATAATCATCCAAAATCATCCCAATCAAATGTGGTACTGAATTAACCAAGATGCCTTGATGGGTATGGTGAGGTTTAGAAGTGCATGGGTTAGGGAGTGAACTTGTTGCAAGGATGCACTTCAAAACTTTAGCGAATTATCAAGTTACAGGATTGAAAACCCTCATCTGGTCATATGTGACTTCATATAGAGGATTTTCCTCTTCCACCAAAGCATCCTTGAGTGGAGGAGGTTAAGACTCCCAAGGATGGAGATCTTTGAAAGGTGGGCCAAAGGCATGATTAAGAGACGTTCGGAGGGAAGAAAGATGAGGTTCGTTGCTAGCTTTATAGGAATCTTTAGGGCGGGGGCGTGTGTTGATGTTGGCCATCACCCACCTTCTAGCACCAACTCTATTGATGAGATGGAATTTACTACCAACAGCTAGGGGATCTCCCCGATGCAAAATCCCAATTAGACTCTGCATTGTTTTGTTTAGGGATCATGTTTGGTATGTAGTCCCGACTGCCATCTCGTTGGTTGAAATTTTCTTCAGAAAAGGAAGGGAATATCAGTTAAGCGGAACATATAAACTTCAAAACTTATGAATACCCAATAAAATAGATACCATAAATAATAACAACAGAACTTAAAACTATGGATCCTAAGAAAAACATTGTTAGCAATACTTTAAATAAGACCACACATAGATAAGACATAAATTTAGCAACCAATAATGAGTTCAATATTGTTAACCATTGAAAACACAAGTGAGTTCACAATATACAATGATACTATGCCAATATCAATAAAACAATTTATCAACATAAGAATAAGGCCAGCATATCATATACCATCCATATGTTGCAAAGGAAACCTCACAGCACCATAAGATGCATGAGGAGACCGTACATCAAAGGTCATAGGAACTTTCAATTCATTAAGTTGATAATATTCATGGAACCAACATACAAGGTATTCATCAAATCCAACAGTAGAAATATACTATTACTCCTTCCATTCATTAAAAGAGCATAAGTTCTCAAAACAATATGCTCTAGAATAAGTCCAAAGCTAAAAGTCCCTTCACAATATGCCATGAGGGTATATTTATAGAAAATAGGGTGACTTTTGGTCTACCCATGACTCTTGGACTTCCTCATGACTCTTCAAATTCCTACTTTGTTCTACTCTATTCTACCTTGTTATTGACAACAAAACAAGTTAATTCTACCCTATCAATTCAGTAATAGATCGTTCTAGTAAATCTATGTGAAACTGCTCCATGAGCTAGCTGTGCTAGAGCTTGTACTCATCATCTATTGGGATTATCTTTGTCTACTCTTCATCATGTCTATGGAGGAATTCAAGGGCATCTAGAAAGAGAGTTCTTCTCTTCACCTTGATCTAATTGGCTAGAGTTACTAGCTTGGTGTACATCCTCACCAGTTCCACCAAATACCATGTAATGTTCTCCTTTGTGACTACAAATCACTAATGTTGGGATCCTTCCTGAAAGGGTCAAGAAATGATTGAACCTCTTGTAGGCTTTCCTCCTGCTACCTTCTCCAACTTCTTCAATAGATGGAACCCCATGAATTTCAATCACAGACTCTAACCCACTTAGAAGATGTTTGTAAGAAGAAAGAATGTTGTCAACATCCCTAGCCATCTTATCCCATGATTGGATCCTAATGCATAGTTGGACTTCGTCTTTCTGGATGGCAATCCAATCCTTCTTCGGGAGAACTTTCAGTGCCTCCAGATACTTATTTGTCCATTCATGAATGTTGTCAAGAGTTGTAGTAGCTTGTTTCAACATGGAGGATTTTTCTTTCATGTCGACATGTATGGATAGGATAGGAGACATAGTGTGATGCAACTTCAACATCTCCTCATAGACCACTACCATGGCTTCTCTCAGGGTTTCATCTTCTTCATTGATTGAGGCTTATAATTCCTTTGTACTTGAGTGGGTTAGCTGAAGTATTATATTCTCTTCTTCTAGCCTCCTTCAGTATTCTTATTCTCTGGCATCTCTTTGTTATGATGCATAGAGATTTCCTTGGAGTTCCACAATTTGCTTGCTCATTCTTGGGCTACTAACATGAATGGGGTAATCAACCTAAAGAAGAGAAAGATGATATTGGAAAAGAAATCACTTCGCGTAATAGTACCCCTAGATCCTGCTGAAGGATTGCACTATATCAAACCAATTTGCGATTACGAAAGCAATGACGATTTGAACTGCATATATAAGATAACAACATGAGACCAAGATTCAGTGAATCTGACAGCAGATGGAAAAATTAAATGGGATCATGAGAGTTCTTGCAACTCAGATTCGGATGAGGAATTATAGCACTGGTAGAATCGGCTACATGAAGTAACCACATTGAGCTGTAACATGATGACCCGGTCACTGCATTGTGTGCCGTAAGAGGTAATAAATATACCAACTTATGATGGCTTGAATGATGTGGATGTGTTTTTGGATGCATTTGAGAGGGAATTACCAGAGAAGTAGCACTTCCAGGCTTTGGACTGGGCCTTGCATGCTACGCCCGTGAGATGGCAGAGTACGCACAAGGGTAGTTTTGATGATTGGCGCGAGTGTAGGAGGATGATGAGAACACACTTTGGGAAGCCAAAGGTATGAGTGACAAACAAGTATGACAAGGGGGATGATTTACGCATTCACTTGGCAAAATGGGCTAAGGCCTATGGACCAAAGCCCCAACTTGAATGGGTTCACTTATTCTCTCACACCCTGGATGTGATACCGATGAACTCGTACTTGGAGACAAAGCTCCACCATGGCACAGGAGAATGGGATATTTTGCGCGAAGGGTTCATAATGACATTCGGCTTCAAATACGAGTTTGAATGTATTGACGAAGAGCTACAAGAGGTTAAAGCAACGATCTTTTGGATACCATAGGATCCCTTGGATCTGATTCAACCCAATTGGACTACTCAACTGGGACAACCGCTGGAATGCTATAACATGACTACTGAAGAAGAAGATGAGGACCCACGAACAATTAACATCCTTGAAACCGAGGGTCACCATGAGTTTGAGGGACCTCTGATCAAGAATCCTGATATAACCATGCCGCTGAAGACTAAATAGATAAATATTGGTACGGAGGTGGAGCCCAAATTCGCGAATATTAGAGATTACTGGGATGACACGACCTTAGATAAGGTCGCCGAATTGCTCTGCGAATACCAGGATTTGTTCCCTACCAAGTTTACAGAGTTAAAGGGGATAATAGGAGAGCTGGGAGTTATGAAGATCACGTTAAAACCCCACGCGAAGCCGGTTAAACAAAGACCTTACCATCTCAATCCGAAGTATAAGGAGAAGGTCCACTTAGAGTTAGATAAGATGCTCGCGGTAAGAATCATTGAGCCCATAGAAGAATCTCATTGGGTGAGCCCAATGGTGGTACAAAAAAATAAGCAGAAGGAAGAAATAAGGATATGTGTAGATCTCAGGAAGTTGAATGATGCTTGCATGCATGACCCTTTCCTGACTCCATTCACTGACGAGGTATTGGATAATGTAGGTGGCCAGGAAGCGTACTCCTTCATTGATGGGTTCTCTGGGTACCATCAGATCAAAATCATGCCTGAAGATAGAGGCAAGACAACCTTTGTGACTGAATGGGGATGTTTTTAGTACACTGTAATGCCTTTCAGATTAAATAATGCACCTGCGATTTTTTCATGCGTAGTCATTGCTGCATTCAAAGACTTCATTCATAAGTTTTTGGAGGTGTACTTAGATGACTAGACTGTGTTTGGGTTGGTAAAATGCCATGTGGCAAGTTTGTGCTTAATGCTAGATACCTATCAAAGGTACCAGATTACTCTCAATATGAAGAAATGTTTGTTTTGTGTCCCTTTTGGGACTTTGCTGGGTCATGTGGTATGAAGACAGGGATTGATGGTAGATCCTACAAAGATCGCAATGATAATTAACCTGGAGGCACCGAGGAGTGTGAAACAGTTGCGTGCAACCTTGGGACATATTGGGTACTACAAAAAGTTTATCAAGGGTTATGCCCAGATCACCACGCCTATGGAGAAGTTGTTGAAAAAGGATGTCATATTCTGTTGGAACGAGGACTACCAGAAAAGCTTGGATGTACTGAAGGGAAAAATAGTCACTGTGCCAATATTAGTCTTCCCGGAGTGGAAGGAGTTTCATGTCCATGTAGATGCGTCATGTATATCACTGGGAGCAGTACTGACACAGGCTGGTGGAGGAGAATTAGACCATCCTATAGTGTTCACAAGCAGGAGGTTATCTAAGGCTGAGAAGAAATATTCCACCATCGAGTGCGAAGGATTAGCCATGGTATACCCGCTCTAGAAGTTTAGACACTATTTGTTGGGTGGACAATTTAAGATGTATACAGATCATTCTACATTGAAATATCTGGTCAATAAGCCTATGTTGGGGAGGAGAATCTGCAGTTGGTTGTTATTGTTCCAAGAGTATGATTTTGAAGTTATTTTGAAGCTTGGATGACTGAACGCAGGAATAGACCATCTTTCATGCATCAAAACAGGGGAAGAGCCCACTAATTTGGAGGAGGGATTGCCTGACGCACAACTCTTTGCAGTGCACATCACAGATGGTCACTTTGGAGACATCATACACTTCCTAACGATAGGAACTGCCCTAGAAGGCTACACCACCCAGCAGAAAAAGGAGTTAGTGATGCCCGCAGCAAACTTTTATGTCATTGCCAGACATATGTACAAAATGGGGTTCGATGAAGTATTACAACGATATGTATCGAAGTTTGAAAGGAGCAGTATCCTCGCAGACACTCATGGGGGTGCCGCGGGAGGGCATTACGCAGGAAGGGCAACTGCACAGAAGATCCTACGTGCAGGGTTGTGGTGGCCAACCCTCCATCATGATTCAAAAGCCTACTGCAAGGTGTGCGACATATGTCAAAGGAATGGTAGGCCATTGCGGAGAGATGAGCTACCTATGAACCCACAGATGACATTACAACCTTTCAAGAAATGGGCGATAGATTTTGTGGGACCCATTCAGCCTCAAGGAAAGAAGACAGGAGTGCGGTACATGTAGGCTTTAACCCTGTACAAAAATTACCTGCATACGAATTGTAAAACACAGAAAATAAACAATGCGAGAGCATAACACATAAAACACATATACACAGAGGTTTTCCCCCGGATTCGAAAGCTGGGACTACTAGCTTGAATTTTCACTATGTTCCTTTCAATGTTACAATACATATTTTTACATGCCGAAGCATCCAATACCATGGACCAAAACCCATCGTGTCCAAAACTATGTGCGAAAAACATGCACAAAACCATAGGTAGGTCCACCCAACCTAAAATAGGGTTCAAAACCAAAATTTTTCGGGGCTCTGCCCCAGACCCCATAGAGTGTGGCTACCTGCACTCCTCAAACCACCTATGACTCCCCCCCGCTACACAATTGACGCAATGAAGGGGGAACTCTGCCCCCCTTCTAACCCCTCGGTTAACTACTTGGCTAGTAGTGGAAAGAATATAACACAACCCAACATTCTCCAACTTGTTGTTTTCTTTCCATAGGGGGCCACAAGAGAGCTTAGTCATTTATCCAGCCTTGTAAAGCCCATTGTTTCCCTACACCAAGAGAACTTCTCAGAGCTCACAGATTTTTTCAATGCATCTGCAGTATTCTTCAAAGTGTCCACCTTTATGAGCAACACCTTTTTGTCTTCTATCATATCCCTCACAAAGTGATACTAAACATCAATGTGCTTTGTGTTTGAATGATATGAAGAGTTCTTTGCCAATAAAATTGCACTTTGGCTATCACAGTCTATCCTTATAGCTCCCTATACTAGCCCCATACTTGAACACAATCTCTGCAACCAAACCTCTTCCTCGCTTGCATGAGTGGATGCCATATATTCTTCCTCTGTAGTTGATAGTGCCACTACAGATTGTTTCTTACTCATCCAACTAACTGCACCTCCAAATAGGTTAAACACATACCCACTTGTAGATCTTCTTTGATCCAGATCTACAGCCCAATCTGCATCAACAAAGTCATGAATATCCAACACTCTGTCCAATCCTAGTCTTCCTTGGTAGCACAAACCATAATCACTAGTGCCACGCAAATACTTAAAAATCTGCTTCATTGCGGTCTAGTGCTCCTTCCCTAGTTTTTACATAAACCTACTCAATACTCCCACTGCATGTGCAATGTCTGGTCTAGTACAGACCATCACATACATTAGGCTATTGAATACACTTGCATATGGAACACGGGACATGTCCTCTTCCTCTTCTTATGTCTTGGGATGCTGTTCAATAGATAAATTTACGCCTACAAGAATAGGAACCTTCACTGATTTACTATCCTGCATATTAAACCTCTGCAATATTGTCTCGACTTACCTCCTCTGGTTTAACCAGAGCTTCCTCCTTATCCAATCTCTTTTAATTTCCCTGCCCAAAATATAGTTTACAGCACCAAGATCTTTCATGTCGAATTTGGAGGACAAATGGGTCTTCAAACCTTGGATAATATCTTTGTTATTTCCAACCAGCAAGCTGTCATCCACATACAAGACCAGATAAATAACATGGTCACCAATTAATTTAAAATACACACACTGATCGGCTTTGCTTCTGATGAAGACAAATCCCCCTATAAATGTATCAAATTTTTGATACCACATCCTTGGTGACTGTTTTAACCCGTACAAATACTTCTTTAACTTGCATACCAGTTCTTTCTTACCCTTCACCGTAAAGCCTTTAGGTTGCTTCATGTAGATCTCCTCTTCTAGATCCCTGTGAAGAAATGTTGTCTTCACATCCATCTATTCTACCTCAAAATCAAAAGCAAAAACAATAGATAAAAGTAATCTAATAGAAGTTACCTTGGCAACATGAGAAAAAATATCAACAAAATCAATTCCCGACACCTAGGAATAACCTTTTGCTACCAAATAAGCTTTGTATTTCTCCACCTTTCCTTCTGCATTTCTCTTCTTCTTGAACAACCATTTGCTACCAATGGGTTTCCTTCCAACCGGCAACTCCACCAGATCCCAAGCCTCACTTTTGTGCAAATATGCCATTTCATCAACCATGGACTCTTTCCAGAGTTTTCCATCCTCTAAATCTACTGCTTCCTTCACAGTTTTGAGATCATCATCAGTAATAGATAAAGAAAAATTTTAATAGAAAGAAGATGGACTATACCTTTCTGGCCACCTTCTTTCTCGAACTGATCTTCTCACACACAGAGTTTGTGGCTCTTCATCGTCTAATTCCTCCTCTGCTGCAGAGTTTGATTCTTCCTCCTTTAGCTCAAACTCTATCTTCTCAGGTTCCTTTGGTTGGAATTCATGTTTAATAACATCTTTTACCTCTCTAAACACCACATCTCGGCTGTACAGAACCTTCCTTATTACTGGGTTCCAAAGCTTATAACCCTTTAAACCATCCTTATACCCAATAAAGATGCACTTTTCAAATTTACTATCCAACTTGGTTCATTTCTCCTTTGGAACATGTACATATGTATCACATACAAATACCCTCAGATGTGAAAGAGAGGGCTTCTTACCAGTCCATACCTCTAGTGGAGTCTTATCCTCTAACGCTAATGAAGGTGATCTATTGACCAGGTAACATGCTGTCTCCACTGCCTCTGCCTAAAATTCCTGTCCTTACCTGGCACCACTCAGCATGCTTCTTGCCCTTTCCATAAATGTCTTGTTCATTCTTTCTGTAACTCCATATTGCTCATGTGTGTATGGAGTAGTCTTGTGCCATGCTATACCACACTTCTTACAGAATTCTTCAAATTCCTTACTGCAAAACTCTCCATCGTTATCTGTCCTCATCACCTTTATCTTATTCTCTATCTGGTTTTCCATTAGAGCCTTAAATTCTTTAAACTTGTCAAAGACTTCAGATTTATTCTTAAGGAAATATATCCATGTATTCCTTGAGAAGTCATCTATAAAGGATATATAGGACATAGACTTGCCCTGTGATGGAACCTTCACAGATCCAAACACATCAATGTGCACAAGCTCTAATATCTGTTTCGCCCTCTTTCCACCAGAGGGGAAACTCACCCGATTTTGCTTCTCATATCCACAGTTTTCACCGAAATCAAAATCTAGAGAGCTATTACTCATACCTTCTACCATACCTTTACCATGAAGTATTCAAAGACCCTTCTCTCCAATATGTCCAAGCCTTTGATGCCACAGCATGCTCTTCTCTCCAGAGACCACTAGATTTTCTGCTCCACTTTCAGGAACCATAGAACTATTGCACCCATCAACAATAGTGCTACCTTGTAGCTTGTATAGAGTTCTAATTCGATCTCCCTGCATCAATACCAGTACCCCTCGAACCATCTTGTAGGTATCCTTCTCGAACACTATTTTTACACCTGCATCATCCAGCTTGCTTACAGAAATTATATTTCTGGCTAATGTAGGAATATGCAAAACACCCAGAAGTGTTCTAACCCTTCCACCTTGCAACTTCAACTTTACTTTTTTGAGACCAACGATTCTAGCCTTCCTGTCATCCCCCAAGAAGACATAACCACGATCATATTTCTCATACTCGCAGAACAATTCTCTATGAGGAGTGAAGTGAAAGGATGCACTTGAGTCAACCAACCATGCCTTGTGATCTACATGTGTACTTGAAGAAGCCAAGTACACATCCCCACCTTCAGCTGAGGTGGTTTTCGCCTCTGCAAAAGGAGCATGATCAGATCCCTTTCCTTTATTAGGAGCTTTAGATTTACAGTCCCTTTTGTAGTGTCCTTCCTTTCCGCATTTCTAGCACACCACCTTTATAGGTTTTCTCGGAGATTTAGATCTCCCTCTAGATTTATACCTCCCACTCAATGACTTATTTTTGCTTCTATTCTGGGACCATCCTCATACAAACAAGGCATTACCATTCTGGCTCTCCATATTTTTTCGTCTCATTTCCTCCATCAGCAAGGATGAGAATATTTCATCAAACTGCAAGGGAGTTGCATTGCTAACTATTGCAATAACTAGACTATCCCACGAATCTGGTAGAGAACAAAACAAATTGATGCACTTATCTTCATCTGAAATTTTGATATCATCGGATGATAATTGACTTACCACAGTATTAAATGCGTTCATATGCTCTGTCACCAAGTCTCCATCTTTCATCCTCAGGTTATACAGCTTTTTCCATAGGAACAATTTATTCACCAGAGACTTAGATTGGTATAAAGTCCCTAACTTTTCCCACAAATCCTTCGCCATAGCTTCTCTTGATACATTCAGCAATACTAAATCTGAGACACATAATCGTATTGTGCTCTTTGCCTTTTGATCCAACTTCTTCTATTCTTCATCAGACATTCCCATTGGTTTAGTACCTGGATCTACCACGATCCACTAATCTGTATTCACCAACAGATCCTCCATCTTAAGTTTCCATAACTCAAAACTCTGACCATTAAATTTCTCGATCTCTATCTTTCCACTTCTCGCCATCTTCTTTCACCACCAGAATCGATCCCGTAGATCTACCACTGAACAGGGTCTACCACAAGCCCAAGCGAAACCCCTCAGTAGCAAAGGCATCCCCTTGAAGCCAAAACATCTCTGATACCAAATGTAGGTTTTAACCCCATACAGAAATTACCTGCATATGAATTCTAAAACACAGAAAATAAACAATGTGAGAGGATAACACATAAAACACATATACACAGAGATTTTCCCCTGGATCCCAAAACCGGGACTACCAGCTTGATATTTCATTATGTTCCTTTCAATGTTACAATACATATTTATACATGCTGAAGCATCCAATACCATGGAGCGAAAACTATCGCGTCAAAAACCATGGACCAAAAACCATCGCGTCCAAGACCATGTGCAAAAAACATGCACAAAACCATAAGTAGGTCCACCCAACCTAATATAGAGTCCAAGACCAAAATTTTATGGTGCGTCACCCCAGACCCCATAGAGTGGGGTTACCTGCACCCCTCAAACCCCCTGTGACTCCCTCCCTGCTACACAATCAACACAACGAAGGGGGGGCTCCGCCCCCCTTCTAACCCGTCAGTTAACTATGTGGGCTAGTCATGGAAAGAATATAACACAACCCAAGAGTACATTATCACCATGACTGAGTATTTGGCTTGATGGGTGGAGGCATAACATATGAAGGAATGCAGAGGCATGACTACTGTGAAGTTTCTCTGAGTACGTACTGATGTGATTTGGGTGTCCAAAGATTTTGATGAGTGATCATGGTACACACTTTCTAAGCGAAATGATCAGCACACTGACAGAGGAATTTCAGGTATATCACGAGAAAAGCATGCCTTATCACCCACAGGCTAATGGGATAGTGGAAGCATTCATAAGGTACTGGAGAATGCACTAACTAAGGTTTGAAATGCTCAGCGAAGTGATTGGGACCTGTGCATACCCACAGTACTATGGGCCTATCGAAGGACGTGCAAAAAGTTGACTAGACATACACCCTTTATGCTTGTATATGGTGTTGAAGTAGTAATGTCCATGGAATACATTGTGCCTAGTCTGCGCATAGTAGCTCTCATGGGTATGACAGATTGTGGAGCCCTGGAAGAGAGGCTTGCGCGACTTGCTGAGCTTCAGGAAGAAAGGTTTATGGATGGATTTCACCAACAGGTCCAATAGCAACGTGAAAAAGCATGGAATGATCAACACATTAAACTATGTACCTTTAAGGTAAATGATCTGGTTTTGTTATATGACAGCAAGTTTGATAAATTTCCAGGGAAATTCAGGATGCATTGGCTAAGGCCCTATGTCATTAAGGAGATTACCGATGATGGAGAAGTTCAGTTGGTTAAATTGAATGGAGATCCCTTCCCAAGAAAGGTGAATGACAGCCAATTGAAGCCATACACCAGTAATCCGACCAGGTGACTATATGAAGGTAGCATAGTCTTAGTGCTCTAGGCATCTGAAAGGAGGCACGGGACTATAAACTACACTGGCTGGGTTGGGGAACTGCGCGATTGCAGGATTGTGCGAAACAAGGAGATGTCATAGGGTTCACGACAATGTGGAGAGGGATACGCTACCCAGGGAGAAATCGTGCAGGTCAGCCAGAAAGTGACCGTTAAAGTCACTGTTCATGATTTGATGATGAGAATGTGGCCAAATGGAGCAGGCGACCACTATTTAAGATGAAATTTATGGGTAAGATCCTTGAAAATATGTTGCCAATCTAGGATTAATGAATCAAATTTGGGGGGAATGGTCAGATTTGAATTCAAAATGGCCTATAAATTACATGTGGCTACCCAACAAAAAACACTTGGCATTTTGAGCATTGAGTTGGTGAGCTCTCAGACGTGCATGAACCACACATTTTTCGAAGAATTGCTTGACTGCCCAGTGTTTGATTGATTTCCAGAGTCTGATCGCAATTTCATCCATGACATTATCCCAGGATTAGAAGCTATGGAGGCCGAAGTAGTGACAGCCAAGGGGGCTATGCCGGAGCTTATTATGGACGCAGAGGGAGATGCTCCAGAGGTTGCAGAGGTACTAGCTTAAGTCCCCAAGTCACCATGGACACCTAGACTGAAGCCTGCCTCGACCAAGAAGAGTGTGAAGGATAAGAAGGGCAAGAATGCTGTGATACTGGTGTGTGAGTTGTCTAGAAGAAAACATCAAAAGGACAAGCCCACCACACAGGAAAAGGGCAAAACTATTGACTTGGATCCGGAGGAGGAAGAGATTAAGGACATCCTGATGGATGATGAGGATTTGGGGGTGGACGTGGAGGACATTGAAGTCGAGGGTTCTAACCCTATCACTAAGTTTCCCGAATATGTCCCTCCGCGGAAGGGCAAGACCAATGTGCCAAAGGACATTGATGAAAGCAAGGTCACCTTGCACATATCTCTGCTGTCAGACGAAATTGTCTTTGAAGGACCACGCTTGAAGAGGGTTCCGTTGTTGAAATTGGAAGATTGGGACGTAGCAGACACTGAGAAAGTTCCCTCACTTGGTGACAAAACAGATAATGTACCGCATTGTTCACACAACCACCGGGATGACTGCGTTGGAACCGCGGGAATGGATTAGGGGTGTAGACAAGGAAAGTTTGCTCAACCTGCTATGTGTTCCACACTACAATCACACACCCATTATAGTGTTGGTCATCAAGTAGTTGTTATGCTTGGTGCATGATGGGTGTCTGTGGTTGGAGGAGCCGATACCCATCACCGACAGGTTGATACATAGGATCACATCACTACCCTATACAGGGGAAAATCTGTCCATGATGTTTGGCAGAAAAGGTGGTGAGCAGGCCCTCGTGGAGGCAACGAAGGATAAATTCAAGCTCATGAAGAAGCTATGAGGCTATGCCATCTTGAGTATTTGTAATCCTGCAGTCAAGGTGGCCACGCAAATTTCGGCAGGAAAAGTTATGCAGAAGTGTCGTGCAAATGAAGTGTCGGCAACTGTCGTTACTCTAGAAGCCCAATGCACAAAAGGAATTCAATTTAATTAGGCATGCCATCTCTGTGGTGAGTTCCTTGTGAACTGTTGTGAGGCACAGGAGCTCAAAAAGACCTTCCACTATGTGTGGGTCTTGCTATCCATTGTGCTCGTAGCCTGGGAGCTGCCTGAAGACAGTCAATTCCCCTCGATCACACCAGACCTTCCAGAAACAGCGAAGTATGCTTCACTATGGGTGACCAAGGATGCTTAGCACATCAAGGATAACAAGATATTCTGGATCTTGATGGAAATGAATATACGCATGGCTATCAATTGCAAGCCATGATTGTTGCCTACTATGTTTGCCAAACTGCAGGAGTACGTGGAGTTCAAGGCAGACTTTCAGTGCGTATCAATCAGGGCACGGAAGGACCCTAAGCATAAGTGGCATGATTTGTCTTACTCGCCAACTGATGACATGATCGATGTAGTTCTTGATCGCTGGCCAAATGAGTGGCACACTGCCTTAGACACAGTGGTGGGAATGAACAAGCTCGCCACGCAGGACAAAAAGGAGGAGGCTAATTTCAAGATGGCGCAACTGATAGAGAAGAGGAAGAAGGAGGCCACTGACAAGGCCCAGGCAAAGCACGATGTCGCACAGTAGGTGAAAGAACATATGGGTGGAGTAGAGCACAACTCTAAAAAAGGTGCAAGGTCACCCTCACCCGAAATAGAGGAAGAAATGGATGAGTAGACAGAATAGCAAGGAGCGGACCCATAGACGGCGTCGTACCATATCAAGTGTCTAAGAGGACAGGAAAAATTTGGGCTGTAGAAGAAATCTAAGGCCAGTAAGATGTCATTGGACCCAATCACCCTAACTGAGGGAGATTTGAACGACATTGGAGATATGTTGCGAGATGTCACCACGGAGGTACTACTGCAGTTTAAGAAATAGTAGTAGCAAGTATTGGGGGCCATCCAGACAAGTTTTCATGAGTTGTAGATACGTGCATCATAGTTTGGCGCGGTGCCCACTAGCCTCACCATCGGTACTTTAGAAGCCACTACGATGCTGCATACGAAGGACTCCCAAGCAATAGTGCTGCCAGAGGGAGCACTAACCACAGAGATCAAAGATGACAGGCCCACTGTCAGCACCCTCAAGGGAGTAGGGCTAAACTAGGCAGCACTTCCTGGCAAGGCACTCCACCTACTACAGGATGGAGTGATGTGAAGCATAGGGCCCACGAATAGCATGCTTTGCAAGTGATCAGTGAGCAGTAGATCAATAATGTGTAGTTGGCCCTACAACGAGACTCTGTCATTGCCACCGTGACTGATGTAACGGACCAAAACAAGTGCATAGTTCAGGTCGTGGAGGAAGCATGCCGAATGGTCCCAAGTTGGCCATTCTTGAGGGAGAACCGGTAGAGGTGTGCATTCACAAACTTGCTACCGGGGTGCATGACACTCACACATAGTTGGCTAAGGTTTACCTGGAGTTGAACCTATAGATTGCAGATTTGTAGTTGAAGGCCCATCCTTCAACTCCACTAGATGTAAAGGAGTAGCATGCAACTGTTGTTAGAGAGGTGATAGCAACAATAAATAGTGCAGTAGCAGACTGCACACAGCTGTTTATATATTCGTTCGAGGTCCTAACCAGTCTGCAAGAGGATCCTAATGTACAACGGCTGGAGACAGAGGTGTGATAACTACAGCAGCGCTATGGCGAGGTAAAAGGAATAGCGCACACCGTCGCCCTCACGCAGAGACTTGCGAAGCTGTAGGAGGCAAAAACACTAAAGGAACAAGTAGATGTAGTGCAACACAAAGAGGCAGTACTGAAGGCATGCTTGAAGCCTTGGTTGGATGAAGCTTATTCGGTCATGGCCTCCGTTGAAGGTAAGCTTGCTAGTGTGCAGGCAACTCAGGAAAAGCTTCAGGCTGACAGTTCAGGACTAGCGACAGAGCAGTTGGTTGAAGAAATGAAGCAGGCGGCCACACAGTGCACCATCAAGGTTGCCATCATATAGGTCGAGCTAGGAGGTATTCACACCAAGCTCTTCATGCTTGCAGAGTGACTTGAGGGCAAGTCACCATGTTTATGTTGGGGGCCTGTTGGGAATGGGTTCCCCCAAGAGCAGCTTTGGGGATAAAAGCCCATGTTTTGGGACAATTTTGTAATAAAGTTGTAAAGACTCCGCATTTTTTGGTTGTAGAGCGAGAATGTAGGTTTTAACCCCATACAGAAATTACCTGCATACGAATTCTAAAATGCTAAAAATAAATAATGTGAGAGCATAACACATAAAACACATATACACAGATATTTCCCCTGGATCCAAAAACCGAGACTACCAGATTGATTTTTCATTATATTCTTTTCAATGTTACAATACATATTTATACATGCCGAATCATTCTATACCATGGACAGAAAACCATCACGCTGTTGTGGGGAAAGGTATCCGACTCGGATGACCCTATCCCTACTCTAAAGGTGACAGTCTTTAGCAACAACTGAAAGTAAAGCTTTAATGTTTTCCTTTATGAAAGTACAGAGAGAAGGAAGAAAAGATTAACCAACCGGTGTCTTTCGCTTTTGTCGATCCTTATCCTCTCTCTTTGTCTCTTGTTCCCAGCTCCTTGCTCCCTTTGCCGGTCCAGCTACACACAGATCCTGCACAACAGAGAGAAGAAAACTACAAGATACATGTACTCATAACTGATGCATGGATTAGAGTGAATCAAATATACAAGTAAATACAATACATCAATGCAATACAAGTATATAGGAGAACATTCAAAGCTTTATTGATAAAAGTAACAGGGTTCTGAGAAGGTTACAACCATCAATGGCTCCAATCCATCAGCACCTCCCCAGCAGCAAGAAATCTCCTCTTCACCTCTATAAAAGCAATCACCCAATAGCTCTAACTGTAAACCAACAACACTTCCTTGCTTTGCACAAAATTCCAACCTCCTTAGACCTCATAGAAGAGCTCTATATATAGGATAGAAGAAGAAAGGATGAGTCAGCTTGAGACTGACATAAAGCTGCCTTGTGTCCTCTCCCTCTTCAGTTCTTGAGTCCACTTGGAGATCCTTGCTTACACATGGAGATCAAGTACCTCTTACTCATCACAGGGCGAATCCCATGAACCAAGTGTCAGTTTGGAAGCTTCCTGGGCAATTGACACCTTGCAGAATGACTATGCCACTTGGCCAATCTCGCCCAGCGCAGGTAGCCTTCATTAGAGTTGACTTCCAGCGTAGGTACAAGGAGGAGCAGTTGTATTCCAGCGCAGGTGCTCAGTGGAGCAGCTGACATGATCCAAAATAAGCCTGTTTTTGAGTGTTTTCAGGTGGAGAACTGATGGGAAGTGCTGTGGTTTGCTGACCTTGTTCTTCTAGGGGTAAGAACAACATGTTTAGGGACTGAGGATCCCTGTAATTATTGACATTTCATGCTCCATGTTGCGAGGCACAAAAATGTCTATAACAGTTGCCCCCTAAAGTATGAGGCCGTTTATCGGGTGAAATGCTTTATCTAGAGGGTCCGAAGTTCATTCAAGTGCTGAGAGGTGCCCTGTAATACAATACAATACAATACAGTATTTTTCATTCTGTTTTCATGATCTAGCTGAGGCGGGCACTCCCATGCTCAGCTTTATAAATACATTTTGGTACATAGAACAGACGATCGTCTGATGGTAGACTGATAATTTTCTGCTGAAATTATCATCCTTTGAGTAGGATGATCATCTGCTGCAATGATGTACATGATAAATGCTTTTATATTTCCTGAATATGTATCGCAGCCCGGATGGATGAAACTAGATCCGGGGTCTTCAAACTCGTTCGATCTTCACTCTAAGTACAAGTCGATCCATGTGAGAATTTCGCTGAAGTCGAACATGGAAAGACATCGCTTGATTACCGGTCAATGATGAAAACCGTTAACAAGCACGAGAGGAATCACCGATAATGATAATGACCCTCAAGGTACTGCAGTACAATTCACGTGGCGTGAATAAAGGACTTGGCGTCGAACGCCACGCAAAATCTTCTGGTCGAAGGTCATTGATGTATACCTGTCGCCGGAAGTGAGAAACTTGCCATTGAGGCATGCAAGCTTCAAAGTACTGATGGGGTTGTTCCTAGATCAACTTCTTGGATAATGAGCTGAAGTCGACAAGAAGCGATCCGTCAAAGGAGGGCCTTAATGAATCCCACATCAATGACACGGAACGGAGCTAATGATTTTAGTGGAGGTGAAAACAAACTGTGATATATGATTCAGGGTGGCGATCATGAATGGATGAAGGATAATGTATGGCAGTGGATGGGACACGGTTGACACTTTCAGAATGACCCTTCTTGAACATATAACGACACTAATGCGATGGATCGGTAGCATTACCCCAAATGTGGATGGTTTGGCGAAGACCATGGTGATGAGACCGGTGAATGAAACAACCCAACCCGATGTGGAACGGAGGAAAAGTGTCATGTTCAAGAGTGACTTGCTACCATTAAGCTTTGATGTTCTCCCAATTTTTCCCCAGTCATTTCTGACCAGTACCTCTTTATTTTTGTCAAGCTTGAGGAGGATAACATATGCTTGTTCTATAACCTGCCCTTCGGGCAAGCCCATCGCTATGATTTAATGAGCTTAGCGATAGGGAAACTCGTTCTCGTCTAAAGACAAGTTTGTCGCTATTTAATCATTTTAACGAGTCTAACGACAAAGAAAACTCGGTCCTTTTCATTTTTAGAGAGTCTGAAAAGGTACAGAAAGTTAACTCCATAATTCCTTTTTCGTCATCTAATCCCTTAAGTCCGAAAAAAGTATAAAACAATACAGAAGGGATGAGTTTTCGATTGCTTTAACGAGCCGAACAGAACAAGCGCTCGATCTTTTTGTGCAATAATCCCTCAGGTCCAAAAAGATTAAAATCTAGAGGAGGGATAGCGTTCCGGTCGTTTAACAAGCTGGAAGGCCAAAACTCGGCAAACTTTTCATATTTTACGAGTCAGTGAAAAGAGCTCAAAGAAGACTCGTCTTTTGAGGAACGAGTGATAAACAGGGATAGCAGCAGATTCCAGGTACAAATTGGAATTTTCCAATCACGGCAGTGTCACAAGGATGGCTAGGTGAAATCACTCTTCGCAGCTGTTTCTCAAAAGAGGTAAACACACAAATGGAGGTGAATGATCGGCCAAATGAACAGTGGAGGTGACGGTGCACAAACACGACCAAGGTTTTTATGGCTGATGAATTTACGATCTCAAAAGGTTATTTACCGGTTCGTTTTTTCTGAATGAGCTTGAACTCTGAAGGAAAGCCTGCTCATAAACTTATGTTTATTTTTTAACGAGCATGAACTATGTGCTAAAACTGCTCGGATCTTGCGTTTATTTTTTAACGAGCATGAACTATGTGCTAAAACTGCTCGATATACCAGTCATAACAAGAACGCCTCCTGTGAGATAGCTATTTTTTAAGGAGCTTTATCTCACGAAGCTATGCTCCAATTTTGGCAAGTTTTTACCTTTGCCCCACAGGCTTTCTTCATGCAAGGTCGGAAACGGCTAATCCTACGAGTTTAAAGGGTTAGACCTACAGGTTTAAAGGGAGGACCTAAAAATTTAAAAAATAAATAGTCATCCCTTGCTTACATTCCAAAAGGTTGCATGCCCCCAGACATAGGATAGAATTTCGAGGCTGCCCCTCCTCTCCCCTACCTCTGCTTTTCTTTGGGTGTTCACAGCTACTTGTCATCTTGCCAATCTAATGTTAACGATACTAGTCTTCTCGTTATTTTAAGAGGTCTTACGCGGTACTTGTCTTCCCGTCGGCCCAACTTTTAACGAACAGCTATTTGTGACAAGAGAAGAACACTACTCAAAGACAAAACATTGGTATTATTGAGGGAGGCTTGCCTCTTTCTTATTATCCGAAGAGGGTTCTATTTGCTGCCGCAAATCAATCTCTTTCTTCGGCGGTGTCTATCATTGGGTTGTCCAAAGATGGTTACCCTTTGTCACAACAATATAGTCCCCTTCTTTGCAGGCTGCCCCTGCTTATCCTTCAAAACATATGTTTTAATGGGCGAGGCTTGAATTCAAAGATGGTTACTACTTGTCGCAATAAAGGGAATTCCTACTTGGGCAGTGCCCACCTATTTAGACAAAGGTGAATGACTCTTTTGTCAAACACATAACTTTAACAAAAGAATACTATTCCAGAACAACCCCTCTTCCATCCACGGACGGGGTACGGACTAGTCATATTCTTCTGCGGAAATTCTGCCTTATACCCGGGGTTTCTTCTGCCCGAAGCAGACCAGGGTGCATGCCCCCTGGGTTCCAGTCTTTCTTTCCAAATCACTCGCACTCATCGGAAAGGAGGACTGGGGGCGGAGGCGAATCTTGAGTGAACAGACCATTTAGGAATGGTATTTGACTATTTGCGATGCGAGATCCTGGAAACGAAAGTTGGTCTACGAGCTTGACCATCCTTCCTTCGTGTGGAAAACACATTACTCTAAAGAGTGAGGAGACTATCGCTCCCATGCAATAAATATAGTCCCGCCCAAGGAGTAGGTTATAATCCAAGGGTCCTTGGACGACCATCACGTTCAAATTAACGGTCTTCCCTTTCAATGTAACAGGCACATTGGGGAGGATTCCTAATGGTCGACTGGTTCCTTTATCAAAACCTGAGAGATTTCTTAACTCAGGTAAAAGCGCCGGGGAACCCAGTGCTTTCCAAGCAACAGAGGAAAGGATACTCACAGACGCCCCTTCATCAATGATAGTACCAGCCATGATCATTCTATAGATCTGGACAATGATTCTGAATGGTACACTGGCTGGTAACCGGGGTCTGCCTAGTTGATTCCAATCAAAGGATACAACCAGGTTGCTTGGTGGTGGGACCGAATATACGGCCGGATATGACCCTGATGATGTTCCTTCCTGCGATAAAGGAATGGGCGCATTGCCCTGACGCTCATCAGAGTCGGTGCTGATGAAAAGAACCTGGATGGTGTCATCCTTATTCTCTTCAGTGAGGGTGTCGCATGAAGATGACTCTTCGGCGACGGTGTCATTCGAAGATGAAACTTCTGAAGGTAGAACCGGGTCAACTGCCATATCAACCTTTGGACTTTCGTCCGGTCTGGATTCAGTAGGTTCATTTTCAGTGACTGACGCTTCAGCTGACCACTTGAGCGGGCCAGCTGGATTTTCAACTATCGAGGGATTAGGCACGAGTTTTTGGTATCCAGGAGGAAGTCGTAACGGTGATACCGGACGATCTTCCAAAACTCTCTTGGCCTCATCTAAGAATGGACATTTGTGGATGGCATGCTTGCCTTCACACAATACACAGGGTGATCTTGATCTCCCTCTTCGTCCTTCACTCTCGCTAGTTGACGGACTGCAATCAACATGACTACCAGAGGTTGATGCTACCGGATTGTGCAACCTGGGGGACCAGTCCCTTAGTATCCGGGGAATACAAGGACAATCACGATGGAAGTGGGTCCCTTTGCAAATGACACATGGCGATTTAGGCCCGGTCGGTGCAGTGTGTGGGTTTTTGTCAGCTGCCTTTTGCTTGCCCCCAATCGCCTTCGCCATAGGCCCCTTCTGCTTCTTTTCTCTCTTCTTCTTTTCCTTCTTCTCCTTGGGAGGCTGACTTTTGCCAGCTCCACCTTGCGAAGAGGAAGGATCAGAGGAAGTATTGTAAGAAGTGGAAGGCTAGTGGGTAGTTCTAGACTGCTCTGACTGTTGATTCGACTGCTCAGGATTAGTGGCGATCTGGACTACATTAGTTGAAAAGAGCCATACAGGTAGGCCAATTGTCAATCCTGGAAGTGACAATGTTGCCATATGAGGCGCACCAACATCTCCCCAAGAGGAGAAGGGATTTGGACTTCCGCCAAGGTTGCTTCCTTGGTTGGTGGGCTCCATACTTTTCAACTGAAAGATCAACGTGGGAATAACAGGTGATTATGTTCCGCTTAAAATAAATTTTATTAACGACGCTTTTAGACACAAACTTGCTTTTTCATGTTTTAAGAGTCGAGAAAAAGCTAAAGATGACTCTAGTCGCCTTCGATGTTTTAACGAGCCCGAAGTGACAAATGCTCGGTTGGACTTTTTCAGTTATAGAGTTTGAAAAAGGCCAAAAGAAACTGCTCTGGAGATCTAGGCAGAGGGTGTGCCAAACCTTTCGCGAAACCACAGAATACGTTTTACGGTACGGGTGGTCGATCTTCGTGAATGCTGTGTTCACTGCATCGCGATCAGTAGGGTGGCCGACACGGCTTCCTAAGGATAAAGGATAAATGCCTATAGGGGTCTCCCAATATACACGACGGTACGCGGGAGCACAAGTCCGTATTAGTGCCACCGACTCTCAGGAGGAATCACCCACCTTCGTAGAGATCGACAGTCACTATGTTTAACGACGCCGGAACACGTCTCTACCTAGACCTCTAGATGTTTGCGTTATGTTACAAAGCGTTGTTATGTAAATTGGGTTTATTTTAATGTTGATCTTGCTTAGCAGTTTGCCTTTAAGGATCACCACGAGATGTATATATACAACTTCCTAAATGCAATCTAAGATGAGAAGCAAAAACTTTTCAATCTTTCAACTTTGAAAACCTTAATCTACTGAGGGAAAAGAAAGACACAACTTTTCGCACAGATCATAGAACACATACTAAAATGCAAATTTTCCTAAATCGTCAAGCACACAGTCAAATGCAAAAATGCACAATGCAGATATTTCTTTTCTTTTTCCTTAATGTTGATGTAAGACAGAAAAGAAACTGTTGTATAATTTCGAATCTAATTTCAAGCGAAAATAAACAAGCTTGTCCAAAATCAAAAGACACCTTAAGATCGACTTGTTTAGACACTGGAAATGTATAGATTCAAACCATAAAATGAAAAACAAACAAACTCAAACAGCCATGAACAGTAATAAAACTAGCTCTTAAGATCACAAAGACACTTTTACAGTTCAGGATCTAAGAGGCCACAGCTATACTAGTTCGCTTTTCACAATGGGAAACTGTAACTGAAACAAGAAATACTGAAAGAACAATCACAGTTTCATCACACAACTGAGGCGGAATAATGTCAAGGAAAGTTGGCTTACAGCAAGTACAATGACAAGCAATCAGCAGCAAAATAACAGTGAAAACAGGGCTCAGACACAGTGGGAAACCTCAGGAAGACATAGCCTAACTGGATCAGCGCAGGCTCTGGTCTGTCAAATTGACTCTTAGTGCAGTTCCCGAAGGGAGTACCTGTGCTGGAATGCAGACTGCCTGTGGACAGCCTGCACTGAGACACGAGAGTTGCGTTTACAAGGATTTCCGGGTCATAAAAAGCTCAAAAATGCACTGTTTTTGCTGAAATAAAAAGCTATAGGTCAAGTACAAGCTAAGGGATGATCGAGAGGATGAAAAGCTATCACAAAGAGTACAAGAGTCTTTTGTAGATCAGATCTTCAAATCATGAATCTGCTCAAAATGAGCAAGAGTAGCAGCCCCTCTACTTCGCTTTTGATATAGTCAAAAGCTTTTCGATTCGGTACTCTTTGGTTCAGGAAATGAATAGCAAAGATACTACAAACACCAACAAGATACTAGGCTCCCCAGCGGAGTCGCCAGTTTGTTGTGGGGAAAAGTATCCGACTCAGATGACCCTATCCCTACTCTAAAGGTGACAGTCTTTAGCAACAACTGAAAGTAAAGCTTTAATGTTTTCCTTTATGAAAGTACAGAGAGAAGGAAGAAAAGATTAACCAACCGGTGTCTTTCGCTTTTGTCGATCCTTATCCTCTCTCTTTGTCTCTTGTTCCCAGCTCCTTGCTCCCTTTGCTGGTCCAGCTACACACAGATCCTGCACAACAGAGAGAAGAAAACTACAAGATACATGTACTCATAACTGATGCATGGATTAGAGTGAATCAAATATACAAGTAAATACAATACATCAATGCAATACAAGTATATAGGAGAACATTCAAAGCTTTATTGATAAAAGTAACAGGGTTCTGAGAAGGTTACAACCATCAATGGCTCCAATCCATCAGCACCTCCCCAGCAGCAAGAAATCTCCTCTTCACCTCTATAAAAGCAATCACCCAATAGCTCTAACTGTAAACCAACAGCACTTCCTTGCTTTGCACAAAATTCCAGCCTCCTTAGACCTCATAGAAGAGCTCTATATATAGGATAGAAGAAGAAAGGATGAGTCAGCTTGAGACTGACATAAAGCTGCCTTGTGTCCTCTCCCTCTTTAGTTAAACTTCAGTTCTTGAGTCCACTTGGAGATCCTTGCTTACACATGGAGATCAAGTACCTCTTACTCATCATAGGGCGAATCCCATGAACCAAGTGTCAGTTTGGAAGCTTCCTGGGCAATTGACACCTTGCAGAATGACTGTGCCACTTGGCCAATCTCGCCTAGCGCAGGTAGCCTTCATTAGAGTTGACTTTCAGCGCAGGTACAAGGAGGAGCAGTTGTATTCCAGCGCAGGTGCTCAGTGGAGCAGCTGACATGATCCAAAATAAGCCTGTTTTTGAGTGTTTTCAGGTGGAGAACTGATGGGAAGTGCTGTGGTTTGCTGACCTTGTTCTTCTAGGGGTAAGAACAACATGTTTAGGGACTGAGGATCCCTGTAATTATTGACATTTCATGCTCCATGCTGCGAGGCACAAAAATGTCTATAACACACGCCCAAAACCATCTGTGAATACCATGCACAAAAGCATAGGTAGGTCCCACCTAATATAGGGTCCAAAAAAAATTTCGTTGGGCTGCTGCCCTAGACCCCGTAGAGGGGGCTACCTACCCCCCTCAAACCCCCTGGATAGGGGGGTTGTCACACCCTGCTACGCAACGAAGGGGGGCTCCACCCCTCCTCTAACCCCCACAACTAGGAGAGCTAGTCATGGAAAGAATATAACACAACCCAAAATTCTCCCACTATTGTTTTCTTTCCACATGGGGCCACAAGAGAGCTTAGTCATTTATCTAGCCCTGCAATACCCATTGTTTCTCTACGCAAAGAGAACTTCTCAGAGCTCACATATTTTTCAATGCATCTGCAATATTCTTCAAAGTGTCCACCTTTACCAGTAATACCTTTTTGTCTTCTATCATATTCCTCACAAAGTGATATTTAACATCAATTTTCTTTGTCTTTGAATGATAAATAGGGTTCTTTTCCAAGAAAATTGCACTTTGGCTATCACAGCCTATTCTTATAGCTCCCTATACTAACCCCATACTTGAACAAAATATCTTCAACCAAACTGCTTCCCTACTTACATGAGTGGCTGTCATGTATTCTGCCTCTGTAGTTGATAGTGCCACTACAGACTGTTTCTTACTCATCCAACTGACTGCACCTCAAAATAGTTTAAACACGTACCCATTTTTAGATCTTCTCTGATCCATATCTCCAGCCCAGTCTGCATCAACAAAGCCACGAATATCCAAAACTCTATCCAATCCTAGTCTTCCTTGTTAGCACAAACCATAATCACTAGTGCCACGTAAATACCTGAAAACCCACTTCACTGTCGTCAGTGCACCTTCCCTGGTTTTGACATAAACCTGCTCAATACTCCCACTGCATATGCAATGTTTGGTCTAGTATAGACCATCGAATAAATCAGGTTACCGACTGCACTTGCATATGGAACACAGGACATGTTCTCTTCCTCTTCTTGTGTCTTGGGACATTGTTCAATAGATAACTTCACACCTACAGGAATAGGAACCTTCACTAGTTTACTATCCTGCATATTAAACCTCTATAGTATTGTCTCGACATACTTCCTCTGTTTTAACCAGTGCTTCCTCTTTGCCCGATTTATTTTAATTTCTATGCCCAAAATATAGTTTGCAGCACCAATATTTTTCCTGTCAAATTTGGAGGAAAATTAGGTCTTCAAATCCTAGATAATTTATTTGTCATTTCCAACCAGCAAAATGTCATCCACATAAAAGACCAGATAAATAACACGATGACCAATTAATTTAAAATACACACAGTGATATTCCTTTCTTCTGGTGAAGCCAAGTCCTTGTATAAATGTATCAAATTTTTGATATCACATCCTTGGTGATTGTTTTAGCCCATACAAAGACTTCTTTAACTTGCATACCAATTCTTTTTTACCCTTCACCGCAAAGCCTTCAGGTTTCTTCATGTAGATCTCTTCTTCCAGATCCCCGTGGAGAAATGTTGTCTTCACATCCATCTATTCTACCTCAAAATCAAAAGTAGAAGCAACAGATAAAAATACTCTAATAGAAGCTACCTTGGCAACAGGAGAAAAAATATCACCAAAATCAATTCCTGGCACCTGGGAATAACCTTTTGCTACCAATCTAGCTTTTTATTTCTCCACCTTTCCTTCTACATTTGTCTTCTTCTTGAACACCCATTTGCTTCCAATGGTTTCCTTCCAGCCAGCAATTCCACCAGATCCCAAGCCTCATTTTTGTTCAAAGATGTCATTTCACCAACCATGGCCTCTTTCCAGAGTTTTCCATCCTCTAAATCTACTGCTTCCTTGATAGTTCTAGGATCATCATCAGTAATAGATAAAGAAAAATTTGAACAGAAAGCAGATGGACTATACCTTTCTGGCTGCCTTCTTTCTCGAACTTATCTTCTCACAACCAGAGTTTGTGGCTCTTCATCTTCTGATTCCTCTTCTGTTGTAGAGTATGATTCTTCCTCCTTTAGCTCAAACTCTATCTTCTTAGGTTCCTTTGATGGGACTTCATGTCTAATAACATTTTTCACCTCTAAAAACCACATATCGGTTCTACACAACCTTCCTTGTTACTGGGTTCCAAAGCTTATAACCCTTTAAACCATCCTTATACCCAATAAAGATGCACTTTTCAGATTTACTATCAAACTTTGTTCTTTTCTACTTTGGAACATGTACATATGCATCACATCCAAATACCCTGAGATGTGAAAGAGAGGGTTTCTTACCAGTCCATACCTCTTGTGGAGTCTTATCCTTCAACGCTGGTGAAGGTGATATGTTGACCAGGTAACATGCTGTCTCCACCTCCTCTACCAAGAATTCTTGTCCTCACCTGACACCACTGAGCATGCTTTTTTCCCTTTCCATCAACGTCTTTTTCATTCTTTCTGCAACTCCATTTTTATCACTTGTGTATGGAGTAGTCTTCTGTCATGCTATACCACACTTATTACATAATTCTTCAAATTCCTTGCTACAAAACTCTCCACTGTTATCTGTCCTCAACACCTTTATCTTCTTCTCTGTCTGGTTTTCCACTAGAGACTTAAATTCTTTAAACCTGTCAAAGACTTCAAATTTCTTCTTGAGGAAATATATCCATGTATTCCTTGAGAAGTCATCTATAAATGATACATAGTACACAGACTTACCCAGTGATGGAACCTTCACAAGTCCAAACACATCACTGTGCACAAGCTCTAATATTTGTTTTGCCCTCTTACCACTAGAGGGGAAACTCACTCGATTCTGCTTCCAATATACACAATTTTCATAGAAATCAAAATCCAAAGAGCTATTAGACATACCTTCTGTCATACCTTTACCATGAAGTATTTGAAGGCCCTTCTTTGCAATATGTCCAAGCTTTTTATGCCATAGCATGGTCTTTTCTCTAAAGGCCACTATATTTTATGCTCCACTTTCAGGAACCACAAAACTGTTGCACCCATCAATAACAATGCTACTTTGCAGCTTGTATAGAGTTCCAATCCAAACTACCCACATCAATACCAGTGCTCCCTAAACCATCTTGTAGGTATCCTTCTTGAACACTGTTTTTACACTTGCATCATCAAACTTGCTTACGAAAATCAGATTTTTGGCCAATGCAGGAATATGCAGAACACCTGAAAATTTTCTAACAATTGCACCTTGTAACTTAAACTTTAGTTTTCTATGACTAATGATTCTAGCCTTCCTATCATCCCCTAAGAAGACATCACCACCATCATATTTCTCATACTCACAAAACCACTCTGTATGGGGAGTGAAGTGAAAAGATGCACCTGAGTCAATCAACCATGCCTAATGATCTACATGAAGAAGCCAAGTACACATCCCCACCTTCATTTGAGGTGGTTTTCGCCTCTACAGAAGGAGAATCATGCGATCCCTTTCCTTTTTCAAGAGCTTTATATTTATAGTCCCTTTTGTAGTGCCCTTCCTTTCTACATTTCCAGCACACCACCTTTACAAGTTTTCTTGGAGATTTAGATTTAGATCTCCCACTTGATTACTTATTTTTGTTTCTGTTTTGGGACCATCCTTGTATAGACAAGGCATCACCATTCTGTCTCTCCATATTTTTCCATCTCATCTCCTCCGTTAGAAAGGATGAATCTATTTCATCACACTGCAAGGAAGTTCCATTGCTACCTATTGCAATAACCAGACTATCCATGAATCCGGTAGAGAACAAAACAAACTGATGCACTTATCTTCATCTAAAATTTTAATATCAATAGATAATAACTGACTTTTCATAGTATTAAATGTTTTCAAATGCTCTGTCACTGAGTCTCCAACTTTCATCCTTAGGTTATACAGCTTTTTCCGTAGGAATAGTTTATTCACTAGAGACTTAGAACGATATAAAGTCCCTAACTTGTCCCACAAAGCCTTCACCATAGCTTCCCCTGATACATTCAGCAATACTGAATCTCAGACACACAATCATATTGTGCTCTTTGCCTTCCGATCCAACTTCTTCCATTCTTCATCGGACACTCCCGTTAGTTTAGTACTGGGATCTACCATGATCCACTAATCTTTATCTACCAACATATCCTCCATCTTGAGTTTCCATAACTCAAAACTCTAACCATTAAATTTTTCGATCTCTATCTTTCCACTACTCGCCATCTTCTTTCACTACCAGAATCGATCCCACAGATCTCTCACTAAAAAAAGTCTACCACAGGCTTGAGAAAGACCCCTCAGTAACAAAGGATTCCCCTTGAAGCCAAAACATATCTGATACCAAATGTAGGTTTTAACCCCGTACATAAATTACCTTCATTGGAATTCTAAAACACAAAAATTAAAAAATGCGAGAGCATAACACATAAAACACATATACATTTCCCTTGGATCCCAAAATTGGGACTACCAGATTGATTTTTCATTATATTCTTTTCAATGTTACAATACATATTTATACATGCCGAAGCATCCAATACCATGGACCAAAAACCATCACACCCAAAACCATGTGTGAAAACCATGCACAAAACCATAGATAGGTCCTCCCACCTAATATAGAGTCCCAAAAATTTTTCCTTGGGGCACTGCCCCAAACCTTATAGAGGGGGGATATGCACCCCCCTCAAACCCCCTAGACAAGGAGGGCTATTCCCCCATTGTGACCCCCCCACTACACAATCAGCGCAACGAAGGGGGGACTCTGCCTCCCCTCTAACCCCCCTTAGTTAACTAGGGAAGCTAGTCATGGAAGGAATATAACACAACCCAATAGAGAAGGTGTCAAGATTCATAAAGGGTTGTCTGCTCTTATTTTGTAAAGTATCAAGTCAGCTGTAAAGACCTACCCATGGTTCGCAGACCATGGGACTGTATAAAAAGGAGCTAAGTAAGTAAGCTCTAGGGAGAGAGAACAAGTAAAGCTTTGGGAAGTTTTGGTAGAAAAGCTTAAGTGTTCTTGGGTCTTAGCATAGGCAGAGGCTCTGTAGCTAAGTGTGCAGAGGCCTAGGGTGGAAGTCAGCAGCAAAGTGCGCAAACCCCTGCAGCTGTGTGCGAAAGGTGGATAGGGTCTATATTAAGCTAGAAGATATCAATAAAGAGAAGTATCCTGCAATTACTGTGTATTAAGTCTCTGTTAATGCATCTGATTATATTGCGATCTGGGTTTATTTCACAATGTGTATTTGATGAGCGAATGTATGTGATTATATATGTTAATTGAACGCAAGTAAGATTATCAGTGTACACGACGATAACTATAATTGATTGGTAAGATAAGTAAAACACTTTAGTTAACTTGGAAGCCTATACAATACATTGTCATAGCAGCGCGAAAGTTCCTAAACCGCTGGTTAGGGATGCGTGAAGGTCAATCGTACACCTTCGAAAAGGTACTAAAAGGTGGAATAGAGGGTAGATCGATAAAGCCCTAACACTTAGAGACCTGTGCACAGGTAGGAGTAGGGGGTATAAACTGACACCACAACCATCTCAGGGTGCGGAAACTTGGTTCCAGCATCCCCCCATACTGCTTTGGGTGAGACTTCGGTCCACGCTCTGCGGGTTGATGCCGAAAGGGCCATTAGAGTAGGGATTTGTTTACCTAACGAACGCTGAACCTGGGTAAGGGCCCACGAAGCCAACATACACTTGATCATTCTTTACCCAAAACTTAGAAGGGTCTTGCCACCATTTCCTTAAAATGTTCTTAGTTGGAATTGGGAAATTTGACATCCATTTGGTATTGAATGATTCTTCCTTCTCCATGAACCTATTGTAACTTCCTTACTGAAAATTCCATGTAATAAAAGTTAATAAAGGAAAAATAATAACCATGGTTGATGGGACACTTATTCCAAGTTGAATGTTTGGCAATACATCCTAGTGTGGGTGTTCATTTGGTTATTAATGGCTAAGGAAATTGGAAAAGGAAATGGATAATGCTTTAGAAAGGAAAACTGGTATTTTTGGCACATTTATTTATTAAAATAATGGAAATTAGGAGAAAAGGGAGGTGAAAATTCAGGTTGCATGTGAGGAGGAAAATGAAGGAAAATAATGGAAAATGAAGAAAATAGAGGCCTCATTCATCAAAAGGCTTATGAGGATCAGTGCACAGACTTTTGTCAATTCAGTTTTGGAGCTATCTCATTATTCTCTCTCTCTCTCTCATACTCTTGGATACTTAGAGTTTTCTTGGAGCACTCTTAGAGAGTGTGGCATACTTGGACTTTTGGAGCAAGAAGTCAAAGGAAGAGTAGGAAAGCACAAGAGGACATCGGGATCAGTAGCTACAACATATTTGGCTTGTAGGTATCAAGTTACATGTATGTTTTCCTCACTAGTTTTGGCATGCATGGCATATGCATGTGGATTATTGCTCATGATTTGTCACTGACATGGAGGATTTCCTGGATTGACAGTGGATTTCCTAGCCTTTCCATTTCCTAGATATCCATGGATATTGTGGGTTTATTTCCTTGTTTTTTTTTGTTGGTTCTCATGTTTCCTTTAGCTTAGGTTGATTTATTAGTTCCTAGAAGCCTTGGTTGGAAAAATGCTCTAGAAGCCCTCTAACATATTGGGTTGAGTTACTAGTCCTGAAAGCCTTGGTTAGACAAATTCTCTAGAATTCGTTGGTGGGTTGAGTTACTAGTCCTAGATGCCTTGGTTGGAAAAAACGCTCTAGAGCCCTACAAGGCTTGGATAGAGACCAATATGATGATGGTTTTGTGATGTCCAACAATGAGGTGGAATCATTGTTTGATGGATTGAGGTGGATGGCCTCTGGAAGTCCTAAATGGTTTTGGATTGATGTTTTCTATGAGATCCCACATTCATGCTTGGAAATGGCATGGGGGTGAATGGTTGAAGAAAGATTTGGCTCAACAATTCTATAGTTGGGTGGAACATGAAAGTCCCATCCCAGGTTTGGATTTTGCATCATCAATATGAGGTTATTTCTCCTTTTATTTATGAGTATTATATTAGTTTATATGTGGATCATATGATTGTGATTTCCTTGGTAATTTTGTTGCTATTATGTATATGTTTTATGAAAGTAGCTATGTATGGAAAGCATCATGCTCTTACTTGTAACAATGTATCTATGACCTAATGCATGAAATGGTAGAGAATGTGTTGAGGCATCAATGCTTCTTAGTGATTCTCAACTAAGTATGAGACCCCTATGCTTAGATCTATTATTTACACTTGTAGAATACATATTCGTGATATGTTTGATGAACTTCCTAGCATGGCTAGTAGGGGTCCAGTCAAGGTCTTATTCAAGTAATTGTATTTATACTATCGTTTCCTTATTATCTTATTGTTCTGAAGGTGTCATTCAATTTTGGGTAGTGAACTCGGCTCTGGGCCTAGAGAAGTGGCTCAAATCCTGGGGTTGCTAGAAAAACACTAAGAAAAATTGTCCCTCGATGCTAGCATGCCTTGTCATGAGAGTGCCCAGAGCCTCCTGAACAATGGCAAGCCTATAGCATGGGAGCATCTGGGCATCAAGTGGTCCAAAATCTTAGTGGGACCTAGGGGCTAGTTGGCAGAAAGGCTGGGATGGTTCTTGAGGGTCCTAATGCTGATGTTGAAGGTCTATATGGTTTGTTTTTGTCGGTTCCACTTCCTTAATGTAACTTAGGAGGTTGAATCATATCATAGTGGCCTCTCATCGCATGTTTACCCTGGTTGGTTGGTTAATTAGGTAGATCTAGGAGGAGGGTGTTACAGAGTGGTACCAGAGCATGGTTCACCCCTCAGACTAAATGGGCTATGTGTTATTCATGCATTCATGTTAGTTTCATGTGTCTCTCTTATGGTTGCATTCCATGTGCTTGTTGCGTTTGCATGGTGTTGATCATGGTTGTAGTGATGCCGCCATGTGGAAGTTGATACTGTTGTTATGGGATGCATCTTCATGATTGTACAACTGGTTACATATCATTATATGTCATTTACATGTATCATTATTTTATGCTTGGTTACATGTATCATTCTTATAGGCTTGGTTACAAGTATTGTTCATTTATGCTTGATTATATTTGTTTATGTGTGTGTGTGGTGGATTACGCATTTCTTGTGTATGTTAATGTTTGCATTTGGTTAAGTGTATAGTGATGTAATGGTGGCTTTCATGCATGAGATCATGGTATACATTATTGATAAGGTCATGCATTAATGACTGGACTCTAACTAGAATGATGATTGCATGGTGTTGTAGTGGCTACAACCACCCTCAAAAATTTTGGCATGCACCTAATTTTGGAGCCTCCCTTGAGAGTTTCACTTGATGACTGCACACACTCGAGTTCACTCCATGAGCTCATGTGAGTCTTCGTACCCACCTTTCTTGGTCATTTCACCCAAGTTTTTATGTTGATGTCAAAGTCATGCTTGTGACCATGTTTTGGTTATACTCAAAGTCTTCGCTTCATGTGTACATGTTGTGTTCACTATGAAAACATCTATCGCACTCACACACGGAGTCACATTCACTGTTGTGCAAGCATCATCATGGTTGACCAACGATCAATCACAAGTGTTGCACTTGTCACTTACACATTCAGTCAGTCATGTTGAGCATGTGTATCTGGATGGTTTGAGTCGTCTCATCATCAAGTCTTGTAAGTGCGTGTTTGCAAGATCTCCTTCACACACTTAGTCACTTTATTGAAGTTCTGACGACTAGATTCCCCTCTGAAAGCCAAATCATCACCCCACCATCGACCACCACCCAAAATAGCGTAGATGCACCAAGAAATCCATTTCAAGCTGCGTTGTCCGCAAGCAAATCAATCAACCTTCATGCTGGTCAACCAGAGAGTTTTACCCGACAGCCACCCTGGGACTCGCTCCCTAAAAAAGTGTGCAGAGGCTGAAGACCTTACCCGCTCCATTGACTAAGAAAACTACGTAGATAGGTCAGACAGACACCCAATGCCTGTTACTCTCTCCCTCAGAAAATTTTGCAGTTTTTCCAGCCAGCCCTCCCAATAGTCGACCATCTGCCCACCTAGAAAATTGCATAGTTTTCATGAGCATGTCCTCTATTGCCCAGTAGTCTAATCAACTCAAAAACTATGTAGAGGTGACTAGTAGGCCAGCATCCCAACATTAGTGTAGCTTTTCCCGCTAGGAGCTCCTGACAGCCGACAGTTCCCTCCAGGAATTATGCAGTTTTTGCTGCTAAGCTTTTGGAAGCTGACTGCCAGTTCCCCTCAATAATTGCATTGTTTTTTCTACTAGTGACCTAGAAGCTGACTACCAATTCCCCTAAGGAATTGCACAGTTTTTGCTACCAAGCTCCCGCTGCCTACTTGTTTTGAAAATTGCGCAGATTTTTCCTTCCCAGCCTTTCCACAGCGCAGACTTTTCCTCTCAAAAACTGCAAAGTTTTGTCCTCCAACTGAGCCAGACCCCACAGACGGTCATTGTCAATCTAGATTTCTGGTGAGCACTAGTATTGCAGCAATAATGCTACAACTCTTGGGCTGCCTACTTTACTATTATTAACTCGATAGTCTGTAACAAACTTGGAAGCACTGGTGCTGTATGCACAAGTACTAGTTCTTACTACAGGTTGTCACTTGGTCAGCTGGCACAAGATCACTAGGTGCTCAAGCCAACTTCTATGGATTTTAGAAGAAGATCTATATGTGATGAAAGGAAAGAAAGATAGATGCTATTCTAGTTGCAGAAAGGAGAAAGACTGAAATGTAAAGCAAAACTAGTGAATCCTAATTAACCAACTAATTCTACTTTTGTAGAAAGCACTATGAAAGCCATGAAAATAATGCCATTACCTACTCAAGGAAGTAGAAAACATATAACTATGCTATTTCTAGAATTAAACGAGCAAAAGACATATTCTTCGATTTTTATGTATTTTTATGTGAATTTGACATGCACGAAATTTATTGTTTGTGAATGTGGAAGCGAATAGGTGGTGTTGAAGGGTGGTTTTGGGACTTGATACGATGTACGATGGTGTGGTTTGGTCCTAGGAGGTCTCAGGTGGCCTTCTAGAGGCTTTTCCACACTCATCCTTCAAAAGAAAGCTTACAGGAAAATCTACAAGAGGACACAGGAAATCTACAAGAGGCCTACAAGAAGAGGCCGAAGCAGTTTTGACTGTTTTAAGGGTGTGAGAGTGGGTGGAAAAGGTGGATTAGGGTTGGAATGAAGTGTTAGGGTGCCTAGGGTCTACCAAGAATCATCAGGAGAGAGAAGGATGATTAGATTTGCTCAATGAGAGAGGAAGAAATTCTATGGAAAATGCAGTAAACTATGCAGAATTGAGGGGAAACTTGGGTGACCTGTAGGGCATGGATTAGATGGAGGATGGGATGGCTGATAGGTTGTCTTGCTGCTAGAAGAGATCTACTGCATAAACAACTGACAGCCAACCAATAAGATCAAGCAAGCATTGAAAGAAGTGCATCTAGGAAAACAGAGTTTTGCATCAAAATAGTCTAACCTATGATCTATGAAAGGAAATGTTGAGAAATGCTGCAAGAAAGGAAAGCATGAAGTAAGACTATTGTAGATAAAGAAGTGAGTAGGATGAATAAGTTTTGAAGAAAAGCAAACTAGACTATTAACCAACTAAAAAGCTGCAAACACTGGAAGTCCTATGAATGAGGAAAATCTGTTTTTGGGGCAACAAGAGGGTTTTTGCCCCAAATCATGGTCCCAAACAGAGGAAGAGAGGCCAAGGCACTGTTGCTAGCCTTTTGAATATTTACTTTATCACTGCTTAACCTACTATAGAAAGCACAAATGGAAGAAAACTATTGAACATCAAAAGAAACCTATTCTTAATCATAAAAGAAATACATCTAACAACAACCTAATCTACCAACTGAAAAAAAAAAAAAAAAAAAAAAAAAAAAAAAAAAAAAATACAAGTAAAGAGGAGCTTGGATGCTTGGATTGGGCCCTAACCCAAGAACTTCATCCCTCTGAGGTCACTCAGTGCTAACTCAAAAGGATTCCATCTTTATTATTAAAATAATAACAAGATTACATGAAACTGTCACAAAATAATAAGCTCGAAGTGGAGTAGAGTTTACATAAGCAAAAATCCAACAAAAATTCCAACAAAAATCCAACCCTATTGAGGCCCTAGGCCCATCTACTTATACAAATGAAGCTACCAATAGCTTCCTTAAAATTAGGGAGGCTTGGCTCCCAAAACTCGAGATAATCATCAGTCATCCTCCACTTGCTCGGTTGCCTTCTAGTGCATGACTTGGCTGCTTGTACTCCAAGCTGAATGAAGGGGAATTCAAAGTGAGGAGTAATAAATGAGGGGGATTCCCTCCTATACTTCCTCTCCTTTTTCCACTTTGAGTTATTGCTGCCATTTGTCCACTGGATCCTTGAATTTGACCTCAAAATTCATCAATAATCTGCATTAAACACATGTTAGACCACATGGCATCATAACTAACTCAACTTACTCCATAAGCATAAATATAATTAGAAAATCGTACAATAAGCTAAGAGAATGGTTGATTTGACTAGGTTGAGAGGTAAAATGAGCCCATATAATTACCCATTTATGACGTTCATCATCACCCTCCTATTGAAAGTGTTTCTCATCCTCTGAGCAACTTAGTCCATCTCCTCATCTTTTATGGCCCTGGTGGCCTCCCTAGCATCCCAAGCCTCTGATTTGGTCTCCTCTTCCTTGTCATAGAATCCTACCTTTCTGTCTATCTCTTCCCACTGCTCCTGCTCTTCTTCTTCTCTTTTGCCTTCCAACATGCCTAACATCAGTGGGGGACTTAGTTTGAGGCCAATCCAGTTGACCTTTAGCCTCTGCATGGAGTGCTTGTACATTGGCACTCTCCTTAATGCCTCTTTGATCCTCATGGGGGAATGATATTCCCTGATCTGCAGACTATGTGGTAAGTTGTTCCATCTCCTCATACATGCATGCACACAGTCATCCCCAAGTAGCCTTTCCATATCCTCAAAGTGGGAAATGGCTTGTGACTGATCATTTATATATCTAGGGGCAATCTGAGGATTATTGGCAAGTAGATTATGTGTGCTGATGAGTGCCATGGGATTTTATGGCTCAACTCTAATCACTAATGGCTAATTCTTCTCTTTTATCATCAATCTTCTTATTTCTGTTGCCCTTAACTCTTCATGGTTCATCCATAAGGCCATGGCCATTAGTTGTAGGTCCCCTAGCCTGGCATTGGGGTCCCACACATTCATGTCTGTGAGGGCCACGTTATGTAGGTAGAATTCTTCCACCTTTGCCTTATCTTTTGATGTGCTTTGGTCACACAGGTCCATAAACTGCATGTAATCTTGGAAAGGCATTGTGCCTCTTTGTGCCAAAGTTTTTATCTGAAATTGTAACTATTTCTCCTTGAGATATAGGCCATAGGATTTTTCTAGTGCTCTACATTGCAATGCATCCATGGATAAGCTGGCCATGCATGCCAGCTGGGTCTCTTTCTCTTGTAGCTGCCTCCTTAGCAATTCATTTTCTGTGTCAAGTTGGCTTCTTGTAATTGCTTCCCTATGTCTGATAGCACTCAACTCTCTGCCCATTTCTCTAATTTTGTTCTCCATATGGCCAATATCCTCAACTCCTTTGGATTTGGCTATTTGCATCCACCTATGTGTTCTTATTCTCTCTTTCTCTAATTCAAAGAATAGTGGAATTGCAAATTTTTGTGGAATTATTCTTCCTCCCTCAAGCAGATTGTAGTAGGAGGCAAGACTGGGTTGGGGATCAGGTTCTTGTAGCTTTGTTTCTTCCTCCTTTACCTGTGGCTATCCTTCCATTTCTTTCTCCAACTTTTGGGTCTCCTGTAGTTTTGACAGTGTCTCTTGTAGAACTATCTGAGCCTCCTGTAGGACTATTTTTGGGTCCTGTAGTTCTACCTTTTCTTTCCATGTGGGAGATCTAGGAGTCCCTCTTTCATATGTGATAGGTGCCTTGGAAGGGGATTCTTTTCCTTGGGCAGAGGGTGAATCTTCAATTGTAATTGACACTTTTGAAGAGGGTCGAGGTTTCCCTATTTTTATTCTTGTGCCCTTCCTAGCCCTGAAATACATGAAGGCCTGCCTTTTCCTCTTTTGTTTTGGCTTGACTGGTGTACTGAGGGCAGTGAGACTAGTTTCTGCCTCTCTTTCTAGAGTCTTAGGGGACACTTCTCCTTGTTCTATCTTTTTTGCCTCTTTTTCTCCTCCTTCAGTCTCTTTTTCTGTCTCTGTTTGCTCTGTTTCTTCCTGCTCTGTTTCTTCAGCTTTCTCCTCCTCTATATTAGTTTCTTCCTCCTTCCCTTCTTATTCTACTAAGTCACCAGTTGCTTCACCTTCTCCCCCTTGCTGCTCTTCCTCTTCACTGCCAGTAGGACTGATATCATAGGTTAGGGCTTTTATGTCATCCTCAGCTATCATGTTTCAGAAGACTTCCCATGCTATAGGGAGTGTAAATGTATGGAGGGCTTCTTCCACTAGGATTTTGATCAACCCATGGCGAGCTAGCTGCTCTGAATTTCCTACTTTTACTTTAGTGCTGGAGTCAATGAGGGACTGCGGGAGGAAGTAGGGTATGTTGAGCTTCTGAGGGGCTAGAGTGTCCATGCCATACCTTAGTTCATGAAGGATTCTAAAGTGATAACCCTAGACAATGATGTACCTCCCCTCACAGGAAATATACTTGATTATTTGGTATCTAACCTCATCCCAAGGATATGGTATGCTAACTGTTCTAATGCCATTTTTATCGTCTATAGGGGTTCCATTGTTTTGGAAGAATTTTTTCTTGGCAGACTGGCCAATTGGTTTCTCATCCTTGCTCCAAGGCAGCCCAATAGGAATGGTGGTGACCCTACTGATAAATTAAGGGGTTATCTCCATGGAAATACCTCTAAAGGTGATAGTGGCATGTGTTTTGGTGTGAGGTACCAAAGAATGGGCAAATTCTTGGGCAATTTCCTCATCAAACCCTTGGAATTTCTCAAAAAAGTTCATCCAATTTTCTCTTCTGTATATGTCCACTATTGGTGGATGTGCATGGAGCCTGGAGGAGTTGGTGGACTCCTTCCTCATAAATCCTCCTGTCATTTTGCTTATACTTTTTTTTTTGAACCAAATGTGGAGATGGAGACAACAATTTTTGGAGGAAAACAGAGAAATAGAGGATACTGTGTTTTTTTCTTAGAGAAACAAAAGATTTTTTATGTATTTCCTCCTTCTAAAGTATTTATTTCCTCCTCAAATTTAAACCACTGCTTGCATATTTTGATATTCAATGGGGGCATGCATGGAACCTACCTCCTGAGATCAAAAATCGTGCTAAAACCCGTGTTGTCTCCCTTCAAAACAGCTCACTGCCCCTCATGTAGAAGCCTGTTGTCCCTCCTGTAGAATTCCTGTAGGTGCTCCTGTAGAACTTGTAAGTGCTCCTATAGAAAAAGCCGAGAGCAGGAATATGGGAGAGATCAATGGAGAACTATGGTTACAAGGCTGTGGGGGCACGAGGAGATTGCTGTAGCTGAGTTTCGAGGAGAGAATGAAGGAAAAGGTGGTGAGAGTGATCGGGGAGGAGTACTTATTGCCCTTTATGGATATTTCCTATGATGGAGGGTGAGCTGGCAAAGAATACGTTGGCCATATTTGGACCATTGGTCCCCACCTGCCTTGTCATCATGGCCCCCCTCCTCGTAATCATCCCTCATGATTTCATCGGAGTTCACACTTCCTCAACTACCTGTCCTTGAAATCTTTCTTGTGTTGACTGTGTGTACATGTGGGTGACATCTTCAGATGAGTGGAGTCAACTAGATGAAGGTGGCCAAATTAACTGGCCACATTTCCCTCGTTCAACCTCAACCATCTTGTTGCTTTTGCATGCCTTCTAATTACACAAATGCAAATAGAGGAGTGGGTTAGTTACTTACCTAAGATCCGAATGTATTTGCTGTGAGGTGTTGTGGCTCTCTTTCTCTGTTGCATGCCTTTGTTTCTTTTGATACATGTTTTCTTCTTGTTAATGTTTGGTTGCGTCTTGTGTAGGTTCTTCTCTAGCTAGATTTGAGCTTTAGGTGTCTTCTTCAACCTTCATGTTTGCATTATCTTGCTGCTGACGCTAGATTTTAATGGGATCAGCTGCTACAAGAATTCCTACAGGAGCTCCTGTAGCTGCTTCTCCCCTTGAAAATTCAGCTTCTTTCTATGCTTGGAGCTATGAGGATGATGCCAGAGATGTAGATAGAGATGGGGATCAAGTGAGGTGGATAGTGTTGTTTCCTTTCTTATTTTTTTGTTTTTTTTTTTTTTCTTTTCCTGAAAAACTATTTTTTTCTGTGTTTTTCTTGGATAGGAAGAAGAGTGATGCTGGAGGTGTGATGCAGGCTTGGAAATGATGGCATAGAGGTTTGAAAACTATAGGAGGATATATGGATTCCTCATTAAGCCTCCCTATCCCTCAAACTGCCTTTTATATCCATTTCTGGCTCTCTGTAATTCATACAGGAGCCTCCTGTAGAAAACACAGTTCATGAAAAAGAAGCACAGTGAGGTTAAAGAAATGCCAAGAATGATGGAGAAAGGTGTGGGGAGGTAGAATAGATGCTGGTGTGGATGTCAGGGCTCCCTTGGAACCTTCTTCTACTTCCAGTAGTCCGCTTGCAAACCTACAATGCAAATGAAAATTCATTTTTCTTTTTCTCTTTCTTTTTTTTTGGAAAGCAACTAGGGCACCTCAGGGAGGTTTTCACCCTAATTGCCTGCACTGCCCACCTCCAAAGGAGTTTTTTACCTAGGGATCTTATTTTCTCTCTTTTTTTTTACATCACTAGGCTGCCTCAGAAGAGGTTTTCAACCCAATGATGGGACTCAAGCGCCTCATGGAGGTTTTCACTTGAGTCCTTATTGTTTTTTTTTATTTTCTCTTTTTTCTTCAGTGAGTGGGTGAAGTGGAGGCTAAGACATGCTCCACTACCATCAATGTCTTATTCAAATCTTTAACGAACTCTCACTTGGAGAGGGGTTTCTTGTAGACTTTCAACCAGTGTCCATTGACAAGCATGGGGATGGCTTCATCATCAATGGTTATGATTAGAACTGGACCATTGTCATCACATTTCTCCATAGTGTAGGGTCCCAACTATCTCGTCCTTAGATTTCCCTTTGAAATATTTGTATCTTGAATCATAGAGTAGTGCCCAATATCCCTCTTGGAATTACTTCTCCTTGATATTTTTTTCATGCCATATGTTTCTCTGAAGCTGAACTACCTCTGTATGGAGAAGGGCCTGCATTCTGTGTTCATCCAATCTATTGAGCTGAAGTAATTTTTCTTTCTATGCATGGCCAAGGTCTAGGTCCAGCTAAGCTTCCATCCTGAGGGTATTGAATTGAAATTCTATTGACAGCAAAGCCTTCTTCCCATAGACCAGTTCATAGGGTGTGAACCCTGTAGTGGTCCTCCATGTTGTGTTGTAGGCCCAAGTGGCCTCAACTAATTTGTCCACCCAATCTCTTCTGTTTCTGCTCACTACGTTTGTTAGGATCCCCTCCAATGCTCTGTTAGTGACCTCCACCTTCCCATTGGCTTGTGGATGGTAAGGGGTGGAAGTCTTGTGCTTGATCCTATGATGTGTGAGCAGGTCTTCAATCAAACTAGAAGTAAACTGAATACCTTGATCTGTGACCAACTCTCTTGGATACCTAAACTTGTAGAATATGTTTTCCCTCAAGAATTCAACTACTTTTTCCTTTGTCACTTCTTTGATTGCTTTTGTCTCTGCCCACTTTGTCAGGTAATCGATGCACACAATGATGTATTATTTTTTCTTTGAAGGAGGGCTGATAGGACCCACAAAGTCCATGCCCCACTTCTCAAATGGCTCAAACGTCACTTGAGGTTGCATGGGAATCTCATCCTTTGGAGTAGGTTTCCCCATCTTCTGACACCAATGACATTGGGTGATATATCTCCTCACATCCCGATGAAGAGTGGGCCAATAGTAGCCTTCTTGCAGTATCTTGAAGGCAGTTCTTTTTGCTGCAGAATGACCTCCACAAGGCCTATCATGACAGGTCAGGAGGATTTCAAAGACTTCATCCTCCCTGACACATCTTCTCAAGATCTAATATGGGCCAAGTTTGAAGATATTGCCCCCAATCTAGGTGAAAGGGGTGCTTTTCCTTACTATCTTTCTCTTCTCTTTTGAGGAAAGGTGTGGTGGAAACTGTGCTAAAACTAAGTAGTTTGCTATATCAGAAAACCATGGAGAGAATACCGAGATAGAAAATAGATGTTCATCTGGCATTTGGTCATCCACCATTCCTTCTTCACCTGCAGGAAAATTTACTCTAGACAAAAAGTCAACAACAACATTTCCTTTACCAGGATTATCAATAATGGTCAAATCAAACTGCTGCAGTAAAAGTAACCATATAATAATGTGAGCATTTACATCCAGTTTGTTCATTAAATATATAATTGTAGCATGATCATTGTGCACAAAGGTTTGATAGGCTGTGATATAATGCCTGAATTTGTTTAAGGAATGCATGACAGCTAGGAGTTCCTTCTCGGTTACTGTATAGTTTAACTCTGCCTTTGACAAGTTTTTGCTTCTAAAGTATATGGCATAAGGTAAATTTTCATCAATTTGTCCCAAGGCTACTCCTATTGCTTTGTTTGAGGCATCTATGTGATTGTGGAAAGGTAGGGCCCAGTTTGGGCCTCTCAGAATTGGGGTAGTCACAAGCTTGCTCTTCAAGGTATCTAGGGCTTCTTGACAGTTTTTCCAACCATATGAACTCGACATGCTTACCTAAGAGGCCAAACAAAGGAGAGGCTAGCTTGCTGAAATCTTTAATGAATCTTTGGTAATACCCAGCTAAGCCTAGGAAACTTCTGACGTCTCTCACCTTTTGAGGAGGTGGGACCCCTTGGATCATGGCAATTTTGTTGGGGTCCACCTGTAGTCCTTGCTGAGATATGGCATGACCTAGCACGGTCCTTTTAGTCATCAAAAATTCACATTTTTCCAGACTAAGGAACAGGTTCATCTCAATACACTTGTCTAGAAATTTTCCTAGGTTAGATAAAGCTTCCTGGAAGTCAGATCCATAAGGAGTGAAGTCATCCATGTATATCTCTACTGCATCATGAACTAATTTAGAAAATATACTCAGTACTGCTCTTTCGAAAGTGGATGGAGTGTTACACGAACCAAAAGGAAGGACCCAGTATGCAAAGGTACCCCAAGGACAAGTGAAAGTGGTCTTATCTTGGTCTTCCAGGCTGATTTGAATCTGATTGTACCTGCTAAACCCATCTAGGAAAGAGAAATTTTTTTTCCCTGCCAGATCGTCTAACACTTGATCTATGAAAGGTAAAGAAAAATTGTCCCTTTTAGTGGCTTTGTTCAATTCCTGATAGTCGACACAGATTCTCCACTTACCATTTTTCTTTGGCACTAGCACCAAAGGAGAGACCCATTCACTGTCAGAGATGGGATAGATGAATCCTGCATCAAGCAATTTCTACAGTTCTTCCTTAACAATATCTTTAAGTGCTAGATTCATCCTCCTTTGAGGCTGCCAGACTGGCTTGCAATCCTCTTTGATGTATATATAATGAGTACATACTGAAGGGTGCACTCCCTTCATCTCCTTATAACTCCAAGCAAAGGCATCTAGGTGTTTTCTCAAAAAGATACACAGTTCCTTCTCCTGGGAAGTGGATAGGGATGGATTGATTTTCAAGGTTCTTTCTGGGCTGAACTCTATATTCTTAACACGAAGAGGAGTGGAGTCGGCCGCACAAAGATTAGTTGAGGGGTTGTTTTGGGTTTCTCTTACTATGTCCTCTAATGGTGATACACTGGGAGGTGGATTCTAAATCAGATTTTCAATCATATCATCCTCATCTTGTGGTCTTCCCCCCATGGTGATTTCTAATGCACGAAGCAGAGTAGAATAGACTTCATCTTCATCCTCCTCTTCCAACTAGAGAGGTAGATCATGTTCTAACAAGGGTTGGGCAGGAGGATACAGGATTAACTATTTGGACATGTGCCCGTTCTTTATGGTCATGTTCCCAGCTCGACAGTTGATGTAGGCATCAGGGTAGCCAACCAGGGTCTTCCTAGAATAAGAGGATACCCGGTGAGATTTGCCTTTGGTTAGAGAACTAAGAAGTTAGTAGGGTACTCCCAAGATTCAACCGAGACCATCACATCTTCCACAATCCCCTCAGGGGTCACAGTGGAGCGATTTGCTATCTATAGCACGGTCGTGATCTTCCTCAAGGAGCCTGGAGGTTGAGTTTGAGCATTGTGTCCTTTGTCATCACATTAATGGCAGCTCCCAAATCAATCAAGGTGTGTGGGATCATGGTGCCATTGATGTGGACATCAACTACTGGGCTTCGAGGGTCCAGATACTTTGGACAGATTACCTGCCCTAACATCAAGTCAGACAATTGCCCTATGACATTGATGGTTGGGGCATCTCTCTTGCGCCTTCCTGGATGCCTAAAACACTTTTCTTTGATCAACCTATTGTAGATATGCACATATTTTATGGCTTGGAGAAGTGGTATCTTTACACATAAATTTTTTAATTCTCCCAGGATTTCAGTTTCTTTTGGGGTAGGCTGGACTATCATGGATAGTCTCTCAGGAAAGGGTGGAGTTGCTTTTAGCTCACTTTCCTCTTTATCTTCCTCAACCTCCCTTGGTGGAGGCAAGCTATCTGGGAGAACTTTCCCAAATCACAAGTTAATTTCCTGAATCTCCATAGCATAAGTTGGGCATGATGGTTCCCCACTATACACTTGTTGATATTTTCCATTTTTCGGGTTCAGATTTGTCTAGGCAGGCATTTGGGGTTGGTTTGGAGGAGCAGGAGGTAACAGTTGTGGTTGGGTAGGTGGTGGAGGCAAAAGAGTGGGAAGAGAGTTGTATTGGGGCCTCCACCCCTGATGAGGTGCATTCCGCTGAGGTTGGGGCTCAGCATAGGATTGAAATGAATGGTTGGATGGTTGGGCTTGATATTGAGATGTGAAGGACCAAGGAGGAGGTGTGGACAAGGAAGGATGAGCAGAAGGGCCCCAAGAAGGTATGGGAGTGACTTGGTTGGAGTTGTAGTATGCTTGAGATGTCCCTTGCATCCCCTGCTGGTATCGTCTAGGTCCATGCGGCCTCATTTGGTTTATGTAATAGAGTTGTTCAGTGACTCCCTCAACCCCTTGATATACAACTTTAAGTCCAGGTAAGGAAGGGCACTTATCTGTAACATGATTTTCTTCACAGACTGAACAAACCTCTATAGAGTTCAATGGGCATTCATTCCTAGGATGCCTCCTGGTGCATCTAGGGCAAAAAATGGCTAAAGCCCTCTCTGCTTCCTCTTGTTTCCTTTTGATATGCAAGGTATCCATTTGCATGGCAAGAGTCTGCAACATCTCACTCTTGAAGTCTTCCAGCATGTTTCCAATTTCTCCTTTAATGGATGAGTTAGAGGAAGAGGTACTGGCTATGGGTTGACTCCCCCTACCTTTCTTTCTAGCTGCTCTAGAATGGTTTCTAAAAACAGTCTTTATGTCCTCATAGTACAGTTGGTAGATGTCTCCCCTGGCCAGTAGATGGAGGGTGTCTAAAAGATCTTCCCGGATTCCCCTGAGAAGGACCAACTTCAAAGACTCAGGGTCAAGTGTACACATAACCCTTTTGTAACTAAGCTGGAACCTCTCTTCATAGTCCTCTAGGGACTCATCACTTCCTATGGTCATTCAGAAATTTTCTTCTTTAGTATCTTTTGACCTACAATAGTCTCGTTACTTATTGTTAAAGGCTTGCTGCATCTGAGCCCAAGTTGTGATGTTATTGCCAGGTAATCCCATGAACCAACGTAGTGCTGCATCCTTGAGAGTAGAAGGGAACAATTTCAACTTTTGATCATCTTTTGCATAGTCATAGGTTCGACAGATAACAACAAACTCAAAAAAAAAGGTGTCAGGATCTTCTATAGTCAGACCATGGAAATGAGGTAGGGAGGAAGGGCTTATATTTTTCATTTTGGTGTCCCCATTGGTCTCCCAATGGGAAAGGTACCCTCTATTCTCTCTCCATTCCCCCTAGCATTTCTGTGTTCAGCCATTGGCTCCAAATGAATGTTTTCTTCTTATTCTTCCCTTATAGGTTCTTCAAATATGTTTGGATGTTCACCTAAGGGTTCTTCTTGATCGCAGCCACCGAAAAAGAGATTACGTTGGCTGTGTGAAGCAGTGGGGGTGTTGGGCAAAAATTTTCTTGCGTTATCTTTATTCCTATGAGGCATGAAAGGAAATCTTTTTGGATGGTTTTTGTTTCTTTTTCCCCACACTGAAAGTACCTGCAAAACTGAAATTGATTGAACAAAACGAATTGCAACTAACTAAATTGAACTTGCTGAAATGAAATTTTGAAAATTGAAGAGGAAAGCAAGGAAATGAAAAACTGAAGGAAAATAAGGACTAGTCTACTTTTGCTGAAATGAAATTTGCAGAATTGAAGAGGAAAGCTAGGAAATGCATCACTGAAGGAAAAGAAAGGACTAGTCTACTTTTGTTGAAATAAAATATTAGCATAATGTTGCAATAAAAAAAAATAGAAGAAAGCAGTAATCACAGAATACTCTGACGCTTCCCCAGAAACAGTGCCAAAAAGATGGTGAGCACCAGTATTGCAGCAATAATGCTGCAACTCTTTGGCTGCCTACTTTACTTTTATCAACCCGGTAGTTCGTAACAAACTTGGAAGCATTGGTGCTGTATGCACAAGTACTAGTTCTTACTGCAGGTTGTCACTTGGTCAACCGGCACAAGATCACTAGGAGCTCAAGCTAACTTCTATGGATTTCAGAAAAAGCTCTATATGTGATGAAAGGAAAGAAAGATAGATGCTATTCTAGCTATAGAAAAGAGAAAGACTGAAATGTAAAGCGAAACTAGTGAATCCTAATTAACCAACTAATCCTGTTTTGGCAGAAAGCACTATGAAAACCATGAAAAGAATGCCATTACCTACTCAAGGAAGTAAAAAACATCTAACTATGCTATTTCTGGAAGTAAATGAGCAAAAGACATATTTTTGGATTTTTATGTATTTTTATGTGAATTTGACATGCATGTAATTTATTGTTTGTGAATGTGGTAGCGAATAGGTGGTGTTGAAGGGTTGTTTTGGGACTTGAGAGGATGTAGGATGGTGTGGTTGGGTCCTATGAGGTCTTAGGTGGCCTTCTGGAGGCTTTTCCACACTCATCCTTCAAACGAAAGCCTACAGGAAAATCTACAAGAGGACGGAGGAAATCTACAAGAGGAAAAACAACGTTCTACAGGAGGCCTACAGGAGGAGGCCAAGAGTAGTTTTGACTATTTTGACGGTGTGAGAGTGGGTGGAAAAGGTGGATGAGGGTTGGAATGAGGTGTTAGGGTGCCTAGGGTCTACCAAGAATCATCAGGAGAGAGAAGGATGATTGGATTTGCTCAAGGAGAGAGGAAGAAATTCTATGGAAAATGCAGGAAACTAAGGCAGAATTGCGGGGAGACTTTGGCAACCTATAGGGAATGGATAAGATGGAGGATGGGATGGATGATAGGTTGTCCTACTGCTAGAAGATATCTATTGCACAAACAACTAACATTCAACCAATAAGATCAAGAAAGCAATGAAAGAAGTGCAACTAGCAAAATAGAGTTTTGCATCAAAATAGTCTAACCTATGATCTGTGAAAGGAAATGCTGAGAAATGATGCAAGAAAGGAAAGCATGAAATAATACTATTGCAAATAAAGAAGTGAGCATGATGAAGAAGCTCTGAAGCAAAGAAAACTAGACTATTAACCAACTAAAAATATGCAAACACTAGAAGTCCTATGAGTGAGGAAAATCCATGTTTTTGGGGCAGCAAGCAGGTCTTTGCCTCAAATCATGGTCCCAAAGGGAGGAGGAGAGGCAAAGGCACTATCTTTTGAATCTTTCCTTTATCACTGCTTAACCTACTATAGAAAGCACAAATGGAAGCAAACTACTAAATCATCAAAAGCAACCTATTCTTTACCATAAATGAAATACATCTAACAGCAACCTAATCTACCAACTAAAATAAAACATACAAATACAAGTAAAGAGGAGCTTGGCTGCTTGGACTGAGCCCTAATCCAAGAGCTTCAACCCTCTATAGTAACTTAGTGCTAACTCAAAAAGGATTCCATCTTTATTATCAAAATAATAACAAGATTACATGAAACTATCACAAAATAATAAGATCGAAGTGGAGCAGAGTTTGCATAAGCAAAAATCCAACAAAAAGATCCGAAAAAAATCCGACCCTAGTGAGGCCCTAGGTCCCTCTACTTATACAAATTAAGCTACCAACGCTTCCTTAAAATTAGGGAGGCTTGGCTCCCAAAACTCGAGATAATCATTAGTCATCCTCCACTTGCTCGGCTACCTTCTAGTGCATCACTTGGTTGCTTGTACTCCGAGCTGAATGAAGGGGAATTCGAAGTGAGGAGTAATAAACAAGGGGGATTCCCTCCTATAAGTCCTCTCCTTTGTCCAATTCGAGTTATTGCTGCCATTTGTACACTGGATCCTTGACTTTGACCTCAAAATTCATCAATAATCTGCATTAAACACATGTTAGACCACATGGCATCATAACTAACTCAACTCACTCCATAAGCATAAATATAATTAGAAAATCATACAATAAGCTAAGAGAATGGTTGATTTGACTAGGTTAGGAGGTAAAATGAGCCCATATAATTGCCCATTTATGACGCTCATCAATTTCCCATCTTCATCACCCAGTAACTCCTACAGAGTTTTCATCAGCAGTGCCCGGAGCCTCTATCTAGCCTCATAACCTTGTCACCTCTCCCAGTCACCTGCATCCAAAATGATCATGCATCATGGTAGACTAGGAGGTTTATGCATTTGATGTCATATCGTCATGAGTGACTGCAAACACAGGTATACAAACAAACATGGCGCAACGATGGATGGGATGAACAAAGGGGGCACATGCAAAATGATAGGTTCACCAATGGATGAACAGACAATGCATGCAAAGAGGTGTTCTCATAAATAGAATTTCATGCAAAGATGTGGTAGCAGACAGACGAACGAGCAAACATGCAATATGTTTTCATGAATGGATGGACAGATGAACATGCACCTTTCGCGAATGGATGAACCTGTCAAGATTACCAACATACAAGCAAGGAGAAATGTGTGAATGCAACATCAAGTAAACAAATGACCATCGAGGACTCCGTGTACTTCGCCATGTGAAGGTGAAGCTGTGACACACCATGAGGACATCCATTACCCAGCAGCACTGCAACTTGACATGCACACCAACAGTAGCATGAATGTACCAACACTATCATTGCGAGTCATGTCGTCCACATCTCTATTGTGGAACATATTGTCAATCAATTTAATTTAATGTGGAAGTCCAAGAGAGCCACTTGTTGTACGAAGAGTCATGTAAAGTCAAAAGTCATGGAAGTCAAACATGAATTAGGGGAGTTGAACTACCACAAGGTTTAGTTTCACCCTTGGCTATAAATACCCCCTCATTTTTACATGCAAAGGGAATTTTCACCTCATCTCCTCCCACATAGCCCTTAGATTCTATAATCATTTCCTTGAGGAGCAAGTAGATGTGTCTTGGAACTTTCGCTTAATTCATAAGCTTGCTATCAGGCCAACACGTTTTCACACATGTATTGTGACTATTGTAAGACTAATCGTAAACACTTGTAATGAATGTTGATTTAACTAGTTTTTAACACTTGAACTAATTCACTTGTTGTAATACATATATGCTAATGAAAATGTGTTGTATATGCTATTAACATTGTCTCACCTGTGTTGACTACTCTCCCATACATCATACAGACCTTTCACAAAAAACTTACTATAAAAACCGTTGCACTCACACAGACTAATCCGCTGAGTGTTATACATGTTATCTTACCTTGTGTGTTGTGACTACCGCATTCGTGTGGATTGTTCCACCGGAACCTGTGCATGTCTCATTATGTTTTGTGTTCCTAGCAGAGTTGGAATTACTCCCAACTGACTTCAAGCTCACTCCCAGCCTCTCCCTGTATAGTGAAAGAACTATTGACACAAGTGACACTTACAATCACCAGGCACGTGAACCTCACTTCTCGAAAGACAAAGTAGACCACTCTCCTGTGCTGACAAGTAAGAGTTGAGGCAAATATTTAAGATAATGGAAACCGGGCCATCATACCAGATGGGACTTGCACACCAAACGAAGTGAGGTCTAGTTGGGAATTCATACGGGGGTCATCCCTTGAATGTTGGCAGGTCCAGCATTATCAACATTTTTGGTGCTAGAAGGAGGGCCAGATGACAAGTTGAGTCCTCACATCTGTTTTGAATCTCTACATATCTATCATGACTAAGTACAGAGTTTCTCTTCCGGAGTGTATGTCTTATGGAAATGAATTCATTATCTCATAATAGCTCTTGGATAAATTTCACATAGAACATATGATGGTGGAGGGTATGTAGCCTTGGTTAGGCACACAGTCGACGTTGTAGGCTCATGCGAAAGACATGGAATCTTTGAAGAATACATGACCTGTGCGTTGTTCATCTACATGCTTAGAGGGAACCCATTGCATTGGTGTGTCATGCCGCCTAAAAAATCTATTCATTCTCTTACTCATCTGGTTGCAGAGATTGACTGTGCTTTCAATCACTTTAACTGTAAAGCACTCGATAAAGAAATTATGAAATTATGAAAAGCACCTGATGAATCCATTGAAAAGTTTCACACACACTTTTGTAATCTTTCTTACTGATTTCCAGGAGATGAAATCGATTAGGAATTTCTCAATGGAATATTTGAGTATCTTCTTCACATATCAGAAAATCCATAATCCTTGAAATCATTTGAATCCTGCTCAACATACCTCGGTGATGGAGCTACGCAATCACAAGTAGGCACAGTTGTTGTCACAAGTGATTTTCTGCCTTCACCTCATCAAACAGCTCTACCATCGTAGAGTGATGTGGGAGAACATGCACACACATCTATTGAACTATCACATCCTCCCACCCCACCTTCTCTTGATATCTGCGTACATTTGGCTTGCAAGCCTATTGGTTGTCAAGTGGACTCATTTTGTCAACCTCCATCTCCGTGTTCTGTTGATCCTCTGGATTGTACTGTGCTATGTTCTTCCATTCCAGACTCCTCACCCACTATGAATGAGTATCAAGTTGTCGATGGAGTTGGTACTATGAATACAACCTACTCCGTCATTCATGATGACTGTGTATGGGAATCTAAAGAAGAACCCATGGTGAAGGATGACTCCCTTCCGTCCATGCCTCACCCACTCTATCCTGACATCCCTTGTGATTCTTCCACTGTTGATTTCCCCTATGAAAACTCATTTCCGTATGTTTCTACTTCTAATCGTTCACAGGACACATCAGATGTCAATCTATCATTACATTGTGGAGAGGACACATTTTCCTCTGAAAATCCATCCAATATATCATTTATCATTTCTGAAAACACAGAGGGTGAACATCCTTGCTTCTCATCTAGCCTCTGCACAATTTTTCAAACCATGAGGATGCCGACAAACATCGTAAATTTTCTAATCTTGCTTGTCATGATCTCTCTACTTATTCATCCAATCGTGATGTTGATTCAATCATTGTTAATCTGTCTAAGACACTAGTCTATGATGATATATCTGTCGACGAAGTCAGAACCCCCCATACTGTCGAAGAACTTTAGCCCGAGATGATGGTTATGTCAGGTCCTCGCTGTCCCGAGGTTGGTTTCACTTCCGATCAGGAAATTGTGGAAACACACAAGGCTCCTCATCACTCTCTGCTTTGCATTGAAGATAAACCAAAAAGCCAGATCTTGCTTCCTCCACTTGAAATACACGATCCCATCGATCATGCATTGGAGGAATATTACACAACAAGCACACTTTCACAATGCAAGTGGTCTACCTTTCTCATGTTTTCTTGCAAGTCACAGTCAAGAGAATGCATACACTCAACATCTGTACATAGTGTAGCACCACACCATGGAAAGTCTACAGAGTGCATGACATGCGCTTTCACTCATTTTTATTCTGTGGACGCTTGTAAGCATAGATTGTGTATGTATTCATTGCTATATCTTTCATGCTTGCTGGTTTGCACAACTGCGATGATCGCAAACCATGCCTTCACCAACATGGGTCAATCAATGCGCCGGTGGCTGCATTGGAAGTATCATTTCATGTGAGACGACCCATGCACTATTAGCTTAGGAGTAGGAGTAGTCTTTTCTTTGAGTTGTTTTCTTGCATGCATATTTACTTATTTCTTTGTGTGTTTTCTTACTCACTTTGAATACGCATTTGCCTCTGCTTCTTTCATTGCTTTTTGGTTTGTTTGCTTATTTATGTCTGTAGGTTAGTTTCGCATGGACCATGTGTGACTATTAAAACAAGCTAGGTGAAGTACATGAGGACTTGTACAACTATCAATACTTGGTTATCTATCGTCCTGCCTCTTATGTAAGAATTTTTTGCTTTTAGTCCATGGTACGTCAATGTAAAATACATACACTGTCTAGGAGAAGCTTGGCCCACACACATACCAGCTACAATCACTTGATGGGAGGGTTGACAACCTTCCTATCAATGACCAAGATCCCAAGCATTATTCACAGTAGGTTGGGTTGTGCCCCACGCCATGTACATAGTCTTCTTGTTGCTTGTTGTTGTCATTTTGTTTGCCTTGCTTACTATCTTTTTTCTTATTTGGTTTGTTCTGCTTACTATTTTCGTTTACATTTGTTTTGTTTTCTTAATACCTTACTATTTTTATTTCCATAAATAAGTGCCATGAACTACTGTGTTCTTTATTTTGAATAGAGTATGTGGTTGAGATTTGAAGAGACTTGTGACACTGCAGCACTTGGCCAGCCTTATGTCCATCTTCTCTGTGCTTGGTTATAACCTTCGGCTGATGAAGTCTTGATGGAAAATACGAGCTATCTGTGAGGGAAGTTTTGGGTCCAACCATGAACCTGTGTCCACACTGGGAAGCCCCATTCCTACACTCAACCTTCTTCTTTGTGTGTTCAAGCTCATCCAACTAGTAGAAATGGAGAAGCGGAAATCTAAATGGGCAAACGTATATCAGAGGTCTTACATGCTTCTCTAAAGTAACAACCTCTTCTACTCTCAATAATTTTGGATCCCTCTTATGCCCCAAAATTAAATAATTTCTTATGCACAGTACTCTTGAAAAGAAAAAACAAAGTTGAAAGAAGAGAAAGGCTTCTTGCATAGAGAGGTGAAGCATGTAACTCCACTGGTGTATTGACCAAGATCAATGGCAGTGGAGCATTGCATGTGTTCCTACGTGACTCCATCTGGGTACTGTCCAGGCCTATTGGCAGTGGAGCAACACTAGAGATGAAAAATTATACTCTGAAAATCTTCAACTCGTGAGCTAAACTACCCTTCCCGAATTCGAAACACTGTGATTAAGCTAAACTGTTGATTGTGTTTAATTGATTTGGAAAATGTTGAACCATATATGTCCATGGGGTAAGTGGGGAAATTGAGGTAACCCACACAACGATTTAATACTCCCTGAAAGACCAAGGCCTTGTGCTATCAATGAACCAAAACAGATAAGTTAGAGTTCTACCAGTGTGTCGCCAAGCGTTGTACTAGCTAGAACCACCCTCCATAATTTTGGCCTGCACCCAATTTCAGAGCCTCCTTTGAGAGTTTCACTTGATGACCGCACACACTTGGGTTCACTCCATGAGCTCATGTGAGACTTCGCACCCACCTTGCTTTATCATTTCACCCAAGTTTGCATGTTGATGTTAACATCATGCTTGTGATGTTGGAAAGAATACTGAGAGGGGGCGTGAATCAGTATTCTCAAGTTCTTTTAATAAATCTTCCTTATTTATACTTTGAATTATTTTTGCATGTCAGTACCATAAAATAATGAGCATGAACAAGAAAAACAGATAGTCACACCAAAGAACACCAGATATAAGGTGAAAACCCAATGTGGGTGAAAACCACCTGCTGCAATATGTCTCTATCATCTTTCAAATTAGAAACTCCTTTTACAATGGTTTTGTACTGGTGCAATCCTTTACCAGTACGCAGGATGCAACCTGCAGAGAGCTACAACTCTCTCTCGTTTTCCAGTCTCTCCTGGAAGGGAGCTACAACCCCCTATATCAAATAATCATCAAGTACATGCAAATTACCCAAACTCCTTATACAATCAACCAAGAGTCACACAACTTCTCAGAATGTTGTAAACAGAAAGACAGTACCAGAAATATAAACCCAGAACTCTGCAGCAATAGATAAAAGATAATCAACAAATGTTTTTAAGACAGATCTGCAATTTTTCTTTATCTGGCCTGCGTGGCTCCTCACTTCACCTTCTGCTCCCCTGCGTATACACGCATAGAGCCTTCTACTGCACTGCGTATCTACGCACCTGCACCTTCTGTCGTGCCGCGTACATATACTGTAGCTCCGCACCTATGGCTTCTATCGCACCGCGTACCTCTACTGTAGCTACGCACCTGCGGCTTCTATCGCGCCGCGTACCTCTACTGTAGCTACGCACCTGAACTTTCTATCGTGCTGCGTACCCACGCACTGCGCCTTCTTCTGCTGTTCATACCCACGCACTGCGCCTTCCTCTGCTGTGCGTACCCATGCACTGCGCCTTCCTCTTCTCTGCGTACCCACGCACTTGCACAGTTAATTACCTGTGTACCTCTGATTAGGGCCAAATTGGCAGTCCACCAGTGTTCCACAGATAGTCAGATGCCCAGATCTGATCATGCGTCCGAGAGATCACACTTCATAGATTCACTTTCAACTTCACTTTTATATAGATCAAGCTTTTAAACTGATAACCCAATATTTCAGTTCTTAATATATTCAATTTGCAAAAGATACTTAGCCAAGTGATCTCCTTCCCTATTTATAGTCAATCCCTTATTCACACCATGGGGCAAAACCATCAATAACCAATACAAGGGATCCAAACCGGGGCTAAATTAGATCCTATACCACGGGCCAAAACCATAGAATCAAGAACGGCGGGCTAAATACCACGTGCCAAACATAAGAAACCCCACGTGAGCGCGCTTCTTTGCCTTGAAGTGAGTGAACTAGGGGTACGCACCTCATGAACGGGTAACTTGCGGGTATGAACGCACTTCCTGGTCGGTGTACCTACGGGTACGCACCTTTTGAACCATTCACCTGCGTACCTCTTAATTTTCAACATTTTGAGAACCTGATCAGAGCATTTCCACTTGAATGTGTTGCCATCAAGTACAACATCTGTAACATAGAGCCATACCAAAATCATAATGCCAACAATCTCCCCCTTTGGACTTGATGGCAACCTCAAGATCCTCAACGTCATTCTCCCCCTTTGACATCAAGGGCAAAGGGTTATGCTCCCCCTAAGAACATGCTCCCCCTGATCTGCAAAGAAGAACTATAATCCACCAAACACCATAAATGACCATGAAAGAGATAGAGACATATTGTAGCATTATTCAGACCAGCACCCATGATCTCCTTCTGTACGTTCTCCATAATGCCAACAATGCATTATGTGCTCCCCCTGAACCTATGCCATTCGATCTTCAATCAATCCGCAACCTAGCACATGTACGCATATGCCCCAGATGAGCCTTGCGTACAACCAACCATCAGAAGAGATTCAACAACAAGATGATGCATCAACAACCCCCAGCTTTTGCCTGCGGTATTCAAAGGTCTCCCTGGGCAATGGTTTGGTGAGCATATCAGCAACTTGTTCCTTAGAAGGAACATACTCCAACTTGACCTTTTGTTCAAGTACTTGTTCCCGGAGAAAATGATACTTGATCGGTATGTGCTTGGTCTTTGAATGCATGACTGGGTTCTTTGAAATGCTGATTGCACTTGTGTTATCACATAAGATGGAGATAAGTGGTGTACAAGTGATTTGAAAATCCTGCAAGGTCTGCATCATACAAAGGAGTTGAGTGCAGCAAGATGCAGCAGCAACATATTCTGCTTCAGCTGTAGACAAGGCAATCGAACTCTATTTCTTGCTGAACCAAGATACTAATCTGGAACCCATAAAGAACGCACCACCACTTGTGCTCTTCCTGTCATCCACGCTTCCTGCCCAATCTGCATCTGTATAAGCATGAAGTGTGAGATCTGTATCTCTAGGATACCATAAGCCATAATTTTGAGTCCCTTGAAGATATTTAAAGATTCTCTTCACTGCCTGAAGATGAGTTTCCTTTGGATTTGCTTGAAATCTTCCAACTATTCCTACTGCATGCATGATGTCTGGTCGGGTACCTGTCAAATAAAGTAGACTTCCAATCATAGATCTGTAGGTTGGTTGATGCACTGCTGCTGATTCATCATTTGCACTGAGGCTACATCCTGTGACCATGGGTGTACATACTGGTTTTGCATCTTCCATGCCATATTTCTTCAAAATCTGCTTGAGATACTTGGTTTGAGACAAAAATATCCATCCTTCTTTTTGTTGGATTTGCAAACCAAGAAAATATGTCAGTTCTCCCAGCAAGGACATTTCGAATTCTTTCTGCATCACCAAGGCAAAGCTTTGACTCATAGCTTCTTCATTGCTGCCAAAAATAATGTCATCTACATACACAAAAAGTATTAGCAATTTGTCATTTTCAACTTTTATATAAAGATTGCTATCTGCTGATCCTTTGGAAAAACCTTGTTGATGAAGATATTTGTCCAAACGATAGTACCAAGCCGTTGGAACTTGTTTGAGACCATAGAGAGCCTTTTTTAATCTGCATACAAGATTTGGATAATTTCCAAGAATGAAACCATCTGGCTACTCAATGTATACTTCTTCTTCCAAGTCTCCATTCAGAAAGGCTGATTTCACATCCATTTGAAATACTTTGAAGTTTTGAAAGCTTGAGAGAGCAAGGAACATTCGGATGGCCTCAAGTCTTGCAACAGGAGCAAAAGTTTCTTCAAAATCTATTCCTTCTTGCTGCGCATACCCTTTACAAACAAGTCTAGCCTTGTTTCTAATTACTTCTCCATTTTCATTCAATTTATTTTTGAAGACCCATTTTGTCCCTATAACATTCTTATCCTTTGGTCTAGGAACTAACTCCCAAGTGTTGTTCTTTTCGATCTGTTCAAGTTCTTCATCCATTGCTTTGACCCAACATTCATCTTTGCATGCCTCTTTCACATTTTGTGGTTTAGTGGAAGAGAGTAATGCCAAATAGCTTGAAGCTTCTGCAATTCTTCTTCTTGTTTGTACACCTGCTTCTTTCTGCCCCAAAATCTGAGATTCTGGATGATTCTTCTGAACATATCTGGATGGAGTCTTCTCTTCTATCCTTATTTGCTCTTCTGGTTCTTCTTGAGGTTCTTCTTCTTCATCATTCTGTCTTTGAGGGTAGTCTTCATCTTCTTCGATATCTTCATGATTTACTTGCCTAGGAATGTATCCCTTCTCATCAACCACTACATCAATGCTGTCAACAATTCTTCCAAGTCTTTTATTGTAGCACTTGTATGCTTTGCTGTGTGGAGAATAACCAAGAAGAATGCCTTCATCTACTCTAGGTTCAAGTTTTCCAAGCTACTCATCAGTATTCTTAATATAGCATTTGCTCCCAAAGATTTTGAAGTGCTTTACTGAAGGAGTCTCACCATACCAGAGCTCATGAGGGGTTTGAGTGCTGTTCACCCGGACATTTGTTTTGTTGAGAATAACAACCGCAGCATATGCAGCTTCACCCCAGAAATTTGCAGGAGTTCCAGACTCATCAAGCATAGCATGAGCCATTTGTTGGACTGTTCTGTTCATTCTTTCCACCACTCCATTTTGCTGAGGAGTTCTAGCTGTAGAGAATTCTCTTCTTATCCCATGTTCTTCACAGAAATTGAAAAATTCATTTGAGGTAAACTCCCCACCTCTGTCGGATCTGAGGCACTTAATTTTGTATCCTGATTCATTTTCAACCAAGGCTTTAAAGGATTTGAATTTTTCGAATGCTTCATCTTTGTGCTTCATAAGTCCTAACCAGACAAACCTAGAGAAATCGTCAATGAATAATATCAAGTATTCTTCTCCTCGAGGTGTCCTTTTCCTGAATGGACCACATACATCTGTATGTACTAACTCAAGAGGCATGCTAGCTGATCCTTCCTTCTCCGGAAAGTTAGTTTTGGTTTGCTTTCCAAACTGACATGATTTGCATATGGTTTTGTCTGGGATTTTGATATCTGGAAGACCGTGAACTGCCTAATATTTGCATGCTTTCCTTATTTTTAAAAAGCTTAGATGCCCCAATCTCTGGTGCCATAACCAGTGTTCGTCATCCTTGCTTAGATAGCATTGTTGTTGTCCTTCTTCAAATATGTATAGATTATTTGGAGTTCTTTCACCTTTGATCACTGTTTTACTTGTATCAAGATCACGAACAAGACATCCATTTGATCTAAATATCACCTCGGTTCCTTGATCACACATTTGGCTGACACTCAAAAGATTATGCTTCAATCCATCAACATATAAAACATTTCCAGCTTTGACCTTTTCTTTTAACTGGGCAGCGCCTTTTCCTTTTATAGCTGCAGGAGTATCATTTCCAAAAGAAGCTTTCTTTCCCTTTTCTAAAGCAGAATATGATTCAAGTTTTTCTTTATCACCTGTCATATGCTTCGAATATCCACTGTCTATGTACTATAGATTTTCTTATCCCTCTGCATAAAATGCTATCCCACATCTTTATGTTTGTGGTTCCTTTATTCTCCATGTTTCGGTGCCTGAGGCTTGTTCCTTTGTCTGCTGAAACTTGCTCCTGCATTCAGAATCTTCATGACCAAAGTTATTGCAAATAGAACATTCAACCTCATTTTCAAGAGCCGAGAAGTTGTTATAGGTCCTTTTTGTAATCCCGGTCATACTTCTTTGTTTTTGAGCTTCTCTAGTCATGATTGTTTTATATGCAACACATTGAGCTGCTTTGTGACCAAAGTTATGGCAAGAGAAGCATTGTCCATTGAAGAAACTTCTGCGGTTATCAAATCTTCCAGCCAAATGATTGTAATTTCTATTGTCATCCATTCTTGAAGCAAATTGAAAGTATTTTACCTGTGGCTGGTTGTAGCTTTTGTTCATCCTTAAGATGGATTGCCCTTGATTTACCTGATAGTCTTTGTTTGTTCTTGATGTAATTCATCCCTGCTTTACCTGGTGATCTCCATTGTGCTTTTGCTCATTCCTTCTTGCTGCATCAAGATAACTCTTTGAGGTGGATGCTTGAGAAGTTTCTCCATTATACCCCAGACTTGTCTTGTTTAGTGGAGAACGTTGTACATTGATGATCTCATCCAGAGTTTCAGATCCTTTGACAAACTTAAGATTAATAGCCTTTGTTTTCTCAATCTCTTTTCTAAGACCAACAATTTCACCTTCTAACTTTTCAAGATATTTTTCTTTTTCACCAATTTGAAATTGTAAAGTATCAATGATCATATTATTTTCTTCTATACATGTCTTAAGTCTAGAAATCTCTTCATAAAAACTATCCACATCTATAGCATCCATGTAATCATCATCTTCAAAGGCCATTAAAAGTTTATAGTCATTACCTCGTTCATCTTCATCACTATTTGATAGACCATCACTGTCTTCATGAGTGTAGTAGCTTTTCTTATTTGCATTCTGTTTCTTGTTCCATCTAATAGGTTCCTTTCCCTTGTCGATCTTATCCTTATGAGGACATTTCACAGCATAATGACCTACTCTTCCACAAGAAAAACATTTAAAAGGTAACTTACCTCTGAACCTTCCAGTACCCCGTTGAATATTTCTGACAAAATTTGATTCTTCTTCTTCTTCTGGCACGTGACTTGCTTCATAGTAGTCTCCTTTGCCTGAAGCCTTGAAAGCAGCTTCTCTCCTATATGATGGACCTCCCTTTCTCATTTCATAATCAGTTAGAATTCCGTGTAGCTGAGACATAGTAAGAATTCGTAGATTTTCCTTTTCTTCTATTGCAGAAACTTTAGATTCAAACTTGGGGGACAATGATCTTAAAACTTTTTCAACCACAATAGCCTCTTTTATTTCTTCACCCAAGTTTTTCATGCAATTAACAATCTCGTCTACCCGAAGAAAATAGTTAGCCACACTTTCATCATTATACATTCTGAGATTCTCATACTGAATCCTGAGGGTTTGAAGTTTAGCACGCTTTACCTGTTAATCTCCTTCGTAGCTCAAGACAATCTTGTCCCATATTTCCTTTGCGGATTTATATTGCATAACCTTTACGAATTCTGTTTGAGATAAGCATCCCAGCAGAGTATTGACTGCTTTAGCATTTGTTTCATATTTCTTCTTCTCGGCCGAATCTGTAGGAGTAGCTGAAGGAAAAGTGTAGCCTGTATCTATGATATCCCAAACTTCTGTACCAAGAGATTGAAGATAGGCAATAACTCTTACCTTCCAATAATTGAAGTTTGTCCCATCAAAAATTGGTGGCCTGATTGATGCTTCCCTCTCGTAGTTGCTCATGATGAGTGATCTTCCTTCAAGCGATCAAGCTTCTCTGAAGGACCTGCTCTGATACCAATTGTTGGAAAGAATACTGAGAGGGGGGGTGAATCAGTATTCTCAAGTTATTTTAATAAATCTTCCTTATTTATACTTTGAATTATTTTTGCATGTCAGTACCATAAAATAATGAACATGAACAAGAAAAAAAGATAGTCACACCAAAGAACACCAGATATAAGGTGGAAACCCAATGTGGGTGAAAACCACCTGCTGCAATATGTCTCTATCTTCTTTCAAATTAGAAACTCCTTTTACAATGGTTTTGTACTGGTGCAGTCCTTTACCAGTACGCAGGCTACAACCTGCAGAGAGCTACAACTCTCTCTCATTTTCCAGTCTCTCCTGGAAGGGAGCTACAACCCCCTATATCAAATAATCATCAAGTACATGAAAATTACCCAAACTCCTTATACAATCAACCAAGAGTCACACAACTTCTCAGAATGCTGTAAACAGAAAGACAGTACCAGAAATATAAACCCAGAACTCTGCAGCAATAGATAAAAGATAATCAACAAATGTTTTTAAGACAAATCTGCAGTTTTTCTTTATCTGGCCTGCGTGGCTCCGCACTTCACCTTCTGCTCCCCTGCGTATAGATGCAGAGAGCCTTCTGCTGCACTGCATATCTATGCACCTGCACCTTCTGTCGCGCCGCGTACATATACTGTAGCTCCGCACCTGTGGCTTCTATCGCGCCACGTACCTCTACTGTAGCTACGCACCTGTGGCTTCTATCGCGCCGCGTACCTCTACTGTAGCTACGCACCTGAACTTTCTATCGCGCTGCGTACCCACGCACTGCGCCTTCTTCTGTTGTGCGTACCCACGCACTGCGCCTTCCTCTGCTGTGCGTACCCACGCACTGCGCCTTCCTCTTCTCTGCGTACCCACGGACTTGCACAGTTAATTACATGCGTACCTCTGATTAGGGCCAAATTGGCAGTCCACCAGTGTGCCACAGATAGTCAGATGCCTTTTAAACTGATAACCCAATATTTCAGATCTTAAGATATTCAATTTGCAAAAGATACTTAGCCAAGTGATCTCCTTCCCTATTTATAGTCAAGCCCTTATTCACACCATGGGGCAAAACCATCAATAACCAATAGAAGGGATCCAAACCGGGGCTAAATTAGATCCTATACCACGGGCCAAAACCATAGAATCAAGAACGGCGGGCTAAATACCACGTGCCAAACATAAGAAACCCCACATGAGCGCGCTTCTCTGCCTTGAAGTGAGTGAACTGGGGGTACGCACCTCATGAACGGGTAACCTGCGGGTATGAACGCACTTCATGGCTGGTGTACCTGTGGGTACGCACCTTTTCAAACATTCACCTGCGTACCTCTTAATTTTCAACATTTTGAGAGCCTGATCAGAGAATTTCCACTTGAAGGTGTTGCCATCAAGTACAACATCTGTAACATAGAGCCATACCAGAATCATAATGCCAACATGTGACCATGTTCTGATTATACTCAAAGTCTTCACTTCATATGTACTTGTTGTGTTCACTATGAAAACATTTGTCGCACTCACACACAGAGTCACATTCACTGTCGCGCAAGCATCATCGCGGTTGATGAACAATCAATAACAAGTGTCACACTTGTCGCTTACGTCGTCAGTTAGTCATGTTGAGCATGTGTGTCTGGATGGTTTGAGTCGTCTTGTTGTCATGTCATGTAAGTGTGTGTTTGAAAGATCACGTATGCATCTTTCACTTGTTCACACACTTAGTCACTTTGTTGAAGTTCGGAATACTGGATTCCCCTCTAACAGCCAAACCATCACCCCACCATCAAATCGATCGACTGTCACCTAGAACAACGCAGAAGCACCAAGCAAGCCATTTCAAGTTGCGTTGTCCGCAAGAAAACCAATCAATCTTCATGTTGGTCAACCGAAGAGTTTGACCTGGCAGCCGCCCCAGGACTGACTCCCCTCGAAAATTACACAAAGGCTACAGAACTTGCTTGCTTCACTGATTGAGAAAATTGCGTAGACAAGTTGGACAGACACCGAGTGTCTGTCCCTGTCTCCTTGAAAACATTGCGCAGTTTTTCCAGCTAACCCTCTCGACAGTCAAATCGCTGCTCACCTAGAAAATTGGTCAATTTTGTGAGCAAGTCCTCTACTGCCCAATAGGCTAGCCTCCTAGCATTAGTGCAGTTTTTCCCACCAATAGCTCCCAGTAGCCGACTGACAGTTCCCTACACGAATTTCACAGTTTTTGTTGCCAAGCTCCCGATAGTTGACTGCTAGTTCCCCTTAGGAATTGCATAGTTTTTACCGCCAGTGACCTAGCAGCTAACTGCTAGTTCCCCTTAGGAATTGCACAATTTTTGTTGCCAAGCTCCAACTGCCCACTCATTTTGGAAATTGCGCAGATTTTTCCTACCCAGCCTTTCCACAGCCCAAACTATTCCTCTTAAAAACTGCGCAGTTTTTTCATCCAAATGAGCCAGTCCCTGTAGATAGTCACTATCGATCTAGATTTCCCATCTTCATCATCCAGTGACTCTTGCATAGTTTTCATGAGTAGTTCATGGAGCCTCCATCTCGCCTCACAACCTTGTCACCTCTTTGGTTCACATGCATCCAAAATGATCATGCATCATGGTAGACAAGGAGTTTTATGGATTTGATGTCATCTCGTCATGAGTGATTGCATACACAAGTACAAAAAAAGCATGGCATGATGAAGAATGGGATGAAAAAAGGGGGAACATGCAGAAGGACAAGTTCACGAATGGACAAATAGATGATGCATGCAAAGAGGTGTGCTCGCGAATGGATGATCATGCAAAGATGTGGTCACAGAAGGACGGATGAGCAAACATGCAAGATGTGTTCATGAACAGACAGATGGACGAACATGAATCTTTCGCGAACGGACGAACCTGTCAAGCTTATAAACATACAAGCAAGGATCAATGTGTGAATGCAACATCAATCGAAACAATGACCATCAAAGACTCCATGCACTTTTCCATTCAGACACACCATGAGGACATCCATCACCCAGCAGCATTGCAGCTCAATATGCACACCAGCAGTAGCGAAAATGTACTAGCACTGTCATGTCGATTCATGTCATGAGTAATGTTGTCCACATCTCTATTGTGGGCCATACTATTAATCAATTCAATGTAACGTGGAAGCCTAAGAGACCCACTTATTGTACGAAGAGTCATGTAAAGTCGAAAAGTCATGGAAGTCAAATAGTCATGAGGCTAGTCGAACAACCACAAGGGTTAGTTTCACCCTTGGCTATAAATACCCCCTCATTTGTACATGCAAAGGGACTTTTCACCTCAGCTCCTCCCACATAGCCTTGAGAGTCTATAATGTTTTCCTTGAGGAGTAAGTAGTGGCTCCAACACCCCGTTCATGGGGTTAGTCATGTATGGTTTAATGATGTGTCTTGGAAGTTTCACTTAATTCATAAGCCTACTATCAGGCCAGGACATTTTAACACATGTATTGTAACTGTTGTAAGACTAATCTTAAACACTTGCAATGCATGTTGCTTTAACCCGTGTTTAACACTTGAACTAATTAACCTGTTGTAATACATATATGTTAATGAAAATGTGTTGTATATGCTATTAATGTTGTCTTGCCCATGTTGACTACTCTCATGGACATCAGACAGACCTTTCATAGAAAACTTTCTATAACAATCATTGCACTCACGTGGACTAATCCACTTAGTGTTATACATGTTATCTTACCTTGCGTGTTGTGACTGCCACATCCATGTGGACTATTCTGCCAGAAGTTGTGCATGTCCAGTTGTGTTGTGTGTTCCTAGCAAAGTTGGGACTACTCCCAACCAACTTGGGACTCACTCCCACCCTCTCCCTCTACGATGAAAGAACCATTGACATAGGTGACACTTACAATCACCAGGCACGATAACCTCACTTCTATAAAGACTAAGCAAGCCACTATTCTGTGTTGACAAGTAAGAGTTGAGGCAAATCTTTAAGATAATGGTGACCGAGCCATCAGATCGGATGGGACTCCCACACCAAACGGTGTGAGGTCTAGTTGGGACTTCATATTGGGGTGATCCCCTGAATGTTGGCGGGTCCAAAACCGTTAACACATGGTTATATGCTTATGTGTTATGTTCTATATGTTGTCATGATTACGTTATACATGTATCACGTTGATTTGTTGATCTTGTAGACAAGGTATCCTCCCCGATCTATACTAAGGTACGTTGGTGTATTGTGATTTAGTTTAGCTGACATGATATACCTTGCAGGAAGAAACATGAAATGGCTAGCAAGATGGTAGACTAAAAATACTCTCCCTATGAATTAGATGAGTAGTATGGTGTTGGGAATTATTATGATTTGGAAGATACATTGAGAAGCTTAAAGGAAGAAATAAGGAGTTGCAAGGTAGATAATGATAGAATCATACAAGCATAGGAGAAGCTAGCAGAGGTAAATGCAGTGATGCTTCAGAGTTTATTAGATTTTCAGTGATAGGGACCACTTCAGATCAACCATGAGAAGGAGGAAATAACTAATGGGGCATATGGCAGTAGGTCGCATGGTGGTCATAGATTTTTAGACATTCTAGATACAAGAGGGGATAAACACAGGTACTATTCTAGTTCTGGCTCAGATAGGCACTATGATTGTCATCATTATCATCCTTACAAGAGGAGTGATAGGGGATACTTTCCAGATGAGTATAAAAAATAAAATCTGCCTAATTTTGATGTGGAGATGAAGAAACCACAAGATGTGGAGGCATGGTTTCTTGGCATGAAGAATTTATTCATGTTAGATGATTATTTAGAGAACATGAAAGCCAGAGTAGCTACATTCAGTCTTAAAGGTAAAGCAAACATTTGGTGAGAAGATGGGAAGAATGTCATATGTATTCATGAGGAGGACTTGACTTGGAGTGAGTTCGAGAGTTTGTTCAAGAAGTATCTGTCGGAGAGATACTTTGATGACAGGGAAAAATAATTATGTGAGATAAAGATGGGATCGATGACAAATGAGGAGTACACTAGTAGGTTCTTGGAGCTACTAAGCTATGTGCCTTTCCTCGTGGAGGAGAAGGCAAACATTCAGAGTTTCATTAATGGATTACCAGTTGCATTCAAAGACATAATTGATTTCAATTAGCATAGATCATTAGAGGAGGCCATTTGAAAGGTAAGGCATTTCTATGAGAAATAAAAGCGCAAATGTGAGACTAAGCTAGGCTGGAAAGGTAATGTAAATAATAAAGAAAAATGGGATAGAAAGCGAGAAAGATCTCAAGGTAAAAGTAATAAAGGGAATCCAATGCCATCAAATAAGTTTAATGCATCGAACAAAGGACAGGGATTTCGATTTGAGGAAAAGAATAAGGATGTAGGTTGGAAGCCTATATAGTGTTGGACTTGTGGCAAGGATCATCATAGGAAATGTTTTACTAAGAATCAAGGTGGTAGGCTTCATATATATAGTGCGTAGGAGGCACAAACTTTTCAGATGCTAGTCAGAGTGCTCCTCATGTCTATGCACCATTGGATAACAAACAGGAAGACAATCAAGCATCTATAATTGAGATGGACAGTAAGCTTTGTGATCAATTTATTTCTATTTTGATTGACCTTAGATATAATTATAGATATATTAGACCTGACTTGGTGGATAAGTATGATTTAAGGAATTCCATGCATAATCTTGGTTAGTGCAGTTGGCTACAGGTACAAAGAAGCAAGTTCATGATTGGGTAAGATATTGTGAATTTGATTTGAATGGTATGCCTATTGTAGCACATTTGAATTTATTACTATTGGGATCATACAATATGTTGTTGGTCATGGATTGGTTATGCCTCCATAGAACCAAGGTGGATTGTTATGAAAAATCCATTCAGTGTGTTGATGAAAATGGGGAACCAAGAGTCCTATAGGGAAAGAAGAAAGCCAAATGAGTTAGGATGGTAACAACTATGTAGGCAAAGCACAATCGCAGGAAAGGGTGTATGTTATTCACAATGAAAATTTGTAGTGACAAAGGTAAGGAAGTTGAGGATGCAGATGTTTTGAGTAGGTACCCACTTCTATAGTAGTTTCATGATGTATTTCCTTAGGAAATTTTAGAGTCAACACCTCACAAGGAGGTAGAGTTTTCTATTGAGCTAGTTCCACGGGCAGCTTCAGCACCAAAGGCACCTTACACGATGAGCACACCTGAGTTGGTAGAGTTGAAGTTGCAGTTGTAGGAAATGTTGGACAATGGATACATTAGGCCAAGTGTATCACCTTGGGGCACACCAGTTTTTTTGTGAAGAAGAAAGATGGTACTCTTAGATTATGCATTGACTACAGGTAGTTGAACAAAGTGACCATAAAGAACAGGTATCTAATGCCATGGATTGATGAATTCTTTGATCAATTGAAGGGAGAAGTAGTGTTATCTAAGATTGCTCTAAGATCTGGACATCATCAGGTATGCATTAAAGAGGAGGACATTTACAAGACAAATTTTAGGACTAGGTATTGGCATTATGAGTTTGTTGTAGATCCATTCAGTTTGACTAATTCTCCAACTACTTTTATGTGCTTGATGAATAGTGTGTTGCATCCGTACTTGGATAATTTTGTTATTGTGTTCATTCATGACATATTGGTATGTTCTAAAAATGAGGAAGAGCATGTCGATCATTTAGAAACAATGTTAAGATTGTTGAGAGAGAACCAGTTGTATGCTAAGCTCAGCAAGTGTAGTTTCTTCGAGATTGATGTACACTACTTGGGACATGTTGTATCCAAGGAGGGTATTGTCGTAGATCCAGAAACAATAAGGGCCATCATGGAGTGGGTAGCTCCTAGGAATATAGATGAGGTGAGGTCCTTCATGGGATTAGCAGGTTACTATAGGAGGTTCATTAGGAAGTTCTCATAGATTGTGTATCTTATTACATCATTGCAGGGAAAAGGTAAGAAGTTTGAATGGGTAGAGGAGTGTAAGGCTAGTTTTTAGCAGCTTAAGCAGTTGTTGACAAATGCACCAATGTTAAAGCTTGCAGATCTGGACAAAGACTTTGTAGCGTGCACATATGGTTGCAAGAAAGGAATTTGTGGAGTCCTTATGTAGGATGGAAAGGTGATATGCTATGAGATGCAAAAACTCAATGAGCACAAGAAGAACTACACTATACATAATCTTTTGTTGGAAGAAATCATACATGCATTGAATATGTGGAGACATTACCTCCCAGGTAGGATATTTGTGTTGATGAGTGATCAAAGCGGGTTACGGTATCTATTTGACCAATCGAACCTGAATGGTAGGTAGGCTTGGTGGTTGGCCACGATTAGAGAGTTAAATTTTGAGATTAGGTATGTCAAAGGTAAAGACAACAGGGTGGCATATGATCTTAGTAGCCAGGCACAAGTAAATCACTTAGCATTTATGATCTCCTTTGGGACAGACTTACAAGATAGGATATTATAGGCAGGTCAATAGGATGTCAGGTATATGGAGATTATGCATAGGTTACATCAGAGCACTAGTACATGTGATGGTATAGGTATATGTACAAGTAGTAGTATAGGTACATTTACAGGTAGTGGTATAGGTACATGTACAGTGATCATTGTAAATATTACATCGAGCTAAGTTATAAAGCTCCATCGACAATATTTTTTTCTTACAACAACCTTGTAGTTATAGGTGTTGTTGAAAACTGAGGACGATGTTCCTAGAAGGGGGATGGTTCTATAACAGCCCTGGTGAAGATTCCACTTTAGAAAAGTTAATAAATGCAAAATAATAACCATGGTTGATGGGACACTTGGGCAAGACATCCTAGTGTGGATCTTCCTTTCATTATTAATGGCTAAGGAAATTGGAAAAGGAAATGGCAAAGGCTATAGAAAGGTTAAATGGCATTTTTGGCACATTTATTTATGAAAATAATGGAAATTAGGAGAAAAGGGAGGTGAAAGGTCACAGGTTGGATGTGAGGAGGAAAATGAAGTAAAATGATGGAAAATGAAGAAAACAAAGGCCTCATTCATAAAAAGGCTTCTGAGGATTAGTACATAGACTTTTGTCAATTCAATTTTGGAGCTCTCTCATTATTCTCTCTCTCTCATACTCTTGGATACTTATATTTTTCTAATTGGAGCACTCTTGGAGAGTGTGGCATACTTGGATTTTTGGAGCAAGAATTAAAAAGAAGAGAAAGAAAGCACGAGTGAACATCAGGATTAGCATCTATAGCAGATTTGACTTGGAGGTACCGAGTTGCATGTATGTTTTCCTCACTAGTTTTGGCATGCATGGAATATGCATGTGGATTATTGGTCATGTTCTGTCACTGACATGGATGATTACCTGGATTGGCAGTGGATTTCCTAGCCTTTCCATTTCTTGGATATCCATGGAGATTATGGGTTTATTTCCTTGTTCTTTTTTGCTAGTTCTCATGTTTCCTTTAGCTCAGGTTGCATTATTAGTTCCTGGAAGCCCTGGTTGGAAAAACGCTTCAAAATCCCTGTAACAGATTGGGTTGAGTTACTAATCTTGGAAGCCTTAGTTGGACAAACACTCTGGACGCCCTTGATGGGTTGTGTTACTAGTATTGAAAGCCTTGGTTGGAAAAATGCATAGGAAGCCCGACAATAATTGTGGGTTGAGTTACTAGTCCTGGAAGCCTTGGTTGAAACAAATGATCTAGAGCCCTCGAAGACTTGGATAGAGACCAATATGATGATGGCTTTGTGATGTCTGACCCTGACAAGGAATCACTATTTGATGGGTTGAGGTGGATGGCCTCTAGAAGCCCTGAATGGTTTTGGATTGATGTGTTCTGTGAGATCCCACATTCATGCTTGGAATATGGGATGAGGGTGAATGTATGAAGAGATATTTGGCTTAGCCATTCTAAGTTCGAGTGGAACATGGAAGTCCCATCTCAGGTTTGGATTTTTCATCATCAATATGAGGTTATTTCTCCTTGTGTTTCTATGATTATTATAATGGTTTATATGTGCATCATATGGTTGTGATTTCCTTGGTAATTTAGTTGCTATTATGTTGGTTATGTATATGTTTTATGAAAATAGCTATGTATGCCTCTCATCATTTTTTTACTTGTTAATGAATGAAATGGCATCCAATGCGTTGAGGCATCAATGCTTCTTAGAGATTCTCAGCTAAGTATGAGACCCCTATGCTTAGATTTGTTATTTACACATGTAGAATACATATTTGTGATATGTTTGACGAAATGCCTGTCATGGCTATTAGGGGTCCAGTCAAGGTCTTATTTAAGTAATTACATTTGTGCTTTCATTTCCTTGTTATATTACTATTCCAAAGGTGTCACTTAATTCTGAGCAGTGACCTAGACTCTGGGCTGCAAAAAGTGGTTCAAATCCTGGGGACATTGGCACAACACTAAGAAAAATAGTCCCTGGATGTTGGCATGCCTTGTCATGAGAGAATCCAAAGCCTCTTGGACACTGGAAGGCCTATAGCATGGGAGCGTCTGGCAGTCAGATGTTCCAAAATCTTAGTGGGACCTAGGGGCTAGTTGGCAGAAAGGTTGGGATGGTTCCTAAGGGACCTAATGCCGATGTTGAAGGTATGTATGGTGTGTTTTCGTCAATTCCACTTCCTTAACATAACTTATGAGGTCAAATCATATCATAGTGGCCTCTCATTGCATGTTTACTCCAGTTGGCTAGTTACATGGGTAGATGTGGGAGTAAGGTATTACACCAATAATAAGTAGAAATTTTTGCTGAAGAGATGGATGTGAAAGGTTCACCTTTATGATTTCTTACTACCGACTTATATGTTTTTTTGTTTTGTATAATTCAATCAACAATTTCTACGCATGGGAAGGCAGGCATGAGTGAGGCCACTTTGTGGAGCCTAGACCTCTTGACGTTGATATATACCTGGAAGTCTTCTTGGTCCTCAATGATGTCCTTCTTATAAAATTTTGCATAAATGTTGAACTAGGAGAGTTTTGTACCCTTGTTGAGGTTTCCCGCTTTATCCGTGTAAAAGGGAGTAGGTGGACCCTGATAGCTTTCCTGAATGTTTCTTTCGGTACAATTTTGGGAAGGCTTGACTATCAAAGGTGCCATCTCTCAAGAGAAATAGGATATTGAAATACTCTCAAGATTGACATCACCTAGCATGGAATGCAAGCACTCCCAGGATGAGAGAGACGACATGAATAACATAAAACTAAAAGTAAATCATGAATCAAGACTTCACATCACTAAACAAAGTCTTGGGGAGGAGTCTTGTCCAAAAGAGTTAATTGGATCGCATAGATGGTTGGGTTACAAGAAATTAGAGAAGATGCAGGAAACTTGGTGACTGGAGGTTTAGGTCACAAATTTAGGTAGGTTATGGGGTCGCAAGTCAAAAAATTCGTGTGGGTGAGCAAGTCGCAGGAGTCGCAATTGCACAATTATCATGATAAAGGAGGTCGCAAGGTCAAGTTGGTCACGAGGTCACATGAGTTTTCCTATCGAAGTTTTTATTCGTGAAAACTATTATTTAGGGCGGCTTTATGGAGGAATTGAAGCTCGAAATGCTGCCTCGGGGCTTCTTTAGATCCAAAGATCTAAGTCACTGAGAGTGAAAGTAAGAATGGGTGAGAGATGGGCTTGGTATCCTAGGCAGATAGAGGACGTTAGATGGGAAAATACTCAACCAAAGGGTTTCCAAGGAAAAAAATTATTTAAGCGGATATGGAGAGTAGATGAAAACCCTACCAATAGGGAAGGTGTAGGGTTAGATGACAAACAAGGACCAATGGAAAAGAGAAATGATTGTTGGGGAGAGGAAAGGTCACCTACTTGGAGGAAGTCACACATCTCTGCCAGTTGCCACTCCTCTCTGTCCGCCGAGAACTCCAATGAAACTCAATAAATGAATTAGAAGACTGACAGGTTTTATATAAATGAGGTCACACTTTTGAGGCCTAAAGGGGTCTCTAGGTCACATAGGTCATAACGTAATGGGGAACATGTCACCCTCTCTTTCTGACTTAGTGAATCAGTGACTCAGCAACCTCATAAGGACGAGGTTGTGAGGTCACATGGGTCGTAGGGTTGCGTGACTAAGTAAGGAGGTGTGTTGCAACCTGAAGACCTCGTCACGTAGTCACACAATCACATGGTAAGAAAAAGGTCACAAATTATGAGTTGTGACCTAGTGGCTCTACTTATTTAAAAGGGGGCAAGTTGCAGGTCACAACTTTTTTGACACATGATAACTTATTCTGCACAACCTGCAACCTAGGAAGAAAAATGAGTTTTGAGTCCTGGAAAGATAGGTTTTGGAGAAACTAAGGATCCTCGAATTACTACCAAGATGTCAAGGCAAGATCCTAGAGGCAAGTGAAAGGTATCGACCTAGTGCGAGGGGTCCCACAATTTTAAAGGGGCAGAAATTTTGGGAGGGTTTTTTGTAGTGGCTACAACAATTGGCAATTCACTCGTAGAATCTCAGTATCTCTACTTGCCCTTAATTTAGGATATAGTGGACCTTTGTTAGTGCATTATTCAGAGCTCATGGGTCCCATTGATCCGGATTTAAGCAGGAACGCAATAGATTACAGAGATAACCATAAATACAAAGATGTGAATCGCGATAACCATAAAAACAGAGATGCAGCGGAAATAATACTTCATTTCATTAATGGAGAATACTGAAATATGCTTACAAATAGAAATAACCCAGCTAGGGCGATGGTAGCTTATCTCTGAGAAGAGATGTTTCGGCTACATGCCTCTGAAATGTTTCGAACTGTGTTGCAATGAGGCTCGAGGGCCCATTTATTGTTGAGAAACAATGGAAAACCCTTCACATTCGAAAACCTAACCCTAGAAGATGAAACGCCAAATTGTGGGCCCCGTTTTTGGGTAAGTTGGTACATCAACTTCCTGGGGTCGCAAATTGGTCATACTATCTTCGTTTGACGCGCATGATAGCCCGTTGGAAAGATCTCTCCGAGGACTACGACGGCAAAGACAATTTTTAGATAGAAAAATCATAGTGGATTTCCCAAAAAACGTCGTTTAGGGCCTCAAAACGGCTCCAAAAGTTTAGGACCTGAAAAACTACTAAAAATAGTAAATTGTGCTATAATTAAGGAAACAGAAAAACTGAAAGAGACAGTTGTGGGGGTCCAAATGGGATAGGTGGGTGGCCACCAACATCCACCTGGATCACCCATTGAAGTCCCCAAGCTACCCTTAGCATTTATCAGAAGTTCCTCACTACTTTGGCTTTGCTGGTTAACCACATAGACCAAAGACATTCTTGACAAGTCGAAATAGGGTACCGGATAATGATATGAGCCATAAAGTCTTTCGGTATTATGGCTATAGGTATCTAGTGTTTCTCCTCTTTCAGCAAGCCTAATAAATACCCCGGTGGATTCACTCCATAGAAATCACAAATGTTGCTCTGCTGCCAGCGAGCCTTTACACAAGCCTAATTGAGTCATTGTATTACATCTCTGTCAAGGAAGTCTTTCTCAATCCTTTTCCCCTTTTAAAATTTTATTCATGTTCTCATTGGAACTTTTTCATTGGAAATTTATTTGACTATGAGGATGAGGGATCCTGACTTATTTTATTTTCAAGATAGGTTATTTCTGGTATTCAGAGACTTTATTGTTTTCCCAAAATATGTTGCTCATTAAATTTTTCCTTTCCCCTTCTCGAGTTAGCAGGGTGAACTGATTCATTCAAGCTATAGCCAAGCCAAAATTGGGACTTATTGTTGAAAGATAGGGTGCCATGGATAACCATAGTTCCACACTGAGATAGACCTTCAAATATTCCCTAGGTCACGTCTTTAGGAGTGATCAAGTGAAAGCACAGAAAGTGGTACAACTTAGCCATTGGCGTAGAGGCTACCCGGACCATAAGGTGTCTGAATCAGGCAATGTTCCAAAATATTTTATTCAAGTTAGAATATTTATTAAAGAAACAAGATAGAATGATATAAAAGTGTAAAGAAGGTGAAAGTGAAAAAGGAAAAAGGAGGGCTAAAGCTAAGAAAAGCATGGAAAACAAACAGAAAAGAAACTATAGTACAAGGCTAGAAAAGCAGGTACGAAAGCTGCTAGGTGAAGTAAAATTTCAGTTCATGTCCATTCATAAGGAGGGGTTCGAACCTCCCTTCTAAGATTTGCAGTCTGTAGGTATGCTGGCGAATATTCTCCTTAACCTGAAAGGGACCAATCAACAAGGCCTGAAATTTTGTGTGTTTACCTTTGTCCTCATGAGCCTTATCGCATTTAAGGAGTAGGTCACCCACGTTAAACTCATTACTCCCAACAAATTTTTTATCCAACCACCTCTTGATTTGGCTTTGGTAAACAACAAACTTCTCCCTAGCCTTCTATCTTTCTTCCTTCAGTTTGATAAGGCTATTGATTCGGTTTTGCATAATATGGAAATGTGTGCTTCATGACTCTTGCAACAATTTGAGAGCAAGTAGGTACAAGTTGGGAGGTAAAATGACTTCCTTGCCATAGACTAGGAAATAAGGGGATGTTCCAAGAGATGGTTTTGGGGTGACACGATTGGCCCACGGGGCATTGTTTAGGGTATTGTGTTAGTTCCTTTGGTAGCAAGTTTTTTTTGATAATGCAGATCAGGTTTTTGTTGGTGGACTCTACTAGGCCATTGCCTTGGTGGTAATAGTTAGCTGAATGTTTAAAAACAATGCCATTTTTAAAAGCAAAATCATATAAACTCAAAGACGAGAAATAAGTAGCATTATAAAAAACAAGGGAGGTATGAATGGTTAACCTAGCCATGATGTCTTGATTGACAAAAGATATTACCTCTTCGTCATTGATTTGTGGTAACAGAATGGCCTCCACCCACCTCGTGAACTCGTCTTTAGCCTTAAGGATATACCTGTGCTATTTTGATGAGTGCGACATGATATCTCCGATGACATCCAACCCTCACTATTGAACTGGTTTTTCCATTGCTATAGACTAGAGTGGAGTGGCTGAATAAGATTGTCTTCTAGCATAGTTTTGGAAATTTGTGCATTTCCGAGCATACAAGTGTGAATCCTTGAAAAGGGTAGGTTAGTAAAAACCTACCCTCATAATATTATGTGTAGTGGTATCACCAACATAATGGCCTCCTGCTGGCCCATCATGTAGCTCCTTTAACACCCGCTAGGATTTGTCAAATTCCAAACATTTGAGTAATACACCATTGTGGTGTTTTTGAAATAGATTCCCTTGTATCAACTTATAAGAAGCAGCTTTAAGTCTCACAACTCTCTTCTATTTCATAGACAAGGTAGGAGGTAGGGTCCCCTCTCCTAAAATTTGTTTTATTTTGTCATACTAGGATTAATTGATTGATTAAACAACATAGTACTAACAAATGATAATATTTTGTTGTCATTGATGAAATAATGATTTGTGTTCATTTATTTGCTTGGCATGGTGAATGTCTGCACCCTAGGCATGCTCGTACAAAGGCAAGGCACTCGGTCTCCCATGGGAGCGTTGCCTCCTGGGAAATACAAGGCATGTGATGAGTTGTTGGGTCAGCCTGACTTGTAAAGGGGCACTCGAACAAAATAAGTAAGGTCAGCCCATGACTGCCCATGAACAGAGTTCTCACAAGAGGGTCTCATAATGAAATTTATAAAATTGACCAAATTAATGTTTAGGTGTTAAAAGTCAGTTTATAATTGATTGATTATGCAACATGGTACTAAAAAATGATAATATTTTGTTTTCATTGATGAGCTAATGATTTGTGAAAACTAATTTACATGATACGGTGAATTCCTACACCTTGGGCACTCGGTCTCCCATGGGATCATCGCCTCCTGGGAACTCCAAAGCATGTGATGAGTTGTTGCATTGACTCGACTTATAAAGGGGCATTCGAACAAAATATGTAAGGTCAACCCATGATTGCCCATGAACAGAGTTCCCACAAGAGTCTCATAATGAATTTTATAAAATTGACCAAATTACTGTTTAGGTGTTAAAAGTCAGTTTATAATTGATTGATTATGCAACATGGTACTAAAAAATGATAATATTTAGTTTTCATTGATGAGCTAATGATTTGTGTAAACTAATACATGATCAGGTGAATTCTCGCACCTTGGGCATGCCCGCACGAAGGTGGGGCATTCGGGCACCCACGGGGGTGACGCATGTTAGGCACCCATGCAATGATTTGGTGGGTTGGCCTGACTTGACAAGGGGCACCCACACAAAAGAAGTAAGGTCAGCCCATGAATTCCCATGAATAGAGTTTCCACAATGGGGCATCATAATGATTTTTAGAAAAATGACTAATTAATGGTTAGGTGTTAAAAGTTAATTTATAATTGATTTATTATGTAGCATGGTACTAAAACATGATAATATTTTGTTTTTATTGACAATATAATTATTTGTATTGACTAATTTTCATCGAAAGGTGAATTACCGCACCCTTGGTGCACACAAATGAAGGTGGCACACTTGGGTGCCCATGGGGGCATCATGTGACGGGCATGCACTTGTGGCCGCTCAATAGGGGCACCTGTGCGACGAGTTGGTGGGTTGACCCAACTTGGAAAGGGGTGCCCGCACAAAAGAAGTAAGGTCATCCCATGACTTCCCATGTACATAGTTACCACAAGGGGGTCTCATAATGATTTTTATAAAATTGACTAAATTAATGTTTAGGCATTAAAAGCTGGTTTATGATTGATTGATTATGTAGCATGGTATTAACAAATGATAATATTTTGTTTTCATTGATGAGCTAATGTTTTGTGTTGATTTATTTTCACAGCAGGGAAAACACCTACACCTTGGGTGCACCCACACAAAGGCCCAACGCTCAGGTGCCCATGGGGGTGTCACGTGCTGCACACACGAAGGTGCTCGCCCAGTAGTGGAACACTTGCGATGAGTTGGCGGGTTAGCTTGACTTGGAAAGGGGCGCTCACGCAAAAGAAGTAAGGTCATCCCATGAATTCCCATGAATAGAGTTCCAACAAGGGGGTCTCATAATGATTTTTAGAAAATTGACTAAATTCATTTTTAGGAGTTCAAATTCAGTTTATAATTGATTGATTATGCAACATGGTACTAACAATGATAATATTTTTTTTCATTGATGAGATAATGATTTATGTTGACTAATATATTTGTATCTCTTCTACTGGGAGTCATCACCATTATTCTCATCACCATCATCATCATCTGAATGTGTTATCAATTGATTGTAAAATTTATTGTTTTTCACTATTTATTCTTTGCAAGTTTCAGTGAATCGACTTCTAGAGGGCTACAAAAGTCTCTTGATCTAGTTTTGATTTGACTTGAGAATGGGGGCAACATTGAATTTTTTTTTTGCTTGTATGCACTGAAATTTGACATGGTTATGGTAGATGCATGCACTATAAATAGAATAGGGTTTTGAGACACAAATATGACTCACAAAAATAATTTGACAATCAAACGACAATCCAATTCTTGAATTGTATATAATTACTCAAGAAATTAATTATAAACCCATTACAAAATGTATAAAAGGAATTTTGGAAAAGTGTATAAGTTATTAATGAATTTTGCAAAGTCATTAAGGTAGAAACATTTTCTTCAAGAAATTTTCAATGCTATGAACATAAGTATAATCAAAATCGTACTTAGAATCAACAAATTAAAACAATGTAGTTATTAATAGGATTTACCTAGGTGGTTAAGAAGCATGATTGTTATCATCCCCACTTATTTTCAATTCTTGAAAGTGAAAGTTTGAGCTCTTAGTGAGTATATAATTATAATGTCTTCATACTATACTTGATATGAATATCTTGTGATGTGTTGCATCAAACTATTTCTAAAAGAAAGATTTAGTGATATTTTCTTAATATTGTTTTTTCAAATGCATAAAATTATTAAGTATATCATGCCATGACTTGTGATATTGCATGTCTATAACTCATGCAAATATAAATTATTTATTTTCTTAAGTCCATAAAATGACAAATATTTCAAAGTACAACTTGTATCAATCTATTAAATCTTAATACAATCTAAAATAATAAAAAAATAAAAAAATATACCTTAGGTACTAACAAATGATAATATTTTGTTTTCATTGATGATCTAATGATTTGTGTTGATTGATTTGCATAGCAGGGAAAACGCTCACACCCTAGGCATGCCCACACAAAAGCCCAGTGCCCAGGCCCCCATGGGGGTGTCGCGTGCTACACACACCAAGGCGCTCGCCCAGCAGTGGAATACTTGCGATGAGTTGGTGGGTTAGCATGACTTGGCAAGGGGCACCCACACAAAATAAGTAAGGTCAGCCCATGACTTCCCACGAATAGAGTTCCAATAAGTGGGTCTCATAATGATTTATAGAAAATGGACAAAATTAATTTTTAGGGGTTCAAATTCAGTTTATAATTGATTGATTATGAAACATGGTACTAACAATGATAATATTTTGTTTTCATTGATGATATAATGATTTGTGTTGACTATATATTTGTTTCTCTACTACCAGGAGGCATCACCATTATTGTCATCATCTGAATGTGTTATCAATTAATTGTATAATTTATTATTTTTCACTATATATTCTTTGCATGTTTAGTGAATCGACTTCTAGAGGGCTACAAAAGTCTCTTGAGCTAGTTGTGATTTGACTTGAGAATGGGGCCAATATCGTTTTTTTTTTAGCTTTTGCTCATATGAGTTGAAATTTGACATGGTTATCGTAGATACATGCACTGGAAAGATAAGAGGGTTTTGAGACACAAATACGACTCACAAAATAATTTGACAATCAAATGACAATCCAATTCTTGAACTGTATATAATTACTGAAGAAATTAATTATAAACCCATTACAAAATGTATAAAAGTACCTTTGGAAATGTGTATAAGTTATTAATGAATTTTGGAAAGTCATTAAGGTAGAAACATTCTCTTCAAGAATTTTTCAATGCTATGAACATAAGTATAATTAAAATCATGCTTAGAATCAACAAATTTAAACAATCTAGTTATTAATAGGATTTACCTAGGTGGTTGAGAGGCATGATTGTTATCATCCCCACTTATTTTCAATTCTTACAAGTGAAAGTTTGATCTCTTAGTGAGCATATAATTATAATGGCTTCATACTATACTTGATATGAATATCTTGTGATGTGTTGCATCAAACTATTTCTAAAAGAAAGATTTAGTGATATTTTCTTAATATCGTTTTTTCAAATGCATAAAATTATTAAGTATATCATGTCATGACTTGTGATATTGCATGTCTATAACTCATGTGAATAAAAATTATTTATTTTCTTAAGTCCATAAAATGACAAACGTTTCAAAGTACAACTTGTATCAATCTATTAAATTTAATACAATCTAAAATAAATAAATAAATAAATAAATTATACCTTAGGTTAAATCTCCCCCATAACTCATTCCAATCAATAATCCTACATTTAAAAAACTATGCTAATGTGTATATGTTGGCACAAAAATAATAACAAGGTTGAGACCCTATGTTCGGGCACAAGGGCCAACAAGGCTCCATTGTAGTCTAGCACAACGTCGACATTTTCACGTTACCCAGAATGAATAAGAAGTGTCACCCGATGCATGCTACGAACTTAGTTAGATGGGGGTTGAAATCTAGTATCGAGAAGAATCATATGAGAGAAGAAAGAAGTAGACAACATTGAATCATTCTACAAGGAAGTCTAATCACAACAGGATGTACATGTTGTAAAAGAGATATTACTTAAATATATGCATACATAAAATATCTAAAGACCCATATTAACATGCAACTAACACACGATGATCCCAATAGCAGTCTTCATAATTAATATGAGTAGTGAATGCATGACATCAGCCTCAAGGCCTCTTTTCAAACATATAAAACTCTAGACAGAACAATATATATCATATGAAACAATGGATACAAAGTGATTCTCCTAGATCTGCAACAACAAAAACAATCATTTCCAGTTCTCATTTCTGCCTTTTGACTTGTTCTTCCTTCTCTCTATGTGCCAACCTAGACTTTTAGTTCCTTCTCAAGCTCTCCACCTTCTCCCTTGCTCAGTTGTTTTCATTCCTCGACTGTCCTTTCTCTTTTCTAGCTTGGATATATTTTATCCTTCCCTCCATCCCTCCGCAACTATCAGTCTTCTGTGAGTTCCTTTATTTTTCCTAGTTATTCCTATAGCTCTCTAATGGCCATTTCCACCACTTGTCACCAACTTTTTGACTCCTCTCCAAAACTTCTTAATTCTTCCAATAATGAAGGACCTAATAGGCCTTGACCATAGTATATTGACTCATCCCAAGTTCTCTTGACTGGTGTTGTTGCTGATGCTTCGATTGGTGCTTCCTCTACACTGATCTCTTTAAATTAAGGCACCAATTCAGGGACAAAAGCAATGGTTGCCTTGCAAAAATGGGTGTACTCATTGAGAAATGTCTGCCATATTCCTTTGATTGTAGCTCCTTGTCTAAGGAACTCAGATGTAGTGTTGGACGTCGGTTGGATTGATGATGCCATCAACAAATAAGTCCATTATGCATTGATTTCATCACTTAGCTACTACAGTGTCTCTAGGTGTGTATGAGTCGACGGTCAGAGGTCTCAGAGTATCTACTTTGTCTTGGTCGACTCGCCTTCTATATGTTGAATGTGTGCCTCCAAAGTGTCTATCTCTGCCATGATTAGCTTCCATTGGTCTTTATCTTTGGTGTTCCTAGCATCATTGAGGAGTTGATTGAACCCATTGTGGGGGAGGTATACCAGTTGGTTCTTCTTTGCAAGTCAACCCAGCCATTCATCAACTTGTTGTACGAGAGTGTAGGAATCATTTGCAACATTCACAATTGATTATTTTAGGGTGGTTGTGTCGGCCATCTTCTGTTCTATTTCAGTTGCATATATCGTGGTAGGGTCCGGAAATGCACTTCTTGTTGTAGCGATGGTTTTCTTGAGTTCCCAGTTGGAATATATTAAATCATGGCATGTAGCATGGATATGGTTGCAACATTCGACAAATGTGCAAGCTAAAAATTATTTTGGGGAATTGGTCACAACATCAGAAATTGAAGGCCATAGTACCTGTAATGTTTCAGTGATATGCTCTAGCTACCCTTGAAGTTGTTGCTTTTCTTGGCGGAGCTAATCACGTTCTTCTATGAGTGTGGGAATTTGTTTTTGTTGATGTTCATGCTTGGTAGTTAAATCATTGTGCAACGTTGCAGCTTTTGTGTGGCTAGTTGAATAAAAATAAATAATTGGGATGAGGACCATCCCTGGAAATCATCTAGGTTAATAGTATAGGGTTCTGGAAAGTTACTCTGTAAGGGATACCCACTAAAAATTGACTTTTCTAAGTGTCCATGATGAGAGGTAGCTGTTGTGAAGGTTTAGCCAATAGTGGAGTGGTTTGGATGGAAACAGGGAGGGTTGGAATTGAAGGAAACAAATGAAGTGGTAATGATATTGGGTTTATAGTGGTGGTGAGTGGTTGGGTAATGATTGGTCAAATGCCCATCAGTGGACCTAGCTCCAGTAATAAAGATAGCATGGAAGTGGTGACAACTTCTATGCTAGAGATTATCATGATGGACTGGACAACATATTCAACCTCCATGTCCATCTCCATTCCCAACAGTGTTCCATATGGTATAGTGTCTGAAATGGTGGTGGATGTGGATGTTGTATGCGGTGATGGGTTGCACAAAATAGGTGATGCAACTAAAGTGGAAGGTGGAATTTCTTCAACAACAAGTGAGGCAATATGGGATTAGGGTTCTTCAAGTGTGAGATCTATAATGTGACTAACAAGGGTTAATTGCTACTTTTTGGCCGCAACGGGATGTTTCATAGCTTTTGAACCATGGGGTTTTGGATAGTAGGCTTGGATTGGGAATCAGGTCCTACTACCGGTAGTGTAGCAACTAGAGGAGTAGTAATTAGTGGATCATGTTGTCTTAAACCTTGAAACTCAACAAAGGTGGAAAACGAATCTGTTGAGACTCTGATGGTGGTGATGGTTTCCTTCAGGGAGCTCATTTGTTTCTTAAGATGTTTAATGACTGGTTGTAGCTCCTCCTCAACTAATTACTTTCTGGAATCTTCAATTGTTTCTCCCGGTAGTGGTTGGGGTACTGTTGGGCTAATTTATTAACACAAATTAACACAAGTATTTCATTATCAATCCAGGTTTGTAAAACTTGGACGCATGTCCAAAATGTATAGATATCAGATGTAGTCAAGGCTATAAGATAAAATATGAAGAACTAAGGAAATACATATTATAAATATAAATCTAATTAAAAAATTTCTAATTCACTTATCCAATATATGTGATATGAAGTGGCTCTTAACTGAGGAGAACTAGTTGTGTCCTTATTTTACAATATTATTTAATGAATAGAAATAAAAAACCATTAATTGAAAACAGATTAAGATGCACAAATTAGTAATGAAAGAGGCTCCTAACTTAGCATATCCTTGATATTCCTTATCACAAATTCATTCATCGTAATGCTATTGTCAGAAAACTGGAATTTCATAAAATTATTTGAAAGCAAGAAAGATTAACTTTAGTTTTTATTCATTAATCCAATAAAAGCAGGGTTCAACTTGAACACTGGTTGTTCCTTCATATAAAGATGATAAATAAACCAATATTCATTAGCAAACATAAATCATCATACATCAAATCAAGTAAACAAATCTGAAGCAAAACAAATAAACAAATCTAAAGCAACTAGTTTATGAAAATCAAGTTAGATTAACAATGAAGTATACTTAGCTTGGAGTAGGGGCCCTCCACCCTTGCCTTGCACACTTGAAGAGATCATAAACTACTGAAAATTCAGTCAAACATCAACACCATTGAACAATAAAATGAAGGTAGAATAGGTTCCTCAAATTAACTTCAAATATTTAAATGTCTCAACATAAAATTATACAAATTCTACATACCATAAGCCTTCAAAGTTTTGGCTTAAATAGAAGATTATGAAACAAACTGATCTAAAGTATCTCTAAGAACTATATCTATACATATCCACCTATCCAAGTTGAACTCATCCAACCTATCACTAAAAATATCGAAAATCCCATGAAATCATAAAACTGCCCTATTTCCTAGGGATTTTCTAAATGACTAGTCCTGTTTGACCATCTTTGACTGGGCTCGATTAAGCTTGGTTTGACCAAAACAATGGGATTTAGTTAAATCCTAGTTCCCAAAATTTCCATAAATGTATCCAACTCATGCCCAGGTGTCCTGCAAATATGACATCCTTATAGCCTTACGGGAATTTCTAATTCTGTCTAAAAATGCACTTGAAATTCAATTTTCATAAAAACTTCTAAAAATTGCAAAAGTAAATTTATATACCTAAATATGCGTAAATACATCAAAATGAGGTGTATTTGATGGAAAATATAGAAATTAAGTATGTTTTCTTAAGCAAAACTGGACCAAAAATGAGGGCCAACATCTTCCCCTTGCTTCTTCAGAAGCATGTCCTCATACTCGTTTCTTCCTCTTGGATCTTATGACCTCTGCTGTAAACCCTGTGCCTGACCATGATTCTTCTTGTTGTGCTACTTCTAGAAGATAATCTATCCCCTTGCACTGTTCTTCCTTGTAAATAGTAGCTTTTACCTTCTATTTCTCATACTTGTTTTTCCACATGTTTTTATCTTTGAGCCACTTGAAAGCCTGTTTGCAAAGTAAATCATTCTTTCTTTTCAGTTTGCCTACCTCCTCATTGAGTTTTTCATTCTTCCTTACTAACTTTGCATTATTTTTCTTATATGCTTTATTTTCTTTCTTCAAGTGCTTCTCTAAGATCCTGTTTATTTCTAACTGATCTGTCAGTTCTTTTATCTTGCTCAAGTGCAACTCTTTTTCTAATTCCTATGTATCTTTTGCAAATGATGTGGCCTCTACATTATCAAAGTATGAGTCTTTTTCTAAAGCTTCTTTCTCCAATCTTTCAATTATGTCTTCTACTTGTTTCTCTGTAGAAAGCGTTTCTACAATCTGTACTTCATGGTCCTTGCTACTTATTTCTGTTGGGCTCTTTCTCATATGCCTCCTAGGAGTGGATATGAAGGATGCTTCCTTCTCAATCATGACAATGTTGTTTTCCTTCTTAGATCTAGTTCTTGGATAGAGTGGTGAATTCATAATGCCTCTTGTTTCCTAATCTGTTTTGTACTGTTCTTCTATGACATGTTCTTCATGCTGGTTTTGGACTAAAAACTCTTTCCAGATTATACCTTGAGTTCTTACTTGATGCTCTACAAGAATTTTTATTAGTCCCTGATGATAAAATTGAGCTTCTTTTGGTTTATTTTCATTTTTCACTAACTTTATCAGCTTGATCAAATTCCGGGAGAAGAAATATGGCAAGTTTATTTTTACTTCTCCTTTAATGTGTTGAAGCATCCTGACGTGGTAAAGATGTGCTATACTATGGCCTCTATCACATGTGAAAAATTTTTGAATGATCAAAACTAACTCTCCCCATGGCTTGTTGAACCATTCCCTAGGTATGCCTTTAGCTCTATCAAAGACTCCCTTCATGTTCTTCTCTGAGAAGAAAGTTTGTGCTTTCTCTTTGAAGTGTAGACCTTTATGATATTTTTCTCATGTCAATTGAAGATCTAAAGCTTGGGAGATGTATTCTAGAGTCAATGGAATGATTAAGTTTCCTACCATAGTTTGATCTTGGGCATAGTTGTTTACAAACTCCCTGATTATACTCTCATTGTGCCCATTAAACCTCTAAAGAAAACCTATAAGCCCAGATTGATATAATTTCTCTATTGTTTCCTTCTTCCACTGCTCAATCCAGAATTTTGGTTCTATTCCTGTGGTCATGTTTTTTGAAAACCAATTGATATATCCCTCTACTGTCATCAATCTCATTTTTGAAAATGAAAATAAAATTCATTCATGCATAGAGATCTTTTTGATTCAGTTATACATTATAGTAGTAGTAGGGCTTACCTTTTTTCTGATACTCTTTAGAAACAATGAATTCAATCTTGTTTAATCTTTGTTTCACTGCAACAATAAGTCATTATTCTTTTCAAAACATTACTCTTTGTAGATGAAAAACAAAAACAAACATCCTGCTTATTCTATGATGCAAAATCCACTCTATGTTCTATTCTCTGTCCACATAAATGAAATGTTCTTCTTATGCATATCATTTATTATATTCACTGTTTATAGGAAAAGAAATAAAAAATCGAAACTTTGTTTTGATTTTGAAAAAAAAATGATATATAAAAAATCATGCCATAGCTTCTCCTTCTGATTTTTGTTTCTATAACTCCTTCCCATGGTTAACAAATTCATTTATATGTCAAACTAAAGTTGTTTTCGAGTTCACTATTTGTGCAATCAAGCCCACTATTTGTGGAATCAAACTATAACTAATTCACTGTGTACTAAACACTTTGTTTCATCAGCTAACTCAACGATTTCATGATTAAACATGTGTTTATGCAATCAAACTACAAATAACACTGTTTCATCAACCAACTCAGTGATTTCATGATTAAACATGGAGGATCTAAATTGATTTAACTGCTTGTGATGAAATGTCGTGATTCCCTCTGTGTCGTGGCCCAATCAACCTACGTTTCATAATGTTTTCTACTGTTAAATTTCATTCAGAAACCTTATGTCTTTACTGATGGCAGAGTCTCAATGAATGCAAGTAATGACAAATCATAAATAGTGGTAGAAGTGCTATCTTATATCTTGGAGTCAAACTTGTGTTTCATTAAAAATCCCAAGATTTCCTCATCAAAACATATGCTGTGTTTATTTAAAGAAATTGAGTTTTTCTCTTACCTTCTTACTCATGAGATCTTTCTTAGTTAATTCCACTTTCTTTTACATGACTGCAAGTTCTCTCGGCTTATCCCCCAATATTCTTCACTTATTCTTCTTATCTCTCCGATTCTCCACTTCTATATTTCTTGCTTCCCTTCTCTCGGTTTGATTTCCTTTGTTTTTGTCTTTTCTCTGTCAAACCATTCTCCACTAGGCTCTCGAATGCATGCTAATAGCTCATACAACATTCGTTGTCCTCCCTGAGCCTGTAAATTTCTATGATGGCAGAGAGAAAGTGATTTTTACATAGGTCTGTGTGTAAAAATGGTGGAGGTGCAGTGTATGAGTTTTGGTTGAATGCAAAGACTCACGGTGTTGTTTTTAGTTGAAATGTTTATTGCTGTGTTTTCAAATTTGGTTGACCGTTCCCACATGCTTCAACTTATGACTGCTTTCCTTCGTGGTTTTCCTACGTTTCTTCATGGTTGTCCTCCATACTTACCCATGGTGCTTACCTCCACGTCTTGGATTTTCATTACCTTAACCTTTGACTGTTGTTTACTCATATCACCGTATAGTCATCCTGCCATACGTTTGCATTTCCACCGGCTCATATTATTACTCCATCTCATACCTATTCACAGTGCATTTTGATTTGATCGCCGCACCTTTGAAATTCATTATAGTTCTATTGCATGGCCTTATGCCCGTTAAACTTCATCATGCCTCCACTTCATATCCATTTCCAATGTATTATGCCACCGAAATGACTTCATGATGTTTGTTTCGTTGCATGGCATCACATTATTTGTTTCATTGTGTTATGATAACCTTACACTCCATAGCATCATATTTGTTTTATGCGCTTTGATTATAACTTATCGAAATGAATTATTTCGATTTCCTTTGACTTGTATTATTTCATAATGTGCGCCTTTCAATATATGTAATTTAATTTTAAAATGACCATGTTAAGGTCATATTTAAAATTAAATTTATGATACTAACTTTTGTATGGTTTTTTAGGTCTAGGGTTTGACTATTGGACCCTCTATTTCTAATCCATTTGTTTTTTTTTTTTTAATACTTAGGGTTAATATGATGTGTATATGGAATATGAAATGAATATGTGGTATTTGGAGTATGAATATGGAATTAAATGGGTAGGATAATGGATATGGAAAGGAATATATATGAATAGGATAATAGGAATATAATGAATAAAATAATGAAGGTAGTGAAATGTAGGTAAAATATGCATGTTAGATATTAAATTAATCTTAACAATCTCTAGAAAATTTTTAAAAATTTTGAAATTTCAAGAGCAAAATTTTTTACTCACTATACTTTACTCCCTGATAGTATTTGATGATGTCTTCTGGTCAAATAATAGGTGAAAATGTATTTGGTGGATCATATAGGATATATTTCGATGTAAACTTGATTCCTTCTACATGTTTTTGCATTCATCATTGATTCAAGATCATTGAATGTTGATGTCGTTCAGGTCCCTTCTGCAATTGGTACCTAATGATTCAGGTCCCTTCTGTCAGGTATATTTTTTATGCAACATTTGTCATATAATACATGTTTCTTCTAACATTTCAGGTCCGTTTTACACAATTTTTCCAATAATGTTCAGGTCACTTTTGTAATACAATTCAAGTTCCTTCCTCAATTCAACTGCTCAAACTTTCAGCTGCTCAAACTGAGTTTCTTTTGTAACTTCCCCCTTGCTTATTTTAAGACTTGTCCTCAAGTCTTGTATTTTTTTGGAGGGTTCATTCTATAAATTCAAACTATCGTCAGAGTAAAACAAAATTATAGAATTCATACATGCCAAACTAGTTGGTTTTCCTCCATATATATATTTGTCTTCTTCTTCTGGAATAATGGAAGGCATATTGCTATGTTGTTCCATTACTTCCAGATCAGCATCTTTTGACATTTGTTTCATAAAATCTTCTTTATTGATAGGATTATTGTAGACTTTTAGCCAATATCCGTTAACTACAAATGAAATAGATTCTTGATCAATTGTTTTTATCTTGACAACTCCATTATCAAAGATCTCCTCTATCTCATATGGCCCCAGCTAATGAGTTGTAAACTTTGCCTTGAAATCTTTAAATCTGGAGTCAAATAATAATGCCTAGTATCCTTTGTTGAATGTTTTGTTCTTGATGAATCGATCATGCCATTTCATCCTTTTCTACTGCACAAGAGTTGTGTGCTCCATTGCTTGATGTCTTTGTTTATCCAGTTGATTCAATTCCATTACTCGTTGTTGTTGTGCTTCAAATAATTCCAATCCTAGCTTTGCTACTAACTTGAATGTGTGTATTTGAAATTCTATGGGTAACAGGACTTCTTTTCCATACACTAACTGATATGGATTGAACCCAGTTGTGTTTTTCCATGTTATCTTGTATGCCCATAGTGCATCTCTTAATTTCTCTTACCCGTCCTTGCTATTCATTTGTACTGTTTTTGTCATGATATTCTTCAATACTTTGTTTGTCGACTCCACTTGTTCGTTTGCTTAAGGATGGTACGGAGTTGATTTTCTATGTTTGATCTTGTACTTTTCCGTAAGATCGTGAACAAGCTTGGAAGTGAAATGTGTGCCTTTGTCAGTTACAATCTGTCTTGGTACTCCAAATCTGACAAACATTTCCTCAAAGAGGAATGTGACTAATGTATCTTCTATTGCTCTTGCTACAACCTTTGCCTCAACCCACTTAGTAACATAATCAATACATACCAAGATGTACTTTTTTCCGTTTGATGGTGAGTTTATTGGTCCCACAAAATCTAGAGCCCATTGCTCGAATGGCTCTATGAGTACTTGTGGCTTAAGGGGCATTTCATATCATATTATTGGCCTTCCTATTCTTTGGCAGTTGTCACACCTTTTGACGTTGGCTTTGGAAGCTTTGAAGATTTTTGGCCAATAGTAGCCCAATTACAGCATCTTATAGGTTGTTCGCTGCTTTGCAAAATGACCACCACATGGTTCATCATGACATGCTTTCAAAATTTCTAATATTTCATCTTCTCTAACACATTTTCTTATTATCAGATCAGAGCTAGTATAAAAGAGATCACCATTCACTCAGCTATATCTAGAACTATCTTTAATTATTTTTCGTTTTTGTTTCTTTGTAAACTGGGGTGGTAATTTTCCAGAGGATAAATATTTTGCTATACCTGCAAACTATGGTGTTTTGACAGTTATTGCAAATAGATATTCATCTGGGAAACTATCTGAAATAGGATTTAGATCACCAGGTGTATGAAGCCTTGAAAGGGAATCAGCTATTTGATTGTCTTTACCTAGTCAATCTTGAATTGTAATATTAAATTCCTACATTAACAATAGCCATCTTGTAATTCTTCCATTTGCGATTGCTTTATTCATTAAGTATTTGATTATTGAATCATCTGTGTGAATGAATACTTCATAGCCTGTTATGTAATGCCTGAATTTGTTTACTGCATATACTACATCTAACATTTCTTTTTTTGTGACTGTGTAGTTCAGTTCTGCTGGTGTTAAGTTTTTACTTATGAAGTATATAGCATAATTAAACAGGTTTTCTTTCTGTACAAGTGATGCACTTATAGCTGTATCAGATGCATGAGTGGAGATATGAAATGGAAAAGACCAATTTGGTCCTCGAAGAATTATGGCAACTAATAGTTTTTCTTTCAATAATTGAAATGCATTTCTACAATGGTTTGTCCATTAGAATTCAATATATTTTGCAAGTAACTTAAATAGAGGCAGTGATATTTTACTAAAATTTTCAATAAATCTCCTATAGTATCTTGCATAACCCAAGAAACTTCTTACTTCCTTTTGAGTTGTAGGTGGCATTAAATTCACAATGACTTGTATTTTGGCTGGGTCCACCTGAATTCTTGATGAGGAAATATGGTGTCCCAACACTATCCCCTCTGTTAACATCATGTAGAAATTTTTATTACTTAGGGATAGATTTGTCTCTATGCATCGTTTCAAAAATTTCTCAAGATTTTTCAAACAATCGTCAAATTTGTTTCCATATACAGTGAAATCATCCATATAGACTTCTACACATTCATGGATCAGATCAGCAAATATTGCAAGGACTGCTCTTTGGAAAGTAGTGGGTGCATTACATAGCCCAAAAGGCAAAACATTGTATGCATATGTTCCCCATGGGAAAGTAAATGTTGTTTTGTCTTGGTCTTCCATTGTTATTGTAATATGATTATACACACTAAATCCATCTAGGAAAGAAAATAATTTCTTCCCGACTGATGAATCTAGGACCTAGTCAATAAATGGTAGGAAATGATCTTTTAATGTTGCTTTGTTCAATTCTCGAAAATCTACACATAGTCTACACTTCCCCTTTTTCTTTGGTACTACCACTAAGGGAGAAACCCATTGACTGTCAGAAATAGGATAGATGAATCCAACTTGTAGTAGTTTTTGTAGTTCTTCTTTCACTATTTCCTTCATCGTGGGGTTCATCCTCCTTTGAGGCTGCCTTACTGGTTTAATATGGTCATCAATATAGATGTGCTGGATACATGTGTTGGGGTGAATTCCCTGCATGTCTATGTAATCCCAGGCAAAAGATTTTTTTTATTTCTGTAACAATTCTATTACCACTTGTTCTTGCGACGATTGTAAGTTATTACCAATATTGAAATGTTTTCCAGGATAAATCTCAATAGTTTTATTTTTTGAATTGGTAATTGTGTTTACAAGAAAAATATCTGTGAATGAATCTTTCAATGATTGAATTGTGCAGGTTTTCTGAAAACAGTGGTTCAAAAGATTACTTGCAACTTTATACTGGGTTACTCTAAGCTCCTCTGAAATATTTGGTTCTAAGATGAAAATATATAGTAGATCTTCATTCTCCTCTTTTCCTCTAAGGTCAAAGACTTAGTTAATATTGAGAACTAATTTTGTTTGTTGTTGTTCTTGTCCTTCAAGCCATGATACTAAAGAAGGTGCTTGTGCTTTCTTTCATCCCCATGTGCAATAATAATAATTCCCGATCTACATCCTATAAAGCAATCAGCAGTGGCTAACCACGGTCTACCTAAGATTAGAGGATGTATTCTAAGTTTGTTTTCAACTGGAAAATGAATAAGTCTACAGGATACTCACATGAATCGAGAGAGACTATGATATCTTCTAATATTCCTTCTAGTACAACCTTAGATCTGTCTGCTAACTCTAAAATGGTAGTAGTAGATCTAATGTTGTTTAAATTTAAATGTTTCATTGTTTCTGTAGTAATTACATTTATAACTGCTCCCAAATCTATTAATGTGTTTGGAACTGAAAAATTATTTATTGAAATAGTAACCATAGGGATACTAGGGTCAATATATTTTTGACTATTGTCTTCGTAGACATGAGGCTAGCTAGTTTTCTAATGACTTGGATTGTAGTAGGATCCTTTTTCTTTTTACCAGTTTTCTTGATGCATAATTCCTTTACTATTTTAGCAATTGGAATTTCTTTTATTGATTGTAATAAAGGAATTTTGACATAAGCATTATTTAATTCATCCAAAATATCAAATTCAGGAAGAGACAATTGATTTTTCTTCTCTACTAACCTCTCTAGATAAGGTGGTGTTTGAGCTATTATAGTTTTTCCTTTCTGACTTTGATTTTCTGAATGTGATGTTTTAGGTTGTTTCCCTTGTTCAACTAGTTCTTCTATGATCGGAGGAGAATTTTTATGCAGTACTTTCCTAGACCTTAAATGGACATCATTTATGGGAAGAATGGAGTATGTTGGGAAACATGTTGCTTCTTCTACATTGTATGTAGGTTTATCCCTTTTGTTACTCGGATTTGCTACTGGTTGAGCTAGTAGTTGAGTTGGTATAGGCTGGTTCGAAGGCAGTTGTAGCTATTGTGGTTGTGTTAGTAATGGTGCGAGAATTTGTTGTGGAAATGGCATGGGTTGTGAGTATTGTTGAAACTGTTGGTATGAAAATGGTTGTTGATATTGTTGTTGGTATTGCTATTGGTATTGTTGAGGATACATTTGTTGAGGTGGCTGGTTTCCATAGCTATACCCTCTCCAACCTTGTGCAGGTTGGTTTTTATATTGTTGTGGAGGCTAAGCTTGCCATGACATTGGGGTATTCCAAGAATTTTGTGGAGGATACTGATAGTTTTGTTGAGGGAATTGTTGAGGAATCCTTGGCTGCCAAAACCTTCTTGGTGCCACATAGTAAAATCCTTTTGCTCCTTGTACTTATTTCATTGAATTCATTTGCAATTCTTTCAACCTTAGACAATTTTTTGTTGAATGGTTTTCTGTACAAAGGCCACATACCTGAATACTATCTAAAGGGCATTCTCTTAATGGATACTTCTTTCTACATTTGGGACAAAAGATTGCTAAGATTTGTTCTTTTTCTTCTTTCTTTTTGTTTGCTTTCAAAACATCTACTTGTGTCCCTAATGTACTTAGAAGATCAGTTTTGAATTTTTCCAGCAAGCTCCCTATCTCTACTCTTGTTACCCCTCCTGCTGCTGATTTTTCCGCTTTTGAACTAATATCTCTTCTTCCAAGTTTTGATCTTCCTATTGAATATTTCTGAGATAGGTCTACAATTTCATGAAATGGCAAGTTTGAAATATCACCCTTGCCCATTACATTCAAAATGTCAATATACTCATCTCTTGTAAGTTTTAGAAAGATTGTACGGATGGAATCTGAGTTCAGAGAGTGTTGCTTAGATTTTTGAAGATTGTAAGAAAATCTTTCCAAATATTCTTCTAAATTTTCATCTTCTTGTTGTGTCATTCTAAAAACATCCTCTTTCGAGTCCCTAGGCCTGCAATAGGCTTGATACTTTTTAAGAAATATTTTCTTCATGTCATCCCAAGAAGTGATTATACGTTCTCCTAAACCCATGAACCATTTTAATGTTGCTGCTTTCAAAGTAGCAGGAAAGAGGTGAAGCTTGTATGTGTCATTTGTGTATCCATAAGTTCTACACAAGATGTCGAATTCAAACATAAATGAGTCAGGATCTTCTGTTGGCATTCCATAAAAGTTAGGCAATACAGAAGGTGGAATATTTTTCATTTTTACTTCTTCTCCTAATATTGCACTTGTATCTAATATTGGAAAGCCAAAAATAGCTTCCTAATCATCAGTATTTTCTTGTTCATTATCATTTAGTCTTTTGTTATTATACTATGTTTTTCTTTCTTCTTCTCTCTTTCTATCAGCTTCTCTTTTTTGCTTCTTTCTCTCTTTGTCTTATCCATTCCCTTTGTTGTTTTTCATATTTAAGTCTCTATTTTGGAGTGAAAACAATGGATCCTTGCCCTTCTTCTATCATAGTTTCAACTATTTCGATGGCAATTTGAGATTCAAGTTGTTGTTTGTTTTCGAAAATAGGTTGATCTATGGGCTCAAAAATGGGATGATCTATTGGTTTAACAATTTTCCTTGTTTCCATTTGTTTTTCTGAAGTGGGTGTTGCTTTTGGAGTTTGTTTTCTTTTTACCTCCCAAGCTAACAAGGTTTCTCTTTCAATTAAAATTATCTTTGTCCTGATCTTTGTTTTCCTTCTAATTCCTCTAGTGTTGGTTTACCAGAAACCAATGTAGTTATTCTTGATGGTCCTACCTCTATGGATGGGGGGTTTTGTTTAATAAATCTACCTTTTTGATCTCTATTTCTAAGCATAAAGAAGCATAACTAAAAGAAACATAACATAACTAGTTTTTTATTGTTTTTGTTTTGTTGTGTTTTTCTTTTAGGTTTTAATTTTATCTTCTATTTGACTATGTTGATGAATTCCTCCCCGGTAACGGTGCCAAAATGTTGGGCTAATTTATTAACACAAATTAACACAAGTATTTCATTATCAATCCAGGTTTGTAAAACTTGGACGCATGTCCAAAATGTATGGATATCAGATGTAGTCAAGGTTAGAAGATAAAATATGAACAACTAGGGAAATACATATTATAAATATAAATCTATTGAAATAATTTCTAATTCACTTATGCAATATATGTGAGATGAAGTGGCTCCTAACATAGGATAACCAGTTGTGTCCTTCTTCTACAATATTACTTAACGAATAGAAATAAAAAACCATTAATTGACAACAGATTAAGATGCACAAATAAATAATGAAAGAGGCTCCTAACTTAGGAGATCCTTGATATTCCTTATCACAAATTCATTCATCATAATGCTATTTTCAAAAAACTCGAATTTCATAAAATTATTTGAAAGCAAGAAATATGAACTTTATTTTTTATTCATTAATCCAATAGAAGGAGGGTTCAACTTGAACATTGGTTACCCATTCATATAAACATGATAAATAAGCGAATATTCATCACGAAACATAAATCATCATACATCAAATCAAGTAAACAAATCTTGATCCAGGTGGATGTTGTTGGCCACCCACCTATCCCATTTGGACCCCCACAACTGTCTCTTTCAGCATTTTCAGTTTCCTTAATTGTAGCACAACTTACTATTTTTAGCAGTTTTTCGGGTCCTGAACTTCCGGAGCCATTTTGAGGCCCTAAACAATGTTTTTTGGGAAATATGGGGCAACATGGGTCCATGGACCAATGTTGCCTCCCAAAGTGGTAGTGCTCGGATATATCTTTCTAATGAGCTATTGTACGCGTCAAACGGAGATCATATGCCAAAGTTACGACCCCGGGAATTTGATGTACCAATTTACCCAAACGAGGCCCACAATTTGGCGTTTCATCTTCTAGGGTTAGGTTTTGAAATGTTAATGGTTTTCCATTGTTTCTCTACAATAAATAGGCCTTCAAGCCTCATTGTAACACAGTTCAGAACAGTTCAGAGGCATGTAGCAACCACATCTCTTCTCAGAGATAAGCTACCATCGCCCTAGCTGGTTTATTTCCATTTCTGGTTGTAAGCATATTTTAGTATTTTCCATTAATGAAATGAAGTATTATTTCCACTGCATCTATGTGTATATGGTTATCTCTGTAATTTATTGTGTTCCTATTTAAATCCGGATCAGTGGTATCAGAGGGGTCTGCTTTTTTTCTGTTTTTCTTTGCATGTCCCCAACGAGGTCGGGATATAAGTAGTTAGGGCTTGAACTGGTTGAACCTTTGCAAGACCAGTCTCGAAAATCTCGACGACCTCCCATGGTGGATGAGAAGAAAGATGAGGGGGCAGGAGATCCTATCAAAATCTTGCTCGAAGAAGCGCTCGAGCAGCAAAGGAAGGCGATGATGGATAACTTTGCCCAGATACTTCAACGGCTACCCAGAGGTGACGCATCGGCTTCCAACAGCTACTCTGGAAATGCCACACCGTTTAAGGTACAAGCTAATTTTGAAATCCCCATCTTCGAGGGTCAAATAGACGCAGATGCCATAGATAAATGGTTAAATCTGCTAGACAGGTATTTTTCTGTTCATGAATTTCCAAATCGGGAAAAGATTGTTTTCGCTCTTCTCAAAGAAGCCCCCCACATCAAGGACTGGTGGGAAACCTACTGCGAGCAAAAGGAAGAAAGTACATGCTCACTATTTTCAGCCGCACCCACTTGGAATGATTTCCGGGATGCCATCAAGGAGCAGTACTACCCTGTCGGAAGCTATGGGGACAAATACATCAAATGGACCACACTGCGGCAGGGACGAGACCAAGATGTGCCGGAGTTCACAAACATTTTTCATACCCTTCGCACATAGTTGGGTATCAAAGATTCTGAGCTGCATCTGGTACTCAAATATCGTGGCTGCCTGCACAGATACATCTAGGAAGAGATGGTGTTCTTGAACATCTCCTCGCTCGGCACGGCGTATTGATACGCTGTCAAAATCGAGCAAAAGTTCAAACAGAAGAAGCGAGACTCTGGATCTGCAAATCCGAAGCCCAAAGGACAAAGCCAAGGCGGGGTGATCCAAGACAACCCGTCGAAGCTACAAGAAAAGAACAACACCATGAAGCCGAAGAAGGACACATGGAAGTGGTGTGAGTTCCACAAGAGTCCCACTCATAACACAAGTGAGTGTCGGACCAAGCAGTCGCTGGTGGCTAAGTTGAAGGCTTCCGAATCAGATGCATGTTCCGACCTTGAGCCAGAACCTGACAAGGGAAATGGAAAAGGGAAGCAAATCATTGATGCAGCTCCCGATGCCACTGTTGCCACTGCCAAGATCCAGAAAGATGAGCTCGAAAATCTAGAGGAAGGGGAGCGTCTTTTCCACTCACAGATGTGAGTGAAGGGTTCGTCGCTGCAATTCATTGTCGACAGTGGTAGCCAAAAGAACCTCATTTCAGCAGAGGTCGTGAAGCGGTTGGGCCTACCGACTACACCTCACCCATAGCCGTACAGTATCAGGTGGCTTCATGAAGGACGAGATCTAAAAGTTCGCCAGCAGTGCTGCCTTCCCTACAGCATCAAACCCTTCACAGATGAGGTATTGTGTGACGTTACACCTCTGGATGTTTGTGATGTATTATTAGGCCAGCCATACTTATGGAGGTGACATGCTGTGTATGAGTCCAGGCCTCGTGCTGTCATTATTTCTTTGAATAATTCATTATACAAGATACCAGAGGTAGCCCCACCTACCGCCACATCTTTGATCACCGCTAAGAAAGGTAGCAAGCTCATCTCCCAGACCAGGAAATTCATCTGTCTGGTTCACTCCCAAAGTAAGGAGAATATTGTCATCACATCCATGACCCCCACGAAGAGTTCCTCCATGCAGTAGTAGTAGCAAAGGAATACAGTCATGACAAGACACAGGAACAACTTCTCCTCATCCATAAGGGTACCACACAAGTTTCAGGTGGGCGACAAAGTTTGGTTGCATCTGTAGAGAGAACGCCTTACCAGAACCCATCAGAAACTCAGACCACTCCGACATGGTCCTTACGCCAATACCAAGGCTATGGGTAACAATGCTTTGAAGCATAACATTCCTCCATTCCTTCGCTTGCACCAAGTGATCAATGTGGACCGTCGTCGACCATGCTTCCCACCATTTCTGAACACATCAGAGATTGCAGAACATCTCACCAGGGACCAAGTTCAGCAGATGGAGGAACTCAACGCAATGGGGACCATTGCTTCCTAAGGGGGGAGGAATGATCCAGGTGGATGTTGGTGGCCACCCACCTATCCCATTTGGACCCCCACAACTATCTCTTTCAGCATTTTCAGTTTCCTTAATTGTAGCACAACTTACTATTTTTAGCAGTTTTTCGGGTCCTGAACTTCTAGAGCCATTTTGAGGCCCTAAACGACGTTCTTTGGGAAATTTGAGGCAACATGGGACCATGGACCGATGTTGCCTCCCAAAGTGGTAGTGCTCGGATAGATCTTTTGAACGAGCTATTGTACACGTCAAATGGAGATCATATGCCAAAGTTACGACCCCAAGAAATTGATGTACCAATTTACCCAAATGGGGCCCACAATTTGGCGTTTCATCTTCTAGGGTTAGGTTTTGGAATGTTAAGGGTTTTCCATTGTTTCTCAACAATAAATAGGCCTTCAAGCCTCATTGTAACACAGTTCAGAACAGTTCAGAGGCATGTAGCCACCACATCTCTTCTTAGAGATAAGCTACCATCGCCCTAGCTGGTTTATTTCCATTTCTGGTTGTAAGCATATTTTAGTATTTTCCATTAATGAAATGAAGTATTATTTCTGTTGCATCTATGTGTATATGGTTATCTCTGTAATTTATTGCGTTCTTGTTTAAATCCGGATCAAATCTGAAGCAAAACAAATAAAGAAATCTGAAGCAACTAGTTTATGAAAATCAAGCTAGAATAACAATGAAGTGTACTTGTCTTGGAGTGGGGGCCCTCCACCCTTGGATTGCACACTTGAAGAGATTATCAAATACTACAACTTCAGTCAATCATCCACACCATTGAACAGAAAAATTAAGGTAGAACATGTTCCTCAACTTTAACTTCAAATATTTAGATGTCTCAACATAAAACTATACAAATTCTACACACCATAAGCCTTCAAAGTTTTAGCTTAAATAGAAGATTATGAAACAAACTGATCTAAAGTATCTCTAACAACTATATATATCCATATCCACCTACCCAAGTCTAACTCATCCAACCTATCACTAAAAATATGGAAAATCCCATGAAATCATAAAACTACCCTATTTCTTAGGGATTTTCTAAATGGCTGGTCCTGTTTGACCAGCTTTGACTGGGCCTGATTAAGATTGGTTTGACCAAACCAATAGGATTTAGTTCAGTCCTAGTTCCCAATATTTCCATAAATGTATCTAGCTCGTGCCTAGGTGTCCTGCAAAAATGACATCCATATAACCATTACAGGAATTGCCGATTCTGTCCAAAAATGCACTTGAAATTCAATTTTCATAAAAACTTCTAAAAATTGCAAATTTAAATTTATATACCTGATTATGAATAAATACATCAAAATGAGGTGAATGTGATGGAAAATGGATGGAAAATATACAAATTAAGTATGTCTTCTTAAGCAAAACTGGACCAAAAATGAGGGCCAACAAGTGCCATCCCTTCGAATAAATAGATGTCTATGCCTTCTTGAATCTCCCCTTCAATTCTTGGCCATGAACCTACCTATGTATGGAATGCTTTGGCGGTCAACATAAAACTTTGGGGTCTCATATGGAAGGTGTAGTGGTGAACACAATGCAACCTTATCCAAGTGCTGATATGACTAATGCCAAACCAAATTTCTGATGAGTACTCATCAAGAAGTGACTTCAAAACCTTTTTCACAGCCTTGAAAACATCCCATAAAGCAACTCTCTCATTACAATTTTCTCATCCAATTTGAGCACTGGAACATATACAATATTATTCATCATCTTGGAGTGGCGCTGGTAGACATAAAATACAGGGGGTTGGGATCTAATCTTGGAACAACAGAACTTAGGAACAATCTGTAAACTAAGAAAATCTACCACCTTGGCTTCAGACTCTGAAGAATTCATCATTTCCATGAATATTAAGTTGAATAGCTTGACATGGTGTTTCTAACGAGACCTCCTAACTAATTATTATGGAAACTTTCCCTACGCATACTCAATCATGTTAATCCTATTGTCGGTTGAGCTGGACTTGACTCAGATGATGCAATACTAAAAAAGTAAAGGTGGAGTTGATGGGTAATTATTGTATCGCGATGGAAGATGCTTAAGAATTGATTATTTCTATAACGAGAAAGATTTAATGTAAATCTGGGCTGACACTAGAAATTATTTTCTAACTATTACGAAAATGACACTTAACATGTGTGACTTCCCCCAAACACAATCAGTTGTGGTGTGGTGGTAGAGCATCCACAACTAGAAGAGACCTGGTGGAATATTTATTTATAAATGTAAATAACTAACTGGTTAAAGACACTGATGCGACTAGTGAAAAGCCAAACAAATGATTCCTACCTACTCCTACCTATGGTCTCCTTTCGAAGATCCAATCAATTTTGAATAACATTGTTTGAGTTGTGGAAAGGTTTCAGGTATGCACCATTCACCCATCCTAGTAGAACTACATCATCTAGTTGAGCGAGATTAATGACTCCTGTCTCTTTTACTTCCACAACAACAAATGATCCTAACTAATGCATCTGTAGCTTTCTGAGAAACTTCAAGAATTTGATATCATATAGCAGAACATGTCCTCCTACTATGAATGATTTTATCTTAATATGCAGGTCATGCCATGCCTAATTCCTTTTCTTTTCGACCACTTTATGGAAATATGCCATAAACCTAGCCTCATCGATCTTTTAAAGTTCATCTAGCCTTTTCTAAATTCGTTCCTCCTCTATCATATGAGTGACCTAAGTTATGAAAAGGATGGGAATAACAAATTCAATTGGTATCACATCCTCCCATCCATACACAAGCTGGAAAGGTGTATGCTTGTGTAATTATTAATAGTTGTATGGTATGCCCATTAATTCGTTGGAACTCTCTCATCCAAATCATCGTGGTTGGCTGAGCATATCCTAGTTAAACCATTCTCCAAGATCTTGTTGAAGCCCTTAACTATACCATTTTCTTCAAGGTGATATAGGCTGCTCCTATGGTGTTATATCATGAAGTTTTGAAGTAAGGAGGAAATTGCTTCATTTATGAAGTGGTTCCCTTGATCATTAGTGAGACTCCTAGGGCACCCAAATCTGGATATGATGTTCCCAAATATGAATCTGGTGGAGGTATCCACAATAAAGTCCTTAACTGGTGTTGCCTCTGCCCATCTGGTAAGATACTCTTCTATGGTGATGATATACCTGGTGTGAGAGTGACCCACCACCGGATTGATAGGTCCTATAAATTCGACCTCCCATTTCTCAAGTATCTGTAGAGCACGTATTGGTTGCAATGGCAGTTCATCATGGGTTGATGGTCTCCCAACCCTTTGGAAAACATCACAACCTCTAGCATATTCCTTCGCATCTTTGAAAATCGTCGACCACCATTGTGTTACCTACAATATTTTGCTTGCGATAGACTTTCCTCCAACATGTCCACCCGCAACTCCTGAATGACACTCCCATAATACATCGGGTATCTCATGGTTAAGGACACATCTGCGCAACACCTAATTAAGGCCCAATTTATACAGTTGTCCTGTAACCAATTTATGATTGGTAGCTCAGATGACTATATGTCACCGTTGTGTGGTTTTATATTCTTCCGGACATTTACCTGTAGCTAAAAAGGCTAAAATGTCCTCCAAGTAATCTGGTATTGCTTCAATCTCGAATATATTGACATCTTGTAGCTGATCATCAAGGGGTCCTCCACTTTCTCATGTTTCCATCCGTGAGAGGTGATCAGGTCCCATATTCAATTAGATAGGATTAACAGTTACTTCAAATGTGAATTCCTGGAATAAAAAAATCCATATGCAAATTCTTCCTACAAGTACATGATTTTTCACTAAATATCTCAAAGTGGAATGGTCATTGAAAAACTTGAACATGCCTCTGAGCAAGTATTGTTTGAATTTTTGAAGAGAATATACCATCACAAGTGCCTCCCACTCAGTTGCGGTATAGTTCTTTTCTACTGTGGACAATTTTCGGCTAGCAAAATAAATTGGGTGGTCGAGGTTCCCTTCCTCAAGTTGAGTTAGAACAACACCCATACCAATTCTTGATGCATCAATGTGGACATGGAACTGTTTGTCCTAGTTTGGGTAGACTAAGATCGATGCACTTGTTATTTTTCTTTCAATATATTGGGTGAAACATCACATTCTTTCAACCACATGAATTGTTCATCCTTCCTTAAAAACTTCTCCATAGGTGCAATAATCGAGGCATAGTTGTGGATAAACCTCTTGTAGTACCTGGTATGTCCCAAGGTGGATCTGAGTTGTTTTACACTTGTGGCTGGTTCCATATTCATGATTGTTGCAACGTTAGCAGGGTCTACACATAATCCTTTACACACTATGTGGCCCAAGAGCATTCCAAAAGGGACTGAAATATGCACTTCCTCAAATTTAATGATATCTGCAACTGTCTACATCGATCAAACATGATTCTAAGAAGACTGGAGTGTTTCTTTAGAAAATTATATACCATCCAATCATCCATATAAACTTATAGGAACCTGTGGATGTTATCTATAAAGGATGGAATCACAATCCTTGAGACAACCATAGGTGCATTCTTCAGTCCGAAGGGCATAACATGATAACCAAATAATCCATCTGTAAAATAATAGGCTTCATTCCTCACCACATTATCTAAAAGTTCATCACTGAATGGAGTAGGAAAAGGATCATGCACACAAGTGTTGTTTAGACTGTGATACTCCACACAAACCCTTATCTATGTAGCATCTTTATTATTTTATATCAAAATAAATCTTACCGACTCTACCTCATCCATCGGGAATATAAGCCCCGTTGGTAGCATCTTATCTGTCACTTTTTTCGCTTTCTCCATAACCCTTGGGTTCAATCTATATGGTCAATGATTTACTGGCTTTGCATCTGGTTTTAGCATGATTTTGACCTCCCCTATTTCTCCCTTAATCCCATTCAGATCAGCAACAGATGAAGGGAACAAGTCTTCATATTCTCTTTCGAGGTCGAAATTATCCTTTGTAGTCTACTCATCCCAATAATATCCAATTGAGGATAAATTTTCTTTTTCATCAGTCCCAATGTTATGTTTTTTCAACTTCAATTGGAGTAAGTGTGGAGCATCGATCAAATGCCCATCTTTAATTTCCCTTTACCATTCAGTTTCATGGAATGAAAGATTCCATAATTCCTCCTCATCTCATCCTCATCTAGTTCTTTGTCCACCTTCCCATAGGCTACAACTTCATGATATTTGGACTCATAGATATGCTCTAGAGTCTTCTAACCTATGCACCCATCCATTATCTAACCCATTGTAAGCAGAATTTGCTTGATAGCCTACAATGCCTGAGTCATCCTCTTGTCACTATCTGAGAAAGAAAATATGTTGACAAATGGATCAACCAAACTATCCCAATCTCTAGTTTGTCTCATTATTTCTTCTTGCACATACCAAGATTTTGGAAAGGTTCCTAATGTGTGTATAAAACCATGCAGCTATAACTCCTTTGGAACACTTTCCGAGTTCCATCTCTCCTTACAATTTTACAAATGTTTTTGAGGGTCAGAGCCCCCCAATACTTGACGAAATCTTGAGGTTACTCCCCCACTTGTCTAAATCTTACTTCCATGCCTATTTTCATCTTCTCCCACTCTCGTAGGTAGTTAGGGTGAACTCCCCACCACATTATCGGTTTGATTGTAATGCAACATTTAGTAGAGGTACTTTGTGCTCTTCAAGAACATTTGCATCAATCTTATTGATAAACAAATTTTATAAGTCTATACCATTAAAAATAAGGAATTCTCGTACCTCAGTGCCAATCTAATTGATATGACAGATTGTGGCACAAAGTCTAGTGTTGATTTCATATCCACCCCACTGCTAATCATCCCAAGAAACTTTTTTGCAGACCTCTGAACATTGAATGTTCTTCCAGTTGATAGACCCTTCAATCGTGGGTTGATGTAGTCCTCCCTTATTCCTATTGTTACTATATATATTTGATCCAACAATCCTGACTCTAACCTGTCATTTGTTGGTTGTGTGAATCTTGGTCCCTCATAGGGATCTATAGGCTGAATCACCCTAACCCCTTCTACCTAAAAAGTCACCAGTTCCTTCTTCAAATCGATTATGGCGTGGTTCTCAAAGGCTCATTCTATCCTAAGCAAAGTTGGGTAGGGGTCCCTCTCCCCCATGATTCTATTACTTCAAAGTCTGCATGGGTATTCACCCCCACTACATCACTTCCAAATCTTCCAGACGCCCAATCGGGAGGATATAGTATTGATTCACCATACACAGCTAGCTTAGTGAAAACGTCAATTGAGTTTTCGCCATGTTTTCCTTAGAAAAATGTTGACATTTGAGCTTAGATCCAACATGGTGTCCTTAATCTGGAACCCTACAATTTGAGCATCAATTTGAAACTCTCTTGCCATTCTTTTCTTGTTCCCCCATACCCTCTTAGGGTGTCTATCGGGTAGGTTGGCGGAGATGACTCTTCCCTCAACCACCTCATTTTGGATGGCCACTTTTAGACTTTTTTGCAATTGCTGCAACATCTTATCGTCATTCAAGATTTGTTGAAATAATCTGAGCCATTCTTAGATGGGTCGGATATCAAACTATGGTAGGCTCGGGCTCTTAGATTTAAGAGATCCTAGTTTCTCCTGTTGTGACCCTCCACCTCCTGTCAGATTGTTTAAAACTTATGTGGCTTCCTTGTAATATTGCTTTTGCTGCTCAGGGTCTTGTGAGCGCTTTGGGGAGGCTAGTTTTAGAATCTTGGGCTAGTCCATGGCTCCTAGATCAACTTCAGTTTTTTCTCTCCACGTTTGATTATATTGATATCTGAGAATGGGGTCGCCTTTGGAAACCTTGGCTCTATATTAATTAAATTTTCTCCCCTCTGATGGTTCCTATCTTCCCATCCCGCAATCATTTATGGGCAGTTGTTACATGCGCATTGACCCTGCACTGAGAGCACAATGGTCTTCTTGGTAGTGGGGAATCCCATGCAATATTCCCTTCCTAATCATAGTTGTAATAGCCAAGTGGGCCTCTGACTCCTATCTTTCCTCCCCTTTTTCCTCCTCCTCTTCACCCTTTAGGAGTCTCATTGACTCGGAAGGTCAATCAGTCTAATCGATCAACTAGAACATACAGTGCCCTACACTTATTAGCATGGTGAATTTTTGAAGCACAAAATTCACGGTAATTGTTATTTGGAACATTGGAGTATTTTTGGAGTATCAAGCACAGATGAGGGGGGTGCCCATATCATATGCATACCTCATAGTACTCCGGTTGCTTGCACCTAGTTTATAAACCTTGCAATCTTATTTGCACAACTCCTGCTACGGGTGTCGGCCTAGGTGGTCCTACTAGTGTAGACATGGTATTTTTGCCTCACAAACTTGGGAATCTTGTAGAAAAATGACCTTCCACTAAGTAGGTAGTACACCATACATTTCATTGCATTGGGTGGGCTAGTTGCAGATCCTTCAACTTCTTTGTCAGATTTGCAATTTGATATTCTAGACCCAAAATGGACAGTTCATGCAGTGTCACTCCCCACTAATAGTCATGTGGGTATTCTGCCATAGATTCAATATGAGTTTCTTGCTTGAGAGCATCTTGTAGTGTATCAATTTTTTTGTGTGTCAATGGCGTACATGTAAGAGGAAATAGTGCTTTGATAAGCTAGTCCCTTTAATGATTTGGATCTATTGGGTACCTTAGTTTACCGATTGTGTCCTTAAATATCTGCATTAGTTCCCTGTTGTCTCTCCCTCTTATTGTTTTATTTCCCATAGTTCCGACAACCCTTGTTTATTGGTGTGTGGAAGTTTAAATTCCTGTAAAAAAAATTATTTTAACATCATCCATAGTTGGATTATGGTGTAACTCCGACCACTTTATGAACCATCTCAAGTCCCATTCTTTGAGAGTGTTTTGGAATTCAATTAAATTCACATCATCTAACATTTGGCAGGCCCTATAGATGGATTCGTATAGATGCCAGTGTTGTTCTACATCATGATTCCCTTCACCAAAAAAATCAAGATACCTAGTGAATGATCCCGTAATTTTTTATTGAACCTGTGCTAAGAGTAAAAATCCTCACAACATAGGCTGTAGTGGTCCATGCAGAATCGTACCACTACTACTAGTTCCACTGCTACTAGCACTAGCATTGTAATTATCATGCACACTGTGAACTCTTATAGTTTTGATTAACTTAGACAGGAATTTGTCAGTATTATGATAGAGCACCTGGGGAAGGTTGGGGGAGACACTACCTGAGCTTTGGAGAGGTATATCCTTGATTCATTTGGACACATCATCTTCATCAAATAAACTCCTTATAAAAAATTGCATGTCATCATCCAGGGTTCCATTTGAGCCTAGGTGGCCCTTTCCATACAACATTTCCATTTCCACTAGTGAGGATGGGTCCCTTTCACCTTTTAGACCCATGGTTGTTGCGGCCATATTTTCGCTTCCCACTCAAATTCCTTCCATAATTTCTTCCTCTTCTATATCTCTTGATAACACTCCTTCTTGGTGCAATCCATTTTTTCGCCTTTCAATATCCTGCATAGCCCCTTCACACAATTTCTCTGTTATCCACAATCTCCTTTTCACTCTTAGATCCTTGTCCTTTAGGAAGTCATCTATGTACATCCTCATGACATTCTCATAGTTCCCCGCTTGATATCATATCTCCCTTTAGATCCCTCCCCCAGTACTAGATGTTTATTTTTGGGTGCAGGAATTACGCTTGAGAAAACTCCTCAACACTTAATTATGAACCCGAGGGTTTCGTAAACTTAGAGATGAAGCACAGGCAATGCCAAAAATGGTATGAACTTTTCCTATGTCTAATCCTACTTCTTAAAGGAACTGCTTTGCAAAATCAGATAGAAAACAATTGGAAAAGAAATTAACACCAAGGCAACTCTAGTGCTGCAATGTAAAAGACAATTTGCATGTAAATCAAGTAAAGCAATTCCAGACACCATAAAAAATATTAAATTTTGAAATGAAATGCTATGTTCATCTTCAGATGGATGGTCAAAAGTCTAACAAGTGGGCCCTTGTATAATTCTGTCTTCCTTCTGATCTTCCTCTCACACAAACAACCTTTCCTTGCATTGTTGCAATCTGCTTGCACTAGTGCAGGTACATTATTTCTGTGTAAGAGTATATTTGACCTTCCTTACTAAAGAATTATGTCTGAGTGAAGGTGCTCTAAGCCTAAGGGCTTAGAGCACTCTGTTTCTATGACAAGAGACCAACTCTTGCACCAAAGCAGAGTTTCCTTCACCTAGTTTCCAAATTACTCTCGAAAAGACTGAAAGATGTGCTGGAAAAGAATTGCAACTGTAAATGAAATTCTGAAGTAAATTATCTGTGAAAAAGGAAATGCTTCAATTCATTAAACCTTGCAAAGGAAATAATCTTCATGAAATAAAAGCACTTTAAAAGAATCAAACAGTAGCCTAAATATTTTGCATGTATTAATCAAATTTTGGTACTTCACCCAAAATGCTTATGTGCTTTGCAAGTATAATATGATAATTTGATACAACTGCTTCCATATCTTTTAAAGATGAAATTTTAATACTAAAGACAGTTACTCAATTAATGGTTCATTCACTTGCGAAATAATTGAAAATAATATGCAGGTAAGTGATTCATTGTTTGTTGTAACGAATGACTAGACCAAAGTGTAGGAAACAACATGCACTGTTGCAGGAAAGAGTTCCTTGCACGATCCAATTGAAAACAAATTAAAACAGAGAATGAGAGTAATGGAAATCTGAAAAAGATATTTCATAAGAAAAATAAACACAGCTAATCTCAAACCATGGATCCGTTTCACATGTTAGCTACAAAATATATTTTAATTCAGAACTTAAATATTAATGATTAAAACTATATCATCACACAGCTACAAAAGAAATAACCACACTGTCTTTTTGAATAGCAAAAGAGAGAGGGGTAAATGAGCTAGGTTGGTTGGGCCCTAGCCAACCAGCTCGTTCCCCTTCTAAGGAACAAAAAAGCTCAGCACTTCAAATGGACATCAAAGATAAACTAAACGTTGTGTATACAAATCATGGTGGTTCTCTATTATTACTCAATTTGGAAAATATACATTACAAAGCAGTCTAACCCTAGAGTTGAGGCGATAACCAGATTACATAAAACAAAATTCCAATCGATGGTTCGCTAGCTTCCTACCTATGATCTATATCATATATATCCTTTCGTCTCTAGGTCATTTACACTAATTACATATATTTCTTGTTCAGGCCTTTCGGCCAAACAGACTTAGAAAACCGAAATTACAAACTTGGTCAGCAGTTATGATACACATGAACTTCGCTTGGCCGTAACATAACTTTGGAGAATAATCCCTGAATGTGCACCACCTATTATCCTACTTCAGTTCATCAGTAGTTAGACTCAGAGTCGAGGATCGAGACCCGTCCTCGTGGAAGATTTAGATTCTCAGAAATATCGGACAGTCTTCGTGGCGATGCAGGGATCTACCTACACTAGTCAACTCATTCATCATTAACACTAAGTTCCACAATTACTCTAGGAAATCAATATGAGTTACAACAAGTATATAAATAAGCATGAAATTTGTATAAAAAGATTAATAAAGTGTTGCAATAAATATTAACATAAAATATGAGCATGTGCAGGAATGGGTAACTATCTTGTACTAGTGCAGGAAAGAAGGGTCTTTTATTGAGATAAAATAGAGGTTGATATTGATGGAAATGGGGTAAAAAATAGGGCAATTTAGGATACCAATATCCTCCCATCCCTAAGCTGTTTTGTGTCCTCACACAACGTTTTACCTCTGCAAAAAAACCTTCAAAAATGAATGGCCAGCTTCTCAATTTTGTACTTCAATGTTTATTCCTGCCATTACTATCTTTGGCTTCTTGTCTTGGGATTTTTGTAGCTACTTAGTCACCTTCTTGAGGCATCTATAGCATCTGGAAGCCCGGTAATTCCATACCTTTACTTGCTATTTTTTCCTCTTTACTTCTGCCAGTAACTCCACCTCACTCTGTTTCTGCCAACTCTGCTCTTTCATGACCTGGTTCAAAGCTTCTAGGTCATGAACTTGTTGTTCTAGGTCTACTATTCTGCTATTGAGGAAAATAGTGGAGGGTGTTGTGTTAAGATCTTTGGGTGTGAACGTCTTTCCTGCCACGGACTCGAAACAAGTCCCATCATCATCAAGGTCAAGATTGTCGAAAGCTTGCTTTATAAGATCGTCGAGGGTTTCTATACTCGGGGTTTTCTCATTATTGAGGGTTTTGATGCCCTCACCAATCTCCATGCTAAGGGTTTTAGTACCCTATGTGCTTGATTCCTCTAGGCTCTTAACACCTTACTCTCCCAGTTTCTTAGGGGATTCAGCACCCTATCCTTCCAAATCAGTAGGGGTTTTGATTCCCAGTTCTTCTACCACTACATGGACTTCAGTACCCTGTCCTTCAAACACCGCAGGGTCTTCAATACCATGACCTTTTAAAATCATAGGGTCTTCAATGCCCTGATCTTCAAAAATTGCAAGGTCTTCAATGCCTTGACCTTGAAAATCCGTAGGGTCTTCAGTACCCCACTCCTCAAAATCATTGAGGGTCTCCACACCTGGTTCAGTGAAATTCTGAAGAGGTTCTTCATGATGTTCCTCTTCGTCCTCCTCTGCTTGGACTTCACCAATATCTGGTGTCGATGTCGTCTTTCTGCTCTTTAGCTTGTTGACAAATGTTGACAATAGGACGTCATCTTCTGCATTCTCCTCATCCCCCATAGTGTGTGCCACTGTGTCTGCAAGCACCGAGAGGTTATGAAATGTGGGGGAACTTTGGGGTGTTTCATCGATTACGATTGGAGAACTCGGTTGGTTTGTCCCTTGGGCGATAGTTTTCCTCCACATCAAGGCTCTAATCTTCCTCTTCTTTGTCGTGGGTGGACTGTTCTCAATAGCCCTCTCTCTGCATGCATTGGTGAAATCTTACCTTGTCATTTGGCAGGAGACAATGTCCCTGACTTTCTCTTCTTACCTATACTGGTGCTAGCAGACTCTTCTGCACCCCTTGCTCAGAATTATTTCAGAAATGCCTCCCATGTTATTCCCTTTTTTTCTAACTTCTTCTTGACCAACATCGTAATGAGTCCATGATGGCAGAGTTTGTTTGCAACCTGGCTTGCACTTCCGCTCTGCACATTTTTCGCCATCTTTTCAAGGCTTCTAAGCAAGAAGTGAGGAAAATTAATCAATTTTCCTGCCTCGAAATGCAACAACAATCGAAGGTGGTATACGAATGCCAAGGTGTAGCATCCTTCCACTGTGACAAACTTCTATAATATAAACAATAAATCTCGCCACTTCCTGACCATGGTAGTCTGTGGAATTCCCTTTATCCAATCAACTTTAATTTTGTTTTCAACCATGAAGCGGTGCCAACATTTCTTTGCAAGCCACTCCTTTTTTAACCATTTCTCCCCTGTGACTGGTAGGCATGTGTCTTTCGCAGTGAACTATTCTATAATTTTGAACTTTAAGGACATGACCCTGACTCAGCCTTCTTTGAACATCCTTGCAAACTCTAACACTACGGCCATGTCGAACCCGTCAAAATTTTGTTGAAATGACAGGAATCCATATTCTTGCAATAGTGCAAGACTATTCCTGTACTTGGTGGTTTGTTCAATCTCCTGTAGCAACAGTGGTTCACTCTTCACAGGTGCCATTTTGAAACTCCTCCACTTCACTGATCACACCCTCGAAAGAATTTAGAGTAACTCCAATGTTCACTGACAGTTTTACGCCAAAGGTTCCTCGCCCTCCCTCTTTTCAAACCCACTCACCTGGCTATGATGGAACAACCCACCCATGTCGGGTGTAGATTCGTGTCAGCTCGTTACAAGTGAATCATAATAATTGGATGTAGTGGCAGTATAGGTGGCAATGATGCATCAACTACAATTATCGGATTGCGGGTAAGTTAATGATGGTCAGGCAATGCGGACTTATTGCAAGGAGTGTGGGTGCAGGTTATCGGATAGTAGTACCCTTCCACAATCATCATCATAATTCAATTAGACATATTTCAACATTTAATAAAAAAGATCATATTTCAAACCTTACACATCTTTCACTTTAAATATTTGTTCCTAGATTAGTAATTGATGAAACAGAGTATTAATTAAAACATGGAATGAGAGAACATATCAACACATGTTCAAAAAAATACAGACCCATAAACCCTTCATAAACCATTTTAGGACTATGTAAGTTGCTTTCACAGTGAACTGTATTTCTGCACCAGTCCAGCTTACACTGCGTTGTGTTTGCACCAAAGATTTTTACCAAACAGAGAATCCGATAGGACATACTTCTGTAGCTAGACTTTAAAAATTTGGCTCTTTATACAAGAAAAAATTATTTACCATCCTTTTGTGTTTTTCGAACATGCCTTCTAGATTGACTGCATCTAATTCTGCAATCAATTTATGAGGGAATAAAGAAGTGGGAAAGGGGTAAAAATTTTAGAATGGGAAGGAATATTATAGCAGGGATTTCAAAAACAATATCATGAAGAGGGATGAATGAAACTGGATGTGGGAAAAAAATTAAGGGAAAAGAGGTATTTTACGAAATCGAGTAAGGGTAGTTTCTTAGAAGAAAGAGGAAGGTAATTCATTGGGGAATTTAGAAAAGAAATAGTGGGAATTTTTTGAAATGGGAAATAAAAGAAAGACAATCTTTTTACCTTGAAATATGCTTGCACTAGTGTAGGAAAGATAACTACAATGGGAAGTGTTGAGCCCCGAAACCACACTTTTCCTACACATTTTCCTAAACTTTCTCCATCCACCTGGACCTAATAAGCTATTAACATCATTGAATATTCAGTTTAAAAGAGCACATAAAGTGGTTTTCTAACTATGTTCTGTGTTTGCTGTTTGAACTAGATTTTTTCTCATAAGCTGCGGAATCTTGTCACTTTCCGCAGCCAGTTCAACTTTCCGCAGCATTTTTTTTAAAGTCTATATTGCAGGTGTCTTCAGGAAAATCGAACCACATGGGCAAGTTGAAAATGACGTGGACATGGACCGAGTCCTATTGGCTCAGTCGAATTCATCAAATAAGGTCGTGGTCAAAGGTGGTTAAGCGGTGGTCAAATATAGGAGTCCTAAAGCAACATGACTCTGTTTCCAAACACGTGAAGACTTGCATGGCCATTCCTAGATCTCTGGGGACATATCGACACCTGTGGACTACTCCATAAGGTGAATCCAACACCTACCCTCAATAGATTTAATCATCATGGCAGCCATGATGCTAGATCCATGGACATTGTCGTTCACGTGTCCTCTGTCAGCACAGTTTTTATGAAATCAGTTATGTAGCCTTCTGTTATAAATAATACATTTCCATACGCATAATAGTTAGTCTTTTTGAATGTATTGTTGACTGTTAACGAGCCCACTGTGCCGTGACATTGTTTCATTGTTATGGTTGCGTTCTAAATATATAAGACTTTGTTTTTGAGCATAATTCGTGGTTGATAGCTGTTGCCCGAGGTTGTGCAGACGGCCCCTGCACATGTCGAGGTTTTGTTTCATATTGTTGTACAATTTCATGCTGTGTTTCTTTACGTTCATTATGCCATAGTTATTCACTTGTATATATTGCATTTCTTATGTTATTAACGTTTTATTTTTGTCCATAATTTTACATGCTTTACATTGCTGTTAACGTTGATCAGTGTATTTGTTCCAGATTACAGTAGGCAGCCCGGGCATTTGCATATAGTTTTCACAATGACTAATGACATGGAATCAGTCTTGTCCTTCTGCTGACTTACTTTTCTTAGCTTTTAATTTCAGTTCTGTTTTGTTTATTTCAAGATTGTTCATTGGCTTTATTAGTTAGATTAGATATTAAATTTCTCATGTCATTATCAGTTACCTCCGAAAGCCATAGCGAGACTAATGGTGAGGGATTGAAGTATGAGTGTGTAATTTGATATTAGTTTATTTCTCTGCAAATTAGATATTAAATTTCTCATGTCATTATCAGTTACCTTTGAAAGCCATAGCGAGACTAATGGTGAGGGATTGAAGTATGAGTGTGTAATTTGATATTAGTTTATTTTTCTGCAAATTAGATATCATATTACTCAAGTTGTTTATGATTACCTCTGAAAGCCATAGCGAGACTAACTAGCGAGGGGTCAGACTATGAATTGATGTGATTTGATTTTAAGTTTACTTTTCTGCAATTAGATATCAGATTGCTCAGGTTGTTGATGATTACCTCCAAAAGCCATAGCGAGACTAACTGGCGAGGGGTCAGAATATGAACTGATATAATTTGATTTTAGCTTTACTTTACTTGCAATTTTTGGATTTCTTTGAGTACAGTAGCTTAATTCATTTCTTTTGTATTTAGACAGTAGCAGGGATAATGGTTTCATGATCAATAGTTCACTGTTTGTTTAATTAGAATAGTGGCACATTTTCATTTTCTTTTAGGAATTAATTTCATCATTGCATGTTCTAAGATCTTCTAAAGTTTGAAGTTTTGGAAATCATTTCAAATGACATAATTGCCTTGAATATTTATATCCATTTAGAATTTCCATTTCACAGTAGGAGATAAACTAAGATAAAAACCCCAAAAACAAAATAAAAATAAAAAACGACAAAAAGTAAGAAATAGGTTATCTTGCACATATAGTGCACCACACTTCAACAGTTTACGACTCTCGGATTGACAATTAATATAGAAATTTAGGACACTCTAAATTGACCAAACATTTTGGCGCCATTGCTGGGGAAGTGTAACTAGGTAGCCAATTTCTTAAAAAAAAAAATTCAAAGAAGGGAAAAAATGATAACTTCTCAAAGTATGCTCTCCTCTTGCACCTAGTGTGATCTGGAGGATCAGAAAAGAGAGTTATTGGTTCAATAATTTCTTGAGTATGATCTCTTCTTGCACCTAGTGTGATCTGCAAGATCAGAAAGATAATTATTAGCCCGACTTGAAGATAAAAAAAATAAAAAATAAAAAAATAAAAAAATGACATGCGTAGAGCAAGAGATTCTAGGGGAAGGTATAGACAAGATACACCTCCATCATCTACAACTCACACTCCCAGCCTTAGGATTCCTGGAATTCAAGGGGCAACAGCTGAATTAGGAGACTCTCCCACACTATCCACCAAATATGACTTAGGGAAAGAACCTTTCTTCACTTCTACAGGGGGAACATATTGTAATCAAAGAAGTAGAATCACCTAAAGAAGAAGAGGAAGAAATTCCTCCTCGTTCAACATTAGTAGAAGAACCAGAGGACTCTAAAAACTCTAGGGAAACTATCATGACAGAGGAAGTAGCAAATGGATTAGGAGGAGGAGGTAGAGGTAAAGGTAGAGGAGGAGGAAACAATGGAGGAGGTAGAGGTAACAATGGGGGAAATAGGGATGGAGATAACTCATTTAGAGGACTCTAAAAAATCTAGGGAAACTATCATGACAGAGGAAGTAGTAAACGGATTAGGAGGAGGAGGTAGAGGTAAAGGTAGAGGAGGAGGAAACAATGGAGGAGGTAGAGGTAACAATGGGGGAAATAGGGATGGAGATAACTCATTTGGATTTCCTATAGTTGATGAGGAATCTCATACAAAAATGAAAAACATCTCACCATCTGTCCTCCCAAAATTTTATGGGTTGCGAAGTGAGGATCCTGAAACATTTCTATTTGAGTTTGAAGTCGTGTGCCGAACTTATGACTATATGGAAGACTCTCAAAAACTCAAATTGTCTCCTTCAACATTGAAGGGAGTTTCTTTGAAATGGTTCATGGGATTAGTCACTCAATCTATTAGGACTTGGAATGATATGAAACAAACATTTTTGGATAGATACCTAGACTATTGCATGCCCACCAACCATAAGGATGAGGTATTCAAAATGGTGCAAAAAGAAGATGAAAACTTGTAGGATTTACTTGAAATATTTCAATACAACTTAAAAAGAGCAAAAATGAGTAACTTAAATGAGGAGACCTTGAAAGCCCTTCTATTAAAAGCAATTAGAGATGAATGGATAGATATTTTAAACATGATGGGAAAGGGAGATATTTCTCAACTTCCACTTCATGACATAGTAGAACTATGTGTCCATCTCTCAAGGGGAAAATCTAAAACGGGAAAAGGGCCTAGAGATCATTCTCTTATTAGAGCAAACAAATCTGCAACTAGATCAGTAAGTAGGGCAGAGATTGGCAATATGCTTGATGAATTTAAAACTGATATTCTAGGGAGCCTTAGTGAATAACTAGACACCCTTAAAATACAAAACAAGCAGAAGCTGAAGCTTTGGCCATCTTTTGTCCAAAATGTAGGAAGAAACATGCTCTAATGGAATGCCCCTTGGATGCAAAAGTTGTAGAAACACGTATGATTTTCTCAGAAAGCCATGAGACCAAGGATTGTCCTTCAATTCCTGGGCTCAAAGCTATATTTCAAGACGATCCAAATTCAGTGGAATCTCTCTGTTTTGTTTCAAGGAGACCATGGCAGGGGCAACAAAATCAAGGGTTTAACAACCCTATGAACTTTCAACCCCCGCCAAATTGGAATCCTTGGCAACAGCCTTGGTCCCAACCTCAAAATCCATATCAATCATGGGTACAGGGTATGCAAAATCCTTATGGGAGATTTTCTCAATTTTATCAATATCCTCCATCTTTTCAAAATCAACAAGCTCCACAACTTCCAAATCAAAATCCACAACTTTCATTGCCATTTCCACAACAACAACAACCTTCTCAAAAAAATCCAAATTCTCAACTCTTGCTTCCATTCCAAAAAAATACAAATGAACTACCATCCCAGCCATTGCCAAATCCCAATAACAAAAATGTGCAGAATGCTTACATGGTAGAAGGACAAATTTCCTACCTATATGATTGTTCCTCTCAATGATGTACAACTCAGATCTGGTAGAGTTTAGAAAAACCTTTTATAGATGCTCAAAAGCAAAGTATTTCTAAGGAAGATTCTCTTAAAGCCAATAAAGGTTCTAAAGCATCTCTTCAAAGCCTAAACACTCAAAAAGAAAAAGAAAAAGAGTCAACCCCCACAAATCCTATAGTTGAGAAACCTGCATCATCATCCACACCTCCTTTCCCTGAAAGATTACAAATTGAAAAAGGGGTGAAAAAACAAATCTTGTTTCCTGACTATGATTTCCTAGATGAATTAAAGAATGTTTGTATCAATATTCCCTTGCTACAAGCCATTAGAGAGATTCCTATTCTAGAAAAAACAATAAAGGAGTTGAGTCTCAAAAAACCAGGAAGGAAACCAAGAGATACAAAAAGAATTCACCTGGTAGGAAAAATTGCAGATATCATGATGGGAAAAATTACCATGCAGAAATATGTAGATCCAGGTATTCCAATTGTCAAGACACATATAAATGGGATATAAATTCCAAAAACTTTGATTTACTTAGGGGCTGCTATCAACATTATGAGTAGACAGACTATGGAACAGCTTAAACTTCCTAATCTTGTTTTTACACCTACCTTACTGCAACTTGCAGATAGATCAATAATCAAACCAGATGGTGTATTATAAGATATTTCAGTCTCCCTAGATTCTTGGGAATATCTAGTAGATTTCATGATTTTGACTCCCAAGAGTAATTTAGGAGGGCACCCACTCATCTTAGGAAGACCTTGGCTAGCCACAACTGATGCTTTCATTAGTTTTAGATCTGGAGATATGTACATTTATGATTGTATTTCAACAAAGAAGTTCAATTTGTATTCTCCAGAAAAAGCAATTACAGAAGTAGGAGATACTGAATGGGTCGATGATGAGGACATTATACAACCTGTCTTTACCATTTCTGAAATTAGTGAAGAGAGTCAAATTCTGAACACATTAGAAAATTTTGAAACATCTTCAGAATATGACCACACAGAATTTCAGTTAGAGTCTGACATTGAGTATCTATCATCTAGACAAATGTCTCTTTACTCTATGGACGAGTTCAGTAGTTCCACCATTGAGATTTTTCCAGGTAAAACATTGAATATCAATAAAAATTTGGAAAAGTCACAACAGGAAGAGCTAACCAAAATCTTGCAAAAACATTCTATTGTGTTTGCATGGGAGTATACTGGTATGAAAGGTATTGACCCTAAGACTTGCATTCATCACATCTACATCGAGGAAAACAGTAGACCAACAAGGCAACCTCAGAGAAGGATGAATCCAAACCTTAGGGAGATAGTGAAAGAAGAGCTCCAAAAACTACTCAATATAAACTTCATTTATCCAATTTCAAATAGCTTATGGGTTTCTACTTTGGTTATAGTACCTAAAAAGAATGGTAAATGGAGGGTATGCATTGATTACAGGGAATTGAATAAAGAAACTTTGAAGGATCACTTTCCTTTGCCCTTTATCAATCAAGTATTAGATACACTAGCAGGCAAAAAGTACTTTTCATTTTTGGATGGTTTTAGTGGCTATAATCAAATTTAGGTAGCACCTGAAGATCAAGATAAGACCACATTTACCTATCCATGGGGAACTTTTGCTTATCGAGTGCTTCCTTTTGGATTATTTAATGCACCTGCAACATTCCAAAGAGCAGTACTAGGAATATTTTCTGATGTAATCCATGATTGTGTAGAGGTTTATATGGATGATTTTACAGTTTATGGTAATTCGTTTGAAGAGGAATTAGAGAATTTGGAAAAAGTCCTTATAAGATGTAAAGAAACAAACCTTTCATTGAGTCATGAAAAATGCTTTATGATGTTTACTAAAGGTATTATTTTGGGACATCACATTTCAGGGGATGGGATTAAAGTCGATAGATCAAAAGTTGAAGTCATCTCCAAGTTGCCTATTCCAAATTGTCAAAAAGATGTTAGAAGTTTTATGGGATTTACTAGGTACTATAGAATATTTATAGAGAACTTCACTAAAATAGCATCTCCGCTCTTCAAATTTCTTACAAAAGACTGTGAATTCAAATGGGATCCTGATTGTCAATCAACATTTGAAACTTTGAAAACAAGAATATCCGAAGCACCTATCTTGAGAGGACCAAATTGGAAACTTCCTTTCCATATTTCTACAAATGCTTCAGATACAAATCTAGGAGTTGTGTTGGGACAGAAAGATCTAGTTTCTTATGCCATTTACTATACCAGTAAAAATTTGACTCCCACTGAGTTGAACTATACTGTAACTGAAAAGGAATTCTTAGCTGTTGTTCATGTAATCAATAAGTTCAGACATTATATAACAGGCTATGAAACTTTTATTTATACTGATCATTCTGCGATTAGATATTTAATGAACAAACCTGTTACTAATGGCAGAGTTACAAGGTGGCTCTTACTTTTACAAGAACTCAATATTACTTTGTTAGATAGACCAGGGAAACAAAATACAGTAGCTAATTTCTTGTCTAGGATCCAGAATACTAAAGAAGATTCTCCTGTAGAGGATAAGTTTCCCGATGAATATTTATTTGCGGTAACTACTAAGATCCCTTGGTATGCAGATATTGATAACTATTTGGTTACAGGGAAACTACCTCCACATCTATTTCCTAGTGAAAGAAGAAAGATTATTCAGGAGAGTTCAAAATATTAATGGATTTCTAACGAATTGTTTAAAACAGGGCCAGATCTTGTGATCAGAAGATGTGTTAGGGAAGATGAAATGCCTGACATCCTCAAGGCATGTCATGATGAACCATGCAGCGGACACTTTGCTAAAAAAAGGACAACCTATAAAATCCTCTCTTTAGGATATCATTGGCCTTCCCTCTTCAAAGATGTGAAATAATATGTCAAAAGGTGTGACAGCTGCCAAAGAGTAGGGAAACCGACCCTTTCAAATGAAATGTCATTGCAACTGCAGGTACTCATCGAACCCTTTGAAAAATGGGCTTTAGATTTCATTGGACCTATTAATCCACCATCTAAACAAGAGAAGTATATATTGGTATGTACTGATTATGTCACTAAATGGGTAGAAGCCAAAGCATTATTTTCTGCTACTGAAAATTTAGTTGTTAATTTTCTTTATAAGGATATTTTTACTCGCTTTGGTGTCCCAAGAGAAATTGTGACAGATCAGGGAATTTAATTCACATCCAACCTGGCGGAAAAGCTGATGGAAGAATACAAAATCAAGCACAGAAAATCTACTCCTTACCATCCGCAAGCAAATGGCCAAGTGGAGTCTACAAACAAAGTTATTGAAGACATCATCACCAAAACTGTTCATCTACACAGAAGAGATTGGGCAGAAAGGCTTCCTGAAGCCTTATGGGCCTACAGAACTACATGGAGGAATACAATAGGACATTCTCCCTATGAACTTGTTTATGGGAAAGAAGTCCTGCTCCCCATTGAGTTTCAGGTCAAAACTTTCAAGATGGAAGTTCAGTTGGGGATGGATCTATCAAAAGCCCAAAAGCATAGAATGGAGTAGTTGAATGAGCTAGATGAGATCAGACAAGAAGCAATCCTAAGAACTGATGTAGTTCAGTATCAAAGAGCTAAGTGGCATGATAAATACATCAAAGAGAAAAAGCTTCAAGAAGGAGACTGGGCATTGCTATTTGATTCCAAGTTTAAAGACTTCAAAGGTAAATTTCAGACTCATTGGCTTGGGCCATATGAGATTGACAAAGTCTTTAGCAATGGAGTGGTAAGAATCAAAATCATTGATAAATTTCAAACTCCTCTTATTGTGAATGGCCACATATTAAAGGTCTATCATAAGCCACTCTCAAAAGAGGAATTTGTCAAAATGTTTCAAGATAGTTCTGCAATAAGGCTGGTGAAGAAGAATCCTTATTCTCCACCAGCCTAGCCTTTGTTCCTTTCTGTTCTAAGAAAAATCAAAAAAACAAAATATTTATAAGCCTGAAAATCAATCATAGATTGGCAGTCTTATACAGAAAATACAGGGTGAAAATCAGAATCCTCTGATGCCCTATATTTTCCAAAAATAAAAATAAAAAATTTTCTTTCCCATTTTCATTCCGCTCCACTTCATTTTTATTTCACTACATTTCATTTTCATTTCACTCCATGTCATTTTCATTCCACTTCATTTCATTCCGCCAATAAAAGTTTTTATGACCATTTTCATTCATTCAGTCATCATTTATCCATCTTCATTCAGTCAAATGATTGTTGTGTCAAGTTTCCGTAGCTGAAACCAGTTTTCACAGCTATCACTATGTTTTTCGAAACTAACAGTCAGATGTTAGTTCTATAATCATGAAATCAAATGCAAGTATCACTGAGGACATATTATGAAGACATGGGGCACTTAAAGGCATCAATAAGGAGTAGCTGATCAAGGGTTAATGGACAACAAATGGCAAAAATTCCAAGGTATGAGTAGAAATTTATTTCAAATAGCAATCAAAGCACATTTTTGCATAGTTATTAAACCATAAGCTCCATTATATGCAATGATTGGCGTGATAGCCTCCATAACCATTCCACGACATTCCTCCACGAACCAGGCATTTATTTTCCAAACAATCTTATGATTAGAATTCGAATTTAATTTGTGTTGGCTGCATTTTAACACTCCACCTGTAATCATGAGGACGTAGTCGATTTGACTACGGCTCTTCTCAGCCGCACAAAATCTGCAACCGTTTCATAAACGTGTTCACGTCTACTCTGCAACCACCCAATTTAGAAATCTGCCGGATGCACTTTACTCCCCCTACTATTCTATTGACATCACGGCTACATTTCCACCTTGCTCACATAAGCCTTCACCCCATTTCACAAATTCAATTCCGCTGCCTGTCCTCTATTTTCCATTCACAGTCACTGGTTTTCTCCATAAACTCCGTTCACTCCCATAACCTAGCCATCTCACTTCCGCTAAACACTCCTCACATAGACAAATTTTAAGAACAAAAGGAAGGATGGGTCTGCTGTTGAGGGTAGAACCGGAAGGGCCCAAGTTTTTGGAAGGATACCCGCAAGTGAAAAACATACTAAAGAAAGCAAGGTGGCTACAGTTCGTTCAAAAGTTCAAAGGCTACAATAAGGAGATTACAAAAACCTTTCCGAGGTCTTTTAATGGCCAGGAGGTGGAAATTTGGGACCTCAAGTTTACAATCACCGAGGCATCCATAGCAGCTGCTACAGAACTCCTGCAGGAGGGTCAATGCTGGTTCAAGAACAAGAGCTTGGACAAGAAGGCTTGGAGAGTCATACTACGCAATCCAGGTATGGATGCAACTATATTCAAATGAGGAATTTCTGTCCATGCTTTAAAAGAGGAGTGGGCCAGTTTATTGTTAATTATTCAAAATTTCATTACCTGTGAGGGTCGTTTCGGGTCAATGTATATGTACATACCCGGTTGTTGATGAACTTCTTAGAAAACCAAACCCTCAATCTACCCTACTTTTATTGTTGAGCTTGAAAAAGATGTGCACAACAGTCCAAAAGAATATATAAGACATAGAACCCCATTTGTATCATCATGGGCTTGTGAAAATTCTAATTGAAGACCAGTGAAAGAAAAAGAGGGACACTTGGGAACGGTTTTTGGTGAGAAACTACTTTCAAGAGCCACCCAAGGTACCTGAGAGCAGTACAACAAGAAGGAGTAGGAGGAAGGAGACAAGTGTAAGAATTCAAGACACTCCTATTAAAAAAACCAAAGAAGTTAATCAAAAAGAGAGACTGGAAAGAACCAAGGATAGAAACTAAGGAAAATCAAAAGGGAAATGAAACATAGAAGTTGTATATCAAACTTCAGAACCTTCTCAAAAAGAAGACCACCAAACACTGTCTGAAAGATTAGCTTATCTTCAAGAACAAGCAGCTGCAACCAAGAAGAAACGAAAAGGAAAGCAGAGTATGGAGGAAGATACTAGTCCACAGCATGTAAGAAGAAGCTCTAGGCTTAAAGGGAAATTAAAGACAGTAAAAACCAAAGGGCCCCACTTTATTAATTTGGGGGGGCGGAGACCCCAAAAAAGCCTCCAGCAACCTCTCCTAACCGTAGCCCACACCATACTTCCATTTCACAGCCAGATGTTGACATGAGTCCCTCTCGGCAAAATTTTGAGATCAGTCCCTCTCAACGAGATTTTGGGATCAGGCCAAGGAAGACTACACCCGAGGTAGACCCGAATCAGTAGGAGATGTATGATTATATAGAATCCTTAGAGAAGACAGCTGCAGGTCCAAGCACATCATCCACTCAGCCTCACACAGCACAAGAAGCTCTAGTCCAGTCATTGAAACAAGAAGTTTTTGAATTGGATGTCTTAAACAGACACATTAAACAAGAAAATGAAGCACTGAAGGAACAAAGTAGATTGTAAAAGATCATTCATGACAACACAATGTTACACCTTGGGCTATGGCAAAAGAAGAACAAGAAATTAAAGAAAAAGTGCAGGAAGTTGAGTAGGGCATTAATCAACCTCAAATTCAGATGCTTGATGAGGAAGCCAAGGATGTTAGCAACACCAAAGAAGAAAAGAAGAGGGTTGGATGTACTGGTAGAAGTTTCAGAGCACATGGACTAAAGGGAGGATGATCAAAATTTTGGTTACATGGGGACATGCAACAGCTTCGCAGTGGGGGTATGTTGAGCCCCGAAACCACACTTTTTCTACACATTTTCCTAAACTTTCTCCATCCACCTGGACCTAATAAGCTATCAACATCATTGCATATTGAGTTTAAAAGAGAACATAAAGTGGTTTTCTAACTATGTTCTGTGTTTGCTATTTCAACTAGATTTTTTCTCATAAGCTACGGAATCTTGTCACTTTCCGTAGCCAGTTCAACTTTCTGCAGCCTTTTTGTTAAAGTATATATTGCAAGTGTCTTCAAGAAAATCGAGCCACATGGGTAAGTTGACAATGACGTGGACATGGATCGAGTCCTATTGGCTCAGTCGAATTCATCAAAGAAGGTCGTGGTCAAAGGTGGTCAAGCAGTGGTCAAATATAGGAGTCCTACAGCAACAGGACTCTGTTTCCAAACATGTGAAGACTTGCATGGCGATTCCTAGATCTCTGGGGACATATCAACACCTGTGGACTACTCCATAAGGCGAATCCAACAACCACCCTCAATAGATTTAATCATCATGGCAGCCATGATGCTATATCCATGGACATCGTCGTTCATGTGTCCTCTGTCAGCACAGTTTTTAGGAAATCAGTTATGTAGCCTTCTGTTATAAATAATGCATTTCCATACACATAATAGTTAGTATTTTTGAATGTATTATTGACTGTTAACGATCCCACTGTGTCGTGACATTGTTTCGTTGTTATTACTGTGTTCTAAATATATGAGAAGACTCTGTTTCTGAGCATAATTCGTGGTTGATAGTTGTTGCCCGAGGTTGTGCATGTGGAGCTGTAACAAGGGTCTTTTTCACCTCTAGTTATCTCACATTACAAGTCAATCCGGGAGCGTTTTGTTATTGTAAAGGACATCTTAATTTGAGGCTATTTGTCAGGATAATGCTTCGTAGTATAGATCTAAAGAATACAAGAGTAAACGGATGCTAATGCTAAATTACTTATCTAAAGAATACAAGAGTAAACGGATGCTAATGCTAAATTACTTTTTCATAAAGAAATCACACACGCAGCAACTTCGTCGGTCGAGGGTATGGAATTAGTAACCTATCCCCCTAGAAACTGATGAAGGAGTATGGATCATGATCTGGGAGCATTATAGCGTCTGTTGTATCTCACAACAGTCTTGAACCTCCTCTCATGCCACTTCAATAAACACAAGCGAAAGGAACAGCAATAAAACAGAATGAAACAGCAACTTCAGAAATGGAACAGCAATAAAAGGAACGGCAGTAAATGGAACGGCAGTAAAGAAACTAAGTCTCACGAGGTCAACACTTCCAATCCTTGGCACACACTTACATACAAAAAGGAAAGCAATCATTTATACAGGTTTGCAGCTTAATCAAATGGAACAACAAATTATTAAAGACAAGAAACGTTAATCATATATATATCAAATGGAACAGCAAATCATTAAAGACAGGAAACGTCAATCATATGTACACGATCTGCAATAGTCACCAACAATCCATTAACCCCAATCACCTGTAGCTGAAATATTCTACTTATGAATTCTGTAATTGATGCAACAATTCGGATCAACAGTATGCGAAGAATCCTGAAAGTATGATATGAACTTGTTACAGAGATTTATAACAGGAAAGCTACAGATGAATAAATATGAAACAACATGCAACCATAACAGATTATGAGAAACAAACCACACAAAGCAGAATTGTAATGGTACAATCAGCCAGTGTCCGTTGGAGCCGGGCCCAAAGCTTCCAATGGCGCACTGCCGTAAACTACTTCAGACGCACGGAGAAATTAACGCCAAGATATTATATTAACGCATCAATGAGAGTACAAAACTAGGTCTCAGAGAGACTCAATAGTCTGAGTTCAACTGACAATAAAATTCATGACAGAAAGTTAAAGATACCAAAAGTAATCCCCTAGTTTCCAATGCTACCCTCCTTTTATACAATTAACGGCGGAGTTCACCGGTCGACAAAACGATTGATCGTAGCGATCCCTCAGGATCGAAGATCCTAAGGGATCCGCTAAACTGTTAACGCTTTCCTTTACTCGGCCTGTATTTCCGAACTGGCAGTCCTTCATCTCGTTCCGGACTGATCTTCCTTGATTTACTTGACCTGGTCTGAACCTTATTTAGAATTGGAGGGACAGCCGTTATCTTCTCATCAAATCCTCGTTTTGCATTGCGCCTTCCTGCTTTTACCTTTTCCTGCGTAGAGAAGACAACTGTTAGTGATTGGATCATTTTAGACTCGTTCTCGTTGCATTTTCCCTACTTTATAATAAAGAAAAGATTACAACTATTGCTTAAAACATCACTAAATTATTTATTAAAACATACCTTCCCAATGCTCTACACACCCCCCGACTTACTCTGTTTCATGGCCTCATGAAAACGTTATAATTAACATGGAGAGCAGTAAGAGAATAGGCTGGAGAGGGTACTTCATGAGGGGGTCTGCAACCATGATAGGCAACCAGATTATCAAAGAAGTAATGCAACTGATCTGCAGGCATATCATACAAAGCCTGGTACCCCGGTGCAGGGTGCCAGATAATTGGGCTACGGAACCGATATCCTAACCATGATGGTCCAGCTTGCAGAATGCACTGGCCATAAAAAGGCAATCGTTCAGCAGCCAGCTCAAAGTTCTCATATCTGAAGGGCTCCCTGAGCTGGATGCTTGGGGTGGAAATCCGATAACGGAATTTGGCAGCCTCCAAGGCGGAATCTTTAATAACCAGGAAGTATTCTAAGCTATTTCGGATCAACTCCTCATGCATGGGTCCTAGTAGTTTTATAACGCCAGGGTTTCTCATAAGGGTTTTATGTGATTGCCATAGGCGAACTGGATCTTGAGGCTCAGCCCTGACCCATAGATCTAGGCTGTGCTCCTGCCTCTGAAAGGCATTATAAGCTCTGAGCCATTTTAACTGGTTGACCCCGAATGAAACAAAGGCTTGCAGCTGTATATCCCCCACAAAGGGGCCAGGGTTTAGATCAGTTTCCTGCTCAAGCACCATATTGTGCAAATAAAATTCGCATAATAATCGTTGGACCTTAACCCCATAATGTTTGCAACAATCAATAAAATCATTAACAATGTTAATCTGAATGGGGGCACCTGCCCTGACAGCTTTTATTTTCAATCTTAAGTATCTTTCAAGGAGGAATAAAGCATAATTCTTCGCGGGGGCCCTGCAATTCAAAACATCATCATACAACGAACATACAGTGTCCAATTGTTTAATAACAACATCTAGTCGACGTGTTACCTTAGCAACCTTTTCCTGTTCCTTCTGCCATCCTTCAAAAGCCTGACTCTCCGATTCACTCATGTTTCGCAGCTGCTGTTGCAGTTCTTCATGTTTTTCCAGAGGGATCCTTTGTTCCTCTAACTGCTCAGCCCTCTGCTACAATTCTTCGTATTTTTCTCGAGGAATCCTCTGCTCAACTTCCTGCTGCAGCTCTTCATATTTTTCTCGAGGAATCCTCTGCTCAACCTCCTATTGCAGCTCCTCATATTTCTCTCGAGAGATCATTTGTTCCCGTAGCTGTTCAGCCTCTTGTTGGGCCTGTCTTATCTCGCGGCGCAAGGCCTTGGTTTTTGGATCCCTTTCCCATAATTCCCTGGAGGTAGGAAGTTTCGCCTGGACCTTTACATTTCGTCGCTTAATTTTCCCTGAAGGTGGTGTCTCAGTGTGAACTGCTCTATTTTCCCCTTCCTTCTTGACATGTATAAAGGGGTACGGTGGTCCCTCTGTAACTGGGATGTCGCCTTGTGGCTCAGTTTTAATTGGAACGGCAGTTGGTTCTAATGGGCTGTTTGGAATATCAGCCTGCTCCTCTATGTCAATAGGAACGGCATTCTGGTGCTCTGTTCCAGATGGAACAGCATTTTGTTCCTCAGTATTAATTGGAACAGCTGCAGGTTTGCTAGCAGAGTATCGACCTACTAGATGTCTATAGGTACTCTGTCTTCCTCTCTGAGATGACCCAGCTGTATTTGTCCTTCTTTTTCTTCTCACAGTCCTCTTTATTCTCAAACTGGCTTTCAGACTCCGAATTTTCTGCCGAAGCTGGGCTATAATATTCAGCAATTTCTGCTGTTTTCTTCTCAACTTCTTAATTTCTTTTGCCTCGGCTGTGGGCACATGGGCGGCCCTCAGTTCTGCTCCTCTTTCATCGAGGGTTTCTTCTATCATTCGGGGAACGTCCTGTTCCCGACAAACATTTTCATCCCCCCCGCCATCAGCGAGTGGATTTCCTTCTGGTGTTTTGGGAACGGCTTGTTCCTGATTGGTATTCAGATTTTCTTTGTCAATGACAGGGGGGTTTTCTTCCCCTGCCATCCCATCATGCAATTCGTCACGCGTCTCTTCCTCAGAAGGTCCTTCGGGAGGCTCTGCCGGACTGGAGGGTGAAGGATAACCTCTAAGGCTGGCCAAGATGGTGGCCAGCTCTTCTTCCTCCACAGGGTTTTGTGGATGGCTACCCCCCAATTGTTCCATCTCCTTCTCCCGAATTGGCTGCTCGGTAGCTGCCTCTGGATAGCTGGTCTCGGTCGCAGAGTCGTCATCCCTATCTCCTTCTTCAGCTCCTACTTCATTCTCTGTTTGTTCCAGGTTTTCCCCAGGTATTTGTTCTGGCGCTGGAGGGTCCTCTATTATTTCAATCGGCTGGCCTATGTTTGGCTGGATTTTTTCCAGCCTACCTCTTATCTTTGCCAACCGAACTGACTTTCTAGGCCTCCTGGGCTGTTCGGGTGTGCTGACCACCTGTTCTTCCACCTCCACCTTTCTGCGTTTTTCAACCTGTTCTTCTGTGCCAGAGGAATACCTTCGCTTTAAGGTAGCACGTCTTTCTGCGGCCAATTCCTTATGTTTTTCTGCATGTCTAGTTGCTTCAGGGGTGCATTTTTGTTTCCCTAGCTTTATGCGTTTCTTCGCTTGCTCGGTTGTGCCCGAGGGTTGCTTAGGTTTTGGCGATTCTCTGGGTTTTTTAGGTGTTTCGGAGGTGCTAGCGGGGTGCTTCGTCTTTGGGGATGGTGATGCTACTTCCCCTTCAATTGTTGTAATAAGTTCCCGCCAGCTAGTCTGCTGCCGAGCGAGACTGTATGTCACTATCAGGCGGATCAGCCCGTGGTGGCTAACCACTGCGTCTTCATGGTGTGCCTTTTTCAGGCTCCGAGAGGTATCATGCAACAATGAATTTAACAATGCAGGGAGATTCACAGCACATTTTCCTTTTAACACAGCTAAGAGCTTAAGGTGACGCGGCCTTACCACATCTTTTCGTCCTTCGCAGGTGATGTAGCTCTGTACTACCTTTGCCAGTTCGCTCCAAGGTTCTCCCAGTGTTGCCGGCAGCACTCCTTTTCCCTTCACTGTCAGCTCCTGCCCTTCATCTTGGAAGAGTTCTACGATCTTTTGCAGTCTTTCTTTCTTTGTCGTCCATATTGGACCTAAGTCTGGTAATCCGGTTACTTCCGCGATTATTTCCTTCGTGACTGCTATCTGCTTCCCACCTACCACTGAGTGTTCTTCCTGCAAATTCTGCAGGAATTCCATGGCCACTATTTCACTTGATTTGCGCAGGCGGCCAAAATAAGTTAACCACCCTGCTTTTTCTAAGATCTTCCAAGCGGCTTCGGAGATTATGAGCTCGCTCGGCTCGCTTCTGATAGATTTTCCCCCCATGGTTCTGTTTCAGGGTCTAGATGGAACAGCAATGCAAAGAACGTAATTGCGGCAAAAAGAAAAGACACAGAGCATGCATGAATAATTGATCATAAATAACAACTTTTTCGAAAAATAGCATTGTCATGCCGTTAACGCATATCGTACCTCCGTATCATATCATTTCCGAATGATGTGTTAACACGTGGCCGGCGGAGTAATGAAGTCACCTCCCCCCCGCGCGAAATGATAGGCTGCCTCAGCCGTCAAATAGAAGAAGGCGGTCATCCCATCACCGAGTCATAATGGAACAGCTTATAAAGTTTTGCCATGTTTCAGATTAGACAGAGAAATACCGAGATCGATGCGACGGATAGATCGCGTTTAACATAAGCCTTCGTGATGTGATGCAGAACATAAGGATAGGACGTCTAGCACTCATGGAAAGTCTGAGATAATCATAGTCAATACCTTTGCCATAATTGGTAATGATAAATGTTCATGTGACGTATCCATTAAAGTGTAAGATATAATTATTACGAGGATAGAAAGAAATATTTAATAAGATCCAAATTGGTGTATATGTTTTGACTCCGATACCATTAACAGAGCTCTGCTGCCGACTGGTGTTTATAACTGTGGCAGAGTTGTTTATTTCACCCCGGAACCATAGTCCTTTGTGTAGTTTTGAAGAGCAATTCTTGTCAACATGCAGGCCATCATGCTGGCTTGGTAACCAGATAACCATGACGCCATTCACCAGAGAGGCGCGAAACGTGGGCAGGCTGGCTCGTGATGACACCCCCTGTTCCAAGGTTTGTTTATATAATGAACCTGTTGGACCATATCCCTGGTGTGGTGGCCATGATGGGAATGCCACTTCGCTTCCAATCTTATGATCATAGTAGGCTGGTTCTTTAATGAAACCCCCTATCCTGCATTTGACAAATAATTTCTTTTGGTTCTGCTGTTGCTTTTTTTTCTTTTGAGATGGACTTTTGCTCTTGTATAGTTACACATAAGGGTGGTTCAGCCCTCCTTAAGAGTGGGAATGGCGGAAGAAGTCTTGTTATCTCAATAGGAAAATATAAATTTTCTATTCTTATTTCCAAGTAATAATAAAGAAAATTGTAGGAACGTAACATGATGAAGTTTTCCAACAGGGCAGAGGAGGTGAGACTTATGGCTGAAAGAATGATGAGTGTATGGTTCCCTCCTTTGTTGCATCAATACTAGGGCTGTTATAGATAGCGATTTATGATGTGCTGATCTTGATATATCATGCCTTTTATATTTGTTGCATAAATATATAGCTGCTACTTATGGCCTCGGGACAATGTTTTCTTCTTATAGAAAGGACGAGGGCATACTATTTCTTTCTTACAAGGGAGGGTGGGAGGGTTCTTTTGATGTAATGTCCTAAGATAACAAAAACACTTAAATGCTGCTTGCTAAAAAAGAATTGAAAAAAACACACAAATGTTGCTCCTTCTAAAAAGGAATAAAAAAATTCAAAAGTGTTGTTCCTTTTGAAAAGGAACAGCAAAAATTCAAAAGTGTTGTTCCTTTTGGAAAGGAACAGCAAAAATTCAAAAAGTGTTGTTCCTTTTGGAAAGGAACAACAAAACTCAAGGGTGTCGTTCCTTTTGAAAAGGAACAACAAAAATTCAAAAAGTGCCGTTCCTTTTGGAAAGGAACAGCAAAACACGCAAGTGTTGTTCCTTTTGAAAAGGAACAGCAAAACACACAAGTGCTGTTCTTTTTGAAAAGGAACAGCAAAACACACAAGTGCTGTTCCTTTTGAAAAGGAACAGCAAAACTCACAAGTACTGTTCCTTTTGAAAAGGAACAGCAAAACACACAAGTGTTGTTCCTTTTGAAAAGGAACAGCAAAACACACAAGTGCTGTTCCTTTTGAAAAGGAACAGCAAAACACACAAGTGCTGTTCCTTTTGAAAAGGAACAGCAAAACTCACAAGTGCTGTTCCTTTTGAAAAGGAACAGCAAAACACACAAGTGTTGTTCCTTTTGAAAAGGAACAGCAAAACACACAAGTGCTGTTCCTTTTGAAAAGGAACAGCAAAACTCACAAGTGCTGTTCCTTTTGAAAAGGAACAACAAAACACACACACTCGCAACATATATACAAAATTTACAATCTTATATACAAAATGTGGTAATAAAGAATGAACTTCTTACCAATCTATAGGGGAGGAAGTTTTTGCTTCCTCTCCCATAATCTTGATGTTAGTATCTTGGCGTAACTGCTGGCAAAATGATTCCCGAGTGAGCGGTTTGCGATACAGACGAACTCGGTGGCCGTTTACCTTAAATGTATATCCAGATCCATCAATTGTAATCAAAGTAAGGGTCCCATTGTCATGGACTTTTTGAATCTCGTATGGTCCCAACCATCGAGTCTGAAGCTTCCCTGGGAAATCCTGAAATCTAGAATCATATAACAGAGCCCAGTCTCCTTCATGAAATATCTTGTTTTTGATGAGCGCATCATGCCATTTGGCTCGCTGCTGCTGGATGAGTGCTGTATTCTGTAATGCAACGAGCCTTGTTTCGTCCAACTCATTAATTTGCTGTAATCGATTTTTCTGTGCTTCACTTAAATCCAATCCGACTTCTTGGGCAGTTCGCAGGGTTTGGATCTCAAATTCTATAGGAAAAATGGGTTGCTTTCCAAACACTAAGTGATATGGTGAATAGCCAGTGGTACTTCTCCATGTGGTTCGATAAGCCCACAGTGCCTCCGGTAGTCGGGCGGCCCAATCGCGGCGGTGTGAGGCAACAGTTTTTGTCAAAATTGACTCTATTATCTTATTACTGTTCTCGACTTGCCCATTTGCCTGCGGATGGTATGGGGTAGTAATTTTGTGATGGATGTGATGGTTATTGAGTGTTGCAGCTAATTTATGTCCCACAAATTGTGGTCCTCCATCTGTAACCACTTCCCTTGGAAGACCATAACGTACAAACAAATGGAACAAGAACTGAATTACCGACTCCTCTGTAGCTCTGGGTAATGCCTCCGCCTCAACCCATTTGGTAACATATTCAGTTGCCACCAAAATGTAGGTTTTTTGGTTTGATGGGGGGTTGATGGGTCCGACAAAGTCCAGAGCCCAGCGTTCGAAAGGTTCGATCACCAATTGAGGCCGCAAAGGCATTTCGTCTGCTGGGCCAGGTCGTCCTACACGCTGACAACTATCACAGGCCTGGACAAATTTTTTGGCATCTTTGAAGATTGTAGGCCAGTAATATCCCGTTTGTAATACTTTGTGTGCTGTCCTTCGTTCAGCGAAATGTCCTCCACATGGCCCGTCATGGCAGGCTTTCAAGATATCAAAGATTTCGTCTTCTCGAATACATCTTCTGATTTCCATATCTGTGCCTGTGTGAAACAGATAGCCCCCAACCCACGAAAATCGATTGCTTTTCGCAACGATTTGTTTTCGTTCATTGGGAGTTAAATGTTTTGGAAGCTTACCTACTGCAAGATAATTAGCCACATCAGCGTACCAGGGAGTCTGAACAGCGACTGCAAATAAGTGTTCATCTGGGAATTGGTCCTCAACTGCTGCTGTTTCAACTGATTTTGGTATTCGTGAAAGAAAATCAGCTACAGGGTTCTCCTTCCCTGGTCGGTCTCTGATTGTAATGTCGAATTCCTGCAACAAGATCAACCACCTGGTTATTCTTCCATTTGTAACAGGCTTATTTGCTAAATACCTAATAGCAGAATGGTCTGTGTACAAAATAACGGGATACCCTGTAATATAGTGTCTAAATTTATTAATAGCATGTATCACAGCTAAAAATTCTTTTTCGGTGACAGTGTAATTTAATTCAGCCGGAGCCAAATTTTTGCTGATGTAATAGATAGCGTATGGTATTTTCTCTTCTTCTTGGCCCAACACTGCACCGATTGCTGTGTCTGAGGCGTCGGTTGAAATTTGGAATGGTAAGTTCCAATTAGGTCCTCTGAGAACTGGAGCTGTAGATAACAACTTCTTTAATTCTGTGAAGGCTCGATCACATTTTTCTGTCCACAAAAAATCAACATTTCCAGTTAATGCATGTAGAGGTGCGGCAATACGTGAGTAATGTTGTATAAATCGTCTATAATACCCAGAAAAACCAAGAAAACTGCGTACCTCTGTTTGATTAGTGGGGGTTGGGATAAGCATGAGTATTTGAATTTTAGCCGGGTCTACCTGAATGCCAGCTGCTGAGATGTAATGTCCCAGAATGAGTCCTTCTGTCATCATCATGTAACATTTTTCGTGACTCAAGCAAAGCCTGGTAGTGATGCAACGTTCTAGAACTTTTTCGAGAGTGTCCAAGGCTGGATCAAAGTCGTCTCCATATGGTGTAAAATCATCCATATAGACTTCCAATCCATCATTAATTAAATCTGCGAAGATGCTAAGAACAGCCCGTTGGAATGTGGCCGGAGCATTACATAATCCAAAGGGTAAGACTCGGTAGGCGAACGTTCCCCAGGGGCAAGTAAAGGTAGTCTTGTCCTGGTCTTCAGGGGCAATTTGAATCTGGTTATATCCGCTGAAGCCATCCAAGAAAGAAAAAAATTTCTTGCCTGCTAAAGTGTCCAATACCTGGTCTATGAAAGGGAGAGGGAAGTGATCTTTTTGTGTAGCTTTGTTTAATTCTCTGTAATCGACATAGATCCTCCATTTCCCGTTCTTTTTAGGTACGACCACAAGTGGGGAGACCCATTTGCTGTCAGAAATAGGATAAATAAAATTAACGTCTAATAATTTCTGCAGCTCATCTTTTACAACATCTTTTAAATGGGGATTGAGTCTTCTCTGTGGTTGGCGAACCGGTCTTGCATCTTTCTCGATATAGATACGATGTGTACATAGCTGGGGATCAATCCCCTTCATATCGGGATAGTCCCAAGCAAATGCCTCCTGATACTTTCGTAGGAGCTGGATGAGTTTGGTCTCTTGCTCAGGTGTCAGATTAGCGTTAATGTTTAAAGTTTTGCCCGGTTCAATTTGTATTACTTTGCTGTTAGCAACAGAGGTTACAGGTATATTTGGGTCATTGTCATCTTTTAGAGGATCTTCCTCTAATTCGTTATCAAATGCCGCTTTTATCATAAAGCATTGTGTATACGATGTGGATTCTGTTTGATTAATGAATTTATTGATGGCATCATCTTCCGTTTGATCTTTAAAATCTAGCGCTTCCTGAACTGTTAATGGTGGTCTAATATTATCAGTAATATATGAGGCAGGGCGCAGATTGGTCAGCGATATATGAGGTGTGATGCTTGGCTGGGCTGGCGGGTACAAGATTAAATTTTTGATATCCGGTCCTCTGGTTATGGTCATGTTTCCCTGCCGGCATCCAATGTAGGCGTCAGCAGTAGCGAGCCATGGTCTACCTAGAATTAGCGGATGTCCATCTAGTCGGGTTTTTGGATTAATCACCAGAAAATCGGTCGGGTATTCCCAAGAGTCCACTGAAACCATGACATCATACAAGGTGCCTTCTGGCCTTATTACTGATCGGTCAGCTAGTTCTAGTAAAGTGGAAGTAGGCTCTACCGATGTGATTCCAAGCTTCTGGCAGGTTGATGTTGTCAGGATGTTAATCGCAGCCCCTAGATCTACTAAAACGTTGGTCAGGGTCTGCCCACAGACTTGAACAGTGACAATTGGGTTTCCAGGATCCTCATATTTAATTGGTGTTTCTTTCCCTGATAAGAGGTCGGATAAGGTGCCGACTACCTGGACTCTAGGGTTAGGGGTTATATTTCTTTTTGTTTTTCTGCTACACAGGTCTTTTATGGTTTTTGCATATATGGGGATATCCTGTATAGCCTGAAGGAATGGAATTCTTATATACAAGTTTTGAAGTTCTCCCAGAATATCAAAATCCGGATATTGCATTTGTCTCGGAATGGCCAGTCGTTCTGGGAAAGGTGGAGAAGATGTAATTACTTGCTGATGAACCTGGTCTTTACTTACTTCTTCTTGTTGTGACATCTGTTCTATCAGTAACTGGTTTTCAATATGAGCGGTTCTATGTCCCTCAGTTTCTATTATTCGCCCAGATCTCAACTGAAGATCATTGCACTCCTGCAGAGCAGATTCAATCTCGGAAGATTCTATAATTTGAAGAGATTGAACTGGTCGATTATTTGGGTTCAGGTTGGGTTGGGCTGGGGATTTTGTTGCAAGGCTGGCAGAGTTGGTTGAGGGAGCGGAATTGATCCTGGTGTTTGATATGTCGATCTTGGCCAGTTGCTCTGCCAGGGTGAACTTTGCGAAGTGGAAGGGGTCCACTGCGGAGGATATGAATTATTTGGCCAATATGGCAGAGGATAAGGAAAGTTTGGCCAACCAGCTTGGTTCATCCAAGGGTTCGGAGTAGGAAACATTTGAGGCGGCCAATTTGAAAACGGGTGCTGAGACTGATTTTGCCACATATTCTGTTGTTGAGCATTAAATTGCGGAGATTGAAAAGAAGAGGAGGGATCTTGAAACATACCAGGTTGCCTAGGTTGCCATTGACGACGCTGGTTAATAAAGTATGCTGATTCTGGTTCCTCTTCTGCTTCTTTGTACACCGCCTTCAAACCAGGGAGCGAGGGACAGCTTTCAGTCGGATGGTCCTTGGTACAAATAGCACATATTTGAACTGTATCGAGCGGGCATTCTTTCTGGCTATGTTTCTTCCTGCACCGCGGGCAGAAAATTGCCAGATTCTGTTCCGCCTCTGCTTGCTTCTGTTTAGCCTGCACAATATCAAGCTGTGTAGTTAATGTCCCCATGATACCAGTTTTAAAATTCTCTAACAGATTTCCAAGTTCCACTCGTGATACTCCTTCTGTTGATGTTCGATTGTCTCTAGTGAAGCGATCATATTCTGCTGGTTTTATCCTTGTGCTGCCTCTTGAGCTCCTGATACACAGATCAATGATGTCAGCAAAATTTTCCTGATAAATGTCTCCTTTTCCCATAATATTCAGTGTTTCAATCCATTGCTCCTTCATACCTCTAATCAATGCAGTTTTCAACACGTTATCGGGCAGAGGTAACGATGCATATGGAGATCTCTGCAAGTTATATTGGAAACGTTCTACATATTCTTCTAAAGTTTCATTTGGTCTGGCTGACATTTGAAAGATTTCATCCTTTAGTTCTCTTGATCTACAATAATCCTGATATTTTTTTAAGAAGGCCGCTTTCATTTCTTCCCAATTGTTTATGACTCCACCACCTAAACCCATGAACCATCTCAGAGCTGCTCCCTTCAAAGTAGAGGGAAACAGTTTTAGCTTCTGGGGATCAGTGGTGTAATCGTATCCCCTGCATAACACATCAAATTCGAATAGAAACGCATCAGGGTCTTCTGATGTGAGTCCATGAAACGTCGGGATATGTTGAAGCGGAATTGCCTTCATTGGTGCATTCGCAGCGGAATCTACTATGGGATATTGCAAAGTAGAGGTTTGGGTATTTGGCTGATTCTGCGCCATGGAATCAAATATATGCCAGTAATCTTCAGGAATTTCCAATAGAGTATTCCTTGGTTGCGGAGGGGTAATCTTAGCAGGAACTATTTTTACAGCACTCCCTTTATCAGGGATAATGATGGCCCCTACTGTCTGAGGTGAATGAATTCCCTCAACGAGGATTTTTGCAGCGCTTCCTTTATCTGGACTATTTAAAGGCTGGTTTGGTTCAATAGGAGATCTAGGTTCCTCGATTGCCCCTGTTTCTCCTTCTCCTTCGCAAAGGTTGCTAAAATTTCCTTCGTGCACTGGTCCAGGAGTCGAATTGTCAAATTCTTGAAAGTCCTGCTCCTCTGTCTGACTGTGCACCTCCGCAAAGGCTTCAGATGGTGATTCTGAGGCCTGAAGGGAACTAGCAGGTTGTTTAGAGTTTACTTTCCTATAACCTACTGATGGCGGAGATCCGGCTTTCTTGTAAATTTCGTCTATAAAGGTCTTTCGTCCAAGGGTCGCCGACCCCTTGGCTTTTTCGGTTTTAGATGGAGGCTTTTGATTCTTTTCTGGCTTTTTCTGCTTAGTCATGCACTCCAATTAAATTACTAAATCAATTCTGCTAGGAAAGCGGATGGTGGAGCAGGGCTTTTACATGCTCCGCACGCAGGTTCTTACCTTCCATTTTTAAAATCCAGTTCTCCCCTAACAGGTTCACACACTACCCTGTTAAAAAAACAAATGGCTATGCCCCTTCCCCGGCAACGGCACCAAAATGTGGAGCTGTAACAAGGGTCTTTTTCACCTCTAGTTATCTCACATTACAAGTCAATCCGGGAGCGTTTTGTTATTGTAAAGGACATCTTAATTTGAGGCTATTTGTCAGGATAATGCTTCGTAGTATAGATCTAAAGAATACAAGAGTAAACGGATGCTAATGCTAAATTACTTATCTAAAGAATACAAGAGTAAACGGATGCTAATGCTAAATTACTTTTGCATAAAGAAATCACACACGCAGCAACTTCGTCGGTCGAGGGTATGGAATTAGTAACCTATCCCCCTAGAAACTGATGAAGGAGTATGGATCATGATCTGGGAGCATTATAGCGTCTGCTGTATCTCACAACAGTCTTGAACCTCCTCTCATGCCACTTACCTCCTCTCATGCCACTTCAATAAACGCAAGCGAAAGGAACAGCAATAAAACAGAATGAAACAGCAACTTCAGAAATGGAACAGCAATAAAAGGAACGGCAGTAAATGGAACGGCAGTAAAGAAACTAAGTCTCGCGAGGTCAACACTTCCAATCCTTGGCACACACTTACATACAAAAAGGAAAGCAATCATTTATACAGGTTTGCAGCTTAATCAAATGGAACAGCAAATTATTAAAGACAGGAAATGTCAATCATATATATATCAAATGGAACAGCAAATCATTAAAGACAGGAAACGTCAATCATATGTACATGATCTGCAATAGTCACCAACAATCCATTAACCCCAATCACCTGTAGCTGAAATATTCTACTTATGAATTCTGTAATTGATGCAACAATTCGGATCAACAGTATGCGAAGAATCCTGAAAGTATGATATGAACTTGTTACAGAGATTTATAACAGGAAAGCTACAGATGAATAAATATGAAACAACATGCAACCATAACAGATTATGAGAAACAAACCACACAAAGCAGAATTGTAATGGTACAATCAGCCAGTGTCCGTTGGAGCCGGGCCCAAAGCTTCCAATGGCGCATTGCCATAAACTACTTCAGACGCACGAAGAAATTAACGCCAAGATATTATATTAACGCATCAATGAGAGTACAAAACTAGGTCTCAGAGAGACTCAATAGTCTGAGTTCAACTGACAATAAAATTCATGACAGAAAGTTAAAGATACCAAAAGTAATCCCCTAGTTTCCAATGCTACCCTCCTTTTATACAATTAACGGCGTAGTTCACCGGTCGACAAAACGATTGATCGTAGCGATCCCTCAGGATCGAAGATCCTGAGGGATCCGCTAAACTGTTAACGCTTTCCTTTACTCGGCCTGTATTTCCGAACTGGCAGTCCTTCATCTCGTTCCGGACTGATCTTCCTTGATTTACTCGACCTGGTCTGAACCTTATTTAGAATTGGAGGGACAGCCGTTATCTTCTCATCAAATCCTCATTTTGCATTGCGCCTTCCTGCTTTTACCTTTTCCTGCGTAGAGAAGACAACTGTTAGTGATTGGATCATTTTAGACTCGTTCTCGTTGCATTTTCCCTACTTTATAATAAAGAAAAGATTACAACTATTGCTTAAAACATCACTAAATTATTTATTAAAACATACCTTCCCAATGCTCTACAGTGCAGAGAGCCCCTGCACACACCGAGGTTTTGTTTCATATTGTTGCACAGTTTCATGCTGTGTTTCTTTACGTTCATAATGCCATAGTTATTCACTTGTATATATTGCATTTCTTATGTTATTAACGTTTTATTTTTGTCCATAATTTTACATGCTTTACATTGCTGTTAACGCTGATTAGTGTATTTGTTCCAGATTACAGTAGGCAGCCCGTGAATTTGCATATAGTTTTCACAATGACTAATGACATGGAATCAGTCTTGTCCTTCTGCTGACTTACTTTTCTTAGCTTTCAATTTCAGTTCTGTTTTGTTTATTTCAAGATTGTTCATTGGCTTTATTTGTTAGATTAGATATTAAATTGCTCATGCTTTATTTCTGTGCATGTTTACCGTCTTTGTGAGAATGGACTCAATTACCTTATTCATGGACTCCACCTAACCATTTGCTTGTGGATGATACGGTGTAGATTTTCTATGTTGTATTTTATACTTCTCCATCACACCCTATACCAGATTAGAAATAATCTGCAATCCATTGTCAGAAACAATTTCTCTAGGCACACCAAATCTAGTAATGATTTCAGTAAAAATAAAATCAACAACTCTTTCAGTAGCAAAAGAAATAGCTTTAGCTTCTACCCATTTTGTAACAAAATCTGTACAAACCAAAATATGATTTTTATTTGATGATGCAGGATTTATGGGTCCTATGAAATCAATGGACCATTTTCAAAAGTCTCAATCATAACCTGAGGACATAAAGGCATTTCATTGGTTTGATTAGGCTAGCCAATTTGCTGACAGCTATCACACCACTTGACATACTGTTTGGCATCCTTGAACATGGAAGGCCAAAAATAGCTAGCTCGTAATACTTTGTATGCAGTCCGTTTATTAGCGAAGTGACCTGCACAAGGTTCATCATGGGCCGATTTTAAGATATAAAACACCTCTTCCTCTCTTACACATCTACAGATAATGAGATTTACTCTGGTGTAAAAGAGGTCTCCTTGGATCCAGGAATATGCAACACTTTTCTAAATGATATTCCGCTTTTCACGAGTGGATAAGTGAGGTGGTAATTTCCCAGTATATAAATAGTTAGCTATGTTAGCAAACCATGGAGATTTTCTTGACAAAACAAAAAGATGTTCACCAAGAAAATCATGATCAACAGGAATTACTTCACTAGGATTATTTAATCTTAAAATATAATCTACAATTGCATTTGACTTCCCTTATCTATCAATAATGGTAATATTAAATTCCTGTAATAATAGCAACCACCTAGTCACTCTACCACTAGTTAATGGTTTATTCATCAAATATATTATAGCGGAATTGTCAGTATGTACAAAAACCTCATATCTTGTAATATAATTTCTGAATTTATTAATAGAAAAAATTACAGCTAAAAACTCTTTCTCAGTAACCGTATAATTGAGTTCAGCAGGTGACAAGTTTTTACTAATGAAATAAATAGCATAAGATTGTTTGTATTCTTCCTGTCCTAAAGCTGCGCCTATAGCAGTATCTGAGGCATCAAAGGAAATATGAAATGGCAGGGACTAGTTTGGTCCTCTCAAAACTGGTGCCTGAACTAATTTTTCCTTCACAAGTTGTAAACCAAGAAAATTCACTATCTTTAGCCAAAATTCAGAAAAGCGAGGTAGCTATCCTTGAGAAATTCTCAATGAATCTCCTATAGTAGCCCTCATGTCCTAGAAAACCTCTCACTTCCCTTTGAGTTTTGGGTATAGGAAGACTCAAAATGACTTCTATTTTTCCAAGGTCAACCTAAATACCTTTGTTTGAAATAAGATGGCAAAGAACTACTACCGCCTTGCACATTAATCTGGATTTCTTGTCACTCAAGGCGAGATGGGCTTCTTGGCAGTGAAGAAGCACTTTTTCTATATTCTTGAGGGCTTCCTGAAATGAATCACCAAACACAGAGAAATCATCCATATAGATTTCTACGCATTCAAGGTCAACAAAAATAGCCAAGGCTGCCCTTTGAAAGGTAGTCAGGGCATTACATAGCCCAAAGGGAAGCACTCGATAAGAAAATGTACCCCATGGACATGTAAAAGTGGTTTTGTCTTCATCCTCAAGTGCTATCTGTATCTGGTTATATCCGCTAAAGCCGTTTATAAAAGATAAGTACTTCTTACTAGAGAGGGTATCAAGTACCTGATCGATAAAAGGAAGGGGGAAGTAATCTTTGATAGTGGCTTTATTCAATTCTCTGTAGTCAATAAAAATGCGCCATCTCCCATCTTCCTTTGGAACTAATACTAATGGAGAGACCCACTGGCTGTCAGAAATGGGATAGATAAAATCGACATCTAAGAGTTTTTGCAATTCTTCTTTTACAATGTCTCTTAGAGCCGAGTTCATTCGCCTTTGGGGTTGTCAGAAAGGTCGGGGTCCATCCTGAATATAGATATGGTGTATACAAGTTTCAAGAGGGATGCCTTTCATATCTTCATAACCCCATGCAAAGGCATCAAGATGGTTTTGCAACAAATTCACAAGATGCTCTTGCTAAGAAAGATCCAAGTTCAAACTGATATACAAGGATTTACCTAGACTAATCTCAACAAGAGTAGTGTCAGGCTCAAGAGTACACAAACGTGTCGCTAGAGATGGTGATGATGAAGGTAGAGAGTCATATCCTTCCTAAAAATATAGACTAAAAGTCTGACTCAACGACTAGAAATTAGGCATGGTTTCTAGATTGTTTAGGAAGTCTTGAATTTCACCCTCCTGTGAGGACACTGGATTCTGATGTATCAAGAAAACAGGCTGGGTCTCCTCATCACTACTATAGTCTAACCATAAAGTGTCTTGGAGCTCCTGAATAGATCTAGCGGGTGGATATAGGGTGAATTTCTTTTTAGAATCTCCATGGGAAATATACATATCACTAGAACGACATCTAATATAAGCATCGGACGTAGCAAGTCATGGTCGCCCCGAAATTCCCAAGAATCTAGGGAAACGACCACATCATCCAATAGTCCTTCCTGCTTGATTTTAGATCTATCTTCCAATTCAAGCACAATGGGAGTAGGACGAATATGGACCAATCCAAGTTGATCCATGGTTTGCTTGGTCATAACATTAAAGGCTGCCCCTGGGTCTATAAGTACATTGGAGACAAGAATGTCACCTATCTGAACAGAGACAATAGGGTTTTTGGGGTCAGTATATTTTTCCATGTGCATACATCCCGTCATTAACTCTACTGCTCTACCAACAAATTGAATGGTTTGGGGTTCCAATCTTTTCCTTCCTGGCTTCTTGAGACAAATTTCATTAATGATTTTTGTACAGATGGGGATCCCTTTAATAGCTTGGAGCAAAGGTAACCTAATGAAAAGGTTCCTAAGCTCAAATTCCAGGCTAGACTTAGGAATGGGGTCTTTCTTCTCCACATCTAACCTCTCTGGATAGGGAGGTCGGTTGGAAGAATATGGCAAGGGCTCAGAATGTATAGGGATAGGCTGAATGGTGTCATCTTTTTCAGAATGATTAGGAGTTTCCTCCTCTCCTCTCTCATCAATAATCACCATGGGCTGCTTTTGATTTTCTGAGGTTACCACTTTCCCTTATCTCAATTGGATATCATTGACTCCAACTAGCATAGTCTGAAATCTGGATGAAGAAATCGGGGTCATAGACTGGATCATTTGTACCGCTTTATTATTGGGGTTGGGTAAAGGTTGAGAAGGTAGCTAAGAAGGTTGAAACAGTGGAGGTAAAGGTGATGGTGGCATAGGTTGACTCAGCTGAGTAAGTGATGGTTGAGGCATTGGGTAAGGTGCATATGTAGGAGGGTATGATTTCATAGGTGCATGATAGGAATTATGTGAATAATGTGAATGGTTTGGCCCTCTCCATCCTTGTTGCCAAGATTGGCAGGGTTGTCCACATTGATATTGATTCCCATGTTTGCAATGCTGAGAGTGACTAGTGTTAGGATAGGAATATGAGTGTGCATTATAACCAAAAAAAGTGGTGGAGGTTTAGGAACCATACCTGCACTTACCTGAGGCCAATTTCTTCGTGCTCCCATAGCATGCAATGATTCGGCTTTAGGTTGTCCCCCCTCCAATATAGCTTTCAGCACAGGAATAGAGGGACATTTATCCGTAGCATGGTTATCTGCACAAATTGCACATTTATTAGTCTCTTTAATATCTAGATGACATTCTCTTAAAGGATGCTTTCTTCTACATTTAGGACATAAAATAGACAATATATCTTGCTCTTCTACAAGTGAGGAGCTGGATGAGGAGTTTGATGAGGAAGGAGCTCGATTAGGATTCCCCAAAAAGCCACAAACACAGTTTCTACTGAAACTTCAAAGAGTCTATTTGTTTACTCACAGTACTTATTATTTCAATTTTCATATTGTCCATTTTGTTTTCTAATCTAATAATCATAGCATCAGTATATTCAGTTTTTCTATTTTTATTCTGAATTCCTTTACCAAATCTATATTTTTTCCTCAAGAATTTCCTGCACAAGTCACAGATTTGATCAAAAGTCTTTTGAGAAATATCCCCTTGTCCTAACAGATTTAAATTATTTCTAGTATCATCGATGAGCCCACATAAGAACAAGCTTCTAATGGTACTTAGATCAAATTTGTGCTTTGACCTTTGAAGGTTATACAGGAATCTCTCCAAGTAGTCCTCTAAAGTCACATCATCATTTTGCACAATAGTAAATATTTCATCTTGAATATATCTAGTTTTACAATATTCCTAATATTTTGATAAGAACACTCTCTTCATTTGCTCCCAAGAAGATAAAGTGTTTCCTCCTAATTCCATGAACCAACAGAGTGTTGCGTCCTTGAGGGTTGTAAGAAACAACTTTAACTTTCAGGAATCAAATTAATAATCATATCTCCTACACAAAATATCAAACCCAAATAAGAAAGAGTCTAGGACTTCATGTACCTTACCATAAAAATGAGGAAGAGCTGATGGTAAAATGTTTTTCATTTGTACTTGTGTATCAAGATCCACAATTGGGAATCGAAAGTGGATTGTTCCCCATTTACATAATTTTCACCACTTCCTTCTGCATGGTCTTCCATATCTGCCATTGTCATTCTTCCACCCGAACTTCTCTTAATAGACTAGAAGGCTGACTATGGATTCCAATGGTCCCCTTCTTCCCCTTTATGGGCTGTGTCACACCTGAACCACTGCTACCAGGGCCTAGGTGGACTGTTCCTACATGATGAGTTTGAGTTTGTTTAGACTTTTTGCCTACAAAATAAGGCCCAATATGAGTTTTGGTTGTAGATTTGTCAGTATTTCTTTGGCCCCTAGTGGGATTTGGACCCCTACCTCTTTTAGGCATTCATTTCAAAAAAATGACAAAACAAAATTCAAATAAAAACTACAAGTTTCAAAAAATAAATCTGCACCTATAAATCCCTTCAAACAATAGAAGCACAATGTGGGAAAAGATAATATCAGACTTACCCCTATTACAAAAATATGGAAAATTCTTACCAATTCAAATTTCCTCCCCAACAACGGTGCCAAAATGTTGGGTGCAAGAATTGCACTTAAGCAAACTCCTCAACACTTAATTGTCAACTCGAGGGTTTCGTAAACTTAGAGATGAAGCACAGGCAATGCCAAAAATGGTATGAACTTTTCCTATCTCTAATCCTGCTTCTTAAAGGAACTGCTTTGCAAAATCAGATAGAAAACAATTGGAAAGGCAATTAACACCAAGGAAACTCTAGTGCTGGAATGTAAAAGACACTTTTCATGTAAATCAAGTAAAGAAATTCCACACAATGGAAACAATCTTAAATAATGAAATGAAATGTTATGTTCATCTTCATATGGATGGTCATTAGTCTAACAAGTGGGCCATTGCAAAATTCCGTCTTCCTTCTGATATTCCTCTCACACAAACAACCTGTTCTTGAACTGTTGCAATCTTCTTGCACTAGTGCATGTACAATATTTCTGTGTAAGGGTATATTTGACCTTCCTTACTAAAGACTTATGTTTGAGTGAAGGTTCTCTAAGCCTAATGGCTTATAGCACTTTGCTTCTGTGACAAGAGACTAGCTCTTGCACCAAAGGAGAGTTTCCTTCACATAGTTTCCAAATTACTCTCGAAAATACTAAAAGATGTGCCAAAAAAGAATTGCAATTGTAAATGAAATTTTGAAGTAAACTATATATGAAAAAGGAAATGCTTCAATTCATTAAACCTTGCAAAGAAAATAACCTTCATGAAATAAAAGCACTTTAAAAGAATCAAACAGTAGCCTAAATATTTTGCATGCATTAATCAAATTTTGGTACTTCACCCAAAATGTGTATGTTCTTTGCAAGTATAATATGATAATTTGATACAAATGCTTCCAGATATTTTAAAGATGAAATTTTAATACTAAAGACAGTTACTCAATTAATGGTTCATTCACTTGCGAAATAATTGAAAATGATATGCAAGTAAGTGATTCATTGTTTGCTATAATGAATGACTTGACCAAAGTGCAGGCAACAGCATGCACTGGTGCAGGAAAGAGTTCCTTGCACAATCCGATTGAAAACGAATTAAAATAGAGAATGAGAGTAAAGGAAATGCGAAAGGATATTTCATAACCAAAATAAACACAACTACTCTCAAACCACGGATCCGTTTCACACGTTAGCTAAAAAAGATATTTTAATTCCAAACTTAAAGATTAATGATTAAAACTGTATCATCACATGGCTACAAAACAAATAACCATATTTTCTTTCTGAATAGCGAAAGTGATAGGGGTAAACAAGATGGGTTGGTTGGGCCCTAGCCAAACAGCTCATTTCCCTTATAAGGAATGAAAAATCTTAGCACTTCAAATGGACATAAAAGATAAACTAAATGTTGCATATGAAAATCATGGTGGTTCTCTTGTATTACTCGATTTGGCAAATATACATTACAGAGAAGTCCAACCCTGGAGTTGAGGTGATAACCAGATTAGATAAAACAAAATTACAATCGATGGTTCGCTAGCTTCCTACCTATGATTTATATCATATATATCCTTTCGCCTCTAGGCCATTTACACTAATTACAGGTATTTCTTTTTCAGGCATTTCAGCCGAACAAACTTAGAAAACCATTACAAACTTGTCCAGCAGTTACAATACACATGAACTTCGATTGGCTGTAACCTGACTTTGGAGAATAATCCTTGAATGTGCACCACCTATTATCCTGCTTCAATTCATCAATAGTTAGACTCAGAGTCAAGGATTGAGACCCGTCCTCATGGAAGATTTAGCTTCTCGGAAATCTCGGATAGTCTTCATGGCAGTGTAGGAATCTACCTGCACTAATCAACTCATTAATCATTAACACTAAGTTCCACGATTACTCTAGGAAATCAATATGAGTTACAAGAAGTATGTAAATAGGCATGAAATCTGTATAAAAAGATTAATAATGTGTTGTAATAAATCTTAATATAAAATATGAGCATGTGCATGAATGGGTAACTATCTTGTACTAGTGCAGGAAAGAAGGGTCTTTTATTGAGATAAAACAGAGGTTGACATTGATAGAAATGGGGTAGAAAATAGGGCAATTTAGGATTCCAACATTTACGCTTCCATGCTTGGGTTCTAGAACACCAAGAAGCCCTATTTCACCGTTAAAACGTTAAGCCATAGGGTAAACTCCTTTAGTAGCTTCCCTCACAACCCCGATCGGAACACGGCTTCAAATTTCAAAAAATATTAATGAATCTTTGTTGCAAACTCAATAATGTACCCCTACAACATGGTATTACCCAAAAATATGTGGCTCTCATCAGATCTATATCAAGGAGGTGTAGCGCAGTAAGGTCCACTAGGATCTAGGAGCGATGAGATGGATCTTGTCCACTAGATTTTCCATTGCAAACTCTGCAACCAGTTGTAAATTTATTCTGGGAACTTGCACTAGAATATCTCGTACTAATCACTAGCTAGCTCCGAGTATAGGATTTCTTCCTTTAGTTTCCCGATACTTCATCGGCAAAGTTAAGCTTTCTGACAAACAAACTTGTCCACTCGATCATTCCATCAATTTTGTAGTTCTCTCTTAAAGATCATCAATACCGTATTCCAAACCCCCCTTTTGAAATTTCAGGGTCTCAACAATTGAACAATTGGTTGGCACAAAAATAAAAATAGGTTTGAGACCCCAGGTTTGGGCATAAGGGCCAACAAGGCTCCATTTTAGTCTAGCACAACACCGACATTTTCACCTTACCCAGAATGCATAAGGAGTCTCACTTGAGGCATGTCGCTACCTTAGTTAGATGAGGGTTGAAATCTAGTATCAGGAAGAATCATATCAAAGAAGCAAGAAACAAAAAACGTTCAATCATTCTACAAGGAAGTATGATCACATCAGGTTATACATGTTGTAAAAGAGATATTACTTAAATATATGCATACATAAGACTTTTAAAGGACTGGATTAACATGCAATTAACACACGATGATCCCAATAACAATATTCATCATTAATATGAGTAGCAAATGCATTACATCAGGCTCAAGGCCTATTTTCCAACATAAAAAACTCTATAAATAACAATACATAAGTATATGAAACAAGAGAGATAGAGTGGTTCTCCTAGCTCTGCAACAACAACAAAAACCATTTCTGGTTCTCCTTTCTGCCTTTTATCTTGTTTTTCCTTCTCCCTACACACCAACCTAGACTATCAATTCCTTCTCAGTCTCTCCACCTTCTCCTTTGATCAGTTGTCTCAATTCCTTGCCTATCCTTTCTCTTTTCCTGCTTGGCTATATCTTCTCCTTCCCGCCATCCCTCCGCAACTACCAGCTTGCCATGAGTTCCTTCCCTTTTCCTTACTATTATTCCCGTAGTTATTCAATGGTCATTTCCGCAACTTGTCACCATCCTTTTGACTCCTCTCCAAATATCATAATTATTCAAAAAACAAAGTTCCTAGAAGGTCCTGACCACAGTCTATTGACTTGTTCCTTAGTCAATCTTCCTTCATCGTCGTCAATGCTATTGATGTTTCTACTACTGGTGTTGTTGTTAATGCTTTGGTTGGTGCTTCCTCTTGGTTGGTCTCTTTAAATGAAGGCCCCAGTAGTGTATAAATTTTTGTGAAGAAATAATGATTAATTTAAGCAAAGGATACTCTCCCATTTTATAATTTGTAAAGCTGAATTATCTTGTAAAGCATTTCTACATTCACAAGAAGATTGATAGATTGTCCACTAACCAACCTTATTTTTTATGTCAACTCATCTGATTTCTCCGGAGATTGCATCAAGCTTAACCTATGGCATGAGAAGCCGTGACCTGGGGGCATCTAAGCCATCCAAATCCCTCTAGGATTGCACCCGTCTTGGGCTAGACCAGCCCTTAACTTAACTAGATTTTTTCCCATGGAGTTTTGTGTAGGTTCTAACCCTATATGAAAATTACATGTGTACAAATGCTAAAAAGCAGAAAATAAAAAATGTTGATAATATTAAACAAATACAAATGATTTTTCCTTGGATCCCAAAACCGAGACTACCAGATTGATTTTTCAATATTTTCCTTCCAGTGTTACAATACATATATATACATGTCGAAGCATTCATAAACCCCCAATCCATTAGCCCTCGATTAGAAAATAATGTAGTTCCCTTCGAGAGATCTACAAAATACCATGGGTAGAAAACCATCATGCCCAAAACCATGTGCAAAATCCATGCAAAAGACCATAGGTAGATCTGCCCACCTAATATAGGGTCCAAAACAAAGTTATCAGGGCGATCCTGTACAAGGGGGCTACTGCCCCCCTGAAACCCCCCTGTTGCTAGGGCACAACGAATAGGGAGGGCTATACCCCCCCGGGCCCTGGTGACCCCCCCATGCATGCAACTATTCATGGAAATAATATAACACACACCTAACATTTTGAACCAGTAACCTTCACACCATAGAGTGACTTAATAGTACACCCCATAACCATCTATTCTATGGCCCATGGGAAACCAACATTTTGATTGAGTGGGAAGTGCTCATCCAGGGGAATTTTAAGGAGTTTTAGGATGATTGGAAAATGCATTCTAGGGCTCAACTACAAGATATGTTTGAGGGCTACTATGTCAATCTTTGCAAGCCAATGTAGAGGTTGATAGATTAGATCACAAGACAATACATGAGGATTATCATATTATAAGTCATGGATTCTTATGGCTAACTAACACCTTCCATTGAGTATTGAATGCCATGAATTGAAATTATTTGTTTCAAGATGCTATTATACTCACCAAAGGATGGATTGAATGTGTATTAATGATAGTGATTTAAGACATCCTATAAAAATGGATAAATTTTTCTACTAAAGTCTACCTCTAATAATTCAAGTTACATGATTTGTTTTAAATGCAACCATTAGTGTAAATATTTTATTAATTAATAAAATTAATCATTATTTTCTATCACATAGTTGTTGATTTTATTTTTTAATAAATATTTTATTTTTTCGAAATTACTTTATAAATTATATTATTAAATCAAAACCCATATTATATTAATTATTATGTTATTGAATTATTATTATTAATTCATAGCTCACCTCAATATATGGTTATGGCATGTCATTCATCTCAATATATGGTTTTGGCATGTCATTGCATAGATTAGAGATATATATACCATGGGTGTTTCTCGGTGGCTCTGCTCCCTACATTCAATTCTTGTAGACCTGAGGGTTTCTCTATCGCTCCTCCCTACATTTTCTTTGGCATTCCCTTAAGTGTATCTTGATTGCTCCTCCCTACATTCAATTCTTGCAGACATGAGGGTTTCTCAGTGGCTCCTCTCTACATTTGATTCGAAATTCCCTTGAGTGTTTCTCTAACAACCTTGGTTAAAAATCCATGTTAATATAAGACCAAGGTCATGGAACACATATTCCAAGCTGAATGTTGGGGAAAACATCCTAGTGGGTGTTCATTTCAATTATTATGGCTAAATAAAATTGGCAAAAGAAATGGCAAAGGCTTTGGAAAGTCAAGAGGCATTAATTTATGAAAATAATGGAAAATAAGAGAAAAGGAAAGTGAAAGGTCGCAAGTTACATGTGAGCATGAAAATGAAGGAAAAATAATGGAAAATGAATAAAATAGAGGCCTCAATGATAAAAAGGCTTATGAGGATTAGTTCATGGACTTTTTTTAAGTTCAGTTTGGAGCTCTCTATTCTACTCCCTCTCTCATACACTTGGACACTTAGAGTTTTCTTGGAGCACTCTTGGAGGAGTGTGACATACTTGGCATTTGGAGTAAGAAGGGAAAGGAAGACCAAGAAAGTGCAAGAGGACATCGGGATTAACAACTACAATGGGTTTTTCTTGTAGGTATGAATTTCATCTATGGTTTCCTTGCTATTTTTGGCATGCATATAATATTCATGTGGTTATTTGGTTATGATCTATCATTGGAATGGAGGATTTCCTAGATTAATAGTGGTTTTTCTCGGCCTTGCCATTTCCTAGATAGCCATGGTGTTGTGGGTTTTAACTTTTTTTTTTGTTTGTTCTCATATTCCTTTGGTTGTGGGTTGAGTTATTAGTTCCTAGAGCCTTAGTTGGACAAGCGCTCTGGAAGCATTGTAATAGATTGGCTTGAGTTACTAGTCTTCTAGCCTTCATTAGACAAATGCTCTAGATCCCTGGAAAAATTGGGTGGATACCAATCTAGTTATTATTAGTGATGTTCGACTGTGAGGTGGAATCAATGGTTAAGGGTTGAGGTGGCTTGGCTTTTGGAGGCCCTGGTTTAGTTTTGTTGTATTTATTCCATTGGATCCCACATTCATGCTTACAATATGGCATGGGGGTGATTAGCTGGAAGAAAGATTTGGTTCATCCAATTGATGGTAAGATGGTACGTGGAAGTCCCAGATATGGTTTCATTTTGCATATGTTAATAAGAGATTCTTTCCTCTTGTATTTAATGTGTAAATCTATTGGTTTATATGTAGATTTTATGGTTGTTGTATCCTTTTTATTTATGTTGTTTGTATGTTGGTTATGAGTATGTTTTATCAGTGATGATGTATGGCTCTCATCATGTTTTGATTAATAAATGAATGTACAATGAATATATTCCCTAATAGACGAAAATTTAGCTAATATGATAAGGTATCAATGCTTCTTAGCGATTATTAGATAAGTATGAGACCCTTATGCTCAAATTTGTTGTTATGACCTATAGAATGCATTTTTGTGACATGTTTGAGAAAGTTTTTGTCATGGCTAGTAGGGTTCAGATCAAGTATTTGTTCAATTATTTGCATTAGTATCATTGTTCGATGTTATTTTTCTTTTTTGGAAGTCTCATGAAGTTTTGGACAATGACCCGAGTCTTGGCCCTAGAAAAGTGGAAGAGAATCTAGGGTTACTGGCTCAGAACTAGATGAAAAGTCCTTATTCACGGGCATTCCCTTACTGTGGGAGTGTCTGGATGGTCCCAGTCACATGCATGGCCATGTGATGGGGGTGACTAAGGCTATAGGTTAGTAAATGTCAAGTTACCTCGGGGGTTGGTCACTTGGAAGGGTTGGTTGGCTCCTAAAGGTTCTATAACATGTGTAGAAGGTTAGATTGCTCGTGTTTTGTCGGTTCCACTTCCTTAACTATACATGGGGAATTAAATCAGATCATAGTAGCCTCTTGTCAAATGTTTACCCCAGTGGATTAGTTAACTTGGGTAAATGTGGGAGGAGGGTGGTTACAGTTTCTCGATGGCTCCTCCCTACATTAAATTCTTATAGACTTGAGGGTTTCTCAATAGTTTTTGGTCCAATTTAGGCGTGTAAATAAGATCACAAATTTAATTATCAATCCATAATTCATGAACTTGGAAGCACACCAAAGTATATGGTTTAGAGACTAATTCCTTTAAACAAACTTAAATTGAAATTTTTTAACACACTTGTACTTGGAAATGATTCTAGACTATCTTGAGATTTTAAATTTTGTAAGGAAGTAAATTTTAAGCTCCCTTACAGGAGATGGATTCATAATGTTTCCAAAAGCATAACAACATTTTTAGAATATCAAGTGTTCTTTTTAAAATGAATTACAAAAATGGAGGAATTGACAATTCTTAACTATTGTAGATGAAAGCACATTAAGCTCTTTTACAAGAGGTCATTACATAACATATCAGGCTTAGAAATAGTCAATATTGTTAAAATAACATAAAATAAAGCATACAATAAATTACAACAAAATTAAAAGAGCATACCAAACATTTTAAAGACTAAGTGTACATGCTTGGCAATGGGAACTCTCCATCCTTCGCTTACACATTTGAATGAAAACAAATTAAGAAATATCATGTAAAATCATAAACATAATCCACATAACATAATGAAGGTATCCAAAAGCTCCAAATTTATTAACTTCAATCGAGTAGCATTCTTCCGAAAAATAACATATCTCTTACTTCAAGCCCTACATATTTATACAAGAGGTTTGATAACCAAAATAAGTGCTAATAGGTCGAATTAAACCTTCAGATCCATGAAATTTGAAGAAAATCCCTCAAAATAAAATATTTTCCTCATTTATTGCCAAAATAGGGGATTTTATGAACAAGTGGCCTAGTTTGACCATCGTTGACCGAGCACATGTGAGGCTCTTTTCTGAAGGAAGATAGGAATTTATCCATCCTTGGGAATTCAAGACCATCCCACATATCTCAAAATTTTCCCAGATATCCTGCACACATGTGAAGCTTGGAGCTATTACGAGAAGTTGCAACATCCTGTAATTTTTGCTAAAAATTTAATTTTAATGCCATACTTTGTCAAAATTCAAATCATGAAAAGAAAGTGATAAATTTACATGATTTAATTAATTTCAAGAAAATATCGATGATTTATAAGAGGCATGGAAGTAAAATAGAGGCAAAATATAGTTTATGTGACTAAAATAAACATCAAAAAGTGGCACACAAGCTCCTCTCTACATTCAATTCGAAATTCCCTTGAGTGCTTCTTGGTGGCTCCCCCCCTTCATTCAATTCTTGTAGACCTTAAGTGTTTCTCAGTGGCTCCTTCCTACATTTGATTCGATGTTCCTTTACCCACACAAAGTCCTTCAAGAATCCATAATATCTAGTAGATTCGGGCATCAGGGTTAAGCAATGGTAAGTCTACATTCCTTCTTGAACACCTACAAATCTAGGTTTTTCAAAAAAATGTATAACTAGCATCTAGTATAATTTGATTGCACCAAATGCAAAGAATCCTAGGCTTGAAAATGGCATGAATTGGAATTATTAACTAGTCATCCCACCTGCTTCCTTGTACTACTTTTGTACCTCATTTTTTAATTCTTCTTGATTGTTCCATATTGCTGCTACATGGATATTAAAATCAGATTCATTATTTAGAAGATGCTGAATAGATAGCAGAACAATTTGAACCTCATATGTAGAGGACCATTTTCTGTTAAGTTGTACTTGAATAGAGTTAGTGGCTTTCCAAAATGCGTCCTGGTAAATTCACATTCAAGAATCTCACTTCTACCAAATGCAAAGAATCTTAGGCTTGAAAATGGCATGAATTCATATTATTGACCAATTGTCTCACCCACTTCCTTATATTTCTTCCATACCACCTTTTTAAATTATTCTTCATTGTTCCATATTGTTTATGCATGGCTATTAAGAGAAGATTCATTATTTGGTTCTCTCAAAAGAGTCTAAATAGACAGAAGAAAAATTTGAACCTCATATGCAGAGGACTATTTATCCTTACGCTAGACTTGAATAGAGTTAGTGGTTTGTCAAAATGCGTCCTGGAAAATTCACATTCAAGAACCTACCCTTTTTACCTTTGGTAATAAAACACTATGGTTGATCCATATAAACTGTATCCATGTTTTTAAGAAAACATCCATTTAGTGGACTTACCACCTAAATTTTTCTCTGGAAACTAAAACAAATGGCAATGAATTAAGTTGTCAATGCAAAAGTGTCTTCATAGTTTATACCTTATTGTTTTTCCTTCTTAGTGTTGTATCCCATTGTTAGATATCAACAATCACAAAAAATTCATAGAAGGAGACCTAATTATGCATTTTTATTATTAAGAACCATACATATTAATACATTTGCATGAATATGTAAAAGCATTTGCATTTCTTTCTCAAAAGGGATGTATCACCTAATTATGTTTTAATACATCATTATGACATGGATTTATTTATATTAACTTTTTCTTTAATTTCTTAGAAATCACCTTGAAATATAAACTCAAAAATTTCACCTCAACCTTGAGATTTTCTAGATCTATTTCTCATGAAATTTCAACCTTGTGGATGAAGCTAAAGTATGACTTATAGTATAATATATTCCACTTTTGTCCAACTAGATATACAATTAAACCCAAGAAAATAAAAATCAAATGAGTTTACTTCAAGGGAATTTATTTTCTAGCACTTAAGGAATTATTCCCAGCATATAATATATTTCAAATTTCTTAGTAAAACATATTGATTATGGCCATAAATATTCCCACTTAACTTCCAAATATTTTTAATGTTTGTTAACAAAATATGCTCAATATCATGTAAAATCAACATGCATAACTATCTCTAGAAAATACTCAATCATTATGAGAAAAAAAGTTGAAAATTAGATCTACAAGAATACAAAGTGATAGCAAGGAAATATTCATATATACGAAGGATGCATTTACAAGTCCATACCAACAAAATGATAGAAGACAATATAACTCATGCTCTTAAAACCCTAGCTATGTCATCCACCATATACAACAAACCCTAGTCACTAAATTGATCTCTTAGCTAGGAATAACTACCAACCATAGTTGGTTGTGCCACTAGATATTCAAAAATAGAAAGCATACACGTTGTCAAATCCACTTTGGAACCTACACTTACAACTCACAAGTGCAAAAGAGGAAGAAATGTAGTCTCCCTCTATCTTCACCACTTCAAGCACTCCATATACCATTTGCCAAAATACTTTAAATACCAAGAACTTATTCAAACATACTACCTCCATTTGATGTCTACTTCTTCTATTGTTACAAGTATTAAGGCCATATATGGTTTGGATGTTTATGAGCTTAGTTTCCTAATTGAATTTCTTGAAATTGGTTGCGTTTTCCCATAGTTTGTGAACTCCCCCTATTTTCTCGAATAAAGAGTTTAAAATGTTGAAATCCCCTCATTGAATCCATTAAGTTATTTTATTTATCCCCCCTACTTGTCGTATAGATTCAATGAAGGTTCCCTTTAGGTGGGACATTGATGGGCCATAAAAGTTGGATATTGTACCTATTACTTTGGATCTAATTTCCTAGCATGTTCTGAAATGAGGTGATTCTCCATTGTCACATCTAAGAGGATGAAATTAGCAATTTTCAAGAGTATGGCTATTCCCTCTACAATTTCATCAACATTTTTTCTATTATGTCATTACTTGGACAACATGTTATGATGATATTCCATATGTTCCAAGAACTACACTTTTTTTTTTGTAATAGCAGGATGTCTAGTTTTTATGTCATGACTTTATTTCTTAAGAGGAACTATTTTCCTTTTCTATTGAGACCTCTTATTTTCCATGATATAAGTCACATATTTCATCAAGCAAGGTATGGATAAAATATTTATATAAAAGTGTTTTTCTTTGTCCTAAAATTTACTACATGAATATGGGTAACACATTTTTAGTGAAATGTGGTAATGAAAAATTGACTTTTTCATATTTTTAAAATTGTGAAGCCCTTAAATCTCATATACACCTTGTGAATTTTGAGGTGTAATGAAAGAATATATTGTGGAGAATTTTATTGTGTTTAGGGGTGTTGGAGGGTTTTTTTTAAAAGAAAAAACATTATTCTTGTTAGGGAAGAGGTTCTTGATCCAAGCATTGGTCCCTCTTTAGATGATGAGGATGTCTAGCTAATAGGATACTAGGATGAATCTCTCTCCATAGATCATAATTTTTTATAGTTATTTATCATAATTATGGCATCGCAAATCTCAAAAAATCACTCTAACAATGGTACATCGTTATATCATGGTGCATCATAGAGACGAGTAATTATTGTCTAACAATTCCTAACCTTTCCACTCATATATTTGGCAGTATACATCCACCATCATTTGAGATTAATAATAGGCTTGAAACCTCTCATGTTACACTTAATGTGATTTTTTTCTGGGTATGGGTGTCCATAACATGACATGTAGCACTATCCCAATGGAAGGTTGGACAACTCTATATTTCATTTTTCTCATGTATAGCGCCATTAGATATTTCATGTTTATAAGATGGCATGGTTTCATCCTTTGGTATGAGGAAGAAGCATGGAAGATATTAGACCAAATGTGGTTAATGAGTCATTTTTTCCTTGGGCTTATACTATGGCACCCTTTTTTTATGTGTGGATACGTATAAATCATATAATTATTTTATTTGGGTAAAAATTCCTAATATCCCACTTCAAATTTGGAATAATTTAGGTATTAAAGCCATAAGATATGAAATTACATCCTATATTATAGGTGATGATGGGTATGTAGAGAATAACTTGTGCTTAATGGCCTAGATTCTAGTTGATGCCAATGCTAGATAGGGTTTATATGAATCAATCCAAATTGTTACTAGTAATATTTCATAACTATATGGATGTGTCATTTGTTTTTCTAGATTCCATGCAGTGCTCCAGTTAATGGTGGATTGTTCTCAATTTTCCATTACTTGACATCATAGGGTGGGTATGTGTAATGGATAAGTTCGTCCCAAGGACATGAATGAGGATAATTCACCTAGAGTAGTTCCAATTGTGGATAGTGGGAAATCTCGTTATTGAAATATTCAAGTATATGGCTCCTATGACTCATCCTATGAAAATGTTTATTGTGATGCAACTAGAGGGAGGAGTTCCATAGGGTTAAACGAAGATAACTTTCTTCTAACTCACTTTTACTATTTTAATGTTATTGTAGTTTTGTTAATATGTTTCTCAACATCCCTTATGACACTTGCTAACAATTTATCACATTTAATGGAGTGTTATAGGACATTCAACCAAATTGGTATATCTCAAATATATCTTTTTCAAGTGACAAAAGTTTAGGTAGGATAGAATAAATTGACCAAACATTTGCTACACTATCTAGCAGGCAAAGATCAACTAGAGGTAAAAAGATTAGAATAAAATTCCATAGATGCATGGATTTTTTTCTTACTAAACGGGGGTCATGTTCTTATGATAATGAGATCATAGATGAAATCAAGGTGCCCCTGAGTTACAAACATCTAGTGAAACAATGGGAAAAAAAAGATCTTCCTGAAATAAAAACTGATTTTTCTATCAATTAAAGGATATACTACATTGTCCCATCTTCATTACATGGTTTGGGGCTATTTTTCATGGATGACATAAAGGTATATTACAGAGTATTAACTAAATTGATGGAGTATGTCGAATCCTGTTACAACTATAGTTTAATGTACCAAAAGTATGTGAAGATATGTAGTGGTTACAAATTATATACAACTAAAAGACAATAATCAAAATAAAAGTGCAACTATGTATACTGATGGAAGGCCAAAAACAATAGGGAATATTGTAGGGTTTATAAATAGTACACAACTTGTGACCACAAATAAGCAACCCAATTTCATATTCGAGGGGAATGAAGGAAATTGTTTATTCGTATGTGAAATTAAATCAATAGTTGTAGGGGAAGAGTTTCTCATTGATTACAATTTGAATCAACTAGATACAAATATTGCTATTATGGAGGTAACATGTATTCAATTTTACCCAACTTGTAAGTAATGTCTATTATATGTTATGATTGTCATTTACTACAATATATTCTCAGGCATCTTGTAAGTTGAGGAAACATTTTAATACATCATGGCTATGATATTGTTGCAGGTTGACCAAGGTCTAAGGGAACCAACCTCACAACAGGTAAACATCAATTTAGTTGTACGTAAAATAATATAACCACGAGATTTATTGTAGAGTAGCATTTTATCCATTATAGAGTAAGTCCAATTTATATTTGTAGGCATCATATAACTAAATGAAAGATTCACTATGCATATGATCAACTTGAGAAAATGCATTCCGTCATCCTTTTCAAAGTATTGTTTCTATACTATATGGAATATATATTGATCCTCTCATAATTCCTCTTCCAAGAGCCTTCCAAGATGATGATTTTTTTATAAATTTAAAACCTTTTATCTTAGCCATGATATAATGTGAAGTTCCTATATAAAGTTAGACATATGTCAATAGTGGCTTTCGTATTAATATAATGATGATTAATTGTGGATGAATTGGAAACTACATGTATTTGATAATCAAGGTGATAAGGGGAAGGAAACAACCTTAGAGTAGTCGATAGATGCTCATGAGGAAGAGCTTACTGAAGAAGCGATTTTTATGTATTTCGATCCAATCCAAAAAATAAAGAAGATTCAAATGAAAGAAAGAAAGAAACTTAGTTATTTAGTTATGATTGAGCCTCAAACAGACGAAATAATAGGCCAAATAACCTAGATGCACCAAATTCATCAGTATGGGGTGATAAACTCATTTAATTCTTCCATTCATTTGTTTATGATTTTAATTATCTCATCCTTTATAAAATACTATTTATTTTACAAGATTTTTTGGCGGAGTACGATCCTCATTTTACGACTATGGGGATCGACATTAGTAGTGAAGTTGATGCTCCTCCTATGAGTGATGCACAAGTTATTGAGGTCGGTATACCTGTTGAACCACACATGGAAGTATCCACACCCCCTTAACAACATACGTCATGATCTACACATGATGTTGTGGATGAAAAACATGATATCATTACACAATTTGAAGTGAGCCTTCCTGGATCATCCCATGTTAGTAGCATGGGAACACTATTGATTACATTTTGGTAGATGAATACAATGTCCCCATGAAAATAGAGAAACTTCTAGGTATTTAAGAAGTTTTTTAAATATTAAGTACAATTTAATTGAAATTAATGTATAGTTTGTGATAATTTCAAAACTTATGATAATATTGTTTTCGAGGAAATGTTGTATTATATAACCATTTGTATGACCTAAATTTGGAAATATTTGGGCCCACCATTTGGAAAAATTGGAATTCCAAAAGTTGCAAGTTGAAAGAAGAACTTATGACCAAGATGGTTCACTTGTTTGGGAGGGTACCTTCAACAAAACTGGAGTTACCTCCAATGCAATCTTACATTTAAAATATCTGTGGGGCTAGTATAGATATCATTTATAAGGGAAAATATCACATGAGTGCCCTCCAATGAATCTAGAGATGGAGTGGAATGTTCTCATGGCAGATACAAATGAGATGGAACTTCAAAAAGTAGGGAAGACACCACCCAGACCAAGAAGGTATGAGGCACTTTTAATAATGCAATTATGATGCTCTATCATCATTGCATCATATAATTAAGATTTTCAATATTCTAAATACAGACTCCCATATACGTCCAAAGCCAAGATGGCTAGAATAGCTAAACACGGGAAGCATCATCTTGGCCCATCTGGTTACTTAAAACTAACTGCAAAAGTTGTAAGTATATAAAAAAATAATTTGCATCCAAATTTTAAATTATTAACAATTTTAATTTAATATCATAGAAGAATAAAAATGCATATTCTTATGCAAAATTTCAAGGGTCACAATTCAAAGAGGCTCCCACAGAGGAAGACCTAAATTTTTCTTTCAAGAAGGACTATTAAGCTGTGTTTTTACATATGACAAGCTTCCCATTTTGAGAGTCTTCTAGCACCCAACCTAACACTTAGGAAAATAAAAGCAATGAATAACATTTATAAATAATTACTTGTACAATCTATTAGTTATTATTTGTGGCCATAAAGTAATGTGAATGATTGTAAAAAGCGGGCATGAAATGTAGATACAACACATGAGCCGGCTGATGGTGGAATGCCTCTTGAAACTAATGTTCAACTCGGTACTTGTTATAGATGCATTTGGGCACATCACTCCCATAATTCAGATCAGTACCATTAGGGTTCATCAAACCCTAATTTAGTTGCTACATGCCCTAGACAAGTCACCACTTTGAATGCCTCCTTCCCTGAGAGTTTCTTGGCCTGAAGCCCTCCAAAATTTCCTCCTTGAGGGACCAGAGCAACCTTGGTCAAGGGTAAGTGTGCTTCAGTGCAGGTAGGCCCATGTCAGGGTGCTTTCTAGAGCAATTAGGCCCACTTTGACCTGAGCTGGGTGAGTTTGAGCGAAATCATCATAGGGTTCTGCGAATATTCATATCTTCTGGAGCGATCTAGAAGATTCCCACACTATCATCTCCTATGAGCTCGAGATTGGGTAGGTAATGAATTAAGTAACCTCCTATCCTCTCATCCTTTCCTCCATGGAAACTAACTCTAAGTTTGTAAGGCTATTCAATACCCTCATTTATGATCGAACCTCCTCCATTTGCCTATAAATTGAGCACTCATCTAAGTGATTAGGGGCTAGACTTTGAGAATTTTTAAGGAGATACTATTGGTGTGAGGATTGAGACTATAAGCAAGTACTGTTATGCTTCCGGAGTGTTGTGCTATTGATGTGATGTTGGATTAAACCCAAGCTGGAAGAGTGGCAATGGATCAGACTTCATGGTTGTAATTCTTCCTTCTACTTAATAAAGTTGTTTACACCTTTTTCCATATGCTTATATTGATATATGACGTTTATATGTGTCAATGTATCTGATCCCATTTACTTATAGTTGATAGGTCTCTTGCTTTGATTGGTTCTTTGTCTTCCTTTTATGCTTGCAAGTGTTTTTTGAGAGAGTTAAGTTCGAGAAGGAGCGATGGGAGTGATACAAAGGAGACAAAAGGAAAGCAAAAGAACAAGTAGGTCCTTTGATTCCCTTGTCTTATTTATCGTCTATATAAAAAGGATAAGCGCTTTAAATATGTTGTTCTAGGTATAGCTACCTACATAGGGAATTAGTATTTATCCGTAGATGCAAAATTCCTCATAACAAATTGATGAATCTGTTGGGGAAAAATCATCATTATGGGTAGTTTACCTTCATCCTAGTATACTCTAGTAAATCTTACTTGTTTCCATTGATCTTCTTTCAGCCTTTTTGAAGTGTTTTTTGGTGAAAAATGTGCTTGTAAGCCCTAGGATGGCCTCTCTGGCACCAGCACAGGTTTAGTCTATTGACAGAGAATTGCATAGCACCCTTGGCTTGAGGACAGTGCTCTGAAGCACATTGTCTCCCATTCAAGGCTGCGTTGATCCTCCTTAGGACAAAAATCCCTCCTTTTAGTTGATTTTTTGTGAACTTTCCTTATGTTTCTACTTTCTGAAAGGTCAATGATGCTTGTGTCTCTAAAATCAATTTTTGTTTCCTTTGCCAACCCTACTTTGTCTTTGATTGTTTAGTGTTTCTTAAATGATTTATTTATCACTATCAATTCATTGTCAAAGTTAGTTTATAGTCGATTAATCTTTGTTCAAAAGAAAGTGTCGTAAAAGTCTTCATTTCTTTCGAAACAGAACTGTCGTAAAGTCTTCATTCTTGCAAAAAGATTGATTGATTGTATGTGCATTAGTTTCCTTTTGTTCATCACAACATTAAGGGAATTGAAAAGAAAAACTTGCATTGTGCATTAAAAAAGTTTTTGTGTGCTCATAGGAATAGTTTAGGGAAATTGCATTAGATGTGTTCTTTGTTCTTTGATTACAAGAATCTGATTGCTCTATCCCTACTAGCTAAGGTTTTCATTGTCAAAATTGAATGAAAAGGATGCTTATCATATTAGTTGCATTCTAGGAATTGAAAATACATCATGTGGAAAACCTTGAAAGGCAAATTCTTAATCAAGATCAATGTAAAATTAACACCAATTAACCTAATGGAGCATTGTAACTTAACACATAACATTTAAAGGTTCTAGGCTAGAGATGTGTTCCAGCATTGTAAAACATAGCAACTGTCGCTAACTTATCTGCGAAACATCCCGAGTGTGATACCTCATTCCACGTATGTGAGTATATCGTAGCTCGTCCACGTACCTTTGGGTATATATGGAGGTGTTATAGTACCTAAAGTATATGGGAATGATCTCATTGTGAAGTTTCGCATTAGACAACACTAATACGGATTGGGCCTCCATGTACTTTCGAGTATATATGGGATGACAACAATAGGTTGCTATCCATCCTTAGGTAACCGAGTCGGCCGCCTTGTACAATGTGATACACTGAACATAGAATTTAGGGAGATTTCTTGCTCATACTTCTCGGTTCACCGGGAGGTATTTTGCAATTCATAGTTACTTGGTAATCCTTTTGCCTAGATCATCCCTCTTTTGTTTTGTTTTGTTATTTTGATTAAAATAAATTTAATTGACCATAGATAACATCCTCCATGCTCACTCCTTAGTTGATATTAGGTTGAGACATATGGAAAAAACTCTGGAGTCCACCGATTAAAGAATTCCTTTTGATGGGAATCCTAGTCCTTTTCCTCCTTTCGGAAATATTGGTACTCCTTATATGGCTACATTGTCCCTTCTCGGATTTACCATTCACTTGCTAGTATGGTTGTTTTCAACCTCCTTGGTTCAAAATGTCATGATTTCTCCACAATTGAGTACTCCTCCAACTGGACAAAATCAACCTCCATTTGATCCTAAAGTTGAACCTTTTCCTTCTTCCTTAGTTGTTTCTTCCTCCCCTTATTCCTCTTTTTCTGGTGAAAGTATTGCTACTAGTAACTAGGTGGCTAAGAAGAAGAAGAAAGGGAAGAAGAAGAAGAAGAAGAAGAAGAAGAAGAAAATTCAGCAGGGGGGAAACCAAGCAACCATTGCTTTGAATGAAAATTTTGATGAGAAACCATCTGATAAGCCTCACAAATTTTGATATCCATGTAAACTTTGTACGAGAGACCATCTTCTTCGAAATTGTCCTAATATTACTCAGATCTTAGAAGAATGGTCTTCTCGTTCACATCATCTTGTGTCATCAACTTCTAGAGATCATGCTGGTGACACACCATCAACTAGTGGTAGTAAAGTTCATGGAGAGAAGGGTAAAGTTAATTTTCCCTATAGTTTATGTGAAATAAATCACCCCATTCACCTTTGTCCCTATCTGGATGAAGCCAAAAAAGTGTTGGATATCCGTCCTGCATCTGGGTATAGGAGACTATCCCTTAATCCTTCACTAGTTGATAAAGTGACTAAACCAAATCAACCGTCGGTCAAACCCACTCTCTCTGTGTTGGGTCCCTATAATACTATTGATTACCCCATTACTATTGTAGTTATACCCCTTATTAATATTGTTGTGCCCCTATTGCCCCCATATTGTTATTACTGTGCCCCATAGAATCCCTCTATTATTATTTTTGTGGCTTTATATTATTATTGTTAGGTCGGCTAGATTATATTGTGACTCCTTAGACTCCTATATATAGAAAGGAGGTTTTGTCATTTGAATCATCCAAGAATTATTCATTTATGTAATGTAAAGGAGGTTGCCCCCTCGAAGAGGGTGAATTCTAAGGCATTGATCTATCTTTTCTTGAGCTAGTTTCATAACATTTGTTATCAGAGCTTTGGATTCTAGGGTTTCGCTGCTCCAAACAGGTCATCGTGGCATTTTCGCTATAAATTTTTTCTGAGACTTTTCAGAAGTCGTAAAAAAAACCCATTTGAGAAGAAATCACGCTGAACCTTGGGTCCGAATTTCAGAACTTTTAGCGCGATATGTGCGGAGATATGATCTGAGGAATTTGGTCTTTTTGCAGACTCCTGAATTACATTCAAAACAGGTGACTTGGAGAAAATCGTCATAACTTTCTCTCTGGGGATCGGATTGAAATTTAGTAAGAAGGTATAGAAAGAGGACAAACTGTAGTTTCTTGTATGCATTGTTCAAATCCAAAGGTCGAAACAGTGACTCGTGGCACGTCGTACAAGTTCACTCTACTGAACTAGTCTATAATCAAGTCACTGTGGGAGATTTTGCATAACTCTTCCTTGGAGAATCCAATTTGGGTCAGACTTGTGGCATTGAAAGAGGAAACAGAGGGCTACTGCAGGTCACAAATTTAGAACTAGATGATCGAAAAGTACAGAGATACATCAGAGGCAATATTGAGCTCCTACAAAGTGAAAAAAGGTGTGTAGATTTTCTTAAATTTTTGCTTAAGCTTGGTTTGAAAATTTATTTTGAAGGAATTCAAGGGAATAATAGAGCATTATTATCGGTAACTGATGCCCTGAGGAAAGAAAATGAAAACACCTAGTAAGGAACTTGAAAGCTCTAGCATGACTCATGAAGAAGAAGAAGAAATGCTATATGATATATCAAAATTACAAGAACAAGTGCAACGAGTGTCACTTGCACAAAAAGCAAAAGAATCTAAAATGGATGGTTTAAGGAAAGATGTAGAAGCTAATATGGATGGTTTAAAGAAAGGTGTAGAATCTAAGATGGATGGCATGGAAGCTAAGGTGAATGGAATGGATGCTAAAATTGATGGCATGGATGATAAGATGGAAGAATTGAAGATAAATATGAATAAGTTGCTACAAGAAATGGTCACTAAGGGTGAAATGGTACTAAAGGAAACTCATGATGAGAACAGAAGAAATGTTAATCATGATTCCATAGACTCTAATGTTGGATTAAAGACTCACCATGTTGCAAAAATCGATATGAGGAAGTTTGATGGCAAGGATCCCGCCACATGGATATTACATATGGAGCAATTCTTCGATCTCAATAATGTGCAAAACACACAAAAGGTACGTATGTCAACTTTATATTTGGAACCAAATCAGTTTGTATGGTATCAATGGCTTTCCTCTCGTAAACAATTTATCACTTGGGCAATTTTTACGGAAGAATTGATAGCACATTATGAGGATACAAAAAGAAACACTTTTTTTAGCCAATTGATAAGTCTCAAACAAAAGGGTTCAATAATGGAGCACATTGAGGAGTTCCAAAAATTGAACATAAGGGTAAAAGATATTCCAGAGGAGCATAGGATTGATGTGTTCATAGGGTCTTTAAAGGATAATATCCAACATGATGTTCGCCTTTGGGAACCTGATTCATTAGAGAAGGCATTCAGGTTAGCAAGAAAAATGGAAAGCAAAATTATGGCAACCAGGAAGCATACCACTCACAACTATAAAGACGGAAGTGTTGTTGCCCCTAGTCTTCCACAACCTATAAGGTTGACACCACAACAATTGGAAGAAAAAAGAGCAAAAGGGCTTTGTTACAGTTGTGATAGAAATACACTAAAGGTCATAAGTGTGCTGAGAAGAAATTATTCTACATAGATTGTGAAGAGGAAGAAGAAAAGGAGAAAGAAAGGTCAAAAGAAGAGGATATACTCTAGGAACAAAGCCTAGATGAAGAAAAAATAAATCCGACCATATCTTGTAATGCATTGGCAGGAATTACCACTCCTCAAACCATCAAGATAGAAGGACAAATCAAGAAGAAAAAGGTAATAGTGTTGATTGATTCAGGAAGCACCCACAATTTTATTCATTGTAAGGTAGCAAAAGAATTGAATTGCTTCCTATATCCAGCACCAGAGTGTCAAGTGATGATTGCAAATGGAGGAACAATAAATTGCTTTGGAAAGTGCCATAATATCAAGCTATCCATGGGAGAATATGTATTGACTAGCCCAATGCTTTCCATTCCAATGGGAGGTGCTGATGTTGTACTAGGAGTCCAATGGCTACAATCCTTGGGTACAATAGCTTTTAATTTTCAAGAAATTTTCATCAAATTTTCTACGGAAGGAAAGGAAGTTGAATTAAGGGGTATTGCAGGGAAACCAGGAAAGATAATCAGCTCTAATGGTATGACAAAGCTTCTAAAAAAGGAGCAAAGAGGTGTAATTGCACAATTATGTTCACTAGATGTTTCCACATCGGAATCATCTATTTCTCCAGATCTCCAAAAAGTCCTGGACAATCATTCCAAGGTATTTGAGACTCCCAAAGGTCTCCCACCTATGCGTGATCATGATCATGCTATTCATCTGATTCCAGGAAGTGTTCCTCCAAACATCAGGCCGTACAGATATCCCTATGTCCAAAAGAGTGAAATTGAACGTATGGTTGCAGAAATGCTAGAGGCTGGTATAATTCAACCGAGTCAAAGTTCTTTCTCTGCTCCACTAGTATTGGTGCACAAGAAGGATGGATCTGTGTCCAGATTATAGGGAGCTCAACAAGCTCACTATTAAAGATAAGTTCCCCATTCCTGTCATTGATGAATTACTGGATGAATTGCATGGATCAATTTACTTCACCAAGTTGGATCTTCGTTCAGGATATCATCAAATCAAAATGAAGACTGAAGACATTCCAAAAACAACATTTAGAACTCATGAGGGTCATTATGAATTTTTGGTCATGCCTTTTGGCCTTACCAATGCACCTTCAACATTTAAAGGTTTGATGAATTCAATTTTCAAACCATTCCTTAGAAAATTTGTGTTAGTATTTTTGATGATATACTAATCTACAGCAAGTCTTGGAAGGATCATGTTGAACATGTTGACAGGGTGCTACAACTATTGGAGGAGAAACAATTATATGCAAAAAGATCCAAATGTTTCTTTGGAGTCCAGGAGGTGGAATATCTGGGTCATATTGTATCTCATGAAGGAGTTAAGGTAGACCCTAGCAAAATTAAAGCCATTAAAGAATGGAAAATCCCCACATCCATAAAGCATCTGCGAGGATTTCTCGGGTTGACAGGGTATTATCGCAAGTTTGTTAAGAATTATGGGAGAATAGCAGCACCTCTAACAACATTATTGAAGAAAGATGCATTTTCATGGACTCTAGAAGCAACAAAGGCCTTTGAACATCTTAAAGAGGCAATGTGCCAAGCACCGGTCTTAGCTACACCAGACTTCACAAAAACCTTTATTGTGGAATGTGATGCTTCAGGAAATGGAATTGGTGCTGTTCTAATGCAAGATGAAAGACCCATTGCTTTTGAAAGTCGTCCAATCAAGGGAAAGTTTTTAAGCAAAGCTATTTATGAGAAGGAAATGTTGGCAATACTCCATGCACTTAAGAAATGGCGACCCTACCTAATGGGAAGACACTTCAAGGTAAAAAAAGATCATGATAGCCTTAAATACTTTTTAGAACAAAGATTATCCTCTGAAGAGCAACAAAAGTGGGTCACAAAGATGTTGGGTTATGACTTTGAAATCATCTACAAAAAAGGGAAGCAAAATGTGGTGGCAGATGCACTCTCAAGAAGGGATGAGGATGTGGAAGCATTGTTGTGCGCCATTTCTATTATCCAACCAGATTGGATAAACGAAGCAAGGGAGGAATGGAAGAATGACGAAGAAGTGTGGCCACTTATTCGAAAGTTACAACAAGATTCCAGTACGTCTGATACATTTAGCTGGCAAAATGATTCGTTACGGTACAAAGATCGCTTATACCTCTGTAAGAATTCCCAGCTAAAACAAAAGTTTCTTATGGAATTGCACACTTCCCCCTTAGGAGGGCACTCAGGATTTTTAAAAACTTACCACAGGGTTAAGAAGGAATTTTTTTGGGATGGCCTTAAATCAGATATTCAAAAGTTTGTGGTGGAATGTTTGGTTTGCCAACAAAATAAAGTTGAAACAATTAAGACACCGGGTCTATTACAACCTTTATCCATTCCAAGCCAACGTTGGGAGGAGGTTTAATGGATTTTATCACAGGTTTACCCAAGTCTGAGGGAAAGAGTGTCATCATGGTGGTAGTTGATAGACTTACCAAGTATGCACACTTTTGTGCATTATCACATCCATTTAAAGCCAATACAGTTTCTACTGCATTTATGAAAACAATTCAAAAGCTACATGGAAACCCAAAGATTATTGTAAGTGACAGAGATCCCATTTTCACTGGAAATTTTTGGACAGAATTATTTTCTTGTCTTGGTACTCAGTTAGCTCATAGCTCATCTTATCATCCTCAATCTGATGGGAAAACTGAGATAGTAAACAAATGTTTGGAAGGATATCTTCGTTGCTTTGTATCTGATAAACAGACACAATGGGTCAAATGGTTGCCTTTGGCTGAATGGTGGTATAACACTTCCTTCCATACAGCAACAAAAATGACCCCATTTATGGCACTTTATGGGTATCAACCACCATCCATCACATCATATTTAAGAGAAAATTCTAAGGTTCAGGTAGTGGAACATCACATCGAACATCAACAACAAGTCCTCCAACTCTTAAAGGATAACCTCGTGTTGGCAAAGAATAGAATGAAACAACAGGCAGATCAACATCGCAGTAAAAGAAGTTTTGATGTAGGCGATTGGGTATTCCTACGTCTACAACCATATAAGCAAATGTCCCTCAAGCAAGCTAAGAAGGATAATAAATTATCACCAAAGTATTATGGTCCGTACAAGGTGTTGCAAAAGATTGGTACTATGGCATACAAATTGGAGCTTCCTGCAGCTTCTCGATTGCACCCAGTTTTCCATGTTTCATGTTTAAAGAAGGTTATAGGTGACAAGCTCCCAGTTCAAACAATATTGCCAGAACTTGACGAGGAAGGAAAAATTATATTGGAACCGGAAGCAGTCACAGAAACAAGAACTTGACAGCTGCGAAATCGATCAATTTCAGAGTATCTTATCAAGTGGAAGAACTTATCCGCTGAAGATTCCACATGGGAGGATGAGAATTTTATGCAGAAGTATCCAGAACTATTCAAGTGTTGAGGACAACACTTTTTTGAAGGAGAGGGGCATGTTGGGTCCCTATAATACTAGTGATTACCCCATTACTATTGTAGTTATACCCCTTATTAATATTCTTGTGCCCCTATTGCCCCCATATTGTTATTACTGTGCCCCATAGAATCCCTCTATGGTTATTTTTGTGGCTTTATATTATTATTGTTAGGTCGGCTAGATTATATTGTGACTCCTTAGACTCCTATATATAGAAAGGAGGTTTTGTCATTTGAATCATCCAACAATTGTTCATTTATGTAACGTAAAGGAGGTTGCCCCCTCGAAGAGGCTGAATTCTAAGGCATTGATCTATCTTTTCTATCTTTTCTTGAGCTGGTTTCATAACACTCTGAATGTGAATCCCATGAGTCTATACCTGACCAATTACAGGTCGACCCAATTTCACCTTCAGTTAGTTGTACCTTTCCCGTAGAGAGTGAGTATGATACCACTTAGGTTCTTTTTGTTTCTTTAGATTCCAATGATCTTGGAGACAACCCTCCTATTCCATCAAGACAAGAGGAAAATCCTCCCATTCTCGTAACTCAAGGGTTTAATTCTCCCGTTTCTACGGTACCCCCTCCAAGTAGTCTAGTCACTTCCTTCGATTGGAATCGACTGACAGGATGTTGTCTTCCTTCTTATGTGCCTTTCCAGATCATAGTACAAGTTTGTAATATGATTGTACCTAGCACTATTATAGATTATGGTGCATTTGTGAGTACCCTTTCCTTCACTGCTTGGCAAGTGCTCGGTTCTCCACCACTTGTGCCTGTTACCCAGAATCTATTGGATTTTAACAGAGGAACCAGTCAACCATTATGGATCCTTCCTCAGTTGCCTATTAATTTGGAAGGAAAAATTGTTTATCTCAATGTGATGGTAGTCCCAGGCCCTTTAGATTACAATTTAATTCTTGGGCTTGACTATGTTTATGACATGGGAGCTATTGTTTCAACACTCTTTTGAGTGATGTGTTTCCCACATGAAGGCAGAATTGTCACCATTGACCAGCTTTCATTTCTTGGTCCAAATATGGCTTCTAGTAAACCATCTTCCCTAAATGGTCCTTTTGCCCCAATGGTATCTTCCCCACCACGGGTCAATTATGTGGCAACCCGTTCCATGCCTACATCAACTAACGATCAATTCCATGATTTTGTATATTATGTACTGGGGGTATTGGAACTAGATATCTCTAATGCATTCTTAGCTATGGATCCCTTCCAAATCATTGTTCTCCCATCTGATGAGAACCTCTTGGAAGAGATGACCTAATATGAGTCGTGATCAAGGAATATGAGGATAGTTCCTAGTCTTGTGTCAACCTCAATGAAACAAGGAATATGAGCATAGTTCCTTGTCTTGTGTCAAGCTTGTTAAAAAATGAAGCAAGGAATATGAGGATAGTTATTTTATTGTCTCAACCTCATTAAAAAATGAAACAAGTCCCTGACCATAGTTCCTTGTCTTGTGTCAAGCTCGTTAAAAAGTGAAACAAGGGTCTATGAAGATAGTTATTTTACTATGTCAACCTCATTAAAAAAATGAAACACGTTCCAGAGCATAGTTCCTTGTCTTGTGTCAAGCTTGTTAAAAAATGAAATAAGGAATCTTAGCAGAGTTCCTTGTCCTGTGTCAAGCTCATTAAAAAATGAAACAAGGACCCCTGGAGAAAAGTTCCAATTTGAGTTTTGATTAGATCTTGTAAAATCCCAGTCAATTCTTTCATTTGATCTCGAAAATGAACCTTCATTACATCCACCTGATAGCCACAAGTAGTCTACTTAGGTGAATGCAATGAAGCTTGGGGGACATGCACCTAGAATCAATTCATCATGAAACTGAATTCAAGCATAGTTGTTTGTTTCAAGCTTGTGTAAAAATGAAACTAAATCTAAGCATAGTTGTTCATTTCAAGCTTGTGTAAAAATGAAACTGAATGCAATCATAGTTTTTCGTTTCAAGCTTGTGTGAACATGAAACTGAATCCAAGTATAGTTCCCAATGGTTCAATCTTGTGTAAAAATGAAACCATATCCATTTTAACACTCGTGATTTCCATTCTATCAGCCTCTTCTATCAGATGAGCCTTGGTTTTTCTCCTTCCATCATCACTATCTGCTTGGCCGATCATACGCTTTCACTTGGTTGTTTTACCCTTTTTGAGGAATAGTTGCAATGAGGGGTCTTATTAGACAGCCTCTTCACATAAATCAACATCTTTTGAGAAGTTCCAACATCACTAGAACCAGTTGCTATCCTATCCACCACTCGTTCCTCAAAGTGGACTCCTCTTTAAGCTCTTTTTAGACTCTCAAAATATGAAAAGATTGTCGAGCGCTTGTCCTTTTCAGCTCATTAATGGATTGGAAATGACATCTACTCAATATAAGTTTAACCCTTTTCCGGACTGAGATAGACTATTTACGAAAAGGAATACATTGATCGAATATGGTCAATAGGTTCTCCATTCCTGAACCTTGTGTCATCAGCCACATTCTGTCTCCAAAATTATTATACTCGTTTCATGTCATTGATGTGGGATACATCAAGGCCCTCCTGTGACAAGTTGATTCTTGTCGACATCAGTACATTATCCAAGAAGTTGACTTAGAAACACCCTTCCAGTACCTTGAGGCTTGCATACATCAATGGCAGGTTTCAACCTTCTGGTGATAGGTTGACATCATTGGCCTTTGAAAAAAAGACTTTGTATGGTGTTCCACATCAAAACATCCATTCACACCATGCAAAATGTATTGCAGTACCTTGAGGATCATTATCATTATTGTTGATTTCTCTCATGTCTGTTAACGACTTACATCATAGGCTAGTAATCAGACAGTGTCTTCCCATGTTCAACTTCAGATCACATATTCGCATGGTTAGACTCGTACTTGAGAGAACGATTGAATGAGATAGAAGACCTTGGATCTAGTTTCATCCATCTAGGCTACAATTTCAGGAAATGTACCAAATCATCCGTACAATGGACTTACATTGATGGTCATCCTATCATGGGTCTATATCTGTAGACGACTGTCTATGTACTTGTACTAAAAGTTTATATGCTAAGCATGGGTTCATAAAAAAAACCAAAATATCATGATATTATGTATTGTAACCGATGCAGGTCACCATCCACTTCAAAACCTCCTCATCACATCGTAAAGAATATCACTCGACATCATTATTTTTTACTTCATGCTTTAGGGGGTAGTTGTTATAGATCCATTTGGGCACATCACTCCCATCATTTAGATCAGTACCATTACAGCTCATCAAACCCTAATTCAGTTGCTACATGCCCTAGACAAGTCACCACTTTGAATGCCTCCTTTCCTGAGAGTTTCTTGGCCTGAAGCCCTCCAGAATTGCCTCCTTGAGGGACCAGCGCAACCTTGGTTAGGGGTAAGTGTGCTTCAGTGCAGGTAGGCCCATGTCAGGGTACTTTTTAGAGCACTTATGCCCACTTTGACCTATGCTAGGCAAGTTTGAGTGAAATCATCATAAGGTTCTGGGAATATTCATATATTCTAAGAGCCATCTAGAAGATTCTGACACTTATCATCTCCTATGAGCTCGATATTGGATAGGGAATGAGTTAAGTAACCTCCTATACTCTCATCCCTTTCTCCATGGAAGCTATCTCTAAGTTTGGAAGGCCATTCAATACCCTCATTTATGACCAAACCTCCTCCATTTGCCGATAAATTGAGCACTCATCTAAGTGATCAGCGGCTGGAATTTGAGAACTTGTAAGGAGATATTGTTGGTGTGAGGATTGAGATTATAAGAAAGTACTGTTATGCAGCTGGAGCGTTGTGTTATTGATGTGATGTTGGTTGGAAAACAAGCTGGAAGAGTGGAAATGGATCGGACTTCATGGTTGTAATTCTTCCTTCTACTTAATAAAGTTGTTTACACCTTTTTCCATATGCTTATCTTGATATATGATGTTTATATGTGTGAATGTATTTGATCCCATTTAGTTATAGTTGATAGATATCTTGCTTTGATTGGTTCTCTATCCTCTGTTATGCTTTCAGGTACTTTTTGAGCGAGTTAAGTTTGAGACAGAGGAACCAGAGTCATACAAAGGAGACCAAAGGAAAGTGAAAGAACAAGTAGGTCCTTTGATTCCCTTGTCTGATTTATCATCTATAGAAAAATGATAAGCACTTTAAATATGTTGTTCTAGGTATAGCTACCTACCTACGGAATTAGTATTTATCTGTAGATGCAAAATTCTTCATAACAATACTAGAGGTATTTCATGTGTTAATTTCAGTATGGAATACAATTAAAAACATTTAAATGTGAATAGTGTATTAATTATAACCTTTCATGTTTCTACACCAAAGCATGTATATGATGAGACGAGAGAGGAGGAGGAAAATATGGCCACATCTGAAAGTTTTCTACTTCACTCCACTACTGAAGTAGGTAAATAACAATCTACTACTCTTTTCATTAACAAATATTTGTAATAATAATAACTATAAATATGAATTTAACATTTCTTTCTTATTACAGTTGATGCTCGGCCACACTAGCAGCATAGTTGTAGGACTAGGGCAGTAGCAAGACATAGAACCCACAACAACTGAAGGGGTCCAAGATCAAGACATCCTTCCTAACTACATATTTAAAAAGAGAAAGAAACCTAATAAAAATTGACTGCACTTGTTTATTTAGAGCCCAATGTTTTGAGTACCAATTTTTTTACTAAGATGTTGAATGCCTTGTGGCATGTGCACATGTAAATTTTGACTATATTGGTAAAAAGTTGTGATTTTTCCATTGGAAAAAATAGAACGCCCTTGTTTCATATTATGTAAACATATTTTTGTGTTAAAATTTATTGAGATAAAATATTTTTTGGATATAAAAATGAATGAATAAATGATGACACCCTTTAAGGCATCATGTATTTGCAATTTTTCTTCATCTAACTCTAGCTCAAAGTTATGATTAAATTATAATGGAAGCAATTGTTTATAGAGGTTCAACCAAAACCCATGTAAACTGAATAAGGGGAAAAATGTAGAAGACACATTCTAATATTTTGTCTCATATAATCTGTGTGGATTTTAAACATCTTAGCATGTAAACCATTTTAAAATATGTACAATCCTTATGAATATTAGGTAAACCAAGGAAGCTTTCATAGGTTATAACACTATTTTCGATAAGATTTATAATTAGAACTACCATGCATTGAACTTGTTTCTAACATACCAACATTTGTTAAATCAACTACCCATTTTAGTCTTAGGGATGAGATGCTAATAAACATTTCCCTAGTGAAGGATTTGAGTAAATCGAATTCTAAGATTATGGACTAATGGATTATTATAGTGAAATATACATGACCTTTAGTATTTTCCATCCACAATATTTTTTTACAATACTTCTAACATTCTTGTTAATAAAAGAGTTGATGCCTTCCTTTCCCTGAATAATACCCTTCTTTTCTTATCCCTAAACTACTCCTTAGCTATGATGCCTCAATTAACCTTCAAAATGAATAGTTAAGGGCTTAATCCTCTAAGTTTCAGTGATTAAATTTTTCATCTTCATGTGCCCCTTTCAATTGCATAATGGTTTCAACTCATGTGATAATTAACTCAACTATCCAATTGAAAGTATCATGATCCATGAAAGACATGCTTCTCATTAAAATATACCATAGACTGACTTAGTACTACTAACTAGGCCTCCTAATATATAATTAATAGAATTCAATTCAATTATAAAAAATATTATATACCATTTTCCAGTCACCTCATGATGGTTCTCAACCAAATGATGCCCATTCCAAATGAGATAACTGATTAAATTGGAATATTTTATTGATTTAAAATGTTTCATCATATTCAAATCTTTGAATGTTTATAGTTGAGGATGGTGAAATAAAATTACAAATTACACTTATTTGATAAACAAGGTGATTAGGGGAAGAACCATCCTTAGAGTAGTTCAAATATGGTGTTAAGGAATTTCCTAGTGAACTGATTAGTGATCTTGATTGGTTTGATGATGATGAGTTCTTCATGTCTCCTAACCCAACTATAGCATTCAATAAGCTTGTGGTTAGAACAAACAAATAACTTTCTCATTTTATTCGCATTAGAAATAAAATTTCTGAGATTAAAGATAGGATCAATATGTTCAACCAACATATTCAGATATATTAGGTAATAACCATATTTTTAAGTGATTCTTTAATGTCATAAGTTCAATTATGAATGTTTGTTTTTTAACTTCTAGATTTTCTAATCAAAGAAATCATTTTCTTTATTATATATGATTTTTTGGTAGAGTTCACTGCACTACATATAGACATCATGAGCCATCTTTAAATGGTAGAGAGTGTCATACATGAGGATCTTGTACCAGAAGAGGAGCATAGGGAATCCATTCCAAAAGTGTGGGCTAGTACATGAGGTAAAGAAAACTCTAATACTATTTTTGGTAATGAATAATAACAAAAAACATCAATTTAAAATTTCTTTCTTGTTACCGTTGATGATCCACCCCTCTTGTGGCATCGTAGAAAACATCATGAGTACATGACCAAGCCATCACAAATAAAGAAAAAGAAATGATTATACTAGTTATATCATTAGAAACATTACGTACCATACTATGAAAACATATTTTTTATGATAATGTTTTTTGAGATGAAGTATTTTGTGTCTATGATTAATGAATGAATGAATGAATATTATATGCTAATGACTAATTTCTATATGTTTCTTTATGCACACAAACTTGTTTCATATTATGTAAACATATTTTTTATGATAAAATTTATTGAGATGAAAGATTTTGTGGATTTATGAATGAATGAATGAGTGTTTTCTATTTGTTTTTTTTGGTCTATATTAATGTCTTGCTTTCAATTATTTCCTATATAGTAGATAGATTGGGTAACAGGGAATTGAGAGTGGTGTGAGAAGGGGGGGGGTGCGGAGGGGGGCGGGAAGGGGCCATGAGAGATTCCACCTTCACATGGTTGGCCATGTTCAATAGAGAATAAATTAGGATTTGGATAATCTTGGAGCAAAACACCCTTGATCCAATAGAGAAACAACAAAGTCAATGTTGACCTCGGTGTAGTTTCGTCCAGTGGAGGGATGTTTTCTCCAAGACCAAAATACTCCAACAATTTATTCTTGGAGCAAAACACCCTTGATCCAACAGAGAAACAACAAAGTCAATGTTGACTTCGTTGTTGTTTCGTCAAGTGGAGGGATGTTTACTCCAAGACCAAAATACTCCAACAATTTATTCTCAAAACCAAGAGGAGCTCATTCAGGTGTTCATGCGCTCAATTCATTTAAATTATTATTTATTCATGCAATTAAATTTAATATCTGGTAAAATCTAAGCAAAGTCGGCCTCACTGGTCTCATAAATATGTGTAGGAAAACTAGTATCAATTTGAATGTTAAAGTGGAGCAACTATCTAAAGTAAATAACTAGAAATGGTAAGGGTCTAGGTGGTACATCTTGGTTGAGTGGGAGTTACATAAAGGCTTATAGAAATAAGAATCTTTTCCATGAAAAGAATTCATGTAGTATTTTTTTTTCTTTGACCATTATGTTTGTATTTAAGTGAAAGACCAGAAACTCTCATTTTTCATGCATGGAAATAGGAGAAACTCTTAATCTCTTAATTGGGTATAAGGTAATGGTATGATTTTTCTTCTATTTTATTAATTATTTATCTCATATAACTTCTCCTCCTTCCTTTGTTTTGCAGGTACTTTCATTTGCATGTCTGGTTTTGAAAGATTAACTAGGGTTGGAGTCATATATGTGAAAAAATATCATCCAAAGAGTGCCACATATTTGTAGGTTTCGAACATGTAAGAAGGTAGTAGATCATAAGCTAAGAGAGTTTGTGATGGCCTTTGGCTTCACTAAAAGTAGAGGAAGCAAGTGAACTGATAATATTATATTTAGCTTTTTAATTTCTCTTTTTATGATGACTGGGCTTTATTTTAGGGCTCATTTGCCCTATTTTTATGCTATAATTTTTTTTATGAAGTTCAGAGCTAACCCTAAGCGTTTTCATGATTTAACTGAATAACAACCTTATTTTGCATATTTAAGTAAAAATACGATGATAAATACCTTTCTATAGAGATATCAAATTCCTTTCACGTACATTCATTCGCTATTGGTTTCATATCTATGTCTGGACAAGTAAATCCAATCCCTCAAGAGTTATTGTTATTTCTGGTAGTTATTTATCTTAAACTTCTATGTTGAATAATTCTTCTCTAGAATAATCCATTCTCTTTATATCAATATGAATGGATCTTTTCACTAGACCAAATCAAAATTTAGTAATGTTAAATTTTGGATTTGAGTTGCATATACCTCAATGCTTTATCAAAAATCACATTTTCAGTCTGGCTTAGGAGGTTTGTGTTGAAAAATCTAGGGAAGAGAGTTAGGTTAAATATTAACTTGATTTCCCTTTAATCTTTGGCACTTTATTGAGATTTAGATTGGAGTAACATAATTAACATTTAATTTTTTTCATCGTCAATACACATTCCAATAAGAAGATCACAATGAAAACACAAGAACACCATAGATAGGCTCCAAGCTAGGGCAAAACCCCACATGGGGAAAAACCAAAAATATCTTCTTATAGAATCAATTCAATGAAGACTTCCAAGACCTTGACTTAATACCAAACCTTCCAAAAGATGAGCTAGCCAAACCCCAAACAATATCTCTGCAAATTATGAACTATGGAAACCCTAGGTCCTCGAGCAAACTAGCACATGTGGGCAGATAATGATGGCAGAGACAAAAAATTCACTTCTTTCACAACTTCACTCGCCTCCTAAGAATTTTAATCCTCTTATTGTTGGATCAGACATCTGCCTTAGATAGGTAACTCATGGGTGAATTAGACCTCTATAGGTTATCTTGAGAAGGTTAGCCAAATCATCTCTTGGAGGTTTCAAGACTCCACATATTACAATAATTATTTTTATTTCTTAATATATGAGCCCTTTAAGGGCTAGTACATCATGACTTTGACTCCTTGACCTTTCACCAAGACCCCTAGAGCACTCAATGGGTGTTTTGACCTAGGACAAAATAACTATGGGAAAGAAACCCATTTCACAATAAATAATTTTATTTTACATATAATTTTATTTTATCTTTCTTTTTTACAAATACATCAAGTCATGACATATACAATTATGAAGACCGACACTAGTTACATTTCAACACTCCCCCTTAACTAGGTAGGTATTCATAATTTACCACAGGTACAAGGACAATACTTCCATTGAATTACTCTCATAATAAGAGTTGGATTGGTAATCCATCTTAAGAATCAACGTTATGATCAATATACAACCATCATTGTCAACATAGCAAGGCCTTAACCAAAAAGCTCTATCTCTCAATAGATCATAACACAATGTTGGGATGCTTTACATGGGACACCTCACTACCTATCAGGGCACATACCCCACCTGGATGTTCACCAATTATGTCCCTTTAGGATTATTCTTGTCTTGGTGTTATCACCGAAAAATTGATCATCTAACCTAATTTACTAGATGGATCGAAGTACACCATGTAAGGCCAATTTTACCATAGTAAAATTTCTTTCATTGTGAGAAATTACTTAATAAACCACATTTGTTAAGTAATTTATAATTAAACCCATGAAGAATAATTAATTAAACCATTGATTAATTAATATTCCTTGTCATATTTGACCCAGTTATAAAAAATAAATAGATAAATTATTAATTATCTTATTTTTATCTAGGAGTAATTAATTAATCCCCAATTAATTATTATTCATGGTCAAGTTTGACTAAATCCCGAATAATTAAATAAATCATTATTTGTTTATTATTCCTTAACCATATTTCTTAAGATGATAAATAAATCATTTATTTATTTATTATTTCTAAATAAAAGTTTAAATATTTTGTCCCTTCTAACCAAATATAATAAAATATTCCAAGTGGTTATTCCTAGAATGGGGTTAATAATATTTTATTATTTCTCATTATTCGAGGATAACTCAATATTTTGTTATAAATAGAATTATTCACTTTTGATTATTTTCATTGTTGTACTCATTGTTGCATCTCTGATTGTTATCACTATCACACACCATTTTTCTTTCCATTTGAGTTCCCATTGATCTCAAAAATTTCATTTGCTGGGTTTATCAAGCTGAAGACGTTTGAGGATAGCCAAGAACCCATCCCATAGAGGGGGACTGGTTATATTTATTTGTTCCCTTCACAAGTGTTATTTAGTAAAATATATTCTTTGTATATCTGGTTTCCATTGGATTATTGGAGTTACCTGATTTATTACTATTTGATTTTGTTGTTTAACTATGATTGTGGCATAGATCAGGACTTTGGCAGGTTTTGTTTCTATCATTTTCTACAAATCTACAATGTTTAGCAGCCATTTATATTATTGAGATTTTTTTTATTCACAATCTTAGGTGATTTTTTTGTACACATAAGAGAATAAAACCCTATAATACTTGGATTCCCAATCCTCAAAAAACATTGGTCCTCTTCGACCACTATTGCTTTTAATACCCTATCATATCCTTAAAGTGTGTCGATCATGAGACTTCTATCTATCTTGGATTTATCATCCTTAAGGAGTATCAGTCTCATATGATTACATAATCCTCCTGATGCTATTCTCTCCTCATGACTTCACTAAGACTTACAATTGTTAGTCCTAGTCTAGTGCTTAACACATGAAGTAGATAACCATATCCACCACTCCCTCTTAATCAGGGACGGGTGTCCATCATCAACTAATATGATAGTAGCTCTCATGGATCTATCATCATTGTCACACATGTGAGATTTGACATTCCAAAACCGTTTTAATACAACATCATCTTCAAGACAGGGTACACCATCACTTTCCATATTATGAATTTACATCAGATTCATCTTCATGAACCAATCACTATAGATCTTGAACATGGATCCCTCTTAATATTCGGAAAGTGATCTACCATGGAATGATCAAAAAACCATCTGTGATCTCCTATCATATCTATCATCATGGTCTTCATCAACTCCTCAGACCAAGTACCAAGGCAGCATCCCAATGGAGTCATCATATCCTTCTTAAATTGAATCTTCTTCATAAAGCAGGATCATGAATAACCTAAAAATATATCATGTCATCATGCACATCACGGTCTTCCTTCAATATTCATCAAATTCTTTAGCATAACATCAATAAGTATCAGCCAGTCATCTAGCCCTATTACTTATTTCCAAAATGAGGTCCATCGGGCTATAAATAAATCAACAAACTTCTAAGAAGTCTTATAGACATTTTTGGGCACTGCAACCCCAAGAATAAAATTTCCATAAACCAAGGGATCCTAAGTCCCTAAAGGTATTTTTCCAACCCCTAAAAGAACAAGGTAAACTGATTACAGCTTCTCCCAGAAGTTCTCCATGAAAAACTACTCAGAACTGGTCAAAACTGGATCATTTCACCTACTCCATAGGCAAAGTGCATTGCATCTCACCTAAATACACACAGTGGGTGTGTTTCATTTCAAAAAACCCTTCTATGGGGTGCGATGGGCGAGAAGAGACAAATGTCAGTGTCAATCCGCGAGGTGGAGAAGCATGGAATCTTCCAAAAACTTCTCCTGTGACACTTGCCTTTCTGAATTCGACCAGGGATGAGTAAGAGATCATCAATCTCCAAGTGGAAGCAAGAACTATCAGAGCGAATGATCTAGGTGGATATTGGTGGCCACCTGCCAGGCCCACCTGGACCCCCACCATTGTCTTTCTCAGCACTTTCAGTTTCCTTAATTGTAGCACAGTTTACTATTTTTAGCAGTTTTTCGGGTCCTGAACTTCCGGAGCCGTTTTGAGGCCCTAAACGACGTTTTTTTGGAATTCTGGGGCGACCGAGCCCTATGTTGCCCCCCAAAGTGGTAGTACTCGGATAGATATTTCTAACGAGCTATCGTACGCGTCAAACGGAGATCGTATGCCAAAGTTACAACCCTGGGAAATTGATGTACCAATTTACCCAAACGGGGCCCACAATTTGGCGTTTCATCTTCTAGGGTTAGGTTTCGGTATGTGAAGGGTTTTCCATTGTTTCTCAACAATAAATAGGCCTTCGAGCCTCATTGTAATACAGTTCGGAACAGTTCAGAGGCATGTAGCCGCCACATCTCTTCTCAGAGATAAGCTACCATCGCCCTAGCTGGTTTCTTTCCATTTCTGTTTGTAAGCATATTTCAATATTTTACAGTAATGAAATGAAGTATTATTTCTGCTGCATCTCTATTTTTATGGTTATCGCATCTCTGTATTTATGGTTATCTCTGTAATTTGTTGCGTTCCTGCTTAAATCTGGATCAGTGGTATCAGAGCGGTCTGCTTTTTCTCTGTTTTTCTTTGCATGTCCCCAACGAGGTCGGGATATAAGGAGTTAGGGCTTGCACTGGTCGAACCTTTGCAAGACCGGCCTCGAAAATCCCGACGGCTTCCCATGGCGGATGAGAAGAAAGACGAGGGGGCAGGAGATCCTATCAAAATCTTGCTCGAAGAAGCCCTCGAGCGACAACGGAACGCGATGATGGATAGCTTTGCGCAGATCCTTCAGCGGCTACCCAGAGGCGACGCATCGGCTTCCAACAACGACTCTGGAAATGCCACACCCTTCAAGGTACAAGTTAATTTTGAAATCCCCATATTCGAGGGTCAAATAGACGCAGATGCCGTAGATAAATGGTTAAATCTGCTAGATGGGTATTTTTCTGTTCATGAATTTTCAAGTCGGGAAAAGATTGTTTTTGCTCTTCTCAAAGCAGCCCCCCACGTCAAGGACTGGTGGGAAACCTACTGCGAGCAGAAGGATGAAAATACAGGCTCACTATTTTCAGCCGCACCCACTTGGAATGACTTCCAGGATGCCATCAAAGAGCAGTACTACCCTGTCGGAAGCTATGAGGACAAATACATCAAATGGACCACACTGCGACAGGGACGAGACCAAGATGTGCCGGAGTTCACAAACATTTTTCATACCCTTCGCACACAGTTGGGTATCAAAGATTCTGAGCTGCATCTGGTACTCAAATACCGCGGCTGCCTGCACAAATACATCCAAGAAGAGATGGTGTTCTTGAACATCTCCTCACTCGGCACAGCATACCGATACGCTGTCAAAATCGAGCAAAAGTTCAAACAGAAGAAGCGAGACTTTGGATCTACAAATCCGAAGCCCAAAGGACAAAGCCAAGGCGGGGTGACCCAAGATAACCCGTCGAAGCCACAAGAAAAGAACAACACCACGAAACCGAAGAAGGACACAGGAAAGTGGTGTGAGTTCCACAAGAGTCCCACTCATAACACAAGTGAGTGTCGGACCAAGCAGTCGTTGGTGACCGAGTTGAAGGCTTCCGAATCAGATGCATATTCTGACCCTGAGCCAGAACCCGACAAGGGGAATGGCAAAGGGAAGCAGATCATTGATGCGGATCCCAGCGCCACTGTTGCCACTGCCAAGATCAAGAAAAACGAGCCCGAAGATCCAGAGGAGGGGGAGCGTCTTTTCCACTCACAGATGTGGGTGAAGGGTTCACCGCTGCAATTCATTGTCGACAGTGGTAGCCAAAAGAACCTGGTTTCAGCAGAGGTCGTGAAGCGGTTGGGCCTACCGACTACACCACACCCACAGCCATACAGTATCGGGTGGCTTCATGAAGGACGAGATCTGAAAGTTCGCCAGCAGTGTCGCCTTCCCTACAGCATCAAACCCTTCACAGACGAGGTATTGTGTGATGTTACACCTCTGGATGTTTGTGATGTACTATTAGGCCAGTCATACTTATGGAGGCGACATGCTGTGTATGAGTCAAGGCCTCGTGCTGTCATTATTTCTTTGAATAATTCATTATACAGGATACCAGAGGTAGCCCCACCTACTGCCACATCCTTGATCACTACCAAGAAAGGCAGCAAGCTCATATCACAGACCAGGAAATTCATCTGTCTGGTTCACTCCCAAAATAAGGGGAAGATCGTTGCTACATCCATGACCCCTGCAAAGGGTTCCTCCACGCAGCAGCAGCAGAAAAGGGATACGGTCATGACAGAACACAGGAACAACTTCTCCTCACCCAAAGGGGTACCACACAAGTTTCAGGTGGGCAACAATGTCTGGTGGCATCGACAGAAAGAACGCCTTACCAGAACCCATCAGAAGCTCAGACCACACCGACATGGTCCTTACAGCAGTACCAAGGCTATGGGGAACAATGCTTTGGAGCACATCATTCCTCCATTCCTTCGCCTACACCAAATGTTCAATGTGGACCATCGTCGACCATGCTTCCCACCATCACTGGACACATCAGAGATTGCAGGACAAGTTCAGCAGATGGAGGAACTCAACGCAATGGGGACCATTGCTTCCTAAGGGGGGAGGAATGATCCAGGTGGATATTGGTGGCCACCTGCCAGGCCCACCTGGACCCCCACCATTGTCTTTCTCAGCATTTTCAGTTTCCTTAATTGTAGCACAGTTTACTATTTTTAGCAGTTTTTCGGGTCCCGAACTTCCGGAGCCGTTTTGAGGCCCTAAACGACGTTTTTTTGGAATTCTGGGGCGACCGAGCCCTATGTTGCCCCCCAAAGTGGTAGTACTCGGATAGATATTTCTAACGAGCTATCGTACGCGTCAAACGGAGATCGTATGCCAAAGTTACGACCCCGGGAAATTGATGTACCAATTTACCCAAACGGGGCCCACAATTTGGCGTTTCATCTTCTAGGGTTAGGTTTCGGTATGTGAAGGGTTTTCCATTGTTTCTCAACAATAAATAGGCCTTCGAGCCTCATTGTAATATAGTTTGGAACAGTTCAGAGGCATGTAGCCGCCACATCTCTTCTCAGAGATAAGCTACCATCGCCCTAGCTGGTTTCTTTCCATTTCTATTTGTAAGCATATTTCAATATTTTACAGTAATGAAATGAAGTATTATTTCCGCTGCATCTCTATTTTTATGGTTATCGCATCTCTGTATTTATGGTTATCTCTGTAATTTGTTGCGTTCCTACTTAAATCTGGATCAGCGAAGACACTAATCAAATCACAAGCTGACTCATCTCCCTTACAGACATCTATATATGGATCCCTTATCCCAGAGATCCAGAGGCTGGAATTTTTCATCTTGTAAGGAATTTTTGTTGGTTTGTTGAGGCAATATCATAGTGTTGGGTGATCTAAGCTTTGCATGATGTGAGGAAGGGCTTACTTGCTGAGAGGATGATGCTGGGTCAGAACAATTGGTTGTAACTCTCTTGGCTCTTTCTTGATTATCAATAAAGCTATTCAAGTTTTCCTCCATACTCTTGTGTAATTTATGTTTTGTGCATCTGTATGGTCAATTTACATCTGATCCTGGATTGTTTATGATAATATATCGATGTTATTGTATATTGTTATGCTGCTTTGACTCTACAGGTCCTCTGTGAAGCTGGGTATACAAGAAAGCAAGTAGCAAAAGGACTATCAGAAGAGAAAGGAATCAAGCAAGGAACCTAGCACAAGACAAAGGTTGGTCTCCTTTATTCTTCTCTCATCTATCTTTCATAAAGGAAAACGAAAGTAGTTTTACTTTGTTTGTTTCTAAGGTAGCTACCCACCTTAGTGGGATTAGAATTTCTACATAGACACTTTTCCCTATAACAAAATGGCGACTCCACTGGGGAGTGACTAGGTTGTTTGTTTATCTACATTTGTTTACTTTATAAACTTACAGACAGAGCTTAAAGTTGAGCCAGGTAGCCTTCGAACTGCGTTTTCTATGCAAATGAAAAGTAGATAAATGCTGCTTCAGTCAATCTCCAGGTTTTTTTCATGAATTAAACAACTAATTTACAAACTTTCTAATTGCCCTCGTGGTGGCTCTAGTAACCTCCTTAGATCTATCCCTGTGATTGATTTACTGGTTACCACTTGCTCGGCCAAAATCCCTGAACTGAATTGCAAACTATGACCCGGAACCCAATCAAAGTCTCGTCCCTAGTCCAGCGCACTGTCTGTTCTGTGAATCTCAAATTCAGCGCACTTCCCGAGTGTAGTAGGTGCGCTACATTTCAAATTCACTATGTTACAGGTGCGGTTATCAGACTAGACATTGTTCCTAAATTTTGGTTTCTGTGTTCACTCTTTTCATATCTATTCAAGAGTCTTGCTGCCTGTAGTTAGTACACCTCTGTTTGAAACCCCTCTCCTTGTTGTTATTCCGCCTCCATTGTGAAAAGAACTATAAATGTTTTTGTGTATTTGTTGAGTCATTTTCAGTTCTCCTTTGCAAAGAAGTAACGTAATTGTACTGTCGTTTCTTGATTTGGAAGTGTCGCAAGTGTCTTTTTCAGTCATAGAAGAGAGTCTGATTGCTCTTGATAGTCGATTACCCTGTTACTATTGTATTTGATCTGAATTAGTAGTTTTTCTAGTGTCGAAAGCAAGTTTTCATTTCCAAATCGCAAAGTGTTGTCATTGTCTTCATTTTGATTTTGAAAAGAAACTTGTTAGTAATTGTCGCTTTGAAAAATAATTCAGATTTGCGCATTAGCTTTCTTTTTATCATTCACATATTAAGAAGGCTGAAAACAAATACATGCATGTGCATTTGCATTTAGACTGTTTGATTGGTTTGATTTAGGACAGTGCATATAATGTGTGCTCCATGTTCTTTGCTGAAAGAATATTGTCTCTCTTTCCTTAGTAACTAGGATTTTCATTGCACAAAGAAGATAAAAAGACTGTTTATCATCTTAGATTGCATTTTAGGAATTGTACATCTACATCATGTGGTGAACCTGAAAGGAAAATTTCTTAAGCAAGATCAACTATAAAATAAATTTAATGAATCTAACAACGCTTTGGAACCTAACGCACAACATCTAGAAGTCTAGGCTAGAGACATATTCCGGCGTCGTAAAGCCTAGTAACTATTGTTCTCACTGTTGGTTGGGTGATTCCTCCACTTTAAGACGATAAGTGCCAGTACGGACTTGTGCTCCAATGTATCGTCGAGTATATTTTTGGAGACCACAATAGGCTTAATCCTTTATCCATAGGAAGCCGTGTCTGCCGCCCTATCGATCGCAATGCACTGAACACAGCATTCGGGAAGATTGATTGCCGTACCGTAAAAAGTATTCTGCAGTTTTGCGATTGGTTTGGTAATCCCTCTGCCTAGATTTCCAGAGTAGTCCCTTTCGTTCCTTTTCAGACTCCTTAATGGAAAAGGTCCATCTGAGCACTTGTCACTTCAGGCTCATTAAAAATAGAAGGCGACTAGAGTCATATTTTGTTTTTTCTCGACTCTTAAAAATTGAAAAAACAAGTTGTGTCAAAGCGTTTAAATTCATCTAATTCGGAAACATACTTCCCCTTGATTTTTAGTTGATCGAGTAATCCGCAATCATGGAAGAAAGTCAATTGAAACCCCATCGTTCGCAGAGGCTTACGAGTCAACCATCTTTGTCTCCGGAATCGAAACTATTACAGACAAAGCGAACTCGTTTAACTGGTTCCAAATCTCCTGGTAAAGTTAGAACAAGTGTTCCAACACTATTAGAGGCTCCGGTTACTCCAAACATTTATGGTATCCCTGCCTTTATAGAAGAAGTTCAGCAGCCACCGAGGGATAGTAGCTCTAATCCTAGTTTGAAGGTAAACACTTGTGTGACTGAACCAGTTTCATCTACAACCGGTTCAGAGAGTGTTATTCCCCAAACATCTGTCGCTGCAGATTCCATACCTTCTTCGGCACCAGAAATATTTTACGGACCTGACGGTCTACCTCTTCCACCTGGTCTGATTGCTATAGAAGAGATTGTGGAGGATCCTCCATCTAGTACTCCATCGCAATTTGGAGTCAGGATCACTCTGTATCCTTCTTCAACAGAAATTAGTCTACCACTAGCAGAAGCTCCTGTAGAGTCGCTAGGTAATCTTTTGGATAGACTAGAAATGTCTGAACAACTGTCGACATCCAGGACTGTGTCATCCGACACAGCGATGGCACAACTTCCTGCTATCACTCCAACAATGTTCATCAGTATACCATCTGTCCCAACTAGCTTTCAATCGCTAGAAGGGTCCCACTCAGGGGCTATTTCAACAGTATGGTCCGTTCCTATTTGTTCATCCGGAATAGTATCCAGAAACTCTTATATTGGGCCTCAACAAATTGATCCTTCAGGATGTCAATTTGGGCAGTCTGGTCCTCAAGGGAAAACAATTCCTTTAAGTACCGGATGACCGCCATATGGGGGGTAGTATACCCTTTCATTGTCTCCTCCGGGAGGACAACCATACGGGAGTTCACAACAAAATTCAGGTTATGCTGGAATTACATCTAGCGGTTGGGTACCGATACTACCTCAACAACCAAGAGTTGTATATTCGATGCAACAATGTTTACCTATGTCAAATATACCAACTACGTCAGCTATTGTGAGGGTGTCGCAAGTACAAGCGCTGCCTGTTGTGTGCCAACCTCAGGTTTCTCAGGCTGTAATGCAATAGCCTCTTGACCCTGCGACTCAACCACAATCACTGATTGGTGGAATGAAACAGGCCCAAATGGGTACAATTACCCCTCTTCTTGGTCAAATAGTTAGTATCAAGCAACAGCACATGGCTTCACAACCATGGCTGGTGCAATACCAACAATCGCAATTCCAACAAGTATACCAAGGATTTGAGCAACAAATCTTTACAAATAGTGGACAGTCGTATAATCAAAATGGTCAAAATCAACCATTCTACAATGGTTATTCCCACCAACCTTACCAAAGTTACCAGCATCAAATGCATTATGCTAGTATGCAAAGACCAACTGCTCAAGTGATTCCATCTTATCCTGGGTATGCTTCGCCTAACCTAAATCAACAGTTACCCTTCGTGGCGACTTTAGAGTTACCGGACCTAAATCGGTTAACAAAAGATCCAATCGCTTACGCTCCTTGGTGGCCAGCGATTCCGCATAAGCTTCCGTCAGATATTCCTAAATTTAATGGAAATTCGGGTGAAGATCCGTCGAATCATGTGATGACCTTTCATCTGTGGTGTTAATCAAACACCCTAAACGATGATTCGATTAGGCTTCGCCTTTTTCAGAGGATGTTAACTGGTCTGGCAGCCAAATGGTATATCGAATTGCCCAGAGCTTCGTTTGACAACTTCAGTACCTTAGCCACAACCTTTTTAACCCATTTTCAGTTACCGATAAGGTACGAAACAGGAACAGAACTTCTTACCAATTTCAAACAAACAACGACCACTCACATATCTGATCATATTCATGAGTGGCGACGTCGTTGTAGAATGGTAAAAACGTATGTTCCTGATCAGCTTTTAGCTTAATGGTTTATTAAGTCTTTGTTACCTTCCACTACAGAAGATGTGGCAAAAGGGGGAGTCGTCACTGAAGAGCAAGTTATTGCTCGTGCACAATATTTAGAATTGATTTACACTCAGTCTGGCACGCTCTACGATAAAATACCTGACACTCCGAGACCGGAATTCTCGGTCCCTCCTCCTCCTAAATCAAACAATGACTCTTGTGCCGGCGATGGCATGATTGGCACGACAGACACGAAATCGACAAAGGCTACATCTAAAAAGGCCCGTAATATTTCTGGTCAAAATGCAAAAGAGGAACTTCTTGCCTCAGAAGTAAATGCCGTCTCGACAGATAAAGGCAAAGAAACCAAGCAACCAGGAGGCAAGAAGAAAAACAAAGGGAAGAAGAAGAAACAGGAGGAATCATCACCTGAAAAATCTTCTACAAACCCTTCTAGAAATAGGAAACCAAATCATCCATGCTTTATATGCGATGAGGATCATTGGACATCAGATTGTCCGTATAAAGCTGAGCTTAAAAAATTCTTCAAGAATACAAAGACCTCAGCAGTATTAACTGATCCGTTTCCGAATCCAGGAACAAATCTGGTTGACAGTGGAAATGCTTCCCCGTCTCAAGTGTTGATGTTGTCGGTTTCCAAACAGCAAAATGATGCTTTGATATCAACAAGGAACAAAGATTACGGGAATCCATAGCTGTCGAACAACAAGGATAAAGATCAACCTAGTAGTTCGACAACAACTTCGACAGAAGTTGCGCCACCCATCATTCCTGAGTTGACAATAAAACCGCCAAAGGGAGTAGTACACAAGTCGACATTTAATCCTCGTGCTAGAGCAGCACAGCATTATAATATAGTGGAAGATCTGGCCCAATCGCCATCCGCTATGTCGACACTTGAGGTACTACAAAATTGCCCATCCCAAAAGCAGGCTTTATTATCAGCTATCGGTGGGATAGACCCAAAGGATTCCAATCTTGTGTCCTTTAATCATAAAGGATACGATCATCAGTTACCAGCTCAACTAGCTTTCCTCGTTCAAGTGAAAGCCCTCAACAAAACCGTTCACCGAACAGTTATTGATGAGGGGGCATCTACATGTATTATGTCAGTGAGTTGCTGGAAACTTTAGGATCTCCAAAATTGTCGCGATCTTCGATGACATTAAATGAATTCGATGGACGAACATATACCCCATATGGTATTCTAAGTAACTTGCAAGTTGGACTAGGGGGGAAAACAGTAGAAATAGATGTTGAAGTAATCAACGGAAACCTCGATTACAACATCCTACTGGGAAGACCATGGATATATGCTATGGCAGCTGTTGTGTCGACCTATTTTAGGAAGATTGCATTTCCCTTTCAAGGAGGGATTACAATCGTCGATCAACAAACCTTCCTCCCCAATGGTTCTCAAGTTACGAGAAGCATTCCAATGATCCATGGAAGCCCCCATTCGCTTCAAAATATCGGAGTAGGACTACTAAAAGACCCTATATTAATGGGAACTTTTGCCCTTCCACCTCCAATAAATCTGGTGGAAGTAGCATCAGTAGGAACCTGCAATATGATATCTTCGATTGAAAAGATCTCAGAAAATGATATAAACATGGGTCATATGCAAGTATTTCCTCCAAGCCCAATGGAAATATTGTAGCAATCAATGTTCCTAGCATTGGAGGCAAACGCAAATCAACGCTCATCAAGCGTTTGGATAGATAGGTCTAAGGAATATGGCACCCCTTCAGATCCTTGGTCGCGAGTGCATTACACCAACGAAGGAATTGTTCAATCAATGGTAATTGAAGGGGAACCATGGGAAGATTACCACCATCGTTCCCTTCTTCCAGATTGTGAAGAAGATACTCCTGATGACCTTCATCATCCCTCAGTTTTTGATTTCCTATCAAATATTGTAAACACGGTGGATTCCGAGTGAAACTTGTCCAACATTGAAGAGACTATTGCAATAAATATCTCGACCAAAACAAATGTTGTAGAGAATATTTATGTTGGCAAATGTTGTTCTCCTTCAAAACTGGAAATATATAACGCTCTTTTTCGTGAATTCAGAGATGTCTTTGCTTGGTCATATAATGAAATTCTAGGCATTGACTCGAGTATCGTTGAACACAAAATCAAGATGTATCCAGATGTCAAACCAGTACGACAACGACTACGGCAGGTACACCCCAAGAAAGCTGCTGCCATCAAGGTGGAAGTTGAAAAGCTCCTCCATGCTGGTTTCATTTACCCAGTTCCTCTAACCGATTGGGTATCGAACATTGTTCCTGTTATGAAAAAACAAGGAATGATTAGAGTGTGTGTCGATTATAGGGATGTAAATCAATCTTGTCCAAAAGACAACTACCCTACAACCTTCATTGACCAGATAATTGATGAGTGCGTCGGATGTGAAATTTTTTCATTTATGGATGGATTCTCTGGGTATAATCAAATAAATATCCGCCCACAGGACCAGTCAAAGACTGAATTTATTTGTCTGTGGGGCACATTCGCATATCGAAAATTACCCTTTGGTTTAAAGAATGTAGGGGAAACATTTTAGAGGGCAATGAATTATGCCTTCCATGACATCAAAAACATCGTTCAACCATATCTCGATGACCTTCCAGCTCATTCGGGAAATCGGACTAATCATCCGCAGCATTTAAGAGTGATATTTCTACGTTGTCGACACTACACGATACGACTCAATCCACACAAATGTGTGTTCTGTGTCAGTTCTGGTCATTTACTTGGCTTTGTAGTCTCAAAGGACGGGATTCGTCTCGACCCATGTAAGGTTCAGGCAATCATAAATTTTCCTCCACATTCGAATTTGCTTCAGATTCAGAAACTCCAAGGGAAAGCAAACTTTCTGAGGAGGTTCATTCCAAATTACGCCGAACTTGCTAAAGGTTATACATGTCTATTGAAAAAGGAAGTTCCCTTCGTCTCGGATCAGGTTGCGTAAGCTTCCTTTGATGCTTTAAAATAATCCCTAATGAAAGCATCATTAATGTACGCTCCTGATGATCAAAAAAGACTTTAACCTGTATCTGGCTGCAGCAGATACAACCATCGCAATGGTTTTAGTTCAAGAAGACAACGGAATTGAACATCCTATATATTATTTGAGTAAGAACTTAAATGATACAGAAAGCAAATATTGTTATGTTGAAAAGCTAGCGCTCGCAGCTGTTAGAGCGATACAGAGATTTCGACACTATGTCCTCTTTCGAAAAACTACCATTCTGTCATATTGCAACCCCATGACTTATATATCGTCGCGACAGTTGCTAGGGGGAAAATATTCAAAATGAATAGCAATTCTACAAGAGTTTGATCTGGAATTTTTAAAATCCAAGTCAAAGAAAGCCCTGGTTTTCGCAGAATTATTATGTGATCTCCCATCGTCATCCAACGATGAAACATCCGAAGAAACAATTGTGGATGAATCTTTGTTTCTGATATCTTCAAGCAATCCGTGGTATGGAAATATAATCATTTATCTCCAAAACCAAAAATATAGGCCTAATACCTCCCGTTCCAAACAAAAACGTATTTGATACCAATCAAAAGACTACATGATTGTCGGTGATACACTTTACCATCGTGGTGTCAATACAGTTCTGAGGAGGTGCCTCACCCATGAGGAGGTCGAAAAAGTCCTGAATGATTTCCATTTAGGTGCGTGTGGGGGACATCAATCCGGTTACGCTACGGCGCAAAAATTTTACGAGCAAGATACTTTTGGCCAACAATGTTCAAAGATTGCATAACCGCAGTCAGAAGTTGCATGCCTGTCAAATTTTCGATAGCAAAACCAGAAGACCACCCGCACCTCTGCAGCCAATAGTTGCTATTGGGCCATTTGCCAAATGGGGCATTGATTTCATGACATGTAACCCCACCTCGACTGGGGAGCATGGGTATATCATAGTCACAGTGGACTATTTTACCAAATTGGTCGAGGCAATGCCTACATTAAATAACACTGGTGAAATAGCTGCCCTTTTCTTTTTTAATCATGTAGTCGCCAGATTCGGCATTCCACAGGCTATAGTCACAGATCATGGATCACATTTTCGCAATCACATGATGGTCAAATTCGCTACCAAATTAGGGTTGTCCCACGACAGCTCTACTCCATACTACCCGCAGGCCAATGGACAAGTTGAAGCAATCAACAAGGTCCTGAAGCGCATGCTGCAAAGGATGATTAGAGTCCACAAAAGGAGTTGGCACTTGATCCTGTACTCAGCCTTGTGGGCATACCGAACATCGGTAAGGAATGCGACCGAGTTTACACCTTTCCAACTGGTGTATGGCCTGGAATCAATCTTACCATTTCAATGCAAAATCTCGTCCCTCAAACTCGCAATCAACCTTCTCCTCAGAACTTCAGAAGAGGAGGCTCGTTTCTTGGAACTAATCCAATTGGATGAAACCCGTCGTGATGTCGCTTTGGCTAACGAAGCCCATAAGAAACGAGTCAAGGTGCAGTTCGACAAGAATGTCAAACCCCGTGTCTTCTCAAAAGGTGACTTGGTCTTGCTTTATGACCAAGAATCCGATAAATTGGGAGCAGGTAAATTCAAGTATTTATGGATGGGCCCCTATATTGTTAAGCGAGTGTTAGCAAAATGAGCCTACAATTTAATGGATTATGATGGGATTCCACTAGCACAACCTCATAATGGGTTGTACCTTAAGCGTTACTATGCATGATTCAGTGTGGTAACCTATATGCTTTTGTTACATTTTTGTTTTCGCTAAAGTATTTGTTTTGGTCAAGTAAGTCCGCTTTTTACATTTTTCGCAGATGTCGAACCTATTGGAATCTTTTGTTGGATATGCTGACGAAGCGAGTCGTAGTTCGCAGAACCTATCTTCTGCAGCCTGGGCCATTTTTGATCCAAGCAGCGAGTTAGTAAGTTTGAGAGGGGTATGTATTGGTCGATCAATGAATAACATCACTGAATATAGCGCGTTGATAGAACTTCTCTCTAATGCCATCGCACATGGCATATGCCGACTGGTCATCAGGCTAGACTCACAGCTCATCATACTACAGCTCACTGGTATCTACCTCGTCTGAAATCCAGCTATCTATTGCATGTTCCTAAGGGTCAAGATTTTGGAAAGGCAATTTGATTTTATTCAATATCAGCATATTTCCATAAACTTAAACACATTAACTGACTCAATGGCAAATTATGTGTTAGATAGACATTTGAAACATTTATAAAAAGAAGCATCTCATCAATATTTGCATCAGGATCATGTAACTTAACCAAAATAAAAACTCTGAAAATCAAAAATATATATATAATTGTTTATGGTTTACACATAATGTTCTGTAACCAAGACAAAATTGGTAAAATGACTGAAAACTCAAAATGCTAGGGGGCACCCTAGTCTAATGATGCTGGTGATAACAAGTCACCGCCTGCGCAATCATGTGTAAAAGCCTAGTCCATCGACTTGGCACGCCAGTAGTATGTCGCTGCAACCTCAAAGGCAGCTCATCAGTCCTCACGTCTGGAATACCGAGAGTGAGGCCCTCGCCCTGATCCTGTAATGCTGAAAGAGTCTCGGCCACATCAAGGTCGCAGAGGATAGCCCTTCCCACAGCCTCTCTTGCTGGAGCAGCAGCTGACACTCTCAGGCGTACTACTGGCCGAACGGGACCAACATCTGCATGAGCACATGAGTTTTGATTAGTCTTGATAGAATAAAGCACAGGGACATTATAAAAGTAAAAATGATAAACAGAAATATGGTCAAGAATTTACTAATGGCACCCCACTATTCGCCAACTGGAAGTACCAAATCTGAGTCACCCCAGAAGTCCATACCAGCATATGGATACTCGGAATAAACCATCTCCTGACGATCGAATCAACCGAAGAAGGTATCAGAAAAGGAAATCTGAGACTGACCAGCATGCCTAGACATATGGTCGACCCATCTATGCATACGTGGTTTAGTCGATGGAGGTAAACCAAGTGCAATATACTACGACTGCATCAGTGGTATCTTTTCCAAGGAGAAGGCGGTCAAAATAGAACCGTATCCAAAGTTCTTCAATCTCCCACTTTTCACCTTGGTCAACTGTTCTTTCATCACAAGAAGTACTGTGTCACACCAGTTGAACACCTTCGGTTCGAGACATTCCAAGGCGTACTGCATATAAGATCGGTTGGCCACATGAAGAGCTGCACCACCAGCCATCCTACCAAAAGTGAACAGAATGGTCCTCAAAGACCTACCAGTGACATCTTAGATGATGATCTTTCCATCTTTACTCAGTTGAGATCCCTCTCTGCAATACCTGCGAACATAATCTCTCACAGATACACCTCCACAGGTCGAACCTGATAAAGAGATAGGGGCACCCCGCCTCGATAAGCCGGTCAAAAAATAGATGTCCACTACAGTCAAGGGGATGGATTTACCCCTAATCTGGAACACCTGGCTAGTAGGATCCCAAGCATCGAGCAAATACTGCAGCAAGTTGATTTGTTGTCTCATGCTAGAAATGCGGAAAAACTTCAACAGGCCACAGTTCCGTAATGCATTTACTGTAACCGGATCATGTAAGGCAAGCATGTCATCTTCTTCATGCTCACGTTCTCGCCATGTAATGGTCATTTTTCTCCAAAAAATCTCTGAAAACAAACAAGAGAAGAGTTAGATCCTGATTTGGTGAGAAACAAGCAAAAATTTCCATTGAAAATTGTGCATAAATTTCATTCCTTGCGCTCATCGTACCTACAGTAGTGTTCTGGATGCGTTGCATGTCAATTGGCCAGTGGACAGGCTAACATCCAACGCACCTTTCGATTCATAAAGGGTGGGATGGAGCCAGGGCGAGTTTTTCAAACCCCAGAGGCTCAGAAAAACCAAAAATCAGGCTCAGAATGCAAAATGGAAATGATGAAATGAAAGAGCTTAGGTTTAGCTCCTACCTGGTCCAGGCGCCAAAAATCGTCCACAGAATCTCCTGGAATCAGCTGATGAAAATCAAGGGGGGGAAGCACCTCCAAAGCTCCAACAAGCCAAAGTTCAAATGAAATGGTAAAATGAGAGGTAAAAGCACTTTTAAATTACTTTTACGTAATTCGAGTAAAATATTAGTGTCCTAACTCATTTTTCAAACATATATTGTTCATTTCTAACTAGTTTGATGAAGTAATTGAGCATGCAGTACAACCTTTGAAAGAGCAAAGCTATTAATGGTAAAGTCAAGAAATGACTGTTATATCGAGCAGTTTTAACGCGGACTTCATGCTCGTTAGAAAATAAACATAAGAAATGAGAAAATGTTTCCCCCAGCGTTTAAGATCATTAAAAAATGAACCAATTTCCGGTAAATAACCATCGTGAATGTAGTACTTCAGCCTATGAAGCCTTGGTCGTGTTCTCATCATCACCTCCACTTTGTATTGGCTGATCATTCACCTCCATTTGATTGTTTACCCTTTTTAAGGAACAACTATGAAGAGTGATCCCGTTAGCCATCCTTGTAACACTGCCGTGATTGGGAAATTCCAAACCTTACCTGGAATCAGCTGCCACCCAATTTTATCACTCGTTCCTCAAAGATGAGTCTCCTTTAAGCTCTTTTCAACTGACTCGTAAAATATGAAAAGATTTCCGAGCCATTGGCCTCTCCAGCTCATTAAAGGGACCAAAAGTGCTATCCCTCCTTTAGATTTTAATCTTTTTGGACCTGAGGGATTATTACACAAAAAGATCGAGCGCTTGTTTTGTTCGGCTCGTTAAAAGTATCGAAAATTCATCCCTTCTATATTGTTTTATACTTTTTCGGACTTAAGGTATTAGATGACGAAAAAGGATTTTTGGAGTTTCCTTTACGTCCCTTTTCAGACTCTCTAAAATTGAAAAGGACCGAGTTATCTTTGTCGTTAAACTCGTTAAAACCTAATAGTGACAAACTTGTCCATAGCAGACAAGAACGAGTTTCACTATCGCTAGGCTCGTTAAAACATAGCGATGGGTTTGCCCGAAGGGAAAATTATAGAAAAAGCATATGTTATCCTCCTCAAGCTTGACAAAAATAAAGAGGTATTGGTCAGCAATGACTGGGGAAAATTGGGAAGAAAACTTGAAGAAACTTTGTTGGTAGCAAGTCGCTCTTGAACATGACATTTTCACTCTGCATCCAGGTCGGGTTGGGTTCTTTCATTCACCGGTCACATCACCATGGTCACATCACACCATCCACATTTGAGGTTAATGCTACCAATCCATCATGTCAGTGTCGCCGGTATGTTCAAGAGAAGTCACTCAGAGAATTCACATGTGTCTCACCCACTGCAATACATTTATGCTCCATTCTTTCATGACCGCCACCCTGAACCTTATATCACCAGACCGTTTTAACCTCCATTAAAATCATTTGCTCTGTTCCGTGTCATTGATGTGGGATTTATTAAGGCCCTCCTATGATGGATCGCTTCTTGTCGACATCAGCTCATTATCCAAGAAGTCGATCTAGGAACACCCATTTCAGTACTTTGAAGCTTGCATGCCTTAATGGCAAGTTTCTCACTTCCGGCGACAGGTTTACATCAATGGCCTTCGACCGAAATATTTTGCGTGGTGTTCGACGCCAAGTCCCTTATTCACACCATGTGAATTGTACTATAGTACCTTGAGGATCATTATCATTATCGGTGATTCCTCTCGCGCCTGTTAACAACTTACATCATTGGCTGGTAATTAGGCGATGTCTTTCCATGTTCGACTCCAGAACATCTCTCACATGGATTGACTTATACTTTGAGTAAAGATCGAACGAGATTGAAGACCCCGAATCTAGTTTCATCCATCCGGGCTGTGATATATATTCAAGAAAATAAAGACATCAAATGTACATCATTGCTACACAGATAATCATCCAATCTATGGGATGATGGCTCCTCTAGAATCATCAGTCTACACTCAGACGATTGTCTATCCTATGCACATGAAAATGAATTTATAAAGCTGAGCATGGGAATGCCCACCTCAGCTAGATCATGAAATATTATGAAGATAATGTATTGTATTGTATCTTATTACAAGTCTCCTTCCAGCTTGAAAGAACTTCGGATCCTCGTGATAAAGAATTTCACCCGACATCAAAAAGATTAACGACCTCATGCTTTAGGGGGCAACTGTTATAGACATTTTTGGGCACTGCAACCCCAAGCATAAAATTTCCATAAACCAAGGGATCCTAAGTCCGTAAAGGTGTTGTTCCAACCCCTAAAAGAACAAGGTCAACTGATTATAGCTTCTCCCAGAAGTTCTCCATGAAAAACTACTCAGAACTGGTCAAAACTGGATCATTTCACCTACTCCATAGGCAAAGTGCGTTGCATTTCACCTAAATACACACAGTGGGTGCGTTGCATTTCAAAAATCCCTTCTATGGGGTGCGATGGGTGAGAAGAGACAAATGGTAGTGTCAATCCGTGAGGTGGAGAAGCATGGAATCTTCCAGAAACTTCTCCTGTGACACTTGCCTTTCTGAATTCGACCAGGGATGAGTAAGAGATCATCAATCTCCAAGTGGAAGCAAGAACTATCAAAGGGAAGACACTAATCAAATCACAAGTTGACTCATCTCCCTTGCAGACATCTATATATGGATCCCTCATCCCAGAGATCCAGAGGCTGGAATTTTGCATCTTGTAAGGAATTGTTGTTGGTTTCTTAAGGCAACATCCTAGTGTTGGGTGATCTAAGCTTTACATGAGGTGAAGAAGGGCTTACTTGCTGAGAGGATGATGCTGGGTCAGAACAACTGGTTGTAACTCTCTTGGCTCTTTCTTGATTATCAATAAAGCTATTCAAGTTTTCCTCCATGCTCTTGTGTAATTTATGTTTTGTGCATCTGTATGGTCAATTTACATCTGATCCTAGATTGTTTATGATAATAGATCCATGTTCTTGTATAGTGTTATGGTGCTTTGATTCCATAGGTACTCTGTGAAGCTGGGTATACAAGAAAGCAAGTAGCAAAAGGACTATCAGAAGAGAAATGAATCGAGCAAGGAACCAAGCGCAAGACAGAGGTTGGTCTCCTTTATTCTTCTCTCATCTATCTTTCATAAAGGAAAACGAAAGTAGTTTTACTTTGTTTGTTTCTAAGGTAGCTACCCGCCTTAGTGGGATTAGCAGTTCTGCATAGACACTTTTCCCTGTAACAAGAAGCCTAATCCAAAATAGAGAGAGTATACAATAACAGTGATACCATCATGGTCATTCTTCCTAAGATGAAGAAATCACTCTGTGACATCACAAAGGAGGATCCATAAATGATCCTTATTATCGGTTTGCAATAATATCTTAATATCGGCTAGCTAACTCCTTTATCAGGTTCATGAATCCTTTTGTATGCTGTTGTTAATTCTTATCCTCTAGGCATCCAAAATCACATGATTATACCATGAATCTATCAGAGTTCCCAAGGATCCAAGGGTCCTTACAATTCCCTCATTCCATCATGCTTACCAAAATAGAGGATTTTCTCATCCTTCTTCCTTTACTTCATGTACCTGCAATATTCATTGACAAGTACACCCAAGAAAAGTATAAAATAACAAAAAAATGATGTTAATTTGTCAATATAGGGTTACCATGGAAACTTAGAGGATGGACTCCTAGGGTTTTCAAGTGTTGACCCTATACCAAGGGATCCATATACAATTCATCAACCTCATCCATACATACTTTTCTTGAGCCCTAGATTGTACACAAACCCTAAAAGACCAAGGGTTAGGGTTTTTATGAAGGAACATGCTTAGGGTTTCCATATGGTTAAGGTCGTACTTATTCCAATGAAGGTTTTAGATATCAATATAAATATCAACAATTTTAACAAAAAACCTTATAACCATACACTCAACCTACAACATTTCATGTTAGATCCTTAATAAAATATGTCATACATACCTCAAGGTTACATACCTTTGTCACAGTGACCTGCTATTCTGGATGCCATGGTCTTTTTTTCACTTTTCTTTAAGGTGTGGATCAACTCAAGATATTATTTACTGTATCTATCTACTAACCTCTTCTGGCTCAATATCAGTATGATACTGCTTTATCGCTAGCTCATTAGTGATGCATAAACCTAGAGAGTTGTCTACGGTGATATCCCTTTTACACAGGAATTACTTGAAATGACTGTCAACAAAACTATTCTTGTTATTAATGTCAATTACTGATGCAAAAATAACTGTTTCCTGTGATGGAACAAAAGTGAAGATTTCCCGATATTTAGTGATAAGATGACAACAAATAGAACCTTCCTGCAAAGAGATGAATGTCACAATGATCCTACCTACTGCCTCTATATTGTTATCTCTTCAAAATAAATAAATTATTGCTTCTCTACTTTCAACTTTGTGATGCACAAGTCCCACAGAGTTGACTGCTATAAGTGTAATAATATTCCTTAAACTTCCAATCACTGATGTTTCCTTAGAATTTATCTTAGGGATGACTTCTCTACACAGTGACACACTACTCTGAGATCACATCAATGACTCATTACACTATACCCTGCAGCATTATTCTAGTGGAATCTATGTATCTCTATGACATCACATATCTTATAGTGGATTATCTATATATCTACAGTGGCATTGCTACATGTTTTGGCGTCGTAATACGTATCTAGTGCCTCACTCTCCATTATAGTGGGTTACTTATAAAATGAATCACTTCGCTATACTGTACAATAGCTCACTTATATAGCATCTTGATTACTCAAAGGCTTACTTATACTATTTGAAATGAGGCTTACACTTATTTATGTGACTCAATTTCTTAGAGAGGCTTGCATTCATACAATAACTCATTACAAAGGTTCATAATAATCTCTGAAGCTCACATAACTCCTATAACTTGAATCAATTCATATTTTTATGGATCGACTTTTGTATCTCTATATGGCTCAATTTTTGTATCTTTGTGACTTGACTATGATGGATTGATTTCATCTCTATGGCTCGACTTTTGTACCCTTGTATGGTTGTGACTTATTGATATGGGAGTGAACTTGAAGGATAGCAATGATATTACAATGATGTATGTCTTACACTGCAATGATATATTTGATAGTGGTAGTGACCTTGTTCTATGGAAATGATAGGACAGTGACCTTGTAAGGATGTTACAATGATATGATAGTAATTTATGGCTTACATGATACTGATCTACTTGATAGTGGTATTAACCATGTTGTATGGAAACGGTAGGGAAGTGACCTAATTGTAAGGATGTTAAAATGATATGATAGTGATGTATGGCTTACATGGAAGTGATGTAATCAACAGTGGTAGTGACCTTGTTACATAATAGTGACTTTGATGATATGGTAATAAAACTCTCATGTATGAAAATATCCATGATGTATGGTGTGTCTTTATGACAATTACTATATGGTATGGTTTGTTGTTGGATTAGACCTAGGTGGCCTAATAGGATTGATGACGATGTCTCATGATTATTTTATTTTGTATCTCAATTGAACTTTGATGAATATGTAATAAAAGAGAAATTTAGTTAGTTTTTCCCTTGTTATCAACATAATTTCCTCCTAGAGTAATTGTACATAAGCCTTTATAATTATGACCTTTTTGTTAATGCTTGGCCCTTCATTTTAGCCATTTTTATGAATCTTCGTTGTGAACTAGTGCTGATTAGAGTGAAGATAATCTATATTCATTGGGATCCCTTGTCATCCTAGAGAATATATTCCACTATTCAATGTTCTATCTTAGTGAAGATAGTTGAACTTCTAGAGTCTTACTTTCCTGATGAGATCATATTAGATGATCATGTCTTCAAGTTGCCTTGGTTGCATTATTGGAAAATCTTCTTAACTTCTCTTCATCCCAAATTTCCTCATTCATACTCCTTGGGAGGCCTCTAGGCCTATTTATACCACAACGGCTTCACTGGGGGAGCAATACCATACCATGTGTGTTCATATTGGGGGATATATATTTAGGAAAAATGACATAATATATTGAGCATATAATAGGGGGAAAAGGGTTTTTATATTGGCAAGTATAAAAAATGGATCTCAAATTTAATGAAAAAATATAAAGGGTATAAAAAATGTGAAAGTAAAAATGGATACCTAGTATATCTAGTGAAAGTAGGGGTTTTTAAATTGGGAAGGTGTATCGGGTTCGTATTGGTAAGGGGTTAAATAATGTGATTTTGAGGGGTATTTTCCAATATGCAGTCAAATTAAGATTATTATTTAGTATGGCACGAATGTACGTGATATGCTAGAGGTCAAGCTAGTTGGTTTTGGAGAGACTGAGAGAAATATTGTTTCCTTGATCTAAGATCTTAGCCTCATGTGATCAGAGAGCCCTTATTACACTTAGAGGAATACGTTATGCTGCAGGATTGAGAATAGGACTTCATTGACTGGATGTATAAACATTTGTATTGTCATTTATGATTAATAAATCAATCTTTCCTTCCTATTTTTAAGATATGTTCGTGTTTACTACTTGTACATGTTTTTTTATGCTGATAATCCCTCTGCGAAAGGTTATTATGGATTTGATTGGTCGTGTATGTGTGAAGGGTCTTGTATAATTACAAGTGGAAGCAAGATCTTCAAGTAGAAGCAAGTTTCCTTTGTAGATCATTTTTCTCTTACACATTGAGCTACAACCATACTTTATTTGCATCATCCATTTTCCCTAATCAAGTAGGCTCCAATAGTGGGAAGACCCCCTCTCTATCTCTTGGTTTGTGTGTGCTTACCTTTAGGGTTTTTCTTACAGAAGGTTGTTTGGTTTGAATCGTAGTTTGGCCATAGGGGTGTCTTATTTGTGTTTAACTGGATAATACACATATATTCAGCATGGTTGAATGAAGTAATCATCTCTCTCATATATTTCTATTCCTTTCTCCTAAAGAGGAGGGTTGACCATCATGAAGATGTAGGTTGATTCTGACAGACCATACTCAGGTTAGGGGGGATAACATTATTTCTAGGGAAGAAGATTATATTACTGTTGAGGTAATTGAAAAAATTTCATGCCACACTTTAATCCACCTTTTACTAACCCTCTCTGCCAAGTTCTAGTCCAATTGAACTCTCACAATCATGAGCCTTATTGTGTGCAAGTTCCTTACATGGCTAGTGAAAACACTTCTTCTTCTACGGAGGAGGAAGGTCCCACTTTAACTTCTCAATCAATAGTATTTAATTGCATGTCATCCTTACCATCACTCACTGTGGTGGGATATATACCACCTTCTCCACTTCTCACTTATTCTTGGGGCATTCCATTAGTCATGTTTGTGACCTTCTCAAGTTTTCCCCCTGTCATTGTGCCTATGCCTTCCTCTAGATTCGTGTTTGGAGTAGGGCCAAGCTATAGTCAATCCATGGGAGCTGGGATATTTACTCCTAGCACATCTTAAACTATGGTTTCTAACTTGGGTACAGGAACTTTTACTTCAGGAAACATGATGGGAGGACTATTTGTCACCTCTAGTCAGCCTGGGGGAAAGTTTTTATTATGGAAGTACTTCTCAACCTTGGTCAAGTTCTATGTTTGGAGGGAAACTTGTCTTTGGAACTTCCTTTTTCTCTTGAGGGGCTAATATACCCAAGGAAAATGTCCCCATTAGTACCTCTATGGGTATGAGCTCTCATGCTTATACTGGTGCTTCTACACAAGGAGATATTTTCTTTAGTGCCAAGTACAATCCTATGAGCAGTTAAGCCTGTGGGGGCTCTTTATTCTCTGGGGGTAGTTATCTCGGGGGAATAATCCTTACACCTTGCCTGTTTGTTATAAATAATGGAAACCATGACACTATTAAGATGTGGGGTGAGTCATTAGCATGGCCAAATTATACAATTCTTCGTAAATTTCACTTCTTAATCACTTTAACAATTATTCATGGATCAACAACAAAACTCAATGATGTATAACATCATAAATATCAAGCACATGAGAAAAATATACATAAGACACCAATATTATTTTTATTACAAGCTTCAAATTGATTACATCATGGCCCCACAAGCTACCACTTGTAGGTTTATCAACTACTACTAAAAGGAATTTCAATCCTTGATCATTTATTAGCTACGAATGAAAGGTGTTGCTTCCCATGCTCATTTACCAATACTCCTTGGAAGGGGCACTTACCTCTACTTGTTTATTAGTTACCACTAAAAGGGATTTCTACCCCTACTCATTTACCAATACTCATTGGAAGGGACACTTTCCCCTGCTCGTTTATCAATCTCTGCTAAAAGGGAGTCTTGCCCCTAAAGATTTACTAGCACCCACTAGAAGGAGTTGCTACACCTAATCTACAAGCTACCAATTGCCAACCATTTTGATCCATCTTTCATCCATTTTCATACTCATATCAATAGGCCTTATATTCTTTCAAAATAATTGATTTCCTCAATCACAAACACCTTTATAAATCGCTGAATACTGATGCAAATAACTTTAACAATCTTTAGTTGCTGAAACAAACACCTTGAACAATCTCTCATTGTTGAAACAAACACCATCAACAATTTTTAGTTGTTAATATAAACACCTTCAACATATTATTATTGTTGAACACATCATACAACACCTCGGAGCTTGTAGCCACCTGCTTCTTCTCACCTCTATTTTTCACACCTCTCACCCAACCACCTTTTCTGCTACTTGAATTTTTCTTTTATAGAATTATAGATTGATGTTTTTGAATTGATCTTTAGTTATCTTGCTATCAAATTTTCTGCATGAATATATATATATATATATATATAAATTCTTTGTCTTGTTAATCTCAGTCCTCTTACTGTTCACCAAGTTTTTTATTCCATTACTATTGTTCGAAACTCACACTTTGAGTTAGACTATTGTTTTCTTCAGTTTTGGAATTTAAATAGGTTTTAGCAGTGGCAGCAGATTCTTCGATTTTTATTTAATTTCCAAACTTGGCTTGATAGCCAAAAATACCTCTTAATTGTCTATTAATCTCCTAAATCATTCATGCCATATCACTCTGTCATTATGTTTGCCTTTAAGCAATGTTGAATTGTTACAAGAATTAACACAACTGCCATATTTTTTCATGCCAAAGCCTTCACAACTTTCAATTATGTTGCCAACTATTATTTCCTTGCATGTGCGCAATGCCACCAAGCTACTGCCTCATTCACTAATGCACAATACTTTGTTGCAGCCCCTTCAAGTCTCAACAGGAGCATATTTCCCTTTTTAACATCTTCACGTTGTTGGTTATGCATCTACGTGAAGCAACCATGCTCAGTGGTGAGGTCCAAGCTCCCAAATGTTTTTATTAATTGGAATTCTTAAAAAGTTACAAGATTTCAGGATCGAGGGATGTGCCCACTTTCTATTGCCAATGTGATCCTATTCCTCCACTATTGCATGGAACCTGTGTCATTGCTAAGGTTGGAGCTCCATTTAACCCATCAAGGTCTTGCTGCTGGGTCAATGTGTCCGTGGGGACCTCTTAGTTCTCTTTCTATTAGCTTTTGCTCTACCACCATGCCCCGTATCTCTCTGCTTGGCACCGCTGCAATTTTCATTTACCAATGCCTCCAAGGTAAATCTTGTGGGATGAACTATATTGTGGGGTCCTCCCAATGCTTCTCTAATTTTTTTTCACTTTTTCAATGTGCCTAGTGTCCTGACACCCACTGCAAAATGCATTTAACAATCCCATTGGGGAAATTCTTACGGGATGTGTTGTCCTATGGGTCCTCCATGTGCATTTTTAATTGGTTGTTTCTCTATCAATGTCTGGACGTGTCCTGGCACCTTCCACCCAGAAAAACCTCATGTGCACCATTTTAAATCTTCCAAGCTTATTGTGTTGGGATGACATCACCATGTCATCACTATTGCCACGTGTCATCTACTAAATGGTGACACATGTCACATGAAAAAGGGCTACTTGTTTGCTCAAAAATGTTAAATCTTCTTGCCATGTGTCCACCTCCTATTGGTTGATGTTGATGTCACCATTTACTATCAATCAGGCCAATCATGAGTCATCATTTGTCTCACTGGAGGAGAGAGAAAAGGTCGTTTAAGGCCTTGTTTAGTCTCCGGCACCAATCCTGAGTAGATTGTGGTTTTGGGAAGGGTGCCCCTGGAGTAGCTCTCTATCATTGATCTGCATAAAAAATTGTGTGGGAAATCACTTTCAAGGCCACATAAACCATCTAACAGAATATCTCTAGTTCCCCCCAAAAATATTCCACGTTTCCTGGCACTTTCCTCCTAGAGCTTAGCCATTTGCAATCTCTTGTCGAGTCAGTGCTCTCTAACATTGACTTCTTTGTTATCCTGCCAGGATGAACCTCTGGGCTCACCCTCCATGGGTTGAGATGGTGGAGTGGACCTCTTCCTGCTCAGTATACCTTGGTCCATTTCCTTAGTTGTCATATCCCAAAACTTACTTCCCGACGCTTAGACTTGGGTTCTAAAATGATTTCATACAGGTGAACCCTTTGGGCTATCCTGTTAGGCAGGCTCCACCTCTCGCCAGTGAAAAAATTCTTTGTTGCTATTCTGGCTTCCACTTAAGCCTAGAGCTTTGTGTAGAGGATCTACCACTGGGTTTGGAACTTGTACCAACTTTGGCTGTATGCCAAAGGCTCCTCTAAATATCTTTTAGCTCTGCAAACTTTGAATTGGGGTCATAGAGCTTTAACCAACTTTATCTCATAGTCCAGGAGGCCATTTTTGGAGCTTCTATATATCATTGAAAACTATTTCAGATTTCTATCCATCTATGTGATTTTCCTCTACATCTAAGATGATTTGTTCCCCCAAAACTGACTCCAAAGCCTCTCTGCACCATACCTTTGCCACCAATTATTTCCATGCTTACCTTTTCCTTTTCTTTTCCTATGCCACCTATGTTATTTTCTCTTTTGACTACCATGCTTTCCTTTTCCAATATTTTCCATTAGCCATCAATGAAAACAGGCTTACCCATGCAGTTTCCTTTGCCAATTTTTTTCATTGCCTTTTCCATCAATGACAACATACTTCCAACATTGTTGTCTTAGGATATCAATATTCTAGGATGAACTATAACCTTGGTCCTAATTCTTCTAACTTTCACTATGATATGGGGAGAACTTATTGTATGTTTGGGGGCCACAACTCTTATGATCCCTGTGGTCAATTACATATTCCTTTCTTACACTCCTTGATTATAAATTGACCAATAATCCCATCTATCACAATCCTAGGTGGCCAGTATGCCATCCAAGTTACCATTAGATATTCCTAAGTTTGAAGGGAAACCTCAACAGAATCCTTCAACACATATCACCACCTTTCATTTATGGTATTCATTCAATTCTTTGGTAGATGATTTTGTGAAGTTGAGACTTTTCCAGCGAACCTTGATAGGGGAATTTTATAATGACTTTTTTTCCTTGGCTAAAACTTTTCTGAACCATTTTCAGCTACCTACAAGGTAAGATATCAGGATTTACCTTTTTTCAAACTTTAAACAAGATTATGCAACCCACATTTCTAATAATATCCATGAGTGGCGAAGACAAAATAGGTTAGTACAAGCTAGGTTCCATGATGATGTTCTAAGAGATTGGTCCACCAGATCCCTTCACCCTCAAATTGTCCAGGACATCACTGTGATTGGGGAAGCTACAAAGGGGCAGGCCATTTTATGTGCTCAACATCTTGATCATATTTATTCTTAGGTAGGAACATTATACAATATTCTTCCTAATGCTCATTTCCCTTCAACAGACCCACAACAATCCAAACTAGGACCACACTCTGATGGAATGATTGGTTTTCTTTCCTCTAATACCATGAGTTATTTAGATGCTTAGCTCAGGAAAATGATGGTAACTTCTCAAGCCCCTAGCTCTCAACAAGAACCCACTTCTTTTGAGAAATTCATTGAGGTTCTTATGGTGAATTCCACATCACCTAATAATACTCATCAACTTGGTAGGAAAAATAATAAGCAAAATGTAACAGTCATGGTTAAAAATCCATGTAACTATACAAAAATATTAGACCAAGGTCATGGGACACGTATTCCAAGATGAATGGTGGGAAAAACATCCTAGCAAGTGTTAATTTGGTTTATTATGGCTAAAGGAAATTGAAAAAGGCTTCGAAAAGTCATGAAGCATTAATTGGCATTTTATTTATGAAAATAATGGAAATTAGGAGAAAAGGAAGGTTAAAGGTCAAAGGTTGCATGTGAGGAGGAAAATGAAGGAGAATAATGGAAAATATAAGAAATTATAGGCCTCATTAATAAAAAGGCTTCTGAGGATTAGTGGGTAACATTTTGTCAATACAGTTTTGGAGCTCTCTCATTATTCTCTCTCACACAAACACACTCTTGGATACTTAGAGTTTTCTTGGAGCACTTCAGCATTAGATCAAGAAAATAAAAGAAGGAAAAGGAAAGTAAGGATCAAGAAAGGAAGATCAGGATCTAACAGCTACAATGGGATTATTTGCAGGTATTGATTTGCATATGTGATTTCCTTGCTAGTTTTGGCATGCATGGTTATGCATGTGTGTTCTTGGTTCTCTCATTGTCATTGTCATGAGTTTTTCCATGTGTGACAGTGTTTTTCTTAGCCTAGCCTTTCCATTTGTGGATAGCCATTGTGTGATGGGGCTCTCATGTTTTGGTGGAGTTAGATTGCTAGATGGATTTGAAACTGAGTGAGGTGGATTTTTGAAAGGAAGAACACATGGCCTAGTGATCCCTGAACCAGACTGTGGATTGTGGTAAAGCCTTGGCCTAGTAACTGCTAAACTAGACTGTGGGTTGCGGTAAACCTATATTTTTTGTTGCCTCGGTGGGCTTAGGAATCCTCTACTAGTGAATGGAGGGATATGTGGTAAAGCCTAGAGGTGGGTGCCCTTGATCAGACCTAGGAATCATTGTCCAGTGAATGGTAGGATATACGGTAAAGCCTAGAGGGTGGTATCTCGATTATGGCCTAGTGATCCCTTAATCAGACTATGGATTGCAGTAAAGCCTAAAGACTAGGAAACAGTAAAATTCCTCATGGTGTAGGTGGATAAATCTGGTGGCATCCATGCTTATTTGTTTTTTTGGTTTTGAGTCCCACATTAATGCTTGGAATATGGGATAGGGGTGATTTGTTGAAAGAAATATTTGTTTCATCCAATCTATGGTTAGGTGGTTCATGGAAGTCCCAAAACCGATTGGATTTTGCACTCATTAATAAGGGTTCCTTCACCTTGGTATTTCATGTGTAAATGTATTGGTCTATATGTGGATTCTATGGTTGTTGTATCCTTATTATTTATGTTGTTTATATCCTGGTTATGAGTATTTTTTATGATAGTGATGATGTATATCTCTCATCATGTTTTGATTTGTAAATGAATGAACAATGAATATATGACCTAATAGATGATATTGCAGCTAATACGATAAGTCATCAATTCTTCTTAGTGATTTTCAGATAAGTATGAGACCCCTATGTTCATATCTATTATTATGACTTATAGAATGCATATTTGAGACATGTTTGACGAAATTTCTATCATGGATAGTAGGGATCTAGTCAAGTATTTGTTCAAGTATTTTCATTTGTATCATTGTTTCAATGTTACTTTTCATTTCTAGAGGTTTCATGAAGTTTTGGGCAGTGCCTTGTGACCTAGCCTTGAAAAAGTGGCACAGAATCCAAGGTCACTGGCTCTTAATTAGCTGAAAAAGACCCTAGTCGCTTGTATTCCCTTTCTGTGAAAGAGATTAGAGGACTCCAGTCACATGCATTCCCATGTCCCAGGAGTGACTAAGGCTCTAGTTCAGGAAGATGTTGGGTTTCCTCATGGGTTGGTCACCTGGGAAGTTTGGTTGGCTGTTGGAGGTTCTGTAGCATGTGTAAAAGGTCGGGTTGGTTGTTTTTTGTCGGTTCCACTTCCTTAACTATTCATGGGGAGTTGAATTATATCATAGTGGCCTTTCATCACATGTTTACCCCAGTGGACCGGCTAACTTGGGTAAAGGTGTGAGGAGGATGTTATAGAGTCGTATCAAAGCATGGTTCAACACTTGGACTAGAGGGGAAGAATGTGTTTGTCATGCACGCATGTAGGTTGTATATGTGCTTGTTATGTATGCATGGTAGGGGTCATTGTCATAGTTGTGTTTCCATGTAGGAGTTTATGATGTTTTTTTTTGGATGCTTTATTCATGAATGCATGATAGTTGTATATGCATTTGTTATGCATGTTAGTGTCTATATAATGTTATGCATGCATTGTCATCATTATAACTATACATGTATAGTAGGTCAAACATACATCGTGAGGTAATTGAATGTAGTTTGTTTCATCATGATGTTTTTATTTTTTATGGTGATGATGTGTTGGCTGAGATAGAGCAGGAGATGTAGATCACTAGAGCAAGATTGCAGCACTAGACTTCAGGGTAAGAGTAGATCGTTGTACAAGTTTGTATCGTGGGTATACAGGTATGTTGGTTAATGGTTGTTATAAGCATTAGGTTTACTTACATTATTTTCATTCTATTGTTATTGTGGTTAAATGTATGATAGATGTTAGTTAATTAGTGTGATCACATGTACATGTTTCAATTAGTTATGAAGCATAGTAACTTCTTGTTATGTGCATTTTTGTCATATGCATGATGGTTATGGTCATTGTAGATGAGGTATTCATGTTATATGTATCATGCTAATTGGATTGACCTATGCAGATGATTATGATTATGAAAGTCAAGTATGATTTGACCTATTTGTGATATTTCTTTGTCCTAATCTAGACTGACTATGCATATGTGATTGTTATGCATGAATGACAATTGTTCATGAGCTTATGATGTGAACATGTTAGCTAGTTATTGTTATGGATATCATGACCTTGTTTATGTTTGAGTTGATATGTTTTGAAGTTATATTGTGCTAATATAGATTGATTGTGCTGACAAGATAGCCTCCCTTGAGATACATTAAGGTATGAGTTTTCTTATGTCGTCCATTTGGTGTTTGGTGTCTATTATGTTTCCTAGTTGATTTATCTAACATGGTACGTTTATAGCTTGTTTGAATGTTTGAGTAATTGTATGATATGACTATGTGTCTATAAGATTTCATGAAGAAATTATCTTGTTTTAAGATGGTTGTACTAACACATTATGTGTTGAGACAACTGATATGTACTTGAGTGTAAGTAGGTGATAGTTGTAGCATTATGTACTATGATTGATGAATTTGAGTTGATTATTGATTATGACATGATTGTTAGATTTGGTAAAGGATGATTTCAAATTAATAGATATGTTGTCTTGATCTTTGGAATATATGGCTAACATTTTTGTTCAGTTACAAGGCAACATGTATGGCACAACAAGGTAAGATAGCTAGTATATTGTTATATTTATACACTAATAGTTATATGTGTATGGCAATATGATGCAGTGAATTGAATGGCAAAAGAGACTTCCATGAAATCTTGAAGAAGGCTCAGGTTGATATTTCCCTTGGAAGCATTAGGAAGCCTGGGATTGAATCATGGTTTTTTTTGCTAGTCTTGTGCTTTCAGTCTTTTATGATTTGTTTGCACTTTATTGAAGTTTTGTTTATGTCTGGTGCAAGGCCTTGCCACTTTGCTTGTGGTTTCGTGTCGCTATGGGTTTTTCATGGTTTTCTTCTTGGTGGTTTTATTGTTCTTTCCTCTTATGTTTTGAGGGATTTGGGAGTTAGTTTGGGAAAGAGGAAAGTTGATGAAGCTTAGGGAGAGCTAAATGAAACCTAATAGGTAATGTAAGACTAGATGAAGCCTGGTGCATGTATAAGGGCAGTTAAAGGAAAGAGTATGACAATTAGTTGGATTGGTTGGGTCCATTGGTGTAAATGGATATTGGTAGTATAGTCATGAGAAAGGTGATAGAAAAGGTAAATAAAATGGCTTTGAGGTGTTATATGCCTTGGATGTGTTGGGAACTGATGTTCTCAATGTTATGCATATTGTGCACAGATAAAGGGAGTTATATTAACCTTGACCTTATGTTATTTGGTAATTATGTTTTGATCATGATTATGTTGATTTCCATATATGTATACATGTATGAATGCATGTCATCATCTAATAGGGTCATCAAACATCACGATTATTTTATGCTAATGTGTTTATATAAGTATGTATCTATGTATCTATGTCATTATCTTACAGGGTTGTAAGGGATCATTCTTGTGGAGGAATGATTATTTATGCATGTGAATGGCATGAAGAGGTTCCTAGCTATAATGAATCAAGTGGTAAGAGTAGCCTCAACAAATTTATGAGGTTAGTATCTCATGGATATGAGTTGATATTATGTGTTTATACCATGCTTATGTTCACGTTATGAATAGGTAATGCTAAGAGATACATTAGTGGAATGACGCTGGTGTGATCGTGGCATGCAAGGATAAGCATGGATGGCAAAGAGACACTGGAAGCAAGATTGCTTAGTAGAGACAGTGTGGTTTTGAATGTGCAGTTCTACTATTGTGTATATGTTGTGCATATTGTATATTCAGTGATTGTACCTATGGTGTTGTGTGTTTGTTGTATATATGGTTTTCTGTGCATACTTCATATGTAGTGCTGGGTATAGATGGTGTTATGTACATGTTGGATATGCGATGTTGTGTACATATTGTATTGTGCACATGATGGATATGCGGTGTTGTGTGCATATGGTGTTGTGCACATGTTGGATATGCGATGATGTGTACATATAGTGCTATGTGCATGTTGTATATGCAGTGTTATGTACATATGTTGTTGTGTGCATGTTGTGCATGTGGTGCATGTGGTTCTATGTACATATGATGTTGTGTGCATGATTGTATGTAACGACCTCCTCCCACATCTACCAAGGAAACTAGCCAGCTGGGGTAAACATGCGATGAGAGGCCACTATGATATGATTCGACCTCCTAAGTCTCATTAAGGAAGTGAAACCAATGGAAAAACACCATACAGACATCCAACATCATCAACAAAACCCTCAGAGGACAAGTTAGGCACTTAGACGACCTGTCCCTGGGTTCCACTATTGTTTTAGGTCTCTTGGGCCATAGTCTCTCTCATGCTATGGGAAAGGGAGCAACTAGAAACCTAAAGTCACTATCACAGGCCTGCCTACTAATGACTATGGACCGAAATTGTCAATGTTGTGTGAGTGACCCGAGGATTTAAGCCACTTTCTCAGGCTCAGAGCCCAGGACACTACCCAAAATTAATCCATCTCTTAAAATCAATAAAGTAACATGGAAATAAAAGTACAAAAGAAAATACTTGTTCAAGACTATGACTGGAACCCTACTAGCCATGACAGGCATTTCTTCAAACATATCATCGACATGTAGTATACAGGTGTAAACAATAGAATTAAGTGTAGGGATCTCATACTTATTTGAGAATAGCTATGAACCATTATTTCCTCATGCCATTTGATGCATTATCATCTATTAGGTCATAAACACATTATCCATTTACATACAAGTAAAAACATGTTGAAAGCCATACATAGCTGCTATCATAAAATGTGCATATAACCACCATAATAGGAACAGAAATAAAATAAACATATCAGCCATCAAATCCATAAATACATCAGTACCTTTACACAAGAAAATCAAGGGAATGGATTTATCGTTAATGAATCCAATGAACCAACCGGAGATGGGAATACCATGTTCCACCCGATTCTAGAATGGCTGAGCCAAATATCTCTTCATCCATTCACCCCCGTGCCATATTCCAAGCATGAATGTGGGATCTCATAGAACACATCAATTAAAAATCATTCAGGGCTTCCAGAGGCCATCCACCTCAATCCATCAAATAGTGATTCCACCTCATGGTTAGACATCACCAAAACCATCACCAGATCGGTCTCCATCCTAGCCATCTAGGGCTCTAGAGCATTTGTTCCAACCAAGGCTCTGGGACTAGTAACTCAAACCATAGATGTCATTAGGCTCTAGAGCGTTTGTCCAACCAAGGCTCCAGGACGAGTAACTCCACCCATCAAGGGCTCTAGAGAATTTTTCCAACCAAGGCTCCAAGACTAGTAACTCAACACAAGTTGTGATAGGGCTCTAGAGCATTTGTCCAATCAAGGATCTAGGAGCTAATAGCTCAACCCAAGCTAAGGAAACATGAGAACCAACCAAAAAAAATAATGAAAATAAACCCACAATCACCATGGATATCCAGGAAATGACAAGGTTAGGAAATCCAATGTCAATCCATGCAATCCTCCATGTCAATGACAGATCATGACCAAGAATCCACATGCATATGCCATGAATGTCCAAACTAGTGAAGAAATCATACATGCAACTTGGTACCTACAAGAAAATATGTTGTAACTGCTGATGTCGATGCCTTCTTGTACTTCCCTACTCTCCCTTTGCCTTCTTTCTCCAAAAATCCAAGTATGCCACAACCTCCAAGAGTGCTCCAAGAAAACTCTAAGTATCCCAGAGTATGAGAGAGAGAGAATAATGAGTGAGAGCTCCAACACTGAATTGATCAAGTCTTACATTGACCAAGCTTCGCCAACTGATCCTCAGAAGCCTTTTTATTAATGAGGCTTCTATTTTCTTTATTATCCATTATTTTCCTTCAATTTCTTCCTCACATGCAACCTATGACATTTCACCTTCCTTTTCTCCTAATTTCCATTATTTTCATAAATAAAATGCCAATTAATGCCTCGTGCCTTTCCAAAGCCTTAGCTATTGCCTTTTCCAGTTTCCTTTAGGCATAATAAACTAAATCAACACTCATTGGGATGTTTCCCCCACCATTCAGCTTGGAATACATGTCCCATCACCGTGGCCTTATATATTTTTACATGGAATTTTACCATGGTTGTTACAGAACCCCCCCCCCCCCCCCGGGGGAGCACCATCCTCGGTGTTCAATGACACCTATAACCAACATTATTGCTAAAATCAAAATATACTTCCCATGGAGCTTTATAACATAGCTCATTGCAGTATTTACAATGACCATCTTCTAAAACAAAACATCATGACAACATGACAACATATCGCATAGTGGATCTTTATAACACAACTCATTACAGTATTTACAATAATCAGATATACACATATGCACATTTGCTAAACCAGAAAATAAAGGATACAATGGTCATATCAGCCAACAAGGGAATCCAAATTCTCACACCTCCACCCTCAAAGTAGTACCATGATACACCTCCTTCCTGGGAAGTCTAGAATCTACTGCCACAGTCAAAGTTGCATCCAATATCTAGTGCCACAATCCCACACCACTTGTCCTCTCAGTGAACAGTTACCAACTCATTGTTCCAGGGTGCACTCCCAATGTGCATATGATTCCATCTGGCAATTATAATGACCAAAACAAATCTATCCATGACCTTCCGTTCTCTGCTACATAGCCCCTCAAGAATCTGGTCACCTCTTTTGTGCAGCGACTCACCTTCCAAGTCCCGTTGGCACCCCCATCCTGGGCAGTCCATCCCTTTGCAAGGCTTCATAGCATTGGAAGATATAAAAACCAAGGCATATCATTGCCTCAAAATCATCATGTCGGTCATAACATGCTCATGGAAATCAATGGACACTATTGGGTACCAGTGTCCCACAATGGCCTTATTCCTAAATGCTTTACTAGCGTACTACTGTACATTCCAAGACCTTTTGTTTTTGCAAATTCTTGCAGTTGATTTCAATCACACAACCAGGCATTTCCGTGCTTCCTGTACCAAGAACATAACTTCCATTAGATTAAAATAAATTAAAATAACTTCAAATCATACCTCATTAATAGCTCATCAATAAGGTACACTTGCAATCCTATTTACTTCCTATCATGACAAGTCAAACTAGCATCATGTATAAAAACATCACAAAAAGTTAGCTCAAAACATAACCATCATAGATCAAAATCATAAATCACATGTAACCATCATAAACTAGAATCATAATTCACATGTAATCATCATATACCAAAATCATAAATCACATGCATAATAAAACTGAAATAATATACTAACACTTATCCTTCATCGATCCTTATTGATGCCTTTTTTCTTTTGTACACACACCAAGTTAGTTTCCACACCCAACAAACACCCAGTGCCTTCTCCTCCACCAGGTGCACATATGCATAGTGTGCATCACACACATGCCATACAACACCATGCAACGCATGCACCTAAAGCTGACATACAACACAAATACCTACACTGATTTTATGTACATATATGTGTTGGGCATGGAATCCCCCCACAACATGTTTTGGGGCTCAAAGCTCGAGCTTTGAGTTGATATTATTGTAAATATCCGTGAATTGCGAGTGCAAAATGTATGCTAGAGTCATAGGGCTATCTGCCCTAAGTTTGAATGTAATTTCAGCCTACCCATGGTTCATGGACCATGGGATTGTATAAATAGAGTGAGGCTCTAAGTTGTAAAAGAAGAGAATGGAATAGAGAATAGGCATGAAGGGTCTTAGAGATTAATTGGAAGTGTGAAGAGTGTCTTGTGTCATAGAATAGGAAAAGGCTCTATAGCTTAGTGCGCAGAGGCCTAGTAGAGTCCGTAGCTAAGTTCGCAGACCCCTGCAGTTAAGTGCATAGGGTGGAATAGAGTTTGTAACCAAGGGAAGAGAATAATAAAGAGAAGTTTTATCTTAATTTTGTGTATCTCTTCTTGAGTTATTACATGTTCTATATCAATTCCTAATGTACTATTTATTTATTGCGCACACTTGTATGAATGATTTATATTGCTAAGTATACTTTACACACGCAAGTACGCTAAGTTAATCAACTAATATTGAGTTACTAGTAAAGTCTTGGGTAATAACATTGTTTGACCCCCGATTACGGTTACGCGGAGGCAGTATCTCAGGTTGTGAGGTTCAGTAAAGTGCGCGTAGTAGGGTCGAACCGCAGACCACTTGAAACTCATAAGACAGCTCCAGGGTGCGAAAACCTCGTTCTAGCACCCTCCCATACTACTCCAGGTGAGACCTCAGTCCACACTCCGCGAACTGTTGCCAAAAGGGCTAGTAGTACTGCGATTTGTTTCGCTAAATCACCTCTGGACCTGGGTCAGGTCCCAACAAGCCAACAAATGGTTCTGTTGCCAGGACCAGGATCTACATAAGGGATGCCTGATGTCATGTCATTGGAATCCAACAAAAAAAGAAATTGAAGGGTGGTCGGATAGAAAGATTCACGAGTTCGCGGTGCAGGAAAACAAGAATCTGTGAGTATCAAAGGAACAGTGGTTAGACCGCTACTTATATACGGAAATCCATGAAAGTTTCTTTGCATCCTTCCCCACTGAGTTGTATGAGTGGATCGCGAAGCTAGCAGACAGTTAGGGAAGGTGTAGGCTCGACAAACCGATTGTGTGGACTCTAGAATTGGTGCACAAAATAGAAGCATCGGAAAATAAGATCACGCATGCTATGGACCACTGGCTCGATCGAATAATAGGAGGATTTATCATCGAGTTCGTGGTAGATACATTGGTCAGCTACAACGAGGCGAAACGACACTTCCTCAAAGGGTAGCGAGGTAAGTATATTAAATCTTTGAACACTTGGATTAAAATGCTACTATGTGAAAAGCGTGTTATGCAAATAAATTTATGTTTGGAGCTACACAAAGTGGGAGGATCTATAGAAACGAAGGTAGCGTAGAGATATAAAATGGCCCCTTGATTTTGCCTCGGTGGGAAAGTGAGGAAGAGCTCGCGAAAGTTTCTCCGAGAAGCGTGATGAGTCTGATAAGGCAGTGAATTCTACACAAACCACCCCCACCTACACCACCACTAATTTCACCATTGTCACCCCCATCTCCACCCACACCACCTCTTCCAGCACCACAGTTCAATATGGTGAGCATGATCAAATTGCCGGTGTTCAAAGGAGTAGGGAACGAAGATCCAGACCAATTTTGGTTCATAGTAAAGGCTGTATGGGAAGAACAAGGAGTTGTGGATGACAATATAAATAAGGAAACACTGGTAAGAATGTTGCAGGATCGCGCACTGACATGGTACATTAAGCATTCTAATAACCATCGAAACATGAGGATCACAGATATCCAGGTTATGCTAAACTAGGAATTTAGCAAGCCAAAATCGGAGACCCAGTCAATTATCAGAATTAAGGAAATCGTGATGCTTCTAGGAAAGACTCCCTGGGAGTTGGATCAGAGACTGAAGAGTATGATTTGTGAAGCCAACATGACCTTGACAGATGGGCAGCTCCGCGCATGGTTTGTAGCGTCACTAACACCGCATCTAAGGACGGCGTTGTCACAGCAGAAGTTATCCACCTAGGCTGAAGCTTTGGAGATTGCAATGAGATTACACGAGACCCAAATACAAGATCTTGATCTGGGAGTCCAAAAAATCCATGCGCAATTGAAAAATTTGTGTTTGGAAATGCATAGTTTGAAATAGGATAGGACAGCTCGCCCAGAAGTGTGTGAGGAGGTATGGTGCATAAAATATAAAGGCTAGGGGCATGACAAGGACCATTGTCCAGTCTTCGCGAACTACCTAGTGGCAAGAGGACCAATGCCATTGATACTAGAGGCACAATAAGGACCGAGCACAGTACCTGCATTATGGTGCGTGATTTTTTAGATAGGAGGAAAACACGCTACAGATAACTGTCACCTATTACAGAAGTATACGCAGACATCCCAGCAATTGTTCTGTAATTTCTACAGGTCAGTAAGCTATGATGAGTGCACTTGCAGAAGTTATGAACTGATGATGGATTGAACTCCTACGTATAGATTTAAGAACAAAATGCGATCCCTCGATCTAAATACAGGGATGGCACACGCTGGATTTCAGGGGTGCAGATGAGATCGAGGTGGAATGGGACTAGGAATGGGTTGCAGACAGCTGATTTGTTACAATTGGGGATGGCCAGGGCATTATGCCCATGATTTTACAAATCTAATGAGACCATCATGTTTATATTGTACCCTGTTTGATCATGAGATGGAGGACTTCCCTACACTGATAGCGAGGTTGCGCGATAAAGGAATACTTTAGCCTCCCCCGACTCAGAACCTACAAATGATGAGGTTTGAGCTGCACGAAGAGGACCCGAATGTAAACATTGTGGTTCGAAGTGCTATCACGACAGGAGATGATAAAGGTAAGTAGCCTAAAGAAAGTGCGTGGGTTCACAAGGCTCCTACAAAGGAACCTGAATTTAATTTGGAGCGCGTGAAGGAGACATTCATGAAGCTAAGAAGAGCTTCACAGAGGCCTCCAATTCAGGTAGTAACGATCAACTAGAACCTGGGATGGATCCTTCAATGCTCACTACCTTTCTGGAGACATGCATGAAGCTACTGCGTGACAGTAAGGCTATGAAGGGACTGCAGGAACTCATCACTAGGTGCGCTAGGTCAGGAGAACCACATGTAGTCGAGAATCTCGGAAAGCACATATCGCAAATAGGAAGGGAAATGAGATTGACTGCACAAATCAAAGAATATGAAATGGATCAAGTGATTCTGGATCTAGGATCGAATGTGAATGTATTCCCAAAGTAGACATGGGAATGCATGGGTAGGCCTGCGTTGCAATGGCTCCTATTCAATTAAAAATGGTGAACCAGCCGAAGATCCTACCGCTGGGAAGATTGCAGGGACTAAAGGTAGATATCGAAGGTGCGAGGGTGCTTGTAGATTTCGAAGTGATAAAGATTATCGATGACAGCAATCCCTATCCCATGCTACTAGGAATAGATTGGGCCACTAAAATGAATGGAGTGATAAATATAAAGAAGCGCAAAATGATTTTTGAGAAAAAGTCACTACGCATAGTGGTACCTTTAGACCCTATGGAAGGATCGCGCTACACATAGCCAGTGCGTGATGACGAGCTAGACTATATCTATAAGATAACCACTCTGGAACAGGAATGGGTAAATCCTACAGCTGATGGCAGGATTTCAAGGGAGCACGAAAGCTCCTGCACATCAGATTTGGATGAGGAAACAGAATGATGGCAGAACTGGTTACACGAGTTAACCACACTCAATTGCAACATGATGGTAAGATCACTGCGCTGCGTGACAACATAGGTAAGGGATCTTCCTATGTATGATGGGTTAACAGCAATGGATGAATTCATGAACAAATTTGAAAGAGAAGTGCTAGAACAGTAGCGGTTTGATGCCTTGAAATGGGCATTGCGTGCTACGCCCACAAAGTGGTGGTTTACACACCAGTAGAATTTCGGGGATTGGCGCAAATGTAGAAAGATGATGCACTTACGATTTGGGAAGTGTCAGATGCAAATGGAATCTGGGCATCATGAATGAAACAGCCTGTGTGCCCACCTTTCGAGATGGGTACATGCATATGGTACGCAGCCCGCATGAATGTACACTTCTCTCACAATAGGAAACAGGAACAACAGCAGAAGCAGGCTGGACAAAGGTGCGAATGATGAAGTATGATAAAACCTAGTGCGCCAAAAACCATAAACAAGGAAGCCTTTGACAAGATGTGTGAAGTGCTGAACAGGTTCCACCATGTGAAACGCACCGACTGGGACCTGCGCGTACCAGTGATTGTATGGGCTTATACGACCCTGTGCAAAACTCTGACCGCGCAAGCACATCTGAAGCTAAAGTATGAAGTAGGGGCTATAATCCTTGTGGAGCATGTGAAGCCCGGTCTGTGTGTAACAGCACCCATAGATACAGTGGTCCACACAGACTAGAATGAAGAAATCACAAAGCTACAAGAAATAAAACATATAATACTTAAGGAAGAAATCTGACGGGGAAACTTTAGACGTTGCGAACTTGAAAATGGCTAGGTACAGCTAAGGGAGAAAAGCACTTTAATGAATGTTGAGGTCAAGAAACTGGAAAATGAAATAAAGGAATCATTTCTCATCGAAAAACCGAGGATGGTGAGGCAAGGTGCGTACAATCGTACTAACAAGTTGGAGGACTATTGTCGTGAACTAGTTAATATGTTGTCGTGGCTTGGACTGCATATTGCCAAATGAAGTGACCAGGGTAGCACATTGCAAGTAGTAAAGTGTGCGGTGCCGATCACCACAATGGAAGATGAGGATTCTCCACAAACCATGGTGGAGGACGGGATGGAGTCCCACATGGGTGGTGCGACCACCTGACTAGCCGTAGGAAGAATAGTCTTAGTGCTCTAGGAAGTTGAAAGGGAGCGCGGGACTATAAAATATTCTGCATGGGGGCTGCGCAATATTAGAGATGCAAGTAGAATCAGAATGTCACAAGGTTTGCAACCGCACATGGAGGACTGCACTGCACACAAGTTGGCTAGGAAGTGACCATTGGTGTCACTATTCATGATGGGATGTTCGATTTGAGGCCAAATGGAGCAGGTGGCAGGAATTGAAGACATGAGTTATGGGCAAGATTTGGGAAAATCTATTGCCAAGAAAGCATTAATGGCCCAAAATTGGGTGGAACGGTCAAATTCGAATTCGAAAGACACTATAAAACTCAAAGGGCTACCCAACAAACAACACTTGGTCATTTCAGAATTGAGCGCTTGTGCAGAGCACTGAGCATTGACAGCTGAGTGATAATTGAGCCCTTAAGTTCATGAGTGACAGAATACAGCCTAGATATGATGACGACCACTAAGGATGGGTTGAGAATTGAAAAGGTAACCGTCGGCGAGGCCGCGCAGACCCAAATGGTGGAGGATTTTCCAGAAGGCACTGGGGTAGTGATAGAAATCCCAAAATCACTGTGAACACTGAGGCCCAAGAAGGATAAACAGGCAATGGGTTTAGTACGCATGTCCCCGAGGAATCCACGGCACATAAAACTATCCATGGCAGAGAAGGGGAAAGTAGTCACAATAGAAACGAATGAGGAAGAAGAAGACTTGCAGGCCCTGATTGTCGCAACAGAAGAAGAAGAAGACGTGGAGGAGGATATCCAACCATTGCGCTCTACAACAAAACTTCCCGTGTATGTCCCTTCGCGGAAATGAAAAACCAAACTGCCAAAGGACCTGGACGAAACGAAGATTTCACTCCAGACCCAACTCCTCCCAGATGGCATTGTATTTTAGGGCATGCACCTAAGCCGTGTGCCAACCATGAAATTTGAATACTGGAAACTCACTGACCACGAGAAGTTCCCTCATCTGGAGACCGCGAATCTAATGAAGCATAATACTAAGGGGGTGGTGATAACGTTAGAGCCACGAAAATGGTTGCACGGAGTGGAAAAGGTCGGGTTGTTGCACTTATTATGGATACCACATTTCCACCATGCGCCCATCACCATTTTCGTCATCAGGCAGATGCTCTGCCTGGCGCATGATGGGTATTTATGGCTAGAGGAGCCTATTCCCATCACAACAGACCTCATTCACAGTATCTCTCAGCTCCCCTATAAAGGAAAGGACCCCACGACCATAGCCAGAAAAGGTATCGATTTTTCTCTTGCAAAAGCCATGAAGGAAAAATATAAGCTAGAGAAGAAGAAGAGGGGCTATGCCATCTCCAACATCACAGAAAAGGGGTGTGTGTAGCAACCCAGCTCCTGGCTGGCAAAATTATGAGAAAGTTTCGCGCTGATGAGGTACTAGCATAAGTGGTTGCACTGGCCGAGCAGTGCACAGAGGGGGTCCAGTTCAACTGGTCTGAATTCCTCTACGAGGAATTTTTGAAGAACTGTCGCAAAGCACAGGAACAGGGTAAAACCCTCCACTATGCATGGTTGTTGTTATCCATCATTCTCATAGTGGGGGAGCTACCAGAAGACAGTCAATTCCCCCACTTTGACAGAGACTTACCAGAGGTCGTGAAGTACACGTCGCTCTAGGCCACAAAGGACACAAAATGGATTTGCGACACAAAAATTTTATGGGTGCTCATGGACATGAATATCTAGATGTGGATCAACCAGAAGTCGTGCCAGTCATCCACAATGTACAATAGTCTATAGATTTTTGCAAACATCAAAGCAGATATGCACAACATTATATCAAGGTGCGAAAGGATTCAGTGAAGCAGTGGATGAAGCTACCATTTGTAGCCATTGACGACACGATTTTTACTGTCTTGGAGACATGGCCTCCCAAATGGTGCGCCCCGGATTTGGCAGAACTAGAGAAGGTGGTAGCACAAAAGAAAAATGATGATGCCAAGTTGCGCATCACCCAATTGGTAGAGAAATGGCGAAAGGAAAAAGCAACAGCTGAAGTAGGGGTAGCGCGAGAAGTGGCACAAAAAGCTACGGAGTAGAAGAAGGCCCCAAAAGTAGCTGCAGCAGCACAGGTAGCAGAGGCAACAACAACACAGGAAGACGAGGGCCAAGCAACGTCCTCACTAGGGCAAGAGGTAGAGGAAGCAAAAACAACAGAACAGAGCGCAGACCTAGGGGCCACGTCCACACTGTTAAAGCGGCCATGCATTGCACAAAGGGCAGGACCAAGGAAAAAGGTCAAGGCCTCGAATTTTGCCATTAACCTAATCACCTTAACTGAAGGTGATCTCCATGATATCGGCGAGACGGTCTGCGATGTCATAAATGAAGTGCTTCACGATTTATACAGGAGCATCAAACTATGTTTGGGGGCCTCAGGGCGTAGCTGCAAGAATTACAGGTGCAGCCCCCTCAAGTGGGTACCCTTTCTACCCACCTTGCAGTAGGATCTTCATTAGAAAAACAGATGCTACGCACATGAATGGACAATACGATAGTATTTCTAGAAGGGGCCATAATTGCACCAAATGTGACCGAGAGATTTTCAATGAGCATGTTGAAAGGACTTGGCCTTAATTTTGCTGCCCTTCCATGAGAAATGTTATATCAGCTACAGGATGGGATAACAACAGAGTTTTACACCAAGGAGAGCCGAGTGATCCAAGTTCTTGGTGAGCAGAAAATAAACATAGAACAGCTCAGCTTGCAGTGCAATGAGTTGGTGTCGCAAAATCAACAATTGGTGCAGACGGTAGATGACACTTACCGACGCATCCCAGAGTTAGCCATCATAGTAGATCTACCAGTAGAAGTGCGGATCCACAGTTTGGAAACCGGAGTCCGTGAGGCCAGGGAAGAGACAACAAAGGTGTAGCTAGAGCAGAATCTCCAGGTCGTTAAGCTGCAGTTAAAGGTGCAGCCTTACACTCCCCAGGAAATCAGAGAACAGCGTGCTAGCGCTATTGCAACAAGGTTGGAAGAAATTGGAGGTGTAGTACGTGACTGTACCAACATGTTGGAGCAGGCACTTGAGGTCCTCATGACTTTGTAGGAGGACCCCAACATCCAACGGCTAGAGACAGAGGCACGCAAACTCTAGTAGCAGTACGACAGTGTCAGAGGAACTGCACAGACAATAGTCCTCACTCAGCGACTTGCGAGGATACAACAAACCAAGGCATTAAAGGAATAGGTGGATGAGGCACACCATAAAGAAGTAGTTCTCAAAGCATGCATTCAACCATAGATTGACGAGGCCTTCATGATCACGACAAAAATCGAAGGGAAGCTTACGTACATTGAGGGTATGCACGCACAGATGCAGGAAAGCACTCCAACCACAGAGGTCTCAAAAGAAAGGAAGTAGCAAGTTTAGCAAGCAACAACTCATGTGCTGCAGACATCAGTACTGTTCAAGAGAAGTTGGAGGGACTCCATGCCAAGATCGTCGCGCCGAAAGAGTGACTCAAGGGTGAGTTACGATGTTTGTGTTGGGGGCCTGTTGGACATGGAATCCCCCCACAGCATGTTTTAGGGATCAAATCCCAAGTTTTGAGTTGATATTATTGTAAAGCTCTGTGAATTGTGGGAGGAAATGTATGTTAGAGTCATAGGGTTGTCTGCCCTAAGTTTGAATGCAATGTCGGCCTACCCATGGTCCGCGGACCATGGGATTGTATAAATAGAGTGCGGCTTTAAGTAGTAAAAGAAGAGAATGGAATAGAGAATAGGCATGAAGGGTCTTAGAGATTAATTGGAAGTGTGAAGTGTTTCTTGTGTCGTAGAATAGGAAAAGTCTCTGCAGCTGAGTGCAGAGAGGCCTAGTAGAGTTTGCAGCTGAGTGCGCAGGGCGGAATAGAGTTTGTAACTAAGGGAAGAGAATAATAAAGAGAAGTTTTATCTGAATTATGTGTATCTGTTCTTGAGTTATTACATGTTTGATATCAATTGCTAATGTACTATTTATTTACTGCGCACACTTGTATGAATGATTTATATTGCTAAGTATACTTTACACATGCAAGTAAGATAACTTAATCAACTAATATCGGGTTACTAGTAAAGTCTTGGGTAATAACATTTTTCGGCCCCCGAGTAGGGCTATGCGAAGGTAGTATCTTAGGCTGTGAGGTACAGGAAAGTGCGCATAGCAGGGTCGAACCGCGAACCACTTGAAACTCATCAAACATCTCTAGGGTGCAGAAACTTGGTTCTAGCACCCTCCCATACTACTTTGGGTGAGACCTCAGTCCGCGCTCCATGGACTGTTGCTAAAAGGGCTAGTAGTACCAGGATTTGTTTGGCTAAATCACCTCCGAACCTCGGTCAGGCCCCAACAAGCCAACAATATGTGCACAATGTACATCATAAGACATTCATCTGCACACAAAGTGCAACACTACAAAATGCATACATGTAAACTTAGTATACAACACAACTCATACACCTATACCCAATGTACAACACAATGCATGCACCTACACCTGATGTACACCATAACACAAATATGTGTCTAGAGTGCAACACAATGAATGCATATGTCATGATACCATGACTACACAATGCACATACATAGTACCACATGCCCGCAACATAGCATGTACGACATGCACTCAATCACACATGTATGATAGTACCACAGGTACCAAGCACCACCTACACAACGTGTGCACAAAATCACATGTACACAACACTACCTGCACAACGTGTACACAACTCCATATGTACACTACACCATTGTATAACGTGTACACAACACCATATGTACATAGTACCACATGCACGACATGTACGCAACACCACATGTACACAATGCCACATGCAAGACATGTACACAACACCAACTGCACACAGCACCACTTGTACAATAATGCACACCACACCATATGTACATAGCACCATCTATACCCAGCACAGAATATGCAACATTCATACAAAACTATCTGTACTACACCATGTACATAATATTACATAATCAACATGTACACACACTAAATATACACCATACTGCATGCACAAAGCATCACAGGTGCAACAAGTACAACATTTACGACATATGCACAGCAGTCATACCACACATCCAAAACCACACTGACTCTTTACCAAGCAACTTTGCTTCCAACATCATATCCATGATGTCCTAGAATGTTGCAAACCACACTACTTGCATTTCACTGATGTATCCCTTGGTATAACCTATCCATAACATAGACATAATACAATCACATAATATCAACTCATAACCACATGACACTTACCTCATATATTTTTCATGGCTACTCTTCCCAATTGATTCCTCATAAGACTAGGAACCTCTTCATGTCCTTGCCTTCTTAAGCAATCATTCCTCCACAAGAATGATCCCTGACAACTTATCAGATAGTAGCATAGATACATGGATACATGTAAACATTAGCATAAATGATCATGATCCCGATCACCCTATCAGATATGACATACATACATGCCTACATGTATACATATATAAACATCAACATAATCATGACCACAACAAAATTTCCAGATATTATTCGATCAAGGTTAAGAGAACTTCCTATATTCATGCAACACATGTGAAATATTAAGAATAGTCATTCCCAACATAGCCAAGGCATCTGACACCTCCAATCCATTTACTTTACCATTTTGGTTACCTTTCTCATGACTTTACTGCCACCATCCATTTACAACAATGAACCCAGCCAGTCCAACCGACTCTCATAGTCTTACCTTCAACTAAGCTTACTCATGCACCAAGATTCATCCATGTCTTACATTACTTGTTGGGTACCACAAAGCTCTCCCAAAGCTCCATCAAAATTTCCTCTTTCCGAACCAATTCCCAAGACTCAAAACACAAAAGGAAAGTCGAGAAACAAACAAGAAGAAGATCATGAAAATTAATGACAATAATACGACACCACAACAAAGTGGAAAGGCCTTGCACCAAACATAAAAAAAACTGCAAATCAAGCTCAACAAATCATAAAAGACCAGAACCACAAGACTAGAAACAAACACCATGACTCAATCCCCATGGTTCCCAAGGAAAGCTCAACCCGAGCCTTCTTCAATATTTCATGGCAATATCTTTGTTGTGCACCTCCCTGCATCATACTTCCATAAACACATAATTGTTAGTGCATAAATAAATGTAACAATACACCAGTTACCTCATTTTGTTGTTCCAAGTGCATTTCTGGCAACTGAACACATCCGCTCCATCTCTCAAGGGACTCCCATCCTTTGACAGATCCACCTATAACTAAAGAATAGCTAAGATACTTGTAAAGTACATGTTCATGAATATAAAATGTATCCACATAATGTCAAACAAAATCAAGATTAAGAAGACTTCCTGTATGCAAAGCACTCATTTGTTTGGTATTAGGGTTTCCAACATAGCCAAAGGAATTCTTACCCAATTCCTTTATTTTACTTTTATTCTACTGTAACTGAGTCTTACTATGTATTTTCATGTCACCCAACTATTAGTTATATAACCACATCAATTATTACCTTGTCAGGCTTATACTAGCATGCTTCTTGCAATTGCTCACACACGTCAACCACATGTTCCAAGTATCAAGACAATCATATCTATCAACTTTAAATCAACATTTACAAACGATCATGTCATAGTCCATATTCAACTCATAGTCATTAGACATAATGCTACAACTATCACCTACTACACTCAAGTACATATCAATTGTCTCAACACATATGTGTTAGTAAAACCATCTTAAAGCAAGATCATTGGAATGCATACTCATATTATGAAATTCATCAAACATTCAACCAACTTGCAAACATACCGTGTTAAATAAATCAACTAGGAACCAAACACTCAAACACCAAATAAATGTCATAATCAAACAACCAAGCACCAAATATACAACTTAATCGAGCTCATACCTTAGTGTATCTTAGGGGAGGCCATCTTGTCTGCACAATTAATCTAGTTAGAAAGATATACCTTTACAACATTTCAACCCAAACATAAATAATATCATGATGTCCATAACACTAACTAACTAGCATGTTCACATGATAAACTCATAAGCATTTATCATTTATGCATAGCATTCACATATGTGAGATTGATCTAGATTAATAACACATAATTCTACAAAATAAGTCGATTCATACCTGAATGTCGTAACCCTAACTATCTGCATAGGCCAATCAAATTTAGCATGATACATATGACATCAATATTTTAATGAAATAACCCTAATCATCAAGTTACTTGCATATAACAACCATAAGCTATATATTATGCTCATCGAAAACATATAACCTAATTTTCAAACTAACTGTCATATAACAACAACAAGTTAACTGATAACATACTCATCAACAACATATAACATAATCATTAGATTATATAATATAAAATAACAATAGAAATGCATACAACTACAATTTACTATCATTCTTGACTATCTGACACATGTGCATATAACTACACTAATCAACTAACATCTATCATGAATGTAACCATAACATCAAAAGACATTTACATAAACCTAATGTATATGACAATCCTTAACTTACATACTTGCATGCCAAGCATAATCATCTACTATTACCCCAAAGTCTAATGTTGCAACCTCATTAAGATGATCTCCATCTCCTGCTCTATCTCAGCCAACAAATTAACATCATAATAACCAATAGAATCATGATGACTTAAATTTCATACCATGACTTCACAAGAAATATTTGACCTATTACTCATGCATAACTATAACCAAGACCATACATGCATAACAACTGCATATATACATATAACACATGAGTATCAAACCATATACACATCACTCTAACTAGAGTCCAGTCATCAATGCATGACCATATCTATAACACAACCATGACCTCATGCATGACAACAACAACCACCTCACGTGCATAACAATGCATAATCAACCATACACACATGAAGACATACTCCACGACAACTCCTTCAACCTTCACATGGCGACATCACTACAACCATGATCAACACCATGCAAATGAAACAAGCACATGGACTACAAGCATAACAAACGCACATGAAACCAACATGAATGTGTGACAAACACATAGCCCAAGGAGAGTGCAACCATGTATAGATACCACTTTGTAACACCCTCCTCCCACATCTACCCAAGAAACTGGCCAGCCGGGGTAAACATGCGATGAGAGGCCACTATGAAATGATTCAACCTCCTCAGCCACACTAAGGAAGTGAAACCGATGGAAACACACCATAAAGACATCCTACATCATCAACAAAACCCTAAGAGGACAAGTCAGCCACTCAGATAGCCTGTCCTTGGGTCCCACTGTTGTTTTAGGTCTATTGGACCATAATCTCTCTCATGCAATGGGAAAGGGAGCGACCACCAACCTAAATTCACTCTCACAGGCCTACTTGCCAGTGATTGTGGACCAAAATTGTCAGTGTTGTGCAAGCAACCATGGGATTTAAGCCACTTTCTCAAGCTCAAAGCCCAGGACACTGCACAGAACTAATCCATCTCTTCAAATCAGTAATGTTTAAACATTGAAATGAAAGTATTAAAGAAAATACTTGTTCAAGAACTTGACTGGATCCTTACTAGCCATGACAAGGATTTCGTCAAAGATATCATCGACATGTAATCTATTGGTTTAAACAATAGAATTAAGTGTAGTGATCTCATACTTATCTAAGAATCACTATGAACCATTTTGTCCTCATGCCATTTGTTGCATTATCATCTATTAGGTCATAGACACATTATCCATTCACATACAAGTAAAACCATGTTGAAATCCATACATAGTTGTTGTCATAAAATGTGCATATGACTAGAATAATAGTAACAAAAATACAATAAACATATCATCCATCAAATACATAAATACATAAGTGCCTTTACACATGAAAATCAAGGGAATGGATTTCTCATTAATGAATGCAATGAACCAACCAAAGATGGGACTACCATGTTCCACCTGACCATAGAATGGCTGAGCCAAATCTCTCTTCAGCCATTCACCCCTATGCCATATTCCAATCATGAATGTGGGATATCATAGAACACATCAATCAAAACTCATCCAGGGCTTCTAGTGGCCATCCACCTCAACCCATCAAACAATTATTCCACCTCATGGTCAAACATCACCAAAACCATCACTAGATCAGTCTCCATCCTAGCCAACTAGGGTTCCAGAGAATTTGTCCAACCAAGGCTCCACGACTAGTGAATCAACACATCAAAGGCTCTAGAGAATTTGTCCAACCAAGGCTCCAGGTCTAGTAAATCAACACACCAAAGGCTCTAGAGAATTTGTCCAACCAAGGCTCTAGGATTGGTAACTCAACCCAAGATGTTACAAGGCTCTAGAGCATTTGTCCAACCAAGGCTCCAGGAACTAATAACTCAACCCAAGCTAAGGAAACATGAGAACCAACCAAAACAAAATAATGAAAATAAACCCACAATCATCATGGCTATCTAGGAAATGATAAGGCTAGGAAATCCACTATCAATCTAGGCAATCCTCCATGCCAATGATAGATCATGACCAAAAATCCACATGCATATGCCATGCATGTCCAAACTAGTGAAGAAATCATACATGCAACTCGGTACCTGCATGAAAATCTAATGTAGTTGCTAATGTCGATGCCTTATTGTGCTTTCCTTCTCTTCCTCTGTCATCTTGCTCCAAAAATCCAATTATGCCACACCCTCCAAGAGTTCTCCAAGAAAACTCTAAGTATCCCAGAGTATGAGAGAGAGAATAATGAGAGAGAGCTCCAACACTAAACTGAGAAGTTTACACTAATCAAGCTTCCATAATTGATCCTCAGAAGCCTTTTTATTGATGAGGCCTCTATTTTCTTCATTTTCCATTATTTTCCTTCAATTTCCTCCTCACATACAGCCTATGACCTTTCATCTTCCTTTTCTCCTAATTTCCATTATTTTCATAAATAAAATGCCAATTAATGTCTCATGCCTTTCTAAAGCCTTAACCATTTCCTTTTCCAATTTCCTTTAGCCATAATAAGCCAAATCAACACCCATTAGGATGTTTCCCCCACCATTCAACTTGGAATATGTGTTCCATCACCATGGCCTTATATATTTTTGCATGGAATTTTACCAGGCCTATTACATTGGACATGTGGTGTTGTGTGCATGTGGTGTTGTGTACATGTTATACATGTGGTGTTGTGTATATGTCATTCATGTAGCTCTATGTACATGTGTTTTCATGTACATGTCATGCATATAGTGTTATGTACATGTGGTATTGTGTACACATTGTATAGGTGGTGTGGTGTACATGTGGCGTTGTGTACACGTTGTGCATGTGGTGCCATGTACATGTGATGATGTGCACACATTGTGTAGGCGGTGTTGTCTATTGTACGGTATTGTTTGCATGTCATACATGTTGTCTTGCAATCATGTAGTACTATGTATGTGCATTGTGTAATCGTAGTATCGTGACATGTGTATTCATTGTGTTGTACTTTGTGTATGCATATGTATCATGTTGTACATCGGGTGTAGGTGAATTTATTGTCTATTGTTGTATGATGTATGTGGTTGTATGCATGTGATGTACATTGTATGCATGTGTACATTACTGAAGAGAATGAATTGAGTGCTTTTCAAGTGTGGCAACCAATATGGTGTGTGTACAGAAAGAACAAAGGAAAAAGTAAGTACTGGTGAAAGATAAGTATCAGTATTTTATTTCAATTTTATTGTGCATGTGATCTATGATTCTAATTTATGATGGTTACATGTGATCTATGATTTTTACTATTATGGTTGTGCTTTAGGTAACCTGATGTGATATGTTTATTTATGAGGATTTTGTCAAGATGCTAGTTTGACTTGTTGTGATAGGAAGTGAACGAAATTGAAAATGTACCTTGTTTACGAGCTACCAATGAGGTATGAATTGGATTTGTTTCAATTTACTTTAAATCTAATGGAAATTATGTGTTTGGTACATGAAATCACGAAAATTCGTAGTTGGGTGGTCGAAATTAACGGCAAGAGTTAGCAGCAATAACAAAAGGAATTGGAAAATGCAACAATATGTTGGTAAAGCACTTTAGGAGCAAGGTCATTCTGGGACATTGGTACCCAATAGTGTCCATTTATTTCCATGAGAATGCTATCACTGGTATGATGGTTTTGAGGCAGGGATAAGCCTTGGCTTTTGGACCTTCTGATGCGAGGAAACCTGCCAAGGGAGGGGTCGCCCGAGGGAATATGTGGCATAGAAGGGGATTCCACAGAACTTGGAAGGTGTGTGACAAGGGGGTGACCAGATTTCCTGAGGGACTATGTAGCAAAGAAGGGAAGGCCATGAAATTTATATTAGCATTGTCAGATGGAATTAGATGCACATTGGGAGTGCTCCCTGGAATAATGAACCGATAACTATTCACTTAGAGTACAAGCGGCACGGGATTGTAGTGTTGAAAATTAGATGCAACTTCGACTTTGGTAGTGGATTTCAGACTTCTTGGGAAGGAGGTGAATCCTAGTATTACTTTGAGGGTGGAAGTATGATCCTCTTAATTCCCTTGTTGCGGATGTAGGCATCATATCCTTATATTTGTTGGTTGAGAAAATGTGCATATGTGTGTATCTGTATATTATTGTAAATATTGTATCGAGCTAAATTTATAAAGCTCCATAGACAATATGATTATTTGATGGTTGAAGAAAATTTGTATAAGTGTATATGTGGTTGTTATTGTAAATACCATAATGAGCTATGTTATAAAGCTCTAGTAAAAGGTATGATTATCATGTTTTCATCAATGGGCATTGTAAATACTGTAACGAGTTGTGTTATAAAGATCCATAGGCAGTATGCTTTGCTTTTCAGCAGTCTTGCTAGTTATAGGCGTCATACAACACCAAGGACAGTGTTCCCCCAAGGGGGGGGGGTTCTGTAATAGCCTTAGTTAAAAATCCGTGTAAATATAAAAAAATAGAAGACCAAGGTGATGGGACACATATTCTAAGTTGAATGGTGAGAAAAACCTCCTAGCGGGTATTCATTTTGTGGGGAAAACATTGACAATAGTGCACAAATATGAATAAAATGACACATTCATGCCATCATAAAATAAAACTAGTATTTAAAACAATAGTATTAGAAATACCAACTTATTGAATATGTTTCTCTAACTCTGGTCTCCAACAATCCTCCACAATCTTTGAACTTCTGTTGTTACAACAAGAGTTGTAGTAGTGAAAGCTCTGCCCATCCTACATAATTCGGAATGCAAAAAGAAAAATCTTCAATAATCCCCAAATCTGAGATTTTCTCTCCTGTGCTTTTAGAATTCTACAATTTCATAGGAGAGAATCCCCTAATACATTCTACAATCTGTTATTTATAATACTTACAAAAAGAATTCTTCAATGAGAAAGTTTGTTGAAGAGTAAATCTACTCCATCAATTTTCATTTGCTCAAGATTTCGTTTTTTATTGGTGGAGAATTCTCATTGATGGAGATATTCTTCTCCTCGTCTCTTCAATTGTTTTATGCAAAAACTAATCAAAACAAAATTAAAATGCAAAAATAAAATGAAAATGTCAAATCTGAAATTAAAATACAATAAAAAATTAATAAAATAATTAATGAAAATGAATTAGAGATTTAATTTGATGTTTGTGATAATCTAATTGTTCAAGGAGAACATAGGTGAATGGATCTAATTTCAAAAAAAGTTGTGGGCAAATGAAAATGAAGAAAATTAAATTCATAATTAGTTTTGTTAAAAAAATTGGAGTTTAATATTCTTCTGGATTTTAGACCTAATAAAATATCAAATCTGGAAATGAAACTACTTCATAAATATCCTCTAAATTTTTTTCTTTCCAATGAGCCATTCTAGACCTCATTTGGCCAAGGAAAGCTCCATTAATGAGCTTCCAAAGTTGGTATATTAAAATTGCCAGAATTCTAGAATTTCTATTGATTGGGCTACACACGCACATATATATATATATATATATATATATATAATTAAAATTTAATTTTAAATTAACTACACGTATTAATTAATGCTAATTAATTGCATCTATATTATGAAACTTAATTAATTATAAATTAATTATTAACATAATTAAGTTAATTCAAAAAATTGATTTAATAACTAATTTAAAATATTATTATATTATATTATAATTATAATTGTAATTATAATTAAAATATAATCATTATAATAAAAATATACTATTTTATTAAAAACTTAAACCAATTCATATTAATTCAAACTTAAAACAATGAATTAATTCAAACTTTAATTAAAATCAAAGACTACGTGAAGAGGAGTATGGTGGAGGGTTATGGAAGGATAAGGGAAGTCAACGAAGAATGGAGTGATAAGGATGAGGTGGATGGAGGGATAAGGTAATGTGAGGGTGAGGTAAGGCAAGTGAGTTGGGATGTATAAGGAGTTTAAAAAGCTTTATATTAAATCAAAAATATCTCATTGCCTTTTTTCAAATCGCAAAATCGCAAGTGGTTTATGAAAATGCGATATTACCATATTACCATATTGTAATATCGTAATCACATATTTTTTTTATTGTAAATTTTTTTAGATCACACTTTTTGGAAGGAAGAGAAAGGATTTGACATGGGGCCATGTGAATTAAAAGTTTTACAAATTGGACTTCAGTCACTTTGTAATTTTGTGGTTTTGGGTTTGATAATTTGTTTTAAAATAACAAATTTGAGTAAATTACAAATATCTCGAAATGTTTTTTCAACTGATGTACAATTTAGTTGGGTTATTTTGTAGGACTGTTAGTGAAAAAAAAGAAGGAAAAATTAGTAAAATTTAACTAAAAGTTAATATTCAGAATGAATGACTATTGAACTTAATTAGTTACAAAAATTGAAATATTATACATTATATACATTTTTTAACCCCGACGATAAGAATGATCAAACTTCAAAGGAGTGCATTTTTCAAATCGTTTGACCAAATGAGGTGAAATAAGTATCAATAGAAAGCTAATGAAAAGTAGAATTCGATGAAACAATGAAAATATAAATCCGTCAAAGAAAAAAATGGAAAATTTGTAAGACAATTAACTTAAATGAAAATCATAAAAGATGTTTTGCCAAAAATTAATGGAAAGGGTCCCCATTATTTGAAGTAAGGGGGGGTGTTGGGTTTCTCCTAAAAAAATGGCGACACACTCGGAAGAACCAATTATATCTGGTTAAAGATAATGAACTTTAATTTATCGAAATGTTAAAAATAATGGAAATCATGAAATTGTCTAACAGTAAAATAATTCCATAGGTCCCACATAAATAGATTAAGCAATATGAGTTTGTAAATATAAGTACTCAAAACATATTCGAGTAAAAGTCATGAATCCATAATTGGGAAAATTTGTTTTAAAACTACTTCATATAAAAATAAAATAAGGTAGATATAGGAGTTTTTGATAAAGCATATATCCATTTTATGATTGGTCTCTCACATCGCTTCACTGCCAGCGAGCCTCAACAGTACTCTGACGAAGTTGTCTTTTATGTTATACAAGCATAGTTCCATTGCTAGCGAGCGTCCATAGCCTTGACAAGTTTACTTGTATTTCCCATGCTTCCTCTTTAATCACCTTTTTGATAAGTGCATTTGCAAGCTTTTAGTTTATGATGCATTTGAGTTAAAAAGGTGGGATGGTAATAGGGATTTGTTTAATGGACATAATACTTTCATAATGTTTACTCCAAATGCTTCCCCTAGAACTATCAACCAAAGGCTTTTATATGGAGGGGTGGAAGGATTCATTCTGTTAAACTCAAATCAGTTATTTCCTTGAAAAAGTAAACTATATCACTTAGTAAGGATGTGTGTTCCTCTATGCAAAATTGTTTAAAGCAAGATGGTCTTATGGTTCCAGAAGGATATGTCTTTAATGATAAATGAAATTCACTGAACTAGATAGACTTAGGAGATTTCCCATGTATGCTAATTGTTGTCGAGTGAGGAAAAAGACCTTTCATATAAATCATGGAAGAGTCACCAAACTGAAATCAAAACTGAAATAAAAAGTAAAAGAATTCTTAAACTAGAGTACAAAAAGAAATCAGAAAACAAAAATAAAATTGAAGAAAGCAAAAACTGAAAGAAAGATCCAAATTTAAAAGATAAACTCCAACAAGACTGCTTATAAAAATGTCTCAACAAAAGAGATAAAAGAAAATAAGCATGTGTATGTTCCTCCCTATGTTGAGATGAAAAATTGTTTATCTTACAGAGCTATAAAAAATGAGGCTCTCAAAATGTATAGGGTGAATAGCAGTAATGATAGATAATATGTTAAATGGGAAGTCTCTGTCTACTGCAAACTTTCTTGTTTCAAAGCAAAACCTTAAAAAAACATCTTAACCATTTTTTGACAAAAGTAATGCTTAAAGAAACAGTTAAAGGTTCAGAAACTCCCCAGTTTAGCTTATTTGAAGCGGATCATTATTGCATCTCTCAAGAATCTCAAAAAAAACTGAAAAAAAAAATAAAATAAAAAAAAAAAAAAAAATGAACTTCAAAACTGATCTGGTAGAGGTGTGAAAGGTTCATGAAGACCTGTAAAACAAAGTTCAAGATCAACAAAACTAAAAATGAAACTGAAACTAGAAGTAAATAAATGAAAGTGGACACATGAAACTTACTATTAAAGAATTGCATTTAATATTGCCCGAAAGATATCATTTTCTCCAACAATAGATAACTTCTTACTATATATAGAATTAAAAGCATGAAGAAATTTTATTGACCCAAAATAATAATTTATTAAATTTAATCTAAAGCGAGCAGTAACCTAGAATCATGCAATGCTTTATGTCCAAGGAATCTGGAAAAAAGAAGAAGGAATATAATCCATCAGAAATAAGAATGAAGATATGGTTCTTAATGAATTGCAGCGATGAATGTTCTCTTAATATTACAAGTTTCATATCGACTCCATGTTTTTCATAAATTGTTCAGAATTAAGACCAAATCCAAGATAATGAAATACAAATGTGTAGATGTGGAGGTCTTGAATTAAATATAGAGTGATATATCTAAAACTTAAATATAAGATAAAATAAAAAAATGATTTAACCATGTTGCAAACGTTTTATCAATTGCTTCATTACCATAGTGATTGCTTTAAAGTATTTTATGCAAGACAACACTTTATCAAATGTTTCACATTGCACATTTCTTTGCCACACATAATTTCCAAGCTGCGATATTTACCTTTTCCGATATATGATTGAGTGTTATATAACAGTTAAAATATAATGACAGAGAGGCATAAATCAGAGTTTATCGCATTGGAGGATCTTAAGACAAGGCGTCATTTGAGTTTCACGATGCAATATAAGTGTTGCAATGGCAAGGTTGCGATATGAGCATATGCAATGGGAAATTGTGATGGAGTGATTACGATATCAAAGAATAATCATATTAGAGATCGAAGCAGTTAGGAAAAGGAAATGTCGATATTATTCTTGCGATATGTGTGAATGTGATAGATGACGTGCCTCATTGGTGGGACCATATTTGGATTTTATAGGAGATCAGCGAGCGGAAGTTTTGAGTATGGGATGTAACATCGTTGCTATGTCGATATACGATCAATAATGGACCTGATCATTTAATTATATGGATTTAATTTCATATCGAATCTGGAACATCATAACTTCTAAACATACACCCCAACAAAATTGTGATTTATGAATGGACGTGATATATTTTAAAAATGGATTTAAATGTCATATCGAGTCCAGGGTTATATGGACATCACAACATTAGAGAAATAATTTTCAGAGAATGAGTGGGAAGGGAATATTAGAGGTCTTACATTGAATTTTTCTTATCGGGAAATGTTAAGAGTTGCTTCCGATCAAATATTTGTGATACAGAGGTTTTGCAATATGGATGATGTGATATTGGGTGGAAAGGTTCATCGGAGATTGGAGGGGATGGGAATATCGGGGAATTAGAGATATTTGGAATATGCTCATTTGAGAACCTCTGATATGTGAAATTCAATATGAGACGTGGCATTTTGTGGGGCCAACAATTTCTTAAAGTATTCAATTCAAAAAGAAAACAACTAATTTAACTTTGCTTTTAAATAAATAACCCTTTAATAATTTAATTAACTGTCAGAATATCTAATCAGAAAGTAATTTTATCAGAACCTTCTTATGAAGAGAGTTATGAAATATAATGATCTGATATGACTTTTCCAAGAATTTATTAAGATTTATCAAGATTTCAATGAATAGAAGAGAAATTAGATAATCCTAAAATTTAGAAGAAATCATAAATACTTCTCTGAACATGTTGCAATTTTTAAAAAGAGGGTTGGTTTATTGCTTATCTTAAGTCTCCATGATCAAGTTGATGAAGACCTGGAAGATAATTTACTATAAATTTTACCACATGAATCTTCAATTTCTCCCATGTTCAGTATCATCTACTAATTTTATCTAAAAAATGCTAATTAATGACTTTTTATATTGCATCCACCTCAAATTTACATTGGAAGACGAGAGTGGTGAAAATTAGTATCAATGGAAAGCTAATGAAAAGTCAAATTCAATGAAACAATGAAAATAGAAATCCGACAAAAGTAAAAATGGAAAATTTGTAAGACAATTAACTTAAATGAAAATCATAAAAGATGGTTTTCCAAAAATTAATGGAAAGGTTCCCCATTATTTGAAGTAATGGGGGGTGTTGGGTTTTCCCTATGTTGATGCCTCAAAATTCACTGCAACAACATTGGGGATGACCACTTGGTCTGGACCTTAAAGCAGCTCCTTTTCTGTTTGGGATGGTGGTTCTGACTGGTTTAACTAGGTCCAGTTACCTTCTCTCAATCTCCAATAGCTTAAAATATGACTTTCATCCTCCAATGGAGAAGAGACACCCGATCAGGCCTCTTGCTGATTAGGCAAGAAAGTGATCCTTAAGATGATCTGGGGCTCAACCAAGCCACACATAAAGTTTTTCTCTTTGTGAAAAGGACTTTTAGGAATGTAGAATTAATCTAAATGCAAAATTATTCTAAAATGCAAGAAAAAGGAACTAAATCCTAATCCTATCTCAATTAGGAAGATATAGATCTAACACAACTGAGCGCAAGATATTTAAATGATTGGGATTTAAATATGTTTGGATTATAATGAATATTAAGCTAACGAAGTGGTTCAATTAACTGACATTATGAATATCAAAACACATTCTATTCAGAGATCTCTTAACTAAAATAATCAATCAACAATATTTAGGAAGTCATTCATAAAATCATATTGATTGTTAAATCAATAATTCAAATAATTAAATAATAATATGAGGAAATAGTTCACAAAATATCACTATTTGTTAAATCAATATTAAAAGACAGATTTCTGAGTAAATAGTTACTCAGAAATCAAAATTCAACCCATAAGAGCATAGATAAATAACAACAAATAATTGAGACAAATTACTCATATCAACAATAGTGCACAAATATGAATAAAATGACACATTCATGCCATCATTAGTTTTAGAAATACCAATTTATTGAATCTGTTTCTCTAACTCTAGTCTCCGACAGTGCTCTACAATCTTTTATCTTCTATTGTTACAACAAGAGTTGTAGTAGTGCAAACTCTACCCATCATATATAATTCAGAATGCAAAAGAAAAATTCTCAATAATCCCCAGATCTGAGATTTTCTCTCCTCTCACCTACAAGTCTAAATCCCTATTACAATAGTTTTTTTAGAATTCCAAAACTGCAGAAGAGAGAATCCCCTAATACATTCTACAATCTGCTATTTATAATATTTACAAAAAAAAAATCTTCAACAAGAAAGTTTGTTGAAGAGTAAACATACTCCATCAATTTTCATTGGCCCAAAATTTCATTCTTCTATTGGTGGAGCACTCTCATTGATGGAGATCTTCTTCTCCTCATCTCTTCAACTGTTTTCCTGCAAAAACTAATCAAAACAAAAATAAAATCAAAATGTCAAATCTGGAAGTAAAACATATACAATCAAATTTTAATTAAATAATTAATGAAAATGAATCATAGATTTTTATTGATGTCTGTGATGATCTAATTGGTCAAGGAGAAAATAGGTGAATGGATCTGCACTCAAAAAAAGTTGTGGGGAAATGAAAATGAAGAAAATTAAACTCAGAAATTAGTTTTGTTAAAACATTCAGAGCTTGATCTTCTATTGGATTTTAGACCCAATAAATGATAAAATATGAAAATGAAACTACTTCAGAAATATTCTCCATAATTTTATCTTTCCAATGAGATGTTATGGGACTCTTTTGGCCAAGTAAAACTCCATTTATGAGCTTCCAAAGTTGGTATATTAAAATTGCCAGAATTTTGGAATTTTTGTTGCTTGGGCTAAAAATCAAAATTTCTTAATTAAAATCTAATTCTAAATTAGACTATAGTTATTAATTAAATAATACTAATTAATTGAATCTACATTATTAAACTTAATTTATTATTAACAGAATTAAGTTAATTAAAAAAACAATTTAACTATTTACTAAGTTCACGAGCAAAATCCTATGACCTTCCTGAGTCAAGTTCTACTTCTAAGGGCTCAACCACCCCTACTGCTTCTCTTGGACCTCTTATGTTAGATAACAATGTAAAACTAGTATATCGCCCACCTAAGGTTGTAGTCTAAGATTCAACACACAAACCTAATGTGCAGGTGGCCCATCACTACAGTATTATTGAGGACCTTGTGCAAGCATCCTGTGTCATGTCTACCCTAAAGGTTTTGCAGAGCTGCCCTCAACAACACAAATCCATTTTTACTGCCATTGGAGGGGTGGATCTATCAAAGTTTAGTCTGATCACTTTTGATGTTGGTCCTCCTCATCACAAACACTCCCACCAGGTTGCCTTTCAGATTTCAATATGAATTTTTAATCACAATGTATACCACACTTTGGTGGATGAAGGGTCTTCAACTTATGTCATGTCAGCATCATGCTAGAAATATCTTGGATCTCCAGCACTTGCCAAGTCTAGTACCACTCTACAAGCCTTTGAAAGACACCATTTTGTTCCTAGGGAGTTTCTTCCGAAGTTTTCTGTTGAGCTAGGGAGAAATACTGCCTAAATTGATGTCAAAGTTGTAGATTCTTCTTTATATTATAATCTATTCCTTGGTCGTAGTTGATTTATGCTATTTGTGTTGTTGTGTCTTTGGTGTTTCACGTGCTTCACTTTCCCCATGAAGGCAAGATTGTCATGATCGATCAACTTGATTATTGCAAACCATCAACCAAGCTTACCACTATAGGTAATATTGTACCATTAATTGGAGGCAACCTTGGAAAATATGAGAGTGTTTGGGTAGGATTATTCAAGAATTCATCTCTCATTGTATTTTTTCCTTTACCCCCACCTATCATTCCTTCTTCCTCTACCACTATTCCCATGCACATGGTCTCTTTTGTTACCTATCGACCGTATGTGTCACCTATCCCTTAGGAGGTGTCTTCTTCTATAGATTTAGATCGACATGGTAAGCATACACTACATTTAGTGGAAGAGATTGTCTCCTTGGAAGTCCCATTAGTACATCTTAACACTAGTGAGAAACTCCATCTCAATATGGAATATGACCAAGATCCTTTTCCCATATGAGTCGTCTTTTCGCCTCTTCCACATGACTCCCTTAATGACAAATCTCCCTCTCAACAAGTCATCTTGGAGTTCATGGATTCACCTATTGCCTATCCTAGGGAGATTATGCCTCTTCATGCCTCTAGTCTTCTCGAATTGGAAAAGGTAGATATTGGTAAACAAAATATTGAATAGACCAAGGGAGCACCTCCTTGGTCCTCCTTGGAAGTTCCACCCTTGGACTGAGTCAATTCTTGGGTTTCTAATGCTAGACTTTCCAATGAATTGCCTAACTAATATCCACCTACCAATGAGTTCCTTGTAACCCCTTTACATCTTGATAGTCCTTGTCAAGGAGCTCCACTAGCTCACGAGACCACTAACCTTGTATGTCCTCGAGTCATTCCTAATAAAAATATGGTTCTAGGTTTTCCCTTGTATAACCAACCTTTAGGAATTGGGAAGTTAAAGTTTTTATGGCATGGCCCCATCATGGTGTGCCATATGGTACCTCCACTCCTTCATGAGTTCATGTATGGAAATCTTTGGCATGTGCTTGACAGTTGGCACACACTTTGGATTTCGCTGGACATTTTTATTCCATTTAACACTATTTTAGTTTTATATCATTTTAAGAAATGGATCCATTGAGTTAACATTTTTTCTTTAAAAAAAAATTACCCCAATGTTATCTATTGAATCATCTATTGAATTTTTTATGATTTTACTGGCTATTTTTCTTTCCCAATGTACAAAACATGACAATACTATATGTTATGCATTTTAAATTTCTTGTAATGTAAGGATAAATGTTTTCTTTCATTTTTATTTGTTTACAAAGTATAAATCTATATTTCATTTATATTAATTGAACTTGCTAAGAAAATATATGGTTTATTTTCAGTTGTGCTCATTTAGTAAGTATAGATAATCTTTTTCATTCATATTTTTTCAATTCTCAATTTTCACTATTTTTAGACAAGTATATGTTTTTGTTTATATTAATGTCTAGGCTACTTTTTAAATATCATTATTTATTTACCTCGACATATTGGTATTTGATTTTCCAATACATTCCACTCAATAAAGTGGTTTGCATTTGATCATATTGATATTTGATTTTCTACTCCATTTCACTATTAAAATTTATTTGTTATATACAATGTTTTTCGTTCAATATTATAGTATAAGATAAGTATGTGTTGCACAGATTGTGATTTTATTTATGGTTAAAGTTAGTAAATTAGAATTGAATAATATAAATTATAATTTGAGCAAAAAAAATAAAATTTTAGTTCCCTATCTCATGTCTTCACTTCCATAAACACAGTTACATTCATCTCTATATCAATCATGTATAATGCCAATGAACATTGTAGGAGACAAATTTTAGTGCAAAACAAGTTTATTGGAATTCACATCTCATTCAATTGAAACTAAGTTTCTCCATATCAATTTGAACAAAGCAATGCCAAAGAAATAAAGTTATAGAGCTTCATTATAGCCAATGAAGTAAGATGCTCACCAAAAAGCATAATTTTAGCTCAACATTTTCACTTTCATATCTATTTTTTTGAGCAGGACTTTAAAATAACACTACAAGTACTAGCTACTATGCCACACTTGTTTAAATTATATTTTCAATATATAAATATATTTAATCTTTTAAATATTTAAGAAAATTTAACTTCTATAAATTATATAGTTAAAAATTTTAATTCCAATAAAATATTACACAACTCAAACTTATAATTCTACTAATTTAGAAAGAAAAAGAAAAAAAATTATAAACATAACTATTAATTTAATTTAAATTAAAAGAAACAAAACCTTTCATTTTAGAATACTTATTTCCATGCCTAAAGCGTCAATTGATCCTTATAAAGGTAGAACTTTGGTGCCGTTGTGATATTCAACCAGAGAAAAACTCTAACATTCACTATGTCTATTTGATCACTATTAGTTTAGCATTGAGGAATGCAATGTATAATGTTTATTTTTTTATAAATATAGTTTTCAATATTATTAAAAAATCTACTTTTTTTGGATGTTTGATTGGACCATAATTTGAAGGTCTTATTGCAGAGTTTACATAATATAATGCCATGTGGATGACTTCCTTATATATTTTATGCCATAATTTATTTATGTAATTGCAATATTCATGCGTGATTTTTAGATATTTTTATAGTAATTTTTTAATTCTCAAACTTTTCAAGAAAACCATCCAAGAATAAAATTTTGAGAATAACTCATATAACATATTTATCATCAATTCTCACTATATTAAGATGTAAATAAATATATTTATCAAGATTTACTTTTCACCACACTCACATTTAAACCAAAATTTATTATTAAAAAATTATTAATCAAATTAACCCCCCACATATATATATAAACCCGGGCATGCACGACACATCTTCATGGCCTGCTCGTTGGTCAGAAAGAAATTTGTAGCTTTTATCTACCGCTTGCCCTTTTTCTTTTCTCATTTTTCTTTCAACGCTTAATCCTAGGTGTATTGGCCCGCTTTTCTTTTTGGAACTGCCAACTCCGTGAATAAGGATTGATGAACATCAATTCTGCCACCCACTTGGTTTTCTTTCGTTTTCCTTTCAACCTTTTTATAATCCTTCACTCTACTGTATGTTCCTGCTTCCTGCCGCCAGATTTCAGATTTCTAAACAGAAATCTTACACCTACAGAGCTTACAGCCATACTTCAATGGTGCCCAGCTGTCTCCAGTAGAATCTCTATCCAATGGGTTAAAATCAATAAGCCATTGTTCTAACTTCTTGGAGAACCGTGCTAAATAATATCTATGCCTTGTAAGTTTTCAATCTCAACTCTCACTCGACCATGTGACATTCATAACTACGTACTAGTCAATTTTTATTATCCAATTTATTAAAGGAATGGTTGAACAGATCAATTTGTCTAGTTATAATAAAAATTGGAGCAGTTGTTTTGGTATTCGTGGGATTCACAAATTTGATCTGCAAAATTGGTGTGATCTAAACGTTCTGAGATTTTCCAAATTTCTAAAATTATAATCATTTATATATTAAAAAAATAAATTATATTATCAAATTTCAATTAAAAAATATATAAAATCGTATTATCAAATTTCAATTAAAAAATATATAAAATTAGACTCTGCTGAACAAAATTCGCTTATGAGGTTTTTCCTTATTATAATCTCCCAAAAAAACAAATGTTCTGCCAATTGGTTTGAGATAACCTAAATATTTTAGCTAATAAAGTAGACTCAGATTTATTATGTGTGCATATCAAAAATCTTGAGTTATTTAGGTACGTAGTCGATATTTTTAATACCTGGATATTGGTGAAGTTAGACGAAGATGTTTGTGGCTAGACTCAGATTTAATATGTGCGGAGATCGAAAAAACTTGAGGTCTTCTGGTGCACATTCGACATTTTTTAATAAGTAGTAGTTGAATGGTTGGAAATTTTTTATAGTAAAATTTTAAAAGTAATTTTTTTGAGAGGAAAAACACGTTGGATTTTATTATGATAAAACTAGTATATATGTTAAAAAAAATGTTTAACATGAACGGTAGAGTAGACTACAAGTTTCTATCTTTATGAATTTTAACATTATACTATTGTCTTTTATATTTATTGAGTTCAGAAAATAAAGAAGCATGGTAATAAAAGTATTGTAAAAAATATAGGTCAAAAAATGCCAAGAGTGTCTAGGGAATATTACTCCACCTCTGTAGAATAAGTACAAAGTTACTCAACAACTGCCACCATTTCATCAATGATCCCATTACCTTCTTGCAACTTATAGTGGCATTCTTCATCAATGATCCCATTACCTTCTTGCAAGTGATAGTGGATGGTGCTAGGGGCGACTTTCAATCCTTTCTTTGGTAAGGAGTCTACAGACTTTTTTCACTACTTTTAGATGTCAAAAAGTGATCTCCATGAATGATTCAGTCAAAATAGAGATGTGCTCCAACCAATTGGACAAAGAGGGACTAGAGAGGACTTCTCTACTGTTAATAGTCTCAATAATGACGTTTGAATCCCCATATATGGAAATGTCGCCAATATGGATATGTTGTGCAAATTGTAGAAGTCCCCAAAGTGTCAATAGTTTGACTCGGGTGTTGGAGCCAGCACCATCATTCCAATGAAGAAGATATATGGAATGTGGATTGATCCTGATCATGACCCTACATCCACAAGTGTCAAATTACGTAGCCCTGTCAAAGAACCTTCCAGGAAAATGAGATTGAAATGATAGCTCACAGAATCTAAAAGGTTATAGTATTGGAGATGCCCTGCACGAAGAATCTATCCATACCATAATGTGAATACAAACACTATATAAATGATCCCCAGAAATATTTTTAATTGAAATGTGATTCATTTATTGTTAAAATAGTGTTCATGCATGATTCTTAGAAACACCAGTAAACACATAAGCATGAAGAACATATAAGAATTTTGCAACAAATTGAACAACAATACATGAAAATAAAAATGACACAAGAGATTGTTAGCGGAGTTCAGCTATCTTCAAGCCTACATCTCTGGTCCCTAGTCTTCAACAAAGAGGTCTTTATATTAAAAACTTCAAACCATAAATACATAAAAATAATATTGCTTCAGATACAATCCTGCACCATCCAGATGCACTCTGCTCTGTCTCAGGATCTTGCAGAAACTCTTGGTTCTGAAAAAGGCTTCCCGGAACTCCTAGAAAGTGTCTTCAAAGTTCATAGCTTCGCTGCCTGCCCCTGCTTAGAAACTCCTCTGCTGCATGAAATCTCAACTCTTGTAATGCCCCACTTAATCTTATCATGAAAATTTTATTAATGTTTACATTACCTGATAATATTGAGAAATATTGATGAATACCTTCATTTGGGAAACTATAAATTTATTTACTACTATAAAATTCATTATTGCTATTATTCAAATTCCCAACTTGTCTTCTCAAATTGAATCTTGGGTAGGATATGGTCTCCTTCTATTATTTTAAATTATATATATATATATATATATATATATATATACATATTCATCTCACATTCACAAATGTACTTTCACATTTACTTGGGAAAATACATGGTCCTTCCCATTTAATTACCAATATATATATATATATATATATATATATATATATATATAGATATATATATATATATTCATCTCACATTCCCAAATGTACTCTCACATTTACTTGGGAGAAGACATGGTCCTCTCCAACTAATTACCAATATATATATATTTATCTCACATTCCCAAATGTACTCTCACATTTACTTGGGAGAAAACAGGGTCCTCTCCATTTAATTACCAATATATATATATATATATATATATCACATTCCCAAATGTACTCTCACATTTACTTGGGAGAAGACATGGTCCTCTCCATTTAGTTACCAATATATGTATTCATCTCACATTCCCAAATGTACTCTCAGATTAACATGGGAGAAGACATGGTCCTCTCCCATTAATTTCCCAATTTGATATTCATATCACATTTCCAAATGTACTCTCAAATTTACTTGGGAGAAGAGAAGTCAACTGTAAGGATGAAGGAGAAGTTAATGACATTAATGAGAAGAAGGGCATAAAAAAGGAAGGAGGAAGGGAGAAAGGGGGATGTTGGGTCTTGCTTATGATTTTAGGTGGTTTGTGATATTTTGAGACCTAGGGAACCTGTGGAGGTTTCTTGGATTAGTTGAGAGGAGAGAAATATTGTTTATCTTGGTCTTGGACGCACACACTACATTTGGTTGGACTTGGGATCGGAGGGCTAGGGAACCTGTGGAGTTTCCTGGGCTAGGAATTATTTCCTAGTTGGCTGGGGGGTAAATCCAGTCGGTAGTAGAGAGGAGCATTTCAACAGGAGCAACAGCTCAAGGGCATCTCTAGCCATCGGTATATGTATTTCTCTATGCATAATTTACTCATGTAAATTATTGAAATGAAATTTTCACTATAAGTTGTAAGGATTAGAATGTAAATGATAAATTTTCATTATTTAAACGTCTTGTAAGAAAGTAAATTATTGCTTCTTATTGTATTTAATTTCCAGAGAAAATAGATCTATTAGAAGACCCTAGGATAGGGCCTTACACGTGGTATCAGAGCTTTGGTTCAAAATCTGGACCTAAAACCCACAAAATCGAAATTCCGTTATAAGAGCTTGTAACCCTCATAAGAACACATAATCCTAGTATATAGATTCTTCAAATTTGCCATCCAAAGCCCACCTTGCACCCATTTTCAGATCTTAAATCGCCTCACGTGGTATCAAAGCAACCTTCATACGCAGATGCCATGTAAGTGTAGATTCATGAGATGGACCATGTAAGTGTGCTTCCAATGAACCGTTTTGCATAAGCTTGTATACTAGTAGCCTTGTCTTCCCATGGACACAGAAACCCAACAAAGACACGAAGTTTGGATGCCTGATTTTGCTCATTAGTTCAACTTCACTCTGAAATTCATCGTCTGCCTATTTCTATTTTCGTCTAGCATCTTAACCGTAACACAAAAATCATCAGGGAACTGTGCTCTGTATATAGAACCAAAGCCTCCCTGTCCAATGAGGTTATAGCTACTAAAATTATTTGTAGCTTCTTGTAAAATAGAATACTCTATAGCAGATGTGCATCCCTTCCTTTTACCAGTTCTGAAAGAGTAGAAATGAGTAAGCAAGGGGCCAAGTGACATTCCAAATCTACTACCACCGCATTGAGCTTTGGATTTAAATTATAAAAGCATATATTTATAGTCATCCTACTTGGTTGAACCAAATCAACAAATACATGTAACCACCCTGGCATGAACTTAACAAGTTCTGAATTCTTTTGAAGCTATCCACATATAGATAAGTACATAATATTATAAACGAGAGAGGCAAAAGGAACTTTAACAAGCATGCACCGGAGAGAGAGACAGAGGTACATTCATGGACCTTTTAATGAAGGATAACCCTGGATATCTCTATTCTTCACGCAAAAAAAAAGGATTGACGACTTCCTGATTTAACTCGAGGAATAAACATCATAAGCTACACTGTGGAATAGGAGTAGAAGAAAGAGGTTAAATATCATCTTCCAAGGCCTCTTGGCTAGTCAGGGTGGCTGCAGTAGCAAGCATACTATCATACCGAGAGGCATATAGCAAAGCCTTATCAAGTATTTAAACAGTCCCATCAGTTGGTTTGGACTAACTTTAGGGTGAAATATGTTGTGAGAAACTTTGATGCAAAGCCAGGTCCTCTCGGTTTCCTTTCAAATTAAACGTGGGAGGGCTTTGGAAGATGGGAGTCGCGATCCGATATCTCACAACAACAACAAAAAACATAGTTTTGAGTTGGAAGAATTATAAATGAAAATTCAAAACCTGAAAACAGTCCACTGGCTCGAGAAATTCAACAAAAACTTGTTAACTCTGTTACAGGTTAAAGAAATTTTAATGGGAAACTTTCAAAGCTCATGTCAACACATATGACAGTCTGTTGTGTTGGGTTCAAAGTTCAAAACTAGGAGAAAAAGAAAATGACAGGTCCACTCTATCACAAGCAGACTGTCGTTCTCCCCATCCCCACCATACTTTCTCGCAGCATCCAACTCTTTAAAGGCATTCATAATTTTCAGCACATACAACTTCATCCCTACCACAGGAGCACCCAACACCATCATCCGTATCATCATGTTTCTTATTTATTAAGAATACATTGCATCTGACATGCATATATGGAGATGGCTCATTTTCATTCCCCATCACATCTTTCCAAAAGTGTCACTCAATTTTGAAGTCTTCCATTGAGTATGGAATTGGTAGCTGATCAAAAGCTTCCTTTATGTTACTTGTCTGATCCTTGCACTACAGCATGATAGAATACCCACCAACTCTTGTGATCCAACCTCCAATCTTCATGATGCCTCCAACATACTGCTCACCCTCACACAACTCTGCAGTAGCTGATGCAGAGTCTAATGCAGATTGGGTTGAAGCAGATTTTAAAACAAGACATTTCAGTAGGATGGAGTTCACATCATGTGTATTGAAGATATATTTCGTGAGTTGCTTCATGGAAGAATTCAATACCTGGCTTGACAGCATTACAATGGAGTCATCAATTGCTAAATGGTCCACTAGGTAATTTTGCACTCTTAGGACATGATAATGCTCATGGGAGTCTTATCTTTTGCCTCAATTGGTATTTTCAATATAAGCCTTGCCAAACTACAGTCCAATGGGGTGGTGGAGTTGCGCATATTTCTAATTATAATGATTGAGTCTCGAATTACTATTAGGTTCCTTATCCACCTTGGAACAATGATCTTAAATCCTTGATAAAGGGCTAATGCTTCAACCTGGTTATTAGATGCCATCCTAATGCCCATTCACAACTTATTTCTTGTAGTACATCAGGATTGTTATCTACGGTTGTCTTTCAAAGCTTCATCAAATAAAAGGGAAGACTTTCTCTGCAATGTCAACCAACTGTGAAACTCATCTTCTAGGTGGATTTTCCATGGTGCCCTATGACTGGGTCTTTCCATGACAGTTCTTGGTTTCTGGATATCTCCCATCAAAAGATCCTTAAGCCAAATTTTCTCTTCTTACTCCAGCGTCATCACATTATGGCCTTTCAATCCTTTAACGCAGATTGCTTCTAACAGGAGGCCACAAGGTTTCACTGTCTCTGTTCTAGGGGTGGTGTTCTTTTGCTGAAAGATGGCTCTACCTCTAGCTAACCATATTTCCCTGCAAATAAACTTAGGTGATTTCCATTCAGGCCCTTTTTATAATTGGCTTATTCAAAAATGTTCCATTATATATTTTGTGCCAAGCAATTAACATTTCACTCTAGGATAGAGGAAAGGCAATCGTATACTCAATTTCTGCAAATGTATCCACCTGATTGGAGAACCACTGACCAAAGAAGCAATGCCACTAGGATTCCTCTGAAGAATTGCATGATGCAAATTGAGAGGGTCCTTTTATTCGTTTTTGGGAGGTTATCAGTAGCTAAAACTGAACAGTGTTTGGCTCAATATTCTTATCACATCTTTCGATAGTCTAATTTTTTGAAAAGAAATAAATTCCATTGGATAATGGATTTCCTTTTGGGAATTGGTCCTCGTAAATTCCATGATATTATGGCACTTTCCCAAACTTCCAAGTCTTTAAAAAAAGAAAAAAAATGCCACTCTTGAGATTTTATATCCCCGATTCAATGTTTTAATGTCCTGTAAATAAATAATGAGACAATTTTATTATTAAGAATTTAATGATGTAGAATGTAAAAAAAAATTGTGAAATGGGAAATTCATTATCAAGGTTCCATCAAGTGGGGTATGTAATAAGATTACATGTCTAGGTAAAATACGAGGGCAAGTGTGGAATAAATTCAGGATAGATTAGCTTAGGACATGATGATAGGGGGTATGCTATATTCAATGGAGCAAAATCTGATCATTTTTCCTGTTGGGGAACAAAGCCTTATTTAGCTCAATCAATTTGCCAAGCCACCTCGCCCTTATACATCAACCACTTTACAATAATAAGGGGACTTTTTATTTGGCTTGTTATCTACCCCTTTTTCTTTGGCACTTTCTATGTTATTCCTAGTTTTCATCAAGTCACTCCTTTTGAGTATGGCTAATGGTTGCTAGAAATGCTCTTCTGCATTGTTGTAGTCACTTTGTCTCGCAAGCTGCTCATAGACACATGTTGATAAGTCTTTGATGGTGTTCTTTTGTGTTGCCTATCTGCACATTGTTAGTCTTGAAGAATGTCCTCAATGGATGCCTATAGATTTTTGGCCTTAAAGAATAGCTTCAATGGATATGTAGGGAGAGATGCATGTTTAAGGATAATGCCGTCCAAGACTTAACCTGAGCCATTGTCAAACAACAGCTTGAAATTGTTGCCAAATCACAGCCCGACAGATCATCTTATCTTATCTATGATTTATTTATTTTTCTACTTAATACATTGTTATAGAAGCTTTTGGAAATAGAATGCTGCTTTTGAAGATTTAAGATGTTAACATTTGACTCTTGAGTAGTAAGAATGAGAGAATGAAGTTATATTCATTTCCATGGATTATCAAATCAGGTCAATGGGATTCAAATGTATTTCATAATAATGTTAATGCAGTAGTGCCCAAGGTGTCTCCTGAAAAGAAAATAACAAAATGACAAAACAAACTGGTAAACCCAAATAGGTTAACAGTAGACAATGAAGCAAAGGGTCGATCCTGTTTAAAAGATGAGGAAAAACAAACACTCCTGTAGCTAAGAAGGTTGGGTGGATCATGAGCAGGGGCCAAGAAAAGAATGAGATCCTAATGAAAGTCATCCTTGGTGATATATTGACAATCATACAGTGGCTAGTGGCTGATACTGGCTGTTGTTATATAAAATTTTATAGCGGAAGGCTGATGAGGACATTTTATTTAGCTGCTATGAGCTGGATAATGCTGACATCAATTAATCTTATTTACTTTTACTCGCAGTTTTGGACGGAGTATTTTATTATTCATGTTCTACCATGAGGGTGAACATTGAAAGGACTTGACCATTTGATGGACATTCTTGTAAAGTTTCAGTATGTACTAATACAACGAAGATTCATTATGACATAGATAGGAAATACCTGGGTCCTAGTCTACTATTTTATATCGAAACCACAAGAAAGTTATGTCAAGGTTTGCTTTTAGTTTTTTTGCATTTTTAATTGGATGACTATTTTAGAATACCACCCTGTGATTTATTATCTTTTACAAAGTCTCATGCACATACACCATTACTGAGTTGTGCATCCCAGGTTTTGTGTGAATATGATCCCTAAAACGTAGGTCTATGGCCTGTCCATCTTGCCAACATAGATCTTTTGAAAAATTAGAATTTATTATCTCTGCATATCACAATCACAATCTGAGATCAAAATTTACATTGTGAATTCATGACATGGGGTGAATGGCTTTCTGCAAATTTGGTTTCAATGGCTTGACTGCCTGTTTTACCTGCTTATGGTGCTAAGGCAAATGCTCAACCAAGGATGTAAGTCAAATTCTGTTGTGTTAAAAATAAACAATGCCCTCTTTGTGTTTGAATGTGTAATCACAGTACTTCATTCAACCATTTCCTTGCTCATTAAAATCATATATGCATATTTTCAAGAAAAATAACAATTACTGATACCGCTTCTCATTGATATCACTGTAATCAAGGTGTAATTAGTCAATTATAAATCTATCATGCTAGCTAATTGACTCCACGTGTTTGGAGAGTGAGGACTGTAGTCAATTAATCAATGTACACAAGCTATAGTTAATCAACAAAGCACAAAAGAACAACTTGTATGCATTTATAAATAGAATTTTAAATGGTTGTATGAAGTCGCTTTCCTTCCAGTCAATGTTTCCAATTGCAAGACCGTTATAAAATATTTACATCAGCATGTGGTGGCTATAATGTATTCCAAAGTGCACTGGATTGAGAATATATGGCTATAGCCTGTACCATGCTATTGCACTGCATTCAAACCCATATAGTGGACCTGCAAAGCCATAAATGAATAATTATTGCTGTAGGTTGACTAGCTGTGCGTTCAGGGAGAAATTTAGTTGTAGCAGTTTACATGGCAAACACTAACCTAGCAAATAGAAATGAGGTGTTGGTAGGCAGGTAAAATGCACACAACACTTAAACAGAGTACAAACAGTGTTTTCATCCTGTGATCTAGCCTATGATAACATGTTCTAAAGTTTAAATTTGTGGCTAAGAAGTAACTTGGCATAACTTGAATTGATCTATTGCTTGGGTTCTCTTTGGACTATCTAGAGTGTGGTAGAAAATGTTAGGAATAGTGCTAATAAGGGCTAGAACTTTGAAACAGTGTTGCATAAGACACCTTAGCATAATCAGACTCGAAGCGAACAATTCAAAAGGAATAGAGCAGATCATTCCAAGGCAAAATTCAGATCAAAGTCTCTTAGTATCTTCAAACAGTCAGAAGTACTTGTGATATCAGTAATATAAAGGTACTATTGATGTAGGTATGATACTGCTATTGATGTTTGTCAGTTGAATATATTATTGTTTAGAAGTTGTTGTTAAACAGGAAGAGCATGTGAGAGAGAGTTCTCGTGCATGTGTATTGTTGGGATTTGGTTATTGGAAGTTTGTTGATACAATTGTGGCGTGATATTGTCTCATCTTAAAATGAGCAGATTGATGAGGATGTTGATCCAATGACTCTGATGATTCTTTATATCTTTGTTATCTGAGAAGATGCATAGAAACTATATGATTATGATTGGATAACTTTGGCACATGAACCAAAGAATTAATGATAGGAAAGTTAGTAGGTTGCAAATAGATCAATGGTTATGGGCAAGGTCACTTTCTTGACATTTAGAGGCATCTATGGTCAAGCTATGATGATTGTTTTGTGAAGATGTAGCTATTCTAATTCAACATGCAACCCAAGTTCATTGATTGTATAGTTAAGTCTGCCACATCACAATGATTAAATTTGGTTGAAGGATGTGTCACTTGAATGTTTTGAACAAACTCTGTAATGGTCTCAAAATTCTAATTGAAGAATGATGTGAACTATATTTACATTGAGAATTGCAGTTTTGTTCCCACTAATTTGTACCTGAGGTCTTGTTTGTTGCCAACCTCAATGTCTATTAAATATATGGATGGTGTGAACACTATTTGCACTAAAAATTGTAGTTTTTGGGCTAGTAATTTATACCAAAAATGTGTCCCAATATAAAGAATGTAGTCAGTTATATTTTACATACGAGGGTGGCTTTTAATTCTATTAATAGAAAATTATCATTATTCTTATTTAAGATACAGTAGATCTTCCATTCGGATAATAGGATTATCTTTCAGATAGTATATTTGTCATTCTTCATGGAGGAAGTCATAATAACAAATCTCGAGCTTGAGAAGTAAATGACTATGAAGCATGGGAATTCAGATTAGGATGTGTTGAAATATCCTATATGTCACGTTAATGATTATTCTATGAGTGGTGGAATTATCTAGTGAAAACATAGATTGAATACCATGGACTTGTGTAAGGCTTACTGTGATAGTTGTTTCTAATGATATTAAATTAAATGAGAAGATCAATTTTTAGAGAATTTGCAATTTTAGAATGAAAGCTTATTTAGTCAATAAAAGACCAGTGAAAATATTAGGATACACTTTTACCCTTATTCTAGTGTTGAATAAAAATGTCGTGAAAAATAATGTGTCTCTAGTTTTGGATAAAAAGACCCTCAACTTTCTTCGCAACTTTTGTGGTCACTAGCCACTTGTGAAAGGAGTAGGCATCTTTAGAAATGTGGTGCCATTTAGAAGGGAAATACTAGTAGCAGCAGAGCAAAGGCAATTATTCCATTCATTTATTTATTTCTCATTTGTCTGGTCATATTGTGAGCTGCAATATATATCATGAAATTGTTTTAGTACTAGTAAACAATGATTAAATATATAAAACCTTTGACATTTAGAGGACATTTCTCTCAATTTACAAAAAAAAATAAAGTATGAAAATCATGAGGGAAACAGTTTTTGAAGTTTTGAGTCTTTTATTTTCAAGTTAACTAATTGGTTTGGAAGATGAAAAGCCAACAAATTGGAAGAGTGAGACTTTTATATTCACTAAGGTATTTATATGCATGAAACTTATACTAGCACCTTCTAGTGGAATTGATAGTGCACTAATCAGTTGCTTGCCAATATTTTGGTTTTGGTACCACCTTATAGCATATCCAGGTTCAAATGCTATTTTCCATGGTGGAAAGTTGAATCTGTTTCAACTCTAATTGTTATCGAGGGGTTTCACAAGGTTGTCACATGAGCATCTGTGATGCCCATTTTGACTTAGATAGCTACCCATGCTAAGGCTCTATTTTGCAGTCCCATGTTATTATTTATGAACATTATGTAATATTGATGCATTTGGTTGGACACGTGAAACTACTTATATAAATCAATTGATAGATTTGATATTGATGATGGAAATGGTTGATGTATGGCCTAAATGTATGACTCACTTAGTGGTGAATTATCTAGTGCATGAATTACCAGAATTATTTTTTCCCATATATGGCTCAAGTGGATATGATTGGTTTAAATGAATGACTTAGTGAATTTATGATTTATTTCTAGTATGAACTACAATATTGATTCGTGGATATTAGACTTAATAACATGAGGATTATATATCTTGTTGCTATATAAATGCATGAATGAGAGCTAACCCGTAGGGGGAAAGAACTATATGATAGCCGAGATCTACTCTTCAATTGAGGGAAAGTCCAAACATCTCATGAGGAAGGTATAATGTGCATTGTTCTATTACATTTGGTATCTACTTGATATGCACTCATATGACATGAGTAAAATGCAAATGACAGGTGGCAAGACTACCTCACTAGATTATTCAATGACAAGTCCAACCAGCGCTGTAGTGTGGTCTGTATTAGGATGTTGACCCTAGTTGTAAGGAGGGGTGGAGGCATTTCCCACCGTGTATCCTTCGAAACCTGGAATCCTAGGAGGGCAATGGTGGACACGCTCCCCTAGACATGTGATAACGATTTCTAGTTGCCTGCTGGGGAACTTAAGTCGATGTAGTCGACACTTCCACCATGTTGGTTTTATTAGTGGTTAGTATGGTCGATGCCCCTGGATAAAGTAGCAGAAGATGGATATGGTGGGAACGGAAGTAGGTCATGATGGATAGGAGGATATAGATCAGTTGGAGACTCTTGGGGGAAAGTAATGTCATTGTCTGACTTATTAATTTTACTACTACAACTCTCTCTATTTTGTTATGCCTTCGAACTCCTTGTATCTTTTCACTCTAACTTTGGGACGAAATTTTCTGAAGGAGGGGTGTATATAATGCCCCACTTAAGTTTATCATGCAACTTTTATTAATGTTTACATTACCTGATAATATTGAGAAATATTGGTGAATACCTTCATTTGGAAAACTATAAATTTATTTACTAATATAAAATTAATTATTGCTATTATTCAAATTCCCAACTTACCTTCTCAAATTGAATCTTGGGTAGGATATGGTCTCCTTCTATTATTTTAAATTATATATATATTCATCTCACATTTCCAAATGTACTCTCACATTTACTTGGGAAAAGACATGGTCCTCCCCATTTAATTACCAAACATATATATTCATCTCACATTTCCAAATGTACTCTCATATTTACTTGGGAGAAGACATGGTCCTCTCCAACTAATTACCAATATATATATATATATATATATATATATATATATATATATATATTCATCTCACATTCCCAAATGTACTCTCACATTTACTTGGGAGAAGACATGGTCCTCTCCATTTAATTACCAATCAATATATATATATATATATATATATATATATATATATATATTCACAAATGTACTCTCACATTTATTTGGGAGACGACATGGTCCTCTCCATTTAATTACTAGTGTGTGTGTGTGTGTGTGTATATATATATATATATATATATATATATATATATATATTCATCTCACATTCCCAAATGTACTTTCACATTTACTTGGGAGAAGACATGGTCCTCTCCATTTAATTACCAATATATGTATTCATCTCACATTCCCAAATGCACTCTCAGATTTACTTGGGAGAAAACATGGTCCTCTCCCATTAATTTACCAATTTTATATTCATATCACATTTCTAAATGTACTCTCATATTTACTTGGGATAAGAGAAGTCAATTGTAAGAATGGATGAGAAGTTAATGACATTAATGAGAGGAAGGGCATAAAAAGGGAAGGGGGAAGGGAGAAAGGGTGATGTTGGGTCTTACTTATGATTTCAGGTGGGCTGTGATTTTTGGAGACCTATGGAACCTGTGGAGGTTTCTTGGGTTAGTTGAGAGGAGGGAAAAATTGTTTATCTTGGTCTTGGACACACACACTACATCTGGTTGGACTTGGGCTCAGAGGACTAGGGAACCTGTGGAGGTTTCTTGGGCTAGGAATTATTTCCTAGTTGGCTGGGAGGTAAATCTAGTTAGTAGTCGAGAGGAGTGTTTCAACAAGAGCAACAACTCAAGGCCATCTCAGCCACCAGTATAGGTATTCCTCTATGCATAGGTTACTCATGTAAATTATTAAAATGAAATGTTCACTATAAGTTGTAAGGATTAGAATGTAAATGGTAAATTTTCATTGTTCAAATGTCTTGTAAAAAAATAAATTATTGCCTCTTATTGTATTTGATTTATAGAGAAAATAGATCTGTTAAAAGGCCCTAGGATATGGCCTTACAACTCTCCTTTTCAAAAAGCCAAGGTCCTCTCTACATGGAATTACATTACCATATTTATAATGCTTTTTGCTTAACCAAATATAGCCTTATTAAATGGTGTATTAACTACAAAAGGTTTGTTTTAACAATATATACCATATATATATATTATATGGTTGCTAACCATATCTCTCGGCGCAATTAGAACTATACACAAAGCACAATATTACATAACAAATCTCATATGTTATGGGCAGTCAATAGAGCTTCAGACCCATGGCATGTGATGGTTTACATCTCTGACAGTGTTGTCATGTGAGCACGATGATAACAATGTTTAACGCCAACAGTTCTGCAACCGTGGCTCGACGATGTTGTCAAGACCTCACCTGTAGCACATTTTGTAACCATAAATCTGACAGTTTTGGATTATGTTGACTCTGCACCACGTTACACCATAAACTATGTTTAATACATAGTTTTAACATTATAACCTTTGCAGCACTAACATATGCCCCATATTATATGGTTCTCAACCATATGTAATGTACCCACCATTTTGTAATATGTGTTCAACAATTTGTAATATGTATATATATATATATATATATATATATATATATATATATATATATATATATATACTTACGCCAGGAAACTTTAATAACATAGCATACATTTTAATATATGGTTTTTACACCACATATTATATATGTTTCATAAACCATATGTTTGTGCTATGAGAATTATACCTTCACTATGTAATTAAGATCTGCACCCAAAATGGGGTTGAATTTGACTTTTTCACTGCCACGACAAACTGTGGAGCTGCCACTTGGCCTGCAAGGCCTCATTTACCTACTTACCCACAAACTTCAACGAGCTCTTTCTCTTTCGTCCGGAGTCCAAATGTGTTCATTCAAGTTGTGTTGGGATCTTTTTCTGGGCTCTACGCGATGGTGAGATTTAGCTTGCATCCAAAAACTTTTATTTTTTGGCCTTTTCTAGATCCTTGACCATCCATTAATCAATTTCAGATCATTTCCTTCCCACTGAAACATTTTGGACCACCAAAAGGCTTAAGTTCCATAAAAAAAATGTGGGTTCTATTTTCCTACTTGGTAAGTATCTTTCCACCCTGTTATGAACCTGTACACTTTACTCATCCATACAATCGTCAGCGAAACACAAAAACTGCAAAATATATCAAGTCCTTTTTCACCCACATCTACATTCATATTTGTTGCTAATATCCAGGCACCACTAAACAGTAATAAACCCATTAACAACATTGAAAGTATTGACAAAGTTGAAACCATACCCTTCTTTCCTTTCATAGCTAAAACCATACCCTGCTTTCCTTTCATAGTTCAAACCATACCCTACTTTCCTTTCATAACTGAAACAAAACTCAACTTATCATGTTGCAACTCTTGTTGATGTACAATTTTAGATCCCTCAAACATGTCTTTCTGTTTGTGATTAATTTTAATGATCTCTTGCTTAGGTTCTTTAGATTGTACAACAACATCTTTTCTAGCATAAGATGCTTGTTTTAACTCCTCAACTATAAGAAGAGATTTATTTGATTTTTTGTGATGAGAATGTACAACATATTCAATTCCTTTTTTGAACAAGTGATATTGATTCGGTTCTCTATAAAAGATCGCTTTTCTATTATATAAATACGAGCTACTCAAGACCATCCCACATGTATCTAGTTTTACCACATCACACATCACCTTATCCTTAAATTGAAAAGTTATTGCAAACGGTAACGTGCATTGTTCAGTCACTTGTAATTTATGATTTCTTCTCATCCAAATTAAAGTATACAGTTTACGATGCTTTATGGTTTTCAATCCCAATTGCTTAACCACCTTTTATGAAATTAGGTTAGCTTGAGATCCACTATTTAGTAATGTGTCAATCTTTGTATGTTTCATAACAACCCTTATATGAAATAGCTTGCATCTAGAACAGTTAGAATCATTACCTTCATCAAATTTACCGGTCATAACCATTGATGCGATCTGTGTCTCATCACCTGAATTTGACCCTAGGTCTACAGATTTCGTTATTGCTGCAACCTTTTGCTTCCACTTTTAGGTCCACTTCGGTTTCATTTCGGGATGCAATTGCCAACAATGATCCTCATCATCGCCCTCTTTCTTTCAATGCTTACAAGAGAGATTTTCAACCTCCTTCTTGGTGATGTTTGCTTTCTTCACTTTCCCTTTTCCCTTGCTCTCCATTCTGGTTGTCGATTCTGATGATACCCCAACTCCCAACTTACCTACTTCAACGTAAGTTGCTTGTACTACCACTTCATCCAGGTTAGTAGGACTGAACATAAAGGCAATATTGGGAACATACTTAGGTAATTCTCCTATGTATTTCATTAGAATTTCTTGAGTATACAATGGAATATCTAACATCAATGCTTTCTTACGAAACTCATTTGTATATTCCTACACTGAATGACCTTTATTAACTTTTAGTCCTTGTCATTCTATTAAAGCTTTTTCCTTATATCCCAATGGATAGAATTGCTTTCTAAGTGTAGTAATAAAATCAAACCATGATGGAAAAATCTTACCGATATGTTGAGTACCTTTTTGTAACTTATATTGCCACTAGATCAATATTGTGCCTGCTAAACGAAGCGATGCTAGCCTAATTTTGACTTCATCTTTAGTGATCTGTTGCATGCTACAATATACCTCAATTTGCCTGACCCAGTTTTCAAGCTTCTCGACATCAACTTCTCCATTGTACATGGGTAACTCGAACTTAACATCGAGCTTCAACAACAATTACGAAGTTTCAGATGGATTCAAGAGAGAAGCGATAGGGTCTTTTTTATTGCTTTCATCTTCTTTTCCAGATTGTGATGGTTGTTTTTTTTCGTCTTTAGATTTTGCATCTTCACCTTTTGCTTTCTTAAACTCTCGATACATTTCTTTGACCATGGCTCATAAGGTCATGAAAGAATCCATGAAGCCTGCATCAAATCCAAACAGATGATCACTGCTTCCTTCATCAACGATCTCGTTTCCTCAAGTTATCCTTCTTCTCGAGCCAACTTCTGGATCTCCTTCACCAAGATTTGAGTTTTTCTTGGTGATCATGCACTCTTCAAATCACAATTATCAACAACTTGCTATGATACCAAATGATCCCCAGAAAGATCTTTAATTGAAATAGTGATCATGCATGATTATTAAAAACACCAGTAAACACATAAGCATGAAGAACTGATAAGAAATTTGCAGCAAATTGAACAACAAAACATAAAAATAAAAGTGACACAAGAGATTGTTAGCCGAGTTCGACTGTCTTTAAGCCTACATCTTTGAGCCTTGGCCTTCAACATGGAGACCTTTATATTAAAAAATTCAAAACCATAAATACATCAAAAGAATATTTCTTCAGATACAATCCTGCACCATCCATATGCACTCTACTCTGTCTCAGAATCCTGTAGCAACTCTCGGTTCTGAAAAAAGCTTCCCGGATCTCCCAAAAAATGTCTTCAAAGTTCTTAGCTTCGCTACCTGCTCAGAACCTCCTCTGTTTCATGAAATCTCAACTCTCCTCTTCGAAAAGCCAAAATCCCCTCTCCATGGAATTACATTACCCTATTTATAATGTTTTTGGCTGAACCAAATATAGCCTTATTAAATGGTATATTAACTACAAAAGTTTTTCTTTAACAATATATACCATATATATTATATGTTTGCTAACCATATCCCTCAGCGCAATTAGAACTATACACAAAGCAGAATATTACATAACAGATCTCATATGTTATGGGCGGTCAATAGAGCTTCAGACCCATGGCATGTGATGGTTTACATCTCCAACGGTATTGTCATGTGAGCACAATGATAACAATGTTTAACACTAACAGTTTTACAACCATGAAACCGACCTCAACCGTCGCTCCGATGGTGTTGTCAAGACCTCACTTGTAGCACATTTTGTAACCACAAATCCGACAGTTTCGGATTATGTTGACTCTACACCATGTTATACCATAAACTATGTTTAATACATAGTTTTAACATTATATCATTTGCAGCATTAACATATGCCCCATATTATATGGTTCTCAACCATATGTAATGTACCCACCATTTTGTAATATGCGTTGAACATTTTGTAATATGTATATACTTACCCTGGGAAACTTTAATAACATAACATATGTTTTAATATATGGTTTTTACAACACATATTATATATGTCTCATAAACCATATGTTTGTGCTATAAGATTTATACCTTCACCATGTAATGAAGATCTGCACCCAAACTGGAGTTGACTTTGATTTGTTGACTACCACCTCAAATTGTGGAGCTCCCACTTGGTCTGCAAGGTCTCATTTCCCTGCTTAAGCACAAACTTCAACGAGCTCTTTCTATTTCATCCAGAGTCCAAATGTGTCCGCTAAAGTTGCGTTCGGATCGTTTTTCCGAGCTCTACTTGATGATGTTGATTTCACTTGCATCCAACAACTTCAATTTTTTGACCTTTCCTAAATTCTTGACCATCCATTGATCAATTTCAGATCAATAAGAAAGGAGAAATATTGTCAAAAATCATACAGTTCCTAGATTTCGAAATCTCCCATATAGTAAAGAAGGGGAAAGTTTTGATCTTTCCTTTCTAAGTGGCCCACCAAGAAAAACAAGATCAGTGAGGAAAAGGACGGCGTAGTAGCGACACGCTAATGTGCCAAAACATAATTCGAGACAGCTAGAGAGAAAGGTAAATGTAGAAATACGTGAATATCACTTTCAGGACCACATTTATAGAGCGAGCACTAACTTGAACCGATAAAACTGTGCCTGGAGAGATTGACACGGTTGTGCCAAACAAGCCAGCCAAAAGTAATGATCTTGAGAGGTACCTACCAACGCTAAAAAGAAGAAAAACAACAACAACCAAAATGAGAATCTAGCATTTTGAAAATGTGCTTATAGGTCTCAGCGACGATGATAGCCCCATATCTCAAAAGGCCATCCCATTTGATAGAATCCCTACGTGGTTTCCTCCATAATCCAGCCAATCGAAGTTGGAGTGTATATGTGTTCAAACTGACCTCGTCCTTCCCAATGAGGCCAATTTCTGCTGCCCCCTTCCAAATAGGGTATAAAGATGAATCCGGTCTGAAATTACAAACCTGGTCTAGTTAAAAGTATCCTCTGGAATGTAAAATAAATAAGTTGTGTTATAGCAGTTGCACAAATTTATCGATCCCCTAAATATAATCAATACCCACCAGAATCTTGTTTCCACTGCCGAAGGACCATTTCAAATTTTCCAAGAAAAATGTATTTACCTTGTTGAAGCTGAGCCAAATGTACCATCCTTTTTTCGCACCATGTTCACCCGTCCTGTAGCATTACACTGTCTCTCTGCTTAAAGTATTTGTCCTTGAAGATGTCCTTCCAGATACCAATACCGAAAAATGCTCTCCACAGAATCTTCATAAGAAGCATGCAGTCGAATATCTCGATATCCAGTTTACCCCGACCTCTTGTGTCCTTACTCCTGGTCACTGAATCGAATCTTAGCACATGGAATTTGAATCTGCTAGGGGCCCTGGACCAATGAAAATGAGCCTTAATTGTCGTGATTTTATGAGAAACCTTCACAGGACTATGGAAAATGTGCATCCAATATACTGCTAGTTGCGGGAAGACCGACTGAATAAGAGTATTTATGGATTTCAGAGATCTGTGGCTTGAATCTTTTGAATTCATGACCTGAGAATCCACAGTTTTAAGATTTTAAAACTGTGGATTCTGTGGATTCTCCGGTCATGAATTCAAAAGAGTATTTATGCCCCGGTGAGAGCCATTGATGTGTCAATCTGAGAGTATCTTCTAAATTTTTTCCAAAAGCCAAGCTCAGTCAGAATACCTGTAGCTACAAGGTGTAAGATTGAAACCAAGATAAGTGAAACCAGTGTCCGCATGCGAGACTGGAACCCCAAATAGGTCGGCGATGTTCTGAACAATTTCCAAATCACCATCAAAGTGAATAAGTAATTATTTGGAATCGTTTATAATTAATCTAAAAGCCGCCCCAAATCTTGAAAAAATTAGATAAAGGCTTGACCATTAATCCCAATCAAGTTGTCCAAATGTCAGAATATCATCCAAAAAGAAGGAATGGTTAGTCGAAACCGCACGTGAGACATGTAATCCACGGAAAATACCATCCTCCTGAGTCTGTCTAATCTTCCTACTCAGACCATCCATAACCAAAATGAACAATAAAGGAGACAGTGAGAAACCCTATCACAAACCTCTTTCTACCTTAAAATAATCAGAGGGGAGTCCATTTATCAAGACCTCATAATTAACCGATCTCACACACGCCATGATCCAGTTGAAATTCTCCCTAGACAAACCAATCTTGATGAGGATCATTCTTGGAAAAGACCAATCTACAGAGTCATAAGCTCTGTGAAGATCTAGTTTCATAACCAGTGCCCTCATTTTCTGGGAGTGAATAGAGTGTAAACATTCTGGCGCAATGGCAATAGCAACATGGATCGGTTGCATGGGCAAGAAACCAAATTATTGTAAACATTCTCGCGCAATGGCAATAGCAACATGGATCTGTTGCATAGGCAAGAAACCAAATTGTTGAGAGGACAAAATGTTGCGAATACGACCAGCGATAATCTTGGAATTAAGCCTATAAGTGATATTGCATAGAAAGATAACCGAAACTACAAAAAATATGTGGGCATAGATGACTTAAAAATAAGAGCAACGAAATTCTTACGATTAAAAGAAATTTAATATGTGCATTTCATTATTTTCTAAACATTATTTCCACTATACACATTATTCACGATCATACCAGCAGTGACTTCAATGTAATGTTTAGATTTCACAATTTTCGAAAAGTAAATGCCTAAAAAAATTAAAAAATATTGTTTCACACTATACAAGGCTCAAATACATCATGGTGAAACCTAATATATGAAATCTCTCCTTTAAATCATGGTAAAACATCATCTTTGAAGTTTCTCACCCGTGCTCATTAAATTTATAAAAGAATTTCATTTTAATATAAACGTAACTTACTCCCCTGTTTCATGATGTAGACTGTCATAGCGGAGTTTTGTCAGGTCCTTGGATTATGGAAGTGTGCGTTGGATTTAATCCTATATGGAGGTGGCTTTTCTCATACTTTGGTGAAGGTTGGATATTATTAGATGTGCAACAAGGGTATGTGAACTTTGTTCGGATAGCTTTTCTCATACTTTGGTGAAGGTGGGATATTATTAGATGTGCAACAAGGGTATGTGACCTTTGTTCGGATAGCTTGTTCGGATAGCTTTTCTCATACTTTGGTGAAGGTTGGATATTATTAGATGTGCAACAAGGGTATGTGACCTTTGTTCGTACATACTTTTTGTTCGGATATGAGATCACAATTTTATTTGAATATAAGATGTATGTCTAGGCAGGGAGAATATAGAAGGGAGATGTTTGTGGAGGTGGAGGAACTGTTTGGATGGTTAAAAATGGTTTGAATTTAGCTAAAAAATTAAAAAAATTTGTAAAAGCAGTGTTTGAATCATATTTTTATAGTGGAAATAGATTCAGCACCATCAAAAACTTCTAAATTAATGAATTTTAATAGATTTTATTTTAATTTACAAAATCCCTACCAATTTTTTTCAAAATATAACAAAAATTTTTATAACTTTCAAAAAAAACCATTATTAAATCATAAAATAAAATAAAATACCCTGCACCTTTATTTGAATCCAAAGCATGGATATCAGTGAGATACCATTATTCAAAAATTACTCAAACCCACTACCATGTGAAATATGTGAAATATGCATGGAAATTAGAGCATGATGTCACCATCAACAAATTAAGCAAACGCACTACGATGCGAAGAGACAGTATTGTAGTTTTCAAAACGTAGTCGAACCCCCTCACATGAGAAGATGCACGGAGACAAGATGCATGGAGACTAGAGCAGCATATCAATCTCCACATATAATTGAAACACATTATCAGGTAGGAATTTTTTTTCCCCTAGTAAATTTTAATTGAGATTTATATCAACAGAGTGTGAATTTATTTATACATTAAAAAAATATTATTTAATAATGAGAAAATATAATTTCGATAATCTGAATCCACCTTAAAAACATGAGCATTAAATAGCTAGAAACAACTCCTTATCACATAAACATCAATCTTATATTATAATACATTTATTTCAATTTTCTGGTTTTTTTTTTTACTTGTTATTTTTCTTTTTTTAATCGAAAGAATTATAATTTTAAATAATTCTAATCTCAAATATTTTCCAAATTCATAAATTTATTTTTACAGTTAGAAATACAAAACAAAACATTACAATTATCTAAACTCAAATTTTCAAAATAAAACATTATAATTATTAACTAAAATTTCCTTAATCTTCTCATTATACTCTTTAATTTTCTAAAAGTTTTTTTTTTTTTTTCAAACAGGTGGGAAAACTTATCATAACTCAGTGGTCAAACCAACAGTGAGTACAACTATCTCTTGCTGTTATTCGCAAATGCATGCTCACTCATCACAGTTATTCAAGGAAAACCACCCGACCTGGAGCAACCCGTAAGGCAGACTTTCACTCAAACCAGATGCCTCTGGGTTTTAGGCCATTAACTTATTTCCTTACATCCTAGGGAAACAAGCTCTTAACTAAACAAAAACAGTTTTAAACCATACTCCAAGCCCATCTCTAAAAAATTATTATAATAACTATCCTATATATTTTCATTTACTTATAAATATATTATATTTAAATTTGATTATAATTATATTATATTATATTTATATTTAAATGGTTAAACTTATAAATATATTATATTTAAATTTGATTATAATTATATTATATTATATTTATATTTAAATGGTTAATTAGATAAAACAATGTGAGAATTTATTTTCGTGAGATTGAATTTTCAAATAGCTCTGGAGTTATTAATTAAAAATTATTATTTTTTTCGATAAAAATAAACTCAAAAATCTCGAATCTATAATATAATATAATTCTAACAGTGAGGCAAAATTACATATTTATTAAACCACAACTTCACATTTATTCAATGACAAAGTGGCAAAGTTTTTTGATAATGAAAGTCCACTTCAAACCCAGATGAGGGGAACATTTATTCAATGACAAAGTGGCAAAGTTTTTGGATAATGAAAGGTCCACTTCAAACCCAGATGAGTGGAGTGAGGATTTTGGGCTTCCAAATTCTAGGTTCGAGTCCTCTCTAACAATGTAATCGTATATAATATAATATAGTATTTTGCAGGTTTAGGATCTATCTAACAATATTGAAAATGCGGAGATTTTATGTCTGGCCGGAACTTTATTAGCGCCCATTAAAATCTGTTGACGTGGAGGAGGACTTTTGAGCATCTTCGGCCGGTATCCTTCTTCCGATCCACACGCCTGCCCTGATCGCAAAATCGATCGTATCCGCTACTGTCTTACTGAGACACTGAGTGCCTCTGAACTGAGGTTGTCCAGACATAATGTAAGCGCTCAAGCAGTCGAGTAGTTTCTGATTGCACTGGACGTTGAGATAATCACCAGAGCGTGCGATGCAATTGTCATGATCCTTGCAGCAGCTGTCCAGCCCGTCACAGGGAGCTTCTCCATGGCATCCCGTGTAAAACAGTCCGCAGTATCGCCCATACCTCAGAAACGGGGCCACTGCCAGTAGAATGTGATCATACTTTAATAGAAAAATTCTGGTATGCCATAATACCTCCTAATGCTGCCCAAAAGGTATTGAAACTAAAGGTCACGAGGCAGACCTGTACAGAAGTTCGACTCGCACCCATTGCTACACTCATCCTGCACCACAACAACAACAAAATTCAATAATATTGTATTAACAGTCAAGGGCATGGAAGATTTGACTCTAGAGACCCAATAACTCAATATTGTTTTGAAAAATAAAATGATGGGCCGTTCAATTGGTTATCATTAACTCAATATTATTTTGAAAAATAAAATTATCAGTCCTGGCGCGGTTTAATTGGTTATCACAGTGATGTGAAGTGTAAATCAAAACAATCAGGGTTACTATTGTTTAGTGATTTTATTTAAGCAGAAGAAAATAGGGTGTAGGCTCCACAAGTATAGTAATTGGTGTAAATCAAGAGATTTAAAGTTTAATTTTACAGCAGTGACTTCTCTTTATTAGTACAGTGACTCGAGGTGGAGGAATTGCTTGGACAGGCAAAAAAATTTCAAAATTTTTTGCAGAGGCAGTATTTGAATCGTGTTTTTATGGTGGAAATGGATTTACCACCATCAAAAATGTCTGGGATACCTAAAATTTTGAAGTTTAACAACTATAACTTGGATTTACAAAAATTCTTCCCAAATTTTCTATAAATATGACGGGAATGATCACTACATTCCTCTCCATTAAAAAAAATATAGCCTGCTACTGATACTAAACAGGTAATAGACTTCATAGATATAATAGTAACAACCAGAATCTCCCTTTACGAACTTAGTACCAAACCCACTCTATTGTACCAAACTGACTCAGTTACCCATTCCTCTGAGTTAAAGAATAACCAAAAACAAATAGGAAATAGAATGATTAAACTGGCAAATGATTTGAAAGCATGATCATGATTACCAGTGAGTTGGAAGAGCCGAGAAGACACGCTGATAGAAGGCATAGCAATAAACCTAATCGCATTCCATGAAAGGCCATTGTTCTTCAGCTGGTCTTATCGCAAGAAATTCGTTCTGTATATCCTGTTCTTGCCTGGTTTCTTTTCCCTGCCCCTCCCTGGCTGCTTACAAAACCCAAACTCTGGCGAGTTGGCATCACTTTTCAGCTTGTCTGCGTCCCATCTCAAATGATTCCACTACTTTTTGTCACAGGGAACATTTCATAATTTTATATACATATTCAATCAATCCATATTTGTATACTGAGTCCATGTGGAAGCCAAAATGGCACGCATTTCCCAAGTATTTTTAGATAGGCGTGGACTGTTAAATTAGCTGGCAACAACATATGCTTTTTTTAGTGTTTATGTATTTATATATGATTTAATTTTTTGAGTGTTTTTTTTAGAAGAAACAGGTGGGGCAGCTCTTGGTTCACGATTATTCCAGTATTTAAGGCGGATACTCAGAATTTACCCTGCACCATACATTTGAGAATCTTCTCGTGATGGTGGAGCATATTGCACATGGAGAAACTTAAAGAAATAGTTGAACTAAGATTAATAGTATCTAATCATTATTTCTAAATTCAAAATAGTTTTGTAAAATGTCTGCCATGGATTGCAGAGAATTATGTATGGTTAAACTATGGTTGTATTCAGCCATTACTGCAAAGCTTAATGGCTGAATCTGGTCATTATTTCGATGTTCAGGCTGCTATACGATAGAAAGTACTACACGTTTTTAGTGGTGTTTGTAGTCGAATAATTTGTTTCCCCCAAAAAATTCAAATTGCATTGCCTCGGGAAAGCGCATTGATCTCAGATTTCACAGCGGTGTTGAGTTTGGACATCTGCAATAAACTTAGAGTTCAGAGCATCTATCAAATTCTTAGTTTTTCTTAGAATCCTACAATTATATATCATATTAAGGAAGTCGAGAGCAAGAGAAAACTCTATTATTATATTGTTAATTTTAGAAAATTATCTGGATGACCTCTTTTTTTTTTCCTTGCGAGTACATTATCAATATTGGGGTTTTTAATAAATCATTATATTAAGTTAAGGTGAAAATAATTTTAATAATATCAAATTAACTAACAGCAATTGACAAAAATCCCATTGATAGAAAATTTTCGATGGAAGTGGGAGCACTCTTTCAGTCTTCTAATAAGCTGCAGCTCATGGCAGGGACGGGGGAGGAATGGGAACCTGAACTCCCTTTTTTCGGGGCACTGTAGCAGGGAAAACCAAGGAGCCTAAAACTTCATTCTTCACCAAGCTCACTAACTATAATGCATTTCACTCTTCGAGAATTGTTAAATCTGCGAGAGAGGAAAATAAAACAAAAGGAAAAGATGAAGAAAACAAGTTTGCATCTGGGACCATCCCAAAAGTAGCGTGGACCTCGCGGGAAAGAATGGAAGAAGAGCCCGAAAATACCCAGTCGGACCAGCCCCAAAAACAAAGGCGAAGACTAGTAAGAACTGCAATCCCAAAGAAAAAGAAATCTTAGTGCTAGAAATCCAAGACCCAGATGTCGTAGCCTACAGAGACTACATGCAGGAACATGCAGTGATCTGCAAATTCATGGGAATCTGGCCCATTGAAAAAGCCTTGAACTGGTGGATTCAAACAAAATGGAAACCAAAAGGAGAGCTCAGGCTGTAATTGGGATTGAAAGGATTCTTCACAGTCATTTTTGACCTCCTAGAAGAGAAAGATCATTTTTTTGAAGGAGGCCCTTATTTTTTCAACTCAGTTGGGCTCTACATGAGATATTGGAAGGAAAATTTCACCCTAGAGAAGGAAGATTTCACTAGAGTCCCCATCTGGGTCAAGCTCTACTTACTGCCCACTGACTATTGGTCACCATCAGTGCTTAAAGGCATTGGAGATGAACTAGGGGAATACATAAAAATGTCAGAGGGAACCAAAAATGGCTACTATGTCTCTTACGCAAGAATATGTGTCTATATGGATGTCTCAGGTGCCCTACCAAAAGCAATAAATCTAGTCTTTAGAGACGAGGTTTGGCTCCAAAACATTGACTATGAGCATATTCCATTTAGATGCAAAAAGTGCCATGAATACGGACACCTATTCAGGGAATGACCCCAAAACAAGACTCCACAAACCAATGCACAAACTCAAAATAAATCAGATGAGAAAGGTTTCACGAAAGTAGGACCAAGAAATAGGCACAATAGGAAGGCACAAGGAAAACAAGATCAATACTAGGTAGCCAGTAAAAACAAATATGAAGCCCTACAGAAAGACCAAGAAGAACCAACCTCAGATGGCAAGAATGAAGAAGAAACTATGGGAGGAAACCAAAACTCAGCAAATTAGAAGCAAGTGGAGAATCATTCAGAGCATGTCCAAATAGAGGAGGACTATTTACTAGAAGACACCGATATGGAACCAACAACGACAGAAACTTCCCCTGAAGACAACACAATAGAGGAAGCCCTTGAAGGAGTTGATCTCATCTCCATAGCAGAAGAATGGAAAAAAATGGCCTGGCAGCTATACTAGCAGAGCATATACAAAGAATAGAAGGAGCATACCTTCTACAGGAAGAACTAAAATAGGGAACACTCCAGAAAGTACTAGATGAACCAACAAACAAAGGAATACTGGAAAATATGATAGTAGAGCAGCACAACCCAAAAGGTCCCAACAAAAAAAGAGGAAGGAAAACCATAGGGCAGCTCCTCCAGGAACTTAAAGCAAGACTTCTCAATGAAGGAAAGGTAAAAGCTCTCACCCTCACCCCAAATCTTTATCAATGAATTGTATTTCATGGAATATAAGAGGCCTAAATGGTCTAGGGAAAAAAAGAGTCTTAAAAAACAGACTCATTACAGACAAACCTGACATTGTTCTCATTCAAGAGACTAAGACTGCTATGGAGAACCTCAACATCCTTCAAAAGAATTGCTTCAAAAATTATAGCTACACAACAAATTCTGCTCTGGGTACTGCTGGTGAGCTTTGATTCTATGGAAAATTTCATTGTATGAACTATCTTCCTTCACGGCAACAAGGCACTCCATTACCATTGTTCTAAATATCATAGGTTCCATTAATAGTATATGCGTTACTAATATATACGCTCTTCATATGGCAGCAGAAAGAATCCAAATGCTTCATACAGTCAGGAAAACCCTGGAGACCTTCCCTCAGCCATTCAAAATTATTGCAAGGTATTTCAACATGGTCTTAAACCTTGAGGTAAAAAAGGGGGAATACGCAAACTAGAAAAATACTCTGAAGTCTTCCAAATAACTATTGATGAGCTAAGTCTAATAGACATCCCCACATCTAATGGCACCTTCACCCAGAACAATAGAAGGGGAGGAGTGAGACAAATTGCATCCAAACTCAATCGTTTCCTTCTCTCTAAATCCATTTACACGACCTCATGGGAAATAGAGGCTCGCATCGTCCCCAAATGGGATCTAACCACTAGCTGATCTCCCTGAAAGTTCAAATTTTCTCTAGTCCCAAAAACTGACCTTTCCTATTTGAATCGTTCTGGCTTGAACACCCAAAATTTATGGAAAATATGAAGGATTGGTGGAAAGGCCTTATGCCACAATCAAACACAAAAATGTATCAATTCCAAGCAAATATTAAAGCTCATCAAGAACAAAATTAAAATCTAGAAAAAAGAGGTCTTCGACAACATATTTAAAGACAAAAAAGATCTAGAATAGAGAATGGAAATGCTCCAACAAAAAATCATCAGCAATGGAATCAATGATCAAATGAAGCAAGAAGAACTAAGACTCCAAAAGAATTGGGAAGAATGAGTCTCCCAAGAGGAAAAATTATGGCAACAAAAGTCTCGAATCAATTGGCTTAAGTGTGGAGAATGAAATTCATCCTTCTTCCATCGTCTTATGATACAACATAGGAGACACAACAAAATCATAGGCCTTAAATCCATAGATGGGAGTATGGTTCATAACCACAAGGACATAACAAATGAACTAAATGAATACTTCAATAATCTTTTAGAAGAGCCCAGGGTTGATAGAACCAAAGATATAAGGGAAATTACTAACAACATCCAAGCAATTCTCAATTAGGACCACAACATAATGCTTCTGAGAAAGGTAACGATGCAAGAAGTAGAGGAGGTCGTAATGACCATGCCCAATGGGAAAGCCCCTAGACCTGATGGTTTCACAATTGACTTCTATAAATCTTGTTGGCCCTTCATAAAAGAGGAGGTTCATGCTCTGGTGGAAGACTCCAGAGTCAACAAATCTATTCTAAAATCCCTCAATGCTACTTTCCTCACACTCATTCCCAAAGATGAAGGTGTCGACTCTCTGATAGGTTCTTTCTTATTTCCCTATGTAATGTGATCTACAAAATCATTTCCAAGGTCCTTGCCAACAGAATCAAGGTTTTTCTACCCCTCCTTATATCCTCAAACCAAACGGGATATGTGGAACTCAGACAAATCATGGACAACATAATCCTCTCCCATGAATTGATATACTCACGAAATGTCAAAAAGAAATTGAGAATGATGATATCGCTTGGCATGTCAAAAGATTTTGACAAAATAAGTTGGGACTATATGAAGGTTGTTCTAAAGGCTTTTGGTTTCAATTAGGACTACATCAATTGGATAATGACCATGGTCTCGGGAGCCTTCTTTTCCATTCTTCTCAATGGCTCCCCCTCTAAGCCTTTATGCCCCTCCATAGGCATAATACAAGGAGACCCCCTGTCACGCTTCTTCTTCGTTATCATGGCCAATAGTCTTAGCCATTCTCTAAAGGAAACAAATATTAACAACTCCCTAGTTGGACTCAAGCTTCATGACAATGCTTCCCCCCATCCACCCATCAAAAAATTGTAGCTGACATCCTACTAATGGGCTTACCTACGGTTAGGGAAGCTACCTATTTCAAAGAAATTCTTAATGGGTTTTCAGAGGCCTTGAGTACCTCCATTAATATGGAAAAATCCAAATTATTCTTCTTCAATACTCCTATAGTCATTCAAAGAAATATAACCTGAAGGTTGGGCTTTCAAATATGTTCTCTCCCCTCCAGATATCTGGGGGACCCTCTAATCCATAAAATCTTCAAAATATCTAACTAGGAGGACCTCATAAACAAATTGGGAAAAAGACTGGCAAATTGGACATTCTGCTCCCACAACTTGGAACAGATATTGGTCCTGGTCAAATTTGTGTTGCAAGCAATGCCCTTATACATGTACTCTTCTCTTTCAACCCCCAAATCAATCACCAACACCATTAGAGGCATAGACACAAAAAAAAATGGGCTCTTATAGCCTAGGAAAAGGTGTGCAAACCAAAAATGATGGAGGTTTGTGTTTGAGGGATCTAGAAATTCTTGGAAAAACCCTTGGGGAAAAACCTGGTGGCATTAGAAAGACAACCCACAAACACCCTGGGGCCTCATCTGGAAGGAAAAGTATGTGCCAAATCACTCAAATGACGACCTCATAAGGCTCATTGGCATCATCAAAGGATCGGAAATCTGAAATCAAGCTTGGGAAAATAAGGTTGTCATTCAAAAGCACAGCTTCTGGGAGATAGGAAATGGAGAAAAATCTATTTTCTGGGAAGATGCATGGTAGAAACTGCCCGACCTAAACAGGGAACATTTCACCCAACTTCGCAATACAATGAAAGAAAAAGGAAAACACAGGGTGGCCCATAATTGTGAGCCGAACAACGGAGAGGAAAAATGGTGAGAATGGTTGGATGACAGAGAATTGGAACCTCTGCCCAATGGTTTTGATTGGAGCACATTCACCAACACCATTCAAGAAAGGAAAATTCAATTTGACAAAGGGGAAGATAAGATCAGATGGGGAAAAATTCTTTGGGCCACTTCAACCTCAAGGAAGCTTATGAATACATGGAAAACCATAATCAAATTCAACCTCAGAAAAAATGAAAAATTCTATGGGGTAGGAAAATGTGGCCCAAAATCACACTCTTTCTGTGGCTAACAATGCAAAGGAAGATCCTAACCTGGGATAATTTAAGCAGAAGAGGATTCAATGGACCCTCAAGATGTCCTCTCTGTGAAAAGAGTGAAGAAACAACAAACCACCTTCTGAACGATTGTAATTATTCCAATAATATTTGGGAGTGGGCGGAAATGGTTTTCAGAGCTTCTAACAGGGACAAAATCTCCATCCTCAATACTCTTGAAAATTGGAGAACCTCCTTCTCCTCACACCCTATGGTTGACAGAGCCTGGAATCTCATCCTAGGTGTCATTTGCTAGGTTGTTTGGAAAGAACGCAATGCTAGAATTTTTAAAGAAGAAAAAAGGCCTGAAGAGAGCATCCTCACCTTCATTAAACAAATCATTTTGGAATATGTAACCACCTCCAAACTTTTGATCTTTAGTGATCCTACGCGCCCTGCTGATCCGAGGATCCTTAATCTCCTTGAGCTACACTCCCCCCTTCAGCCCACTCTAACTCTAGCAACACCAAACCAGGAAGTACCCTGCCACTAGCACCCACCTAACAAAGATATCATCAAGCTAAATTACAATGTCGCTACCAAAGGAAATCCAAGGGTTGTGGGTTTTGGCGGGTCCTTCAAAAGCTCTCAAGGGGATATAATTTCGATTTATATAGGAAACCTAGGTACAACCAACAATAATGTCACTAAACTCCAAGATCTGGAGCATCATCCAGACATTGCAAAAACATAGAGATTTTAGTTGCTCATCGTGGAAGGAGATTCAACCCTCGTCACCGAAGTTTACAAGAAGCTTCAACAAGGAACAATGGTCACCAAAGTAACGGACAACTGGCGGCTCAACAAAACCTTATACTACATCAGCCAACACGTTGGTGAGCTAAGTGGGCTCCACTTCCAGGCAGTAAGAAGGAAGGCAAACAGCTTGGCGGACAGACTGGCAAATGAAGGAACAACTGGTAGCTTGAGATTACGCTCCCTTATATGGAGGGACCTGGAGGAGGGTCTTCTCTTACGATATTGTGAAGAAATAAATAGCATTGATACCAGGCGTATGGGTCTCTCTCAATAACGAGATCGATTGCCTCTCCCAAATTAAGGAGTGGTACAACTCCCGCACCATCTCATTATGAATACCTCAGATTCTAGCTGCCACAATTCCTCACATGATGTAAGAATTAACTTGTTTGCAAAGTCCCCTCAAAACCACCGCCATCTGACCCCTTCGACCAGTATTGAACTGTGCTCCCTCATGACAATTTTTTACCTCCTTCTTGTAGCATTCAATGGCTCTCTCACGCCGACCCAATCCTCCTTGGAAGCCCACTCTACCTATGAATACACCATCCAACTTTCTCCTCCCCATCACTCTTTTCATCCTAGCGCAATTTCTTTCATCGCCTTTGTCCAAAGCTCCCTCCCTGATCCCCTTTCCTTCCAAAGTATGGCCTCACGGTGTAGCTCTAACCTTGCTCCCAACCGCGGTTGCAACAATTCTATGTGGGACAACCGAAGTAGGTAGCCTAGCACCAAGGTGGAGACCTCTACGAAACATGCCGTTGTTAATTATGTTGTTGTGGTCAACCCTAAAACCTAAGATTGAATCCATAACCTAGATCAACAAGTGCGTAGCTTAAGATGCAGACTAACCTCTGAAGAATTGGACTCATAATTTGAATGGATTCCTGACTCGGGCCTCACCTTGGCCAGGGAAAATTTGTACAACTGCACCATTGAGATTTATTGGTAGTTCAAGATAGTTCTTGGGCTTGCTCTATAGGAACAGTCATAAAACACAAAAACAGTGGAGAATAAGACATATATGTTGAGTGATAAATTTATGGTCTATGTGGAGTCGGTCCACCATCTCCACTTTGTTATGCAGGATTCACCTCACTATGCACTACTCAAGAGGCACATGGCCACCATGTAGGCCAGCGGAGGGGGCTCTTCGAGCATCAAAAAAGAAACTGTAGGTGCCTCCACTAGCCACCAGGAAGCGACAGACGCTCTTGCAGGCAGCACACCAGAGAAACCCATCAGTCTGGAGGATGAGCCCTTAGATGACACTACATAATGGTAAATTATTGGTTGTTTTTTCCATATTTCTCGAAGTTCCCTTTTGTCTATGGCACCCTGATATCAACACCACCCTTGGCGTTCTAGTTTCTACAATCAGACTCAGTTAGGAATTTATAGAAACAAAGGGCTTTTTTGAAAAAAATTGCAACACTCATATCCTCTATCTACTTTGGCTCTATCTTTTCTGCTCAAAAGAAGGAGCTTTTTTGTAAGCCATTGTAAAAGAAATTTCAGAAAATCTTCACAAATCAGAAGAAAAATATTTTTTGTATACCACTATAAAAGATACTTCAGGAGATGTAAGAGAGACATTTTTTGTAATTATTGTGAAATAAAAGTTTGGTTATGGTGCTTGAGAATCCTGCTCATGCCAGCCCACTGAGAATGTAAATACCAGATTTTGAATTAATAGAAACTATCTTATTTACAAAAAAATAAAATAACAACGACTAACATATTAAACATGAGACTATTAAGTATAAGAGTTTTATAACAAGAGTTTTTACTAGAAATCCCTCTCAGCTAAATCATTTTGGAGCATGTTTCACATCCAAGTAATTTTTTATATATATTATACTTGATGGCTAATAGCTCCAACCTTTTTCCCACAACTAGGGAGTGTGTTGCAGTGGGATTTGATTACCAAATGATAGTGTCACGAAGATCTGGTAAGTGGAGGTAGGGTCACTCCTTTGCACTATCTTGACATTAGTCTACTAGAAGCTAAAAAAATTTGTGCTAAATTTCATGTCTCTTAATCATTCTAGGAAGTAACAGGAAGGTGATGACCCTTCTAGTAGTTGTTACACATTATTTTTTGCACTTATGACAAATGGTTTCATACCTCGATCCTTTTTCATCCAAAGCATAATTTCCACCAATCCCTGAAGAAGATGGAAGAAAAACCTTACTCAAGAAGATAAGAATATTGTGAAAATACTTTAAAAACCCTAATTTTAAAGGGTGTCATCGGTGGGGCCATAATAATCTATGATGCTACTAGGTTATCACATTGTTTATACATGAAAAACTGACACAATTTGCTAGTTCATAAAGTGTGACACTATTTTAAGAAAAGTAAAACTAAAATGAATACAAGAAGCTTCTATGCTAGAAGCCCCATGGGTGGCATCTCCTCATAGCGGTTTGGAGTCGTCTCGCCTCCCTACCTTGTTGGATCTCAACCTCCATCCCTTATCCTCCTCCTTTCACTTCCCAATCCTACAAATAGAACCATCTTCCATTGAGATGGCTAGCTAACAAAACTCAAGAAAGCTTGGTGAAACTCTACTCAAATACCTACATTTTGACTACAAGGCTTTTGAAGTCAAGCCATTGTGATGAAGGTACAAACTAGAAGGGGAATTACAACATCAAGACTCAAATTCTAACCACTTTTTTCACGATTAATACAGTTATGCATTTCATTTCCATAAATATTGTCTACATTTGATGGTTTTTATTGCATATCTCCTTGAACATGTGCATAGGTCTTTTCAAAATCAATTTTGTATATTAGTTCTTTGATCTCATGTTTTTTTGTGCCATTTGCAGGTTCTTTCTCCATGAAGATAGAAGATAAATATGGGGGCCAAATATTACAAGAAATTAGTGAGAACAAGCATCGATTAACAAGGTACAAACCTCTCATCCCATTGTTTCTCATATATGCTTTTATCATGTTAGACATAGGGAAAGTTTTCCATTCTTGTTTTCCTTTTCTAGGTCTGGGTTTCTGGCATATGGAGATCACTCTTTTTTGTAAGAGGGATTTATCCATCAAACAAAAATGGTGACTCCACTGAGGAATGATCTTGTTCTTCAGATTCGTTCTATCTATTCGAATCATTGTTTTCTTAAATTTCCATGTTTTATGAGCTATTGGATAGCTAGATCTAACTCTTAGACCTTAGATCCTTTCTAGATCTTGGAAATATTTTTTAATTTTTCTTGATTTTTCTGTAGTGTCATACTTTTCCTTAAAAACCAAAGTGATGTTGTTGCACCCTGGTAGCTTAAGACCTGTGACATTGCATTACTATCACACTGTGTTGTACTTGCAAACCACAATTGTCTAGAAAGTCAAAATTTCCTTGAGTTTTACCAAAATTGATCTTAGATATGTCTTTGATGTGCCTTTTGAGTTTGTTTACTGTCTCTTTATAATCTGAACTTTTTAGATCTGGTATTTTGTGTGCCTCTTTTAATTTTTCTTTGAGTGTGTGTTGGAAAAAAAAATCCATTTGACGTGTTTTCTAATACATTTGGAAAGAAAACAATAAAATAAAATTCTTGCATTCTAGTTCATAGGTGGAATAGTTTTTAGATTACATTTTTAAGCAAAGTAAGTTGCATTTAGAAAAAAAAAATCCCCCTCACGTTTGGTGTTAGGGAGGGGGCGGGTGGGGGGGGGTGTGGTTTGTGTGGGGGTGGGGTGGAATCGTGTATCCTACAGTTTATTTGATTTGCATTCAAAGAGTAGTTCATGTTTCTTGCATTGAATGTTACACATGTTTCTTTTCTTAAATCTCTTACTCCTTATTATAGTTAGAATTCGTCAAAATAAAATTTTTCATTTCATTTCGTTTCACTTGAGATTTGAGTCATGCCAAATATCATTGGTTTCAACTCCATATTCCTATTGAGTAAATGATAACCATAAAATTAATGCATAATAAAATTGATTTGACAATTCTACATTTCTTTGGTAGCATACATACTTTAGCTTAGGTTTTTAGGGCCTTAGAATAGGTGGTGAGTTTAAACTCTCTAAGCCTACAAAACAAACCTAGAATCTTGAGTTAGGGAGTGAAAATCCATTTATTGAATTGTGTTTCTAGGAATCTCCTCTCACACAGGAGTTAAGAATGAGGTCACATTAGGCCTAACAAAGTAATATATCCTGCTTCATTAGTCTCGGTGGTGTTGATTTGCACATATTACAAAAATTGTTGAAAAACACTTGGGGATCACTTGGGAGGAAGACCCTTGCTTTGAGGAACCTCTCAATGGGATTTCTAGTTTATAACCTTGCCCTTATGTGTATGTTCGACTATCGATCATCCCCCTAGGTTGGGTTATTGTAGGTGGTGACCTTAGTAACCATAATCATAGGGTTTATACACAAAGTGATGGTGAGAGGGAAGTCCTTGTTATACCTAGAATAGACATTCATCAAACTCACTCGAGCCTTCCTGGAGAGTGCTCCACTTCTTAGTGAGGGTACTTGCACGAGTCTTGTACCATTAATTTGGTCACTAGCATAACTAGTTCCACCTAGTCACTCTATCTCTAACACTTTTCATATTGATCTTACGATGTTGGATTGCATCACCAACTAGTGTGGTCATTGTGAGAAGGTTTGTTTGTATGTTTGCTTATTTAGATTTGAAGTGTGTGTTGTTTTTTTTCCCATTGAGAAGACCTTAGGTTGATTTTAATGGAAATAGCTCCAGTTTTTTCCAATCAAGGAACCCCTTTTAATGAAAATCTTGGTATTTTCCCTTGTATTGGAAATATTGATCCTCTTTATATCGATATGTTGTCCCTTCCTAGATTCATGATAGGTTTACTAGTATGGTTGTTTTCAAATTCATTTGTCCTAAACACCCATGCTACTCATCAATCAATTTCTCCACCTCAACAACGCCAACCTCATGTTGACCCTTTTCCATCTTCGCCCATTATGTCTTCTCCCCTTTCTTCTTCCTTGCCTGGTGAAAGTCTCGATGCTAGAAACTAATAAGTTAAGAAGAAGAAGAAAATGAAGAAGAAAAGAAGAAAAATAAACAAAGGGGCATCCAACCAACCAATGTTGTCAGTGCTGAGAGTGTTGATAAACCTTTTGACATACATCACAAACCCAAATTTCCTTGCAAGCTTTGTATGGGTGACCACTTTCTTAACGATTGTCCTAGTATTTCTAGAGTCTTAGATGTATGGTCTAAGGATTCTCATCAACCCATTGTTGGTCCATCAAATAGCGATTATAAGGTTTTGGGAAAAAAGGGTAAGGTTAGGTTTCCTTGTAGGTTATTTGAAGTAAATCATCAAACTCACATTTTCCCTCATATGGATGAAGCCTCAAAATTGTTGGAAAACCTTGTTGTTTGTCAACAACAACTTCCAACTGGCTACTGTAAATTTTCTCCCAACCCACCATTGGTTGATAAAGTGGTGATTCTAATTCTATCATCATTTGATCCCACCCTTCACTTGAAGAGTGAAGCTGAAGTGGCCAATCTAATTCTATCATTGGTAGATCCCACTCTCCCTCTAGAGACTGAAGTTGATATCAGTCACACTTTTCTTCTTACTTTAGATTCCACCATACATGGGGATATTTCTTTAGTTCTCATAGAACCCCCTCCAAGTAGTTAGGCCACTTCCTTCGATTGGAATATGTTCATAGACCCTTGTCTCCATTCATGCATGTCCTTCCAATCATTATGCAGGCTTGTAATAAGAGCATATATTTCACTCTTATAGATGAAGGCAATTTTATTAGTATTATATCCTCAATTGCTTAGAAATTTATAACTTCCCCTCAGCTTATGTTTGTTACTTAGAAATTGATGGATTTTACGAGAAGAGCAAGTGAACTTTTAGATATCCCTCCTCAGCAACCCATTACCTTGGAAGGAAAAATTGTCTATATTGATGTCATGGTAGTCCAAGGCCCTTTGGATTTCAATTGATCCTTGGGTTAGACTATGACTATATCATGAAAGTTTTCATTTCCACACTTCAACTTATGTCTTTCCCTCATAATGGAAATATTTTGACTATTGACTATATTTTTTTCATTGGTCCTGATCTCACTGATAACCATCTAAGCTCCCTAAATGTTCCCTATATGCAAGTGGTATCCCCCCCTGCCACAAGTTAATTATGTGGCAACATGTGCCATGTCTTCACCTATTGATAAAAAGGAGCCTCTCACTGTATGAGCGATCTCTTTTGATCTAGATACAATGGCTTACAAGGTGAAATATTCAATGGGGACATTAGAGATTGATCTTCCTACCCATATTGAGTCCTTTGACATGTATTCCTTCCATAACATTGTTCTTTCGTCTGATGAATACCTCTTGGAAGCCATGATTAAGGTGTGCCCCTTAGCATGTATTCCTTCTAGAAATTTTTCCTCTTGGAAGGCATGTTCAAGGTAGACATAAGAATAATTCTTTGTTTGTGTCAATCTTGTTAACAAATTAAACACATCTCCCTCCAAAAAAGTAGGGGGAGCATGTGCCTCTTTTGATCATGTTAGGATTAAGTCACTAGCCTCTACAAGTCATGCTGGGGGCAATGTAACCAATCTCTGAGCATAGTTATTTTTTGTTTCAAGGTCACATAAAAATGAAACCAACCTCCAAGCATGTTATGTTTGGTTTCAAGCTCACATAAAAATGAAACCAATCATGAGCATAGTTATTTTTAGTTTCATTATCATGTAAAAATTAAGCGAACTTCTGAGGATAGTTATTTTTGGTTTCAAGCTTGTATTAAATTGAAACCAATCCCAAGCATAGTCATTTTTGGTTTCAAACTCGAATAGAAATGAAACCTATCTCAAGCATTGTTTTTTTCTCAATTTCAATATTGTGTAAAAATGAAGCCTATCTCAAGCATAGTTTTTTCTCTGTTTCAAGCTTGTGTAAAAATGAAACCTATCTCAAGCATAGTTTTTTCCCTATTTCAAGCTTGTTTAAAAATGAAACCTATCCTGATTTTAGTCTTTTTTTTATCACGCTTGTAAATACATGAGAATATGTTTCCAAGCATACTTTTATCACCTTTTGAGGATTGTAAAAAATATATGAAATATGAACTTTGAGGATTTTCCTTTAAGCTATTTTCATACGCCCTAAACATGAAAAGTTTTACTGAGTGAACTTGTTCCCTTTCGTACTTGTTAAAAGGATTACAAAGGGCATATATTTGGTGTAAATTTACCCCTATTTCAAACTAGATAGACTAATTACAAAAAACGTATACTCTAGTCAATCATGGCTAGAAGAGTTCCCTTTTGTATTGTTTTATCCTTTTTCAACCCTGTGAGACTAAACTTATGAAAAATATCTCCCTTGGAGTATTCTTTATGTTATTTTTAAGCTCCCTAAATATGAAAAATAATCGAGCTTTACTTTCTCCAAGCTCGTTAAAATTTTATGTTAAAAAACTCTATCAAGTTGTCCTTTATCCTTTGTTTGGACTCGTTAAATCTAAACAAAAAAAGGCCATTTTGGATATTTCTTTCGGTTTCTTTCCAAACTATCTAAAAATGAAAAAATTTAAAGTTATTCCTTCTTTGGTCTTGTAAAATTTAAACAATGATGGACCCATTTGTAAATTAAAACCAAACCACTCCTTCCTAAGCTTCATTAAAAATAATTTGAAGGTTGAGCTTATACTTTGAGCATATGTTATCCTCCTTAGGTACACATAAAAATAAAGAGGTACTTGCTAGAAATGGTGGGGGAAATTTGGGAAAGGAACACATATATTTTGTATGGAATCAAGTAGCTCTTGAACACGATACCCTTTCACTCCTTCTGTTAAGGTTAGGAAATCCACTTATCACTCTTTGATCATACCCCTTTGAAAAATATTAGACTTCAGTTTGTGATCCACTTTTTGAGTCAATATTGTTAAGAAAATTTTCATGTTGTCAATATGTTCAAGAGAATATTAACTTGATTTCAGTTACTAAGCTTTATATTATGTCGACCATATAGAAATTAACTAGTTTTTATAGTCCTTTAAGCCTTATATCATGTCGGTCATCACTGAGTTAGCCCTAAATCACTTTTTGCTCTATTCCACTTCAACTTTTTTTACATGTTTCATGTCATTGATTTGGGATACATCAAAGCCCTCCTACAATGAATCACTTCCTATTGACTTCAACACATTATCTAGGAAGTTGATTCAGAAACCATTCAGTACCTTGCAGATTGCATGCCCTAATCATATGTTTTTTTTCTTCAAATCATTTATTCACACTTCATAAAATATACTTTTGTACCTTAAGAACCATTTTCATTATCAGTGGTCTCTTCTACATCTATTAACAATTTTCATCATTGACTAGTAATCAGGGGGTTTATACCATGTTTGACCTCAACACATTGATTCACATGGTTAGATTCGTACAATGGCATGATAGAGATGGATACCTTGGACCATGTCTGTTATATCCAGGTTGCAATGGAGTTAGAGTATTTATTGAATACATCCACAATGTATGTCTGGTGGCTGTGTTCATATTGTGTTATGTTACATGGATCCATGATGTATCTTGGTGGCCATGAACTTCCTCATTTGACATGGATTTTTTAATATCATATGATTATTATAGTAATTATTGATTGTTATTGGTAGGTTTTGGACTAGTTGATCCCTTTTTCGATGCTTTTGCATGATAAATTACTTCAGTCATCACTCCATTTCAAGCTTCATACTTTAGGGGGAAATTTTTTACACGTTATTTTGTCACACTTATGAAAAATGATGTCTTACCCCTATCCTTTATCATTTGAAGCATAATTGTCATTAATCCTTGAAGAATAAGGAAGGAAAACATTACTCAGGAAGTTAAGAATCTTGTGAAAATATCTTTAAAACATTAATTTTAAAGGGTACTGCAGATGGTACCATAATTATCTACGATGCTAACTAGGTTGTCAAACTATGTATACCTATTTACATGTGACATTGTCACACTTTTCCAATTCATAAGGTGTGACATTATTTTAACAAAGGAAAAAATGAAAAGAATATGAGAATATTCTATTGTAGAAGCTTCATGGATGGCATCTCCTCTGAGCAGTTTGGATGTAGCTCACCTCCCTATGGTGTTGGATCTCAACCTCCATCCCTTACCCTCCTCCTATCCCTTTCCAATCCTACAGATAGAACCATCTCCCATTGAGATGGCTAGTTACCAAAAATCAAGAAAACTTGGTGAAAGTATGCTCAAATACTTACCTTTCGACTATAAGGATTTTGAAGTCAAGGCATTCAAATGAATGAACAAACTGGAATGAGACTTACAACATCAAGGCTTAGGTTGTAACCACTTATTTCATGAATAATACAGTTATTAATTTATTTCCCATAAACATTGTCCACATTTGATGGTTTTTATTGCATATCTCATTGATCATGTGCATAGGTCTTTTCCAAATCATATTTGTATATTGGTGGTTTGATCTATTATTTGTTTGTGCCATCTGCAAGTTTTCTCTCCATGAAGATTGAAGATAAATATTGGGGATAAATATTACAAATAATTAATAAGGAAAAACATAAATTGACAAGGTATGAAGTTCTCATCCTATTGTTGCTCATATATGATTTGATCATGTTAGACAAAGGGAATTTTTCCATTCTTGTTTGTTTTGTTCTAGGTATGAGTTCTAGGCCTAGGGAGATCACTCTCATTTACAAGAGGAATTTATCTATTAAACAGTAGTAGTATTCAAATGGGGAGATGGTTTGAGAAAGAGTTAATTTTGAGGGCTTCTCTCACATATATCGTTGTTGATCTAGGTATTTGTAGAGGACTTGACATTATTGATCTATCTCCACCCAAAGCTAAGTAAATCAAGTGAAAGTACTTAAATATGGATTTAAGTTAGTCTATTGGACAGAAAACATCATGGAATAAAGTAAATGATTGGTCTCTGAAAACCAACTGACCTAGATAGGTGAGAAATGGAGGAATGACTCTTCAAAGAGTAGTATGCAAGGCTTGGGTATTGATCTCTCCCCTATGAACACAAATATTTTAAAATTTACTCACATGATGTAATAGTTCCAACCAATTATAGAAAATCACATGTTTAATAACTACATTCACCAAGGGTATAAATGATAATAATTTGAAATGGAGAAGAGATAGATGCTGAAACAAATTTTTCAGATATTTTAGTTGAACCATGTATGAGCTCACACTCTTTGATTATTAATTATTTATTATTCTTGTAAGTAAATATTTAGTTATTATCTGAATTGGATCATTATATTATTTTACATCTATCTTGAATCTTTCAGAGAGGAAAATTTGGAGGAATCAAAACATGGGACCATTTTTACTCGCAGAAGCTAGCTTGGAAAATTGGTGTCTAAAACCTTTAGGAGAATTTTGAGACATTAAATGAAACTTTTTGGTGGTAAAACTATGTCTATTTATCCCAAAAGCATTTTTCATATTCTACTGAAAGAGACCTTTTTGATGACAGAATAATTGCCTCAATCGACATCCATATCCAAAACTTATGCCACTTGGAAGTTGACCTTCCTATTTTGACCACCATAATTGTATAGGATGCTATGTCAGACCCCTGTACTCATGGAAAAGGAGCTAGCCACATCGTCACGATGAACAAGAGTCTAGAGGAATCCATATTTCAACTCTAGTTAAGAGTTTAAGGATTCAAACTTCACCACTAGTAGGATATCAGGTCGTGTTATAACCAGGCCACTAGGAGGAAAAGTAGTTCCATTATTTTTGGGGGAATTTTGTTCCATAGGTGAGAATAGTAGTTGAAAAGGATAGGGAGAGATTACACAAAGAGAATTTTTCCATTTTTCTAACTCACGATCCATTGGCCATACTTCTTTGTACTTGCATCCATTTTTTATTCAAAGAAAGAGAGCATATTGGCATCACCTTCTAGTTAGTTTTTCTCCCGAAAGGGTTTCCCAAGATATATCTTGTGTGATTTTTGGTTTGTGAGTCATTATTTTGTTATACTTTAATTTTGGCATAATTATAATTTGTATGCATACGTAATAAACAATAATTTACATATCAAAAGATATAAAGATAAATAAACCCTCATAATGTAGATTTTGTATTTTTAAGTATAATTTATTAGATATATTATGACGAATTGTCCATTGGAATATTCATGGAAGTTTATAGATCATAATGGTATCAGAGTATCATTCTTTGTGTATATTGTGGGGAGTTACAAGGGATCTATATCGATTAAGCTCAAAGTCAGAAAACTCCAATCATGGCCAATGAAATTGTGAAAAACACTTTTGATCACACAAAGGAGAGGTTTTAACAATTGGATGCATAATTTGTAGATATAAAACATAATGTGAACCTCCTCATGGTGGCCCTGACCAATAAACCTGGGTTATTCATAGAAGATGTAAATTCTAGCATAGATGTCCAATTAGAGGTCATATAAGGAGATTGAGAAGAATGTAGAAGGAGTAGAAGAAAGAACCCAAAAAATATCAACCCAGTTCGAGTAATGTGAACCATTCACAATACTTATTCAAAATGGAAGTGAACATCGATATCAAGACATACCAAGGTGAGATCAATGTTATGAAGTTAAATAATTTGTTGCATCAATTAGAATTTTATTTCATTGTTTGTCATATAGAGGAAGAATATCAAATTTCATTTCCACAACTGAAATTAGATGGCTATACCCTGACCTGATGGGAAATCCACATGGAGACCTTGAGGTTTGAGGGATATCCTCTAGTGACTAAGTGGGAGTAATTTAAAACCCACATAAAGTCACAATTTACCCTATTGTGTATGTAGAGAACCAATGGATATAGAGGAACTACTTCATGTAGAAGCGGGGTCATAGTGTATAGGAGTACATAGTGTATAAATTCCTTGTAGATTCAAACTACAGATTGTAATATGCTAAATAAAATGACTTGAATCTACTCTACTCATTAGTGGAAACAATAAACAATCAATGAAATCATGAAGCATAAAAGAGAAAGAATTCAATCACACCTAACACAATAATTTTCTGGGGAAATTCACAGCTAAAAACCCATACTATCTGTATATTGCATTAATCAGAAAATATGAGAAGATTACAATGATTTTCTCAAGACTGAGAAACCTTTGCACTATCTCTATCTATATCACTTCTTCCCAAACAAGCTCAAGAAAATACTTAGCCAATTTTGATTCCTTCGAAGCTCTCGTTTCCTTCCATAGTTTCCTACGAAATTAGCCCATATTTAATTGGGAAAATCCACAAATATGAATTGTGAAATCCTCATAGGCCTTCCTCTAATTGCATGCACCACCTGTACAATTCGAGTGATTATACAACTGATAGTACATTGTCCTTGAACTCCAATCTCAACTAAGTCTTTCTCTAATTTGACATGCATCAATTAACTATGAGTGTATCTTCAGTTTATCGGTTGATCAGTGTTGGTTACACCCCACTACTGTAGGTTACACCTCACTACTGGATCTGCCACTAATTCCTCCATCAGTTGGAACTAGTTTAACTAAATTTAACTTAGTTAAACATAATTAAATAATTACAACTAAAAATAACCTCAACCAGGGCTCCTAAAAAGTAGGATACACTCTACATGACATTATTTAAACCCTCAACTTGAATTAACTAATCCAACTAAGTCAAATTAACCTAGTTAAAAGTTGTCATGAGATGTGGAATTGCAATTTAATTCAAGGAAAAAAATAAATTAGGATTTTTCTTGTTGCATTTTCAACACTCCCTCTCAACAAGAAATGGATTATTTTCTACCCCGATCTTGCCTCTGTGAAACTCGAATTTGCATCTTGACAATGCCTTTGTCAAAATATTTGCATCATGTTCCTCTGTAGGAATGTACTCCAACAACATGATTAACCTCTGCACACAATCTCATAGATGGTGATACCCTATGTCGATATGCTTGAACTGATCATGAAAAAATGGATTCTCAAAGAGTTTGATACAACTCCAATTATCACATTAAATCATTGTAGGTCCATATGCTAACAAAATAACTCAACACAGATCTTTCTCATCCAGATAGCCTCACAAGCTACTTGACTAGCAACCATGTACTCTATTTCTGCTAAACTGAGTGCAACTGATCTCTACTTCCTATTGTACCAAGAAACTTTTTCTGACCCAATACTGAAGATTCCCCTCAATGTGCTCTTTCTTTTGGATGGACTCCCTACCCAATCTGCATCTATGAAGCCTTGAAGCTTCACTCCCTCTATACGTTTGTACCAAAGACCAAACTAAGTGGTGCCTCTGAGGTATCCCAACACATGTTTAGTTTCCTTCCAATAAAGTTTGGTTGGCTTAACCATGGATTGACCAAGTTGGTTAATTGCAAAACACATGTCCGTTCATGTTTTTACCAAATACATAAGTGAACCGGCAAGATGTCATAAATAGTAGTCTCCACTACTTCACCAGAACTAGCATCTTCCTTCCTCCAGTTACCTGTTAAAGGAGTCTCCATGGGATTACTTCTTTCCATGTGGAACTTCTTCAGTACCTTGTTGGCATACTTCCCCTGCAAGACAAACAATTCCTCATCTCCTTGTCATACTTCCATACCAAGAAATCAATGCATGGGCCCCAAGTCCTTCATCTTGAATTCTCTTGCAAGCTCCTCTTTGCAAGATTTTATCAGCGTCTCATCACCTGTTAGAATCAAGTCATCAACATATAATACTATAATAAACAATTTAACTTCAACCACAATATGGTAAAAGTTCACATCTACTTCACTTTTGGTGAAGCCCAACCTGGTGAAATAGCTATCAATTCTAGTGTACCAAGCACAGGGTGCTTGTTTTAGTCCATACAATGCTTGCTTGAGTCTACACACATGTGACCCTTTGTTGAAGGTCTAAAATCCTTCCAGCTACTCAATATACACCTCTTCCTCAATCATACCATTGAGGAATGTTGTCTTCACATCCATCTAATGTATCTTTCATCCCATTTGTGCTGATAGTGCTAGAATAGATCTTATTGAAGAGTACCTTGCTACTAGAGAAAATGTCTCCTTGTAATCAATTCCCTCCACCTGAGAGAACCCCATGGCCACAAATTTAGTCTTGTGTTTCTCCACACTACCATTCGCTGCTTGATTTACCTTGTAAATCTACCTGGAACTCAGCGCTGACTTGCCTGCTAGTGTTGGGACCACTTCCAAAACACTATTTCTGATAATGGAATCACACTCCTCAACCATGACATCAACCCATATTGGTTGTTTCACTTCTTCCTCGAATGAGAATGGTTCAACCTCTACACTCTCTCTCATCAGAGCCATGTAGCCAGTGTATCGATCTGGTAACCTCCTCTACCTGCGATGTGATGTGGGTTCTCCCACATTCTCTCTAGCATCATGCATCAATTTTGAGCCTATCTGGTGCACTTCCTTCCATATTTGGAAGTCTCTACATGAGTGGGTGCTTCCTTTCTTTTCTCCTTTGCATGTGGTTGCACCACGTCATCCTGAGGTTCCTCCTTTGGAGCTAAAAGCTCTTAATCTGCATATAACTGAAGCTCCCTCTCAAGGGAACATATCATAACCTTCCCTTCATCGAACTTCACATCTCTACGAACCAGTGTCATCTTGTTGGATGGAAATTACACTTGATAGTTGTGAGTCGTATCAATGTACCCCACAAATATTCCCAACTCAGCTATTAGTTCTAGCTTTTTCCATGAATCCTTGGTAACATGGCAATAGATTGATGAATCAAAGATCGTGAAGTGTTCCACATCTAGTTTCTTACATGAAAAATATTCTTCTGGTGTACTCATCCGAGAATTCTATGAGGTCTTCTGTTATGCAAATAAATAGTTGTGTTGCATGCTTCATCCCACAAGTGCGATGGTAGGACCTAATCATGTAACATCGCTTGTGCAACTCCCACAATACTTCTATTCTTCCTTTCAACCACCCCATTCTACTGCAAGTTATGAGGTGTTATTAGCTCCCCTTGAATGCCTTCTAATGGACATAAGTTCTTGAATTCATTCAACACATATTCTCCGCCATTATCACTTCTAAGAGCTTTAACTTTCCTACTAGTATATTTCTCAACAAGTGCATTAAATTCATAAATTTTAGCAAACTTATGATCTTTCTTCTACATGAAGAAAATATATCACTTACGAGAAAAATCATCAACAAATATTAAATAATACTTGTGCTTGGTCGTGGATGTTATTGAGAATGTTCTACACACATCAGAGTGAACTCTATCAAGGATCATTGCGCTTGATTGTCTTTTTTATGAAATGAATCTTTGGTGTACTTCCCCAATTTACACCCTTTTCATGTGTCTCTCTACTCTAGTTTACCCTTTGGAAGTCCTGTAGAATTTTTTTGCATGTTCTTTAAAGCTCTGTGGTGCAAGTGACTCAATATTCTATGCCACAACTCACCGATGTATTGACTTTGCACCTTCTCTGTTATTGTTATTAAAGAAGAGCAATCTTCTACATCCAATTTGTAAAGGTTCTTCACTTGAACCCTAATCCACTTCACCTGTCCCAAGGCTATGCGAAAAATAAGAGCCTTTCCCTTGATAAATATCACATCGTAGCCACGATCCTCCAACATGAAAACTTAAACCAAATTCTTCTTCAAAACTAGAACATACATGACATATTTTAATGTGGGAGGAGTACTGAATTCCCTCTAAAAGGTAATAATATCAATGTCGGTCATGCTATACCTCTCACCATCTCCCATATTGATGTGCATCTGGAGGTCCTTGTCCTCCAACTCACTGAAGAACTCATTGTTACTGGTCATATGGAATGAGGCTCCACTATCTAGGTAACACACACTACCCATCACTGATGTCACCACGCAAGCGATGAGGGTGAAATCCAGTTCACATTTTGAAGCAAGAGCTTCACTTGCCACTCCTCCTGATGGATTCTCACCAACATTATTGTGCTAACACTTTGAGGCATAGTGTCCTAGTTCGTGACAGAGAAAACATTTAATCTTCGACATGCCCTTCTTCTTACTACCCTTACCGGAATCTGATTTGGAATGGGATGGATTCCCCTTCCCTTTCTTCATATTTCCAGTTAAGGCACAGTTCTCCTCATCGTCATGCTTGGATGAGGATCCAAATATAGTGCTCTAACGAATCTCTTCTTGTACCAAGTTAGACCATAACCGCTCCCACTCTGATAAATTGTCCCTCCCATTAAATGAGTCCTAGTAATTGTGTCATCTCTTGGGAAGGCCTAGAAGTTCTAGGCTCACTAGATTATCTTCAGAAACTATAACACTGACACTTCCAATCTCATCCCGACATTGGATGAACTTGGCCAAGTACTTCAGTATTGAGTTGCCCTTCTTCATCTTGATATTTCTGAGCTCGTCCTTTAGTGCCAGCTTCTTGTGGTCACTGTTTTTTTGAAACAGCCCTATCAAGGCCTTCAAAATTGCAAATGGAGTTTTCTTACCATGGAGGTTCAAGAAAATACGATCTTGAACTCCTTCTAGGATAATCCTTCTCACCTTTGCCACACATTTTCTCCATTCTGCCAAATATTGAGCATCATCTGGCTTAGGAATATCTTTTTCTATGAATTCCTTAAGCTTGTTATCTTCCAACACTACCTCCATATTGTCGTTTCAAGCTATATAGTTCAAAATAACTTCAAGGGAATTTTCGAGTGTCAATCTGTAGAACAACATTTTGCTGGCTCTGAAGTATGATACTACAAATTCAATTTCTCCTGTAAAAGACAAACTCATATTCTCCTCTTCTATAGTTATTTCAGCTCTGATACCATGGGGAAATTCCTTTTAGATTCAAACTGAAGATTGTAATATGCTAAAACAATTGACTTGAATCTACTCTACTCATCAGTGGAAACAATAAATGATCGATAAAATCACAAAGCATAAAAGAGAAAGAATTCAATCACACATAACATGATAATTTTCTGGGGAAGGCCACACCTAAAAAACCATGCTATCTTTATATTACATTGATAAAAAGATAGGAGAAGATTGCAATTCTTTTCTCAAGCTTGAGTAACCTCTGCACTATCTCTCTCTATCTCACTTCTTCCCAGACAAGCTTAAGACAATACTTAGCCAGTTTTTTCTGTCTTCCAAGCTCCTATTTCCTTGCATCGTTTCCTAGGTAATTAGCCCATATTTAATTAGGAAATTCCACAAATATGAATTGTGCAATCCTCATAGGCCTTCCTCTGATTGCATGCACCACCTATACAATTTGGATGATTATAGAACTGATAGTACAATGTCCCTGAACTCCAACCTCAACTAGGTCTTTCTTTGATCTGACATGCATGAGTTGATTATGAGTGAATATTTAGTTCACTGGTTGATCAGTGTTGGTTACACCCCCTACTACAGGTTACACGCCATTGGATCTACCACTAATTCCTCCATCAGTTGGAACTAGTTTAATTGACTTTAACTTAGTTAAACTGAATTAAATAGTTACAACTCAAAATAAAATCGACCAGGATCGTAAACAATACTACACTCTACATGACTCTAGTTAGACCCTCAACTCGAAGTAACTGAGGCAAATAATTCAAATTAACTTAGTTAACTATTACAAATTGTCATGAGATGTTGAATTACAATTTAATTCCTAATTAAATTCAAGGACAAAATTATATTAGGATTTTCATGTTGCATTTTCAACACATGTAACGTAAAAGGATGGCTATAATGTTAGGTACCTCCCCGAAGAACCCAGATGTACCCCTCAAGTATCTGGGGAGTCTACAAAGCCATTTGTGAAAGCAAGTGATGTGGTTTAAGCCCATATCAGTGGATGAGGCTTGTGTACAGGTATAATACCTAGAGAACATAGGTGTGAAGAAATCGTAATCTAGTGGATCGAAACAAAAGGAGTTATGAAAATTCTAAGGAGGTGAAGAAGAAGTGGAAAGGGGGAAAAGATAAAAAGATGTTAGTCACAAAACATTAGTGGAAATATCCCATCAACCACTACAACCATTATACAATGATGGTCATACAGAGGTAAAGTGTTGGGTGTTGCATCTATAGCTTAACCCAAAGAATAAAAAAACAAAAATAGTATAAGAAGAATCTTATGGCCATTTATTGAGAAACCAAGTTGAAAGCATCTTAGATGTGGACAAGAAGATCATATGTAAATTAGTGCATGAATAGGTGAATCATAGTAGCCTTTGGCAATAGAAATAGAAAGAAAAGACCATACTCTTCTATATAAATATATAGGTTAATTAAAAGACCAATATTTTTTGTTTGACTCAAGATCATAGGAAAATATCATTGTAGTATAGAGATAATCAAAAAACTGAGATTGGAAGTTCAAGATCATCCAAGCCCATATCCATTGGGATGGGTAAATTATGATGTGAAAATAAACGTAACAAAATAGTGAAAAAACATATTTTATATCATTGTTAATTTTATTCATGAGGTAGAACTAGTTATAGTTCCCCTCGATGCATGTGGGGTGGTGTTTGGAGGTCATTACATGTAAATGTGAGATGCAATATTCAAGTGGAAATAAAATTAGTACTTCCTCATTAAGGATGGAAAACCATTCACCATCAACAGGAAAAAAGGCACATTGAAAATTTTACTAGTAAGTCCCAACGACATCAAGAAACTAGTCATTTCTAGCAAGAAGTATGTTTGATTGTTTTTAGAGAAAAGGAATCCCTAGAGGGGTGTAATAATAAATAGAAACATCAATTGGAAGAGGTTTTAAGGAGTATAGGGATATGTTCTAGGAGCCTAAAGGGCTACCACCTAAGTGTGAACTAGAGCATGAGATCCACTTATTGTTGGATTTCTTATTTACAAACATTAGGCTATATAAATAGACTATAACATAATCAGGTGAGGTGAAGAAATGATTTCAATAGCTACTATAACATGGTGTCATTTGACTGAGTACATCACCATGTGGGTCACCCATCATCATTGTGGCAAGGAAGGATATAGCCTAGTGATCGTGGAAAGATTACAAGGCATTAAACAAAATTATACTCAAGAATATGTACCCCCTACTTAGAATACATGATTTACTGCATCAGTTGCAGCAACTGAAATACTTCACCAAGTTGGACTTAATGTATGGACATCACCAAGTTCAAGTTGGAGAAGAAAATATTTAGAGGACCACCTTCAAATCCAAGAAAGGTCTGTATGCATGGTTAATCATTTCATTTAGCCTATGCAATGCACGAAGTATATTTATGAGGTTAATGAATGATATAGATTCATTTTTTATTTCGCATTATGATTATATATTGGTATATAGTGTTACTTGGGAGGAACACATGTCACGTTTGACATAGGTTTTGGAGACATTAAAGAAGCACCAACTTCTAGTAAACCTCAAGAAGTGTGAGTCTTCAAAACAATCTTTCATTTATCTGGGTTATGCGATAAGAGGAGGAGATCTTAAAATAGATCCTTCCAAGATGGATGCCATCATGAAATGGTTGGTTCCTACTAAAGTTTTTAAGGTCATTAGTTTTTTTGGGCTAGAAAAATACCTGAAGAAATTCATAGCCTCATTTTCAGTAGTGACAACACCACTCCATGTCATAACATTAAGTTTCAAGAGTTTCTAGTTGGGAAACAGTGAGCAAAGGGCCTTTGAGTTCACAAAGAAGATCAGTCAAGTACCATTCCTAGCATTATCAAACATGAAGTAACCCTTAGAAGTGGAGAAAAATGTGAGTGGGTATGCTATGGGGGAAGTCTTGATGCAAGGAAGAATGCTTATATGCTACTATTATGAGGTATTTCAAAGGAAATTTCTTAACTACCCTACTTATGACAAGGAGCTTTATGCCCTAGTACATGTTGTGAAGAAGTGGAAACATTATCTTATGAGAAAGGAAATAGTAATCCACACATATAACTAGCCACTACAGTACCCACAGGCCCAAAGTAAGCTACAACAGATCAAGAGTTACAAATGGATGGGGGTTTTATAAAAATTTCATTTAGTGGTCAAGTCTAAAAAGGGCAGTGAAAAATATCTTGAAAAACATGCTTTTAAGGCCATGCACATTAAATATCACAACTTTGGGAACTCTCATGCACATATATCCATTCACCTATGATGCATATAGAGAGGCATATTTAGAGGATGGTGAATTGAAGGAGGTGTTTCAATAGTTGCAGAGCTAAAGTCATGTGCATAATGGTGGTAGCATAATCGACTACCATTTGTAGGATGAGTTACTCTTCAAGCTAGATAAGTTATATGTACGTAAAGGTGAGCGACTATGATTGATTAGAGAGACTCACATCTCCAAGGTTGTAGGGAACTTTAGTGTAGTGAAGACAATATCCAACTTGTAGAAGTATGTGTGTTAGCCCAAGATGCAAGAACAAGTAGTTAGGTTCATAATAGGATGCATAATTTGTTGTATCAACAAGCCTAGTCACATGAAATATGGTTTATGTCATCCCTTACTTGCAACCACTTTTCCTTGGGAAAACATTTCCATGGAATTTGTGTGAGGTTTACCAACAACCAGGAAGGGGCATGACTACCAAGTCATGGTAATTGAAAAGTTCAACAAGATGTGTGTTTTGATGACTTATAAAATGACGATCAATGGGAAAGAAACAATGAACTTGATATTTGGATAGGTCTGGGTGAAATTTGGGATATTGAGGAGAACCATTTTAGATAAGGGCATACAAAGTCTCAGTGCATTTCAGAATACATTATGGGAGAAGATGGATGTAAATTTAAAGATGTTTACAACATTCCATCCTTAAATAGATGGGAAGATATAAGTAGTCAATAGAAATTTGGTACAACTTTTGAGGGGTTACAGTCAGAAGCATTTGAAGACCTGGGATGAAAATCTGGTATATATACAACATTCTTATAATATAATAGTTTTCACTTCTACTGGTAAGTCTCCATTTGAAATTGTTTTTGATATTTTCCATCTTCACCTTTGAATATTGCATATGAGAAACAAGGAAGAGTGAAGATAGATATTACAAGGGATTACTTGAGGCCATAAAAAATTATGGAGAAGATCAAGAAAATCCATATATAAATATAGGAGGCATTGCAGAATTCAAAGGAAAAATACAAGGTTTGGCATGATCAATAGAGAACATAGAAGTCATTTAAGGTGAGAGACAAAGTATGGTTACAATTGAACAAGGAGAGGCTACATGGTTTTGGTAATAAATTAAGACCTTGTGATATGGTCCCTTTGAGATACTTTAAAATGTGGGAGATAATGTATATAGACTTAGTCTACCCCAATACATGCACATTTACTAAGTCGTGAATCTAGAGAAACTGAAACTCTATGAGCCTTCCATGTTAGATCATGAAGAGGAATAAGTCCTACCTTCTATAGAAGATTTGGCACTAGATGCTCAAGAATAGTTAAAAATGGATAAAAAAATTCATAAGAGGTTCATAACTACAAGACAGGTGCAACATGACCTTTAGAAAATTAGGTTGAAGGGACAACTTCCAATCAAAGCTAAATGGTATAGTCAAGAGAAGGTGGATCAAAAACTTCCTGACCTCATTTAGTAGAAGCTTTTAGGTACCAAAAGCCTCCAACAATGTGGAGGTGTTATTCGTATTCTATCATTATATTTCTTTTCATCGACCTCGATGTTTTAAAAATGGAAAAAGTGGAGGAATTAGTGCATAGGACCACTTTTACTAGTGGGACCCAATTTGGTAATTTGGGGTATGAAACATTCTAGGAATAGTTTGAGGCATTAAACAACATTTTTTTGGGTAAAAGTCTTCCTCTTTAATGCCTCAACATTTTCTCCAATTCTACACAGATCTACCTTTCCAACAGTGCAAGAATCACCTCAATTGGAGTTTGTATCTAAAATTTGTGCCACTCAAAAGCTAACCTTCCTATTTTTACCACCATAATTTGAGAGGATGCCATGTTATCCCCATTACTCATGGAAAATTTACTAGCCACATGATTATGATGAAGAATATTCTATATTGTAACTATAACTAAGAGTTGAAGAGGTCAAACTTCACCACTAGTAGGATATCAAGCTATGTTATAAACAATCCATTACAAGGAAGAGGGGTTCCGTTCTTTTCTATGGAATTTTGTTCCATGAGTGAGCATAGTAGCCAAGATGGATAAGGAGAGAGTACATAGAGAGGATTTGTGAATTGTAGTATCCCACAAGCCACATACCTTACTTATTTGTACTTGCAACAATTTTTTAGTCAGAAAAAGAAAGCAAAGTGGCTTCACCTTCCAACTAGGTTTTATCCCAAAAGAGTTTCCCTAGACATATTGTGGCTTCACCTTCCAACTAGGTTTTATCCCAAAAGAGTTTCCCTAGATATATTGTGGCTTCACCTTCCAACTAGGTTTTATCCCAAAAGAGTTTCCCTAGATATATTGTGTCAATTTTTTTGTAACTTTTTATTTATTTATTTTCTATTTTCTACATAATTAGAATTTCCATGTGTACACAATAAATGTTAATTTACATGTCAAAAAATCTATAGAGAAAAGCCTCATAGGGTAGATTTTGGATTTCTAAGTATAATTTATTAGATTTGTTGTTACAAATTGGTTAGTGGAATATCCATGGAAGTTATGGATTAATATAATATATTAATTTTCAAATTAATTCATTTATTACTCATGATTCTCTCATGTAAAGTGAAGAAACCACATAGAACTTATTATCAACTAATTCTAAAATTAACAATTGTAAAGGATGGATCTTTCTTTACATGGAGTTTTATTTCAAAAATTCATCACTTTTATATACTCATATGAATACATATAACTAAATAAAATTTAATAAATAGATTCATGTTTCGATGGCTCACACAAGATAATTTTATTTACAAATAATTGATTTAAAAAATAAAATTTAGAAATGTTATTATGTTTAAGGAAATAAAATATCGTATGGTGCAAAATGTTCAAATATATAGACACTTGTATGTATTCCTAGGAGCATGCGCACATTCTTGAGCATCCATACTCAACAAGCACTTAGCTGCCAACCAAAACAGTGTTGAGCTATCAACTCACCATGAATCATGGACATTTAATGATGTATAGATTTAAAGTATCATAAGAAAATTTTACATTTTCATAAATTAAGTTATTAACTTTTGTTGTTGAGAAATACATTCTATAATCTATTATGAAGGATTTGTGAAATTTCTTCTACACTCAACCTAATATTGATATATTTCATTTTTAAAATAATAAAAAGCATATATTCATTAAATTAAAAATTATGTCCAAAATATATATATATATATTATATATTTTAATTAATATCATTATAAAACATAAATAATACATCGTAACGTTTAATTCGTTATGTTCATTGAGTTCACTTTTCTCACTAGACTTACTTTTCTTGCTCATGAAAAGCTGGAACCTATAAACCTATTGTCCGCAAGTTTTAGCATATTAAAACTGAAAATAATTCTTCTTTAAAATTTGAGAAAAATTATATATTAAATGAAACCAAGATTTAAAATATCAATAAACTTAGAAATCCAAAAGGTTATGAACACCATAACAACAAACCTTATTCCTCCCACAACTCATCTTGATGATCCTTTATAAAATAAAATAATAACCTCCAATATGGATAGCAATCCAAAGTCTATTGTTGCAGTAATAGCAATAATGGTGTGTGCACGTGAGCACAATGATTAAAAAATTAATGAAAAATATGGACATTTCTTCAAACTTTTTACGCATTGTCAATAACTATTCATATATTTATTTATATACTTAATTTTTTCATATATATAATTATGTATTCAAATGGCATGGATATTTAATATTTTGCTAACCATCAACACATGCATTTATAATATGCAAATGCAAACCTAAAACTAATAATTAGGGAATTATAAATTTATTGGGTTGTGTGTGTCATTATTTTGAATTCAATTGTAATGAAATGTTTTGCTATGAAATGACTAAAGGAAAAAGCATGAAATAACTTCAAAAATTATAATAATAGTGTTATCAATTGTGTTACTTTATAAGGAAGGTGTGATGCTTCAATGAGAAAAGCTGAAGAGATTGTATCATGATTTAGAAAAGTTTCTTCCATTGAACCAATGTCACTATGATATGTATGAGTGCAATTCTTTATTAACATTCATTTTTTAAACCAATGCTATAATTGATCATTCATATAATTGATCATTGATTGATTTTGAAGTTGGCATGCCCAACTTCAAAAGCTTCAATCAATCCTACAATGACCACAGCGTCTACAATATATCGTAACAAATATATGAGTATTATTATACTAGGTCCTTCCTAAAGATAACTCCTTGGCCAGCAAATTTATTCCAATAAATAACTAATGCACAAAGATGTTTCATTGACACACTATATAGTTTCATAGTCTACATCTATAAAACTATTGCCCATTAAATATATTATATTGGTAAAGCATATAATAAAATTAAAAATTGAAAGTGAATATAAGTGTCGATAGGTAAAAATTATATAAAAAAAAATTGGTTAAAAGTATCATTCACAAATCTATATTACTTATATGAATGCCACACTATTTGAAAATTTAGCACTTTTAATATTAAATTTAAAACCTCACACTTATTTTAAATTTATTTTAAATAAATATCTTCATATTTATTATTGTATTGGAAAGTGTTTTACCATGGATTATGTATTATGATGGTGATGTCTAATCTTTTTGGTTTAATTGCAAAATAATAACAATAAAAAACTAATTTAATTTTAAAATAGTTGATATTGATAATAATAAGGATATTAGAAAAAAAAGACTAAAACAAATATATGGAAAATTCTATTTAGGGAATAACCACGGGAAATGGATTAAAGCTTTTTATTGTAATAACAATAAACTATTACATTTCACTTGCTTCTTTTCACTCATACTTATGTAAAATTAAATTTCATTGCAATACCATGGATTACCAATATAATGGGTATGGTCAAATTTTACTTTGATTTTCTTTCACACCTAACAATCTCCCACTTGAGACAAAATAAAAGCTTGAGTGAATATCTTTGACATTGTTTCTCTCTCCTCACTACTAATTCTTTTCCAAGATGCCTTTCATCATGTTTTCATTACTCCAACCAAGGCTCTACAAAGCTCCTACTTAGCCTTTGGCAAAATCTTTGTTAACATATCAATTGGATTATCTTTAGTGTGTATTTTATCCAACTGTAACATCCCATCATCTAACACTCAATGAATCCAATGATATCAAACATCAATGTGCTTTGTCTTAGAATGATATGCTAGAATTTTTCGCTAAACAAATGGCACTCTAACTATCACATTGTAACACATATTTATCTTGTTTTATTCCCACCTCTCTTAAGAATAATTGCATCCACAACATTTCTCTGCAAGATTCTATGGTAGCTATGTAATCTCCCTCTATTGTGAATAGGGCTACTACTTTCTACAATCTAGGCATCTGAGACATTGTTGCACCTGCAAAAGGGTATAAATAACTAGTGATATAATTTATAGTATCCACGCATGTAGCCATATTTGCATCTATATAACCTTCAAGAACAACATTATTATTACCAAAACATAAACAATGATTACTAGTACCCTTGAGATACCTCAAAATCCACTTTACAGCTTGCCAATGTTGTTTTTCTAGATTTGCAAGGAACCTGTTCACTACTTGCACTAAATGTGAAATATTTAGATGGGTACATACCATGGCATATATCAAGCTACCAATCACCGAGGCATAGGGTATTTTACTAATTTCCTCCTTGTCATCAAAAGAGTGAAAATTGTCACTAAGTTTGAAGTGTGATGCTAGGGTTGTACTGACTTGTTTGGAATACTTCATATTGAACTTATATATACCTTCTCAATATATATTTCATGTTACAACCACAACGTTTTGTTCTTTTGTCACATATAATCCTCGAGCCCAATGTTTTTTTGATAGACCTCAATATTTCATTGCAAATTGATCGCCCAAATATTTCTTCAAATTATTGATCATGTTCTTATCATGTCCAAGAATTAACATATCATCCACATTCAATAGTAGTATAATATACTTTCCTTGGTCATACCTCTTAAAGTAGACACAATGATCAACCTTTATTCTTTTGATGTCATTCTATAACATAAATGAATCAAATTTCTTGTACCATTAGCGAGGTGTTTGTTTGAACCCATAAAGGCTCTTCTTCAACTTGTAGAGAAGGTTCTCTTTACCTTTTACCTTGAAACTTTTTGGTTGTTCCATCTAAATTTCATCCTTCAAATCTCCACAAAATAAAGTTTTCTTCGCATATAATTTTTAACATTCCAAGTCTAAAACAACATAAATACCAAGGATAACTCTTATGGATGCCATTTTAACAATAGGTGAATTTTTTTTGTAAAGTCAATATATATATTTTTTTGGAAAATTTCTTCACGAGCCTTGCTTTGTATATTTCCTTCTTCTCCTCACCCTCATGTTTAATTCCATATACCCATTTATTTTGTATGACATTTTTTTCCTTTTGAAAGCTTCACTAACTCTGAAGTTTTTTTTTCCCAACAAATAATCAATTTCTTTCTTCATTTCTTTCTTTAACTTTTTGCTAGTTCTCACTTCAGAAAATTCTTTAAAACAATGAGGTTCACCTTCATTAGTTAGCAAAATATAATTTTAGGGTGGACAACTTTTTGATGTCTTATGATGCTTGGTAGACGTGTGAACCAACTGTGGTAGAAGTTTTTCTTGTTGAATGTATTATAATGGATCCACCATGTTTTCTTCTTCTTGTTTTCCATCATTTTCTATTTGTTTTCCATCATGTTCTTGAATTTTCTGCCTAGATTCTTACAATGTTGGGATATTTTCTTGTTGTTTTATAAACCTTTCCATAATTTTATTGACCTCCATATCTCCATACTGTTAAGAAAACCTAGGTTACACCATTAACAATAAGAATCTATAGCTTTGATATCATTTGTTAAAAAAAGACAAAAAAAACAGAAACAAATTAACTCATAAACTCAACACATAATTTTCGTGGAAACCCGATTTTAAGGAAAAAACACAAGGAAAGGGATTAGAGCTTTTTATCACAATAATAATAAAACTACTACATTCCACTCACTTCCTTTTACTCGCACACCCATGTAAAACTTTTACTTTGATAGGTATATATATATATATATATATATATATACTACTTCCTTTTACTCGCACCCCTGTAAAAATAAATTTTGTTACAATACCATAGGTGAGAGAGAGAGAGAGAGAGAGAGAGAGAGAGAGAGAGAGAGAGAGAGAGAGAGATTAGCAAAAACTAGCAACAATATCAAATAACTTCACATTTGGCTCTAGACCACTTAAGCTAACCCTTAGCCCTATACTAATTATGGCTTCACTAAATAATAAAAGAAAATAAATTTTAAAAACTATAAACCTTTTTCTATATATCTATATATATATATATATATATTCATTTTCAATCAATAACAAGGTAATTTAGGATTCCAAAACTCACTTTACTCATACTAATTACATACATGGAAATCAAAATATTGATGTACATTATACATTAATTTCAATGAAAAACTTTTATCCATTATTGATAAATGAACAATGCTATAATAAAAATGTAAATTTACATAAAAATATAAGTAAATATTTACATAGAAATTGATCTTGAATATAAATAAAGATAGAAGTACAATATATTGTAGATCAAAATCAATGCATTAATTTAAGTATTTATACATTGACTTTAATGTACATTGTGTATCGATTTTAGCGTACATTTTTATCATTTATTTATCAATTCAACATATTGAATAAAAATTGAAATAAACATATAAATTGATATAGAGATAGAAATTAACATTTAAATTGAAATAAATTTTGACAGTGAATTTGAAATTAACCTATACAATGAAATCATGATGCAGGAGCATCAACCCAGTCAGCGAGTATTTTTACTAGGCCCCGGGCACACAATCTTCAAAAATATATATATATATATATATATATATATATATATATACTTCTCAAGTGTATATATTTTCTCAAATTTATAAAAAATTATGTAGGTTGATATAAATATAGGTGTCCAGATTCTTCTCGAATCTGGGTGGTTAGTTTGTTTTCTGAGCTAGTTTATTTACCATTTCCAAGTGTAACCAGTCTTGAGCTAGTTTATTTACCAATTAGACCTTTCCAATTGTAACCAGTCTTGATTTAGTTGTTAGGGAGTTAGAATACGGGACAGATGTAGTCATTTCCATTAAACTTAGATGCCTTATGGGACAACTGCAAATGTTTTCTGAGAGTGTATTCTAGAACAGGCCAGTTGTTATGGCATTGGGGAGGCCTCCCTGGCAGGCTACCTCTCGTTGTTTGTTAACGAATGTTTCATTATATATATATGAATTCAGAAGTTAGATAAAAGAGTTAGAGAGGTTAAGATGAGTTTGAGGAAAAAGGGATAGATCTGGGAGGACTCAGGTAGTGAGCCCATTTTATATCTCTATACGTACATCCTTTTGAATGATTAATAAAATTGGTGGTTTTCTGTGTTTATTTCCCACGTTTTACCTTGTCATAAGTTATGCCAGAGACAGTCAGAAGGGCATATGTCTCTGGATTGATTCGATTAATGTCCAAAGAGGGTGTGGCTATTGAATGAGTGAACAGACGTTGGGAGGTTGCAACTTGTAACTATATCTTTGCTTAATGAACAACTCCTATGTGTGTGTCGGGAAAAATCCATGAATTTACCATTAACTGTATCTAAGCCAAGAAAAAGAGAGCCGGTATGGAGATGAATGTCGTGGAGGTAAGTGGCTCATCACCCTGGTTGGATTTGGAGCCAGCATGTGTTAACACTAGCGCTGGAAGAGAAGTAGTGCTTGATTTGTGGGTGAACTTCGTAGTTTGTGCGCCAAACCTTTGCGCATGAGTATTGTTTAAATTACAATGTGTGGAGAAGACCCACGTTGGTCGGGCCTCAAATGCATTCGAAGGGATAAAAATAGCCGACGACTCCCACCATTAACGACAACCGAAAAAAGATCAACCCGTGACTTCGCCAATAGTCCTGACTAGCCGGACTCAAGTGGGACCAGTCGATTGGTTAGGCATTGAACTAGTCAGGGCACTGTGGAGTTGACGGTGACGGGAAGGAGCACCGACCTCCGACCTCTGACATCAAGGTAGGACTACAAGGTATGAGTGGCAGAGAATTTATGCGTAGGAGACGATTGTGGGCAGAAACATCCAGGGCAGTGCCAGAGATTGAGACTCGAAGTTAGGCATCAGGGTTGAAGACCAACTACGGTTAAAATGCAGGAAGAGAGAGAAAAATGGATTTCTCATGTATTTGTAACGATGCATGAGGTACATAAATATTTGTATTTTGTTTCAAATTCCGTCGACTGAATTATGTCTTTGAATCGATTAAGAAGCAAAATTTTGTGGACTGTTCGAGGATGTGTGTAGCCTACTTGCTTGGAGACTTGTAGTGTATGGAGATGATTGGAGCAAGAGAGATGATATTATGTGAGATTTAATAAGAATTTCAGCGGAGAACTATCCATGGTCTTGAGAGAAAATAAACGGGATTAGCCTGAGGCCATGTTTCCAAGTGTATGGAGATGATTGGAGCAAGAGAGATGATATGCATGTGGGATTTAGTAAGAATTGCAGCAGAGAACTATTTATGGATTTGAGAGAAAATAAGAGATGATATGTATGTGGGATTTAGTAAGAATTGCAGTAGAGAACTATTTATGGATTTGAGAGAAAATAAATGGGATTAGCTTGAGGTTATGAAAATAAGCGTTTATTTTTTGTAGTAGGAAAAATGAGATTGACTTCATTAAAATTGAGAAGTTACATATGTTTGTTACAATCTGATGTTGCCTTTAAGAAGAAAAGGAATAAAAAATATGTCTACCAGAGAGAACAGAAAGTTGGAATTGTAAAGATTAAGCAACAAAATTAGATAGAAAAAACAAACCTAGAAAAAACAAACCAAGACCAAGCCCATCTAGGGGCACAAAGAGAATATCGAGAAACCTTCTCTATAAAAAGCGTGCCAGAGAATATCGTACAATACTAGAATTCAAAAGATCCTGAATTGTGAATGGAACCATGTATCAAAAATTTAAAAAACATTATGCTAGGGAAAAGAGGGATATCGTGCTTGGACAAGGCATCCACATCCATGTTTTGTTCACAATACACATGGAGGAAGGAGATGTCATTGAAGAAGGGAAAGAGGCGAGTAATGTTTGTCATCCAATGGTGTAGAAATGTAACCTCTAATGAGTTCTACCCCTATATCCAATCAACGACAGTCTTAGAGTCTCCTACAATCTTAATGGAATCTATTCCAAACCAGATAGCATTGTGAAGTAATCCCCACAGAGTCATGATCTCCACCTAACAATTTGTTCCACCACCACCATGTCAATAGAAGCAAAATTCCCAAGTTGAACAGATCTTGATTAGTGCTCCACAACCACAGATGCCATCAACTGAGGCTCCATTAAAGAAAACAAAAGGAAAGAAGTCCCCCGAATACTGGAAGCGAACAACACACCAGGGAGACATAGGAGACCAGGGACCAATTTCAAGAAAATGGCCAACAATTTTAACATTGGTGGAAGAGCAGTCTAGGATCATGTTTTCAAAGATAGTGGCATTTTTGGAATGCCAAATCCCTCAGAGGACATACAAGGGAATCACTTGGTAGGGTCTTTGACCCATCGACCAATACAAGAGGCATTCAAAGATAGTAGACCACTCCCTGTCAACCTTAATTTTCAACAAATCTGCTATAGTTCCAAATGGCCTTGGCAAAAGGGCACTCCATGAACAGGGGAGAAATTTCCTTGAAAGCACGATGCTTGGTGCATTGTGGAGTATTTTCAAGCATAATGCTTGGTGCATTGTGGAAGCCCATCTTGTTGACATTAATTTTTTGTTGTTGTTGCCAAAACTTTCTCATGAAAAATAGTGGTGCTAGAAAATGTGTGATGACAGTGTATCGAGAGAAGGTTTTGATGGTGATAGTTATCTTATGATTTTCTTATTATCTATTGTGGTGGCTCCTAAGAACTAATGATATTGTATCCCACCACCTAGTGATAGTGAGTAGTTCTAAGTTTGGTGACTCTAATGATTGCAGATTTTCCTTCTTGCAATCATGCACCCACACCAAATAATTTAAATTCCTAATCGTCAAGAATGATTACTCATGTATGCATGTCTTGTCTTATTGGATGTGAATTTATTGGGAAAAATTGGATTATTCAATTTTTTTTACGAAATGCAAACTAAGATTTTGTATGAAGTAGAAAGAATATAATAGTTCTTATGTTGCAAATTAGTTATCCCTAACCATCAAGCCTTCTTTATAGTGAATGATGGATGTTGGAATATTGTGAAGTAAGAAATGTGGGTGTGAAGGCTGTCCAATTACTGGATTACATACACCATGATAAAGAAAAATTGTGTGGAGTTCCAATAAATATCGATGTGCATGTTGCATCGACTAGTGCCTTTGAATAGTAGTAGACAATAAGGAGAGTGATTGCAGCCATAAAGTGACCGAGGAAAGGGAGCATACAGATCTCTCAAGCGAAGGAATTGTGACAAAAAAATGGAGACAACTTAAGTGCTCAATGGAGGAAGAGAGAAGTGATTGATTGAGGAAGTTGCAGCCTAATAGCTTGGAAATTTGAGGATCAAGAGTGCTCAGAAGAGTTTCTATTGTACAGAATTGGAAGCAGGACAACTTCCAGCTGTCGTTGCGTAGAAGTTGTCAGAGGTAGTTCCATAGTTCTGATTGTGGGAAGAATTTCCAAGAGAAGGAAGATAACTAGAGAAGGGCTTGGTACAAGTGCCATGGTGAAAAATGGAAAAAAAATTACATTGATGGAGAAGGCTTATTGCAGCTCATGGGTGGAAAAGGAGAGTCAAAATAAGAGGGAAGTGAGAAAGGCTATTAATGGCATGGGAAGGGTTCAAAGAGAAATCACAATCAAATGAAGATGAGTTCCAAAGAAGCTCGCATGAAGAAGATAAGTGATGAGGAACTTGAGAGGGAAATGGATGAATTTAAAGTACATCTTAATGCATTAGAGGAGTTGCTACAACAATATGAAGAGGACTAGAGATATGGTTGGACACTGAAGAAGGAAAATGTAACAAGGAATTCATTGCAAATGCAACTAAGACAAAGGTTGTATGTTAGGTTGAAGGGAGAAATCAAAGCATCTGAGTATGAAATAGATGTTCACTATTGTGAACCAGAATAAGGACCAATCCTTGGAGAGGATGATAGTAATGAAGATGTAGAGAAGAGACTTGTTGAGAGTATGTTGTCGCTACTACAAAACCATCTAAAACTTTAGTCTACATCAAAATTTTGGAGCTTACTTTAACCTTGCATGTTATTATTTCAAGTAATAAGAGTAAGAAGAAGAACATGTACCATATTTCAAGAAGACACAAAGATAACAACAGAAAGAATGGCTTGACATTGCCATATCATTATTCAGTCCATGCCATCAATGTCATGTCATGTGTTGTTAAGGTGTCACCGGAAGATGTTATATGAGTAATCATTTTCCACTTCATTTGCGGATATGGTTATGTAATTTACAATATATGAGAATGTAATGTAAAGTGGAAGTTCAAGAGTCATCTATAGAATGTGAAAAGTCATGAAGGAGTCAAAGGGTCATATGGAAGTCAAAGAGTCATAAGGGTAGTCCAAGAGTCACAAGGGAGGTGAAGAGTCACCCTATTTGTTATATGTACACCCTCATAGCTCACGCAAAAGAATTTTCACCTTGCCTCCTCGTACCAATTATTGGAGAGGAAGATAGCTCTTTTGGAGGAAAAAGTGGTTGCTCCCCTATTGGAGCTAGTGGTTTTCATTGTATTGATGTATCTGGTGGGCTCTAGTATTGTAGCAATAATGCTACAACTCCTGGAGCTTCCTATCTCTAATTTTATCAACCCGGTAGTTCATAACAAATTTGGAAGCGACGGTGCTGTATGCACAAGTACTAGCTCTTGTCGCAGCTGTCATTTGGTCAGCTAGCACAAGTCCGCTAGGGCTCAAGCCAACTTCTATATGTTCTCAGAAGAAGCTTTCTAAATGATGGACGAGGTTATCTCCAAGGAAATTAACCTATTTTGAAATAATGAACTGAAAGCCAACAAAACAGGGAAACCCTAGTAAACCCTAATCTGACTAGTCTAATCTCTATGATGCAATGGTGGGAGTGCAAACTTTTAGAAATGATGCCATTACTTCTAGTGATATGAGATGCATGAATTCAAGCTACTTCTACTGAAAAGAACATTGTTTTTGTATTTTTGCTTTGGTGGTTGGAGTTATTACGATTTTGTTTCTTATTAGGGTTTGACTGTGCAGGGGTGGTTCGAAGGGAAAGAAAGCTTGGGAAAGGTCAGGAGGGCTAGGAGAGGTTCCAGAGGATCCAAAACATCATTCCACAGAAGCCCACAATGTTCAGGTGCTCGGCAACCAAGGTTACAGGTTTCTACAGGATGTCTGCAGGGGATCCTACAGGAAGCTTGGGATTTCTACAGGAAGTCTGCTAACTTCTACAGGATGTTCTGTGGTTGGAGTGTTGGGCGATGGAGGAGTAGAGGAGTTGTATGGGTGGATAGGTAGGATGGAAAGGGAGCTTATGATGGCTCAGGGACAGAGATATGAGATGAGGAAAGAGTGCTTGCAGCTTGTTGGTGAATGGAAGGGTGGAAGCAATGAAGAGTCCAAAAATATGGAGCTACGTGAACAGTAAAGGTGTTGGAAGGCAAACGAGCTGAACAAAGGTTGGGTAGGTGACTTTAGGCGTGGTCGAGAAGAAGAAGAAGATAACAAAGTGATGCACCGCAGTGTAAAGGAAACAAATTTGCACAAAACCAAGAATTCATCAACCTATCCTAACTGTGTTATTAAATCAACGAACAACAATGTAAACTTCAGAGAAAAATCGTGCATGGAGTTGGAATGAAGAAGTACTGCTCAAGATTAGAGTGCATGAATGGATCTACAATTGAAATGACTGTGTTGCAGCCTGAATGAAAGTGTATGACTGCGTTTTTTTGGTGGCTGGTACGGTCTACACCCCAATCTCCAAACAGAGATGGCAGTGAGTGCACTGTCAGCCTTTTCTTGGAGCTCTAATGAATGCTGATCCTCCTACTCTAATCTAAACAACTAAAAGCAATTGAACTGTAAACTAGTCCTACTCAATCACATCAAAAGAAATCGAATCAGCAGACTGTAACTTCTAAATGCATGTCAAAGCAATGGAATAAAGTGCTGAAAGGAAAGTGAAATAACAATACAAGGAAGAGGAGGTCTATTGCTCTCAGGTTGGGCCCTAACCTGAGAGCTATAGCTCCCTTAAAAACTCAGAATTTTAATCCAAAGCTGCCTGCCTTTATTGAATAATCATGAGTCTAATATCATGCCAAAACTGGCTTACAAAAAGCAAAAACCAAGCTGTAGCTCGTGCTTAGAAATTGCAACAGTAGTTCAAAAGTTCAAAAAGCTCCTATCAAAGGCCACGGCCTTAATATTTATACATGATGAGGGTCCAGCTAGCTTCCTCAATACATGGAGCTTGGTTGTCCAACTGATAGTTAAACTGCTGTAAACTGTTGTTCCTGTAGAACATGTTGGCTGCCTTTAAGCTCGGTGGGGAGAGCTGTTGGAGCTCGGAGCTAGGGTGGAGATCACGAGGGAGGTTATTTAAGGCTGTAGACAACCTCCCTATAAACCTGCAATGTCACCTTTCTTGTCTCTTTGTCTCCTTCTGCGTGGTCTTTGCTCCCTTAAATGCCAAAAAACCTGAAATCATCATGTATTAGCCACATAGATATAATGCCTGCCCTTCTTCCTACAAATAACACGAATATACCAAGAAATGAATGCATAAGTGATAAAATATGAAGGGTTGAGCAAGGTAAGTAGGCCAAATGAGCCCAAATTGTTACCAAAAATTGGGGCTCATCATCACCCCCCAGCTAAAATATTTGCTCATCCTTGAGCAATTTTGCCCCAGCTCCTTGTCCTTGGCCGAGAACTAGGCTCCGGAACACGCTCTTTCTTTCCTACTCTTGGTGGCTCTGCCTGTTCTGCCCGTGGTGGCGATGAGGGTGCCGCTCCTTCCCTCTTCTCTGTTTCCTTGACCTGGAGCCGGGCTTTTGAAGCCGATTGGTCTATCCTTCTTTTCCAAGTAGTTGTTTTTGGGCTCCCCTTCTCATAGGTGACCGATATCTTTGAGGGGGACCTCTCACTGGGTGAAGTAGGGGCATCCCCTGTAGTGACTTGGCTACTGGATGGGGGCTGTGGCTTGCCCGCCTTTATTCTCGAACTTCTTCGGGCTTCAAAGTATAGAGGGGTCTCCCTCTTTCTCTTTTATTTTGGCTTAGGTGGCGTGCTGAGAGCGGCCAGCACAGCTGCTGCCTCCCTTTCACGGATATCAGCTTTCTTCTCCTTGGGTTTCACCTTTTCAAGGCTTCCTGTAGAAGACCCTGTTTTAGCCAATTTCGGGCTTCCTGTAGAAGACCCTGTTTTGGTAATTTTCAGGCTTCCTGTAGAAGCCCCTTTTTCAATAGTTTTCGGGCTTCCTGTAGAAGACCCTTTTTCTGTTTTTGGGCTTCCTGTAGAAGCCTGTTTCTGCTTTCCTGTAGACACAGGTGTCGCTACCTTGGCTTGCTCTGCTGCATGGGTTTTGCTTTTTGGTTTGGCTGCGGGTGCTGATGAGGTACTTGTGCTGATGTGGACCTTCTCAGCTTTGTCCGTTCTGCTCTGCAACCTTTTCTCTCTTGCTGACAAGATGGGTGTGTCACCTTTTTCCTCAGCATCCTTTTTCTCGTGCTTCCTCCTTTGTTCTTTCTTCTGCACTGTGGTCGGGGTCTTCTGGCCTGTTCCTTTCTTTCCCGCGGCCACTGCTTCTTTTTCCTCACTGCTGGAGGAACCATTTTCTTCAATCAACATCCTTATGTCCCCATCTCTTGTCAAATTTCTGAATGCTTCCCATGAGAGGGGAACCTTATATGAATGAAGCGCATCCTCCACAAGAAGTTTGATCAATCCATGGTGGGCTACCTGATCTGGTATGCCTTCTTTTAACTTTGTGGCACACTCAATTAGAGACTGTAGCAGGAAATAAGGAATGCTCAGTTTGTTTTCTACAGGAAGATCAATCTGGTGTCTCAATTCAGTGAGCAACCTGAAGTGATACCCGTACACGATGCTAAAACGGCCTTCACAGGTTATATACTTCATGATTTGCAGGCTAACTTCATTCCATGGTGGCAGCAAGCTGGTTCTTCGCACCCCATTTTTGTCCTCCGTGAATTCCTCCTCAGGTGGAAAGAATTCTTTCTTTGCCTGCTGGCTCAACTTCCTTTCTTCCTTATCCCATGGCAAACCCATCGGAAGTTCAGTAATTCGGCTGATATATTGCGGGGTGAGCTTGAGGCTTAGGCCCCTGAAGTTCACGGTGGCCAGTGTTTTGGATTTCGGCCTCAAGGCTTGTAAGAATTCTTCTGCCACTTCGTCGTCATAACCCTGCAACTTGTCACAAAAGGATATCCATTGTGCCCGTGTGAAAAGCTCCACTACCTCCTGGTTTTCTCTTAATTTTGATGAATCAGTGGGTTCCCGTCTAATAAACCCACCCGGCATGATAAAAACTGTTGCTAGAGGTGGCGAGTGCTGAAGAAGTTTTAGCTTATTGGGACAGAGCGTAGAATTACGCTTCTGTCGTGCAAATAACCCACAAAACTTATCCCTGAGGACCTTGACACAGTTTAATTCACTGACATCCTGTAGAACGACAGTCTATGCACAACAAACAATACTTGCAACAACTTTCTATGACCAGATTGTAGACGACGATCCTGCCACCTTTAAAAACCAATTGCATGGAGAGTTCAGGGTTACCTTTTCATCTGCCACCTTTTTACGTGAGGAACCCGCCTTCCTGTAGAAACAGCTTTCCTGTAGGAGCAACTTTCCTGTAGGAGCAACGCGTGATTCCTGGGGAAGACTGCAGTTGGTCTGCGCTCTCGGTGGTGCTTCACAGCTGTTTTGATAGCCAAAGGCTCAGAGTTTCGAACTGCAGAGGGATCCGAATGTTCACTCGAGCTTCAAACGGCGAATGATAAATGCATGCGGCCAATCTAGCCGATTAGATTTGAATCAACGGAATCCGTGGCACGGGTGTGAGTTGTCCCCGCCGGACCGTTGGCTGACATCGTCCCATCATTCATTTGCGAGTTCACTTACTACCGCATCATCCCTCCAGCAGATCCGCCGCCGTTTCTTCTGCTAAATCCGTTTTTTCCGACGGGGATTGTTCTCACGTGTGTGCTGATCATTCCTTTTGTCACGGCCGCCACCCAAACATCTGACTGGACCATCAACCGGTCGACGTGGCCAGTCAACTGGCCATACCGCCGCTCAACCCATTCACTTCACACTTTGCAAACAATTCAAAGTAAAATTCATGCGATCTGACGGAAGAAAGGGTCGAGACACTTACCTGCGCGGCTGCAACACGATTTTTCGGGTTTTGGAGGATGATGACTGGATCTATCTGCTGCTGGTGAATTTGCACAGGCCCGGAGGTTCACGGTTACAGGTTGCCGACGATGGAGTTGATGCTTGGCTGCATGCGTCCGCGTTCATTGCATATGGCCAACGCTGTGAATAGTATACACTCTAGCGGGCTCAACTGTTACAGGACTCCCGCGGGATGTCTTGTAACAGTTCTTCCTCCTTGGGTGCATGCTGCACGACGAAGGATCTGGCCTCCTGATCACGCTCCCAGGGCTTCTGGATGACTGGGATGGATATGGTATGAGATCTTCAGCGTTTATTCATTTAAACTTGCTTTTTCTGAGAACTCATCGATCTGCTTTGCTGGTGCAGGTAACTTCGTTGCATGTCGACAAGGATGGCAGGACGAGGTGACAACAACGTGCAAGGGAGATAACAATAGCTTGCATGCGTTCGAACCGATCCTTAGTCGTTAGATCTTTTCATAACATGGATTCTGGACCGTCCTGGGCTTCTACAGGAAGTTTCCTGTAGAAATACAGAGCTTCCTGTAGAAAGGTTGCATTTCCTGTAGAGAGTCTGCACCTTCCAGTAGAAATCCCAAGCTTCCTATAGGATCCCCTGCAGACATCCTGTAGAAGACTGAAGCTGTGATAAAATTGCACATACCTTGGAGAAAATGAGTATTCTTGGAGGAGGTGCTGGTGAGGTCTCCTGACAGCATGATAAGGATCCTTGGCTTTGCGTTGAGAGGCTTTCTCTCCTCCATAGAACACCTGCAACTTGCATGCAATTTTACATTAAGGATTTGCTGATCTTGTTTTTTTTCTTATTGTTTTTTTCTTTTTTTTTTTCTCTTTTTTTTTTTGAAAGATAACAGGGGCGCCTCAATGAGGTTTTCACCCTTGCCATCTGCCTTGAGCGCCTCAAAGAGGTTTTCACTCAAGGATCTTTTTCCAATTTTTTTTTGAAAGACAATAGGGGAGCCTCAATGAGGTTTTCACCCCTACCACCTGCCTTGGGCGCCTCAGAAAGGTTTTCACCCAAGGATCTTTATTATTATTCTATATATATATATTTTAAATCTTTCAGGGTATGCCCAAGGGAGAGGCAGAACCCTTCTCTATGACCAACACTGATTTCTCCATAGTTTTGATGAACTCTTGTCTTGAGAGAGGCTTCCTGTAGATCTTCAATCGATGCCCATTGACGAGCATGGGGATGGCTTCCTCATCAATGGTCCGAATAAGAACAGATCCATTGTCATGACATTTTTCCACTGCATAAGGTCCTAGCCATCTGGTTCTCAGCTTCCCCTTGAAATCTTTGTATATGGAGTCATACAACAAGGCCCAATCTCCCGGCTGAAATTTCTTGTCATGCAGATGTTGGTCATGCCACAACTTTCTCTGAAGTTGAACTACTTCCGAGTGCAGGAGGGCCTGCATTTGGTGCTCATCCAGTCCATTCAGCTGCAATAACCTTTCTTGTTGTGCATGGCTGAGATCTAGATCTAGCTGAGCTGCCATCCTCAAAGTGTTGTACTCGAACTCAATGGACAGCAAAGCTTTCTTCCCATAGACCAGCTCATAAGGTGTGAAGCCGGTGGTGGTCTTCCAGGTGGTGTTGTAAGCCCATGTGGCCTCAACCAGGCGATCTGCCCAGTCTTTTCTGCTGCTGCTCACCACCTTAGTCAAGATCCCTTCTAATGCTCTATTGGTGACTTCCACCTGCCCATTTGCTTGAGGGTGATAGGGGGTGGAAGTCCTATGCTTGATCTTGTGGTGAGCTAGTAAGTCTTCAACCAGGTTGGATGTGAACTGGCTCCCTTGATCGGTGACCAGCTCTCTTGGGTAGCCAAACTTGTAGAAGATGTTTTCTCTTAGGAACTCGGCCACCTTTTCTTCTGTTGCTGCTTTGATTGCTTTAGTCTCTGCCCACTTTGTCAGGTAGTCAGTACACACAATGATGTAGGACCTTTGCCTCGAAGGAGGGTTGATTGGACCCACAAAGTCCATACCCCACTTCTCAAATGGCTCAAGAGTCACTTGAGGTTGGAGAGGCATCTCATCCCTTTGAGTCGGTTTCCCCATTCTTTGGCATTGGTCACATTGGCTGATATATCTTCTGACATCTTGATGAAGTGTGGGGCAATAGTAGCCTGCCTGCAGGATCTTGAAGGCAGTTCTCTTTGCTGCAAAATGTCCTCCACAAGGCCCATCATGACAGGTGAGGAGGATATCAAAGACTTCCTCCTCCCTTACACAACGCCTTAAGATCTGATCGGGGCCAAGCTTGAACAGATTGCCCCCGATCCAAGTAAATGAGGCACTTTTTCTGATGATTCTGCTCTTCTCTCTTGAAGATAGGTGCGGAGGGAACTGTGCTGAAACAAGATAGTTTGCTATATCAGCAAACCATGGGGAGAGTGCTGAGATAACAAACAGATGCTCATCGGGCATCTGGTCATCCACTGTTCCATCCTCATCTGCAGACAAATCCAATCTAGATAAAAAGTCAGCAACAACATTTTCTTTACCTGGTTTGTCAACAATGGTCAAATCAAACTGCTGCAACAAAAGTAACCATCTAATAATACGAGCATTCACATCTGGTTTATTCATTAAATATCTAATTGCAGCATGGTCAGTATGTACAAATGTTTGATAGCCAGTGATATAATGTCGGAACTTGTTCAGTGCATGGACCACAGCCAAAAACTCTTTCTCAGTTACAGTGTAATTCAGCTCAGCTTTGGACAAGTTTTTGCTGACAAAGTAAATGGCATATGGAAGTTTTTGTTCGACTTGTCCTAAGGCTGCACCTATGGCTTTGTTCGAGGCATCAGTGTGGATGTGGAAAGGTAGGGCCCAGTTTGGACCTCTCAGGATTGGAGCTGACACCAACTTGTCCTTCAATTCATTCAAAGCCTTCTGACAATCATCAGTCCACTTAAACTCCACATCTTTTGCCAACAGGCCAAACAATGGTGAGGCTAGCTTGCTGAAGTCCTTAATGAATCTCCTGTAATACCCTGCTAATCCTAAGAAACTCCGAACATCCCTTACCTTTTGAGGAGGTGGAACCTTCTTGATGAGAGCAATTTTGTTAGGATCCACCTGTAACCCTTGGCAAGAAATGGTATGGCCTAGCACGGTCCCTTCAGTCATCAGGAATTCACATTTTTCAGGACTAAGGGACAGGTTCATCTCAATGCATTTGGTTAGGACTTTTCCCAGATTGGACAATGCTTCCTGGAAGTTGGCCCCATAAGGAGTGAAGTCATCCATATAGATTTCCACTGCATCATGGACCAGCTCCGAGAAGATGCTCAAGACAGCTCTCTGGAAGGTAGCAGGAGCATTGCATAGCCCAAAGGGAAGAACTCGGTAGGCAAAGGTCCCCCAAGGACAAGTGAAGGTGGTCTTATCTTGGTCTTCCGGGCTGATTTGGATTTGGTTGTACCCGCTAAACCCATCCAGGAAAGAGAAGAACTTCTTTCCTTCCAGTCCATCCAACACTTGATCTATGAAAGGTAGAGGGAAATGGTCTTTCTTGGTAGCTTTGTTCAGTTCTCGGTAGTCCACATAGATTCTCCACTTCCCATTCTTCTTGGGAACCAACACCAGAGGGGACACCCATTCACTATCTGAGATGGGGTAAATGAATCTGGCATCCAACAGTTTTTGCAATTCTTCCTTGACAATGTCCTTAAGGGCTGGATTCATTCTCCTCTGAGGTTGCCGAACCGGTTTACAACCCTCTTTGATGTATATGTGATGGGTACAGACCGAGGGATGGACTCCTTTCATCTCCTTATAGCTCCAAGCAAAAGCATCTAGGTGACTGGTCAACAGGCTACACAGCTCCTTTTCCTGGGAAGGAGATAGGGAGGAGCTGATCTTTAACGTCCTCTCAGGGCCGAACTTCACATTCTTGACTCTGGGAGTGACAGGGTTGGTCGTACAAAGATCCACTAAGGTGTTGGCTTCGGCATCCTCCACCAATCTCTCTAAGGGTAGTGCACTGGAAGGTGGATTCTGGATCAAGGTCTCAATCAAGTCATCCTCAGTTGGGGGGTCTCTTCTAGTGGTATCTAGGGTGCACAAAGGTGCTGAGTACACTTCATCCTCTTCTCCTTCCTCCAACCAAAGTGGTAAGTCATGCTCTAAAGAAGGTTGGGCAGGAGGATATAGGACTAGCTGCTTGGACATAGGACCATTCTTGATGGTCATGTTTCCTGCACGACAACTTATGTAAGCATCTGCAGTGGCTAACCAAGGCCTTCCCAAAATAAGAGGATATCCAGTAAGCTTTGCCTTGAGTTGCAGAACCAAGAAATCTGCAGGGTATTCCGAAGAGTCGACAGAGACCAAGACATCCTCCACAATCCCTTCGGGAGTCACAGTGGAGCGATCTGCAAGTTGCAGAACTGTCGAGGTCTTCCTCAAGGAACCCTAAAGATTGAGTTTGAGCATGGTATCCCTGGTCATCACATTAATGGCAGCCCCCAGATCAATCAAGGTGTGAGGTATGATGATGCCATTGATGTGGACATCTACTACAGGACTCCCAGGATCTAGATACTTTGGGCAGATGACTTGTCCTAACATAAGGTCAGACAGTTGTCCTAAGACATTGATGGTTGAAGCATCTCTCTTTCGCCTGCCTGGGTGTTTGAAACACTTTTCCTTAACCAGTTTGTTGTATATTGGCACATCCTTGATGGCTTGGAGGAGTGGTATCTTCACACACAACTGCTTGAGCTCACCCAGAAGCTCATCCTCCTCTGGGTTGGGTTGTGTGGTGGCTGTTAGTCTCTCTGGAAAGGGTGGAATAGCCTTTGGTTCACTTTCCTGTTTATCTTCCTCATCCTCTGGGGGAGGAGGTTGGCGATCTGGAAGAGTCTTGCCAGATCGAAGATTGATCTCCTGGATCTCCACAGCATAAGTAGGGCATGATGTTTCCCCAGTGTATACCTGTTGGGCCTGTCTATTGTTGGGGCTCGGGTTCGGTTGAGCAGGTATTTGAGGTTGCCTTGGAGGAGCAGGAGGTAATGGTTGAGGTTGAACTGGTGGTGGAGGCAAAATGGCAGGAGGAGTGTTGTACTGGGGCCTCCACCCTGACTGAGGTGCATTCCACTGAGGTTGTGGCTGTGCATGTGAGTGATAGGAATGAGTAGAGGGTTGAGTAGGGTACTGAGGTGGGTAAGACCATGGAGGAGGCATAGACCAAGAAAGATGAGCAGGGGGACCCCAGGAAGGCATAGGAGTCGATTGGTTGGGGCTGTAATAAGCTTGAGGTGCCCCTTGCATCCCCCGCTGGTAAGGTCTAGGTCCTTGTGGCCTCCTTTGGTTGAGGTAATAGAGAGGTTCAGTGGGGACCCCAGGAAGGCATAGGAGTCGATTGGTTGGGGCTGTAATAAGCTTGAGGTGCCCCTTGCATCCCCTGCTGGTAAGGTCTAGGTCCTTGTGGCCTCCTTTGGTTGAGGTAATAGAGAGGTTCAGTGGGAGCTTCTGTCCCTTGATACATAGCTTTAAATCTAGGTAAGGTTGGACATTGGTTCGTGGGATGGTCCTCCTCACAAACGAAACACACTTCAACTGAATGCAATGGACATTCGTTCTTAGGGTGTCTCCTGGTACATCTAGGGCAGAAGATAGCCAAGGCTCTCTCACCTTCTTCCTTCTTCTGCTGGATCCTGAATGTGTCCAGCTGCATGGCAATGGTCTGTCTCACCTCACTCTTAAGATCTTCTAATTGATTTGCAAACTCATGTTTGGAGAAAGGGACACCAGCTGAGAGGAGGTTTCCTCTACCTCGTTTCCGAGCTGCCCTGGAGTGGTTTCTAAACACAGTCTTGATGTCCTCATACGGCAGTTGGTAAATATCCAGGGACTCCTCGGAGCAGGACCAACTTGAGGGATTCAGGGTCAAGTGTGCACCTGGCCCACTTATAGCTAAGTTGGAACCTCTCCTCATAGTCCTCTAATGACTCATCATTTCCCATGGTCATCCGAAAGATTTCTCCCTTGGTTTCCTTGGACCTACAGTAATCCCGGTACTTGGTATTGAAAGCTTGCTGCATCTGAGCCCAAGTGGTGATACTATTCCCAGGTAAGCCCATGAACCAGCGTAATGCTGCATCCTTAAGAGTGGAAGGGAAGAGTTTCAGCTTCTGCTCATCTTCAGTATAGTCATAGGTTCTACAGAGGACAACAAACTCAAACAGGAAGGTATCAGGATCTTCAGTAGTCATTCCATGGAAGTGAGGTAAGGCGGAGGGGCTAATGTTCTTCATTTTCATCTCTCCATTGGTCTCTCGGATGGGGAAGGCACCTTCTATCCTCTCATCTTCTCTTCTATTGTCAGCCATAGCTTCAGATAGGATGGTCTCTAACTCTTCTTCTGCTATAGGATCTTCATATATCTCGGGAGGTTCACCTATAGGTTCTTCTGGATCACTGTCACCGAAGAAGAGAGAAGGGTGACTCAGTGATGTGCTGGGGGTGTTTGGTAGGAATTTGCCTGTTTTATCTCGATTCCTACGAGGCATGAAATGGAAAGACCTTTTTTGATTGCTTTTGTTTTTTCTGCGGTACCTGTAAAACTAAAACAGAGTGATCTACAACTAACTATAAAGATGCAGAATTAAATCGAAAGCGGGAAAGAACTAATCTACCTTGCTCAAATGAAATTGCTGGAATGGAAATGCTAGTCTACGCTTGCAGAATTGAAACACTAATCTACGCTTGCAGAAATGAAATGGCAGAAAGGAAATGCTAATCTATGAAAGCAGGAAATGTCTATGCTACTTTTGCAGAATGGAAATGAAATAAACTGCTTGGCAGAAGGCAAGAGTAAGAAAGTAGAAGAAAAGCAACAATTACTAATACTCTGACGCTTCCCCGGCAACGACGCCAAAAAGATGGTGGGCTCCAGTATTGTAGCAATAATGCTACAACTCCTGGAGCTTCCTATCTCTAATTTTATCAACTCGGTAGTTCGTAACAAACTTGGAAGCGACGGTGTTGTATGCACAAGTACCAGCTCTTGTCGCAGCTGTCACTTGGTCAGCTGGCACAAGTCTGCTAGGGCTCAAGCCAACTTCTATATGTTCTCAGAAGAAGCTTTTTAAATGATGGACGAAGGCTATCTCCAAGGAAATTAACCTATTTTGCAATAATGAACTGAAAGCCAACAAAACAGGGAAACCCTAGTAAACCCTAATCTGACTAGTCTAATCTCTATGATGCAATGGTGGGACTGCAAACTTCTAGAAATGATGCCATTACTTCTAGTGATATGAGATGCATGAATTCAAGCTACTTCTACTGAACAAAACATTGTTTTTTTATTTTTGCTTTGGTGGTTGGAGTTATTACGATTTTGTTTCTTATTAGGGTTTGACTGTGCAGGGGTGGTTCTAAGGGAAAGAAAGCTTGGGAAAGGTCAGGAGGGCTAGGAGAGGTTCCAGAGGATCCAAAACATCATTCCACAGAAGCCCACAACGTTCAGGTGGTCGGCAACCGAGGTTACAGGTTTCTACAGGATGTCTGCAGGGGATCCTACAGGAAGCTTGGGATTTCTACAGGAAGTCTGCTAACTTCTACAGGATGTTCTGTGGTTGGAGTGTTGGGCGATGGAGGAGTAGAGGAGTTGTATGGGTGGATAGGTAGGATGGAAAGGGAGCTTATGATGGCTCAGGGACAGAGATATGAGATGAGGAAAGAGTTCTTGCAGCTGGTTGGTGAATGGAAGGGTGGAAGCAATGAAGAGTCCAAAAAGATGGAGCTACGTGAACAGTAAAGGTGTTGGAAGGCAAACGAGCTGAACAGAGGTTGGGTAGGTGACTTTAGGCGTGGTCGAGAAGAAGAAGAAGATAACAGAGTGATGCACTGCAGTGTAAAGGAAACAAATTTGCACAAAACCAAGAATTCATCAACCTATCCTAACTATGTTATTAAATCAACGAACAACAATGTAAACTTCAGAGAAAAATCGTGCGTGGAGTTGGAATGAAGAAGTACTGCTCAAGATCAGAGTGCATGAATGGATCTACAATTGATATGACTGCGTTTTTTTGGTGGCTGGTACGGTCTACACCCCAATCTCCAAACAGAGATGGCAGTGAGTGCACTGTCAGCCTTTTCTTGGAGCTCTAATGAATGCTGATCCTCCTACTCTAATCTAAACAACTAAAAGCAATTGAAATTTAAACTAGTCCTACTCAATCACATCAAAAGAAATCGAATGAGCAGACTGTAACTTCTAAATGCATATCAAAGCAATGGAATAAAGTGCTGAAAGGAAAGTGAAATAAAAATACAAGGAAGAGGAGGTCTATTGCTCTCAGGTTGGGCCCTAACCTGAGAGCTATAGCTCCCTTAAAAACTCAGAATTTTAATCCAAAGCTGCCTGCCTTTATTGAATAATCATGAGTCTAATATCATGCCAAAACTGGCTTACAAAAAGCAAAAACCGAGTTGTAGCTCGTGCTTAGAAATTGCAACAGTAGTTCAAAAGTTCAAAAAGCTCCTATCAAAGGCCACTGCCTTAATATTTATACATGATGAGGGTCCAGCTGGCTTCCTCAATACGTGGAGCTTGGCTGTCCAACTAATAGTTAAACTGCTGTAAACTGTTGTTCCTGTAGAACATGTTGGCTGCCTTTAAGCTCGGTGGGGAGAGCTGTTGGAGCTCGGAGCTAGGGTGGAGATCACGAGGGAGGTTATTTAATGCTGTAGACAACCTCCCTATAAACTTGCAATGTCACCTTTGTTGTCTCTTTGTCTCCTTCTGCGTGGTCTTTACTCCCTTAAATGCCAAAAAACCTGAAATCATCATGTATTAGCCACATAGATATAATGCCTGCCCTTCTTCCTACAAATAACACGAATATACCAAGAAATGAATGCATAAGTGATAAAAGATGAAGGGTTGAGCAAGGTAAGTAGGCCAAATGACCCCAAATTGTTACCAAAAATTGGGGCTCATCGGTATCTCGAAACTTTTTCTTAATACTTGAAGTTTGTTGAGCCAACACACTTTCATGTGTATGTCCTAAATGTTGTAAGACTATTCTTTGAATGTTTACGATATTATATGTTGTTTTCATCTATATTAAAGAAATTGAACTATTTTGGTGGCTTTGGTGCTTATGTTGTTGAAGGTGTATTGTATCTATTTTAAGGATCATTTCTTCTATGTGAACTGTTTCGCTAGTTGATCATTCTTATATATATTCATGTGTCTTTACCGAAAGAGTAATATTACTCCTTTTTTAAGGGCTCACTTTTATTTCCCTTTCGGTAGAAGAACCTAGATACATTTAGCAACTAAACATTCCACAAGGCATACCCACTTGTTCATTCAAAAGTACATGCACATTACTCTCTCATGTTGAACATTACAGCCAAGGTAAATCTATAAGAAAAATGTCATTCGGGCCTTATTTCCCGAAGGGATCCTACACCAAACGATGTGAAGTTTGAGACTTTTCATTGGAGAGGACCCCTTGCATGTTGTTGGGATCCAACATCGTCAACACTCTAGTGACAAAAGGAGGGTAGCCACTATTTTATGGTTGAAAACTCGCCACATCCTAACAAACAAACTTCTATACAAGGCAATAATGTCCCCATTTCAACTCTAACTCATACTCTTCAAAAATAAGAAACTACTCAGTCTAGTGCATGACAAGCATTTGAGCTTACTTATTATCAATGATGGACTATCTAACCCATCACTCATCAGTTTGTGAGAGCTCTTGGTTTACTCCTTGTTTCTACTATTCTCCCTCATAAGTTTATAAAGAAAGAGGCAACTCCTAGTGGCGTATTGGTTTCTTCAATGTAAGATTTGGTTATCACAACCCTTTGAGGAGTTGGTTGAACCTACAGAAAATCAAGGGGAATTTTCACCCATTGAGGAGAATCTATACAGTGAAGGGGAAGATTTTTAGTTTTCTATCAAGGAACATCCTGATTACAACGCATATTTCAACAGTGAAGGAGGAAAGAGACAAAGACATGGATGATGTAGACTTGGATTATATGGCCCAAGGGCCGCTTCCTCTTCTAGATAATCTTCACAAGATGCAAAAACATTTGGAAAAGTTGTTGTCAAAGTTTGATCCCAACAAGAAGACCATCTTGATGACTTCTACATGCATTTATTGATGATTTAGGTACACTTTAATGATGTTTGTTGTAGACTATTTTTATCCACTTTAGAAGGTAGATCATCTCTATGGTATCACATTCTTCCAACCAATTCAATCCATAGTTGGAGGGAGTTTAAGAATTTATTTTTGGAAAAAATTTGATGACAAAACCCTCACCATGTTATTAAGGGAACTCGGGAACCTGAAAATTGGGACAAAGAAAGAGTTAAACATTTTAACTAGAGATTCGCTCATTTGTTGAATATGTTCCATGTTGAAGTAGAACCGCACAATGACATCACTAAGGATTATTACACATCTACCTTCTCAACTAAAATTTGTGTATTTGTCAAAAGAGCTACAAAGAATAATTTGGACTTAAAATGTTCAAAACCTCTTGTTTTTTAAAAGGATTTGCACTCTATTGGAGCCATTGAAGCCATTGATGGTCCAAAAGACTCCAAGGAAGTTGGTAAGAAAAATCAAGCCTCTTCGAGCAAAGATAAAGACAAAGACTCTTTTGATATGGAAATCTTGACCAAGTTTCGAAAGTTGCTTACAAACGAAGTATTAGAATTAAAGAGAAGGTTGATCGAGACATCCACTACCAGAAACAAGTTCTCTAGGCCGCATTTCTTTAAAAATAACAACAATTCTCAATCGACCAAATCTTCTTAAAATTATAACTCAGTGTCCATTTTCAAAAGTCTAGGCATGGGTAATTTTTGCACTTTTCATCAAGAGAAACATTCAGAAAAAGGTGTGCCCACAGTGGAGCCACAATATGAACACTCTAACAGCTAATACTCTATTAGCAGAAGAAAAATCTGAGCAGAGTGAAGAATGAAATGAACATGTTGTGACCGAAGAAATTTTGGGTGTTAGACATTCAGTAAACATGTTTAATATTATATACAGTGCCGATAAATAGAGTGTTGAACAACCATCAGCAAGTGAATCTCCTCCCAAGTAGTCAACTAATCGTTACAACTTTAGGTGCAAGGGACCTATTTCTGAGCAAGAACTTAAGAAGCAGTTGTTTTGTAGAATTCTACCACCTTCAAATCTAGCTCAAAATTCAAATAACAATTCTAGAAGTGCTCCTGTAACTAAGAACACTTCCACCAACAAAAAGAACAAGTCCACCACTCCTAAAGCATCGAGTAAAACCACTCCATTGGATTCACCAGCATAGCCCGTTAAGATAGAAAATGTCAATTACAACATTGTTGAAGATATGAAAAGAGCTTGGGACAACATTTAAATGTTTGATCTCACTAAGATAACGGGTCAGTGAGAAAAAATTATCCAAGCACTCTCATCGCACTCTTCGATAGGTAAAGAAGTTTCTGCTTCTCAGGTAATGTCCAATAATTCGCGCAATATCATTGAATTTGTAGTTAATGATGTAAATTTGAGTTCTAACACTCTCTAAACTTTGTTTCTATTAACTTTCGAAATTTTTAATTATAATGTCCATAAGTTTTTAGTTGATTCTAGTGCATCCACGAATGTTATGCCATTCTCTATTGCTAAGAAAATAAATGCTAAATGGGATAAAACTGATGCACGAATCATATAACACGATAGATCATTTGCCCTGACCATTGGTGAATTGAACAATGTTATCATTCATTTTTCATCTGACCATAGATTTCACTAGTGTATAAACATTTTTATTATGGACATTCCCAAAGCCTACAGTTTACTTCTTAGCAGAGATTGGTCCAGCAAATTATAAGGATACTTTTCAACTGACTGTACACATTTATGGCTTCCACACAAGTGTAGAAATAACCAGATTTGAGTTGAAACCAAGCTTTACATTAAACACACCATGACACAACTTGAGGGAAGAAATGAACCAATGGGCTTTGCAGATGTTATTTTTGGAACAAAAAAAATTGGAAGTAAACCATGGATGTTATCTGGCATATCCTTCACTGCTTCCACCAGATACACAGTTGGAACTCCTTCCTCGAAATCAAATAGGTGCAAATGACCTTTATATAGTAGATGTAAATAGTAGTAGTATAGGACATAGCCCTAGTATTTCTAATATTGGGATTTTGTACTTTGATGGCTTGAAAACACAGGAGGGCTCTAGAGCTGGTTGCATTTTAATAGACATAATAGAAAAAACTATTGAGATTGAAACAAGATGATGGAGCTTAGTGAAAAGAGTCGCCTTCACTAAGTGGGCCCGCAGACTATTTTTGGCGCAAGTCTATTTTTAGACATATGGATCATGTCTATGTATTGCAGGTTGTTGTTTATGGATGATTGATCAAGTTGGGAAAAAAAATAGATGGACTTCTATTTTTGATGAAAGTGTGAGTGATCACAGTGTGAGTCATCAAAGTCTATTTTTAGACTGGCTGTCAAAAATAGAAAAGTCAAATATTATTATCTCACAATAATATTTGGACTATAAACTTAATCTTATTCTCTTGGAGCACTTCAGTTTGAGCTACAGAGGTGGCACATGCAGCTGTCAGAAGGAAATATGCTTTTCTTATGATTCAGTTGAGTTGTTGCATGCATGACTTCAGTTAGAACTCAATCAGTTGAGTTTGGTGGAGTTGATTGTGGAGTTGATGGAGTTGTGTTCAGTTTAGCTTTGTTAAACTGGTTGTATTTAGTCTAACTGACAAATAGACTAGAGATGAGTTGGGTGAATTAGTTATTAATTAATCCACAAGTTATTAACTCATAATACAACTAATGAATACATCAGTTAACTCAGTTGCATGTCAGTGCATGTTCAGTTCAACAGGGACAGGTGGTAGAGAATCAGATTGCTATCAGTTGTGACTATAGTTGTGCACCAGATCTTGCACAATCAAGGGATTGAATATGCCAATGAGTTTGCTCACGTATTGGCCCACATTATAGCTTGTGCTCACGTCCAACAAAGTGTGAGTGACTATTTTGCAGGTGAAAAACGAGTTTGGTGAGCCATTCTCATCAGTTCTTGAGCAGGTATTGAGAAGTGGAGGCAGGCAAGCAGTGGAAGAGATTTGGAGATCAGATCTGAGCTGTATTGTGTGTAACAGAGGTGGAGATACTTGTGAGAAGTATTATGTTGTGTAATGTTACATGACTCAATCATTAATATACAGATAGTGTGGGGTTTTTAGCGAGATGCTTTCCCCGGGATACATACTGTGTTAATGTGTGAATGCTCTTGATGTTTTATTGTTATTGATGCTGCTATATTGATGATCAACGTAGAGGAGCTTATGTATTGTGTATGTTTTCCGCAATAATACATGATCAGGATAATCTCCATTGAATATGTGTTAAATTATTCAAAATTTCTACATGGTATCAGAGCGAGCTAGATAATTGTAGAAAAGTTTCTATATTGTATCAGAGCTGTTGATCATCAGATCTACTATTCAGGAAGTGTTTACATTCTATTTCTCTAGGCAGAGCCTGTAATCAGGCCAGGTAGCCTCTGGATTCATCCTTCCTTTGGAAGGTGAAATATCCGGTAAAAGCCCATACAGTCAATCTCTGTACGAGAAATATTTTGTTCTCACGAATCTTAGATCGGAAGCAGTTGAGTTGGTTACTGGTGGAATTCGAATTTGCAGCAATGTTTTCTTGGTGACAACGCAGCAATGTCTTTCAACGGATTGCAATTGGAGTATGCTCTTGAGGGCAGCTCAAACTATATTGCATGGAAGGATAGGATGGAGGCAGTATTGGATGATAACGGGCTGAAGGAGTTCATAGATACGGATATCCCAAAGCCTATTGATGCTGCTGAGGTGGAAGTTTGGCAAAAGAAGACCGCAAAATGTCGAAGGATTCTGTTGGAGGGCGTGAAGGATCACATTGTGTCCAACCTCCATGGAAAGGCTACTCCATATTTGATGTGGAAATCATTAACAGAATTATTCCAAAGCAAGAGCGATCAGAGGAAGCTGGCGCTCAAAGATAAACTCAGAAACATCAAATGCGAGAAGGGTGATAATATTCCCAAGTATCTCACGAAGTTCACTCAGTGTCGAGATGAGCTGGGAAGTGTGGGGGTTACTGTCGATGATGAGGACTTGGTGAGCTTGGCTCTCCTTGGTCTTCCGAAGAGTTGGCATTCCTATCAGGACTCTGTCAATGGTCGGGAGAAGTTGCCAGGATGGGAAAGACTATGGTCAGATCTTGTGAAGGAGGAGATCAGGCGGAGTACCAGGGATGGATCTTCGTTAAAGGGAGCTGATGAAGAGAATTGTGCTTTGGCTGCCAAAGCAAAGAAAGGGAAGAGCAAGAAAGCTTCTCAGTCTGGTACGAAAGGCAAGAAGCAGGATATGTCCAAGGTGAAGTGTTTTCACTGTCACCAGCACGGACACTATGCCACAAATTATCCGCAGAAGAAGAAGAACAAGCAAGCTGCTGGATCTGCAAGGGGAGAGGCCTTAGCTTCTCAGTTTGAGCTTGATTTTTCATTGATCGCATGCTTGGTTTCAAGTGTGATGGGATCAGTGTGGTTCTTGGACAGTGGTGCGTCTTTTCACATGACGGGAGATAGAGATTTGTTCTCTGATCTGGAGGACAAAGATCTTGGAGTGCACATCGAGATGGGCGATGATGGTAGATACAGTGCGACCGGTATCGGTACCATTTCCTTTAAGAGGGAGTCTGGTAAACCCTTTGTATTGAAGGAAGTCATGCATGTTCCAGGATTGAAGAAGAATCTCATCTCAGTGGCGATGTTAGAAGACAAGGGGTATGATGTTGTTTTCAGTGAGGGAAAGGCCTTCCTGCGCAGCAAGACAACTGGTGAGACCCGGAAGATAGGGGTTCGAGTGAGGAACCTTTATCAGTTGGATGTAGATGGATGCGCAGCAATGGCAGGCAAGGCAGAAGGATTGGTGAGCTGGGATGATGGCAAGTTGTGGCATAGGAGATTGGGTCACCTTCACCATGGAGCCTTGAAGATACTGCAACAGATCACTACAGGGCTTCCTAAAGGCACACTTGCGCAGTCAGATTAGTGCAAGGGGTGTACTTTGGGGAAGTTTGTGAAAGCCACCTTTCACGAGAAGGATAGTCGTGCCACGACAATCCTTGAGAAAATTCACACAGACGTGTGTGGAGCTTTCTCAGTTGCTTCGACAGCAAAACACAGGTATTATGTGATTTTTGTTGATGATTTCTCTCGTAAGTGCTGTATCTTCTTCATGCAGAAGAAGAGTGAGACATATTCAAAGTTCTGTGAATTCAAAGCACTGGTCGAGAAGGAGTCGGGGAAGAAGGTGAAGGCTCTTAGGAGCGATAATGGTGGTGAATACATCTCAGACGAGTTCAAGGATTTCTGCAAGACAGAAGGGATTCGTAGAGAGCTCATAGCTCCCCATAACCCACAGCAGAACGGGGTAGCTGAGTGGAAGAACAGAACGATTGTGGGTGCTGCACGGGCAATGTTGCATGATCAGGGCCTACCCCTTCACTTGTGGGAGGAAGCATGCAATACAACAGTTTATGTGCAGAACCGTTGTCCTCATAGGATACTTGGCATGAGTACACCTGAGGAGACTTATTCTGGTAAGAAGCCTGATCTTTCTCATTTGAGGATTTTTGGTGCTAACGTTTACATGCATGTGACGAAGGATTCCAGGAAGAAGTTGGAGTCGACCGTAGAGGTTGGGATATTTGTGGGGTACACTGATACGCCCCACAACTATCGTGTGTATTTGCCAGACAGTGGTAAAATTGTTGTGCGACGGGACATAAAATTTCAGGAGGAGAAAGCCATGAAGTGTTCGCTTGAGAGGGAGCTACACTTGCATGCAGATGAGGAGCTATTAGTTCCTAAGGATGAGCTTCAGGACGTGGATCAGCCACAGGACGAGGTTCATGGAGTGGAAGAGACCACTCATGCAGCGCCAACCATCAGAGGGCGAAAGCGCTTGACAGAAGCTGAGCGACTGGCTCAAGATGTAGATAAAGTTGTAGGACCACCTACAGCCCAACGCAGGCAGAGACAGTCACCTGATCGATACACTAGATACATGGCTCTTATGAGCAAGTGTGTTGTGACTGAGCCATCCTCTTTCGAGGAAGCTGTGGAGGATCCTGCATGGGTAGACGCCATGGTGGAAGAGTATGATTCTATTGTCAGAAACAGTGCATGGGAGATTGTTCCTAGACCGGAAGGGAAATCAGTGGTGGGTTCGAGATGGATCTACAAAGTTAAGCAGGCAGCTGACGGGAGTGTGGAGAAGTACAAGGCAAGATTTGTTGCCCGAGGCTTTTCACAGATTGAGGGGATCGATTATGAGGAGACCTTTGCACCTGTCACAAGGTATTCTTCCATACGGACGATTCTTGCTCTCTCAGCGCAGATGGGATGGCACATTCATCAGATGGATGTGAAGACTGTGTTCCTCAACGGAGTCATTGAGGAGGAGGTGTACATTGAGCAACCTGAAGGCTTTGAAGTCTTCAGCAGCGAGTCGCATGTGTGCAGGCTCAAGAGAGCAATGTATGGGTTGAAGCAAGCACCACGTGCTTGGTACACACAGATAGACAGCTATTTCACAGGACTTGGATTCTCCAAGAGCGAGGCGGATCCGAACCTATACCAGATTGTGGTGGAGGGTAAGTTGCTTATCATTGTACTGTATGTTGATGATTTGATTCTAACGGGTGATGAGCTATTGATACTGTCATGCAAGAAGGATCTTGCTACAGAGTTTGAGATGAAGGATTTGGGCCTCCTTCACTATTTCCTGGGATTGGAAATATGGCAGCGCAGTGGTGGACTATTTTTTTCTTAGGGCAAGTATGCTCGGGAGATACTGGAGAAGTTCAACATGCATGGCTGCAAGCCTGTTGATACTCCTCTTCCTGGAGGTTGGAGGAAGGAGGATGCCACTTCGGGAGAAGAAGTGGATGCCACTGTTTATTGACAGTTGGTGGGATCGCTGATGTATTTGGTCAATACACGACCTGATATATGCTATGCAGTTAACCAGCTTTCACAAGCTATGGTTAAGCCTACCAAGCTCTTCTGGAAGGCGGGCAAGCATGTATTGCGCTACTTGAGAGGCACATCGGGATATGGTTTGTGGTACAGACAGGAGGATGAGGTGAAGCTATGTGGCTTCACGGATGCAGATTGGGCAGGGAGCCCAACAGACAGAAAGAGCACATCAGGAGGGGTCTTCAGTATTGGATCGACAACACTTTCTTGGTACAGCAGGAAACAGAGATCCGTGGCACTCAGTTCAGCGGAGGCCGAGTATATGGCAGCAAGTTTGGCTGCATGCAAGGCTATATGGATGAGGAAGATCCTAGTTGGTTTGTTCGGTTCTCATTTGGATCCTACTGTGATTTACTGTGATAACCAGAGTTGCATTAAACTCTCGGCTAATCCTGTATTTCATGATAGATCTAAACATATTGACATCAGGTACCATCATATCAGAGATTGTGTGCAGCGGAGGATCATGTTACTTTCGTACATTCCAACGGAGGATCAGGATGCTGATATTCTGACGAAGGCTCTCACCAGGAGCAAATTCGAGTACCACCGAGGCAGGATAGGGGTTGCTGATAATCCATATCTTGTCGAGAGGGAGTGTTGAGATTGCAACAAGATGATGGAGCTTAGTGAAAAGATTCACCTTCACTAAGTGGGCCCGCAGGCTATTTTTGGCGCAAGTGTATTTTTAGACTATGTCTATTTTTAGACATATGGATCATGTCTATGGATTGCAGGTTGCTGTTTATGGATGATTGATCAAGTTGGGAAAAAAAATAGATGGACTTATATTTTTGATGAAAGTGTGAGTGATCACAGTGTGAGTGATCAAAGTCTATTTTTAGACTGGCTGTCAAAAATAGAAAAGTCAAATATTATTATCTCACAATAATATTTGGACTATAAACTTAATCTTATTCTCTTGGAGCACTTCAGTTTGAGCTACAGAGGTGGCACATGCAGCTGTCAGAAGGAAATACGCTTTTCTTAAGAGTCAGTTGAGTTGTTGCATGCATGACTTCAGTTAGAACTCAATCAGTTGAGTTTGGTGGAGTTGATTGTGGAGTTGATGGAGTTGTGTTCAGTTTAGCTTTGTTAAACTGGTTGTATTTAGTCTAACTGGAAAATATACTAGAGATGAGTTGGGTGAATTAGTTATTAATTAATTCACAAGTTATTAACTCATAATACAAATAATGAATACATCAGTTAACTCAGTTGCATGTCAGTGCATGTTCAGTTCAACAGGGACAGGTGGTAGAGAATCAGATTGCTATCAGTTGTGACTATAGTTGTGCACCAGATCTTGCACAATCAAGGGATTGAGTATGCCAATGAGTTTGCTCACGTATTGGCCCACATTATAGCTTGTGCTCACGTCCAACAAAGTGTGAGTGACTATTTTGCAGGTGAAAAACGAGTTTGGTGAGCCATTCTCATCAGTTCCTGAGCAGGTATTGAGCAGTGGAGGCAGGCAAGCAGTGGAAGAGATTTGGAGATCAGATCTGAGCTGTATTGTATGTAACAGAGGTGGAGATACTTGTGAGAAGTATTATGCTGTGTAATGTTACATGACTCAATCATTAATATACAGATAGTGTGGGGTTTTTAGCGAGATGCTTTCCCCGGGATACATACTGTGTTAATGTGTGAATGCTCTTGATGTTTTATTGTTATTGATGCTGCTATATTGATGATCAACGTAGAGGAGCTTATGTATTGTGTATGTTTTCCGCAATAATACATGATCAGGATAATCTCCATTGAATATGTGTTAAATTATTCAAAATTTCTACAAAAACATTTGATCTCTTTCTGCTTGGAATTTTAGTGCACCAACAACGTTTTTGAATATGAAGCACTCATTCTGAGTTTGAAGAGAGCCCTCAACCTCAAAGTTGAAATGCTTAAAGCAATAGGTGACTCTAAAATAGTCACACATCAGGTATGCAATATGATACAATATGTGTCACCTAATCTCAAAACTTATCAATAAGAGATATGGCATTTGATTTCACAACTCCAAGATTTTAACATTATTTATGTTCCTAGAATCTACAATGTTGTTGTTGATACATTAGAATATGTTGCTGCTAGGATGTCACCATTAAAGGATGGATTTTCTATTGAAATTATTTATAGGCCATCTGTTCTTCATAATATCACTATTTTATTTTTGTTTTCAATGACGACCAAAAGATACTAGACTTTATGGTGAATGTTGATGTATTCAAAGATGTAGTTATTGACGAAGACAAGCATGATAAATATTTGCAGGACGCATCTCAATCAAGAAAAGGAAACCCCATTCCCAAGGGTGTGGTTTCATTGGAAAAGTTGTATCACCTATAAAATCACTTTATCAATGCAAATAATCATATCTAAACTCTATCGCACGAAAAATAAATCTTGGTACAAAAGAAGATCTGAAGTTTGTAAATCTCAGTACTTGTTGAACACCTCAAGAGTGACAATATTCTATTCGCCTCTTTAAGCAGTACCAAGATGTTTTCAAATGGACATACGATGATCTCAAGACTTACGGCATGCGAATAATCTAGCATGTGATTCCAATTAAGGAAGGGGATAATCCTTTTCAATAGAAATTGTGGAAATTTCATCCTACTCTTGAGCCCCTCATTCAGAAAGAGTTGAGAAAACTATTGGATACTTGGATCATATTTAGAGTTTGTCATTCAACATGGGTCTCCAATCTGGTGTCGATAGGGAAGAAATTTGGGGAGATATATTTTTGTGTTGATTTTCACAATTTGAATCGTGCCTCAGACAAAGATAATTATCCATTGCCATCAATGGAACATATTTTACAAACAGTATCAGGGTCTGAAATGTTTTCCTTGTTGGATGGCTTGTCGGGTTACAACCAGGTTTTGGTGTCAGAACCTGACATGCATAAGACTACATTTAGAAACAAATGGGGTACATTTTCCTTTAAAATAATTTATTTTTGACTTGTTAATGTAGGTGCTACTTTTCAATGCGCTATGGACATCACAATTCACAATTTAATTGGTTAAAGTGTAGTAGTTTACTTAGATGATGTCACAGTGTTTTCGAAAAGAAGATTTGATCACTTACGTCATCTAAAGCAAATTTTCAAGTGATGCTGAAAATACAAGATATCTCTTAATCCCAAGAAGAGGGTATTCACAGTATCTGAGGGAAATCTCTTGGGCCATATTATTGCAAAGAGTGGGATTAAGGTGGACCCTGAATGGGTCAAAAGTATTACTCAAATTCCCCTCTGTGTGAACAAGAAAGTTATGCAGTCCTTCTGAGGGAAAATTAATTTCTTTTCCAAGTTCATCTCAGACTATGCACAGATAGTTAAACCACTACAAAAGATGATAAAAAAGGATGTGATATACAAGTGGGACAAAAGGGAAATAATGATAAAGAAGCAAGAAATCATAGAAGCTTCAGCGTTATATAGTCCAAACTTTGGAAAAGATATATTTTCATACCGTTTCACTTATGATACTTCTCTTCCTGCCATTCTTTTTCAAAAGGATGATCAAGACAATTAATGGCCTATATCATACATGAGTGTCAACTTGTAGGGACCTGAACTTAATTATCTAACCATTAACAAATAAGCTTACACAATGTATAAGATGGTAAAACACTTTAGGCCCTATCTTCTTAAAAATCATGCCATTATTTTTGTGCCTCACCTAGTTGTTAAATCGTTGTTTGTTCAACAAGTGTTGGGTGAAAGAAGAGAAAACTTGATGACTAGATTGCAAGAATATGATATTGACTTCAAACCATCTCACACGTTAAATCCTACCATGGTCTATGCTAGCTAATAGTATAAGTGTAAAATCTACTAGAAGATGATTCTTTTGGATAGGAGTAGGAAATAGAAATTTATAACATCGAATAAGTTACCCCCACTGACGCATCCACCTCTTGGTACACAAATGTGCAGCAATATCTTGAGCATGGGACCCTTCCCTCTCATTTATGAGCAAGACAAAAGAGGGATACTAGATTGAAAGTTTTATCTTATCAGTTGGTACATAAAGTAATTTTCAAGAATCACCATAATGGGGTTTTGCTTAGATGTTTGGAATCACCTGATTCAGAAAGGGTATTGTGTGACCTCCATGATGGACCATTTGGAGGGAATTTCGTGGGTGACACTACTGTTCACAAGATTATGCAAGTCGATTTCTATTGGCCCACAATTTTCAAGGATGTTGATGTTTATGCCTACAAATGTCTGGTTTGTCATAAATACATTGGGCTAGATAAGAATTCAACCACCCCATTACATCCCATTGTTGTAGAAGAACCATTCCAACAATGGGACTTAGATGTTATTAGTGATATTTTTCCACACTCATCGAAGCAGAACCGCTACATCCTCACTTTTATAGATTACTTCACGTGGTGGACAGAAGTGGTTCCTCTCAAAAAGGTGAATGATCAGGAAATCATCAATTTCCTCAAGCATAACATTATTACCAGGTTTGATGTTCCGACTTCACTTGTTTTCGATAATGCAACCTATTTCTCATCGCTTAAACTTTATGATTTTTCATTATAAAATGATATTGTATTGAAACATTCAGCTAGCTATTATCCATGGGGGAATGGTCTTGATGAGTCAACCAATAGGAACCTTATCTGTATCATCAAAAATATTGTCTTCTCTGAACAAAGGCACTGGCATAATTCTTTGGTGAACACTCTATGGTTTGATCGTATCACACCTAAACGTGCTCTAAAAACCTCTCCCTACTTTCTGTTGTATGGAAAAGAAGCAATCCTACCTCCTAACATCACCTTCCTACCCTTCAATTTTCACAAGAATCTCAGGGTAAGCCTTGTCTTTTAGTTTAGAGTAGGATAGACAGACTCTTGAAATTACATAAAGAAAGGAGGAAAATAAAAGAAAAATTTTCTCTTCATTAGAATCGTATCAAGAGACGGTTCAATAAGAATTTTACAGGAAAGAAGGAATTTAGTGTGGGAGACCTAGTATTGAAGTGGAAAAAATCCCATGAAGAGAGGGGAAAAGACACTAAGTTCCAATCCCTGTGGATCAGACCATGGTTTTTTCATGAGAAGCTTGGCCACCACACTTATCGTCTCCAATATTTGGGTGGGAAGATTGACTCCCTTCTTGTAAATGGCCAACATTTGAAGCAATATTTCAATAGTTGTCTACGGTTGCACCCTACCCTATATATATATTTTGTCATTTTTATTTATTTTTCTATGTTTTCCTGCCATTTTCAATCTTTTCCATTTGTATTATATTCTTGTGTATAATTCTCGTGACATGTAAATGTGTTATGGTTCCAATGTATGTGGGAAAATGGGAAAGGGCCCTGTGACATTGCAACATTTGGCTAACCTTCAGTCCTTCTTCTTCATCTTGGTTCACACATTTTGGTCAATTATGCTTTTATGGAAAATATGATCCTTGCGTAAGGAGATCTTTGTGTGAAACCATAATACCTGTATCTATTCTAGGAACCTCGTTTCTATGCTCGATTCTTTATGTTTCAGTGTTTTTCATATTAATCCAATCAAGTAGAGAAGGACATGGGGAAAATATTAACGAGAAAACTCATATCATAGGTTATATATATGTTTCTTTGAAGGAAAAACCTCTTCTACTCTCGATAAGTTAGTATCCCTCTTCCACCCTATGAAAAAAAAATGTTGAAGCACAGTCCTATAAATAAAAATAAATAAAGGGTGAAAGAAGAGAAAGTCTTCGTACGCAGGGAGGTGAAGAAAGTAACTTCGCCAAAGTACTATCCAGGTTCGTTGGAAGTGAATAAATCTTGTGTTCTAGTAATGACTCTGTCGGGGAACTGTCTAAGCCTGCTAGAAGTGAAGCAACCCTAGAGATGAAAACTCATACTCTGAATATCTTAAGCTCGTGAATTACATTACCCTTCTCCTAAATCAAAATAATTGTGATATGGTTGGCCTTATGAATGTGTTTAACCGAGAAAGGGATGAAGGGGAATATATATATATATATATATATATATATATATATATATATATATATATATATATATATATATATATATATATATATATATATATATATATATATATATATATAGCTAATTGGGTTAAGTGGGGAAGCTAAAGCAATCTAAATGATGAATCAATACTTCTTGAGAAACTAGACCCTACACAGAATATTAGACCAAGGTAGAGAAGCTAGAGTTCAACTAGTGTGTCGCCAAGTTTTGTTGTTGCTACAATAGTCTCCAAAATTTTTGCCTACATAAAAAATTTTGGATCATATTTTGACCTTGCATGTTTTTGTTTCAAGTAATAAGAGTCATTCCATGTGTATTCTCTAAGTTTTCATGCCCCGTTTGGAAGAAAACCAAAGTGTCATCTTTTGGCATGGGGAGTGTCTCATATCACATAAGTTGATTTATGGTTTGTTTCAAGGCGTAACATTAGTGCTAATGAGTCTTATTTATCATATAGACATGTATTAGACTCATTCCTTAAGTTTCATGCACTATCGCACAAGGTTCGTCATTGTTGTTGCAAAGTGTATCATAAGTGTCGCACTTGGGGGAAGTGGTCATATTGTCATCGCATTGAGGGGATTATGTTGTATTTTGAGTGATAAATGTTATGTCGTCAATCATTCTAAGTGTGTGATCATGTTCAAGTTTTTTCCTTGCTCACATTGACCTCACTGAGCCTGCACTTTGTAAAATTCTAAAAAGTTCATGCTCGAGCAACATACATTCACTCAACCATCCAGAGATACACACTCTGTAGTCTCAACCCTGAAGCTCAATCCTTGCCTCTTGGAACTGTGCAATGCACAATTTTTTCCTCCCATAATTGCACATTGTGTAGTCTCATTGTGTTAATTTTTGGTATTTTCTATGCTAAGAGGAAATTTACTTCAATTTTCCATATTAGCTTAATATCAATTCCAAATTAGCAATCAAATTTATCATGATAGTAAAATGCAGATAGAACATAAACATAAATCACAAAAAATAATCCAAGACAAGAGGACACAAGATGTGGCGCCAGCCAGGGACAAACCCCAATGTGGGGAAACCCTTGATCAATTCTTCTTATGTTCTTCAATAGTTCATCAGAGAGAGATAGTACATATACATCAGAAGTAAACATTTTGACTTGACAAAATAAGAGTAGAGATCTTCACTAAGAAGATAACACATGAGGTAGCTGATCTGAACTCAGGTGAAGGCATACTTCTTCAACTGGTTCTCCAAGGTGATTCCATTATCATGATGCACCTATTATTGTGTTGCACCATGCTTCTCCCATCATCACTATGCATCATCACTGTGTTGCACCATGATGCACCCATCACACCATGTACATTATGACTGTGTTTCACCATCACACCATGTCCATCATCACTGTGTTGCACCATGTTGCGCCATCATACCATGTCCATCATCAATGTGCTGTTGCAATCCATCATGTTGTTGCACCCATTCAGATTGTTGCATCCATCACATCATGTTGCACCTCATTACGTCATGCTGCACCTTATTACATCATGTTGCACCTTATTACGTCATGCTGCACCTTATTACATCATGTTGCACCTCATTATGTTGCAGTATTCATCATCATGTTGTCTTAAAACTAAGACAATAGCCCCAAGGTAGTCCTAGCTATGGTGTTATGGCCTGTGACCTAGCACATAACAATGCTAAAGAGAATGTCTTCGAAACATATAAAGATTGTGACTTTATTTTCATCAAACCATGAAAGAGTACAAACACACACAAATACAATATACCAAGGCTATTTACTGAGTTGTTTTGATATCACTGATATACATTGCAAGGAGGCAGATCCATATACTGTAATACAGTGTTTGCATCCAAATTCATTCCTATGAGAGATCACAGGGATACTTCTCCTTATCATGTGAGGCTAACATGGATAACAAGAAGACAAATCCATTCCAAGAATGTATGAGTCCATACTTTTACTCCTTGTTGCGACTAGGTGTATTTTGAACTGCATATAAGTTTGTTGTAGATAACACCCTTAGGACAATGTATAGGCTTCCTTTCGATAGTGTCTTAAGGTCTCTTATTAGACTTGCATAATTCATCCTCCCAGTCAGCTCCATCTGCACACTTCGCAGTGTCAAGCCTCAAGCTTCTAGCCTTCCTCCTTGAACTGTATAAATGTGTAATCCTTAGGCCTCTCTCACTCCAGAACTATTCACTGGGAAACTTCAACCCTCAAGACTACCTACTAGAGCTCCTCAACTACATAGTCACCCTACCCTGGCCATCCTAAACTGCGCACTACGCAATATCAAGCCTCAGTCCTGACTCCTAATCTCTGGAACTGTACATTGCACAATATTTGAGCCAATCTCTCATCCTAGCACCTAGTTCAAGCTCAGTAAGTGATTTTCATGAAGCATGTTAGACTAGGAGTTTTCATATTGATGTCATCTCGTCATGAGTTGTTTCTAGTTGCAGGTATTATATCTTGTCATGACAAGATGATGATGAAGGAGAAGAAGAAGGAGACCATGCTAGAAGACACCTATGTAGCTACAAAGACAAGTTGATCATTGAATTGGAAGATGAAAGGGCACCAGATTGCGACGAAAACTGAATATCAAGATCATAGTAAAGACTCCCTACCTTCAAGATTTATGGAGGAAGAAGAAGAACATGTACCATATTTCAAAAAGACACAAAGATAGTAGTAGAAAGAATGGATTGACATTACCATATCATCATTCATTCCATGTCATCAATTTCATTTCATGTCTTGTCAAGGTGTCATGTCAAGATGTTATATGAGTCATCATTTTCCACATCGTTTGTGGATATGATTATGTAATTTACAATGTATGAGAATGTAATGTAAAGGGGAAGTCCAAGAGTCTTCTATAGAATGTGAAAGGTCATGAAGGAGTCAAAAGGTCATATGGAAGTCAAAGAATCATGAGGGTAGTCCAAGAGTCACAACAGAGATGAAGAGTCACCCGATTTGTTACATATACACCCTCATATCTCATGCATAGGACTTTTCACCTTGGCTCCTCCTACCAGGCCTTAGAGAGGAAGATAGTTCTTCTGTAAGAGAAAGTGGTTGATCTAATGCTCCACTATCGGAGTTAGTGGTGTTCATTGTAACGATGTATCTTGGAACTTTTTCTTAATACTTGAAGCTTGTTGAGTCAGCCACTTTCATGCATACATTATAAATGTTGTAAGACTATTATTTGAAAGTTTGCGATATTTGTTATTTTCATCTGTAATAAAGAAATTGAACTATTTTGGTGGCTTTGGTGCTTATCTTATTGAATGTGTGTTGTATTTTCTTTAACAATCGTTGCTTCTATGTGAACTATTTCACTAGGTGATCAATGATTCATTCATATATATATATATATATATATATATATATATATATATATATATATATATATATATATATATATATATATATATATATATATAGATATATATATATATGCGTTTGCCTATTTACTAGATTAGTATTATTACTCTTATTTTAAAGGCTCACTTTTATTTCCCATTTGGTAGAAGAACCTAGATACATTCTACAACTGAACTTTCCATAAGGCATACCCACTTGTTCATTCAAAAGTACATGCACATTGCTCTCTCATGCTAAACATTGCATCCAATGTAAATCTCTAAGAAAAATGGTAGTTAGGCCTTATTTCTAGAAAGGCTCCTACAACAAACGATGCGAAGTCTAATTGGGACTTTTCATCAAGGAGAACCCCTTGCATGTTGGTGGGATCCAGTGCCATTAACAAAGTATCACAAATTGTTTAGAGGATCAACATAAATATATGATTGTAGAACCAAATGTTGAGGCTAAAAACCATTTTGATATCAAATCTAATAATTGAGGTTTAGCTATAGACAATGGAAAGAACACTGACTTTGGTACTTGCAAGGATGAAGAGTAGCACTTAGATGTGAGCTCATGGATGGTGAAGGATAGTCCTTAGGCACTATCATAAATTTAGAATAAGAAAATCATTTAAGGAAGGTAGAGTTGTCTTATAAAGGCAATCAAAATGGAAATTATACATCCATGGAAGAACCATTCAAAACACTTGTAGTTATAGAGCACTTGGAAGAGTTAGATCATGGAGATAACAAAAGAAAACATAAAGAGGAAGAGTTGAATTTGGATGTAGTGATGATAAAAATTGATGGTGACGTTGATATGAGACTAGTGGAGAGTCTCATGGGATGTTTGAAGAGTGAAGACCAGCTTGAGAAGTTGATGCCTAAAACATCAAATGAAACCATGGAGCCTTGTGATTTTAAAACTAATGTAGTTTATGTGATTGAAGGTTTCGAAAATCATGGCCAACAATTATATGATGTGTTAATGCATGTTAATGAAGAAATGAAACTCCTATAAGAGGTGTTTGAGATAGATATATTCTTAATTAAGCATGTGTTTATTAATTTTGACGATGACCAAATGAGGACTTGTGGCAGTTGTAAGGATAGTAGAAATTTTTTATTAGTAAATGAATCTTAAGCAATGGACCAAGATAGATATGATTGCATGATGGTGTTGGCAATGGTAAAAATTCCAATAGATTTCGAGGGAATTGAAGGGGAGCATAGCTCAACTTCTCTTTTAAAAGAAGTTGAGACAACATCATTTCACAGAAATTATGTAAGTGCAGAAGATGAAGAGATACTTAATGAAGACATGCCTAAGGAGATTCCAACCATTGTAATACCAAATGAAAACCTAATTCTAGAATAAGGAAGCACATAAGAAGAAGTGGAGTTTTGGAGGAATGGCTGACAAGAGGCCCAGATACCATTCAACATGGTTTTATTGAATAGTACGAGGAATTGAAAACTTTGGAGAAGAGGATAGCAAAAAAAAGATTCCATATTCAATATGTAAAGTTAGAACTGAGAGAAGACAATGTCGTGAAGGGCAAAGATGTCAAGCATGAAAAACAAACTGTGGAACAGGGGTATAACCTAGATTTTTATGCAAGTCTTCGAACTCTTGTGTATAAAGAAAAAAAGTACTTGCAACAAGTGAAAGGTGATAACAAAATTCAACAAGAAAGGGACAAGTTCTAGGAAAGGAATGAGTTGGAAAAAGAGATTAATGAGATAATAATGCTTATGAAGAAATTTCTTGAGAAAGTGGACATTGATATAATAAGGGCATCCAATAGCTATATCAAATAACTGAACAAGAGTACAATAGCAAGACAAAATGAAGGTTGTAAGACAAATTTTTAATACCTACAAAGTTAAAGGTGATAGCTACAGAAGCAATGGAGGAGCAACATGATGAAAAAGGTGACCAATTACAATATAAAGTATGGGACCCCCAAGGAGAAGACCAATTGAACACTCATGATGAGAAGGTCATGGAAAATTGTAACCTGAGGAGTATGATGTAGGAGAATCAAACTAGTCAGCCAACATTTTTCCTAGGCCTAAGGGGGGCAGAAAATATCCAAAGAAGAAAAAATATATTGGGTAGGCTTCGTAGTGAGTGTGGCAAGCCTCTACACAGAGTATTGTTTAAATTACAGCATGTAGATAGGACCCATGTTAGTCAAGTATCGAATATATTCAAAGGGATAAAAAGAGATGACTACTCTGACCATTAACGACAACACGAAAATGATCAATCCATGACATCGCCCATAGTCCCAACCAACCCGAATCAGGTGGGACCAGTCGGTTGGTCGGGCCTCGAACTAGTTGGGGCACCATGGAGTAGAAGGTTGTGAGAAGGATCCCCGACCTTAGATGTCAAGGTAGGCATGTGAGGTTTGACCAATGAAGAATTTATGCATAGGAGAAGACTATGGGTAGAAAAACCTATGGTAATGTCGGAGATTGGTACTCTAAGTTGAGGCTTCAGGGTTGAAGACCGACTATGGCCAAAACACGGGAAAAGAGAGAAAAATGGATTTCTCCCTCATGTAGAAGAGATCATGGAGAATATGCATGCCCTTGGGTGCTTGCATAAAATCAACTCATTGATGTTAACGTATGTGCATTGATTCAATATTATTAATTTGTTTCTATTCAACTTATTCCTCATTCTTGAGGTAGCACTTGAAATATACATTTGAATAATATTCTTTGTTTTTAACATACTAAGAAAACTAAGTAAATTTAAAATGATCATATTCATATCACACATATCCATGTGCATGATTATGGTTGTGTGTGAATTGCGTGATTATATTACGAGAACAAAAACTAAAGAAGATATATTAACATTGATCCTTATTGATAATTCTCTCTATACTTTTAATCAACTAATGAGCGTGAATAAATTGCAAAGAATTAGATCAATCTTAGACATATACACAATCATGAGATTATCACATCTTAATGGTACAATGTGGTATTTTTATTATTCAATATTTTAATCATTTCATTTTACTATGCGTCTTCATGACTAAACATTATTACTTTGTTATTATTTAGATTCATAATTACATAAATTTCAAAAGATCAAGTCCATGTCAAACATATGGATATACAATGATCATTTGAAAATGATATATTGTCAACCACAACTAAAACCATTGTAAAATCATTTTAAATTTGGATATCTCATGCTCTAAAAAGATCAAATCTCTTAAAAATACATATTCTTATAATCTAAAATAAAAATACGCATTTAAAAAAAATATATATACACCTCACCTATAAACCCTCTTAATACATAATAATTTTAAAATTAAAATAAATCTACACTCATTAACCTAAAATTAAAATTATAACAATAAACATGGCATCCCCATGTTTGTCCCCATGTTTGTCGTAAAATAGTCCATCAATCTCCATTAACATGGGATATTATCATATACGCAACCAAGATTTTGTATGGATGCCATATAAACCAAAAAAAAAAATTATTTTGCACAAATTACTCCACGCTTCGTTCAAGGTATTTGAAAATCAATTTTTTTTAGATAAATTTTATAATTTTAAATTATTGTGGATTAACTTAGATTTAGATTTAGAAATTATTTTAGATTCGTTGTCAAAATAGATGGAGATGAATAAAAAAATTTAATATTTTTTTGATTAATTCATGAAAATTTTGGGAGAAAATTATATAGAGAATATTTGATCAACATGTTTCAAATTAGTGTGGTTCATTTTCAGGGCAAGATGAAGAGATAGATCTTAGATGAAGGTTAAATAAGAAACTCAAGAGGAAAAATTATAAATATAATATTATAAAACAGTTATAAATGATTAGTGAAGGGGATTACTTTAAAATGTTAAATAATAATAAATAATAGCTTAATTTATTTAAATAAGTATATTAATAAAAAAATTTTTATTTTTTTTATTAATTAATATTATTTGTTTATTTAACTGATTATTAATAATTAATATAAATTTTATTTAAATTTATTAACTTAGATTTAGATGAAATTATTTTAGATTCGTTGTCATTTGAAAAAAAAAAATAATATTTTTTTTAATTCAAAAATAGAAAATATATAGAGAATTTTGATCAACAAAATTAGTTGGTTCAAAAGATTGATCTTAGATGAAGGTTAAATAAAAACTCAATATATATAATATTATATATAAATTTAGTATTTTTAATGTTAAATAATATAAATAAATGGATGAAATGCAAATAAAAATATAACCTACTTATTAAATAAACTAAAAATATATAAAAGGAAAATGCATAAATAACTAATAAAAGGGAAAAATAAATAATAATAATAATAAAATATTAATAAAAAAAATTATTTATACTAAAATAATTTACAAATTTTTTTTTTTTAAATAATAATTTGCATTTGCATTTAAATTTGAATTTGAATTTGAATTTGACTTTGAATTTGAATTTGAATTTAAATTAGATTTTTTTTTTTAATTTATATATATAATTATATATAATTTTTCATCTTTCTAGCTAGTTTTCAATGTATTTAATTTTTGTACCCTTAAAACTTATAATTCCTCCCTCAATTTGTAATTTCTATATATATTTACAAAGAATTTAATTTTTTACCCTTAAAACTTATAATTCCTCCCTCAATTTGTAATTTCCATATATATTTACAAATAGATATTCGACTGTTATTTAAGATGGAGGTGCATTTTTATAGTTAAAATGGAGTTGATAGATAATTTATATATATAAAAAGAAAGTATGAAGACATATCAAATTTCTCTAAGTGTGAGATCAAATATTTTATAATGCAATTTTTTTTTTCAGAGTTTTGTACTTTTTGTTAAATTCATGTTTTTTTTCAGAGTTTTGTACTTTTTGTTATTCATGTTAACCTTAGATCTATAAGTATTAAGAAGCATCAAATAGACAGTGTAATTTTACTTAGGTTTAATCAAATTTTGCTCAAGTCATTTATTATTAATATTTTCTATGTAATATATTTAATCATTTTAAATACTAAATAAAACAATCATAGAATGAACAACACAGACCTATTACACCCCTATTACAGTAACAAGTGCATTGTTACAGTCAAACTTACAAAACTCCACCAAAAAGATAGTTGCTCAGCCCACGTAGACTCGATCAGCAAATGCATTGGGCTTGCACGTGAGATTTGGAACGTCTCATTTTATTTAATTTAAAATTACATGATAACATTATGTTATCTTTTGAAGATCCGATTTGAATTTTTTTTCAGAGTAATTCATAAATTTTTTTTAGAGGAAGGAGATTATATAATGTGGTGCCATTATTAAAGGGTTTTTATTTAAGTTTTATTTTTTAAAATAAAAACATAAATGTGTTACAGAGTAAAGGTTTTTTTTAAGAAAAAGGTATTGTTTGATTAAAAAAAAGGTGTTGTTTTTTAAAGAAATGTTTTTTTAGTATTGGAAAGAAGATTGTAAAAGGTATGCACATCTGTATTAAAAAGTGGTTTTTTCTAGTTTTTTTGTCAAAAAATTTTATTTTTCTTGACAAAGTCTTTAAGAATGAAAACATTTCTTCAAGTAGAAGAATGTTGGTTATCCTCCAAATGGTTATATAGAGCCTACACAAGAAAAATTAGAAGACATGAATAATAATCAAAGGAATGTCATTCGAGAACTAAGAAAGAAGGAGCACAAAGCCAAATGTTGGATACAAAACTTAGTGGATGACTCTATCTTCCACAAGATAACTGGAACATCAACAACAAAAGAAGCTTGGAATGTTTTGAACGTTGCATATCACGGTAATGATATAGTGAAGATTGTTAAATTACAAACATTGAGAGTTGATTTCGAAACCATGAAGATGACTGACACATAGAATGTGGATCAATACATGACTAGAGCAGTGAGAATTGTAAATCAAATCAAACTCATTGGTGAAACCATCACAGATCAAAATATTGTTGAAAAAGTCCTTCGAAGTCTGCCCAAGAAATATGACATGGAATCCAAAGATTTTACAACATTCTCAGTATAAAAGTTGACTGGATCATTCTCGAACATGAGACAAGACTTAACTTGGTAGACTATTCCATGCAATATTCTTTCAAATCACACATCTCTCTTGGCAAAGGAAGAGGTAGAGGATATAAAGGCGGCATCAAGCAAGTAAGAGGTCGAGGCAAAGGCAGATCAGAACATCATCATGTAGCAGAGCAGTGGAGACCTCCGCAAAACCAAACACAGAGAAGCAGAACATGGAACAAATCTAATGTTTAATGCTATTACTACAAGAGATTTGGGCATTATGAATATGAATGCAAAAAGAAACAGTCATATCAGCAAAGATGCAGTGTCCATCTCTCCAACAATGAAGGAGAATCCTCCAAGACAATGTTTCTTCCTTGCCATCTTTCAAAAGACACTCACAACGAGGATCTTTGGTTGCTGGACAGTGGCTGCAACAATCATATGACAGGTAACAAAAATATTCTTTCTTATCTTGATGTTTCCATGACATCATAAATTACTCTTCGAGATCGTTATTGTATTAAAGATGAAGGAAAAGGTATTGTCCCTGTTCTTACCAAACATAATCAACAGAAATACATACCTGATGTTTATTATGTTCCACATCTGAAGCATAACATCATTAGTGTAGGTAAATTGATGGAGCATGGTTATGATGTAATATTCCAACGGAACACATATTATATCTATGACAAAATTCCTAATAGAAGATTGATAGAAAAACCTTAAAAAACAAGAATAGGATGTTTCCATTAACTCTTAGAAGTCGAAATATCTCACAGTCTTTTGTCCACAATGTGTCAAGAATAGATGAGTCTCAGCTATGGCATTCTAGGTATGGGCACATCCCATTCAAGAGTCTAAGTTTTCTTTAGAAACATTCAATGGTCATTATTTTCCTAAAAAAATTGTAATTGTGAAATATGTATTCTAGCAAAGCATAAAAGACATAGCTTTCTGACATATTCTTCTAGAGTAAAAGAGCCTTTAGAGATAGTCCACACATATATATGTGACCCAATACAGACATAGCCTAATGGTCGTAGTCTTTATTTTCCAACCTTCATTGATAATTATAACATGAAGATATGGGTGTATTTTCTCAAGAAAAAAAATTAGATACTTTCTTAATACGTAAAGAGTTCAAAGTAGAAGCAAAAAAACAAAGTGGAAAGCCTTTAAAAGTCCTTAGTTCAGATAGAGGAGGAGAGTACAACTCCAATGGCTTCAAATCCTTTTGTCAACAACAAGAAATCATAATGTAGAACACAACAAGATATACTCCACAACATAGTGGAGTAGCAGAAAGGAAAAATCAGTCAATCATGAAAATGGCCATATGTATGCTTCATGAGAGGAAGTTGTCAAATGACTATTGGGCTGAAGCAATTTCAATAGTAGTGTATATTCTCAAAAGATCTCCAAGATGCAGTACTTCAAGAAACATGGGATGGTAAAAAGGTAAATGTATCTCACTTTAGAATTTTTAGATCAATAGCATTTGCACATGTTCTTGAGCAGCTAAGAAAGAAACTTAATGATAGGAATGAAAGACATATTTTTGTAGATTATAGTGAGTTGTTAAATGCCTACAGACTTTACAATCCAGTTACCAAGAAGTTTGTTTTAAGCAAAGATGTTAATTTTTTTTGAAAATAAATGTTTGTCTCATCATGTTGATGAAGCTTCAAATCAATTTTTCAATCCACAAGAGCTACCAAGATTGCAGGTTCAAGAAGAGTGATGCCATTGTAAAAATGGTACATCTTCAAACAGTGAATCCACTAGTGATTTAACATCTTCAGAGGACAATCATAGAACAAGAAACATCAGAGAAATATATGAGCAGGAGCATGAGTTTGACCAGCTGAATGTGTTAGCATTTCTTTCATTCTCAACCAACCAATTTTGAAGAAGTAGTTAAAAAAGCATTGGGTTGATGCAATGAACCAAGAAATTGATGCCATAGAGAAGAACCAAACTTGGGAGTTAGATGATCTCCCAAGTGAGAAAACTAGAATTGAGGTAAAATGGGTATATAAGACCAAGCTAAATGAAAAAGGAGAAATTGAAAAACTTAAGGTAAGGTTGGTTGCCAAAGGATTCTCACAATAGTTTGGTGTTGACTATGGTGAAACATTTTCTCCGATAGAAAGGTCAGAAACTGTCATAACCATTTTGTCCACAATAGCTCAACACAAATGGAAATCCTATCAACTTGATGTAAAATCTTCATTCTTAAATGGTATATTGCAGGAGGAAGTTTATGTAGAGTATCTTGTTGGTTTTGAAGTTCCAGGACAGGATCATAAGGTATACAGATTGAAAAAATCCTTGTATGGCTTGAAATAAGCTCCAAGAGCTTGGTATAGTCACATCGACACCTATCTCATCAAAAGTGGTTTTTGTAGAAGTAGCCATGAGCCAAATTTGTATGCCAAAACTCATTAAGGTAAAATCCTTATTGTATACCTTTATGTTGATGATATTCATTATACAAGCAATATGACGTTAGAAGAATTCAAAGAAACAATGCAAACAGAGTTTGATATGACTCATCTAGGGGTCATGAAATACTTCTTAGGCATTGAAATTCAGCAATATGTTAATGGAATTTTTGGTGGTCAACAAAAATATGCACTGACATCATCCAAAAGTTCAAAATAACTAATTGCAAACCAACGTATACACTTATTGTTTAGGGCACCAAGATGAGCAAAGAAGACATAGCACCACCAGTTGATTCCACATTGTAGAAAAGTCTAGTTGGTAATTTGTTGTATTTCACTGGAAGTAGACCTGATATCATGTTTGTAGTGAGTTTTGTCTTCAGGTTTATGCAATCACCAAAGATTTCTCATTGGAAGGTTGGAAAAATGATCTTAAGGTATATTGCAGTGACCATAGACTACGGTTTTTCTATACACATTCTGAAAATTTTTCACTTTCAAGTTATACAAACAATGATTATGTAGGGAGTTTAGATGATCGTAAAACCACCTCAGGGTATGTTTTTTTAATCTTGGAACCAATATGATTTCATGGACATCCAAGAAAGTTTCAATATCTTCTACAGAAGCGGATTATTTATCAACAAATCCAGCAACATTTCAAACAATGTGTTTGAGAAGATTATTGAAAGATATTTCAAATGATCAAAAGGAGCCAACTCTTATTTTCCGTGATAATAGTTCAACAATTTCTTTATCAAAAAATCATGTTTTCCACAAAAAAAGCAAGCACATTGAAGCTCGTTTTCATTTCATGAGTGAGCTTGTCAATGATGAAGACATAATATTTTCTTTTTGTGGTTCCAAAGATCACCTTGCAGATATTTTCATAAAGCCATTGGAAAAAAATGGATTTGAATTTCAAAGAGAGCAATTAGGCATTGTAAGTGTCTCTACTTGTAACAGTTGAGATTAGAAGGGATGTTGAGATATTAATCTCACCATGTGCTACCAGATTTGATTATGTTGTGTGCTAGGTGTCTCAGGAAGTTCGGTTTTACTTCAATTTAGTCAAGTTTCACTAGAATTGTTGATATTTTCTATATAATCTATTTATCTATTTTAAATACTAAGAAAAGCAGTCTCTCTCCATAATTCCTCTTTATTCTTTATCAAATTATTTTTTTTAATTGTAATAAAAATTTGCAACTCAATAAATTTTATAAAAATATATATTTAAAAAAAAATTACATTTATATACTTTCTTTAAACCTTTGATAAATCTCATAGATATCAAACTCTATATAATTAAAAAAAAACAAATTATGTTTTTTAATTTTTAATATAATTTTATATGGCATTATTAACAACTTGTAAACCTATTATTTACAACAAATTTACCCATAAAGCTCTTTAGTACTCTGCACATTTACCCATGGAGCTCTTTAGTACTATACAAAAATGAAATTAAGTAGTCTACAAATTTACCCTTAGAGCTCTTTGGTACTATACAAAAATTGAAATTAAGATATCAATGAGTAACCAAAACACAGCTTATTTATAATGACAAAGTGAAGCGCCATCCCGAATTACTAAACCAACAAATTTACGATCAAAGAAGTGACCCAATCGCTCAAAGACCATCTCAGATTTCCTTCTTCGTTGTGCTCTAATTTATAGAATCGATGGCCGTTATCATCTAAACACGAACGATAAAGGATTTATGTAACAATACTTATAACACGCTAACGCTGAAATTCTATATCAAGCTGGAACTTCACTAGTCGCCATGAACACCTGTAGAAGTGTCGAAGTCGTTTGTGGCCGCTAAGGGTGGTAAGGGTGGTAGCTCTTTTCCAATCCACACGCCTGCCTTGATGGCAAAGAAGATGGTATTAATAACCGTGTCAATGCTACACGTGGAGCCTGGGAACTGAGGTTGTCCAGAACTCTTGTAAGCGCTGAGGCAGTTCAGCAGATTCTGATTGCAATTGACTTTGAGATAACCGATGTCCCCAACGCATTTGTCATGAATTTTGCAGCAGCTGTCCAGCCCATCGCAGGGAGCTTCGTCATGGCATCCACTGTAAAGCAGTCCGCAGTATCGCCCATACCTTAGAAGCAGGGCATCTGCCATTAAAACATGATTACACGTTAATACAAAATATATGGTCGGCTATGATCTCGCTCAAGGAGTAGATTTTTTTATGGGAGAGTTTAGGTTTTCCGGACTGTTAAATTATAAGTTTTTGGTATATCTGTTTGATTACGTGTTAATATAAATGTATAGTTAATTATGATCTAGTTTCAAGAAGCAGATTTTTCTTATAAGAAAATTTAAATTTTAGGGTTGTTGAAAACACTCTAGATTTGATCATGATAATTTCTAACACTCCCCTGAACTTAAAGGTCACGAGGCAAACCTGTACAGAATTTCGACTTGCAACCATGGCTACAATAAAACTGCAGTCTCACAACAACAACAAATTTCAATAGTATTCTAGTAACAGTAACTAGCATGGCAGTCTAGACCTTAGAGATCTTTTAATTCAATAATGTTTTGAAAAATATAATGATTAAAAAGCATGAAAGTGGTTACCGAAGACTGGGAAGAGCCGAGAAGACAAGCCAATAAAAGGCATAGCAGTAAACCCAGTTGCATTCCATTGGCGGCCATGGATCCTAGCTAATCTGATCTCAATGCAATAATTTGATTCATCACGACCATTCATTCAGTACATGCTAATTATTCTTCGCATTAAATACAGTTCACTCGTCCTCCCGAGTTGCTCACAAAACGGCCGGCCAGTTGGCCTCTCCTACCATTTTTTCCGACTCTTATCTCAAATGATTCGCGTATATCTCAAATGATTTTCGGGATATATCTATATATATATATATATATATATATATATAGTCTCCCTCATTCATATATATAGGCGATATAGATATATACAGATGAGGCCGTGTGGATTGCCTAAGATAAGGCAAATATTTTCGAAATTGCGTCGCAAGTGGCCTTGGGTGTGCAAATAGCTGGCCGCCATATGAACTCTATTCGTTTTGTTCCTCTATATATATATATAGGCTTGATTTAAGTATTAATTTGGATTTTTTTTAAAAGAGCATGCAACTTTTGGTTCAGATCCTTTCAATCAGGGGGATAATCACAGCATTTAACACACGTCCAGCAGTCTGAGAATCGAACGGGAAGCATAATGTGGATGAAAGCACATGGAGAAACGAGTTAGAGAATATAATAAAGAAAATGTTTAATTAAGATAATTGTATTTAAAAATTATTTATACTTTCATCTTAATAACACTGCCATGTGATGCATATATTTATATCTACACATATCATTGATTTTGCCTAGAATTATTAGTTTAGAAAAATCAATTATATAATACTTTTCTAACAATATCATATTTTACTATAATGTTTATTTTAAGGCTAAAGTCACTTTAATTTGAATTACAATCATTAATTTTAATTTTGTATTACAATACGTTTAAAATATTTAATAAATTTAAATTAAAAAAAATGCAAGTTACATAAAATAAAAGACTACCAAATTTGCATTCTAAGAATTTTAAAAGTATAATGAATTCTCCGTAACAAGGTAAAAAAAATTATTAATTGTATTTTTGCTCTATGTAAAATTGTTTTTTTAATATTATACAACATTCTATCAACCATAGTCCCAATAATAATGATATTAAACACAATGGCATCGTGTCCCTTATTTATTATTATTATTATTATATATCATATTGTGTTTCTCATTTTTATATATATATATATATATATATATAATTGTATAATTATATATTTACAAATTTAAATTAAATGAATATGGTTGTATTTTTATTATTAATAATATTTTTTATAGTGTTTGTAAGGTGAAATAGTTTTATAAGTGATAATGGAGATATTAGGAATGAGCAAGTGTTTACTGTGAAAATTATTTGTAATGTGCTCTCAACTTTTTCTTAAGATATTCGGATTAGGGTGATAATGGATATATTAGGAATGAGCAAGTGTTTAGTGTGTTGGTTCCAAAAGCGTTGGTAAAATTATCTCTTATGTGATTTCCAAAAAGATTTTTCTTAGTGAAAATTATTTTTAATGTGCTCTTTTTTAGAGTTATTAAGGAAATTTGTTGACTCGTGAAGAACCGTACCACACCTCATCTTTGAAGTGTGTGTTTATGTGTGTGCGTGTGTGTGGTTCTAATCACAATCACTATATTGAATTCTAGGGAAACTGCTTAATATTGAACCTAGTTAGAACCTAAACCCATTGTCATCAAACCAAAATTTAGAACAAACAAGAACCAAGAAATCCAAATGATGAAATTGATGCACCCTTAGCTATATTGAGGTTTACTAATACAATATCTCCAAACCACAAAAGAGCCATCACGGTTGTCGCTTACAAGCTCATTCAACTCAATTGTATCATCCGTCTCTAATGACCAAAGTTAATTAACCAATATTTTGGATTATATGGCTAAAATGTATTCACTATAGAACCAATCTAAATAAAGAAAAAATCAACGACCTCAATATTATTAAACCATATTTGGTGTCTTTGTTTGTTGACCCAATAAACAACCAACCTTTACTAGTCAACAAAATATGTATTTGTATGGGATGGTGCAACTACCAACCATTTCTAGACAACTGGATGGATAGTTGGCTTATGCTATTTGATAAACCTCCTAATAATAATAGGGAGGTATTTCTATATTTATGAAGTTATGGGTGGATTTTTAGAAGGGCTACATGTCACCTACTTAGACATGGGAGAATTCTAGGGAGTGGGTCATCATTCCGCACAGGATAAACAAAATGATAGGTGAAACCTAACAGTAGGTCCTTTTCCACTTAGAAGAATGCCTAACCCCCCTTCTCAGCATCCTCCAATTATCAATAACGTTGTTGAGATCTAAAAAACGATTACACATTGATTCACACACTAGTGCAACATGGAATCTTGGTGGCATCATCGTGCAAGGATCCACCAACTACTAATGTTGCAGGTGAGTTTGGACCACCAGACTCTGCAATATATATATATATATATATATATATATATATATATATATATATATATATATATATATATATATATATACTTGGTGCACTGAATGTATGTACCCTTGTGTAGGATAAGCTTTATAATGAGTAATTTTCATGAAAATAATCATTAAGAATATTCTCAAGAATTGTTGAATGTTGAAGTGAGTGACGTGATTCCCTCACTCTCACAAAAATGTAAATTGGGGAGACTGGTTTGTAGTAAATTTTGAGATGGACTAGTGGAGAACAATTTCACTTATTAGCATGAAAATTATGATTGTCATATGAATTTATAAAATAATTAGGATGATATTGAATGGAATTGTAGTGTAATGATGTTCTAACATTTTTGTATAGAATTCAATTGAATCAATTAAAAGGATTTGAATATGTGAATGATTTTGAAGAACCAATTTAGTAGCTAGCTCAAATAATATTTTGAATGAATTCTATGCATATGAAAGTAATATTGTTTAGATGAATAGAAATGTGTGATTGCAAATAGAGCGCCTTAGGCAAGGCAAGGAGTGAACGTTAGATACTAAAGTTCTTTAATTGAATGTTTTTTGAAGTATATCTTATGTAAATTGAATGTTGTGAAATAGGCGAAATGATGAATCATTTATAAAGGATAGACTAAAATGTTGTGAAGAAGAGAACCTAGGTACAAGGCCAATGAAGAAACATTGGGGACTAAAACAATCAAACCATGTTAGGAACAATCTGGTGGGATGCCATGGATATAACATTTTAATAGTTCCTTCACTGTTCCTATGAAGGAAAACCCATATTAGGTAGATCACCATAGGAAAGGGATTACTTGAACTTGAACTAGTGAGCAACTACTAGGAAGAGGATACTTATCACACACTCATTAGACTGGGATTGTGGATGGGTGTGTCTAATGTAAACAATGAGCTAAACTTTTTACCTTTGGAAGATTAACAAGTGAAGGATTACCATATAGATAAGTATCAATTTGAAATTTCACTGTTAAATGGAAGTTATTCGTGGAACTCTAGACTTTTATATAAAGACTAATGGATATATATGAAAATAGTCCTAATTCATATAATTCATTGATTAATTGATATAGCTACTAGACTGGGGAATATAAATCTAGAAGTAAGAAGGATATAAGAAAAAAATACCATTGTAGAAGCAACGAGAAGGAAAAGGGATAGAAAAATAAGGTTGATGTGCAAGAGCAAGGAAGATGTCATAGTTGAAAGGAAGCAATTGATATCTTGTTTTAGTAAAAAATATCTATGTTTAAATATTAATAAATATTTCTACACAATGAAACCTTTATTGCATGTGAATTGGTCTACTATATAGTAGACATCAAGACCAAAAGAAATACTGCAACAAGAGAAAACACGCTGAGAAATGGGGAATCTCAGGATGAAACATTTGAGTCCCTTGGAAAAGTAGTTTAGAATATAGAATTTGTATGATATGATTTCTTATTGAAATTTTCAAGGTAACATCTCATCATAATTGTATGTACTAGATATAGATAAGGCGTGGAGGTGGCCAGGAAGTGCCAAAATATTGGCAAGAAAGAATAGATGAAGACGACCATATTATTGGCATAGCTAAGGAAGCATAAAGGAACATTGTTGCAATAAAAGGAATGCACCTATAGAGGTGTGAACACTGAGGATGGTTTTACTTTAAGGGGCAAGGGATTATAAGGTTCCTTGTTATTCCTGATATTTTGTAAATTTAATGAACATTGATATGCTAAATAACTAGCATACATACATTGATAGACCTTATGTTATGTAAATATTATTTTTATTTTTTAATATATACTAATGCTTAAGAATAGGGAAGCCAATATAGATCTTGATGCCTGAGGGTAAATCTTTGAGGGGAAACCTAGGAGGTCTCCTTGTACAACCAAATTAGTTAGCCAAACATTTGACTTGGAAAACAAAAATACAAAAATCCCATAGGTGTATGTCCCATGTCCCACCATGGAGTCTTTTGTTGGCTCATGTGTCCCAAATGGGAAACCCTAAGATTCTTCATGTTGGGTAGTGTGCTAATGGAAAAGAGAATAAATGGCAATCAAGGACAAACATGGGTAGAAAATGCCAAAGACAATGTGATTCTGAACAATAGAAAACCATAAAAGGAACCCCTATGACCCAAACACACATATCCCATAGTGGATTTATTGAATTTGAGAAGGAAATTAGTTTAAAAGCCTTGAATATGAGTGAGGGGCTAGAAAATAGTCAAGATAATGTCTATTGAATAAGCACATAAATCATAAGAGGGAAGCATTGAGGGATTGTAGGTTCATTGAAGGGTTCCCTTTTTGTTTTATAGGCCCACGTTGGCTATAATGTGAGTTTTAACAGGACTTAACTCAAATAACTAAAAGGTTGAACTCTAATGTCCTTGTATATGAATGAGGGTGGAAATGTAAGAAATATTGAAATGTATATGGGCCTATAGTGGGGTGGAATGTGGCTCACCCTTCTTCAATTTACAACAAAACTCTTGGACAATAAATAAGTGTATCTACTTCTTTATGAATAAATTAATTTTTTTTAGCATTATATGATTCTTACCATGCAAGTTTACTAAGAAATCTTGTAAACGATGTATTTCTTGCTTCGTTTAACAGTTGTCCTCTATCTATGCATGAACACTATATATAGAGGTTTTCTTTGAATTATGCATCCTAGAGGTCTATTGTTGTGATGTAGAATACAAAAGGTAATTTAAGCATAATTATTTTTATTTACTCTATAGTCTGAATGACCCTAACTAGGTCAAGATGAGATGAAAGGTCATTTAATTGGGAAAAGTTATGGAGTTTCCCTTTGGGCATATCTTTCCTATCTACTCCTCTAGTGAGAATACGTATCTACCAATAGATTTTGGCAGCCTATCATATCAATGTAATCATTTGACTATCATATTCCATCCATTCCCTCCATGCATTACCAGTTATATATTTTCTTTAACCTTTGAGTGTATCACTCATTTATGTAACTATTATCCACCATGACAACATACAATTCTAATATTTTACCACATCTTATGTGCTAGAAACCTTTTGTTTGAATCATGCCTCTCTTGGGCATTCATGCAATACATGCATCCAATTGAAATTATTTCTAAAGAAATACAAACTCAAACTAAAGGAATTATCACCCAATTCCTTCAACTTACCAAGTTTGTAGTGTCGTTGATTTCCATACTTACATGTTTTCCATCACTATCCATACTCTTTTTATGGTCTTTTAGATGTGCACCTAGATCCTTCTTTAGTTTTTTAATAAGCTCCCCCTTTTTGTTTTCCTTGAGACCCTTTTGAATGGTTGAACGAATCTTTGTTTCCTCAAGTCCCATTTCCAATAAGGGGTATTTTAGTATCATATTCCTAATAAAAGTCTACATATTTCCTTAATCATAATTTCATGCACACATCATATGTTAGTCAAATTAATTTAAACTAGTGCTACAACACTTCTAATTAGAAACAAATTTTACTTCTCACATGCACTCATTTTAATTCGTTTTTAGCATTTCATTTGTGCATTCATATATCAATAATAAATCAAGTATGATTAAGATTAATCTATTTCACAATTCAACATTTTTCAAGAGAAAGGAATAACAATAAAAGAAAAACTCATTTCAAGGGAAAATCCCCTTTATAAATATTTTATATAGCTTGGGGACTCCACAGTTCAACTATTCACATCATCCCAGTCAAGGCTTCCTTGATTGATTTCTATTCATTCAAATATACCCTCTTGATGGAGCTCTGCATTCAACTTTATTGGTTTCTATTCATTCAAATATACCCTCTTGATAGAACTTTGTATTCAACTCAATAGGGAAAAATTTCCATGTTCATCTAGAAATCCAAAGTATTAAACATATCCAACAAAGTTTCTTAAAATTTTCCAATTATTTTCAATAGGCTCAATAACCCAAATGATTTCTTGTAATAGGCCATGCATCCTAGCCCTTGCACTCATATATATATATATATATATATATATTGTCTCAATCATAGGATATATCAAAGCCATTATATTTTTATTTTCAATAACCATTTAAGGTACAATTTCTTTCATTCAAGCATCCATTTATTTTATCATTGCACAAGTTTGTTCATATAGACAAAGTCGTTTCCAAAATCTACCCAAGTGACCATATTTATATGCAACCTTACTTATTGAATTTAGCCTAATTCTATCATAATCATACCAATCAAATTTTTTCTATTTGGTCAACACTTTCCTAGATGGCCTTCTCATCATATTTCTGTAAAACTTGCACTTCATAAGAGACTTAATAAACTTTATATCTCAAGCCATATTTTCTTCTTCTTAAGGATAACAAAATGTTCCTTTTATTACTTTTAATTGCTAGACATAATTACATGTAGTGTCACTATAGTCTTATAAAAATTTTAGTTCACCTTTGAGATCCATAACCTTGCTCTCAACAATATCAAGGCATTCATCCCTCTCATGACCAACAATCTCGTAGTTAGTTTATTTATCATTATCTATATGAAATTCTTTCTCTTATGAGAGAACCCATTAATATGTTGGGTTCTTTCTCACATATTAGAGATAGAACCAACTTGTCCTTATTATCTATCAATTATTTTTTAGATAGAAATTCTCACAACCCTATCATGGGCTTTCTCCTTTTGAAAATAAAAGAATCTTCAAAATATTTTCCATTTCTCTAATGGAAAATCCACATAGGCACTCTTATCAAGAGGCCTTTCTTTTCCATGAGGAAATTTTATATACACATAAGCCGCACTAAGTTTTTAGTCGAGTGCTTGCACCAACTTTATTTATGGATATTATCACCTCCATTAGGAATACATCCTCACATATGGAAAAAATAACACAACTTGACTTTAATGAAAACATGTTTACCTCCTACTCCATACTTACATTGAAATTCAAGCCACTACCACGCATTTTACAACATATTCAAGAGTAATTTTAGGTATGATCTACATTACTTCATATGCTCATACATAAGCATACAAATATGTATTACCTCACACATTATTCTTTTACTTAGGTTTTAAATAAATCTAAATTAATATGGAAAGATAAAAAGTGCAGTATATGTACTTGCATGCATATGGATGCATATGGGTATGTGTATGGGGTAATTTTGGATGCCCTAATTTAAGGTGATGGTGGAGTGCATTTGTAGAATACATGGGGTGACAATGGCCATACCTAAATATCCTTGAAATATTTTAACCTTTGCTAGATGATGTGTTTGTAATAAATGTAGGTAAGGGCTTAAGTGACTAAAGTTAATTATGATGAGGATGAGAGGATTCCCTACACCTTATGTGCAAAATGGAAAACTTAATTTAAAAGGAATTAATTCAAGTTCTAGGATAAGTGTTTTCTAGGGTTAAGTCACGATTCCTTTTGGGAAAGGGATAAGAATTTTGTAAAACATGGAATATGGATGTAGTTAATGCACTCGTAGAAAGGAATGTAAGTGATGTGCTAGATGAAATGCATGAAAATATAGTTGCATGGATCAATTGAGTTATTAAGAAAGAAAAAAGCAAGTTTTAATTTTTTAGGTAGATTGGATATTCTCTAGGGTACCTCAGTAGGATGGAATGTGTCACACATGGTCATGGATGGAAGTGCATGAGCGAAGGACATTATTGGAAAAAAAAGCAATAAAGTTAGTTATGGGGAGAGTAAGCATGGAAGTAGACCCCTATAATTAAAGTTTGTTTAAAAGATTCACTTAGGTTTTAAACAAATATGAATTGCATGTGTCTACTTTCATGCTTACTCACTCCATAACAAATGTTATGGCCTCCAGTGCCAATAATTTCCTTCTCTTGTGCACTTTCATCCATAAGGACCATGTGCAACATTCCTTTTTACTAACACAACCTTGATATTGTCTAATCTATTAAAAGCATATCAAATTGATATTTTCTTGTATAAAAACTCAGTTGATACATGCATTTCATCCAACACAATCATTTTCATCCCTTTCTACAAATTCATTAACCACATCCATATTCCATGCTATACATCATTCTTATTCATTTTCCTAAAAGAACCATTACTTGACCATATAGAACACTTATCTTGGAGCTTTAATAAATTCCTTTTAAATTTGGTTTTCCATTTTTCACGTAGGGTGTAGGGAATACTCTCATCCCCAAAATTATTAACTTTTGCCACTTAGGCCCTTATCTACATTTATTGCAACTACATCATCTATCCAATGCTAGAATCATTTCAAGGATATGTATGTATTGAATTTTTCACACCATCCATTCTAGTAATGAACTACAACATCACCTTAAATTAGGGCATATAAAATTTCCCACATACACATAGCCATATGCATCTACTGCATTTTCCATCTTTAGTTGTACCTTTTTAATTCCTAGATCAACATCATTCATCAGAGATAGAATCTTGAAGCCAACATTCTAAAAGGAATAATGTTTTCAAGCAGGACTCTCTTTTATTAGATATCACTTTTTCCATATGCATAGTTTCTCAAATTCAAGAAACCAAGTGTATCCAAGCTCAGTTCAAGAAAAATTGTTGTTTCCAAAATTTAATAGAAATCTCTTTGTATTGTTCCAAATTCATCTTTGTGGTATATTTATAGCCCATTAGGCTTAGTGTTTGAACTTCACAGTAATATTTTTATTGATGCTAATCCTATTTAGTCTAAGTGTTGAACCTTTAGCTTTGATACCAATCTATAAGGTACCCGACCCCCTAATGCCTATATCGGATTGTGGGGTTTATCTAAACCCAACCTTTAAGGATAATTATGAAGATAGGGTTATCAAAATTCCATTTTGTCTTATCACCTAAAATATCACATCTAACATTTCCAATGTATTTTTTCATCGAGAGATTTCCAATGACATAAATTTCATCCAAATCTAAGTCCTAGACCCAAAGCTATTCCCACTTGAAAATTATCCTCTAAAGCCACATCAATATCAATATTATGTCACATGATTGAGACATGAAAACCCTTAGGATTTCATTTCTACACTATTCCATGTCCTTTATATTACCACATCATTCCATGACATTGATGTTAGTTTTCATATTGACCTCAGTCTATATTATGAGGGGAGGAAATCCCATTAGTGGTCTCCTAACCTCCTAATACCTAAATCATGGGCTTCACTACTTAGCAGTAACTGAAGGATTCCCATCTTATCTAGCCAATGGGGTTTTGTGTTTTATTGGTACAAAGGGTTTAGCCCAAATGAATGTTCCAGTGCTCTAGGAACATAATACCTAACAACAAAATTCAAACTCTTAACTCTTAAAATTTCTTGTCCCGATAAAAGGACTTTTACTAATGGAAATATCTATTATAGTTGATGGTGCTTTGAGTTATTTTAGTACTGGGTTGGAAGCCTTATACCAAGGAGCCAAATCTCCTAGTAGCCTGACATCTAATAGGTTAATAAGATAATATCCTAATATCCATGTTACCTACCACCTAATATGGTCATGCTAGTGCCATGTCATCTCCACATTACCACCATATGAATGCCACATCAATGCCACATCATCTCCATTTCATCACCATGTTAGCTTTATGTTAATTCCATGTCAATTATACATTATGCTTTTCCATGTCAAGGACCTTATTATGCTTGGAAAATTTGGGAGGAATTACTAAATTCCTTTCCTTTTCCTCAACACCCAATCCTCCACACTCGTCACTAACCATCGTCAATTAACAAGAGGTGTCTCTCTAGCCATAGAAATATAAAGGGCTATTTCCATTTGATGAGAACATATTGTAATAGATTTAAGAAATCAACCAAAATAAATATTCATGTAATGGAGTTAGTTGACTTAATTGAATCTAACTCATTCAAGCATGAGTGAATTTTGACTCAACTTGTTCATAGAGCCGAAAATATATTTCAATTTTAACAATAACTTGGTTGAAATCTTTGGATATATTCAATATGAAAATGAAGGGAATTTAATTGATTATCATATGGTATGTATTTGATAAATCATATTTCTAGACCCATATGATTAGATGAGATGACCATATGATGAACCAAATTTTGAATGTTGGCCATGCTGGATACATTGATTGATGTGTGGGTCCTTGATTATATGTAGAAACTTTTAATGAATATAGATATGTATTTTTGAAAGAGGAATGGTTTCATATGAGGTTTGAGGGACTATGTTTCATTCAAAAATTAATTGCAACAATTTTTTGAATATATGGCTAGAGAAAGACATAATTTAGCTTCGACTTGGTAACATTTCAATTTCAACCAATTGGTAGAGCTAACTTTGAATTTAGTAATAAAGAATTGATGGAGTGAGAGGACTTCATTGATACCCATCACGAATTTGAATAAACTTCTATTTTAAGTTCAACTTTGGTGGAATGCCACTCAACTTTCTCATGTTTTTCAACCAATGGATTGAACTAAGTAAATATTATGAGAAACACATATTACTTTCTAGAAATCCAACTGTAATTTGTGTTGTTAAGTTTACAATTAATATGAATTATTCTGCAAAGTATGTATATAAAGAAATTTTCATGAAGGATAGTTGACTTGACTATGTAATTATGTTTTCGACTGAATATTTTAGTTATGTTAAGCCAAAAATTGAGGATTGGGTAAAACATCATCTTTCTCTATGGCATGTGATCCCTCCACCATCCTAATATAAATAAATTTCTAGTTGATTAGTTTGGAATCTTTCTAATAGTCGTCAATATTAGATTGACAATTATTGTAAAAATCTTATCCAACAAAATTTAATTATATTACACAACCTTTCCTTCATGCAAACTAAATTGCAAACTCAATACATTGCAAGAGACATCAAAGACAAAAATAACAATAATTTAAAGAAAGTTTAAAAAACAATAGAAAATTAAACTTATCCAAGTTTCATTTATAAAGCATACTTGATTGTATAATAGGACATTATCACTGATTGATAAAAAAGGAATGAAATAGAAAAATTAACAGAGCATAAAAAATGGGAGCATGAATGACCAAGCAAAAAAGAAGAATATTTATCACATATTAGTTAAATATATTAAAGAGCAACATTAATTTAAATGTTTTCATCAATATTGATATATCATCCAAGAACAGCAGAAGAAACTCTATCAGAAACACTTTTAGTGAGTGATGAATGAAACACTTCTTTATAGTTATTTATAGATTCTTCATGATGGACTCCAATGAAATAATATTCATCATTATAAACACTGCATTGTTAAAAAAACCCACTTTTTGAATTTGATAATGATCAACAATCAACACAAAATAACCATAGTGAAACAAATTCATATGTAGTTTAAAAATGAGGATGATGAACAAGTTTATCATACTCTTTCCAAGCCCATTATCACACCTTGAATAAATCAAAAAGAAAAAATAAAGAATATGACTTAGATATCATAAGTTAGTAGTCTTCCATATTCCAAATATTCTAGATCAAATCCACCTCAATAGTGCAAGATTGCTTCAAGAAGTTTCAACTTCACCTATTCAAATTTATCTTCAAAATTGTAGCTGTCAAATTACAATCAAGTTGGTTATATGGATGACTAATGTTTTGATATCTATCCTTTTTAGCATCACAACAATCATAAGTGTTCTTTACATAGCCGTTATACACTAAATGAACATGCAAGGATTAAATATCCATTATGGGTGGATCAATATTTGGAAATAATGATCAATAGCCAAGAATGTGCATCAGTCATACTAAAGAACTCAGTCTTGAGTAATGACAAAAATTGTAGTAAAAAGTATCCATTCTACTCACCTTGTACCTAACAAAGTGGGGTACATTGATTATAATTAGGCTCAATTTTAGAATTCCTACAATTAAATTTAATTGGACAATTAGTCTACAATCAATCATGGAATTTTGAATATGGAATCTATCATTGAATGAAATTTTCAACATTAAATTATCATTGAATGAACATTTGGGAAGATCCTACAAGGAATTCTGGCTCCTCCCATTTATCTCTTTACTATCCAATTGATTTAAATTGGGATGTCATTTGATGCCTAAAGATGCCAAAATTGTTATTGGTCATCCCAAACCAATAGAAACATGGTATCAATTAGTTGGCTTTCATCCCAAACCACTAGATTCATTATTGTAAAGTGATGATACTACATGTTCACCAATTAGCATAATGTACCAACCTTTTATAGCTAAATTACTTGGAAAATGATGAGAATGTAAAGTAATTAGGAAATGCTTAGAAATAAGTAGTTGTCCACTTCCATATTTCATCTCTTTTCCATTTCATTCCATATGAACCAAATAGCATCCAGGTTTGAAGGTTTTCTAGGATAATTGTTCACTAAGCCTCAAATTAAAGGCTTCTCAAAGATCTAGTATATCAACTTTTGCAATAGTGTTTATTGCTTAGTTTATTTAGAGATATATACATGTGCTTTTATTTTTAGTTTTCTCCTCTTCTTCTTCTTCTTTTATTTTCTTTTTTCAAGGTCGGGGATGTAACAGCCCTGGTCAAAAATCTATGTAATAAAGTTAATAAAGGAAAATAATAACCAAGGTCATGGAACACGTATTCCAAGCTGAATGTTGGGTAAAAACATAGTGATGAGGATCGCTTGTGAATAATTAATGGTCATGGAAATTGGAAAAGGATTTGGAAAGCCATGAGGCATTAATTGGCATTTTATTTATGAAGATAATGGAAAATAGGAGAAGTTGAATATCACAAGTTTCATGTGAGGACGAAGTTGAAGGAAAAAAAATGGAAAATGAAGAAAATAGAGGACTCCTTAATAAAAAGGTTTCTGGGGATCAGCACATAATTGTTTTCAGTGTTAGCTTTTATTAGTTCAGTCTTTGGCACTCTCATTCTATTCTCTCTATCTCTCATACTCTTGGACACTTAGAGTTTTGTTGGAGAACTCTTGGAGGAATGTAGCATACTTGGGATTTGGAGCAAGAAAGAAAAGGAAGAGAAAGAAAGCACAAGAGGACAACGAGATTAGCAGCTACAACGAAATTTCTAATGTCCAACGAAATTTTATTGCGGGTATCAAATTGAATGTATGATTTTCTTTCTATTTTTTGCATGCATGACGCATGCTTGGGGTTTCTTGGTTATGATCTGTCATTAGAATGGAGGACTCTTTGTATTGATAGTGGTTTTTCCTAGCCTTTCCATTTCCCTAATAGTGATGGTGTTGTGGGTTTTTCCTTTTGTTTTCTAGCTAGTTCTCATGTTCCACATGATTATGGGTTGAGTTATTAGTTCCTGGAGCCTTGGTTGGACAAATGCTCTAAACGCCCTATAACATCTTGGGTTGAGTTACTAGTCCTAGAAGCCTTGGTTGGATAAATGCTCTTGAGCCCTTGGTGGGTTGAGTTAATAGTCCTGGAATCCCTGGTTGGACAAATTCTCTAGAGCCCAATACCAGCTGTGGGTTGAGTTACTAGTCCTGGAAGCCTTGGTTGGAACAAATGCTCTGGAGCCCCAGACAGCTTGGGTAGAGACCGATCTGGTGATGGTTAGTGATGTCCGACTGTGAGGTGGAAACATTGGTTGAGGGCTAAGGTGGTTTGGCCTCTGGGAACCCTGGTTTGGTTTATATTTTGTTATTCCATGAGATCCCACATGCGCGCTTGGAATATAGCACGAGGGTGAATGGATGAAAGAGAGATTTGATTCAGCCCAATCTATGGTCGGGTGTTACATGGAAGTCCATAACTTGGTTGGATTTTCATATGTTAATATAAGCTCCTTTTCCTTTTGGTATCTCATGAGTATGGCTCTCATCATGTTTTGGTTAGTAGATGAAATATTAATAAATGAATTACCTAATCACAATGTAGCTATTGGGAGGAGACATCAGTCCTCTTTAATGATTCTCATATAAGTATGAGACCCCTATGCTCGGATCCGTTGTCATGAATTGTAGATTTCATGTTTATGATATGTTTGTCGAAATTACTGTTATGGTTGGTAGTGCTTAGGTCAATTCCTTGTCCAAGTTTTTCATTAGTAGCCCTTTTTTAAATGTTATTTATCAATTATGGAAGTTTCATGAAGTTCTAGGAAGAGGCTTGAGTCATAGCCCTGAAAAAGTGGCTCAAAAATTGGGGTTGTTAGCACAGAACTGTTTGAAAAAGGCCACATTCACATGGATACCTTACTGTGGGAGCGATTGGAGGGTCTTAGTCACATGGAAGGCTTGTCATGGGAGTGACTAGGGGTCTATTTTAGTAAAACATCAAGTTGTCTCAGGGGTTGAGCACCTAGAAGGGTTGGTTGTCTCTTGAGGTTTTGTAGCTCCTAAGGAAGGTCAGATGGGTCTTGTCTTGTCAGTTCCACATCCTTAATTGTATATGGGGAGTTGAATCATATCATAGTAACTATTTGTCTCATGTTTTGGTTGGCCAGTTAGCTTGGGTAAATGTGGGAGGAGCGTGTTTTTTAATGCTCACTCCCACCCCTTGTACTATTTGAAGCTAAGGGAGGTGTTACTTGTTGATTTGACTTGATCTCCAAGGTATGTTATGAATATGGGGTTACAAAAATCCTCTTTTTCTAGTGCCATCAAAAATAAAAACAAATGAAACCATTGTGTTCAACTCATTATGAGCTTTTTAGTGATATAAATTCTCAATCTAACTCTCATATTACAAGTTAAACTCAATTGCATTTTATCCAAACATATAGAGGCATGTCAGCATTGAGTTGTCACATGGCACCCACACGACACTACCACATTAGCATGACATGGTCCACAAAATCAGTGTGTAACCACATGGAATCCATGTGGTACTACCACATCAGTATAATATGAGGCCAAATCAAAAAATGATGTCCATGTTATCATTAGGTTCCTAGTAGTATCCATGTGGCCATTATTAGGCCCCTATGGGACTTTCCATGTTAACTTGAGGACAAGGCCCACCAAGCCTTCCCCCTTCATGTTTTGTAGTAGATTTGTGTTATATTTAGTTTGCGAGGAATATGATGTTTCAATGTTTGTGTTAGCTCTTACCATCCTCGAACCCCCAGATATATGAATCCATCCCTTGAGAAATGTATGTAGCTTAGGACCCACTAGATGATATCTGCCTCAACAAAAATATTCCCCCTAAATGTTTGCACCCTTAGCCACATTTGTATCCCCTGAATACAAGATGCGACTACATCATGTCATGGGAATCCATTCTAGATGAGAATAGGTCTTGATGGGGATTATTTTTCCAATACATGCATGAATTAATGTCACTCAATTGAGTGACATTATTCTATATCAAGGGATTCAAGTTATAGAACAGTAATTCCCAAGAGATATTAGTAATGTATAAATGATGAGATTATTGCATATGCTCTTCAAGACTAATTATCTCATTTGGAAGCTATGGAAGCATTTGGTGACCCACATCTTATTGAAGACCATTTACAGGCATCAATACTTGCACAAGATTGGCTTGGTCCAAGCTAGAGAATATATGGTGAATGGGCATGGAATGTTGAGGAAAAATAAGAATGAAATCATGAACAAGAGATTGTTATTCCATGCTGAAGTCTGGAAAGAAGGTCTCAATATGATTCTAAGGATGCCTATACTTTCTTAAGCATTTAGATTAGTTTCTGCCTTGGATGGTGAAGTTAACAAAATATTGATGTTGATGAACTTTGCACCTCATATTCCTAGGATCAACGAAGACATTCCCACAAAGGAGGAAGAGAATATGGACCATCAAAGGATATTAGACATGTTAACTCTCTATTATTTGAGTGAACTTAAAATTCATGGAGATGGAAACTTCCAATTTCAAGAACTTTATAATCGATTTTATCAAACTCTTGAGAATTGAGAAATTTTCAAGAAATAGGTTGTTAATCATCTAAAATCTAAACCAGAATTGTATGAAGGATATGTACCTATGGCATATGATGAGTATCTAAAAATATTAATGATAATGGTGAATGGAACAACCATGTTACTTTGCAGGCTATTATAGATTGTTGGAGTTAAAATATGTATGGTGACATGCAACACAACATTTTTTCGAATTTGTGAACTTATAATGTGGGATAGTATGAAGGGACAATGAGGAGCAAGTATGCAATGTTGATATGTGCATACTTCCATCCATGGCACCTTAAATTTGTGTTGAAAATCATGGCTATCAAACTTGTGCCTTGAAACCTGATACTTGTAGTGAATTGATATTATTTATGTCTAAAAAAAACATAATAAAGGAGAACTCTAGAGGGGAAGCATTTTCATATCCTTGTGAACTCAATAAATAATGTGTTCTAATAGAAGTCATCCATGTAGTAAAGACTAAATTCCAAGGAAGTGGAGTACATTTCATAGTTGAATGGGTTAAAATTGAATCACATTTGACTCAGAATGTGTGGTTTACTTCAGAAGATACATATTTTGATGCGAATAATGGAAAATAAGGAGATACAATCATTACTCACAACTCGGTTTACACAAAAGGAACACATGGCATGCATGAGAATAATTTGGAGGAGTCTTTTTTTGTGATAATTTCAAACAATAATTAAGTGGTGATGAATAGAACAGAGAATTGTTTATTGCGATGCATTAATAAAGCCTATGACTAAGTTGATGCAGATGGTTCTCTTCGTATAGTTCGAAATAAGAATTGGCATGAATAGGAATTCAAGCTCTGGAGAATGTGAAAGATACACTGAAAGAGTTTCTAATGTTTCCTTTACAAATTACTGAGCTATTTTACAAAACAAAACTAGCAATGCCTTACAATGGTATCCTTCTATTTGGTCCTTCGAGAACTGGGGAAACATGCTAGCTGAAGATGTAATAGATTCCAATGTGAATTCTTTAAATATTTTAATGTGAAGTGTTAAATCAAAGTGATTTGGTGAGGATGAGAAGTATGCTGAAGTTGTATTTTCATTAGTTAACGAGGTTGAAAGTATTTTTGGTTGTAGGGAGAGTCTTAGAGAACATGAGGCCATGCGTAAAATGAAAATGAAGATGGGTTGTGCACTAAGGAAAGGAATTATCATGAAGAAGAGTGAAATCAATTGTAAGAGGATGTGCCACAACAGTGGTGAAATTGAAAGTAATAGTCCAGATACAAATTTTTATAAATTCCCCATCTACACTACTCAACCTCAATGCACCACAGTGTTACCCAATGATCAATGTGCAAGCCCAATATGGAATGTGCAATTTGATATGTGAAACTTCAATTAGTAAACTTGATAAATCTTAGAAATTTAAGTGACATTATAGACTACAAGCATGATGTTGAATTTTTTGATGTCTGAAGGAATTTTTGAATATAATGCCCATTTTGGTTGAAATCTCTAAATCCCCTCCTTCATTACATTTATTCAAACTAAGTAGCAAGTTTTATGGGCATAATTTTATTGAATTATCAAAAGAATGAGACATTCTAAATAAAGGAGAAGGCTAGCCCTAGTGGAGAATGGGGACGAGGAAAAATGACCAGTGGCTTAGGCCATTGGAAATGGTGAGATATGGGTTTCCTTATAAGAAGGGTTCAAGGACTTCTTTCATGTAGTAGGAATTTTTTTAAGGTGAGCTATTATATTCTATAATTTATCATTTCCCAGGGGCTTTTTTAAATAACCCGTAAATGAAACAAACCCCTACATGATATGATGGTGTTTGTGGTTTGAGAAGGGCATGAAACAACTTTTAGCATAACCAATATTATCATACCATTATGATAGAGATAAAATATTTTGTCAAAGAAAGATCCAAAGGCATTAATTAGCACAAAAATAGAGTTGGAAATTCAATAGCTCAAATGCTCATGAATGGACTAAAAAAAATTACTAGCAGGATTAATGCCTTTAGGAGCTTTGGTGGAGGGCTTACAAGGAGTTCGAAACATTCTAGATTGGTTGTTAGTGCCTATGGAGCAATGAAGGGAGAAAAGGAAATAGTTCAAGAACTTCTTAGGCAAAATGAAATTATAAAAAAAGGAAAAAGTTATCTCTCTTCACAGAAAACCTATTAGATTTTTCTAGAAGTGTCTGAATTGAAGGATGTAATTATTATTCTTAGAGAAGAGGTTAGGAACAAGTGTATCAAGTCAGACAAGTTGCAAAAATCTAGTCCTTTACAAAGATAGTCACATCTCAAAATTGGAATCATAGATGTTAGAAAAGCTTGATCAAGAAATGAAAGAATACCACACATCGAAGAAAAATGCTAATGAAACAAAAGAGAGGTTGAAAAGTTTTGTAGCTTAAGATAGAAAAGGAAAATCCTATATTGTATGATCATTTGAATCACATTTTAAAGTGTAAAAATGTATATAGAACGTTATTAAGAAGATTTATGGTTCAATGTATGATCAATTAGAGTTTTTTGAACCTTTGCATGGGTCACAAAATCTTGATATTGAAAGGGATCTACTGGATTCAATGACTAGAGAAGTGTTTTTGTCAAAGCTACCCATAGTGTCCTCCCAAAAAATAAACATAGATAAAGAAAAAAGGAATAAAGAGTAGAAAGAGCTAGAATATAATATGCATAGTTTAGTAGTAAAGAAATTGTACATGAGCACTTTGATAAGAAGTTCCTTGGGAAACAAAGTGGGAGGTGACAAGAACTTTTTGTGGATATTATGGCTCATGGGTTGCCGTTGATGTCAACCTCATCACAGTTTGTTGGATGGATTTTCACAATTGTTGTATATGGATTGTTTGTTCATGGATGGATTGTCACAATTGTTGTATATATATTGTGTGTCCATTATGGTGTCTACATGATGTTTAATAGTCCCTAGTGTAGGATTGATGTATCAAGTGCAGGATTCATGTGTCAAGTGTAGGATTGATTTTTTGAAGTTCCTAATGTTGGATTGATGTGTTAAGTGCAGGATTAATATTAGAATGGATCAGTTGTTGTTGGCATTATGATACAGGTGTTGCCTTGATGACAACTCACTCAGATGATAGTTCACAGTGCAACATGTTAACTTACAGATCAGACTCTAGAGATTTGAGAAAGAGAGTGGTTTAAGAAGTATACGCTCGTTCACTTTTTCCAAGTAGTGTATACACGTGGTTTAACAAAACAAAAGGTGCGTATATGTATACATGCACTCCCACAAGAGGAAAAGCACATACATGTTGAAAAACCAAGGTTTTGGTCAGAGGTATTTGGTCCAAGGTATTTCAGTCCAAGGTATTTGGTCTGAGGTATTGACCCTAGGTATTTGGTCCAACGTATTCGTCCTAAGTGGTTTTGGTCCAAGGTATTGAGATAGGCTTAAAACTATATAAGGAGGAGAATATCATTAGGCCAAGTGTGTAAGTATTGAATATCTTATGAAGTGTTAGATCAAATATGTAGGTTATGGGTTTCTGATACTTTGCTTGATCTGAACTAAGGATGCACCTATGTGGTTGATAATGGATAATTTATCCGGATCATAAGACCTAAAATGAATTATCATTATGTGGTTTGATCATGGAGAGTCTAGATCTCAATACTGACACATGTTTTATTCTGTAAACATTATGATCTGGGTATGACTGAAGTCTGGAATAGCTGCAAAGTTGTGAGTTAATATTTGCAAATCTATACACTGGTTGGCTTTGATAAAAGTGCATATGCACGTTGGTTTGACACATCGAAGTAGCGTATACATTATGAAATATGATGTTTGAAGTTGTTCTTGGTTATGGTTGTCAATGCAGAGCTATGGGTTCTGCTTTGTGTTCTGGTGAAAGTGTTTTGAATGTTCAGATTGACTGATTGTGATTTTCTTTAGTAATGATGGGTTGTCAGTGATTGATTGATTCAGTTGTGGTTGATTTAGAGGTTGATGATTGAGTTTCAGTGATTGGTTGATGCAGATGTATTTGATGGTTGTATTGTAGTGGTGATTTATTCTGAGATTCAATGTTACTCATGAGTCCAGTATGAAAATTGGTTGAAAGGAGGCCTTCAAATAGTGGTGTTGTATTCCAGGAGTATCTAGTTTGAAAATTTATGAAACGTGGTCCCTGGAGGAAGAGAGAAGGTCGAAGCCTTCTGTATGTTGGAGCCTATGTATTGGTAAATATGTTAGCCATTACAAGAGCTAGGGGGTTGGTGCTTCCTTCCAGTAGTAGTTGGAAAACGAGTGAAGTTTGGAGCCTTCTGTAGGTCAGCGCCTACATACTAGTAAATAGATCGGCTAGTACAAGAGCTAGGGGGTTGTAGCTCCCTTCCAATAGAAACTAGGGAATGAGAGAAGGTTATAGCCTTCTAGAGGTGGGTGCCTGGGTACTAGTATGAGCCTTCACCGGTACAAGATTGTAAACAAGTTTTTTTATATTAAAAGAAGACAACAACACATGGTTTTTGTCCCACATTGGGTTTCCACCTTAAATCTTGGTGTTCATGTGTGTTTCTTATATGTGATGGCTTGTTCTGTTATTACTACACATTGTTATTGTTTATATGGTTAATGAAGTATTGATGCACTGATTAAAGATCAACATATGATGAATTAATTGAATCATAAGTTTGTTGGATATACATTGGTTACCTTAAATAGAGTTGCATGTACATACAAGTTACCTTCATTGAAGTAGCGTATAGAAATTAGAGTATGTAATGAAAAATTTATTGATTTGACTAACATTGATTCACCCCCCCTACTCTCAGTATTAGTTCCAACAATTGGTATCAGAGTAGGTCCTTCGGCAGAAGCTTGATCGCTTGAAGGAGATCCGTAGAAACAATGGAATGAAGCTAAAGAAGAAAGCGCCTCAGAAAAGGAAAACATCTCAAAGGAACAGTGACAGCAAGAGATACAATTGGCCGTTAGGTGGAAGCAAGTATTCAAATTCAGAATCACCTCAGATTGAAGATGAATAAGCAAATGAAGTGTTAGGTACAAATTTTTGGTCCTTTAGTGATACTTTTCTTTGTTCATGAAATATTGAATATATTGGAAGTGATCATGAAAGAAACATATAGGCAAAAGTTAAAATACTCACATATAAAATAAGAGATCAACAAGATCTATTTAACAAAAAGGGAGTGTTCCTTCAAAGAAGAAGTTACCAGATTAAAATCTCAGCTAGAGGAAGGAAACAAAGTAAGGAAGCAGTACAAGGAAAAGGAAGATCAATGTCAAAATCTGCAGGATGAAGTGACATCATTAAGAAATGAAGTAAATGAAAAGAGTACAATAATCAAGAGACTTAAAGATATATCTAGTTACTATGAAAGTCTTGAAGCTAATATCCTCTCTCTAAAAGAAGATCTTGAGAATAAGTAGAATGAAGAACTGCCTCAAGAAGATGAAGAACAAGAAAATGAGCTTCTCAAATTAAGGCAACAAGTGGAATAAGGAAGAAAGGCTAAAGAAATCTTGAAGAAACAATATCTGGAAAAGGAAGAGCGATATCAGGTTGAGGTAAATATCTTAAAAGGTAAATTAGAAGAAAAGGATAAAATGTTACGATTTCAAGACAGTACTAAGATTTTGGATAATATTCTTAGTAGTCAAAGGTCTCCTACCATCAAAACTTTTCTTGGTTTTCATGAATCTGTTGAAGGTGAATATAGCTCACAATATGAGGCAAGGAACTCTAATGCAAAATCTGAAATGCTCAACAAGGAGATGAGAGGTCAACCCCATCAACAACTAAGGAAAGAAAGTCTTCAAAGAAAATCTTTTACTCCTAACTGTGGAAGTGATAGTCGGTTATTTCCTCCGATGAATAATGTTGAATCTTTTATATGTCATAATTTTGGACATGTTGCAGCGAGATGCATAAATACAATGGTTCAATACCGTCACACATAAACATCATCAACTTCTATGTACTTTAAGGGATATTGCTTTTCTTGCAATATGTTTGGTCACAAATCCAATGACTGCTATATAAGGAATATGAAACATGTAATATTTTATGCATGTAACAAGTTTGGAAATGTAGCAAAGGAATGCAGGAGAAAATTTTGGGCACCATACCAAAAGGAGAGAACATCATCACACTCGAAGATATGGAAGAAGGAAGTACAGTCAGAAAAATGTGGCAAAGCATAGTGTATAGACATAACAAACTCAGGAGCTAAAAGTGTGAACTTCATTGTTCTAAATCTCATACGCAATTTTCATGAAAAAAAGTCATGTATACATGTGAGTTCGAAGCTGCACAGTCGCGTATATGTTGGTTTGAGGAAAAAGTAGTGGGACAGTCTTAGGAAAAGGGGTCTGATATGATTTAGTCAATTATCAATTACTTGTTCTGTTCTGATTGATGATGGTTACAGTCTGCTGATGATATGTGGAAGTATTTTTGGCCTTCATAAGATGTTAAAAATTTGATGAATAACTGGTTAATGGTGATGCCTTGATGATTCTTACTGATATTTGCAATGATCAGATCTGAAAATGAACGATTGGCACAAGTTTAGGGGGAGCATATGTTTCTAATAGTGCATTGTTGGCATTATGTTAGAAAACCTTGGTAAATGAAGATGCTTATATTGCTTGATCCACATAGTTGTTTTGATTCAGGTGACTCTTTTGATTATGGACATATACAGATGTTGATGGTGCTAACAAATGCTGATGGTGCAGATCATATATGGTGTATGATAGTTATTGATGACTATCATAGTCTTGTTTAGATTGTTGGTCCTTGTTATAAATGTCATGTATATCATTTGATGTAAAGGTCATGAAAAGACCTAATTTGTAACCCCACTATGTATAGGAAGGATGATGTAATAATTTATATTTCAGTCATGTATAAACATTTGGTATATCCCCACTTGGCTGGGTGGATGAGTCAAAATTGGTGTATCCCCACTTGGTTGGGAGATTGATGTATGTAAAAGTCATTGGTGATAGGAAGGTCATACTCACTTAGTTGAGTTATAGAGTCATGGTATTCTTTTGAAAAATATTTTTTGCAGACTCTGCATGTGCTCAGGGGGAGCATGAACAGTTTAGTGCATCTCAGAGTGTACAAAGGGGGAGCTTAATCAAAGAATTCAAAATTTACTCAGGGGGAGCATGGACACCATAATGTATATCAAAGGGGGAGAATATCTTGGTCCGCTCTTTGCCCTTGATGTCAAAGGGGGAGAGTGTCTTGGTGTTGTTGTTGCCATCAAATCCAAAGGGGAAGATTATTGGCATTATGATATAGGCATTGTCCTTGATGGCAACTCACTCAGATGATACTTCACAATGCAACAGGTTAACTTACAGATCAGACTCCAGAGATTGAAGAAAGAGAGTGGTTTAAGAAGTATATGCTAGTTCACTTTGTCCAAGCAACGTATACATGCAGGTTAACAAAACAAAAGGAGCATTTATGTATACACACACTCCCACTGGAGGAAAAGCGTGTACATGTTGGAAAACCAAGGTTTTGGTTCGAGGTATCTGGTTCAAGGTATTTTGGTCCAAGGTATTTGGTCCGAGGTATTGACCCTAGGTATTTGGTCCATGGTATTTTGGTCCAAGGTATTGAGAAAGGCCTAAAACTATATAAGGAGGAGAAGATCATTAGGCCAAGTGTGCAGGTATTGAATATCTTATGAAGTGTTAGATCAAATATACAGGTTATGGTTTTCTGATGCTTTTCTTGATCTGAACTAAGGATGCACCTATGTGGTTGATGACGGATAATGGATCAGGATCATAAGACCTAAAATGAATTATCAATATGTGGTTTGATCATGGATAGTCTAGATCTGAATACTGATACATGTTTTATTCTGTAAATGTTATGATCTAGGTATGACTGAAGTCTGGAATAGCTACAAAGTTATGAGTTAATATTTATGGATATGTACACTGGTTGGCTTTGATAAAAGTTCGTATACATGCTGGTTAAGAACATCAAAGTAGTGTATACATTATGAAATATGACGTTTGAAGTTGTTGTTGGTTATGGTTGTTGATGCAGAGTAATGGGTTCTGCTTTGTCTTCTGGTGAAAGTGTTCTGAATGTTCAGATTGATTGATTGTGATTTCCTTCAGTGATGATGGGTTTTTCAGTGATTGATTGATTTAGTTGTGGTTGATTTAGAGATTGATGATTGAGTTTTAGTGATTGGTTGATGCAGATGTATTTGATGGTTGTATTGTAGTGGTGATTGATTCTCAGCTTCAATGTTACTGATGGGTCCAGTATGAAAATTGGATGAAACGAGACCTTCAGATAGTAGTGCTGTGTTCCAGGAGTATCAAGTCTAAAAAGTAATGAAACGTGGTCCCTGGAGGAAGAGAGAAGGTCATAGCCTTCTGTATGCTGACGCCTACTTATTGGTAAACATATCAGCCAATACAAGAGCTAGGGGTTGGAGCTTCCTTCCAATAGCAACTGGAAAATGAGTGAAGGTTGGAGCCTTCTGTAGGACAACACCTACATGCTAGTAAATGGATTGGCTAGTACAAGAGCTAGGGGGTTGTAGCTCCCTTCTAGTAGAATCTGGAGAATAAGAGAAGGTTATAGCCTTCTACAAGTGGGTGCCTGCGTACTAGTATGAGTCTGTACCAGTACAAAAACAAGTTTTTCTTATATTGAAAGAAGACAGCAGCAAGTGGTTTTTGTCCTGCATTGGGTTTCCACCTTAAATCTTGGTGTTTATGTGTGTTTCTTATGTGTGATGGTTTATTATGTTATTACTGCACATGGTTACTGTTTATATGGTTAATGAAGTATTGATGCACTGATTAAAGATCAACATATGATGAATTAAATGAATCATAAGTTTGTTGGATATACACTGGTTTCCTTAAATACAGTTGCGTGTACATGCGAGTTATCTTCATTGAAGTAGCGTATAGAAATCAGAGTATGAAAGGAAAAAGTTATTGATTTAACTAATAATGATTCACCACCACCCCCCCCCCCCCCCACCCCCCACTCTCATTATTATTTCCAACAATTGGTATCAGAGCAGGTCCTTTGGCAGAAGCTTGATCACTTGAAGGAGATCTGTAGAAACAATGGGAAAGAAGTTAAAGAAGAAAGTGCTTCAGAAAAGGAAGAAATCTCAAAGGAATAGTGACAGCAGGAGAGACAATTGGCTGTTAGGTGGAAGAAAGTATTCAGATTCAGAATCACCTCAATGGTGATAGGAAGCTAATACTCACTTAGTCGAGTTATAGAGTCACGGTATTCTTTTGAAAAATATTTTTTACAGACTCTGCATGTGCTCAAGCGGAGCATGGATGGTTTAGTGCATCTCAACATATACAAAGGGGGAGCTTAATCAAAGAATTCAATATGTACTCAGGGGGATCATGGACACCATAATGTATATCAAAGGGGGTGAATATCTTGGTCAGCCCTTTACCCTTGATGTCAAAAGGAGAGAGTGTCTTGGTGTTGTTTTTGCCATCAAGTCCAAAGGGGGAGATTGTTGGCATTATGGTACAGGTGTTGTCCTTGATGGCAACTCACTTAGATGATAGTTCACAATACAACAAGTTAACTTACAGATCAGACTCCAAAGGTTGAAGAAAGAGAGTGGTTTAAGAAGTATACGTTGGTTCACTTTGTCCAAGTAGCGTATACACGTGGGTTAACAGAACAAAAAGAGCGTATATGTATACACACACTCCCACAAGAGGAAAAGTGCGTACATGTTGAAAAACCAAGGTTTTGGTCTAAGGTATCTAGTCCAAGTTATTTTGGTCCAAGGTATTGGTCCAAGGTATTTGATCTAAGGTATTGACCTAGGTATTTGGTCCAAGGTATTGGTCCTAAGTGGTTTTGGTCCAAGGTATTGAGAAAGTCCTAAAACTATATAAGGAGGAGAATATCATTAGGCCAAGTGTGCAGGTATTGAATATCTTATGAAGTGTTAGATCAAATATGCAGGTTATGGGTTTTTGATGCTTTTCTTGATCTGAACTAAGGATGCACCTATGTGGTTGATGTTGGATAATGGATCGGGATCATAAGACCTAAACTGAATTATCACTATGTGGTTTGATCATGGATAGTCTAGATCTGAATACTGACGCATGTTTTATTTTGTAAGTGTTATGATCTGGGTATGACTGAAGTCTGAAATAGTTGCAAAGTTATGAGTTAATATTCGCAGATCTGTACATTGGTTGGCTTTGATAAAAGTGCATATACACGTTGGTTGGGCACATTGAAGTAGCGTATACATTATGAAATATGTTGTTTGAAGCTGTTGTTGGTTATGGTTGTTGATGCAGAGTTATGGGTTCTGCTTTGTGTTCTGGTGACAGTGTTATGAATGTTCAGAAAGATTGATTATGATTTTCTTCAGTGATGATGGGTTGTCAGTGATTGATTGATTTAGTTGTGGTTGATTTAGAGTTTGATGATTGAGTTTCAGTGATTGGTTGATGCAGATGTATTTCATGGTTGTATTGTAGTGGTGATTGATTCTGAGATTCAATATTATTGATGAGTCTAGTATGAAAATTGGATGAAATGATGCCTTCATATAGTGCTGTTGTGTTCCAAGAGTATCCAGTCTGAAAATTTATGAAATGTGGTCCATGGAGGAAGAGAGAAGGTCGAAGCCTTCTGTATGTTGGCGCCTATGTATTGGTAAATATATCAGCCATTACAGGAGCTAGGGGGTTGGTGCTTCCTTCCATTAGTAGCTGGAAAATGAGTGAAGGTTGGAGCCTTTTGTAGGTCAGCGCCTACGTACTAGTAAACAGATCGGCTAGTACAAGAGCTAGGGGGTTGTAGCTCCTTTCTAGTAGAAGTTGGAGAATGAGAGAAGGTTATAGCCTTCTGCAGGTGGGTGCTTGCGTACTGGTATGGGTTTTCACCAGTACAAGATTGTAAACAAGTTTTTCTTATATTAAAAGAAGATAGCAGTAGGTGGCTCTTGTCCTGCATTTTCCACCTTAAATCTTGGTGTTCATGTGTGTTTCTTATGTGTGATGGTTTGTTCTGTCATTACTGCACATGGTTATTGTTTATATGGTTAATGAAGCACTGACGCACTAATTAAAGATCAACATATGATGAATTAATTGAATCATAAGTTTGTTGGATATACGTTGGTTGTCTTAAATACAGTTCTGTGTACACGTGAGTTGCCTTCATTGAAGTAGCATATAGAAATCAGATTATGAAATGAAAAAGTTATTGATTTGACTAATACTTATTCACCCCCCGCCCCCTCCTCTTAGTGTTATTTCCAACAATTAGTTTCAGAGTAGGTCCTTTGGCAGAAGCTTGATCGCTTGAAGGAGATCCATAGAAACAATGGGAAAGAATCTAAAGAAGAAAGTGCCTCAGAAAAGGAAGACATATCAAAGGAACAGTGACAGTGTTAGGCCCCTATACTACTAGTGTAAACCCTTATTGTTATTAGTACAACCCACTTATTATATTCATGTACCCATGTAGTGCCCATATTGTTATTATTGGGCCCTTACATTATTATTGTTATGTTGGCTCTGATTATGTTATGACCCCTTAGACTCCTATATATAGAAAGGAGGTCTTTTCATTTGTATCATCCAAGAATTGCTCATTTACATAGTGTAACCCCTTATTGTTACACTAGTAGTATAGGGGCATAACAGACAGTAGGAGAGAAAATTGGCCGTTAGGTGGCAGCAAGTATTCAGATTCAAAATTGCCTCGGATTGAATATGAACAAGCAAATGAAGTGTCAGGTACAAATTTTTGGTCTTCTAGTGATACTTTTCTTTGTTCATGCAATATTGAAGATATTGGAAGTGATCATGAAAGAAACATAGAGGCAGAAGTTAAAAGACTCGTAGATAAAATTAGCGATCAAAACGATCTATTTAACAAAAGGGAGTGTGCCTTCAAAGAAGAAGTTGCCATATTAAAAACTCAGCTGGAGGAAGGAAACAAAGGAAGCAGTGCAAGGAAATGGAAGATCATTATCAAAAGTTGTAGGATGAAGTGACATCAATAAGAAATGAAGTAAATGAAAAGTGTACAACAATCAAGAGACTTAAAGATATATCTAGTTTTTAAGGCCCTTATACTACTAGTGTAACCCCTTATTGTTATTAGTACAACCCACTTATTATATTGATGTACCCATGTAGTTCCCATATTGTTATTATTGGGCCCTTACATTATTATTGTTATGTTGGCTCTGATTATGTTATGACCCCTTAGACTCCTATATATAGAAAGGAGGTCTTTTCATTTGTATCATCGAAGAATTGTTCATTTATGTAATGTAAAGGAGGTTGCCCCCTCGAAGAGGCTGAATTCTAAGGCATTGATCTATCTTTTCTATCTTTTCTTGAGCTGGTTTCATAACATTTGGTATCAGAGCTTTGGATTCTAGGGTTTCGCTACTCCAAATAGGTCATCGTGGAATTTTCGCTATAAATCTTTTTCTGCGATGTTTCAGAAGCTAAAAAAAAGACCCATTTGAGAAGACATCGTGTTGAACCTTGGATCCGAATTTCAGGGCTTTTTGCACTATATTTGCGGAGATATGATCTAAGGAAGTTGGTATTTTTACAGACTCCTGAATTACATTCCAAATAGGTGACCTGGGGAAAATCCTCATAACATTCTCTCTGAGCATTGGATTGAAATTTCGTCAGAAGGTACAGAAAGAGGATGAATTGTAGTTTCTTTTATATAGTTTTTTAGAGTGAAAGGCTGAAACAGTGACACGTGGCACTTCATACAAGTTCGCTCTTCTAGAAAGGTCTATAATCAGGTCATCTTGGGAGATTGTACATAAATCTTTCTTGGAGAATCCAATTTGGATAAGACTGGTGGCATTGGAAAGAGGATGCAGAGGGCTAATACAGGTCACAATTTCAGAACTTAAAGATCTGAAAGTACAGAGTTACAGTCGTTTCAAGATCGAGCTCCTAAAATCAAGAAAAAGCAAGATGAGGAAGTTTGATGGCAAGGATCTGATAAATTGGATACTTCAGATGGAGCAATATTTTGATCTACATGGTGTACCACTATTACAAAAGGTATGTATTGCATCTTCATATTTAGAACCAGATCAATTTTTATGGTATGAAGGACTTTTTTCTCGTAAACAACTTGTTATGTGGTCAGTTTTCACGGAGTAAATGATAGCACATTATGAGGATACAAAGAGCAACACCTTCTTTAGAGCAACACCACAACAATTGGAAAGAATAAAAGGGCTTTGTGACATAATGGAAAGCAAAATTATGGAAACCAGGAAGCATACCCCTCACAACTATAAAGATGGAAGTGTTGTTTCTCCCAGCCTTCCACAACCTACAAGGGTTACACCACAACTATTGGAAGAAAAAAGAGAAAAAGGGCTTTGTTACAATTGTGATAGCAAATGCACTAAAGGTCATAAGTGTGCCGAGAAGAAATTATTTTACATAGAATATGAAGAGGAGGAAGAAAAGGATCAAGAAACATCAAAAGAAGAGGATATGTGCCAGGACCCCACCCCAGAGAAAGAAGAAATGAATCAGACCATATCTTGTAAAGCATTGGCAAGAATTACCACTCCTCAAACTCTCAAGATAGAAGGACATATCAAGAAGAAAAAAGTGCAAGAAGTGAAAGATCACATCGAGCATCAAGAAATGAATCTGACCACAGCTTGTAAAGGATTAGAAGAAATTACCACTCCTCAAACTCTAGAGATAGAAGGACATATCAAGAAGAAAAAGGTTCAAGCAGAGAAAGATCACATCGAGCGTCAACAACAAGTTCTCCAACTTTTAAAGGATAACGCCACTTCAGTGCAAAATCAAACGAAACAATAAGTAGATCAACATCGTAGTGAAAAATGTTTTGATGTATGTGATTGGGTATTTTTACTGCTACATCTCAAGCAAGCTATTTATGAGAAGGAAATGTTGGCAATACTACATGCACTTAAAAAATGACAACCTTACAGAATTGGAAGACTCTTCAAGGATGAGGATGTGGAAGCATTTTTTTGTGCTATTTCTATTATCCAAATAGATTGGATAAACGAAGCAAGGGATGAATGGAAGAAGGACGAAGAAGTATGGCCACTTATTCAAAAGTTGCAAAAGATCCCAATTCAAACAATATTGCCAGAAATTGAAGAGGAAGGAAAAATCATATTGGAACCTAGAGCAGTCACAGAAACAAGAATCCGATAGCTACGAAATCTATCAATTTCAGAGTATCTCATCAAGTGGAAGAACTTACCCATTGAAGATCCCACATGGGAGGACAAGAGTTTTATACAGAAGCATCAAGAACTACTCAAGCGTTGAGGACAACGCTTTTTGAAGGAGAGGGGCATTTTAGGCCCCTATACTACTAGCGTAACCCCTTATTGTTATTAGTACAACCCACTTATTATATTGATGTACCCATGTAGTGCCCATATTGTTATTATTGGCCCCTTACATTATTATTGTTATGTCGGCTCTAATTATGTTATGACCCCTTAGACTCCTATATATAGAAAGGAGGTCTTTTCATTTGTACATCGAAGAATTGTTCATTTATGTAATGTAAAGGAGGTTGCCCTCTCGAAGAGGCTGAATTCTAAGGCGTTGATCTATCTTTTCTATTTTTTCTTGAGCTGGTTTCATAACACAGTTACTATGAAAGTCTTGAAGCTAATATCCTCTATCTAAAAGAAGATCTTGAAAATAAGCATAATGAAGAACTACCACCAGAAGATGCAGAACAAGAAAATGAGATTCTCAAATTAAGGAAACAAGTGGAAGAAGGAAGAAAGGTTGAAGAAATCTTGAGAAAGCAATATCTGGAAAAGGAAGAGAAATATCAGGTTGAGGTAAATATCTTAAAAGGTAAATTAGAAGAAAAGGATAAGTTGTTACAATTTCAAGACATTAATAAGATTTTTGATAATATTCGTAGTAGTCAAAGGTCTCCTACCATCAAAACTAGTCTTGGTTTTCATGAATCTGTTGAAGGTGAATCTAGCTCACAAGATGAGGCAAGGAACTCTAATGTAAAATCTGAAATGCTCAACAAGGAGATGAGAGGTCAACCCCATCAAAAACCAAGGAAAGAAAGTCTTCAAAGAAAATCTTTTACTCCTAACTGTGGAAGTGATAGTCAGTTATTTCCTCCGATAAATAATGTTGAATGTTTTATATGTCATAATTTTGGACATGTTGCAGTGACATGCAGAAGTAGAATGGTTCAAGACCATCACACAAAAAGATCATCAACTTCCAGGTACTTTAAGGGATATTCTTTTTCTTGCAATATGTTTGGTCACAAATCCATTGACTACTATAGAAGGAATATGAAACATGTAATATGTTATGCATGTAACAAGTTTGGACATATAGCAAAGGAATGCTGGAGAAAATTTCGGGTACCATACCAAAAGGAGAGAACATCATCACACTTGAAGATATGGAAGAAGAAGGAAGTACAGTCAGAAAAATGTTGCATAGCGTAGTGTACAGACATAACAGACTCAAGCGGAGATGAAAGTGTGAAACTTCAGTGTTCTAAATCTCATACACAATTTTCATGAAGACAAGTCATGTATATACACGAGTTCGAAGCTGCACAATTGTGTATATGTTGGTTTGAAGAAAAAGCAATGGGATAGACTCAAGAAAAGGGGTTGATATTATTTAGTCAATTATCAATTATCTGTTCTATTCTATTTTATGATGGTTACATTCTACTGATGACATTTGGAAGTATTTTTGGCTCTCATAAGATGTTAAAAAGTTGATGAATAACTGGATGATGGTGATACCTTGATTATTCTTATTGATACTTGCAATGATTAGATCTGACAATGAATGGTTGACAAAGGTTCAAGGGGAGAATATGTTTCTAATAATGCATTATTGGCATTATGTTAGAAGATCTTGGTACATGAAGATGATTATATTGCTTGATCCACATTGTTGTTTTGATTCATGTGACTCTTTTGATGATGGACATATACAGATGTTGATGGTGCTGACAGATGCTAATGGTGCAGATCATATATGGTGTATGATAGTTGATGATGACTATCATGGTCTTATTTAGATTGTTGGTCCTTGCTATAAATTTCATGTATATCTTTTGATGTAAAGGTCATGAAAAGACCTAATTTGTAACCCCACTATGCATGGGAATGATGATGTAATAATTTCTATTTTAGTCATGTATAAACAATTTGTATATCCCCACTTGGTTGGGTGGATGAGTCAAAATTGGTGTATCCCCACTTAGTTGGGAGATTAATGTATGTATAAGTCATTGGTGATAGGAAGGTCATACTCACTAAGTTGAGTTATAGAGTCACGATATTCTTTTGAAAAATATTTTTTGCAGACTCTGCATGTGCTCAGGGGGAGCATGGATAGTTTAGTGCATCTCAGCGTGTACAAAGGGGGATCTTAATCAGAGAATTCAACATGTACTCAGGGGGAGCATGGACACCATAATGTATATCAAAGGGCGAGAATATCTTGGTCCACCCTTTTCCCTTGATGTCAAAGGGGGAGAGTGTCTTGGTGTTGTTGTTGCCATCAAGTCCAAAGGGGGAGATTGTTGGCATTATGATACATGTGTTTTCCTTGATGGCAACCCACCTAGATGAGAGTTCACAGTGCAACAGGTTAACTTATAGATCAAACTCCATAGATTGAAGAAAGAGAGTGGTTTATGAAGTATACGCTACTTCACTTTGTCTAAGCAGTGTATATATGTGGGTTAACAGAACAAAAGGAGTGTATACGTATACACGCACTCCCACAGGAGGAAAAGCACGTACATGTTGAAAAACCAAGGTTTTGGTCTGAGGTATTCGATCCAAGGTATTGGTCCTAAGTGGTTTTGGTCCAAGGTATTAAGAAAGGCCTAAAGATATATAAGGAGGAGAAGATCATTAAGCCAAGTGTGTAAGTATTGGATATCTTATGAAGTGTTAGATCAAATATGCAGGTTATGGGTTTCTAATGCTTTGCTTGATGTGAACTAAGGATTCACCTATGTGGTTGATGATGGATAATGGATCGGGATCATAAGACCTAAAATGAATTATCATTATGTGGTTTGATCATGGACAGTCTATGTCTGAATACTGATGCATTTTTTATTCTGTAAATGTTATGATCTGGGTATGACTGAAGTCTGGAATAGTTGCAAAGTTATGAGTTAATATTTGCATATCTGTATGTTGGTTGGCCTTGATAAAAGCACGTATACACGTTGGTTCGGCACATCGAAGTAGCGTATACATTATGAAATATGATGTTTGAAGTTGCTGTTGGTTATGGCTTTTGATGCAAAGTTATGGGTTCTACTTGGTGTTTTGGTGACTTTGTTTTTTTGATAGTGTTCTGAATGTTCAGATTGATTGATTGTGATTTCCTTCAGTGATGATGGGTTGTTAGTGATTGATTGATTCAGTTGTGTTTGATTCAGAGATCGATGATTGAGTTTCAGTGATTGGTTGATGCAGATGTATTTGATGGTTTTATTGCAGTGGTGATTGATTCTATGATTTAATGTTACTAATGGGTCCAGTATGAAAATTGGATGAAACGAGACCTTCAGATAGTGGTGTTGTGTTCCAGGATTATCCAGTCTAAAAATTTATGAAACGTGGTCCCTGGAGGAAGAGAGAAGTTTGTAGCCTTCTATAGGTTTTCACCTACGTACTGGTAAACATATCGGCTAGTACAAGAGTGAGGGGATTGGAGCTTCCTTCCAGTAGCAGTTGGAAAATGAGTGAAGGTTCCAACTTTCTATAGGTCGGAGCCTACATACTAGTAAACGTATCAGCTAGTATAAGAGCTAGGGGGTTGTAGCTCCCTTCAAGTAGAAGTTGGAGAACGAGAGAAGTTTGTAGCATTCTACAGGTGGGTGCCTGCATACTGGTATGAGTCTACACTAGTAAAAGATTGTAAATAGGTTTTTCTTATATTAAAAGAAGACAACAGCAAGTGGTTTTTGTCCTGCATTGGGTTTCCACCTTAAATATTAGTGTTCATGTATGTTTCTTATGTGTGATGGTTTGTCCTGTTATTACTGCACATGGTTATTGTTTATATGGTTAATGAAGTACTGATGCATTGATTAAAGATCAACATATGATGAATTAACTAAATCCTAAGTTTGTTGGATATACGTTGGTTACCTTAAATACAGTTGCGTGTACACACTAGTTACCTTCATTGAAGTAGCATATAGAAATCAGAGTATGAAATGAAAAAGTTATTGATTTGACTAATATTGATTGACCCCCCTTCTCAGTATTATTTCCAACAGTTGTAGAGGATTTAATGAGGCTAGCAGGGTGATACAGAGCTTGAATAGGTGGTGAAAAATATGAGGAAGCATGTCTCAAATTTTTATACTATACAAAGAAGAATTTGGGCTACATTAAGCCCCAACAACATGGAAGAAGGTTGGTCACGGTGGCTAGAAGCCTTCAATAGCATGGAGGAAGGCCCATCAGGGTATTTGTAGTCAAGATATCCATGAATCATGCATATGACCATGCTTGTAGCTGGTGAAAAATAAATACCAAGAATGAAACTAGGGTTTCACTCATATATTTGTGTGTTTGGGGTTGTTTTGACACAGTCCAACAAAAAAATTAGTTTTTCTTGCAAGTGGCATTTGAAATCATTAGTTTTTGTTCTGAGGTATTGATAGGATCAAAGGCTATATGATGTGATAAAACTAGAAGCCATTGTGTGTGCATCCAATGATTTCTCTATAATGATTTGGCTAGGAATTTAAGTACACTAGAGCGCTAGGAGTCTCATATATAAGAGATTTGAATATTATTTTAGGAGTTAATGATTATATTTATTTATTGTAGGGTGAAATGGAAAGGAAATAAATTACTCTCTAAATATTTGTATTGGTTTTGATGATATTATTTGATATTTCTTGGTTATGTTTATCTTTATGTAATATTGCTAACCATATGCAGGATTTTGGAAGGAGTTTTGCAGTGAAAAACTACTATATTTAATACGCACGCAATTAGATAATGATTCATATGAGATATACATATTGCAGATAGGATCAGTAGTATAGGTTTTGTGATTGAATATTCTATATGCAGGGTTAGATGCTTGTGATGCACATTGTAGATCTCTTTTTGGCAATGTTTTGATTAATAGAGAAAATAAAATCTGGATTGATTATTGTGTATGAAGAAGAAATTTATGCAGTGATATAGTATCTCACTTGTCTTTAATCTGGTCATTATTGTGTTTGACAATGAACACATAGGTCAAGGTATGCTTTGATATAGATGTTGTATGCAAAGATCTCAAAATAATGTGTGGCATTGATTTGATGCCTTTGAATGGTTTCTTGTCCTCGAGTGTTTAGAATTATGCCTATGTAGATCTAATGATGGCAGAGGTTACTTGATATTTGTACTCTGATTGTCCTAAATAATTATAGAAAACCTCTTAACTTAAATTTATTTTGATGAGAGATAGACCTGATTGATGAATTGAAATCTAAGTACGCAGATATCAGTGACAGAGTATTGTTGACAAGGCAAAGGATAGAGACTGGTGCGGTATTTGAGTAAGCTATTATTTGTCTATATTGGATCTAAATATTGGAATTCTTCTTGATAACTTGATCTGGTTAAGTGGTCACATGGTTGATCCATGATTCATAAATTATATAGGGTCAGTGACTAAGCTTGTTTTAATATTTAGAGGTTGTGGAAATGTTTGAGACTCATAACATAAAATTTGTGATGATAGTGAGACACTCTTTGGATCTATACTTGTTGTTCCTGGTGTTAGCAATCTTTGAATGATGCTTTGTACCTTATATAGAGATGCATTAGAATGATATATGTAGTGATTATTGAATAGGTCATCCCTTAGTTGTTATTATGAGAAGATTAAAGTGATCATGAAACAACTTTCATTATATCAAATAGATTTACTGATTTAGAAGAAGATGGGTTAGAATAAGTACTTAATATTAGAAAAAAACTTTCTTCTTCTTTGAAAAAGATTAACTATCTTGAGAATAAGTTGCAGGAATATGAAAGCAGAGAGCATGATAAATCAGTGAATATTGTAGCAGTAATTGAACAACTTAAAAAGATAAAATGATATTGTGAATGACTTGAACTTGATATCATCTCTCTCAAATCTGATCTTGAAAATTCAAATAGGCAATATGAGGATATACTTCAAACATTTGAAGAACAAGAGAATGGGATTAACGAAGAGATTATCGATTTAAGAACACAAGTAGAAGAAGGAAGAAAGATTGAAGAAGGAATGAGGAAGCAATATATGGAAAAGGAAGATTAGTGTCAAACACTGGAGGCTAAGGTAAGCATTCTAAAAGGTAAATTTATAGAAAATACAAACATTTGAAATTCCATGATAGTACCGAGATATTGGATAATCTACTTAACAATCAAATATGCCCCTCCATCAAATTAGGCCTTGGTTTTCATGAATATACTAAGGGAGAATCTAGTTCAAGAGCCTATTCAAACAATTATGAGGATAACAAAGAAAAATCTGAGAATATGGGTAAATAACTAAGAATTCGACCAAACCAGCAACAAAGGAAAGTGAATTTCCAAAGGAAATCATTTGCTCCCAATATTAGAAATTACAATTGATTCTCTCCTTTGATCAATGATATTGAATGGTTTATCTATCATAACTATGGACACATTGTAGCCAATTGCAAAAGAAAATTATTCATATATCAAGCAAATAGTTACTCCACAGGAAAATCATCAACTACCAGGTACTCAAGCTTCTTTCAACGGTATTCTTTTACATAAAATATGTTTGGTCACAAAGTTATTGATTGCAATAAAAGAAATATGAAGCATAAATATTATGATTCTCTTGCTCCATTCTTTGGTCATGTAAGCTGTTATGCATGTAACAAGTTTGCCCATATAGAAAAAGAATGCAGGAACAAGACAATGAATTCATAGAAATAACAAGTAGACTGCTTACAAAGCAAGCAACCAGACAAGAATGTTGTTATCAAAGGACCTGAAAAAAATGAATGCACCATCACTACACATCTTAAGAAGAAGGAGGAACAAGTAAGGTGTGGCCTTGCTCTATGCCCATTTGAAGAAATTAATCAATGGTACATAGATAGCAGATGCTCTCATCACATGTATGGAAAAAAAAGAGAAAATTTATTTATCTCATGAAAAAAAAGAGGTAAGATTATTCTTGGAAATGGTTCATATGCAAAGGTACTAGGAATGGGTAATGTTGATCTTTGATGTTAATAATAAAGAAGCATATAATGTATTATTGGTTGAAGGGATAAAGCAGAACATTCTAAGTGTAGGAAAAATAGCTAATAAAGGGAATGTAATCATATTTACATCAACTGGATGCAAAATTATAGAAGAATACACTAGAGAAGTTATAGAAAAAGGATACAAAAATCCAGATAAATTATATGTACTAAAGAAGAATCTAGAAAAAAATAATAGGTCTAGCTCCTCTTCTTCAGATTCAAAGTAAAGAAAATAGCCCCTACTATAGCCTAGTGTATTTAATGAATACTTCTAATACGAACTGTAGAAGTAAATGTGAGGTGCATAGCCTTATGGAAAGAAAAGGATGACTATTAGGTCCAAAGGATCTATAGTGCATGATCCCAGGGGGATCCTTGCCTTTATGATGATTTCATATGATGTTTGATTATTCTTTTGCTAATTATTTATGTTTCTTAGGTTTATATGACAAGTTTAGGGGGAGAATCACTTATGCTTCCATCAACTCATTGTTGGCATTAAGGTTCTGATAATGGTTTATTGTAGATCATTGACCTAATGTCTAGGTATGTTGATATATGATGTATGAGTTATGCATCTATTGGAATCAGGATTGGTGATGAAGAATTAGCACAGGTTCAGGGGGAGCATCTCATATATGGTTCATTGTTGGCATTTTGATGGGAACTATCTATTTGACATTAATTAGTGTTGCTATGACGAGTCCTCTTATTTGTTTCTTCGATACCTTGCCTACTATTGGAAGATAAATTTTGTTTTCAATATGGCATAGTTGATGTTGATCTATAATGAGTTTGTTATTGTTGTTGATCATTCTTCTTGCATTTCTTAATGGAGATTGGAAGCCGGGTTACTTATAGCTTTGTTGTTGTTGGTTAGCATGTTGACATAGTTATGAAGATCTCATATATTTCCAAGGATTTGCATACATGTTACTCACATTATGTCATATTATTGGTTAATTCTAATGATGCTTCAAAGCACCACTATAATGATGTATTAAGCAGTCATATGTATCATCATTATTCATAATCATGTTGAAGTAATAGCAATGTATCTGCTACAACAAGCCCTATATTTTATTCCATATCACTAGAATGTCCATTATATGCTTAGGGGGAGCACGGTCAGTTGATCTCTTTGTTTTACATCAGAAGATCTAACTTAGAGTGTTGCACATGTCAGGGGAGTACTTCTCTCATCTTATTTCTACCCTTTTCCCTTGATGTCAAAGGGGGAGAGAGGACTTAGTGATTTGCAGGAGGTTGCCATCAAGTCCAAAGGGGGATATTGTCGAAATTATGGCTTATGGGTTGTACTTGATGTTAACCTCATCACAGTTTGTTGGATGGATAGTCATAGTTGATGTATATGGATTGTTTGTTCACTATGGTGTCTACATCATGGTTAATATGCCCTAATGCAATATTGATGTGTCAAGTGTAGGATTGATGTTTTGAAGTACCTAATGTCATATTGATGTGTCAAGTGCAGGATTATGCCTAATGTGGGATTGATGTGTCAAGTGCAGGACTGATAGTTGAATGGTTGATTTGTAGAGGATTGAATGAGGCTTACATGGTAATACAAATCTTGAATAGGTGGCACAAAAGATGAGGAAGCATGTCTCAAAGTTTTACACTGAACATAGAATTTTTTGGGCTACATTAAGCCCAATCGCGTGGAAGAATGTCCATTTGGGCAGCTGGAATCCTTCAGCCACATGGAGGAAGGTTCATCAAGGTGGTTGCAGCTGAGATCTCCATGAATTATGTGTGCAGCCATGCCTTTATGTGGTAAAAAATAAATACCAAGAACGAAACCAGGGTTTTGGTCATATATTTGTGCATGTGGGGTTGTTTTGACATGGTCCAATAAATACATTAGTTTTCCATGCCTATGGTATTTAAAATCATTGGTTTTTGGCCTAAGGTATTGATGGGATTAAAGGCTATATAAGGAGATCAAACTAGAAGCCTATGTGTGTGTATTCCATGATTCCTATGCAACGATTTGGCTTGGAATTGAGTGCACTAGGGCATCAGGAGTCTCAGATTTAAAAGATCTGAATATGGTTTGAGGAGTTAATGATTATATTTGTTTATTGTGGGGTGAACTAGAGAGGAAATAAATCACTCTCTAAATATTTATATTGGTTGTGACGAGCTTATTTGAAAGTGCTTAGTTATGTTTATCCATGTGTATTATTGCTAACAATATGCAGGATTTTGGAAGGACTTTTGCAATGACAAAGTATTATATTTTATATGTGCACAATTAGATAGTGATTCATGTGAGATACACATGTTCTAGAGAGGATCAATATTAGAGGTTTTGTGACTGAATATTTTGTATGCAGGGTCAGAGGATTATGATGTGCATTGTAGATTTCTTTATGAGAATGTTTTGATTAATAGAGAAAATAAAATATGGCTTGATGACCTTGTATGAAGAAGAAGAAATTTATGTAGTGATATAGTATTTTCATTTATGTTTAATTTGCAGAGATCATTATTTTTTTTACAATGAACATAAAGGTTAGGGTATGCTTTGATAGAGACATTGTATGTAGAGATATCAAAATAATGTGTGGCGTTGATTTGATATCTTTAAATGGCTTCTTGTCCTCAAGTGCTTAGAAGTATTCTTATGGAGATCTTGATGATGGAAGAGACTCCTTGAGACTTGTATTCTAATCGTCCTAAATAATTGTAGAAAACCTCTTAACTTAAATTTATTATGACAATGAGATAGAGTTGATTGATGAATTAAAATCTAAGCATACAGATATTAGTGACAGATAATTGTTGACAAGATAAAGGATAGAGATTGGTGTGGTATTTTAATTAGCTACTGTTTATCTTTATTATATTTGAATATTGGCATTATTCTTGACAAATTGATCTTGTTAAGTGGTCACAAGGTTGATCTATGATTCAAAAATTACAGAGGATCCATGACTAAGCATGTGTTGACGGTGCTAGAAATATGTCAACCAAGGGGTCTCCCCGATGTGAAGTACCAATTAGACCTCACACTGTTTCGAGTAGGAGCCCCATCCAGAATATTGGTTCAGTTGCCATGTATTCTTATAGATTTTCCTTGGCTCTAATGGTCAAAAAAGGAGCGAAACACATGGTGCCTTTGAAAAGAAAGGGGGGTGTGCCTAGTAAGTGTTCAATCATATGTGTATCAAATTTATTTCGCTGAGGGGAGGAAAAGTGAGCCTCTAAGAGAGAGGTAGTAGCACCACCCTAATAGCGACACACATGAACAAGAAGGGTTCGTACAACATCAAACATAATAGTCCACAAAGATGCAATGGTCATTGAAACCAATATAGCGAGGAAGATTTGTCTAATATCCTGTGGAATCGTCCACAAGGATGCAACAATGATAATAGAAATTAAAACACATTATCAATGTGATAAGTACCAAAATAATTGAATTTGTTCAACTACTTTAGCACAGATGAAAGAAAACATGAATTACAAACATTTACAGAATAGTCTTACAAATATCCATAATACATGCATGAAGAACGTGCTGGCCCATAGGGCTTCTCATATTAAGTAAAAGTTCCAAGACATATGTTTACAATGAACACCACTAGCTCCAATAGTGGAGCGTTGGAGTCACTCCTTTCTCCTAAAAAAAACTAGCTTATCTCTCTAATGCCTTGCAGGAGGATCCAAGGTGAAAAGTCCTTTGCTCATACAATGAGGGTGTATATATAACGAAGGGATGATGCTTCACCCTCCTTGTGATTCTTTGACTACCCTCATGACTATTTAACTTCCTATGAATTTAAGACTTACATGACTCTTCACATTCTATGTGTGTCATTTGGACTTCCCCTTTACAATACATTTCAAATAGGTAATTACATAATCCACAATGATAATGTGGCGTATGATGACTTGTGACAAGACATGACATGACATTGATGACATGGACTGCATGATTATGTCACAGTGCCAAGGTGTCCTTGCTACTTCTTTTTTTGTGTCTTCTTGAATAGATGGTACATGTTATTCTTCTTCCTCCTCCTTATGACTTAGAGATGAGGAATATTCCATGTGATTTTGATATTCATCTTTTGTTAGAATTCGATGTTCCTTCATCTTCTCCCCTATTGATTATCTTATCTCTTCAACTCCATATGTGTCTTCTAGCATATTCTCCTTCTCCATCTCCTTTTTCATCATCTTACCATAGCGTGATAGAGATCCTGTATATGCAATTCACTAATGACAAGATGAAATTAGTCCGATAAACCCCTACCTTAATATGGTGCACATTGATCCACTAGTTGAGCCATAACCAAGTGATAGGCTAGGAAAGAGGCCAATTAAATGAGAAATTGTGTAGCTTAGGTCATCAGGGGTTAATCTTCAGCCTTGACACTATGCAATGCATAGTTCAGGTTGGGCTGAGGAATAAAATTGTGTATTTTGAGAGCTTAAGATGACATGCTAGGGGGATACACAGTAGATCATCCTATTATGTAATTTTGGCGGACAGATGAGCCTAGGTGACTATGAAATTACGTAGTTCAAGAGCTTAGGGTTGAGCGTTGAGCCTTGAAACTGCGCAGTGTGTAGTTCAGGCTGGATTGAGGGAGAAAATTGCATAGTTCGTGGAGCCAGAGAGGCAGGTTGAGGGGATGGATGTTAAGTGAACACACTGCATAGTTCCAGGAGAAAAGGGAAGCTAGGCCACTGTGAAATTTCGTAGATCAAGAGATTAAGGGATGAGATTGAAGCTAGATAATGTGAAGTGCATAGTTGAGGCTAGGTTGAGAGAAAGGATTGTACAATTATAGAAGGAAAGGTTGGGCTTGAGCACTGAAGTTATGAACTCCGTAGTTCTGGGCTTTAGAACTAAGGTTGTTAAATGTTCAGTTCTAGTCTTAGGCACTAAATTTATGAAATGTGCAATTCTAGAGAGTTGGATCAGGCTAGGTTGTAGGGAATTTTTCGAAATTTGAGTAAGTGTGGGATTGAAGAACCAGTTGTGAACAGTGATATGACTTGACTGTGATCTCACACTTGATACACTCTGACAACACAACAAAATAGATCATCTGGAACATGTTAACAACATATTTCCCTCAATGCGACAACTTTGTGACAACTTTACCACAAGTGCGACACTAAAGGTACAATTTGTGACAACTGTGCCAACACTTGTGTGACAATGCTTAAAAATTTAGTAATGAGTGTGAATGATGTTTACATGGTTATACCAACTCATTCACACAAAGATAACCCATTGAAACCACCAGAATAAACATGCATACATTGCGTGAGATCTAACATGTGAAAAGATGCCAAATTCTAAAGTGTGAATGACTCTTGTGATATGTGAACGAGAGTGAAAGTAACATATGCTAGAGAAAAGATAACATGAAAATGACACTAATTAGAGTGGATGCAAATGAAAGTGACAACTAAAAATATGAAAACAATACTTTTGAAAGTAAAGGTGTTCAGAAGCGACAGTTTGCAAAATTCACTGAGACAGAATTACAAACATATCTAGAATGTGAGAAATTATCATTGTCAGTGCACACTAACTGTCGACATGGATTAGACATCACACAGGCACAATCTTTATAGGAAATTGATATGCTTTTCTAAGATTGCATAAAATAATACGCTCATGCACTTGTTACAGACTGAGCATGTGTGAGCAAGTGACTTCAAAACTTGCAATCCAAGAAGGGAGCTCAAAAAGCATCATCTGACCAAGAAGTGACTATGGAACGACTAATCGCAAGGTCCACAAAAGGCTTCAAAATTCGATTATACGCAAAATTTTGAAGGGTTTTTATCATAGAAACAATTACAGTTCATGCACTTACAACCACTTTTAACATAATTTGTATATGATTCCTGAAATGAAAGTTATGACGATTTTCCCTAGGTCAGTTCTTTGAGACTGAATTTTAGAGCCTGAAAAAACCCTAACTTCCTCACATCATATCTCTGAAATTATAGCGAACCAAGCTCTGAAATTCTAGAACGAATTTCACCAAGATTTCGACTCCACGTGGTTGCAATTTCATCTTTTAGAGCCTTGTAAAAAAAGGTTATAGCGAAAACTCCAAGATGGCCTATTTGAAGTAGCAAAACCCTAGAATCAAAATCTCTGATACCAAATGTTATGCAACCAGCTCACAAATAGATATATCAACGACTTAAAAATTATCCTCTTCGAGGGGGAATCCTCCTTTACATTACATAAATGAACAATAGTTGGATGATACAAATGAAAAGTCCTCCTTTATATATAAGAGTCTAAGGGGTCACAATATAATCAGAGCCTACATAACAATAATAATGTAAGGGCACACCAACAAAAATAGTGGGCTTTTATGGGGAAAAATAATAAAAAAATGGGGACTACATGGGCATAATAATAACAATAAGGGGGATACACTAACAATAACAATAAGGGGATATACTAGTATTATAGGGACCTAACATGCCCCTCTCCTTCAAAAATGTGTTGTCCTCAACACTTGAGTAGTTTTGGATGCTTTTGTATAAAACTCTCATCCTCCCACGTGGAATATTTAATGGGTAAGTCTTCCACTTGATGAGATACTATGAAATTGATTGATTTCATAACTGTCAGATTCTTTTTTTTGTGACTGCTTTAGGTTCTAATATGATTTTTCCTTCCTCGTCAAGTTCTGGCAATATTGTTTGAACTAGGAGCTTGTCACCTATAACCTTCTTCAAGCATGAAACATGGAAAACTGGGTGCACTTGGAAAGATGCAGGAAGCTCCAATTTGTATAACATAGTACCAATCTTTTGCAATACATTGTAAGGACCATAGTACTTTGCTGATAATTGATTATCTTTCTTAGCTTTCTTGAGGGACATTTTTTTGTATGGTTGTAGCTATAAAAATACCTGTCACCTACATAAAAACTTCTTTCACTACGATGTTAATTAGCTTGTTGTTTCATTCGATTCTATGCCAAATTGAGGTTATCCTTTAAGAGTTGGAGTAGCTGTTGTTTATGCTCGATGTGATATTCCACTACTTGAAGCTTATAATTTTATCTTAAATATGATGTGATGAACGGTGGATGATATCCATAAAGTTCCATAAATGGGGTCATTTTTGCTATAGTATGGAAGGAAGTGTTATACCAGAACTCAACCAGAGGTAACAACTTGACCCATTGTGCTTGTTTATCATATACAAAGAAACAAATATAACCTTCCAAACATTTGTTCACCATCTCAGTTTTTCCGTCAAATTGAGGATGATAAGATGATCTATGAGCTAATTGAGTACCCAGACAAGAAAATAATTTCCTCTAAAATATTTCAGTGAAAATGGGTCTGTCACTTACAATAATATTTGAGTTTCCATGTAGCTTTTGAATTTTTTCCATAAATGAAATAGCAAATGTATTGGCTTTAAATGGATGAGATAATGTACAAAAGTGTGCATACTTGGTAATTCTATCAACTACTACCATGATGAAACTTTTTCCTTTGGATTTAGGTAAACTTGTGATAAATTCCATTGAGACTTCCTCCCAACATTAACTTGGATGGCTAAAGGTTGTTACAGACCTGGGGTATTAATTGTATCAACTTTATTTTTTTGGCAAACCAAACATTCTGCCACAAACTTTTGATATCATATCTAAGGCCATCCCAAAAAAAATCCTTCTTGACCCTGTGGTAAGTTTTTAAAAATATTGAGTGCCCTCCTAAGGGAGAGGTGTGCAATTCCAAAAGAATCTTTTTTTTGACTTGAGAATTCTTAAAAATATATAAGTGATCTTTGTACCATAATGAATCATTTTTCCATCTAAATGTATCAGATGTATTGGGATCTTGCTACAAATTTTGAATGAGTGTCCACACTTCTTCATCATTCTTCCATTTATACCTTGCTTCGGTTATCCAATCTAGTTGGATAATAGAAATGGAACAAAGAAATCGTTCCACATCCTCATCCTTTCTTGAGAGTTCATCTGCAACAACATTTTTCTTTTCTTTTTTGTAGATGATTTCAAAGTCATAACCCAACATCTTTATAACCCATTTTTGCTACTCTTCTAATGATAATCTTTGTTCCAAAAATTATTTAAGACTACCTTGATATATTTTTACCTGGAATTGTCTTCCCATTAGGTAAGGTCTCCATTGCTTTAGTACATGTAGTATTGCGAACATTTCCTTCTAATAAATAGGTTTTTGTAAATACTTTCCTTTCATTGGACGACTTTCAAAACCAATGGGTATTCCTTCTTGTATTAAAACAACACCAATTCCATTTCCTGATGCATCACATTCCACAATAAAGGCTTTTGTAAATTCTAGCGTAGCTAATACCGGTGCTTGGCACATTGCCTATTTAAGATGTTCAAAGGCCTTTGTTGCTTCTGGAGTCCAAGAAAATGCATATTTCTTCAGTAATGTTGTTAGAGGTGTTGTTATTCTCCCATAATTCTTAACAAATTTGTGATAATACCCTATAAACCTGAGAAATCCTCAAGGATACTTTCTTGTTGTGGGGATTTTCCATTCCTTAATGGATTTAATTTTGTTAGGGTCAACCTTAACACCCTCATGTGATACAATATGACCCATATATTTTGCATCATGTACTCCAAATAAATATTTGGAGGTATTTACATATAATTATTTCTCCTCCAATAGTTTGAGAACCTTGTCAACATGTTGAATATGATCCTTCCAAGAGTTTTTGTATATTATTATATCATCAAAAAATACTAACACAATTTTTCTAAGGAAGGGTTTGAAAATGGAATTCATCAAACCTTGAAATGTGGAAGGTGCATTGGTAAGGCCAAAAGGCATGACTAAAAATTTATAATGATCCTCATGATTTCTAAATGTTGTTTTTAGAATGTATTTAATCTTCATTCTAATTTGATGATATACCGAATGAAGATCCAACTTGGTGAAGTAAATTTCTCCATGTAATTCATCCAACAATTCATCAATGATAGAAATGGGAAATTTATCTTTAATATTGAGCTTGTTGAACTCCCTATAATATGGACACATGTGCCATGATCCATCCTTCTTGTGCATCAATACTACTGGAGAAAACAAATAACTTTGGCTAGGTTGAATTATACTAGCCTCTAGCATTTCTGCAAGCATATGTTCAATTTCACTCTTTTGGGTATAGGAATATGTGTAAGGCCTGATGTTTGGATGGACACTTGCTGGAATAAAACGAATAACATGATCATGATCACGAATAGGTGGGAGGTCTTTGGGAGTCTCAAATACCTTGGAATTATTTTCCAAGACTTTTTGGAGATTTCGAGGAATAGATGGTTTCGATGTTTGAACCTCTAGTGAGCATAATTGTGCAATTACGCCCCATTGTTCCTTCTTTAGAATCTTTTTCCTGCCATTAGAGATGATTATATTTCCTGGTTTCCGTACAATACCCCTTAATTCAAATTCTTTTCCTTCCCAAAATAAATTAAAGAAAAGTTCTTCAAAATTAAAAGCTATTGTACCCAAATATTGTAACCATTGGACTCCTAGTACAATATCAACACCAACCATTGGAATGGAAAGCATTGGACTATTTAATACATATTTTGCCATGGTTAACTTGATATTATGGCACTTTCCAAAAAATTTTATAGTTCCTCTATTTGCAACCATCACTTGACACTCGGGCACCAGATATAGGAATAAATTCAATTCCTTGGCTATCTTACAATGAATAAAATTATGGGTACTACCTGAATCAATTAGCACTATTACATATTTCTTCTTGATTTTCCCTTTTATCTTGAGAGTTTGAGGAGTGGTAATTCTTGTCAATGCATTACAAGATATGGTCGTATTCATTTCTTATTTCTCTAGTGTTGGTTCTTGGTGTATATCCTCTTCTTTTAGCATTTATTTTTCCTTTTCTTCCTCCTCTACATATTATATGTAGAATAATTTATTCTCATCACACTTATGACCTTTAGTTTATTTGCTATCACAACTATAACAAATCCCTTTTTCTCCTTTTCCTTCCAATTGTTGTGGTATCAACCTTGTAGGTTTTGGAAATCTAGGAGCAACACTTACATATTTGTAGTTGTGAGTGGTAGACTTCCTTGTTTCCCTAATTTTTCTTTCAACTTGTATTGCCACCTTGAATGCCTTTTCCAATGAATCGAGTTCTCAAAGAAAAGCTCATGTTGGATTCTATCCTTTAAAGTCCCTATGAAGACAACAATCATATGCTCCTCTGGAATATAATTTACCCTTGTATTCAATTTTTGGACGTCCTCAATGTGCTCCACCATTTAACCCTTTTGTTTGAGATTTATCAATTGGCTAAAGAAGGTGTTTCTCTTTGTATCCTCATAATGTTCTATGATCTTGATCTGTTATTTAATGTTAGTTTTGTTGTGCTAATTTCAATTACAAATTTATAAACAAATGTTTGTCCATTTCTTCCTGTGCATAGGTTTCCTTAGGTTGTTTATGATTGGAAACAGGTAATTTTATCAAGGTTTAATGTGACATTCATGAGAAAAGTAACATAAAAGACAAGTGATGGACAACAACAATAAAAATTACAGCAAACTGTCAATTTAACACTTAACACAACGTTTTTATGAAGGAGTTCACCCCTCCTGGGCAACATTTCCTTAGTCCAACTTCCATGGCTTAGGCCTCTGTATTTCCTCAATATGGAAAAAAAAATTGGTTACAAAGCTCTACTGCTCCTGAGACTTGTTCTAATGAGTTCAATATGTTGAAATTATATAGGAACACCTTTTCTTGAGCTCCATTTGGTCGAAAAATGCGCCAATTATGACCCAAATTATGTTTCCATAGAAATTCTCCTCTAAAATTGGAGGAACTCCAGTTAAGCCCACTAAATCTGGAGAAACCTCTGAATTTGGTGGTACCACCAAAGCTACCGCCTAATTAAACTCAAGTTTAATTAAATAAAACTTAGATTAATTAAAAGTTAATTGCACTTAATTAACCACTAATATGTTTTTAACGAATTTACCGTGTGGTTTCCACTAACCATTTGAGCTAACGGTTTGGGTGGACACATGTCATGGCTCGGCACAGTTTTTTGCAAACGGTTATGTAGCTAGCCATTATACAAGTCGTGGTTGTTGGAATTTAATGCATTCACATGTATCGCATTAACCGTGAGGTTTAAGGTTTAAGGTTGGCACTAGATGGTGTGGTAATCATAACGGTCATGTTGGTTGGTGTGTTCACATGAGAGGGATGGTCGGTGGGCTGGCCCTCTTAACCACCAACTCCAAAATAGTTAAACAGTAAATATATGTAGTGACCCATAGTGGTTAAGAAATTATGGTGTTGTGTAACGGTATGGCACTTGGACTATGCAGAGGAGGTCATGGGGTCGAACCCCGACGCCTCCATAAAAATTTCGATGAATGTCGAGCCCGGTCCTTTGGGTAGGGACATGTGGCAACATCCGGGCTTGCCACTTGTCCCTTCATCATTCGACCACTTTCAACCACTAAAAGCTTGCCACGTCACCAACCCATGAACCCAATAAAAACTTGACACTTGGTGAGCTCTGATTGGATATTGACCAAACTTTGACCTTACATAGTCACCTACCACGTCAGCATTACGGACTGTGCAGTGACTATGATTTTCTTTTTAATTTCTCATGTTTGGCAAAGTGGACAAAACTCAATAACTTCCTCATACGAACTTTGTCTTCAGTGAAACGAGTTGCATTAGGATCATTTTTCTGAGACGGACACAGTCGTTTAGGTTTCGAGCCATTCTGAGAACTTTTAATTTTTTAGCTAAAAATTGAGCCCCTGATCACATTTTCTATATAGAAATTTACCACTTCACAAGTCGTTTATGAGAACAAATCCATCGATATCATACAAACTGATTTTTTTATAGATATAAATATGCAATGCGTACATTTTGTGCATTTGACACATCATGTAGATCAAAGAATTGCTCCCTCTGTAGTATTCCCCCCATTGGATTCTCTAAAATCATAATTCCTATTCCTTTTTTCCTTGTCATGATTTTAATGGTTTACCTTGTCACCATCGGGAAGCCTTTCTTACAACAATGTTTTCAAACCTTCCTTCAAACCTTCCATATCTTATTTCAAACCATCCATGTTAGCTTCCATGCCATCCTTAAAACCTTCTATAATTTATTTTAAATCATTCATGTCACCTTTTATTTATTATTTTAAACCATCCATGTCCCCTTTTAGTTCATCTTTGGTTGCTCTTTGTGAGAGTGAAATTTGTTGCACTTGTGCCCATAATTTTGATCTATCATGTTGCAATTATTACTCTTCATGTGTCATAGTAGAGCTTTCAGAGGGATTAATGGGTGTAGAATTATTTTTGTTGGGAGGCATTTTAAAACCCAATACTGATATATATGCATCAATATGCCCTTGAAATCTCTTCAAACTGGTTTTCCAAACAAAAGTTATGCAATTTTGAAAAAAATACACATCTTTTTCTTGCATTTAGGACCTCAATCTTAAAATGGTTATAACTCTATAATTTTGGATCTCCATGTTTTTAAATTCCTTCATGTGGTATCCATATGAGTCTTCTTTCCAACCCCAAAAGTCTTACCAAGATTTGATTATTCAAGGAAGAATTATGCCAAATCATCCACGGTGACTTGATTATGGACTGGTTCCATAGAGTGAAGTTGTACGTGATGCCACGTGACACTGTTTCAACCTTCGGCCCTGAAATTGATACATGAAAAACTATAGTTTTCATTTGCAACCACTTTTTACATAATTCAAATTTGATTCTTCAAACGGAATTTATGATGATTTTCCCTATGTCACTTCTTTGAGACTAAATTCTAGATCCTACAAAAACCCTAAATTCCTCATATCATATCTCCGACAATATAAAGAACAAAGCTCTGAAATTCCAGCACAAATTTCATCACGATTTCAACTCCATATGGTTGTGATTTCAGTTTTTGAAGCCTCGTAGAAAAAACATTATAGTGAAAATTCCAATATGACCAGTTTGAAGTATTGAAACCCTAGAATCCAAAGCTCTGATACCAAATGTTATGCAACTAGCTCACAAATAGATAGATGAAAGACTTAAAAATTATCCTCTTCGAGTGGGGAGCCTCCTTTAAATTACATAAATGAAAATTTCTTGGATGATACAAATGAAAATACCTCCTTTCTATATATAGGAGTCTAAGGGGTCATAATATAATCAGAGCTTACATAACAATAATAATGCAAGAGCACAATAATAACAATAGTGGGATTCTATGGGGAACAATAATAACAATATGGGGACTACACGGGAACAACAATAACAATAAGGGTGATACACTAACAATAACAATAAGGGTCTATACTAGTATTATAGGGACCTAACATAATGTAATGTGCTATAGAAAAGATAAAGACTTGAATAACTTGCACAAAAAATTGAAGGTCTTTCTTATGGGCAAAAAGATGTGTGACAACCACTGCTTTCATCCAATTCAAATTCTTATCTCTGAGAGGGAAAGCATAATCAGATAAACCTCTAAGACTTCTTACAAATTCACCTTCTTCTGTGTCACCTTGCTTAGTAAGCATGAGAGAAGGCCAAAACTTGTTTATTTCAATGGAGCCTGCCGACTAAGATTTCTCCAACCATTCAATGATTGGATCATAAAATTCATGATGATCCTCTTGAAAAGCCTGAAATCTTTGAAAAAACGTATTTTTAATTAGAGGCACAAGATTATAACAATAATCTTGTGAGGAAAAATAGATCTAATCATATTCATCAGTCATTTCAAGACAATGAGGACCTGACATAACCATCAGCAAAGGCTGGAGTGCCTCAACCGCTCAACAAAAATCTGAATAGTGAGATGTTGAATGACGAAGATTGAAGGATGTAAAACAACTGGCATTGGATATAATGATGGGAAAAATTATAATCTGAATGACAGTCATGAGAGGCAGAATGATGATTAGATGGGCTGATTAAAGCATCATATTCCTAGTTCGTAATTAATAATGATAAATCAATTTGAATGGTTTTGCAAATGCTCTGAACAATCAAACCAACTTCCTCACAAGCCAAATGTGACATACCATTTTCTTGTGACTGGTGAAAAAATTTACAAGCATTGTAATCATCAAAAGAACTTAAAAAGGATGCCAACACAATAAAGACATGAGACTAGTCAGAACATAGCAAACAAAGAAGAACTTGATTCGTGCGATAACTAGTGAATTCATTATCACTCAAGAGGATTTCAAGTGTGATGAAGGGAAATATTTTCAATACAATATTCGCAAGGAAAACCCGAAGTTGGCTATTAAGAAATGAATTTGATAGGAATGATCCCTTCGGCCAAAGATAGTCTTTGAAATGATCAACTTCACAATCCCATGACCCTATGATAGATTCACATCCGAAACCCAATTTTGATGTAAGAGATTAACATGAAGATGAATCTAATAAAGAATATTCTTGAATCCAATCAGAAATAAAATCTTGAAAGTTTGAAAAATTATATCCGAAATACCAAATATCTTTCAAAAAGAAATTTCAATCGAGTGAAACCATGCAAAGAGTAGGATTGTACGAAATAAACCAGATCTGACTTAGTTCGTGGGGCTTACAAGAGTTGTGAGGTCCTGAAATAACCATCAATGGAAGTTGAAGTGCCTCGACTTCTTGACAAGTCTTGAAACTTTCAAGGATTGTAAAATTGTATTTTGAAGACTGAACCAGATCGTGCATGGTGTGAGGATAGCTTTTACCACTATTTTCAATAAGAAATTTTCTCACTAGATGGTGGCTATGTTTGTCACTAGTTTTACTAGATTCTTCAACTTCAACAACTAGATTACTCAAGTCAAAAGATTCTTATGATCGCAAATTCGAAGGTGAATGAATCAGATAAATTTCATGAGCAAGCTAATTTGGGGAGTTGTCTTCATGTAAGAGAAGGGATAATGAGGGATGGGAAGAGTACTCAATGATTTGATTGTTTGCATCATGGATAATCTCGCCACCTTGTGCCAATTACGAAGTTAACTGATCAGTTGAGAAACTTGAAGAGAATGGAGTATCTCCATTACAAGTAGGTGCATCGCAACTGGTAGAGAAAAAGGGATAACAATATGAAGAGGAATTTTCAATGAGCACATCTCCTTTGACTGGATCACACTTTAGATTAAAATCTTCATGATAAATCAAAGTATCAGTTGATGCACTTGGGAATTTGTGATTGAATACATCAAAAAAGTCATGATTATTATAATTATTGTTTCCCAAGACTACAACTTGATTGGAAGAATTAATTACATTTGATTCACTACTGAGATTAGCAGATTGAAAATCATCCAAGAATGGAAGCATATCATCTTCATAGGGAGGATTTTGGAGAATATAAGAAGTATTAAAAGCGTGTTCACCTTCCTACTCCTATACTTATATAATGTGACTTCCTTGTATCAAATCATAATTTGAATCAGCAACATGAAAATCAAGAGAGTGTGGAAAACTAGCTGGTGGAACAGATTTCTCACTCGGATCATGGTACAAATAGTCATGGCCTATAGATGATAGTGGATAACATAAATCCAAATCATATTTGAGACTAAAATTATGAACAGTAACATCATCTTGTAGAATGGAGGAGTTAGTATTCATTGTAAGCTTCATGAACCAATCTAGAATTTCCTCCATATCATGAAAAGTGCAAGGAGAATGAGAAGATAGATTAGGAATTTGATTTGAAAATTTCACAACTTCACAATCACTGCAATGAGGCACCAACATAAGGATTGGAAAAGGAGGAGGGAAATAACAAAAGGAGTAGTAAATTCCCCCTTTGAAATCAAAGGTGTCTCGTGATTCACAAGAGTTGGGGAAGTAGGAAAATAAGGGGGTTCAGCTTCACCGTGTAAAGAGATAAGAACCAAGCGCTCAAATTCTTGTTCCAAGAAATCCTAATTCATGTATTCTTCTAAAATTTCACAAGAAAGGTGACGGAATCGATCAGAAAAATCCTCAACTGATTCATTAAGCTTCATGCATAAGAGATTGATTCTTTTATAAAGATCTCGGTAATTATACCTATCAAAGGCTTGATGAAGATCCCCGAGGAAATGATGAACGGAATGATGGAAGTAGGTGGAAAGGTATGGAAACATCGAATAACATGACCTTCAAGGGTGATGAAGAAAATAACACAAGAAACTATTCATCATTTTTGTAAGATTCAAACAATTTCATAAAATAAAAAATGTGCTTCTTTATGAATGTTTGGTCCTCACCATCATACTTTAACTAGGACAAGTGATAGAGAGGCTCATTGGGGATTGAAATTTGATAAATAGAAAAAATTAGAGGAACACTATTGGAGTAAGATTTGAGGATGAGCCATTTTAGATAAGAGATTCGAACCAAATTCAATGGGCTTAGATTGTTATTTGGCCCTCCTTCTAACGCCATTTTTTATGGTGCTGAAAATATGTCAACCAAGGGGTCTCCACGATGTGAAGTTCCAATTAGACTTCACACTGCTTGGAGTAGGAGCCACATCTCAAATCTTAGTTTCATTTCCATGTATTCTTAAATCTTTTCCTTCACTCTAACTATCAACAAAAGAGCGGAACATGTGGTGCCTTCGAAAAGTAAGGGGGTGTGTCTGGTGAGTGTTTGATCGTATGTGTGTCAAATATATTTCACTGTGGTGTGGAGGAAAAGTGAGCCTCTAAGAGAGAGGTAGTAGTACCACCCTAGTAGAGACACACATGAAAAATAAGGGTTAGTACAACATCAAGCGAAATAGTCCAGAGATACGAAACGATCATTGAAACCAATATAAAAAGTTTTGTCTAATATCCAGCAGAATAGTCCACGAGGATGCGACAAAGATAATATAAATTTCAACACATTCTCAATATGATAAATACCAAAATAATTGAAGTAGCTCAACTAATTAGCACAAATGAAAGAAAACATGAATTACAAACATTCATAGAATAGTCTTACAAATATCCATAATCCATGCACAAAGAATTTGTTGGCACATAGGACTTCTCATATTAAGTAAAAGTTCCAAGACACATGTATACAATGAACACCCCTAACTCCAATAGTGGAGCATTGGAGCCACTCCTTGCTCCTCAAAAGAACTAGCCTATCTCTCTAATTCCTTGGGGGAGGATCCAAGGTGAAAATTCCCTTTCTCATACAATGAGGGTGTATATATAACCAAGGGATGATGCTTCACCCTCCTTGTGACTCTTTGACTACCCTCATGACTATCTGACTTCCTAAATTTTTGACTTACATAACTCTTCATATGCCATGTGTGTCTGTTGGACTTCCACTTTACAATACATTTTGAATAGGTAATTACATAATCCACAATAATGATGTGGCATATGATGACTTGTGATAGGACATGACATGACACTGATGAGATGGACTGCATGATGATGTGATAGTGCCAATTTTTCCTTATTGTTGCTTATTTCTTTGTGTCTTCTTGAACAGATGGTAGATGTTCTTCTCCTTTCTCTTCCTTATGACTTGAAGATGAGGAGTCTTCCATGTGATTGATATTCATCTTCTGTTAGAGTTCAATGTTTCGTCTTCTTCTCACTTGTTGATCATCTTATCTTGTCATCCCCATATGTGTCTTCTAGCATGTTCTCCTTCTCAATATCTTTCTTCATCATCTTGCCATATCATGAAAAAGTTCCTGTAGCAGCGATTAACTAATGACAAGACGACAACAATTCGTTAAACCCCTAGACTAAGATGGTGTACATTGATCCACTCACTTAGCTAGAACCAGGTGACAGGTTGGGAAAGAGGCTCAATAACTATGCAATTGTCCAACTTAGGTAGTCAGGGGTGAAGCTTAACCTTGAGACTGCACAGTGTGCAGTTCAGGCAGGGCTAGGGAAGAAAACTGTGCAATATGAGGGCTCAGGATGACAGGTTGAGGGGATATGCGCTAGATCAGCCTATTGCACAGTATGGATGGAAGATGACCCCAGGTGACTACGCAACTGCACAGTTCAAGACAGTAGATGTTCTTCTTCTTCCTCCTCCTTATGACTTGAAGATGAGGAGTCTTCCATGTGATTTTGATCTTCATGTTTTGTTAGCGTTTGATGTTTCGTATTCTTCTCACATATTGATCATCTTATCTTTTCATCTACATATGTGTCTTCTAGCATGTTCTCCTTCTCAATATATTTCTTCATCATCTTTCCATAGCGTGACAGAGTTCCTGTATCTACGATTCACTAATGACAAGATGACATCAGTCCAATAAACCCCTAGTCTAAGATGTGGTGCCTTCAAAAAGCAAGGGGGGTGTGTCTAGTGAGTGTTCAATCGTATGTGCGTCAAATTTATTTCACTGCGATGTGGAGGAAAAGTGAGCCTCTAAGAGAGAGTTATTAGTACCACCCTAGTAGAGACACACATGAAAAACAAGGGTCAGTATAACATCAAGCAGAATAGGCCAGAGATATGCAATGGTCATTAAAAACAATATAACAAGGAATATTTGTCTAATATCCAGCGGAATAGTCCACAAGGATGCGACAATGATAATAGAAATTAGAACACATTCTCGATATGATAAATACCAAAATAACTGAAGCAGTTCAACTACTTTAGCACAAATGAAAGAAAACATGAATTGCAAACATTCACAAAATAATCTTACAACTATCCATAATCCATGCACGAAGAATGTGTTGGCACATATGGCTTCTCATATTAAGTAAAAGTTCCAAGATACATGTATATAATGAACACCACTAGCTCCAATAGTGGAGCATTAGAGCCACTCCTTGCTCCTCAAAAGAACTAGCCTATCTCTCTAATTCCTTCGGGGAGGATCCAAGGTGAAAAGTCCTTTGCTCATACAATGAGCATGTATATATAACCACGGGATGATGCTTCACCCTCCTTGTGACTCTTTGACTACCTTCGTGACTGTCTGACTTCCTAAACTTTTGACTTACATGACTCTCCATACTCCATGTGTGTTTGTTGGACTTCCACTTTACAATACATTTCGAATAGGTAATTACAAAATCCACAATAATGATGTGGCATACAATGACTTGTGGAGTAGGAAGATTCTTTCTGTAGACAGAGACAATTACTTTAGCCCAGGGGAGAGGGTCTAGTCACAAACAATACAATCTAATATAAGTTCCCTTAGATTGAGAATGGATAAGATCCTACCTCTTGTCTCGCTATTCCTTGTTTGATCAAGTCCTTGCGCCTTTGCTCTAGCGATCAACTCCTTAATGTCAATCAAGCACTTGAAAGAAGTAGACATGAAACCAAAGCACACATGATAGCATACAATATATTCAACCTACTTAAGAGGCTGAGTCTTAAGCTACCAAATAGCATATGCAATTGATATAGGAAACAAAATATCAATTGTATTATTATGAAAGAAAGGGAAGTACAACCTTCACCTTAGCGTTGCAGGTTTCCTTCGATGTGTCCGACTTCCACCACCACTGTTATCATCTCATGATTCACCCTCAAACAATGGAAGTTCAAGGCTTCTTCCTCTTTTCTCTAAACCAAGAAAAACTACAAGCTCATTCTCCCTTTACAAGCACAAACTAGAAGGCTAAGGTTCTCAAGATGGCTATCAAGATTTTGCAGATTATTCTAGCTCTTTCATTATCTAGCTGAGGTTGGAAAAGAGGGAGTTTATATAGCTTGAGAGAGGGGAAATGGATCCTATTATTATGGGAGAGACCTTATCCTTTTGGTTTGTTTCATTTTAATAGGGGAAAGAAGCCCAAATTGTCTCTCTCGGCTCTATCTCGACTAACCATTTACCAAACTTCCATTCATGAAGCTTCTAGACTTGGAAGCTTCAACTCCATCTTTAAAAAAATTCCAAAAGAGGGTCAGCACGGGTCATTAATGGATTACTAGTGCCATTAGGTGCTAGGCCCTGTCTTAGACTCTACAAATTAATGCAGGGAAGAGACTAAGGGATAGTGCTAGTCTTGAAAACTGTGTTTGAAGGAATATTCATGGGAAATGATGTAAGACGGAAATGTTCTGCAGATGAAGAGTGATGTAAGGATTTGTTCTTCATGATAGGGAAACACATGAGGGTCACTGTAGAGGTCCTCCAGGATCGAGGAGTGAGGAGTACAAGGATAGTGACAAAATGTTGTGTAACATATGCCCCCTAAAGTGTGAAGGCCGAACAATAGTGAGGGGTGAAATGATTTTCAAGTAGATGCATGGAACCAGAAACTGTCATCAAAAAACCTACAAACAAGCATAGATATATATACAACACTGAAATCTATGATACATGAATCGTGGTATGGACATAGCCATCCAAAAAAAGGTCATGTGAATGGATCTAAGGCATGGGTGCAGCCATCTAGCAAGAAGGATCATATCTAACCCAAGGTATGGTCGCAACCATCCAATAATGAGTAGGATCACATATAATAGACTCATGGTATGGTCGCATCCATCCATTTGAAAGAGACATGTATATAAGCATGATCATGTCACATCGCCTCGCAACCTGGACCTTTGTAATCTAAGCCCAGGGTCTTGTGCTCCAACATGACTTGATCAAAGTACAAATTATAACATGTGAATAGATGTGTCAAAGTCGAACATGCTAGAAACTCACTTGATTACCGATCAATGATGTGAACCATTAATAAGCACGAGAGGAACCACTAATAATGACAATGGATCTCAAGATACCAACAGCACAATTCATGGTTTGTGAATAAGGAACTGAATTCGAACACCCATGAAGTCACTTGATCAAAAGCTAATGACGAGAAATTGTTGGCGAGTGCGAAGAACTTGCCATTAGGGCATGCAAGCTCTAAGGTACTGGAAGGGAATCTCTCGGCCAACTTCCCGAATAATGAGCTGAAGTCGGCAGGAAGTGATCTTATCGAAGGAGGGCCATGATGTATCCCACATCATCGATGCGAGACAAGGGGATTCAATGATTATGGATGATACAGAGAATCAGGAATGAGTGTAAAATTCAGAAGGATTAACTCTTTAACATATCGGAAAATGACTTCGGAGTTTGGAAGCTTTTGGATCCATAGGATCGAAGCCTAGAGGTCATGATGACATGGCAGAGATCAAATGGAAAGGAAAAAGTGGATGTTCCAAACCCAAGAAGGTCAATGATGAAATGAGGATATCCCAACCTAACATGAAGCAGAAGGGTGTCATGTTCAAGAGTGACAAGCTACCGACACAACTGGTAAAAATTTTCCATTTCCCCCCACCATTTCTGGCAGGTACCCCAATTATTTTTTATCACAATCTCTAAGGGAATAACATATGCTTGTAATATAAGTCCATCCTTCGAATGGATCCAACCTAGTAAGATTAATGAGCCCAAGGAAGGAGAAGCTCATGTTCGTCATGGTGATGAATCTGATGTTGTTTAATCTTTTAGCAAGTCCGACAAAGGAAAAACTCAGTATCGTTTTCATGTTTAGAGAGTTTGAAAAAGACACGAAAAAGAAAACTCCAAAACATCCATTTTCGTAAAGTTGTCTCTCGAGCCCAAATAGGTATAAAACAATACTCGAAAGAACCTCTTGACCATGTCATCCAAGGAGTACCTTTTTCATAAATAGTTTATCCCAACCCAAAAAAAGGGGTAAACATATACTGGGTAAATGACATTTCGAAACCATTTATGAGGTCAAGATGACAAGAACTTGGCAATCTTTTCGTGTTTTGAGAGTCGAAAAAGAGTTTAAAGAAGACTCCCCATTTTTATTTTCTTTAATGAGTCAAAAAGGGAAAAATAGTCGACAATCTTTCCATTTCAATTTCATTTGGAGCAATTTTTACCCACTTTTGCCCTAAATCTTTAGGAGCGGATTATTGTGAGTCTAGGAAGCCAATCGTCGAACCGTTTTTTGTATGTAAGAGCCGAGAACCTAACCTTCACATTGATACCTATTTTTTGAGCATTTAACTGCCTTTTAGGGGATTTTGAGGGACTTTAAGCAAAAATAAATCACCCTCGGTCGACATGAGATCTGGGCACACAACCACGCCGATCGGGGGATTTTAGCACGGAGTCTTGCACCATCGGTGCACCTGTTTTAAAAACAGTCGTGTCGGCCCAGAGAATGAATTTTTTTCAAATTTTACCCAATTTAAATGCTTTAAATATGAAATTCCCCTTTCAAATGTTGATGCTAAATTAAATGTGGGATGTTTGTAGGCAAATCAGAGCAAAAAGATGGTGATTGAGTGGAAATAACGTGAGCATTAAAGAATAGATCAAATGGCCTTGGAAGATCCAAACTGTCTGGATGTATTGAGGAACTGTGGGCTCCTCAATTTCTTTCTGGCACCAGCCCTACGGGCTCAACCTGGGCTACTACAATACCTTATCATTCTATGGGATGTTGGACAGGAGGTATTTGTGATCCATGACCAAGAGATGGAGTTGGAGGCTTTAGACATCTATTTTATTACCTGGTTGTCCTGCAGAGGGGAACCAATCCAACTATATGGAGGCATGCCTATTGGGGCGAGTGTAAACATGTTGCTTACCCAACATTATCTGGGGGCCCTGAAATCTACAAGCGGAAATATCAACCTTATGACAATAAAAAATCTTGTACTGAAGGTAATACTCTTGACCATCAACCGAGTGCCTGGGGCTCAAACACTACACAAGTCCAACAAATCATGCTTCCAGTATGCTATGGATTGCATGGCACCCACTGTCTTCAACTGGGCGGAGGCAGGAGAACGATATTTTTTCAATTTTTACCCAATTTTAAAGCTTTAAACCTAAAATTTCGCTTTCAAAGATTGATGATAAATCAAATGTGGGATGTTTGTAGGAAAATCAGAGCAACATGATGGTGATTGAGTGGAAAGAACATGACCATTATCTGGATTCATTGAGGAACTATGGGCTCCTCAAGTTCTTTCTAACACTGGGCCTATGGGCTCAACCCGAGATATTACAATACCTGATCATTCTATGGGATGTTGGATGGGAGGTATTTGTGATCGACAACCAATTGCTAGAGTTGGAGACTTCAGACATCTATTTCATTATCAAGTTGTCCTGCAGAAGGGAACCAGTCCAACTATATGGAGGAAGGCCTATTGGGGTGAGTGTAAATATGTTACTTGCCTAAAATTTCCCGAGGGCCCTGAAATCTACAAGCGGCAAGAATGACATTATGAAAATAAATGATCTTGTATTGAAGGTAATAATCTTGACCATCAACCTAGTGGTTGGGGTTCAAGAACTATGTGAGTCCAACAAATCATGCTTTCAGTATGTTGTGGATTGCATGGCACCCATTATCTTCAACTGGGCAGAGGCCATGAAGGTAAACATGAAATGGAAGCTATCCAAATGCAATGCACAAAACTTCAGGCAATTTGGGTAGGGCTCCAACTTAGTGACCTTTTTCTTGGAATGAATCCCACTATTCCACTATCAGATGGTGGAAGTGAATCCTCCGATACCATGAGATCCATGGATGGTTCGATGGAGCCAGTTGATGCCTAGATCTGAAGGGGGCTAGCAGATTTCCTGCAGGCCCGTTTTCTTTGTATGGCTCAGAGGACAGTTGATCATTATGGAGGATTGGCCATATAGCGAGACTGACTTTCCCGGTGATCCTGACATACCAGTCCCAGAGGGAGAAGAATTTGATGATGGAGGTGAGAAAAACAATTTTGTTTTCGGTTTTTTATTGTTTTTGCATATATTTATTTGTGACACCTTGATTTTGTAATTGCAGATGTTGGACCAAAAATACTAGCATGGATGTCCCCTATAGCTAGTCTCTTTGCTTGGCAATTCAAGGTCACTCCTTATCAGGAAGGAGTGGACAATGAAGAGGAGATTGCCTGAAATCTAGAGGCCCTCACGAGAGGAATCCCATAGTATGCACGGATCGAGGACATTCCTCGTCATTATTAGCGGCACACAGTGGGAGTGTCAGATCAGATCCACCGATTACTAACTCCCGTAGTATGATCACCACATAGAGCAGTCCATAGTTTAGCATTTATAGTTTTGAGGCCTAAGAAGCCACAGATGTATTTGGAACACATATATTATTTTTTGGATTTTGATGTATTACACTCAAACATTATCAACATATATATGTTATATTTCCTATTTACTGTGATACAATGTTTTCACATATTGTGTAAATGTCTGTCTAAAACATAATTAACCAATGCATCTTCTAAAGTATTCATATGCCTAGGAATGTGATGATATGTCATATAATCAAAATGTCTTTCCAAGAGATGAATACGCAAATACATTCTCAATAATTGAGGGTTTTTGATGGAATATTGCCCATTGAGCTAAAGAACAAAAAGTTGTGAATCAAGGTTAAAAACCATTTCTCGAATATCAAGAGCGATGGCTTCTGACAATATTTTAAGAGCGCACTAGATTCATCAATGTTATTAGTTGTTTGACCCAAACAAATACCTTGAAGATCAATCAACTCACGATGAGGGTAATAAATAACCCATGCCACAGATGATAGATTCCGAGTACTATGACAAGCACTATAAGTGAAACTGACATAAGGAGTCACAGACATCTGCAAAGCAAGTGAAGACATGATAAGTAGGAAAGTTGCTTGAAAAACACACCAAACCAAACTGCACAAAAATGAATAACACACTTATGTACACAAGTAACTATGCAAGATGAATCACACATAATACTTTTTTATGGAGTCCATTTCCAGACTCAAGGAATCAATCAACAGAGAAGAAAACCATAGTTTCACCATTGACATGACGAGTAAGCATTGACTCGGCCAAATAAGAGAGTAAAACTCATAAAAGTCTATGCCCCCACCCCCCTGGGCGAGTGAGGGTTACGGGTCATAAGATGGAAACCCCATTGTGATAAGGGGAAAACGGTAGAAACTCGGTGAAAAAGTCACATGAAAGGAGGCGAGGAGAACCTCAACCCATGATGAGGAAAAGGTGCCCCCTGTTGAAAGATCTTGACAATGTTAGGGTAAACTGAAATGTCAATAGGCATCATTTGGGTAATATTACCCATGTTCCCTTCCGACCAGAATTTGTGGGCCATGGCATGCATTTGAAGTGGTTGGGTCGAGAAACGAGAAGAGAACTCCTCAAGATAGGTAGACATGACTTCCCAGCCAAGAAAGAGCGAGGAACGATGATGAGCATCATTCCAAGGTGCTTCCTCAAGAGACACAATTTCCATGATACTTTAATCAATAGGAAATGTCTCAATTAAGGGATCAAAAGAATCCAAAGAACCAACCCAAGGAGATTGAGAATACACGTCAAGAGAAGTACCCAAAGTAGTGTGATCAGTAGATGTCAAAGCCAAAGCCGAAAAAATATCCACATAATTGATCTCGGCGGGGCTTAATGACATGAAATCACCTCATGAATCAACTTGATGAGGAGGGGGAATGACCCAAGGATAAGAATTAGTCGAGATCATGTTGACTGAGGCAACATGTGGAGGTGGGAGAGGAAAAATACCCATTAAGGTGGGATATTTGAAAATTCCATCCCCCACACTCTCATATGGAGCACTGGTATGCTTCACGTAAGGAACATTGTCATACGAGGAGGAAGAGTCAAACAAAGACAATTGGTCGACCGTGACGATTTTTCCTTGATGAGGAAAACGAAGCACGCGAAACAGAGAGGAGGCTACAACATGCATAGCATGGGTCCAACTCCACCTGAGTAGAAGATTGTAGTTAAGATTTGCATCAACAATTTCTACTTCGACATTAACTGTCTTACCTCACAAGGTAATGGAAATATTAGGAAGGACACTGAATGGTCGAGAATCGCGTCCATCAAAGGCTTCCAACGTGTTAGGTGATTGGTTCAGGGTAAGAGAACTGATTTCCTTCCAACAAGACATAAACATGATGCAGATAGAAGCACCTTCATCAATGATGGTCATGTGAAATGTCTTTTCATTAATAATCACCTGAATGATAAAGGAAATCTGATGAGGTAAGAGTGAAACATGGTTTTCTAGATCAAAGCAAATGAGATTAGAATCAATTGGATCAACACCTCCAATGGTCGACAGTAATACTTTCCGGTGAGAGGAACAACTTTGAAGTACCTCAAGGGCAAACATAGCTAATGGTGCTTGAGCCAAATCCTCAACGATATTGTAGTGCTGAGCGGCTAGAGTGTTTATACAAGGACTTTCATAGCACACCTCGAGAGGGTGGTTAGATAGTGAAATTAGGACTAGGTCGCTCTATATTGAGAGTACTAGAGGTAGACGGGATAGAGGAGGAAGGGGTACTTTCTTTCTCTTTCCCTTTCGTCAAGCTTTGATAATCTTTAGATCTGGTAGCCACATTTATAGGCGTATTCAACATAAATACTTGTGAACCTGTGGAAGTGAAAGATTGAGGTTGGTCTACCATTTGGGTCTGCTAGGATGGAAAGGGTTCTTTTAAGAAAGTTGGGGTCCCTTTTAGCAAGTGACTAACTTCAGATTGTTGGGGACAATCTTTAGTGTAATGATGCTCCTCACGGATGAGGCATGGATACTTCATCTTTCTTTGAGAAGCATCACCAATAGGAGATTTAGGAGGGACCTATTTCGGGGTATCGACTTTGGCCTTGCCTTTTCCCTTCTTTTTACCCTTAGAGGTTTTGTCCATTGTGGTAGACTGGACAGCGTGAACCTCAAAGGTTTTACCAAGACCAAATGAATTTTGAGAGGGATCACTGGAACCAATGTTCAAGATTGATTTCTGCTTGGAAGAAGCTTTCGCAGGAGTCTGAGACACGGAACCAATCACTCCATCAACAGGAGGTGTAGCCGGAGACTTCGATGATGTCAGATCAAATGATGGTCTTGGAGCATCGGGTAACATCTCATACAATGTGCAAGATTGCAAGTAGACAAGGTATAAATATTGGGCACGAGTGATGGCTTGCTCCTCAGTAACACACCCACCCATAGCTGTGTCCCTAGCAATTGGGCCAACAAATGATTTGGTGAACCATTCTGTCAGCAACTGATCAGCAATTTCAAACTTGATCAGGTGACACCGACATCTCCATTCGTGAATGTGGTCAAAGATATGGGTCACGGTGTCTTTCTTAAGTGATGTAAGTAGATAGGTGTCAATTTCATAGCGAACTGGAAACTAGAAATGAGTGAGGAAATCCATAGCGAGAGTGTTGAAGTCACTGTAGGTACCTTGAGGAAATTCGATGTACCATTTTGCTGCAACCCCTGTGAGAGTTCTTTGGAAAAGTTGTAGGTGGATAGAATCATCGACGTACGAATTAGAGGAGCACCATAGGTGATATGTCATCACGTGGGCTTGTGGATCATCCTTCGCTTTTCCCTCAAATTTGGGGCAATCGCTTAGAACATTCATTGGTACTGGAGGCCAATAAGGCGAATGAAGGATAGGATCATTGGTGAGCCTTGAGACATCCGGGAGTTCCAACGTGACCAAGAATGACCATTATGTATTAAAAGGCATTTAGGGCCTCTAAGTAGACCTGAACTGCAGAATCCATCCTTGTTGATAAGGATTTCCCCCCACAGTTTAGGATTTTGTCAATATGTAATCTGATTTTGTCCTCACTGTAGGTTACCTTTCGCATAGGGAGGATTTTGTCCTAGGTAGACTTGATATTGTCCTACCATAGGCCATTGATAGGCACAGGGGTCAAAAGTTTGTTGAGCCTGTTGACCTTGGATGTAATTATTCTAAACTTGTTGACCCTGGACTTAAGGAATTTACACCTTCTACCCCTAAACATAAGGATTTTGAACCTGCTGCTACAGGGGTTGACCTTGACCTTGCAAAGGTTTACCTTGGCCCTGAATGAGTTGACCCTACTAATATGCATAGACGACCTACTGCTGTAAAGGCTGGCTCTGCTGCTACAAAGTATGACCTTCTGGCTACTACAAAGGTTTGATTTGTTGCTGCGAAGGATGACCTTGCAAAGTCGAAGGTTGGGAGGATTGCTAAACAAGCTGTGGCTGCGGCTGCAAAGGTTGCTGCAACTGTTGCAAAGGTTACCCTTGCGGTTGTAGCAATTGTCCTTGCTGCTGCAATGCTTTCCCTTGCTACAATGAAGGTTGATATTTTTGCTACAAAGGTGGTTGGACAGTTCCTGGATAGTTCCCGAATTGAATCTAGCCATATCCACTAGGCACAGTGGATTGGTCAGGCTAAACATACAGTCCAACTTGAGGAATGTAAGGCAAGGTAACCAAGGCTAGTGAACCACATGGAACATAAACTTGTTGGAACGGAACCTGGGCCATATATGGCTGCTAGTATTGGACGTTGCCTAACCCAGATAGATCAACAGGTTTAGGAATAGTGTCGTAAAAAGTTTGATTCATTCCAACCATGTGAGTTTGTGATCCACTCAAATTGGTTTGGCCTACATCATAGAGATATTTAGATCTTTCCCCCCAGGTGTTGGCACAGTCTGTCCACTCACTGGAGGGGTAGAAGAAATTACCGAGACCTTATTTACTGAGACCGTTGGTTGAACTGGAAGAGTTGGTTGAAACAACGAAACAAGTTGAGATGGAATGGTAGATTGAAATGGAAATGAAGCAACTGCAGTTCGTACAATCGGTCGAGAGGTCGTGTACTCAACAAATGGACCTGATGTAGGCATGGTTCTAGAAGACTAGATGGGATTCTGATATAATGATAAGGCACTAGGTGTTGGCTTGTTGGGGCCTAACCTAGGTTCAAAGTTAATTAGCCAAACAAATCCCTGTACTACTGGCCCTTTCGGCAACAGTCCATGGAGTGCGGACTGAGGTCTTACCCGAAGTAGTATGGAGGGTGCTAGAATCAGGTTTCTACACCCTTGAGATGTCTGAAAGGTAAGACTAGTCCTCTGTTTGTTCCTGCACACAGGTCGCTTCATGCACTTCTCGTTCCTTGCGGCCTGATACACTGCCTTCACGCAGCCCTAACCAGGGGCTATGGCGCGCTCTGTGCTAATACCCGAGATCTTACTTATCTTCCAATGTTAATAAATTATCTTCACCTACTTGAATGTCTTAAGTTATAATTAACAATACAAAACATTCATATAGGTTCGTGCGGTAAATAAATAGTATACTTTGAAAATTATATCCAATCATGCATTAAACTTGGAAAATATACATAGAAGTATAACAAAACTTCTCTTTATTGATTCTTCCAACGGTTACAGACTCAACCTGCCCTGCGCACTCAGTTGCAAGGGTTTGCACACTCAGTTGCGGACTACTAGGCCTCTGTGCTCTCAGCTACAAAGCCTTCTCCTACTCTACAACCCACAAACACACTTCACACTTCGACTCAATCACCTAGACTTCTCATGCCTTTCTTATATTCGTTATTTGTTCATCGGTTATCTTTTACACTTACAGCCTCACTCTATTTATACAATCCCATGGTCCACAGACCATGGGTAGATCTATCCAGTCGACATTACATTACAAAAATTAGGGTGGACAACCCTGTGACTCTATTACGCTTTCGCGCCCCGCGACCGCAATTCGTGGAGCTTTTACAAAAATATTCGGTCAAAACCTGAGCTTTAAGCCCCAAAACATGCCTTGGGGGGGTTCCATGCCCAACAGGTCCCAAATACAAACATCGTGACTCGCCCTCAAGTCACTCTGTCAACACAGAGATCTTTGCACGGAGTCCCTCCAACTGTTCTCGAACTACGTCAAGGTCAGCCATGCACTGAGCTGCTGCATACGTTGTTCCAAGACCTCTGTGTCGGAAGTGCTTCTCTGCATCAATGCGTGCATCCCCTGCATGTGTGCGAGCTTGCCTCTAATTTCTGTTGTGACGTTGAAAGCCTCGTCGATCCAAGGATGAACGCACACCTTCAGCACTGCTTCCTTGTGTCATGTCGCGTCCACCTGCTCTTTCAGCGCTTTATCCTGCTGCCCACGCAAGCTTCTAAGTGAGGGCCACCATCTGCATAGTACCTCTGACACTGTCATACTGCTATTAGAGTTCTCGCGCCTCTGTCTCTAAGTGCTAGATGTTCAGGTCCTCCTGCAGATTTATGAGGACCTCAAATGAATCTTCCAACATGCTGGTGTAGTCTCGCACTGCACTACCAATTTCATCTAGTCCCGCTGTGATAGCGCTAGAGCATTGTTCTCTGAATTCTGGAGGGTGGACGGCTACGCCTCCAACCGCAACTCGGTGATCTGAAGGTTCAACTCCAGCTAAACCTTTGTCATTTCCTCTCGCACCTCACGCACCCCTGCTGCTAACCTATGGATGCGTGCCTCTGCTGGTATGTTTGCTGGGATGGCCAGCTCCAGGACACTTTGGCAAACTTTGTCTATTACCTATACCAGATATTGATTTTATGACACCACTTCGTCGCGCTGCAAGCTCAGTTGCTCCATATTGATTTTCTGCTCACTGAGGACTTGTAGTGCATGGCTCTCCCTAGCTTGCAACTCTACAGTTATACCAACCTGCAAAACATATAAGATGTCTCGCGAGAGTGCAGCGAGGTTGATTCCGAGACCCTTTAGCGCACTAATCGTAGGCCTATCGACCTCATTTGTTGTCACTAGTGCCCCTTCCGGTAGCACTATGGTATTCATCATATGCGTACGCAACATCTGTTCTGTTGTCATTTTTCTAACTACAAGGCTGGTTGAAAGGGTACCAGCCTGAGGAGGGTGCACCTGCAAGTCCTGCAACTGTGCTCTAAGGGCCCCCAACACAATCTGGTTCTCTTGCATGAAATTTTGGAGGGCCTTAGAGGTGACATTGCACACTATATCACCGATGTTGTGCAAATCACCCTCAGTTAGGGTGATCAAGTCAATATACAACTTCGATTCCATGACCTACTTGCATGACCCTGTCTGCTCGACCGGGTGCTGGCACTTCAACTGTGTGGACGCAGTTTGTGGGTCCGCATCCTCTTCTTCTTCCTCTACTTCCTCCCCATGTGAAGATGACATCTGGCCCTTACTTACCTACGTGGCTACCTCTTATGCTACTACTGCTGTTGTAGTTGGCTTTTCCTGCTCAGTTTCCATCTATGTAGCGTCCCGTGATACCCACACTTCTTTTGTCGCTACCTCCTTCCTTCTTTTTTCTGCCAACTTTGCGATGTGTAGCTTGACCTCATCTTTCTTCCTTTGTGCCACCAACTTCTCTATCTCTGTGATGTCTGGAGCACACCACTTCGGTGGCCATGCCTCTAGCACATTAAAGATGACATCATCTGTGGCTACAAAGGGTAGCTTTTTCCATTGTTTGGTTAGGTCCTTGCACACTCTGATGTAAATGTTATGGATGTCTGCTTTAAATTCCGCAAAACTTTGCAAGCTATTGTAGACAGTGGGTGACAACCACGGCTTACGGTTAATCTCTATTCTGAGGTTCATCTCCATGAACACCCAGAATATTTTTCTATTTTAGATCCTCTTGGCATCCTTTGTTGCCTAGAGCGAAGCGTACTTCATGGCCTCTGGCAAATCTCTGTCAATCATGGGGAATTGACTATCCTCCGGTAATTCCCATGCCACAAGCACTATGGACAACAGAAGCCATGCATAGTGGAATGTTTTACCCTATTCCTGAGCTTCGCGGAAATTCTCTAAAAACTTGTTGCAGAGGAACTCAAACCAGTTAAACTGGACCCCCTATGTGCATTGCTCAGCTAGTGCTACCACCAGTGCAGGTACCTCATGTGCATGGCACTTGCGCATAACCTTACTGGCCAGTATTTGGGCTTCCACTTTCACTTCTTTGTTACTAATACTGGATATGGCATAGCCCCTTTTCTTCTTCACCAGCTGGTATTTTTTCTTCATGGCCTCGGTGATGGCCAAGTCACTACTTTTCCCCTCCGAGATGTCCGCGGGGTCCTCTCCTTTACATGGAAGATGGGAAATGTGGTGAATCAAGTCGACAGTGATGGGGATGGGCTCCTCCAGCCACAAACACCCATCATGAACTAGGCAGAGTAGCTACCTAATGATGAAAATGGTTATTGGGGCACGGTGGAAATGTAGCACCCAAAGCAGGTTCAGTAGCCCAGCCTTTTCCACTATGCGCAACCACTTTCACGGTTCTAATTCTGTAACCCCCGCCACAATGTTCTGCTTGGGATTCATGAGGTGGGAGGTCCCAAGGTGATGGAACTTCTCATGGTCAGCGAGGCCCCAGTCTTCGAATTTTAAGCTCGGCACCCATCCCAAGTGCGTGCCCTCAAAAATAATATTGTCTAGGAGGAGAGGGGTCTAGAGCGAGCTCTTGGTCTCGTCAAGGTCCTTAGGTACTCTAGCCTTTCCTTTCCGGGGGGGGACATAGGTGGGTAGCTTTGTCGGGGGTGCACAGGCTCAGTGTCATACTCCATTCCTTCATCCTCGTCTTCTGTGATTATTAGGTCCTCCAGGTCTTCCTCTTCTTCAGCGGTCTCTATGGTAACAGATTTCCCCTTCTCCACCATTGACAGCTTGGTGTAGCAGGTTCTACGAGGACACACATATGGGAACCATCGCTTGTTTGTCCTTCTTGGGTCTTGGCATGCACGGTGACTTTGGGATTTCTGCCTCAATCCCAGCACCTTCCGGAGCATCCCCCACAATCAGGGCTTGTGCGGCCTCTTGGGCGGTCATTTATTTTATCTCCATAATGTCCTCAGTTTTTTCCATCGTATTCGTCCAAAAATCTAGCACTCGCGAACTCATGGGCTCAATCAACACTCGGTACACAACAATCAAGGCTTTGCTCAATAGCTCAATTCACAGATGACCAAGTGTTGGGTGCTGGGTAGCCCTTTGTAATTTATAGCACTTTTTGAATTTGAATTCGACCGTTCCCCCCAAATCCGATTCATTAATGCTCCCTTGGCGGCATATTTTCCCAAATCTTGTTCATAATTTGTGTCTTAAATGCCTATTGCCCGCTTCATTTGGTCTCAAGTCGAGCATCCCATCATGAATAGTGACTTCAACGGTCACTTTTTGGCCAACCCACACGACAGACCAGCCCCCTATGTGTGGGCGCAGACCTTGTGACTCTTTGCTTCTGCGCATAGCTCCAACATCGTGCAACTCCCAGGCATAATAGTTTATAGTCCTACACTTCCTTTCAGCTGCCTGGAATGCTAACTATACTTTCTTCGGCTAGTCAGGTGGTCACACCACCCGTGTGAAATTTGATCCTGTCATTCATCATGTTTCCTGGAGAATACCCACCTTTTATTGTTACAGTTGGAATCGCGCATTTTACCACCTGGAACGTGCTACCCTGTTCAATACGCTTAGCAATGTGTGATTCAATCTAAGGCATCATACTCATCAATTCATGGTGATAGGCCTTAAACCTGTCATCACGATCGTACGCATCCTACCTTATCACCTTGGTCTTTTTGCCAAGAAAATATTCCTTTATCTCGTCCTCCAGCTTCTTGACTTCTGCATCCACCAGAGCGCTTTTCTTCCTTAATCGTACCCTTTCTTCTTCATGTTCTTGGAGTCTAAAATTTCCCTGTTGGATTTCTACTTCCAAGGTTCTGCGAACCATCGTATCTATAGGTTTTATCATGCGTGGTCTAAGCTCTCCAAGTAATATAGGGCTTACTATGGTTGTTGTGTACTCCAGCCTTGGCGGTGCCTGCGCGGTCAGGTTTTTTCACGCGGTCCTATAAGCCCAGACAATTGCTAGTACATGTAGGTCCCAGTCAGTCTGCTTCACATTGTGGACCTTGTTCAGTGCTTCGTGTACTTTGTTAAAAGCTTCTACGTGGATATTCTTCTGCACACTTGGTCTTTCCATACTTCATGGTCTGAAACGGAGGGGTTGTTCGCCCCATTGCCTTACTCGTACCTGCTTACTGATTGTGTTCCCTATCGCGAGGATGGTGTGTGTTCATACGGGTTTCACACCATGTTCCTGTATCCATCTGGATAGGTGGGTGGACGGGCCAGTTCACTTGACAATTTTGTCTGTTAATCGCATCAGAGGCTTCCCAAACTGCATGCGCATCATCCATCTACTTTCGCGCCAATCCTAAAAACTTCATTGGTGCGTACCCCACCATCTTGCGGGCATAGATCGCAGTACCCATTTTAGAGTGTCGAACCACTACTATTTCGGTACTTCTCTTTCAAATTTTCTCAGGAAGTCATCCACCTCGCTTAACCCATTATACGTAAGCAAGTCTCTTACCTTTGTTGCTACGCAATGCAGCAATCTTGTCATCATGTTACAGTTGAGCATGGTTACCTCGTGTAACCAGTTCTTCTAGCGTTCTATCTCCTCATTAGAATCATATGTGTAGGAGCTTTCATGCTCCCATGAGATTCGACCATCCGCGATTGGATTTACCCAGTCTTGCTCCTGCACAGTTATTTTGTAGATGCAGTCCAAGTCATCATCGCTATCATTGTCATGCACCGGCTTCGTGTAGCATGATCCCTCTACAGGGTCTAAAGGTACCACTACGTGAAGAGACTTTTTCAAAGATCATCTTGCGCTTATTTAGATTTATCACTTCATTCATGTGAGTGACCCATTCTATTCCCAATAGTGCGGGGTAGGGATTGTTGTCATCAACAATCTCTATCACTTCAAAATTTGCTAGCGTGCTTTCTCCTTCGATATCTACTATGATTCCCTGCAATCTCCCCATAGGTAGTATCTTTGGCTAGTTCTCCATCCATAATTGGATAGGAGACCATTGCAGTGCAGGCCTGCCCATGCGCTCCCATGTCTGCTTTGGCAGGACGTTCGCGTCTGATCCTAGATCAAAAATCACTTGGTCCATCTCATATTCCCCAATCTGTGCCATCAATCTCATTTACCTTCTTGTGTGTTGTGTGATTCCCGAGCTTCCAGACTACGCACGATTTTCTTGGCGCTGTCCCAGTGCATCTAGTTATGAGTTCTTGCTGCCCCTTTACAGACTTGCTGTCACGCAGCAGCTTCATGCATGTCTCCAAGAACGTAGTGAGCATCAATGGGTCCATTTCTGGCTCTAGTCTATCTTTACTTCCTGAACTGGAGGCATCAGCGAAGCTCCTCTTAGCTTCCATGAAGGTCTCCTTAGCATGCTCCAAATCAAACTCTAGTTCTTTTGTTGGAGCCTTGCAAACGCAGGTACTTTCTTCACACTGCTTGCCTTTGTCATCCCCTATTGTAATACCACTCCAGAGCATGATATTTACATTAGGGTCTTCCTCGTATGGCTCAGACCTAATCATTTGTAGGTTCTGAGTCGGGGGAGGTTGGAGTGCTCCTTTATCACGCAACCTCGCCATCAATATGGGACAATCCTCCATCTCATGGTCAAACAACATACAATACAAGCATGATGGTCGTGTTGGATTCGTACAATCACAAGCATAATACAGTTACCCTCTGCAATTGTAACATATCAGTTGTCTGTAGCCTCTTCTTGGCCCGCCTCCACCTTGGCCTCATCTGCAGCCCTGAAATCTGGTGCACGCTATTCCTACATTTTGATTGAGGGGCCACGTTTCAGCCTAAACTCTGTAGGTAAGAGTTTGATCCATCATCAGCTCATAACTTTTACAGGTGCGCTCATCATGTCCTACTGACCTACAGAAATTACAAAACAACTGTTGTGAATTCTACATATACTTATGTAATAAATTGTAGTTATCTGTAGCATGCTTTCCTCCTATCTAACAAATCATGCACCATAGTGCAGGCGCCGCGCTTGGTCCTGCTTGTGCCTCTAGTCTTAGTGGCATTGGCCCTCCTCCCACAAGGTAATTCATGAACACTGGGCAGTGATCCTTGTCGTGCCCCTGGCCCTTGTATTTTACGCACCATACCTCATCGTGCATCTCTGGGCGGGTTGTCTTGTCTTGTTTCAAACTCTGTATTTCCAAGCATAAATTTTTCAACTGCGCGTGAATCTGCTAAACTCCCACTTAGGATCTTGTATTGGAGTCTTGTTCGATCTCATCACGACCTCCAAATCCTCAACCTAAGTGGTTAGCCTTTGTTGCGACAACGTGTTCCATAGATGCAGCATAAACAATGCTACGAACCATTCGTGGTATTTCCCATCTGTTAATGTCATGTTCTCTGTGTGAATTGTGCACTTCAGTCTTTGATCTAACTCCCACGGAGTCTCGCCTGGTAGCATTATGATTTCCTTGAATCCAATGATCAACTGGGCCTCGAACTTTGGCCTACTAGATTATTTGTTTAGCTCAGCTTGGATATCCGCGATCCCCGCATTTGGATTGTCATTGGAGTGCTTAATTTACCAGGTCAGCGTGTGATCCTGCAGAGCGCTGACCAACATTACCTTCTTTATATTATTGTCCATGACACCCTATGCTTCCCATACAGCTTTACGAACCAAAACTAGTCTGTATCTCCATTCCCTAGTCCCTTGAACACTGGTGGCCTTATCGTGGTTGCCATACTGCTTCACGGTGGTGGCGGAGGTGGTATGGGCGAAGATGGGAGTGAAGATGGTGAAGGTGGTGGTAGTGTGGGCAGGGGTGGTATGCACAAAATTCTCTGCCTTATCATATTGATCGCACTTCTTGGCGAGACCTTTGCGAGCTCTTCTTCGCCCCTTCGTGGAGGTGAAATCAAGGGCTAGCCTCTAGTTCTGTGCTACTTCATTCCTATAGATTCTCCCACTCTGCATAGCCCCGAACATCAATTTATTCACATAACCCACTTTTCACATAGTAGCATTTCAATCCTAGTGTTTAAAGATTTATTGTACTTACCTCCTAGTCCCTTGAGGAAGCATCGTTCTGCCTCGTTATAGCTGACTAAAGTATCTACCGCAAATTCAATGATGAATCCTGCTATGATTTGATCAAGCCAGTGATTGATAGAACACGCGATCTTATCTTCCGATGCTTCCAGTCTGCGCACCAATTCTGGAGTCCACACAATAGGTTTGTCGAGTTTACACCTTCCTTAGCTATCTGCTAGCTTCGCGATCCACTCGTACAACTCATTGGGGAAGGATGCAAAGAAACTTTCATGATCTCCACATACAAGTAGCACTCTAACCACTCTTCCTTTGATAGTCATCGATTCTTGTTTTCCCGCGCTACGAACTTGTGAATCTTTCTATCCAACCAAAATTCAATTCCTTTCTTTGTCGGATTCCAATGATACGACATCAGACATCTCTATGCAGATCTCGGTCCCAGTAATGGAACCATTTGTTGGCTTGTTGGGGCCTGACCTAGGTTCAAGGTTAATGAGCCAAACAAATACCTGTACTACTGACCCTTTCGGCAACAGTCCGCGGAGCGCAGACTGAGGTCTCACCCAAAGTAGTATGGGAGGGTGCTAGAATCAGGTTTCTGCACCCTTGAGATGTCCGAAGGTAACACTGGTCCTTTGTTTATTCCTATGTACTGGTCATTTTGCGCAGTTCCTATTCCTCACGGCCTGATACACTGCTTTTGTGCAATGCTAACTAGGAGTTGTGTCGTGCTCTGTGCTAATACCCAAGATCTTACTTATCTTCCAATGTTAATTAATTATCTTCTCCTACTTGAATGTCTTAAGTTATAATTAGCAATACAAAACATTCATATAGGTTCGCACAGTAAATAAATAGTATACTTTGCGAATTATATCCAATCATGCATTAAACCTGAAAATATACACAAAATTATAGAAAAAACTTCTCTTTATTGATTTTCCCAACGATTACAGACTCGACCTTCCATGCACACTCAGCTGCAGGGTTCCGCACACTCAGCTGCGGACTACTAGGCCTCTGCGAACTCAACAGTAGAGCCTTCTTCTACTCTACGACCCACAAACACACTTCACACTTCGACTCAATCACCTAGACTTCTCATGCCTTTCTTATATTCCTTATTCATTCATTGGTTATCTTTTACACTTAGAGCCTCGCTCTATTTATACAATCCCATGGTCTGCGGACCATGGGTAGATCTATCCAGATGACATTACATTACAAAAACTAGGGTGGACAACCTCGTGACTATATTACACTTTCGCGCCTCGCGCCCGCAATTCGCAGAGCTTTTACAAAAATATTTGGTCAAAAATTGAGATTTAAGCCCCAAAACATGCCTTGGGGGGATTCCATGCCCAACATTATGAGTGTCTGAAACCAATTGAGCTAGAAAGGTATAATCATGCAGAAATAAGGGCTCACTAAACTTAGGATAAGAAAGAGATGGGATGCTTCTTGTATAAGGGAAACCTTCTGGAGGGAACTCATATGCCTTCTCATCACCCACTCGAGGAGTGTGAGTAGCAAAAACTTCCACCTAACTTGGAGAGGAGACTAGAATTTCGCTTTCTGAATCCATAAAAAACAACCGTCGACGAGCTAAAGATGAATGAGGAGAAAAATCCAATGGAACACCAGGCTGATCATACAGACTATAAGGGTGCTATGGAGATACCACAAAAGAGTCTGTAACCAGCCCTTTGTGGACTCTCTGGAGTTTGGATAGGATTATTAAGTAATTCTAGGCCAAATTTGTAAGGCGACCCAGTATCTGATGGAGGTGGATGAGAAGAAAAAGGTTGAATACTCATGACAATCCCAAGCTCAACACCTTGATCCTCGAGCGACTACGGAAGTTCAAGGAAAGCTTCTCCGGATGACCTCCCAGATGCAGGAGAGGAAGAGGAATGAGGCAAACCTGATGGTTCAACCAAAATGACTTTGTCTCAAACAAAAGAGAAGAGATATTAATTTCAGGTCTTTAAAAATATATTAAGGATATGCTCACGATGTGGTCCAGAATAATACTATCAGGGATGTGATGTGATCGTGGGATAAAAAAAAATTAAGACGTTGAAACAGAATGATGCCTTTTCATGTTTTAAGAGTTGAGAAAAAGACAAAGATGACTAGTCACTTTCGGTTTGAATGAGATCAAAAGGACAAGCGCTCGATGATATTTTAAATTTAAAGAGTCAGAAAGACTAAAATGACTACTCAAGATAATCTAGGAAAACAGAATTACCAAGTAACTGTGAACTGTAGAATACTTCCCTGCGAACCGAAAAGTATGAGCAGGGAATCTCCCCAAATGTTGTGTTCGATGTATCACGTTTACAAGGCGGCAGACTCGGCTTCTTATGGATAAAGGATTGCAAACCTAGTGAGGTATCCCTTTATATACGTGATGGTACAGGGAGCACAAGTCTATACTAGTGTTGTCTAATGACGAAGCAAACGAAATCTGCTAGGCTTAAAGACGCAGAACACGTCTCTATCCTAGACCCCTTGATGTGAGTGTTTAGTTTAAAATGCGCCTTAGGTTAATTGAATATATTTTAAAGGTTGATCTTGAAATTAAGTCTTAGTTTTTCACCTGAAAAACTCTTATGTACAACTATATGAGACAAAACCCTTTCAATTCGATAATTATTACACTAATTGAGAGAAGAGAAAACAATCAATGAAACAAACAAGCAACTGAAAGTAAGATGACCCTTCACTACTTCGCTTTCAAAACAAAATAATGAAACTTCTTTCCACTTCCTACTCTTCCTATCAAATGCACTTCAACTAGTCCTTTTAATAGTAAAAGAAATTCATTTTATTTCAAATCTTCATGATGATGTGATTCTAGTTTTTAATGATGCTACTCAATGCAACATATCAATTAAACAAACTATAATGATGTATTTTCTTCAATGGAATGCTAAAATGAATCTTTCACATAAACATTTCAATGAAAATTTCCAAACACCCAAACATCAATCAAATGCAAAGCATGATAAAAAGAACTCCTTTCAAACCAAATGCAAAGATTCAACTGAAACAAACCGAGCAATGCGATCAGACGTTCAACAAGAGAAGAGTAAATGAAACTTTTTCATTTCTTCAATTGAAACCAAAGCAAGGTATATGCAAGGACTAAAAACGAAATGCATGAAGCAACAAACCAACAACTTGACTTGATGAGCAGACAAACAAATGAATGGACAATGACCTAGATACCCTAGGAACAAAAACCATCCAAAAACTCAAAAAATCAAGTAAGGAAATCTCAAACCAATCAAGCAAAAAAATCAAGCTAACAAAGCATTCTAGCCAGGGAGAATAAAGGCAAACAAGCCAAGAAACAAAATTTATGAGGAAAAGACACACCGGAAATGATTTAAGAGAAACCCTAATTTTAACCTAAAAGCATTAGCGTGACTGTCTAACTAGCAACAAGTGCCAGAAGGGGCTGTGGCGTGACTGTTCTAGAGGAACTCACATTGGTTGGTGCTACTGTGAGGAAATTAACAATGTTGATCGATGGATTCAAAGAAAAAAGAAAAATTTCCACAAACCAAAACCAGACCTGTCACTCAAAATTCAAGAATCAAAGCAGTGGATAATGAAAAGTACATATCACAAAAGAGAAATAGTGAAACGATAAAAGTTGTCACAATCATGAAATGAAAAACAATCCAAAGAGAGGGATGGATCCCTAGTAGAATCGCCAATTTGTGGAGTAGGAAGATTCTCTCCGTGGACAGAGACAATCCTTCTAGCTCAAGGGAGAGGGTCTAGCCACAAACAAGACAATCTAATATAAGTTCCCTTATATTGAGAATGGATAAGATCCTACCTCTTGTATCGCTATTCCTTGTTTGACGATGTCCTTGTGCCTTTTCTCTAGCAATCAGTTCCTTAATTTCAATCAAGCACCTGAAACAAGTAGACATGAAACCAAAGAACACATGATAGCATACAATACATTCAACCTACTTAAGAGGCTAAGGAGTATTAAGATACCAAATAACATATGCAATTGATATAGGAAACAAAATATCAGTTGTATTATTATGACAAAAAGGAAAGTACAACCTTAACCTTAGTGTTGCAGGTTTCCTTCAATGTGTCGAGGTTCCAGCACCACTATTAGTATCTCATGATTCACCCTCAAACAATGGAAGTTCAATGCTTCTTCCTCTTTGCTTTAAACCAAGAAAAACTACAAGCTTATTCTCCCTTTACAAGTACAAACTAGAAGGCTAAGGTTCTCAAGATGGCTATCGAGATTTTGCAGATTATTCCAGCCATTTCATTAGATAGCTAGGGTTGGAAAAGGAGGAGCTTATATAGCTTGAGAGAGGGGAAATGGATCCTCTTATGATTTGAGAGGCCTTATCCCTTTTGGTTTGTTCCATTTTAATAGGGGAAATAAGCCCAAATAGTCTCTCTCGGTTCTATCTTGACTAACCATTTACCAGACTTCCATTCACGAAACTACTAGACCTGGAATCTTCGACTCCATTTTCAAAAACTTTCCAAAATATGATCGGTGTGGGTCATGAATGGATTACCAGCACCATTCTCTAGGCGCAATTTTAAACTCTACAAATCAGCGCAAGGAAGAGACTGGGGGATAGCGTCGGTCTTGAAAACTGAGTTTGAAGAAATATTCTTGGGAAATGATGTAAGAGTGAAATGTTCTGCAAATGAAGAGTGATGTAAGGACATGTTCTTCATGACATGGAAACACATGAGGGTCACTATACAGGTCCTCCAAGATCGAGGAATGGGGAGTACAAGGACAGTGACAAAATGTTGTGTAAAACACCACTAGCTCCAGTAATGGAGCATTGGATCCACTCCTTACTCCTCAAAAGAACTAGCCTATCTCTCTAATTCCTTGGGGAAGGATCCAAGGTGAAAATTTCTTTTCTCATACAATGAGGATGTATATATAACCAAGGGATGATGCTTCACCCTCCTTGTGACTCGTTGACTACCCTCATGACTGTCTGACTTCCTAAATTTTTGGCTCTTCATATTCCATGTGTGTTTGTTGGACTTCCAATTTACAATACATTTCAAATAGGTAATTACATAATCCACAATAATGATGTGGCATATGATGACTTGTGGTAGGACATGACATGACACTGATGGCATGGACTACATGATGATGTGATAGTGCCAAGTTGTCCTTCTTGCCGCTTATTTCTTTGTGTCTTCTTGAACAGATGGTATATGTTCTTCTTCTTCCTCCTCCTTATGACTTGAAGATGAGGAGTCTTCCATGTGATTTTGATCTTCATCTTTGGTTAGAGTTCGATGTTTTGTCTTCTTCTTGCCTATTGATCATCTTATCTTTTCATATCTATGTGTGTCTTCTAGCATGTTCTCCTTCTCAATAGCTTTCTTCATCATCTTTCCATATCTGACAGAGTTCTTGTATCTGCGATTCTCTAATGAAAAGATGACATCAGTCTGATAAAACCCTAGTCTAAGATGGTGTGCATTGATCCAGTCACTGAGCTAGAACCGAGTGACAGGTTGGGAAAGAGGCTTAGTAACTATGCAATTGTGCAGCTCAGGAAGTCAGGGGTGAAGCTTGAGCCTTGAGATTGCACAGTGTGTAGTTCAAGTAGAGATAAGGAAGAAAACTGTGCAATCTAAGAGCTCAGGATGACAGGTTGAGGGGATACACACTAGATCAGCCTTGCACAGTTATGGAGGGAAGATGAGTCGACGTGACTGTGAAATTGAATAGTTCAAGAGCTTAGGGCTGAGGATTGAGCCTTGAGACTATGTACTGCGCAATTTACACTGCATTGAAGGAGAAAATTGCGTAGTTCTAGGAGCCATAGAGGCAAGATCAGGGGATTGAAACTGAGTAAACACACTTTGCATTTTTGGGAGATAAGGGAGGTTGGGCCGCTACGCAATTACACAGATTAGGAGCTCAAGGGATGAGCTTAAGGGTAGAGATTGTGAAGTGTGCATTTGACGTCAGGCTAGGAGAAATGATTACACAATTCTAGGAGGCAAGGTCAAGCTTTAGCATTGAAGTTGTGAAATGTGAAGTTCTGGGCTTGATCACTGAGGTTGCAAAATGCACAGTTCTAGGCTTAAGCAGTGAAGTTGTAGAATGCACAGTTCTGGAGGGTTGGATGAGGCTAGGTTGCTGGGAATTTTTCGAAATTTAGCTAAGCGTGGTACCGAAGACACTATTGTGAACAATGATATGACTTGACTATGATCAGACACTTGAGACACTTTGAAAAAACAATAACATATATCATCTAGAACATGTGAACAAAATTTTTCCCTAAATGCGACAACTTTGCGACAAGTGCGACACTAAAGGTGCACTTTGTGACAAATGTTCCAACACTTGTGGGAAAGTGCTTAAAACTTTGGGAATGAGTGTGACTAAATTTTTACTTGGTTATACCAACTCATTCACAGAAATATAACCCCTTGAAACCACTAGAATGAGCATGCATACATTGCGTGATATATAATGTGCAAAAAGACGCCAATTGCTTAAAAGTGAGAATGAATTTTTTGATATGTGAATGACAGTGAAAGTAACACATGCCAAAGAAAAGAAAATATGAAAATGAAAACAATTAGAGTGAAGGAAAGTGAAAGAAACCGTCAAAGATATGAAAATAATACTTGTGAAATCAAAGGTATGCAAAAGCAACAGTTTGCAAAACTCACTGAAATAGAAGTACAAACATGGCTATAATATGAGAAACTATCATTGTCAGTGCATGTTGATTGTCGACATGGATTGTACACCACACAAGCATAGTCTCGGTAGGAAAGTGCTATGATTTTCAAAGATTGCGTAAAAGAATGCACTCATGCACTTGTTATGGACTGGGCATGTGTGATCAAGTGACTTCGACACTTCCAATCCAAGAAGGGAGCTAAAAAAGCATCATTGGCAAAGAAGTAATTATGGAATGGCTGATCACAAAATCCATAGAAGGCTCCAAAATTTGATTGTACCCAAAATTTTGGAGGGTCTTTGTCGCAAAAACAATGGCATGTTTGAATCTTCATAGGTTGTGGTAATGTTTAATACTTATAACACAACATTTTTGATGATAGTCAGACTCTCTTTGGATCCATACTTGTGTGTCTAATGTTAGAAATCTTTGAATGATGCGTTGTACCTTATCTAGAGATGCATTAGAATGATATATGCAATGATTATTGAATAGAGCAGCCCTTAGTTTTACTATGACTAGGGTTTTACAAAAATGAATAAATTATTCTACTATATTCTCTACATGGGAATAATCATAGTGATCTCACAGTGAATGGATTTTATAAGGAAGAAACTTATATGATTGCTTGTGCAAAGTGCTTTCTGTTTGGAATATGCATTGACACCTTGCATTTAGTGACAGAGTATTATGATAGATTTATTCATAACTCTTTATGTATGTTGTTTCTTGTTATTTTCTCATGATGGAAGTGTGATGAGCTTGCTACTTGATAGTGATATTACACATTGATAGAACTTGTAGAATCTTATATTCAGTTTGGGTGTTGATAATGGCTGGGTTGTGTGCAAAGTTTTGGGAATTATGCTTAACAGTTTTTGACTTGGTTGGTATTTGGCTCAATATTAAGCGTGATGAAGTATATCATCTTGGTCTATTATTACTGAAACTTGGCTTGATGTAGACAATATTGATGAGTTACTTGACTTGGAATTTGTAGTGAAGGTTTGAATTGGTATGGTCTAACAATGAATGTTATGGCTTAATTGACTTGGTGTTTGTAGTGTTATTGAGAGAGTTTGCATTGGTATATTGGTTTGATTCATCTATTCAGTGATTCATTTATTTAGTGATATATTGATTCAACAATCCATTGATTGGTATTCAGTTTTTCAATGATTTTCATATTGGTATTCAGATTATGGTATCTTGGTATTCAATTTGAGCATATTATTGGGTGTGGGTCTAGTTTGAAATTGATGAAAGGTGTCATGCATTTTTTTATGGTTGACTGAGACTGGTGGATCCTCTATGAAAATTTTAAAATGTGGTCTACGAAGGTGCTAAGGGTTGTATCCTTTAGTAAGGGAGTAGGAGCTTCCTTCCAGTAGGAGCCAATAAAGTTGATAGGGGGGTAATAGCTCCCTTCCAGTAGAAGATGTAGAATGAGTGAAGGTTGTAGATTCCTAAAAGTAGGAGCTTGCATGTTAGCAAGAGTTTGTACCAGTACAAACTGTAAGAAAAATTATAATAAAATCAAAATACAAAATGACATTAGCGGTGGTTGATCCAAATGGATCCAAGAAGCACTCTCTATATCTTCATAAACTCGAAAATCATGCCAAAGATCCTTTAAAGGATCGAAAACCTTGAAAGAGGGACACCCTTAACAGAGCAAAAAACACTATCAGGCAGCCCATAACCTGTGAAATCAATGAAAAATAGAGTAATTGGAGGCAGAACCAGTGATGCACAATAGCCGTCTGATCTGGCCGATCAACGGTCTAGATAGGATCGGTGATTGCAATCAGCGGGATCCACATGGGTATTGCAACTGCGATCGGCGGATCGGCATCGGAAAATCACTATTGGCGGAGACCATAGGCGGGATATCGGTGCTTTGTATACACATATTGTGACAATAATTGGTGGAGTGAATCGGGACCATTGATCAAGCACACAGATCAACGACCCGTATTAGATCGGCAGATCGCTATCGGGGGATTGCAGGGGAACTTACAATGGCCCAGGGACATTGCGATGAGTGATTATGATATCGTGATCGGAGCCACTCGATGATCTGGACCCGATAGGATTATCGACAATATTTTATAGGATTTAAAGTCCAAAATAGGGCCATTTCAATGTATTTTCGTGATTTTTCGTGTATTTCCAAAATACAAAGGAATCGATCCATTCCGATATGCGATGGCGACTTATGAATGGACCCAATAAGGGAATAAATCATATTTAAGGACTTTTCAAGTCAGATATATGAGTTTTGGCAGATTTTTCTTGCTTTATTCATATTTCTCTGTGTTTATGAAAAAATGGTCGCGTTTGGGAATCCGATGGATTTCAAAGGGACCCAGGCATTCTTCTGTTATGAAATTGGTGGCCACCTCCCCTTCAGGCATTATGCCATACTTGGGAAACACTGGAAGAGGGATTAGAATGGACAGAGGCCCAAGAAACTGAAGAGCCGAAGAGATGAAACAAAGTGTTGGCTTTAAAAAAAAGCCACAGACAAAGAGTAGGAGGAGGCAGTGTTGCAAGCAAATGTCAAGACAGAGCTCAAACAGAGAACATTAAGGGAGTCTGTGTACTCATAAGAGAACTTGGAAGGTTCAATTAAGCTCTTATTATTGTATTTATGTTTGTGTGTGAAGCTCAAATTGAGTTCACTGTTGTAAAAAAGACTCTGTTTGAAGACTTAATAGAGAGGCCACCACTAAGGGCTGGACCAGGAGATGTAGCCCAAGAGTATTGGGTGAACTCCTTATTAATCTGCTGTGTTTTTATGTGTTTATCTCTTATAGTCTTTAACTACTTCAAGTCTATGTATTTTTCAATCTAATCAATCCATTGCATAAAATAATATAGGCACAGTCAATGCACATGAGTCTGTAATACCTTATTAATTTTCTTAGATCTCATTTACAGATCAATTGGTATCAGAGCTTTAGGTTGCTAAGGTTATACAATCTTGTGTTGAACTGTTAGTCAATGATAACTAGATCAAAGCTTAAATTAGGAGAAGGAGAATTGATTGAAACTAACCCAGAAATTGTTAGAGTCTATCCTAAGAGGAAAATGATAGAAGAAAATCCTTTGGAATCAAACTCTCAGTTCATGGATAGTTTCCTGACCATGAGAGCCATGGTAGAGGAAATGTATCGAGAATTTAAGAAAGGTTGAACTGAATATTCTTCTACTTTCAAACAAGACAAAGGAACAGAAGAATCTCTTATAGATGGCCATTCTGAAGGCAAAGGGAAAGGAAAAGAATTTCCTCTGTCCACACCTCCTGATAGCCCTGAAAATAAAAAGAAGAAAGCATCTTTGATTAAATTAGATGTTAAATTTGATTTTCTAGTATATGATGGAGAGTTGAATGCAGAGAAGTTAGATAATTGCATTAGGCAGATTGATGTGTATTGCAGGGTGCAAAATATTGACTCATATAGAAGTAAAATTCAGCTGGCTAGCCTACGCCTTGGAGGAACTGCCTTAGTATGGTGGGAAGGCAGAACACAAGTTGACTTGAAGAAGCATGGTAAAGTTCTTTATGTCTGGAGTGAATTTGTTTCTGTAATTAAAAAACAATGTTATCCACTAGCTTATATGCAGCAAGCTATGATGAGTTGGCAAACTCTTCACCAATTAAAAGGGAAAAGTGTACAAAGTTACACCCAAGAGTTTAGAAAGAGATTTTTGATTCTAGGCATTTCCTTAGACTCACCTGAAACTTTGTTGAAGTATATAGGTGGTCTACATAGTTATTTGAGACATACCATTATCATGTTTAACCCTACTAGCATAGATGAGGTATCTGTTCAAACTACACATCTAGAGGCTAGAGGTAAGAATGTGGTCCCAGATATTGGGGGATCATCAAAATACTGCAAGCAAGAACAAGGAAAAGAGGAAGCAAAAATGGAAAGAGAGGAAGGCCAATGTTGTACAAAAGACCAAACCTTCATGCACTCACTGCAAGAAGGATGGACATGATGATGAAAATTGTTGGTCTTTGCATCCAGGGTTGAAACCCAAGAAGTTCGATGGCAAGAAGAAGAAGAATACTGTTACCATACAAAAAGATTTGGGGTCAGACTAAGGTGATGAAACAAAAATCGCAGCCACAGGTATAAAACGTAAAAATTCTAAAGCATCTACTAGCAATTATGCACAAACTATTGATAGTGAAGTAAATGAGAGAAGAAGACATGAGATTTTTTATATTAGAGTTATTTCCAAGCATCAAAAGATTGATACTTTGTTTGATAGTGGCTCACAAGTAAATTTAATTTATGAAGAAATTGTAAAGATATTGGGACTACTAACCACACGCCACAAGAAGCCATATCCATTAGGTTGGGTATGTGATAAAGCAAAACTACAAGTGACTAGACAATGTAAACTTAGGTTTTCTTTTGGGTCAGCATTTGTGGATGAGGTTGAGTTATATATTGTTCCCTTGGATATATGTGGGATTGTTTTAGGAATTCCTTACTTGTATGATGGAAAAGCCATATTCTATAGAGCTGAAAATAAGTATCAACTCGTTAAAGATGGAATCGAATATATTATAAGAGCTCATAAACTCAAGAATAATTATACTCTCATAAACTCAGGGCAGATGAAAAAAACTGTAAATTCATGCAAGAAATTTTTACTGATGGTTGTAAAGGAAAAGACACCTAAAAAAACCAATATATTTGAGGGTTGTGTAAACAGCAAGCTGATTTAGAAAACGTTGTTTTCGAATATGATATATTATTTCAAGAACCTAATGGTTTGCCACCAAAAAGGGAAATTGTACATGATATTAATTTGCAGCAAGATGCTCCATTACCTAACATTGGAATGTACAGGTTATCCACTTTATAGAATGAAAAAATCAAGAAGCAGGTACAGGAGCTGCTTGAGAAAGGGCTCATAAGACCAAGCACATCACCATGCAGATCTCCAATCGTGTTGGTGAGAAAGATGGATGGTTCGTAGAGGATGTGCATTGATTACCGAGAAGTGAATAAAATAGCGGTCAAGAATCGTTATCCCCTTCCTCGCATAGATGATTAATTGGATTAGCTGAAAGAGGTTTTTTACTTTTCCAAGTTGGACCTATGTAGTGGTTACCATCAGGTCAGAGTAGCAGAGGAAGATGCATGGAAGACTACTTTCAAAACAAAGCAAGGGCTGTATGAATGGCTAGTTAGGCCTTTTGGCTTAACTAATGCTCCCGCCACTTTCATGAGAGTAATGAATGATGTACACAAAACTTTTATTGATGATTTTGTAATTCTATATTTGGATGATATTCTTGTATTTAGTAAAACATGGGAAGAACATTTGCAGCATGTAAAGCAGACTTTAGATGTTTTGAGAAAGGAAAATCTCTATGTTAAATTATCCAAGTGTGAATTTGGTAAAACATCTCTGAATTACTTGGGTCATATTGTAGGGGGTGGTGAACTGAAGATAGATCCCTCTAAGGTTGCAGTCATTGTAAACTGGCATAAACCCAAGTCTGTTACTAAAGTTAGAAGCTTCCCAGTGGTAGAACAATATTGGATAAAGTTTATTGCTAAGTTTTCCTTAATTGCAACTCCTTTACATGCATTAACAGGATTGAAAAAGGTGTTTCGGTGGGGAGGAAAACAGCAAAAAGCCTTCGACACCTTGAAAGAAAAAATAAGTACAACACTAGTACTAGCATTGCCAAATCTTCAACAACCATTTGAGATCGAAACAGATGCCAGTGATTATGCCATGGGAGCAGTGTTGATGCGACATGGTAAACCCATATGCTACCATTCTGAGACTTTTAGTTCTGTAGTAGTTAATTATCCTACATATGATAAATAATTGTATGCATCAGTTCAGAGTGTGAAGAAGTGGAAACATTACTTAATGGGAAAAGAGAAAATAATACATACTGATCATCAGCCACTTTAGTACTTGCACACACAAACTAAATTACAACAATTAAGACACTATAGGTGGATAGGTTTCCTACAGTAGTTTCACTTAGTCATCAAATATAAAAATGACATACACAATAAAGTTGCTAATATGTTATCCAGACCAATTATAAATGCATCTACTATACTTAAGCATAATTTAGTAATGCATGAAAGCTACATTGAACAATATGCTCAAGATATAGAATTTAAAGATGTATATGCAGCTTTAAGTAATGGCAAAAAGGTAGAATAAGTGGATTACTATATTAAGTACCAACTCCTGTATCATTTGGGAAAGCTATGCATTCCATAAGCAGAGAGAATTAATATAATTCGGGAAGCACATACTTCTTTGATATTAGGTCATTTTGGTGTAAGTAAAACAATTACACAACTACAAAGATACTACTATTGGCCAAAAATGCAAGAAACAGTTTCTAGATATGTAAGAGGGTGTACCGTGTGTGCTAAAAGCAAGCCCAACAATAGAAAACTAGGCTTGTACACTCCACTGCCATTCCTTTCCCATGGGAAAGTGTTTCCATGGACTTTGTTGGGGGATTGCCTAAATCTAGAAAAGGTCATGATTATTTATATGTTATTGTGGATAGGTTCAGCAAAATGTGTCTTCTAATACCTTGTAATAAGCATATTATAGCTGAACAAACAGCGAAATTGTTCTTTCAGCATGTTTGGGTACATTTTGGGTTACCCACTTCCATAGTATCTGATCGAGACTCCTGATTTGTTTGGAAGTTTTGGTCAAGTCTGTGGGAGTTAATGGACACCAGACTGAAGAAAAGCACAGCCTTTCATCCACATACAAATGGCCAAATAGAGGTAGTCAACTAGACAGTGATACAGTTGCTCAGGGGTTATTGTAGCAAGCATCCCTAGCTTTGGGATGAACATTTGTGCAACATGCTTCCAATCGTGCTAAACGTTCTTCTACACAGAGATCTCCTTTTGAGACATGTTTTGGTTTTATACCAAGGTCTTCCTTGTATTTTGGTATTTGAAAAAGATATAGCGGTTGCTGGACATAGTGATGTGGATAAAGCAACCAGATTCATTGAACAAATCCAAGAGATTCACCAGGCAGTGCAGGAACAGCTGGAAAAGAGCCAAGCCAAATACAAGGCAAGGCATGATAAACACCGGGTGGAGCACAACTTCCAAGTTGGTGATCAAGTCTGGCTGTATATCAGCAAGGACAGAATGCAAGGTGAAGGAAAGAAGCTGAAGCCAATAAGGTATGGGCCTCTTAAGGTACTTGAGAAAATTGGTGATAATTCTTTCTGCCAGCATACATGCACATCTATTCAGTAGTAAATGCCGAAAATTTAAGACTGTTTGAACCTTCATTAATTGAAGATCCTAAAGAGCAAAGTCAATTACCTTCCATTGATGATCTATTGCCTAAATACCTCAATGAGCTGCAGGAAGATACAGTTCTGGACAAGAAGGTGAGGACAAAATGTAGAGGAGATGTTGAGTACCTAAGGATTTGACTCAAAGGTTCAAAACCCAGCAGTGCAAAATGGATAGAGATTGGACAAGTGAGGCAGCAATATCCTCACTCGATTGATGCATGAAACCCAACTTTTGGTGGTCCAAAAGCCTTTCAGTGGGAAGGCGTGATCCAAATGGATCCAAGAAACACTCTCTATATCTTCATAAACTTGAAAATCATGCCAAATATCCTTGAAGGATCGAAAACCTTGAAAGAGGGACACCCTTAACAGAGCGGAAAAACACTATCAGGCAGCCTAAAACCAGGGAAATCAATGAAAAAACAGAGTAATTGGAGGCAGAACCAGTGATGCACAGTAGCCGTCTAATCTGGCCAATTGACAGTGTAGATCGGATCAGCGAACACAATCGGCAGTAACATTTGGCCATAGATCGGCAGGATCCACATGGGTATTGCGATTGCGATCAGCGGATCGCTATCGACAGATCACTATCAATGGAGACCATAGGCAGGATATTGGCACTTTGTATACACATATTGCAACAGCAATTGGCAGAGTGAATCGGGACTGTTGATCAAGCGCGCAGATCGACGGCCCATATTATATCGGCGGATCATTATCGAGGGATTTCAAGGGTGCTTACAATGGCCCGGGGACATTGTGATGAGCAATTGTGATATCGTGATAGGAACGACCAGATGATCCAGACCCAATAGGATCATCGGCAATATTTTATAGAATTTCAAGTCTGTAATAGGGCCATTTCAATGAATTTTTGTGATTTTCCATGTATTTCCAAAATACAAAGGAAGCGAGCCATTCCGATATGTGATGGCGACTTATGAATGGACCCGATAAGGGAATAAAGCATATTTAAGGAATTTTCAAGTTTGATATATGAGTTTTGGTGGATTTTTCCTGTTTTATGCATATTTCTCTGTGTTTATGAAAAAATGGCCATTTTTGGGAATTCGATGGATTTCAAAGGGACCCATGCATTCTTATGTTACGAAATCGGTGGCCACCTCCCCTTCAGGCATTATGCCGTACTTGGGAAACACTGGAAGAGGGATTCAAATGGATAGAGGGTCAGGAAACTGAAAAGCTGAAGAGATGAAATGAATAGGCAACATTGGCTTTAAAAAAAAGCCATAGACAGAGAGTAGGAGGAGGCAGTGTTGCAAGCAAATGTCGAGACAGAGCTCAAACAAAGAACATTAAGGGAGTCTTTGTACTCATAAGAGAACTTGGGAGGTTCAAGTAAGCTCTTATTATTGTATTTATGTTTGTGTGTGAGGCTCAAATTGAGCTCACTATTGTAAACAAGACTCTGTTTGAAGACTTAATAGAGAGGCCAGCATTGAGAGCTGGACCAGGAGATGTAGCCCAAGAGTATTAGGTGAACTCCTTATTAAATCTGTTGTGTTTTTATGTGTTTATCTCTTATAGTCTTTAACTACTTCAAGTCTAAGTATTTCGCAATCTAATCGATCCACTACATAAAATAATATAGTGACAGTCAATGCACATGAGTCTTTAATACCTTACTAATTGTCTTAGATCTCATTTACAAATCAAGTGGTATCAGAGCTTTAGGTTGCTAAGCTTAGACAAGCTTGTGCTGGACTATTAGTGAATGATAACTAGATCAAAGCTTAAATTAGGAGAAGGAAAATCATTTGGAATCAGACTCTCAATTCATGGACAGTTTCATGACCATGAGAGCCATGGTAGATGAAATGTACCGAGAATTTAAAAAAGGTCAAAGTGAAGATTCTTCTACTTCCAAAAAAGACAAAGGAACAAAAGAATCTCTTATAGATGGTCATTCTGAAGGCAAAGGGAAAGGAAAAGAAGTTCCTTTGTCCACACCTCCTGATAGCCCTGAAAATAAAAAGAAGAAAGCATCTTTGATTAAATTAGATGTTAAATTTGATTTTCCAGTATATGATGGAGAGTTGAATGCAGAGAAGTTAGATAATTGGATTAGGCAGATTTATGTGTATTGCAGGGTGCAAACTATTGACTCATCTAGAAGTAAAATTCAGCTGGCTAGCCTACGCCTTGGAGGAACTGCCTTGGTAAGGTGGGAAGGCAGAACACAAGCTGACTTGCAGAAGCATGGTAAGATTCTCTCTGTCTGGAGTGAATTTGTTTCTGCAATTAAAAAAAAAATTATCCACTAGCTTATATGGATCAAGCTATGATGAGCTGGCAAACTCTTCGCCAATTAAAAGGGAAAAGTGTACAAAGTTACACCCAAGAGTTTAGAAAGAGAGCTTTGATTCTAGGCATTTCCTTAGACTCACCTGAAACTTTGTTGAAGTATATAGGTGGTCTACACAATTATTTTAGACATACCATTCTCATGTTTTACCCTACTTAGAGCATAGATGAGGTATCTATTCAGGCTACACATCTAGAGGCTAGAGGCAAGAATGTGGTCCCAGAGATTAGGGGATCATCAAAACCCACTGCAAGCAAGAACAAGGAAAAGAGGAAGTAGAAATGGAAAGAGAGGAAGTCCAATGTTGTACAAAAGACCAAACCTTCATGCACTCACTGCAAGAAGGATGGACATGATGATGAACACTATTGGTCTTTACATCTGGAGCTGAAACCCAAGAAGTTTGATGGCCAGAAGAAGAAGACTGCTGCTGCCATACAAAAAGATTTGGGGTCAGACTCAGGTGATGAAACAACAATCTGTCAGGCGGAAAGAGTTGATTATGCGGACACAACCAACCTCCCTAGGAGCCTAAGACTCTGTAGTGACAAACAAGACAAACAAGAGCAATCATTCTCTAAACATGCATTTACTATATGGGAAATCAAGTGTTTAGATCCTACCTGTAATCCAACGCTGTTGTAGCAGTCCAGCTCCTCTGATCCGGATGAGCTCCTCCTTCACTTTGAAACCTGCATACACTAATAATCAAACGATTAAATAGCACTTGATAATCTCATAGAATAAAACATATTTAACACATAGACCAAGGAGTACATGAAACAAATCATAAATAACAAGTTATTGAGAAGAATGGACTCATTTGCATTAATAGGTAACAAAAGGAACAAATACAACCTGAGCCTTGGTGTTGTGCAAGTCCCTCCCAGGGTCCATCAAGAGTTCTCCTTTGCTTTGACAAAGCTCACCCACTTCCAAATAGAACAAGCAAAGATGGCAATCTCTCCTCACAAGCTTCTTAATGGGAGTCCTAATTCCTGCAACATCTACCCTTAGAAATGTTTAGCTTCCAACCTCCTCTCCTTCTGGCCCAATGCCTATATTTATAGTGCTCAAGAGGAAGTTAATTAGGTCCACCATCAATGGGATAATCCCCTCTTTGGATGGGATAGCTCCCTTATTGATGGGATAAGTCCCTCTTTGGTAGGGGTGCATGAACCATCTGGAGGCGCTCAATACACGTCGAACAATCTTCTAGAATGCTCTAGAAATGACCACAAGTACCTTTTTAAAGATGAAACTTGCGCATTTTGACCTTTACAGGGGGACGCACCTGCCCCTTTACATACAGAGCGTCCAAAGACGCAGCTTTTGTGAACATTGGATGCGTACCCGCAGGTAAGGTTGAGAGAAACTGCGTACCCAGAGATAAATACATTTATAAAGACTTTCTCTCTTTTTGGAGTTTGACATGGAGAGCAGAGGCATAAGACTTGCCTAAGAGGATAGCATGACTGTTGATAGAGCCATACTAACTGTAAATAGTCATGGTGACATTTTTTAGTGTAACAGGTTGCCCCCTAAAGTGCGAAGCCTGTAATAGATTAGGGTTTTGTATTATCTAGGAAGGGTGAAGCACTTTATCATTTCAAGGATTATCTCGTGCAAAGCCTGGTCAGAACCTGCAATTTTCAACACAAAATACATGTATAAGATTATATCATCACTGAGGTAGGCATTCCCATACTCAGATCAAAACTTTAACTAACAGACTAACTACTCTGATACAGGAATGATCTTGCAGTACATCATAATCATAGACTTTTGTAGACACAGTATGGGCGCAGCCATCTGTTTATGATTAGTCTAGTTAGATAATGATTACAAAACTCCTCGCAGCCTGGATGGTGGAAACTAGATCCAGGGTCTTCATTTCTACTTCCCGAATTGGTACGATTCTAACCATGCGAATAAATGAGTTGATGTCGAACATGGTAGAAACCACTTGATTACCAGTCGATGATGTAAACTGTTAACAATTGTGAGAGAGACCACCAGTAATGTCAATGGTTCTCAAAGTACCCAGTACAATCCATGAGATGTGAATGAATGAGTTGATGTCGAACATTTCACGGAATCCTTCGATCGAAAGTCAATGATGTAAACTGACGTCAAAGGCGAGAAACCTGCCATTGATGCATGCAGACTTCAAGGTACTAACGATTTCTAAGTCATCTCTCTAGATAATGTGCTGATGTCGATAGAAAGCGACCCGTTGCAGGCAAACCCACAACACGAAATCATTTGTTCAAGTTGAAGAAATGTTGCTGTAAGGACTGACTCAGGGATGGTCAAATGGATGACAAGTATTTTGCAGATGAAAGTTTTGCTTGCAGACCTCTTGAACACATAACGACACGACAGATGGCTTGGTGATGAATAACTCAAAGTTAATCCCCGAAACCTGGCTGAAGACTTTCAAAGTGGTTTGATTAACTGTGAGGTAAAGGATTTCCCAACCCAGGTGAATGAAAAGTGTCGTGTCCAAGAGTGGTAATAAAGTTTCTTCTGAGACAAAAGATAACAAATAGGCTCATTCTTCTCTCTTTTCCCCCACCATTTCTGGCAAGTACCTCTTTATTTTTAACAAGCTTGAGGAGGATAACATATGCTTGATTATAAGCTCATCCTTCGGATGAGTCCAACCTAGTTTTGATTCGAACCCTAGGAAGGAGTGGTTCATTCCTATTTGTAATTGAACAGGTCCTTTACTGTAAAATTTTTAACGAGCCCAGTATAGGAGAAACTCGGCGTTTTTCAATTTTAGAGAGTCTGAAAGACTTAAGAAGACTCCAAGTTGAACTTTTTCGTAGATTTGTGTCCCCCAAGCCCGAAAAAGTATAAAATAATACCTGGGGGAACCGCTTGATCTTACGACCAAGGAGTACTTTCATGATTAGTGCCTCTGACCTGAAAAGTAAAAAGCGATCAAGGACACGTCGTTTTATTTCCAGTATCGAGTTTGAAACGACAAAAACCCGGCAACCTTTTCCTGTTTTTACGGTCAGAAAAGGGCTATAAGGGGACCGTCTTTTAGTTCCGTTTTAACGAGTGTAAAAGAAATGCTCGGCAATCTTTTCATATTTTAGGAGTCTGAAAAGGGCTTAAAAGAGAACTCCAAGGTTTCACTTTTTCGTAAGTTTTAACGAGTTCGAAAAAAGGGATAAAAATGTACTCATGTGGCCGACTTTCAATTTAATTTACGAGCAGGAAAAGACGGAAAGAACTCGGAATTTTCATTTGTTTTACGAGAATGAAAGATAGCAAAATAATCTCGGTATTTTCATGAGTTTAACGAGTCTTGAAAATAACTAAAATTGACTCGAGATAGGTTTCATTTTTACAAAAGCTTGAAACAGGGAAAAACTATGCTTCAAAGTAGTTTCATTTTTACACAAGCTTGAAACAGAGATAAAACTGTGCTTGATGCCCCGTAAGCATAACTGCTAGAGCGCATGCCCCCCCAGCTTCATTTCATTCAACTAAGTGGATGGAATGAAGCTTTACTTTCAAGATCATGGAAAGACTTGTGGGAGTTGTTTCATTTTTTAGTGAGGTTGACACAGGAAAAGAACTATCCTCAAAACCCTTGTTTCATTTTTTAAACGAGCTTGACACAAGATAAGGAACTATGCTCATAACGACTCTCTACAATATTCCTAACAAAAACTTTACTCTAAAAACCTTGATTCATTTTTTAACGAGCTTGACACAAGACAAGGAACTATGCTCTAAAATCCTTGATTCATTTTTTAATGAGCTTGACACAAGACAAGGAACTATGCTCATAACTACTCTCTACAATCTACCTACTTAACCTACCCTTGTTTCATTTTTTAACGAGCTTGACACAAGACAAGGAACTATGCTCAAAAAGTTCGCATGCCCCCAGCATAATGATGCAAAGCGAGGTACATGCCCCCCAGGCTTCATTCCATTCAACCGGCTGGATGAAATGAAGGTTTACTTTCAATATTTAACTTGAAAAGGGAGTTGTTTCATTTTTAAGGAGGTTGACACAAGAAAAGAACTATCCTCATACCTGATTCATTTTTTAACGAGGTTGGCTCAGTAACAGGAACTATCCTCAAAAACCTACTTTCTACAATCTACCTACTTATCCTAAAATCTACCTGATTCATTTTTTAATGAGGTTGACTCAGTAAAAGAACTATCCTCATGCAACTGATTCATTTTTTAATGAGGTTGACACAGTAAAAGGAACTTTCCTCACTCACACTGATTCATTTTTTAACGAGGTTGACACAGTAAAAGGAACTTTCCTCGTACACACTGATTCATTTTTTAACGAGGTTGACATAGTAAAAGGAACTTTCCTCGTTTTTCCAATTTCATTTTTTAACGAGGTTGAGAGAGGAACAAACTATCCTCCACACTGATTCATTTTTTAACGAGGTTGACACAGTAAAAGGAACTTTCCTCACTGTCACTGATTCATTTTTTAACGAGGTCAACACAGTAAAAGGAACTTTCCTCGTAACATTGATCATGGCTTCCAACTGGAAGAAAGACATGTCAATGGACACACCTTGTTCATGGCTTCCAAGAGGTCTTCATCAGATGGAAGAATAGTTCTCTGGAAGGAACACATGTCAAGGGACTCAAAAGGGATAAGAACATCGTGTTCAAGTAATCCCATAGAGTTTTCCATGTCAATTACCGGATCTAAATCAAAGGAAGATGAGCAAACAGTGAGAGGCTCACTTACATCGGTAACTGAAAACATGGGACTAGTTGCCACATAATTAACCCGTGGCAGGGTAGATACCACTTTAGAATCAGGAACATTTAGGGGTGTCATATTATTGGTAGTTGAGACAAGACTAGGGAACGAAAGCTGGTCTACAGTCACAATACTGCCATTGTGAGGGAAAGACATCATGCGAAAGAGTGTCGATACGACAGCTTTCATTGCATAAACATAGTCTCGCCCAAGGAGTAAATTGAAATCCAAGGGACCTCGAACTACCATAAGATCAATACAGACAGTTTTACCTTCCAAGGTAATAGAAAACTTAGGAAGGATCCCTAAAGGTTCACTAACGGTTCTGTTAAAAGCTTTCAGATTCTGCGTAATAGGCGCAAGCTGAGGGGAACCCAAAGCTTTCCAAACATTTGAGGATAAAATACTGACAGAAGCACCTTCATCTACCTGAGTACGATGTATGTCCCTACTACCAGCCTTGACAATGATTTGGAAAGGGATGGAGGAAGGAAGACGAGGTTCTGTCAGCCTATTCCAATCAAAGGAAAAGACCTCAGTACTTGGAGGGGGTTCTGTAGAAACAGGTGAAATGCCCCCCGGCATAGAAGAATCTGATGTAACAAGAAGAACCTGAGCGGTATGAAGTTCACTCTCTAAATGGAAAGTGGGATCGACCGAATGTGAAATTGAATTGACCACTTGATCAACTAATGGATCATCAACCTGAGTGACATGGGTTTCACTCTCCAATGGGAGAGTGTGATCGACTGTACTTGAATTTGAATCAATCACTCCGTCATTTGACGGTAGGTTGGGAGAAAGTTTACGGTAACCAGTTGGAAATTCTTGCTGTGGAACAGTAAGGTTTTCCAACAAAGTTGAGGCGTCATCCATGTGAGGGAAAATGTGAGTTTGATGACTTCCTTTGCATAACTTACAAGGAAACCTAACTTTACCCTTTTTCCCAGAAACCTGACTATCACTGGTTGATGGATCAATGGAAAGTTGATGAGATTTTTCTGACCATACTTCCAAGACCTTTGGAATACCAGGACAATTGACAAGGAAGTGGTCACCCTTACAAAGCCTGCAAGGGTATTTGGGTTTACAGTGCATGTCGGAATTTTCCTCAACACAACTAACACTTACAGCCATGGTTGGTTGGTTGACTTCTTTCTTATCTTGCTTCTTCTTCTTCTTCTTCTTCTTAGCCTCCTGGTTACTAGCATCAAGGCTTTTACCAGGCGAAGAGGAAGAAATGGAGGAAGAAAAATTAGGCGAAGAAGGTAAAGGGTCAACAGAAGGTTGGTAATGTTGAGATGGTGAACTCTGTTGAGGTGAAGCATCCGGTTGAGATGGAACAATTGGAGTACTTTGGGCCAACGAAGTTGAAAATAACCATATCGGTAATCCTATTGTAAATCCAGGTAATGACAAAGTAGCCATATAAGGAGGACCAACATTTCCAAAGTAAGGAAAAGTACTAGGATTCTCATTAGGAGGGGTTCCTAGGTTGATAAATTCCGGAACATTTTCCATTATATTCAACTTTTGTGAATTTTAGTAACAACTTTTAAAATTAAAATTAACAATTCACAATTCACACCTAAAAATTAAAATTCACAATTCACACCTATGGTCTCTAAAAGTAAAAACAAACAAATTAACACGCGCTATCAAATCTAAGAGTCAAACCACACACAAACAGTAGCCTTCCGGACCGAAAACACTAGTTGGTGATGAAATCCAACATCACCGAATTCAGTACAGAAGTGGTGGGTGGAACAGTTACCCCGGCAACCTGCTTAATGAATAGACTGGACCAAGTTCCTCCACTTTAACCGTCTCGAGTGAAGTGAACCCCCCAAAAAATCCAAGTGAGTCTAGCCGACGTCTGCTCCAGGTACAGTGGGATCTTCCCTCCACTGTCACCTTGGGTAGAACCCTAAAGATAATGGTCACTAAGGTCACCAACAACAACAAATGCACCTGGGGGAACAGTCTACACTCCGACAGCACGCAAGGGCAGAGTATCAAGCTCAATCCCCTTGCCAGCTCCTTGACAATAATCCAAGGTTTACCGACAAGTGACCCCTGGCTCCTCGACAATGGTTAATCCGAGGTTTACCATTTGTAATACGTGCGTGTCTGGCGTCGTTCCCAACGAGGGAGGATTGATCCCCTCACTGGTTCGGACACGAGCTCGTGCTTCTCCTTTAAGAGGAGCTTTCCCAGAGTACAAATGAAACAGTTGGATTTATCCTACCACAAGATGAGCTACTTGTTTGGTTTTGCTGTCTTGGAGAGTTAATTACTCTCCTACTCCAAGACACTAGCCTAAGCTATATTGGTGTTTCAGAGCCCTAGAAATGTAAAAATTACTAGATGAATTTTAATTAAGCGTTGTGTTATTAAGGCTGTTATTACTCAAATGGGTAAATGGATATGAAACCAATGGTGTTATGACCCGACTCAACTGAATGCAATCGAATATGATAATGTAATCTTTTCAATTCGATGAATCCTAACTAAAGTAAGGAGAGAGTTTCCATTCACTTCCAACAATGCAAAAGATTGATCACTAAGAGAAAATATAACAAATTCTCTAATGCACTAATTTCATCAAGAAAAACTAATGCAAATCAATTCCAAACCATTTTTATTTTTATTTTTGTGTAAATTCAAATCAAATAAAGCTGATCTAAATCTACGATTGATTTTTCAGAATGTAAACTATGCAATGGTAATCTGAGCACAATTCACTTGAAAAGTATGCAAATGTAATCTATGCACATTTTTCATTCATATTCTGAAAATGAGAATTCTAATTATGCAAATGTGATCTATGCAAGAGAATTCTCAAACACAAGACAATTCTAATGTAATCTAAGAATCAATCAAGTGCAAGTTGAGAAAATTGGGTGAGAGTTCCAAAGATCAAAAAATAAAAACACTCAGAGGCGATTAACACTCATACACAATTTAGCCCCCCCAAGACTGAGAGAAACCTCCAAGTAATGACCAAAGGAAATCAAATTTAGAATTTCTCAAAAAAGAGACTCAAAGCACCCAATTGATGAAAGCTTAGAGCAGGAATGCTAAGGAAACAAGCTTAGGTGAAGATTTATGGCAGGAGACTAATGGATCTGGGCAGTAAAAACTAAGAAAAAGCAAAATCTAAGAGAAAAAATGCAAAAAATGGAATTTTCTTAAATTTTAGCAGGGGACGCAGTCAACCCGTTAAGACAGGTGCAGGCCCGCTCTGTGCACACAGCGACAGTGCGTACAGGGACGCACTGTGCAATACTCAGAGGGTGCGTCCTGCTGGAAAATTCAAGAAAAACTAAATTGAATCTAACCCTAAGCTAACCCACCCAAAAACAAAGTCACAGAGCCAAAAACCAGAAAATAAATGACTTTTCTCAGATCAAAGTTGCATACAAAGGAAAAGACTTTCACATCAATGGAGTCCCCAGTGGAGTCGCCATTTTGTCAGGCGGAAAGAGTCGATTATGTGGACACAACCAACCTCCCTAGGAGCCTAAGACTCTCTAGTGACAAACAAGACAAACAAGAGCAATCCTTCTCTAAACATGCATTTACTATATGGGAAATCAAGTGTTTAGATCCTACCTGTAATCCAACGTTGTTGTAGCAGTCCAGCTCCTCTGATCCGGATGAGCTCCTCCTTCACTTTGAAACCTGCATACACTAATAATCAAATGATTAAATAGCACTTGATAATCTCATTGAATAAAACATATTTAACACATAGACCAAGGAGTACATGAAACAACTCATAAATAACAAGTTATTGAGAAGAATGGACTCATTTGCATTAATAGGTAACAAAAGGAACAAATACAACCTGAGCCTTGGTGTTGTGCAAGTCCCTCCCAGGGTCCATCAAGAGTTCTCCTTTGCTTTGCAAAGCTCACCCACTTCCAAATAGAACAAGAAAAGATGGCAATCTCTCCTCACAAGCTTCTAAATGGGAGTCCTAATTCCTGCAGCATCTACCCTTAGAAATGTTTAGCTTCCAACCTCCTCTCCTTCTGGCCCAATGCCTGTATTTATAGTGCTCAAGAGGAAGTTAATCAGGTCCACCATCAATGGGATAATCCCCTCTTTGGATGGGATAGCTCCCTTATTGATGGGATAAGTCCCTCTTTGGTAGGGGTGCATGAACCATCTAGAGGCGCTCAATACACGTCGAACAATCTTCTAGAATGCTCTAGAAATGACCACAAGTAACTTTTTAAAGATGAAACTTGCGCATTTTGATCTTTACAGGGGGACGCACCTGCCCCTTTACATACAAAGCGTCCAAAGACGCAGCTTTTGTGAACATTGGATGCGTACCCGCAGGTAAGGTTGAGAGAAACTGCGTACCCAGAGATAAATACATTTATAAAGACTTTCTCTCTTTTTGGAGTTTGACATGGAGAGCAGAGGCATAAGACTTGCCTAAGAGGATAGCATGACTGTTGATAGAGCCATACTAACTGTAAATAGTCATGGTGACATTTTTTAGTGTAACACAATCGTAGCCATAGGTATAAAAGGTAAAGTTTTTGAAGCATCTGCTAGTAATTCTGCCCAAACTATTGATAGTGAAGAAAATGAGAGAAGAAGGCATGAGCTTTTTCATATTAGAGTTATTTCCAAGCATCAAAAGATTGATACTTTGTTTGATAGTGGCTCACAAGTAAATTTAATTTCTGAAGAAATTGTAAAGAAATTGGGACTGCTAACCACACCCCACAAGAAGCCATATCCATTAGGTTGGGTATGTGATAAAGCAAATCTACAAGTGACTAGACAATGTAAACTTAGGTTTTCTTTTGGGTCAGCATTTGTGGATGAGATTGAGTTAGATATTGTTCCCTTGGATATATGTGGGATTATTTAGGAAGTCCTTACTTGTATGATAGAAAAGCCATATTATATAGAGCTAAAAATAAGTATCAACTTGTTAAAGATGGAATCGAATATATTGTAAGAGCTCATAAACTCAAGAATAATTATACTCTCATAAAATCGGGGCAGATGAAAAGAATTGTAAATTCATGCAAGAAATTTTTACTGATGGTTGTAAAGGAAAAAAAACCTTTAAAAAACCAATATATTTGAGGGTTGTCATGCTAAACAGCAAGCTGATTTAGAAAAGGTTGTTTCCAAATATGATATATTATTTCAAGAACCTAAAGGTCTGCCCCCAAAAATGGAAATTGTACATGATATTAATTTGCAGCAAGATGCTCCATTACCTAACATCCGAATGTACAGGTTATCTGCTTTAGAGACTTCAGAAATAAAGAAGCAGGTACAGGAGCTACTCGAGAAAGGGTTCATAATACCAAGCACATCACCATGTGGATCTCCAATCATGTTGGTGAGAAATAAGGACGGTTCGTGGAGGATGTGCATTGATTACTGAGCACTGAATAAAATAGCGATTAAGAATCGTTATCCCCTTCCTTGCATAAATGTTCTATTGGATCAGTTGAAAGAGGCTGTTTACTTTTCCAAGTTGGACCTATGTACTCGTTACCATCAGGTCAGAGTAGCAAAGCAAGATGCATGGAAGACTACTTTCAAAACAAATCAAGGGATGTATGAATGGCTAGTTATGCCTTTTGGCTTAACTAATGCTCCTGTCACTTTCATGAGAGTAATGAATGATGTACTCAGACCTTTTATTGATGATTTTGTAATTGTATATTTGGATGACATTCTTGTATTTAGTAAAACATGGGAAGAACATTTACAGCATGTGAAGCAGACTCTAGATGCTTTGAGAAAGGAAAATCTCTATGTTAAATTTTCCAAATGTGAATTTGGTAAAACATTTATGAATTACTTGGGTCATATTGTAGGGGGTGGTGAACTAAAGATAGGTCCCTTTAAAGTTGGAGTCATTGTAAATTGGCATAAACTCAAGTCTTCTACTGAAGTTAGAAGCTTCCTAGGGTCAGCACAATATTGGAGAAAGTTTATTGCTAGGTTTTCCTTAATTTCAGCTCCTTTACATGCATTGACAGGATTGAACAATGTGTTTCAGTGGGGAGGCAAATAGCAGAAAACCTTCGACACCTTAAAAGAAAAAATTAGTACAGCACTAGTACTAGCGTTGCCAAATTTTCAACAACCATTTGAGATCGAAACAGATGCCAGTGATTATTCCATGGGAGCAGTGTTGATGCAACATGGTAAACCCATATGCTACCATTCTGAGACTTTTAGTTCTGCAGTAGTTAATTATCCTACATATGATAAAGAATTGTATGCATTAGTTCAGAGTGTGAAGAAGTGGAAACATTACGTAATGGGCAAAGAAACAATAATACATACTGATTATCAACCACTTCAGTACTTGCACTCACAAACTAAATTACAACAATCAAGACATTATAGGTGGATGGGTTTCCTACAACAATTTCACTTAGTCATCAGATATAAAAAGGGCATACACAATAAAGTTGTCAATATGTTATCTAGATCAATTATAAATGCATCTACTATACTTAAGCATAATTCAGTAACGCATGAAAGCTACATTGAACAATATGCTCAAGATATAGAATTTAAAGATGTATATGCATCTTTAAGTAATGGAAAAAAGGTAGAGGAAGTGGATTACTATATTAAGGACCAACTCTTGTATCATTTGGGAAAGCTATGTATTCCATAAGCAGAGAGAATTAATATAATTCGGGAAGCACATACTTCTTTGGTATCAGGTCATTTTGGTGTAAGCAAAACAATTGCACAACTACAAAGATACTGATATTGGCCAAAAATGCAAGAAACAGTTTCTAGATATGTAAGAGGGTGTACCATGTGTGCTAAAAGCAAGCCCAACAATAGAAAACTAGTCCTATACAATCCACTGCCAATCCCTTCCCATCCTTGGGAAAGTGTTTCCATGGACTTTGTTGGGGGATTGCCTAAATCTAGAAAAGGTCATGATTATTTATATGTTATTGTGGATAGGTTCAGCAAAATGTGTATTCTAATACCTTGTAATAAGTAGATTACAGCTGAACAAACAACGAAATTGTTCTTTCAACATGTTTGGGTACTTTTTTGGTTACCCACTTCCATAGTACCTGATCGAGACTCTCGATTTCTTGGGAAATTTCGGTCAAGTCTGTGGGAGTTAATGGACACCAGACTGAAGAAAAACACAACCTTTCATCCACAGACAGATGGCCAAACAAAGGTAGTCAACCAGACAGTGATCCAGTTGCTCAGGGGTTATTGCAGCAAACATCCCAAGCTTTAGGATGAACATTTGTGTTATGTGCAATATGCTTACAGTCGTGCTAAACATTCTTCTACATGGAGATCTCCTTTTGAGACCTGTTTTGGTTTTATACCAAGGTCTCCCTTAGATTTTGTCTTTGAAAATGATATAGTAGTTGCTGGACACAGTGATGTGGATAAAGCAACCAAATTCATTGAACAGATCCAAGATATTCACCAGAAAGTGCAGGAACAACTGGAAAATAGCCAAGCCAAATACAAGGCAAGGCATGATAAACATCGGGTGGAGCACAGCTTCCAAGTTGGTGATCAAGCCTGGCTGTATATCAACAAGGATAGAATGCAAGTTGAAGGAAAGAAACTGAAGCCAATAAGGTATGGGCCTTTTAAGATACTTGAGAAAATTGGTGAGAATGCTTTCTGCCTTGATCTACCAGCATACATGCACATCTATTCAGTAGTAAATGTAGAAAATTTAAGACTGTTTGAACCTTCATTAATTGAAGATCCTGAAGAGCAAAGTCAATTGCCTCCCATCAATGATCTGTTACCTGAATACCTCAATGAGCTACAGGAAGATATAGTTCTGGATAGGAAGGTGAGGACAACGTGCAAAGGAGATGTTGAGTACCTAAGGATTGGACTCAAAGGTTCAAAACCCAACAGTGCAAAATGGATAGAGATTGGACAAGTGAGGCAACAATATCCTCACTTGATTGATGCGTAAAACCCAACTTTTGGTGATCCAAAAGCCTTTTCAGTGGGAAGGCTTGATCCAAATGGATCCAAGAAACACTCTCTATATCTTCATAAACTCGAAAATCATGCCAAAGATCCTTTAAAGGATCAAAAACCTTGAAAGAGGGACACCCTTAACAGAGTGGAAAAACATTATCGGGCAGCCCAAAACCCATGAAATCAATCAAAAAACAGAGTAATCGGAGGTGGAACCAGTGATGCAAATAGTCATCCGATCTGGCCGATCAACAGTCCAGATCAGATCAGCGATCACAATCGACGGTAACCATTAGCCAGAGATCGGTGAGATCCACATGGGTATTCCCCGACTACAATCGACAAATCACTATCAGTATATCACTATCGGCAGAGACCATAGGTGGGATATCGGCACTTTGTATACACATATTGTGACAGCGATTGGTAGAGTGAATCGGGATTGTCGATCAAGCGTGCAGATCGATGGCCTGTATTAGATTGGCGGATCACTATCAGGGGATTGCAAGGGCACTTACAATGGCCCGAGGACATTACGATGAGCGATTGCGATATTGCGATCAAAGAAACCCGATGATCCAGACCCAATAGGATTATCAACAATATTTTATAGGATTTCAAGTCCGTAATAGGGCCATTTCAATGTATTTTTTCGATTTTTCGTGTATTTCCAAAATATAAAGGAATCAAGCCATTCCAATATGCGATGGCAACTTATGAACGAACTCGATAAGAGAATAAAGCATATTTAAGGACTTTTTAAGTCTGATATATGAGTTTTGGCAGATTTTTCCTGTTTTATGCATATTTCTCTGTGTTTATGAAAAAACGGTCGTGTTTGGGAATTTGATGGATTTCAAAGGGACCCAAGCATTCTTACATTACGAAATCGGTGGCCACCTCCCCTTCAGGAGTTATGCCATACTTGGGAAACGGTGGAAGAGGGATTTGAATGGACAAAGGCCCGGGAAACTGAAGAGCCGAAGAGATGAAACGAACAGGCAGCGTTCGCTTTAAAAAAAAATCCACAGACAGAGAGTAGGAGGAGGCAGCATAGCAAGAAAATGCTGAGACAGAGCTCAGATAGAGAACATTAGGGGAGTCTATGTACTCATAATAGAACTTGGGAGGTTCAAGTAATCTCTTATTATTGTATTTCTATTTGTGTGTGAGGCTCAAATTGAGCTCACCATTGTAAACAAGACTCTGTTTGAAGACTTAATAGAGAGGCCACCACTAAGGGCTAGACCAGGAGATGTAGCCCAGGAGTATTGGGTGAAATCCTTATTAAATCTTCTTTGTTTTTATGTGTTTATCTCTTATAGTCTTTAACTGCTTCAAATCTATGTATTTCGCAATTTGATCGATCCATTGCATAAAATAATATAGGCACATTCAATGCACATGAGTCTGTAATACCTTATTAATTGTCTTAGATCTCGTTTACAGATCAGTGATTTTCTCCCACATTTGGTTTCCACCTAAAACCTTGGGGTCCTTATGTGATTGATGTGTTGATATGTTTATGGTTTACATGCTTTTACACTTAATGTTGCTCATGATTTACTAAATAAGTTATAATC